>CM066169.1:70947434-73358684 GCA_033629205.1 Lithocarpus polystachyus
TATACTCCTAAAAATATATGTAGTGGTGTGAGTAAGGATTGTTCTCGTGGAGAGTATCTAGCCTAGTTTTATGCTACGTGAATAAGGATTGAGGGAGGGGGGTTGAGAATAATGAAAACAATTTTAAGAAAAACAACTAAGGAGCAATTCAAATCAAAGTATCAAAATCAATCAAGAGAACAAACCTTGGTCTAAGTCAACATCGACCATTGAAATTTTACAACTGATCATTGATGCAAGTATATATATCAATTCACACTTTGAATATTCATAGTTGGAACTATTTTCCTATCTCTCCTTAGTCACAGTTAATTAGAAAACAAGCGATCTAATAAACCCTAACTGCTAAACAACCCAAGACAAGCGCTAAAGGTTTAATCTAGTAGCAGCCTTAAGAATTAGAGAGATCGATGAAACTAAACAACACAAGCACAAGTGGTTGTATTTAATTTAGTCAAGCGTTCTTCCTAAGATCTAATAATTTCTGACGCAGCAAATCATTTAATCTTGGTTGCTTCACAAATTAGAGAGATCAAACAATTACAAATTTGATATCTAACCTAGCAGTAGATTGCAATGAATAATAAATTAATAGGCCTCCAAGTAATTAAACGAGACAATCATGAAAATAGGCACAGAAGAACATCCGATATTCAAAGCATAAATTGAACAATAAAAACAAATTAGATCTCACAGTTTTATTGATTCCAAGGCTTCAGTTTCCTTCAACCAAGTATAAAAGTTTAGCCAAGCATGGCCATGATGAAAACTCAAAGGAGAAGTTAGAGAAAAGGGGAGAGAGAGGCATGTGTCCAATTTGATTTCTCCTCCCATCTTTTACACGTTAATTCCCCCTTTCCCAAGCCTACAAAATCTCCTAAAAATATTCTAAATGATAATATCCAAATCCGACTAATTAAGAAAAATATTAAAAATAAAACAAAGTCCTAATATAACTAGGAATGTGGTGTTTTTTCAGCTGGAATTTTCGTGCACCAGATCTGGAAGCTTCTGAAAATAAACCGCATCAAGTATTAGAATTTTTGGCAAAGGAATATTCCAGAACGTCTGCAGTGCAAGCTCGTCCTCGGGCAAAACTCAAATTCACTTTCCCAAAAACACCAAGGTTGCAATGCCATCAACAAAGAAAAACCAAGTTCATCAAAACTCATAACATATCATGAACAAACATTGTTAAACAACTTACAATTACTTTGTAAGCATTTTCACTTGAAGATGGAGTAAACTAAATATGTAGACTCTCACAGAAATAAACACTTGACTCTCATGTGTTTGAAAGGTATGCGTTTCGCTCAAATTCATTCCAATGGAAATGATCTACCATAAGCTTGCATATCTTCTCATTCTCCACCATTGGGATCACATGCATAACACAAATCATAAGAAATTTTCAAGGGTTGTAACGGGGTTTAGGATCAAAGTGGGAAATATTTAGGAATGTAGCTCAAAAGTCATCGAAGCTAGTAAAGCAAAAATGAATCAACTCAAGCTTGAATATATAAGACATGTAAAACCAATCACTCCATTCAGTAGCTTCCACCTTTGTATCACTTATAAACGAACCCCTTTCTTGGAAGAGAATACCTTCTGTCCGGAGCTGGCAGAAAAAGGCTGGTTTACGCCACCAATCATAAGCTGCCACGTCAGACATTTAATTAGAAAGCAGTACACTCTATCACACATGATTGTAACTCAATTAAAACTAAAATCATCAAACACGTATCAGATCAGAAGCCCTTACCTGGAGAAACAGCACCACGCCTAACCCATTCCATCTCCTCCTCTCCTCTGACCACCGGAGCTCCACCCAGCCGCTGGAGCCGCCACGGCGTATGATGCGTGTTAAAGAATAGACATACACAGATTTCTCAGAACATAGCAAAACTAACTACTTTGGTATGGCATCCTCCAATGAATTTCGTTTGCTCAGGTCTGGAGCATTTGGGTCCTGCCCATCTGTGAAGCATTCAAATATAATAAAATTCTTTCGGTCAAATTCTTCAATGTTCTCAAGAGTATATTAACTAATCATCAAAGAGGTAATACTTAAGGATATCAACATGTATGACAGATTTTTTATTGCTGCCAAAAATGAAACCTGAAGCCAGTAGCACTGACCCAAGCTCTCTGCATGAATAGAGCTTTTGAAGGTTTCTTGGGTTGAACTCTGCTAATGGTTAGCATGTTTCCAGTCTCACGTTCCAACCACTAAAACATTCTTCTCAAAACCATGTAAAAAGTAAAATGCTGGTTTGGAATTGAAGAGAGATGACATCAGTACAAATTAACAAAACCTTGAGGTTGAGTGTGTCGACGCCGGATGATACAAAAAAAAAAAAAAAAAAAAAGCAAAATCCATATAAATCAACAAAACCCATACCAATATGAACAGATTGATATCCAAAAAATAACCCAAATCCATCAAAATTTTGAAACCTAATAAATTTTGGGGAAATAACTAATCAAACAATAAACAGAAATTAGAACAAACCTTGAGGTTGGGTGCGTTGGCGCCGGCTCAAAACGACGCCGTGGCGGCTCCAGCGGCGGGGTGGAGCTCCGGTGGTCAGAGGAGAGGAGGAGATGGAATGGGTTAGGCGTGGTGCTGTTTCTCCAGGTAAGGGCTTTTGATCTGATACGTGTTTGATGATTTTAGTTTTAATTGAGTTACAATCCTGTGTGATAGAGTGTACTGCTTTCTAATTAAATGTCTGACGTGGCAGCTTATGATTGGTGGCATAAACCAGCCCTTTTCTGCCAGCTCCGGACAGAAGGTATTCTCTTCTTGGAATTTTAGGAGGAATTATGAACATGGACAGTTTGTAACATTAAAAACAATTTCCTCCATCTTTCTCCTTTTCTTTCTTTTTTTTTTCAATTTTTTTTCTTTTTTTTTTTCTCACCAAAATTACATCAACAATGGAACTCATGAATTGAGAATGAAACCATGTTCCATTTCACTAGTCATAGCCATACCACAAATCCATACACCCCCACACTTATTTCTTGCACGCCCATACATATCATAATGATTAACAATGCTCCACTAGCTCTACAGCTTGGGTAAAGGCATTGTTTTTTGGGTTATAAGCTTGTGGCGTGGGTTCACAATGAACGGAAAAAAAAAAAAAACCAATAAAGCTCAAAGGGGTTCAACAAAGGGAAAAATTAATTACAAGGTAGGCTATTTGGCTTATAGCAAAGAGGGCCTTAATCATGTTCATGCATACATGTGTCCTTGGGCCATCTGTCATTGAAGAGATTTAAACAGTATTTCACTCCAAAAGCATTCCTAACTACCTTAATCAAACTTTAGTGGTGCTCATTCCAAAGAGAGAGGGCCTTGAAACTCTAAGCCACTTTCGGCCCATAAGCTTATGTTCTTCTATCTATAAAGTCATCTCAAAAATTATAGTCAATAGAATTCGGCCTCACATGCATCATCCCTTCTCCCTGCTGCAAGCAGCTTTTATTCCATGTAGGAAAGGCCTTGATAACATGATCATTGCCCAAGAAATCCTTCACACCATGGAAAAAAAGAAAAGGAGGACTGGGACCATGGCACTTAAGATTGACCTCGAGAAAGCTTTTGACAGGCTCGAGTAGAGCTTTATTCGTGAAGTCCTTGTCTATTTCAACTTTCACCAAAATATAATTGACATCATCATGGCTTGCATCTCGTCCACTTCAATTACTCTTCTTTTCAATGGTGAAAAACTTGAGCTTTTCACCCCCACCCGGGGTATCTGCCAAGGGGACCCTTTGTCGCCCTATATCTTCATCCTCTACCTTGAATATCTTGGCCTTCTCATTCTTGACAAGATTGCAGACAATAATTGGAAACCTGTCAAAGCTTCAAGGTCTGGCCCTTCTTTTACCCACTTATTTTTCACAGACGACTTGATTCTATTCGGTCAAGCAACTTGTGAGGCCATCGAGGAAGCCCTATGCGCCTTCTACGCTTTGTTTGGGCAGAAGTTAGCAAGGATAAATCTCGTATTCTCTTTTCCAAGAACACTACCTCTGACAACCGCGACTTGGTATGTAACTCTCTTGGCATCCTGGAAACTAATAAATTTGACCAATGCCTTGGGTTTCCTCTAAATTTTGCTGATCGGGGCACTAGAGATTTTAATTTTATCATCCATAAGGTTTAGCAAAAGCTTTCTGGTTGGCAAGCAAGTCTTCTCTCCCTGGCAGGAAGATGAGTTCTCATTCAATCCTCATCAAAAACCATACTTGATTATGTAATGCAAGGAGCTCTACTTCCTGCTAAGGTTTGCACTGAGATTGACAGAGCTAATAGGAATTTCTTATGGGGCTCCACCTCAGAAAAAAAAGGAGGATGCACCTGATTGACTGGAATGCAGTTACTCTTCCTAAGGAGCATGGTGGGGTTAGGCTGCATGAGTCAAGACCTAGAAACCTCGCTCTTCTTGCAAAACTTAATTGGAGACTCCTATCTAAAGACTCCTCCCCTTGGGCATAGGTCTCAAAAGCAAAATACCTCTACAATAACCCAAATAACAACCCTTGGTCCTCCAAAGGTGCCTGCTTTCGCACTTAGGCTGCGTGTAAGGCAGTTAAGCCTCTCCTAGATACTAGTTTGAGAAAGGTATCACCTCTAGCATCAGCACATCCTTTTGGTTTGATAAATGGTCCTCGACTGGTACTCTTAGATCTCACCTCTATGGGCCTCTCAATTTGGATGAAGAACACGATCTTGTCAGCCACATGATTGATAGCAATGGCAACTGGAACTTCCATCATTCCTTTGACCTCCCTACCCACATTCTTAACATCTTGCATCTTGTCCTTGTCAATTTGGGAACCTTTGATGGGGACTCACTAGCATGGGCTTTTTCCAATGATGGAACCTTCACACTTTGGTCAGCCTACACTGCAGCAAATGCTTAAATGCCTTGAATCCCCTACTTCTCAATTATCCTGGATTTGGAAGGTGAAAGCGCCCCTAAAATTCCTCATTTTCATATGGTAATGTACATACAAAAGCATCCCTATCAGAGAAGTTTTGGGTTCAAGGGGGTTAAACCTTTACCAAAGTTGTCCTATCTACAATTTTGGTTCGGAATCCATCAACCATTTGCTCCGTGACTGCCCCCATTCAGTTAGCTTCTAGAATCGCCTTAGCCCTCCCTCTAGCCTCATTCACACTTTCGGTCTACCTATTTCAGATTGGCTTCACGCCAACTGCACCTCCAAACTTGCTTCTTGACACCATTGTATCCCATGGCACCTTCTCTTCCTCTTCGGTATTTGGTCCATCTGGCTCAACAGAAATAAGGTGGCCCTGCAATACACTCATTCCGATCACCACTTGCTAAAGGACTATATTGCCAAAACTCTAGAGTACCACTTTCTTACATCCACTTCACCTTCTTACATGCCTAAAGCTCGAGCCAACTGTAATTGGATCAAACCCCCTTCGGGCTGGTTCAAATTAAACACAGATGCATCTGTTATTGATCACAAAGCTGGTGGAGAAGGCCTCATCTGCGACTTCGAGGGGCAATGGGTTCAAGGTTTCGCTAGGCACATTGGCATCACCTCTATCCTCATGGCAGAGTTATGGGCTCTCCGGGATGGCATTCATTTGGCAAAGTAGTTTAATATCCACAATCTTGTTATCAATGTGGACTCTGTTGAAGCTATTAATCTCCTTTCTTCCCCATCCAACTCTAATAGGCTAACCCAACCTTTGGTCAATGATTGCAGGGACACTCTCCAAGCTTTCCAGCAGGTCCATCTTCTTGACTGCTGCAGGGAAGCCAATAGAGTAGCTGAATCTCTTGCTAAAATTTGGGTGTGCTCAGTCGAAGCTTTTTGTTTCTTTTGGAACCCCTCCCTTATTTGTTACGGAGGTTTTAAACTATAATAACTGTTAGGTTCTAAGAATTAGGAACTAATGTATTAGAATTTCAATTTGTAATGTTGGCAAACCATGATCAAAACATTCTTTAAGTCTTGTGTTTGACTTGCTCAAAGTATGGCTTTTTATGTAAAGTTGGAATCAAGTTGACTGCAAAATTCACTGTTCACTTTCTGCTTGACTCGATCGATCGAGAATTAGACTTGACTGATCGAAAATCGAGCAGAACGTTTTTCTGCAGAAAATTCCCAACTCAGCCCAAGCCCATTTAATGTATAGGGTTTTATGTTTGCCCTAAGTATATAAGGGAAAACCCTAGCCACGTTTTTAGAGTTCTGAATGCTGTGTTTGTGAATCTCATTGTGAGATCTAGAGGTGTTTACCTTCACATACACTTAGGGTTTCCAAACTCAAGATTTATGTCAAGAGATTGGTAAATCATACAGTTGTAGAATCAAGAGAACTTAAAGATATACAAGCAAGTGCGCTTGTGGATTGCTGAAGAATTCAAGGAAAGAAGGAGTCCGTGGATCTAGGAGTTGTCACGTGGTCTTGGTAGTAAGTTTCCTACACTGGGTAGCAATAGGATGTTAGTGGTCTAAGTCTTATTGTGTAAATTTCAATTCTTTCATAGTGAATTCGGTTTTACCTTGAGGATAGCTAGGTTAAATCCTCCCCAGGTTTTTTTACCGGTTTGGCTTTCCTGGGTCATCATATCTTTATGTTCTTTATTTTCTGCTGCTTTATTGTTTTTGGTATATTTGTGTTAACCTAGTTTTGTTTAAATTACCTAAGTTAATCACTTGGGTAATTCTCTAGGTTAATCTGTTGGGTTTAAGGGGTCTAAACGAACTTACAAGTGGTATCAGAGCGGGTAGCTTTTGTTTTTGATCCTTTGATCTTTTAGCTAATCCTTGACCCCTGTTGTCATGGAACACGGACACTCTCTTGTTGTTCCACCTCACTTTGATGGAAACAATTATGCTTATTGGAAAGTAAGGATGAAAGCATTCTTGAAATCCATTGATGAGAGAGTCTGAAACTCCATTGAGTACGGATGGAAGAAGCCCACTACTCCTGTGAGTGAGTGGCAAACTTCTCCAAAGGAGGCAGCCGCTTTCAATAGCAAAGCTATGAATGCTATTTTCAATGCTGTTTCCATGGAGGAATTTAAGAGGATCTCTAATGTTGAGGTTGCTCATACTGCTTGGAAAATCCTCCAGACTGTGCATGAAGGCACAAAGACAGTTAAGATAAATAAATTGCAGCAGTTAACTACTAGATTTGAAAGCATTAGAATGAATGATGATGAATCTTTTGATGAGTTCTATGCTAAATTAAATGATATTGTTAACTCTGCATATAATTTGGGTGAAATCTATGATCAACCTAAAATTGTTAGGAAGATTCTTAGATCTTTGACTGAGGACTTTAGACCCAAAGTGACTGCCATCACTGAAAGCAAGGATGTGGACTCCATCCCTGTTGATGAACTTGTAGGATCTCTTCAGTCTTATGAGTTGGACCTACCCAAAACAAACAAATCCAAATCAATGGCTCTTAAGTCTGTTGATGATGTTGAGGATGATGGATTTAATGATGAACTCTCTGCTACAGAGATTGCCTATCTTGCCAAGAACTTTAGAAACTTTCTTAGGAACAATAACAGAAGGGCAAGGGGCAAGAACACTGCTGAACCTAGAAATTTTAGGAGGAATGATCTCTCTAAGGTTAACAACACTGAAAAACCTAAAGAGAAAGTAGGTCAACCTTCTAATAATTCTTTGGGACAACAATGTTATGGATGTCAAGGGTATGGTCATGTGAAATCTGAATGTCCTACATACTTGAAGTCTAAGGGTAAGGCTATGGCTGTAACTCTTAGTGATGATGAAGTTTCTGACAATGAATCCGCTAGTGATGAGGAAGGAAACTTCATTGCTTTCATTGCTACTACTGTAGTTAATGAAAGCGTATTTGTTGAAGAGAACCCTTCTGATGGGGAACTCTCTGATGATGCAGATTTACAGGAAGCCTATAATAAACTTTACAAAGTTGCTGCAAAGGATGCCATGAATGTTGATTTAATCTTAAAGAAAATTGCATCTCTTAAACTTGAAAAGAAAAATTTACTTGTGAAACTGTTTGATGCAAATGAGCTTTTGAATAATGTGAAAACTGAGAACATGCTTTTACTTGATAAAGTCAAATGTTTGGAACTTGAATAGGTGTGCAAGCTCCAAACTTGATCACATGTTGAGTGTTCAAAAGTCTCCCTCTGACAAAACTGGCTTAGGTTTTGTGGATAGCATCTCTGTGCCTGAACCTTCTTCTACTAAATTTGTTCCCTCTTCTGAACCTCCTAAGAGTGAGATTGTCAAACCCTTAGTGAGTGAACCTGTCAAATCTGTAGATGTTTCTCCACCTAGAAAGATTAGGGTTGATCTTCAAGCTTCTCATTCTAGAGCTTTTACTTCTTCTAAGGGCAAATTGCATGATAAGCCTGCATGGGTCTGTCATTTTTGTGGAAAGTCTGGACACATTCGTCCAAATTGTTTTAAGTTGCAAGCTGAAAAGTGAGCAAATAAAACTAAAGTACCTGTGCCCCAAGCACATGATCCTATGGTACTTATTGGTGAATTGGTAAAGGCTTTAAACCTTTATTCCAATCCTGGAGTTGCTCAGAATTCTAATGTGAATCATAACTCCAATGCAAGAGTTGCATCTAAAAAGTTTTGGATGCAAAAGGCTCGATCTAATTGAGTCTGTCTGACATGGTCCTTGTGCTTCATTGCTATATCTTTTGTGACCTTTGTTTCTAGGATTTGTATTGCATAACATTCATGCATTTCATTCTAGGATGTTTGTTTCTTTTTTTTATATATAAAAAAAAATCTTTTGCAAATTGTGTTTTTTGCAATTTTTTTCTTGAATTTGAAGACAAGGTTGGTCAATCAAATTTTGCATAACATGTTTATGTACCTTGTTTAGTTTTGATGCACTTATTTCTATTGCACTTTACTAGCTGAAGTCTTTGTAGTGCATGTTGTGTGGGAAAGATGTTTATAGTTTTTGATCACATGATTTTGATCTTGAAATCTTATGTCTTTGATTGTCGGACTTGAACTTAATGAGAAAGGCATAAATAACCATCTCACCACTGTTTACTAGCCAATCATGAACACCTTAGTGCATATCGTAAGATTTTGTGCTCGAGAAAGTGTAGCACATGCACAAAAAGAACATAAGGTGTAGCCTCTAACTAAAATTGGTGTGTACATTATTGGGCTATAATAATCTCACAATTCATAAAATTGGTGTGTACATTATCCCGACTATATTATTAAGTTTCTAATCGATTAATTTAAATATTAATTTTGAGGCAAATCAAGAAACTTACATGATTGCAACCTTTTATTCTAGGAGATGTGAGAGTTATATGATGTAACTCTTTAAGTAATAGTCTCTTTCAAATTCATATGATGGATTTTGTAGAAATTGTGATTGACTATTATGTGCATATCACCTCACATGTTTCGCAAGCTTATGCTAGTTGCACTCACTACACAAGTTATTCTTTGCTAAACTGTGTACATGTCTTTGTGTTTTTTGGTCTGACCAACCAAGTTTGATTATTTCTGGAAATTGATGCAGAACATGTTTGCCTGTTTAATTGGTTGAGGGATATTAAGAGAAAATTTTGCTTTGAGAGATCTGGGTTTAAAAACATAGATTTTTGGAAAACATTTCATCTCATACTCATGCATTTTGTTTATAAAATCTAATGCTTTGAGGAGTTTTTGAGCTAATATGTTTCATTTTTCAAAAATTCAATTTTTCAGATTTTCGATCGATCGAGTCTGTTTTTCGATCGATCGAAATTGGTTTTAAAATCTCAGTAAAGTCTTTGTCTGTTTCGATCGGTTCTCGATTGGTAGTGGATCAATCGAAGGATTTTCGACCGATCAAATCTGTTTTTCGATCGATCGAAAATCGGGCTGAGTGTTTTTAAAAAGGATCTTTTCTCACGTGGTTCTTCACTTTTTCAAACCTTTTCAAACACTTTTTCTCCCTACCAACCGGTCAAGCCTATTTTTGGTGATTTATGTCGTTTTCCTCCGATCTTTTTGCATAATCTCTCTCTCCTAAGGCCGATAAGTCATTTTTGCCCTCTCTTTTGCTTTTATTTTTCATGTTTCATGCATTAATTCATGCATTTTTGGGTTATTTTCTCCATTTCGGTTTTTGGTATTTTTGGGTTTGATTTTGGCTCTTTCTTTTTCAAATGAATCATGGGTTTTTGTGGGGACACTACATACAAGCACTATATATGGTTTAATTTGGTTAATTTGATGTTTTGTGGAATTTTTGAAATTCCAGGGCTTGAAATTGGGGATTTTGCGGTTTTTGTTCAAATTGATACAAATTGATGAAATTGACTTGTTAGATTGATTAATTTGATCATTATATTGAGTTATATGTCTGCTGTGTTGATCAATTTATCAATTAATTGTGTTTTGAAAAATTGGGTTTTTCAAAATTGGGTAATTTTTAATTTAAAACTCATGCTCAAGTCAATTTTGTTAATTTGGATTATGTTTGAACTTGTCACTGCATTAGTTCATGCATCATTTGCATATTTTGTTCATGCATCATATAGAATTGTTATTTCTATATTTTTTTTATGCTGTGTTAACTTACAGTCTGCCCTTGGTTTGTGTTTTTGCTCTTTTCTTCTGTGTCTCTCTTTTCTGTTCTTAACATCATGCCTAGGAAAACTAGAGCCCATAGGACTTCTGACCCTTCACCTTCATTTGATAGTGATCGGTTCCCTAGTGAGTCGAACCAGGTGACCTATGAGAACCTTAATCTTAGGCGTCATATCTGGGCTGAGCGTAGGGTCATACTGATGCTCCTATCAGTTTTCCTCATTTGCTCCTTCGTTCTTTGAACGAGGTACATCGGTCTAGTTCTACAGCTCATGCTTTATTCTTTCCCGTTTTTATTCATAGGATTCTCCTTTTTCTCGGTTTAGGTGATTTTCCTGCTTCTGAGCTTGTACATGTCATTGCTCCTATAGATGCTACCTTTTTGAGGCAAAGGGCTGCTCAACTTCGAGCTAGCTCTAAGCGTCCTAGGGTAGAACCTTCCGATGTCACTCCACCCCCTTCTTCTTCTACAGATGCTCCCGCAGCTGAGACGTCTGTTGATCCTGCTGCTGCTGCTACTGCTGGTGATGTTCCTCCACCTTTTGATGATGTTTCTGACCTTCGTCGGACTCTAGACACTGTCATGACCGTTCAGGCGGCTCATGGTCAGCTACTGGTGGGCATCCTTGATGAGCTTCGTGCTTTACGAGCAGATTTGGGGAGTTCTCGTCATTCTCCTCCACCTCCTTTTGCTGATGAGTGAGTGCTCTTTGGCAATTCGTCACAAAAAGGAGGAGTATATCTTGGAGAGTTTTGTGGATGAGATTTTTGTTTTAGGGGGAGTTTTTGTACTTTGTTGTGATACCGCGGAGCTTGTGGAGTTATTAGATTATATCTAGGCGCTTTACCTTGTATTTACTTTTTTTGGCTCTTGATAGGAGATATTTTTGTTGAGATACATTTTGATGTATATGTTTCTTGTTTCACTATACTACTTTGCTTATTGATTTATAGTTATGATGCTATTCATGATATATCTCTTTATTTTGTGTCATGTGAAATCAAGAAGTTATTTTTTATATTCCTTGTATTTTCCACACATGCGTTTATGTGTTTGTTAAGTGTTACAGGAATATACAGGTTGATTCAGTCGTGCTGCTGTCTACTTTGCAACTGTTAGATAGTAGTTAGGTTGAATTGTTTAAGTGGCTTTTTATTTTGTAAAGGGCTGTTTCATTTTGTAAACTTTGAGCTTTTTGTTAAGCCTATGTTTTGTCACGGATTGCCAAAGGGGGAGTTTGTTAGGTTCTAAGAATTAGGAACTAATGTATTAGAACTTCAATTTGTAATGTTGGCAAACCATGATCAAAACATTCTTTAAGTCTTGTGTTTGACTTGCTCAAAGTATGGCTTTTTATGTAAAGTTAGAATCGAGTTGACTGCAGAATTCACTGTTCACTTTCTGCCTGACTCGATCGATCGAGAATTAGACTCGACCGATCGAAAATCGAGCAGAACGTTTTTCTGCAGAAAATTTCCAACTCAGCCCAAGCCCATTTAATGTATAGGGTTTTATGTTTGCCCTAAGTATATAAGGGAAAACTCTAGCCACGTTTTTAGAGTTTTGAATGCTATGTTTTTGAATCTCATTGTGAGATTTAGAGGTGTTTACCTTCACATACACTTAGGGTTTCCAAACTCAAGATTTATATCAAGAGATTGGTCAATCATACAGTTGCAGAATCAAGAGAACTTAAAGATATACAAGCAAGTGCGCTTGTGTATTGCTAAAGAATTCAAGGAAAGAAGGAGTCCGTGGATCTCGGAGCTGTCACGTGGTCGTGGTAGTAAGTTTCCTACACTGGGTAGCAATAGGATGTTAGTGGTCTAAGTCTTATTGTGTAAACTTCGATTCTTTCATAGTGAATTCGGTTTTACCTTGAGGATAGCTAGGTTAAATCCTCCCCAGGTTTTTTTACCGGTTTGGTTTTCTTGGGTCATCATATCTTTGTGTTCTTTATTTTTCGCTGCTTTATTGTTTTTGGTATATTTGTGTTAACCTAGTTTTGTTTAAATTACCTAAGTTAATCACTTGGGTAATTCTCTAGGTTAATCTGTTGGGTTTAAGGGGTCTAAACGAACTTACAATAACGCTTATGTAGCAGCTAGCAGCACCCCTTTTGTAACTGATACCCGTCTTCTAGCGGGCTAATGCTAATATAAATTCTCCTTTTAACCAAAAATAAAAAATAAAAATCCTTATCAGTGGACATGTCTTGAAAATTTTTAACTGTTGCCTAATAAGGCCAAATAACTAACAAGAAAACAATAGGAAAAAAAAAAGGGAAAGAAAAAGAAATTTGTAGTCAGGCTCAAAACAGTAACACTGGAAAGTGGTAACATAGTTTGAAGTTTGCACAATTACATCCATAATTGAAATAATAGGTTGCAACAATGGACTCTATAACCATCATCAAAATTATTATTATTGCTTTCCAAAACTCGTGATGGGATTGCAAATGTTCTCAAGTCATTTTAGCTTGTCATGATACAGTTCTGAATCCACGAGCTGGAGGCCATCTAACCATTGAATCACCTCTTCAATAGCATCTTGAATATTTTCCTTAACTGCAGGGGCAAGCTTGGAACCAATCTTCTCATTATTGATAGTATTCCTCATGTCGTAGGCATAGTTCTCCAAAGCTTCCTTAGCCTTGGCCTTCTTCCTATGTTCATCATCTTCAGCCTTGTACGTCTCTGCATCCTGGACCATCCTGTCGATCTCTTCACTGGATAGTCTTGCCTTATCATTAGTGATAGACTGATAGTGATCTTCCTTATCACATTAGTGGAAATCTCCTCAACAGACACATTCAAGATACCATTGGCATCGATATCAAAGCAACACCCCTGGGTGCTAGAGGAATACCATGAAGCACAAATCCCCCCAAGAAGTTGTTATCTGTAGTTCTTGCTCTCTCACCCTCGTACACAGAGATGGTCACAAAAGTTTGGTTGTCACCTGTAGTTGTGAAGTTACCTTCCTTTTCGGTGGGAATGGCAAAATTCCTTGGAATCAAAACAGACATCATTTGTATTAATCTCTGTTCCCAAAAATGTTTCATTTAGTGGCTCCTACTTTCTAGAGATGATGCATTGCTTCATGGAACACTGTAACACTACTTGTTTCTGTTCCCAAAAATGTTTCATTTAGTGGCTCCTACTTTCTAGAGATGATGCATTGCTTCATGGAACACTGTAACTATACCTGTTCTTATTATTCATTGGGAATTTTTTTTGATTTCTAATAGCTTATTTGCATAATGTGATAGAAAAATCTAAAAGTTGACTTATTTTCAAAAAGTTTAAAGTTAAATTATTTGAAATAAAGTTGAGACAAAAAATAGTGTGTGACTCGCAAACAATAGATAATTTAATCAATAAGCTAGATTTTTAATCGGATGTCAAATGTACACTCTTAGCCAAAAAAACTCTAGAACTATATGATTCAAATGGATATATAATTAATAAAATTAGTCGCAGACCTACGTGATACATGAGAATAAATAATTATTTTATATTGCAATATAATGTATAATTTTTTTTCTCTAAAAGTTTTTGAAGATAATTTGTTCTTCCTAAAAATTAAAAAATTTCTATTTAGTCCAATTAGGTTTACTTCGGTCCACTCGATCAATTTCAGTCACCATTCAGTCCATTTTAGACTGATTGGGTCTTAACTTGATTCTTTTTGTAGGTTTTCTTTTCAAATTTTGCTCAAATTTTTTTTTTTTCATTTTTGGGTTGAAAAGCATGAATTTCATTGTATTTGGGCTAAAATATTTGGGCTAAAAGTGCAATAAAAATTATAAATATTCAAAAGTTTAATTCAGTCCATATTGGTTCTATTTGGTCCATTTTGTGATCTTTGGTCCAATTTGGCCTATTTAGTATTATTCAGTCCATTTTGGTCAAATTCGATCCCTTTAGTCCACATTTGTCGTATTCGGTCCCCGTTGTCCACTTTGATCCACTTCAATCCTATTCCGACTATTCGGTCTACTTTGGTCTGATTCGGTCTATTTTGTCCACTTTGGTTCTATTCAGTCCATTCTATCCACTTTCATCCTATTTAGTCCACATTACTCCTATTCCATCCACTTTAGTCCGGTTTGTCCACCTCCGTCCTATTTGGTCCAAGTTAGTCAAGTTTGGTCCATTATGTCTATTTTGGTTCTATTCGGTCCATTCGTTTTGATTTGGTCCATTAGGTCCTATTTAGTCCATTCTATCCACTAAAGTTCTATTAGGTCCAATTAGGCCCATTCAGTCTTATTCAGTCCACTTTGGTCTAATTCGGTTCATTCTATCCACATTGGTCCTATTTTGTCCACTTTGGCCTAATTCGGTCCACTCAATCCACATTGGCTCTATTCGATTCACATTGGTCCTATTCGGTCCATTCTGTCCGCTTTGATCCACGTCAACCCTATTCAATCCACTTTGGTCTGATTCAGTCCATTTTGTCCACTTTGGTTCTATTTGGTCCATTCTGTCAACTTTGGTCCTATTCAGACCACATTACTCCTATTCGGTCCACTTCGGTCTAGTATGTACACCTCGATCCTATTTGGTCCAATTTGGTCCCATTCTGTCCATTCTGTCTCTGTGGTCTTCTTCAATCCAATTCGGTCCTAAGTAGTCCATTTTGTCCACTAAAGTTCTATTCGGCCCATTCGGTCTTCTTCAGTCCACTTTGGTTTAATTCGGTCCATTTAGTCCACATTAGCTCTATTTGGTTCACATTAGTCTTATTTTGTCCACTTCGGTCGACTCTGTCCACATTGGCTCTATTTGGTCCACATTGGTCCTATTCAGTCCATTTTATTAACTTTGATCTACTTCAGTCCAATTCGAACCATTCGGTCCATTTTGTCCACTTTGGTTTTATTCAGTCCATTCTGTTTACTATCGTCCTATTCAGTCCACATTACTTCTATTCGGTCCACTTCTATCCAATATGTCCTATTCGGTCCAATTTGGTCTCATTCAATCCATTTTGCCCAGTTTGGTCTTATTTAGTCTATTTGTTCTAATTTGGTCATATTCGGTCCAACTTGTTCCTATTGTTGATATAACACAAATTATATTTACTGTCACATTAAATTGCTTTTATTTTGTTAATAAAATTAGTAGTTATATAATGTAAGGACACAAATTGTAGATTGGGCCTACAGGAGAGATTAACTCTGGCCCAATGAGTAAAAGGTATCCTCGCAATGAATTTGTAAGAGAGTGAGTCGAAGAGCTAGGCTTTAGTGGGTCAAACGGAGATGAACCGAGTGAAAGTGTATCCTCGGCACAGTCCGAGGAGCTTTGTTCTAGTAAATGTGTTGAATCAGAATTGTTACAGGAGTTTTTGAGATTGTTCTCCCCTCACTTCCCATGGTGGATTTCTCCTATTATATAGTCCCTTTCAGACAATCTGGACCTTCCATTTGTTGATCATCCAGGCCTATACTTGAGTGCCTGTCCCATCAGCCACCCTCTTTAGTATTCTGTGAGTTGCAGAAACCGAAGTAGCACTGTTCAGGGGTCCTGTCCACATAAATGCGGTGTCAGCAGCCTTTTGTGAAATATCTCCTGGTTGCCACATGTCCCCTTTGGCCCATATAAGTCAGGGGATTCCTCGGAAATATCAGGACCGGTGCTGGAACATTCATCTCGGCCGTTCCTTTGATGATCCGAGCAATAAGTTCTCCTCGGACAAGTCCTTTTCTCCTTCGCGTAGCTAATACGACAGAGAGGAGTCAGGCCAGGTACTTTCCTCAGGACGGGGTGTCCTCGGGATAATGGCCTCCTCGGACGGGCCCATGGCCTCCTCGGACGGGCCCACGGCCATTATCTGACATTGGGCCTTTTACCCCCACATATAACATTTTTTTTTTTTTTTGCAATGATTTTTAGGCCCTCAAATTTCGCCATTGCCCCATTACATTGCAGTGATATCTTGCATAGGCTTGAAGGCTGGAATAGCTCTCCAATAAATGTTAGACAAACAAAATAACAACTTATAAATTTATAATAGTTCATGAATTCGACACTTTTATTTGGAACCTATAAATATTGTGGTACTCACCCTGGTCCTTGTGGTTTATCAAATCTTAAACTACAGAGTTCATGGTAGCTAGAATCGTTGATTTGTTGTAAACTTTCTTTTAGTGCATTTGCAGAACTATATATTATCCAACAATTTGTTGTAACAATAAATACTGATTTGGTGTTTGATTGGGTTGGATCATTGGGTGTCAGTGCCTCATCTTATCATTTTCTTTGACATATTGAACCAAAGATGCATATCTAACCTCAGTTTGAATAGGCTTATTTGTTGCATTTTCTATTTGTTAAATTGGATTTGGATTTAGCTCCAATGTTTCAAACTTTCAATGTATTGGATTCAACACAAATAAGAAAAATTTTTATTTATGGAATTTAAATAAAATATTATATGTTTAATTTAAAAAAAAAATGAGACAAAATATAAATAATTTAATGATATGGAGGATGTTGTTGAATTAAAATGTTGAATAAAATAGGATGAGAAGAAAAAATAGTAAAAATGAAATATATAGTGATAAACACCAAATTATTTTATTTATGCTATGTAATAAAATAACATTACTTGATGTACTATTTTTATAATGCAATAGGATAACATTTAACAATCAATGACAATAAAAAAGATAACAACATAAAACACAAAACTAAATCTTATCAACTCAAAGGAGAATTCTAAAGAATACAAAAGTTCATCAACCTAAAGTAGAGATGTAAGAAAAAAAAAACCAAAAAAAAATTATATATATATATATAGAGAGAGAGAGAGAGAGAGAGAGAGAGAGAGAGAGAGAGAGAGAGAGCCTTTTGTGTGTGAAAAAATAGAAAATTATGTATGGAATGAGAGAAAGAATGACAAATTTGTAGTATGAGAATAAGAATAAAAAGAGTAAAAAGTAAAGGAAGATAAATGAAAAGAAAAATAATGATATCAAGTTAGAGAGTAGTGGGAGATATGAAACGTTAAAATGGAATGAGAAAAGTTGAAGAAAGTTAAGGTAGAGAGTAGTAGGGATATGAAAAGTTAAAATAGAATTGAAAATTTAATAATAAATAAGAATAATTAAAAATAAGATAAATATGATATTTTGATCGTAATATAATAGAGTTTTTAATTCACTTTAAATGGTAAAAAGTCATATAAAAAATTGGAAAAAAAAAAATGATGATGACATGACTACTGATGTAGCTTAACTGGAGCGTAGCAACGATAAAAACTACGCTTCAGCTTTTAAATATAAATAGATGTAATTACGCATCCAAGTGTGATGTATCCCATGGAGAAATATTATACCTTCAATTTACTTCTGCCTTTGTGTGTGGCTAATTATATAATACCTATTGTTGGGAGATTAACACTTTGAGAAAAGTTAAGTAGTTAGTATAGTATATAGGGATACTACTTGTCACTCAATCTTGTCATTAATATCTCATATATGATGATTACTCACACTTGAATATTCCAAATTGAAGATAAACTAGAGTTGAAACTTTAAGGCTGCAAGGAGTTTTGAGTCTTTGAGATGTTGACAGAAGATGTTAGTAAAAAACTTGCTAGTTGGTTGACTATAAGCGGCCAAAAACATGGGTTGTGTTTAATATAATAGATTTCGAGCTTGAATCCAATGTGATTTATTTTATTTTATTTTATTTTTGTTGCTGAATGAAAAAGTTATTGCTCAACGCAAACAGGGGAAAAGAAAAAGAATTGGGTCTAACCTCATTTCCATCCAAGGCTTGCACTAGGGTTATCCATGTGTCGGTTAGGGTTAGTTTTAGACTAAACCTAGACCTCCAATAAGAGCCCTGCATCTGATCTCCCACAACCACAGATCAAGTCGAATTGGGCTCTAGCGGCTGACGATTAGATTTAGTCGAAATTGATGAAGGAGCGATGGTGAGATTAGTTGCCGAATTTGGTTGAACATAGTCAAAATCTCACCAAATTAATTGGGATCTCATCGGATTTGAGACACAGACAAAGAAGGTAAATAGTGGTTTTCGACAAGCAATATTTTCTTCCGTCGACTATGGGCAAAGAAGTATTAAAAATAATTGCATGTTAATAGTAATGGTGTATATAGACAGATTTTGGTGATTTTTAGAGTTGAATGTCCAAAATTTACCTCATATGCTATTATACATTGACTGAGATGAGTGCTCTAAGAGGCTGAACCAGTAAAGCAATTAATAAACGCAATGCTTGTGTCAAAATCAATTTAAAGCTAGAAATTGGTGTTTAATGAAATCCACATTTATTTTTTTCGATGTTTCTGCTAGATTTAGGAAGACTATACACCCCTTCTGTGTTTTGTTGTGCCTTGATTTTACTCACTGAACAAGGCTTAAAATTTGTTGCTGTTTTATTTTACTTCAGTTGAGCTTTTCAAGGTAGTACTTCTCTACTTTACGCAGTTTCATTTTACTTTTACCTGTTCACACTTCACTCCTTTCAAATTCGATTGTGTAGCTGTTACTGAAACAGAATTCAACGACACCAAACTATGGGTTGAAGGCCTGAACCTAAATCCTTATCAGTGGACACGTCTTCAAAATTTCTAACCGTCGCCTGAAAATGACAAATAAAAAAAAAAAGAAAAAAAAAAAAAAAAGAAAAAGAAAACACTGGAACGCAAAAAAAAATATGTAGACAAAGACAAAATAGTAACACTGGTAGGTGGTAACATTGATCGTACCACTACATCGGTTGAAATGATAAGGTGCTACGATGGACTCTGATAGCTAGCTAACATCATTTTTTTGAAAGGGTCTGGCTCAAATTTATTATTGTTTTCCATAACTCCTGATGGGATTGCAAATGTTCTCCAGCCGCTTCAGGTTGTCGTCGTATAGTTCTGAATCCACGAGCCGGGGGTCATCTAACCATTTAATGGCCTGTCAATCTCTTCACTAGACAGTCTTGACTTATCATTTGTGAGAGTGAAATGCCTCATCACACCAGTAGTCTTCTCCTTAGCATAAACATTCAAGATACCATTAGTGTCAATATTAAAACAAACGTCTATCGTAGCATCACCCCTGGGTGCTGGAGGAATACCAGAAAGAGTAAATTGTCCCAACAAGTTGTTATCACAAGCTCTTGCTCTTTCTCCCTCGTAAACACAGAACAGCATGGAAGTTCGGTTGTCATTGACAGTGGTGTAGGTCTTCACCTTCTCAGTGGGAGTGGCAGTATTCCTTGGAATTATAATAGACATCTCTCCTCCATGAAGCTCTACACCAAGAGACAGAGGGGTGACATCTACGATTTGAACTTTCTCTTTTTTCATACCAGTCAAGATTGCAGCTTCAACAGCTGCTCCATAAGCTACAGCCTCATCTGGATTAATGCTCTTGCGAAGCTCCTTCCCATCAAAGAAGTCTTGCAACAACTGCTGCACCTTGGGAATTCGGGAAGAACCACCGGAAAGAACAACATCATGGACGCAGCTCTTATCCATCCTAGCATCACTCAAGCACTTCTCCACAATATTGATACACTTCCTGAACAAATCCATGTTGAGTTCCTCAAATTTGGCACGGGTAATATTCAAATGAATATCATTATACAAATCGACATCAATATCAGTCTCAATTGCAGAAGAAAGATACCGCTTTGCCTTCTCACAAGCAGTTCTTAGCCTCCTACGAGCTTTGGGGTTATCACTAATGTCCACGTTGTGTTTCCTCTTTATTGTTGCAATAAAGTGTTCTACCATTCTGTTGTCGAAGTCCTCACCTCCAAGGTGAGTGTCTCCAGCTACAGCCTTCACTACAAGGTGAGTGTCATCGAAGGCATCTTTCTCAATGGTAAGTAGTGAGACATCTGCAGTTCCACCACCCAAATCAAAAATCAACACATTTCTCTTGCCATTACTGTCTGCAATCTTGTGTAGACCATAAGCAATGGCTGCAGCAGTTGGTTCATTGATTACACACAGGACATTCATGCCTGCAAATTCTCCAGCATCCTCTGTAGCCTTACGCTGGGAGTTATTGAAGTAGGCAGGGACAGTAACAACTGCATTCTTCACAGTTGTACCCAAGTAGGCTTCGGCTGTCTCACGCATCTTTTCTAGGACCATAGATGAGATTTCCTCTGCACTAAAGTGCTTCTCTTCGTCCTTATACTTGACCACGATCATAGGCTTATCACCAGAACTTTCAATGACCTTGAATGGCCAAATTTTGATATCACTCTGAACCAAGGGATCAGAGAATCTCCTACCAATCAACCGCTTTGCATCTGCAATGTAATACACTATTAAGAAATAGATACCTCTAATAGCAGAGAGAAACTGTCACGACAATGGAGCACAAGAAGCAGCAAGATTACATATTGATTTTTTTTTTTCTTACAGATATTTTTTTTATTCATGAATTTAAGGAATGGAAGAGGACATTTTGTAGCTCATGAGCATAATAAGACGGTATAAAAAGATGGGAAAAAAAAAAATCAAAATATGGCGCATGAAGTATCTGTTGACAACATTGTAATCTCAAGTAAAAATATTTTGATTAGATCTGATAATACAAGTTTGAAATTTATATACAGATCTTTAATTAAAATCTTGAAAATTACAATTACTAAAGCAAAGAATTCATAATTGATTCGGAAATGTAAATAAGTTATTAGTTTTTAATTAACTGATGAAGTTGTGAATTCTTATTCTCCGACATAGAACCCTGAATAGATGACGTTATGATATATGAATGCTATTAAACATTCTTAAAGTAATTTAAATGGTGTGAATTAAGAATTTAAGATCAAAATTAAATAGTGATTACTAGGATCCAATAGGCAAGTGGTAACTCAACAGACACCTCCTAGTGTTTATAACGGAAACGTATGGAGTTCAAATCCCCTTTCTTAATGGATTCTCCTGGATGTAATAGAATCTACAATTAATTTGAGGTAAAAAAAAAAAAATCTGTGTATTTTTTTTTTAAATTAAAATTTTTTTATTAAAAGAAAAAGTTAGAAAGACTATCTTTTTCTTTTGACCCAATCACAATTTAATAAAATTAAAAATGATTATATTTGGAATTATTATTCAAGGCCATTAATGGGAGTAGAACAATAAGTGCTTAAGAATAACATTAACAAAAAAAAAAAAATGAAGATTACCGAAGACAGAGTTGGTGGGGTTCCTGGCGACCTGGTTCTTGGCGGCATCACCTACTAAGCGCTCTCGAGGAGTGAAAGCAACGTAAGAGGGAGTGGTCCTGTTACCTTGATCATTCGCTATGATCTCTACTCTTTCATTTTGCCACACTGCCACACATGAATACGTTGTACCCAGATCAATCCCAATCGCCGCCGGACCCTCTCTTTGGTTCGACATAGTCGTCGGGAACGAGAAGATCAAACACTTTTATGAACTGAAACTAGAGTAGATAAGAGTAGACTATGAGGCACTTCGGAGATGAAAGTATACCTTTAGTAAAGCAAAACGAAACAGAAGAAAAAAGCATCTTTTATTTCTTTGACAAGCCATAAAACTTAACCTCGAAGTTTCCTCACAGAGAGGACAAGTATTGGGTCCTACTACACTTATCCTGATCGTAATAGACTATGATTCATAGCAGGTCACGTGAAAAATTATGATCACCTAGCCGGCCTATCATAGCATAAATAGGACATGTGTGGCGGCAACTGTAGAGAAGAAATAGAGAGTGAAATAGAGAGATTGACGGGTGCATATTTGTGAGAGTAATCTAGTTTAAAATAAGATGCAAGATTTTTTCTATTTTTTGTATTTGTGAGAGGACTATTGGGCTTAGTGGGGATTAGATGTGTGAGAATGTTGATATATCAACTTGTAAATATTTATATTTTAATTAGTGAAATTTCTTCTTTGTTACTCGTGGATGTAGTCTTAAAGTCGAATCATATAAATCCTTGATGTTCTTTTGTTTGCATGTGTTTGTTTATTTTCTGATTTTGGGTTTACTTCGCTCCTATTGTTTATTTCTTGAAGATCTTTCAATAGTTATAATATTTTCACAATCAATATTGAGGTGGAAAATGCTATTCGGAGGCGCTTTCTTGAAAATTTTTGTTGCAAGTAAGGTAGATAAAACTGAAATAATATAATGGGACTCATAAATAGTATTAAAAAGTGCAATGAGACCTATAAATAGTAGTAAAAATAAGTTACAAAAATCAAAGAGTCTTAATTCAATTAGATTTTAAATTGAATTTTAATTGAAGTTCAGTTTTGCGCCATGTATTCCATCTAATTATTTAATTTTTGTATCAAGTGAATTATTAGGTGCAAAAACCGAAATGTTTAAATCCAATTATGGAACGTTTGGTCTACCGTGATGTTATATTACATCATAATATTACATTACCGTAATACTGCATTAATGTAATTGTAGGGGTGTGGGCCCGAGTGGACCAGAGCGGCCCATATGTAGGGGTTTAGGCCCAAGTGACTCAGAACAGCTCATGTGACCAAAGCCTAGCGTTGTTGGGCTAGGACCATTCCACTGGCAGGTGTGCTGAGGTCGAGACGCAACGTTCGGAGAGTCGTACTGTGACTGGGACCATGTTGGGCCTAGTGTGAGCCGCTAACCAGGCGAGCCAACAAGAGAACAAGGTCGATCCAGGTCGGTAACCGAACATTATTTAGTGCCTTTAAGGAATCCGCCGTTGAGCATTAGTTGACATCTAGAGCAAGTTATGAATGGATCTTCAGAAGGCATGATTTTCTCTGGGGAGTAGTGAATAAAGTGGGACTGCGTGGAAAACAAGGAAAAAGTAATGATTTCATACCCACTGTAGGAGGGATAAATAAAGGACTATGAGCACATGAAAAAAAAGGGGCGAAAAAACAGAAAATAAAGAAGAGAGAGAGAGGGGGGGGGGGAAATAAGATAAAAGAGGGAAGAGAGAACAAAAACATGGGGAGAATGGGCGAACAAGGGCGAAGGTGGTTATTAGACTTTCGACTTACAAAAAGGGGGTATTGGGCCAAAATCTTGAGGGGCTTGTTCGTTGGGCTGTAAAGGGTTCGTTCAAGGCTCTACTAATAGGAAAGTGAAGAAACCCACTAACAAATAAATTGAGAGTTCAAGGGCAGCGTTCTTACCAGTGGCTCTTTTAGCATTGGGTTACCATAGTAATCTTAATACAAGAATACCATATTATATTATTGAAAAATATGATGAGATTAAGATGATGTAATATATTTTATAATTTTAGATTATGATAATGTTAGAAAAAATAAAATAAACAAAAAACTTTAATGTGACATTATCGTAATGTGCATCACATTAATGGCACACCATAGTGAACCAAACGCCCCTTTAAAATCTAGATCCAATTATTGGTGTAAGAATTACAACTTATACATTTTTTTAAGCCATGAATTTCTTAAAATATGCAATGTTTTCTCATATTTTATATATATATATATATAATTGTGATTGTTTTTAAATGTATTTGTGCACATGCACTAAATTACACACTAATTTCTATAAAAATTAGAGCATTTAAGTATTAAACGTTCTAAATAAATACTGTTTTGACATATTAAAAAATTGTTTTATCTATTTTAACATACCTCTCTACAATACATTCCACGTCACATATTATTATTTTTATCATTTTATTTAAATGTTCTTTATTTACTTTTTTTAAGTTCTTTTTATGCTTTCTTTTTTGTTGTTCCGAAAGTTTAGATTGAGGAGAGAGGATGTTTGAATATTATTAATTAATCCCCGAAATTCCCAACGGTTATCAAGGGAGAGAAAATTTTAAATAAAAAAGTAACTAAATATTTATACAGTATTTACCCGTACATAGCAAATAACACCGTGTTAAAAAACGCATAGACAAACGTAATTTTAATTTACTTTTAAAAATAAAAATTTGAAGAATAATATAAATTTCTAATGTAACAATGCATAATTGATTTAAGTTGTAATGGTTTTTGTTAGGTATTTGTGATTTCACTTTAAATTCATATATTAATAAGATTTAAATTTGAGATATTTTATAAATAAATAAAAATAATAGAAGAATATTTTATTATCAATAAAAAAATAAATTATTAAGACAAAATGTGATCACTTGGAAGATTTTGTATTGTGCAAGAAAGAGATATGGAGAAATGAGATCCTCTTGTCGAAATTTTCAAGAGGAACCAATGAAGCTTACTACCAAACCTTTGAGGTGAATAGAGTACAAAGTAGTTGAGACAGATTCCAAAATCAGGTTATCCAACTTCAACAATTTGCCTGTTTGCCTTTCTGTTTAGAATACATGTAATTTTGCATCCTCAAAGAAGGATAAAAAAAAAAACATTTGTAGGATTCCAAGGGGACAGGCCCACCAAAAAAGGGTAAAAAAAATTAATTTCTAATCCATATTTATATCTACTTCAATATTTATGTATGACATAAAATGAATCTTTTTTTACTTTTAATTGATTTTTTTTAAAAGTTACCATATAAGTTTAAAACATCCATAGTTTTTCACATGACTAGTCTGATATATATTTTCAATTTGATTTTTAAAGTTACAAATAGTGCTAAGCTATGTTTGTTTAAACTATTTAAAGCCCTTCCTCCAAAATAATAATAATAATAATAATTAAAGTCCACACTTTTTATTAAAATAAAAAAAGCAGCCAAATACTGAAGTAGTTGTATTTTTTAAACAATAATAATGATTAAAGTATATATTTATACTGAAACAGAATTCAACGACACCAAAGCTACGGGCTGAAGGCCTGAAACTAAATCCTTATCAGTAGACATGTCTGCAAAATTCTCAATAATTTCCCAACAAAGACCAAATAACTAACAAGAAAGCGCTAGAACGAACACAAATGTAGTAAAAAAGAAAAAGAAAATAGATGCGACGGTACTGCTACGGACTCTAAAGAATATCATCTTTTTGGTGCTGCCTCAAATACTGATGGGTTTGCAACGCTCTGGAGCCATTTTACCTTGTCTTCATACAGTTCTGAAACCTGGAGCAGGTGCAGGAAGCAACCTGACCACTGAATCACCTGTTTAATAGCATCTTTAATCTTTTTCTTACTTGCGGGGTCAAGCTTGGCACCAATCTTCTCATCATTGATGATATTCCTCATCTTGTACGCATAGTTCTCCAACGCTTCCTTAGCGTTAACCTTCTTTCTGTGTTTATCATCCTTAGCCTTGTACATCTCTGCATCCTTGACCCTCCTGTTAATCATTTCACTGGACAGTCTTGACTTATATTTAGTGATAGTGATCTTCCTCATCGAACCAGTGGTAGTCTCCTTGGCAGAAACACTCAAGATACCATTAGCATCAATATCAAAGCAAACTTTTACTTTAGCTACACCCCTGGGTGCTGGAGGAATACCACGAAGCAAATATTCCCCCAAGAAGATGTTATCCCTATTTCTTGCTTTCTCACCCTCGTAAACTGAGATTATCATAGAAGTTTGGTTGTCTGGTGATGTTTCTCTCCTTTTTGGCAGGAAAGGAAGAATTCCTTGGAATCAAAACAAACATATCTTTTGTATGACGAACTGATATGCCAAGTGATAAAGGGGTGACATCTAAGAGCACGAAATCTTGAAGTTTTTCATTACCTAAACCAGTCAAGATAGCAGCTTGAACAGCAGCTCCATAAGCCACAGCCTCATCTGGATTAATGCTCTTACAAAGCTCCTTCCCATTGAAGAAGTCCTGCAACAACTGCTGCACCTTAGGAATTCTGGAAGAACCATCCGAAACAACAACATCATGGACACAACTCTTGTCTATCTTAGCGACAGTCAGGCACTTCTCCATAACATCGATACACTTCTTAAACAAATCCATATTGAGTTCCTCAAATTTGGCACGGGTGATTGTTGAAAAGAAATCAATACCTTTATACAAAGAATCGACTTCAATGTTTGTCTCAATTGCGGAAGAAAGAATCCTTTTTGCCCTCTCACAAGCAGTTCTTAGCCTCCTAAGAGCTTTGGAGTTATCACTAATGTCCACCTTGTGTTGCCTCTTAAATATTTCAATAAAGTGCTTTACCATTCTGTTAGCAAAGTCCTCACCTCCAAGGTGAGTGTCTCCAGCGACAGCCTTCACTTTGAAGACACCATTCTCAATAGTAAGTAGTGAGACATCAGCAGTACCACCACCCAAATCAAAAATCAACACATTTCTTTTGCCAATGTTGCCTGCCATCTTTTCTATACCATATGCAATGGCCGCGGCAGTTGGTTCATTGAATATACGCAGGAAATTGAGGCCTGCAATGCCTCCAGCATCCTTTGTAGCCTTACACTGGGAGTCATTGAAGTAAGCAGGGACAGTAACAACCGCATTCTTCACAGTTGTACCCAGGTGGGCTTCGGCCATCTCTTTCATCTTTTTCAGGATCATAGATGAGATTTCCTCAGCAGCAAAACGCTTCTCTTTGCCCTTATAGTTGACCACAATCATAGGCTTATCACTAGGACCTTTAATGACCTTAAATGGCCAAAGGTTGATATCGCTCTGAACCAAGGGATCAGAGAATCTCCTACCAATCAACCTCTTTGCATCTGCAATACAATGCCCTCTAAAGAATTACTTCAAATAGAAACGATAAAAAAAAGAAAAAAGAAAAAGAAAAAAAGGACAACATGCAAGAAGCAGAAATTAAATATTGATATTTTGTTGACAAGTATATTTAATTCGTGAATTAGAGGAATACAATAGGAAATTTTGTAGCTGTAATCATAAAACTAATTAAATAGTATAAAGAGGGAGAAAAAATCAATAATTGGCTTATGAAGATGCTCTTGATAAAATTGTGATTTCACGTTAAAATCGTTAAATTTGATTAGAGCCGATATTACAAAGTTGAAAATTTTAAACGGACACTTGATAATTACACACTAAAGCGAAAAGAGTTCACAATTGATGCATATAATGGAAACAGTTATGATTCTCAAAAAAAAAAAAAAAAGGAAAAAGTTATGAGTTCGTTACATGATTTTTTCCATTGAAATTATGAACGCTATTAACACTATTAAAGTGATTCAAAGAGCAGAGATTTTTTTTTTTTTTTTTTTTGCGTCAACTATGGGGAAAAACCCTCTTTAAATTTAATTTTATATCTTTCTTTAAATGAATATAATATACACAAGCAAAAAAAATCAAAGTAGATGGATTGCGTGTTTGGTGAATGAGAATTTAGAACATAAAACTTTATATGTGATCACATACAGTCCGAAATAAGCAGCAAAACAACAACCACTATACTCTTTCTAACCGCAACCAAAATAATAATCCATGTCAAAGAAAGAGCCAATAAGACAGGCTTAGACAAAAGCTATATATAATAATCAGCAAAAGAAAAGGAAAAAAAAAGAAATATATAATATGAACTCCAAAATATACATTGATCTTGGTGAGTAAAATCAAGTTTTTGAGGGGAAACAAATCTTTATATTCATCTATCAAAAAAAAAGAAAAAAGAAAAAAAGAGTTGTTTGAAGATTACCGTAGACAGAGTTGGTGGGGTTACAAGCAACCTGGTTCATGGCGGCATCACCAAGCAAGCGTTGGCTAGGAGTGAAAGCAACAAAGGAGGGAGTAGTCCTGTTTCCCTGATCATTCACTATTATCTCTACTCTTTCATTTTGCCACACGGCCACACACGAGTACGTCGTTCCCAGATCGATCCCTATCGCCGGACCCTCTCCTTGGTTGGACTTTGACATTATCTTGCGGAAACATGAGTTCAAAGACTCCATTTTTTGGTTCAGAAGTTCAGAGACTGTTGAAGTAGATGAATGAATACTGTGATGTTAAGAGTGAGTGATTTCGTAATTATAAAGAGGGAAGTTAAATATTCATTTATGAGGTGGATGAAACTTATCAATCACATTTGTTGCAATATCAATTTTATATTCTTTATGTAGCTTACTTCGCATATATAGCTACAGTTATTTGAACCATATTTGCTTCCTTTACTCTTAAAATAGCAAACCGTGATTATCTAGAAGACACCAATTAACTCAAAACTTCTTTTACATAGGAGGATTCCAATGAATCACATCCAAGTCTTGCATAGAGATCATATACGCAACAGGTTGCACAACTTGGCATTGCAATCTATTAGGAAATTCAGAGAACCAAGCTAAAGCAATAGAAACAAGATCCTCTAACTCACTCAAACTTCCTCCTTGAAGGATAAATTTTCGTTGCAGGAACGGAGCCAAGAGTTTATCCTTCTTCTTTTTCTTTTTTTTCTTTTTTAGGAAAAAGCAAGTGTTTATCCTAAGGCGGCCAAATCATGAAGAATAATAATAATCCTAATAATAAAAAATCACCGTTTATGAATTAGAATTATACAAAAATTCAAGATTTTTTTTTTTTTTTGAGAAGAAACAAAAATCATATCATATCATATCATATCATTAGTATTATGCTCGTGCGATGCACGGCTTAATAAAAAATATTTCGATAATATAATTAAATTTAATAAAAAATAAAATGAAAAAAGAATTATTTCAAAATTTAAGATTTAAAAATAAATTGTACTTGTACTTGTACTTGTACAAACATAGAAATTTGGACAAACGGATTCTCTCGTATCCAATTTCATGTTTGAAAGCAAATTTTACTTTTAATTAAAGAATATAGATTACATGGAATAAAGCACCAATCAAAAATCATAACAAATTAAATCCATTATAAAATATTGATGTCAACAACAAATAATCATGTAATAAGAAATTAAAAAATACAAATATATTGCTTGCTATATTGACTTCTAAAAAAACACTAAAAGATGTGATTAAACATAGAATTTTAGTCTATCTATAAAACTTGTTAATAAAAATCATATTATATATAATAAAAGGGCAACAAATACACAAAATAAGGCAACAAATACACAATCTATTCAATTTGATGAAAGAAAAAAAAATTACCTGCAAGGTTGTAGGTAGGGCAGAGAGGAGAAAGGAAGAATATAGTAAATAATTGTAAAGTACGTAGTAGAAATAATGAAACACCAAAAAATTGTGCGTACTTATACTTGTACTTGTACAAACATAGAAATTTGGACAAATGGATTCTCTCGTATCCAATTTCATGTTTGAAAGCAAATTTTACTTTTAATTAAAGAATATAGATTACATGGAACAAAGCACCAAACAAAAATCATAACAAATTAAATCCATTATAAAATATTGATGTCAACAACAAATAATCATGTAATAAGAAATTAAAAAATACAAATATATTGCTTGCTATATTGACTTCTAAAAAAACACTAAAAGATGTAATCAAACATAGAATTTTAGCCTATCTATAAAACTTGTTGATAAAAATCATATTATATATAATAAAAGGGCAACAAATACACAAAATAAGGCAACAAATACACAATCTATTCAATTTGATGAAAGAAAAAAAATTACCTGCAAGGTTGTAGGTAGGGCAGAGAGGAGAAAGGAAGAATATAGTAAATAATTATAAAGTATGTAGTAGAAATAATGAAAGACCAAAAAACTGTGCGTATATAGAGTGGGAAATTTAGGTTGTGAAGAAGATGATATGAACAAAAAGAAATAATTTAAGTGAAACTCAAATACTTTATTTTTTACTTAATTATTAGGAAAAAGATGACATAAGATGCAAATTTATCCACCAAAAAAAAACGTAGGAAAAAAAAAAAGCAAGTTTTATTTTTTTTTTCCTTTTACATTTTTTAAAGAAATGTATGCAAATTTGTATATATGATTTCAATATACAACGGAAGCTCTTTTTCCAATTGTGGATGTTTCAATTTCTAAGTGGATGTATTAGACCTCTTTTATGCAAATTTGTATATATGATTTCAATATACAACGGAAACTCTTTTTCCAATTGTGGGAGTTTCAATTTCTAAGTGGATGTATTAGACCTTTTTTTTTTTTAGTGTAGTATACGTTGTTGCAATTTAAAATGCATTAGACCTCTTTTTTTTAGTGTAGTTTTATCTCTCTTTTTTATTTAAATTCTATCCTTAGATAATTCTATTTTATTGATTTTAGGCTTTGTTGATAACATTTTAGATAGACACAATTGTTATAGTTGTAAATTAAATACTACTTTCTTTCATTACTTGATTTGTCATATTTATCCAAAAAATATGTATATATCTATTCTTAAAATCTAAAAATTTATTAAAATTTCTGCAATTTGTTGAAGCCACGTGGCGCAATCACGGCGTCTAAGCCCAACTTTTATTATATATGATATCATATCATATCATATCATCTATATATATATATATATATTTTTTTTTTTTTTTTTTTGAGAAACCAGACCAAAACTTGGCCCAGCAGAAACTATTATTGCTTAAGGAACATCAAAGAAAGAAGGTGAACAATATCATCTGGAACATCTTCGAGCCAAACATCTAAGCCCAAAGAGTTTTTCGCTCTTTTAGCGAGAGCATCAGCAACTACGTTACAAGTACGTTTCACATGACAAAACTGAAATGAATTTAAGTCTGAAGCTAAAATCCTAATATCATCAATAATATGACCAAAGTCAGGGTGGTCTGAATTCTCTTGGGTGATGGCTTGGATCACTTTTGTAGAATCACCTTCAAAGATCACGTCTGAGAGTCCTATTTCTTTGGCGAACAGCACCGCCCTACGACAAGCCAAGGCTTCCATGGTTGCTACTGAGTTGGCTAAAGGGATAGGCAATGTAGGAGCTCCAATTGCTTCTCCCATGCCATCTCGAATGATCACACCAATCCCTGCAGATACATATAAAACCAAAACCTTTAGAGCTCCCACATTTTTACACATTAGCTCCCACATTTTTACACATCAGCATTATTAAAAAAATAATAATAAATATTTTTTCCCCCCATCAAATACAATTTAAAAATCCCGATACTTCTTGAAAAAAAAAATCACACTTCTCCCTCCTTCGAAGCAGCTAACGTCTCTCTCTTTTCTTAGCCTTTCAACCAAGGGAGTGAATATGGGACCGTCCTTGCTGGTACGGCCGATATATTTCGTACCGGTACTTTGACTGGCACTAATTTAAACACAAAAACGCAGTCCCTTACCAAGTAGAAAGAACTTCGGCCATTGCTGCTGAGAGAGACCTTCGGCCGTGGACCAATACTTGATGCAATGGCTGCCAGGTATATGAGGAAACAAAGAGAGATCTGCAACTTGTACGAGGAAAGACTGAAAGAGAGTGAAATATATGTTTTTATTTGAAATCAGATCTTAATTTACGCTTTGTGGACATGGAGTAGTGTGTCAAATAGTTTGGAGAGGTAACGTGTGTCAGTGGCTGAAGCCAGCTACGGAGCAAAGAAGATAATATGCGAAGAAAAAAGAGGAAAGAAAGTAAAAAAGAAAAATAAAAGATATTAACATGCAGAAGAGTAGATAAATCATAAATATAGTATTTTTTTTTATTGATTTGGTTTACGTCCAGTAATTTTTTAACAAGAAATCTTCTTTTATTTTAAATACATAATAGTAAATGGTGGTAGGTTTTAATCTCTGCCTTTTATTTAATTAGTGGGTGATATGACAGTTTCTCATTAAAACAAAAGGAGATTTCAGTTAAAAAAGTACTGAAGATAAGCCAAACTTTTTTTTATAAGTCTAAATTAATATATAGATATACATTTAGCTTGCGGCTTGGTTTAAAAAGACGGTTTTTTTTATAACTATTTAGTTTATTTTTACTACTATTTAGTTTATTTTTATTACTATTCATAGGTCTCATTGTATTTTTTAGTACTATTCATGGGTCCCACTGTACTATTTCAACTACTTTTTAGCTTTATCTATAGTACTTTCAACAACAAAAAAAAATTTCAATTTCAACTAAATAAATTGTTCCTAAATAAACACTTAGAGTGTAGAGGTTTTTTTTTTTTAATCAGGTATTAACTTCTACGGTGGATAATAGAAAAAGATAAAAATTAAATAAAGATTGTTGATAAAAATCTTAATTTGATTACAATCCACATTCTAGATATCAAAAGTTTTTTCCCTCTTTTCACATGTGTGTATATATATATATATATATATATATTTCATTTTTTATGGGATAGCTATGTAACTATCCTAAAGGACTTAAACTACATTAAAAGAAACCCCCAAAAAAAACTACATAAAAATTAAAAAAAAAAAATTAAACATACAATATGAGAGGGAAGGCATAATTTTGAGTTTAAGTTAAACTCTATCAACTAAAAAATTGCAATACTTTTTTTAGATAGAAACAACACAACCTAATTATTTTTATCATTTTTTTTTTTGGATGTATTTGATTCTTACATAAACTACAATTTTATATCCTGTATTGTTCAGCCTTTCTTCTTCTTCTTCTTCTTCTTCTTCTTCTTTTTTCTTTGAGTTTATGAATTATCAATAGTTTTTACTCTCTTTTCCGTCTCCAAGTTTATCAACAACTTTAGATTAGATCATAAAGAATTTTTTGATGGAGGCTTATCAATCTAAAATGCTAAAATCATATTTATCTCCAAGGACAATTCAATGGAGGCTAACCAATCTGAAATGTTAAAATCATACATATCTCCAAATATATCTAGAACTCTTCTATTGCTAGAATTATTCTGTGTTGATGCCCATTTTTTGCAAATCCATATCCAAAAGCCCATGAGGAAGAAAGCCCAATGAAAAGCAAGGCCCAAAGACCCACCAAGAAGACCGAAGAGTAAGAAAGGTCCAAAGAAAGAAATGCAAGGGAAAGCAATCTGCAGCAAAATGCAGGTCCGCAGCAAAATATAGATCTGTCGCTAAATACAAATCTGCCGCAGAATACAAATCTGCCGCAGAATACAGTTCTTCAACAGAATGACTTTGGCAGATCAAGGCAAATTGGGCCCAAGACCCTCTTGATCCAGTTAACATTATCTGGCCCATAAAGGCCCAAATCCTTCTGTATAAAAGGATAGGCGTGAAAACTAATATGAAGAAGCACGGAACCGCAGGAAGTGTCAGCCGCAAGAATCACGTGAAGGAAAGAAAATCCAAACCAAAGAAAATGACAAACACAGCAAGAAACGCATGAAGGAACAAGACAAAAACACGTAGCATAACAAAACAAAACTAATCTGCTACAGTAGAAATGACATGGGAACTAAAGAAAACAAAAATAGAAGATAGTGGAGCAAGCAAACAAAGGCCGGAGCTCCACCAACCTGAACCCAGCCAATACAAGAGAGGTGGGCCCACGGTCAAGGAGATTCAGAGGGTGTGGTTTGGTGGTGAGGGGAAAAGGGGGTCCATATTTGGTTTCCTGCCATGACTTCTTTTGGGAATATACCTTGCTAGGATGGTATCTTACCCAAAAGAAGTAGTAGATGGCTGAGACCATCTGATGCATGCCATAAAACTAGGTAATGAGGTAGCCCAATCCTTATCCGTTTGAACCTAAAGGTAGAGGTATACAGTAAGAACAAACAAAATGGAATTTGTCCCGAAATGAGTAATGGTGCAGCTGGTGTATTCTGAGCAGAGGTAGTGGCCGGGCAACCAATGGGTTGGTGGGTAGTCCTAAAGAGATGCCCACAACAAACCAAAAATAGTTGGTGAAGCCCTAGAGGTAAAAGGGAGAAATCTCATTGAATTAGCTCATTATAAAAGGAGGAGGTAGCCATGGATGAAGGGGGGAGACCCGATGGGAAGCACCGAAGGGAGGCACTTAGAAATAGAGAGTCACTTAGAGAGAGGCACCCAAGAAAAGAAAAAACCAAATGGGGAACAACCCACGGCAAGAGAGTAGTAAGAAACCAAGAGTAAAAGAACAGAGAAAAAAAAAAAAAAAAAGTGGTAAAACGAAGAGAGAAAACACGGCAGAAATAGGGGCATGCATCAATAGAATATCTTTTCCCTCCCTTTTAGCAAACCCACTCTTTGAAGTCTCCAAAAGTAATAGCTAGTAGCCATTTAGGCCTATTCTCCAAAATGCACAACTTTTATGACAGAAACATATGACAAGGTTGTTCAAGTTGGGGTTTAGGTTCCTTCTTGGTTTACTTATTCTATAGGAAGATTCAATACTTGATTTCGATCGCAAATATTTTTGATTTCTTTCATTATAACTTATATCAAGTTGGCTGCACTTCTTAAGGTGATTCACACCTTGAACATGGGTGCAACACTAGAGTTTAGGAATTTGTTAACTTCAAAAAAAAAAAAAAAAAATCTTCTCTTGTTTTCGGGGAGAGACCATAGGCCATACAAGAACTCAATATAAATACTATTTAAAAAAAAAAAAATTGGGGGCCCAGGGACAATGGTTTAAATTTCTACTAATATACTATAGAAAACTACTTTATTGCATATACAACATATTAAAAAAAAAAAATTCGGAAGCCAGGGGGGGGTCATGATTGAAATTTCTACTAATATACTACATAAAAAAAATTATTGCATATACTATATAAAAATAAAAATATTTATGATTAGAATGACATCACTTTCACATAAAATTACTATATACTTCATTTTTATTATGCACCAATCATAATAGCTGCAACTGTGAAAAATCTTATGATCTTAAACTTATACTATTTTCAAAAGCCCAAAAAAGTATTTTGCAGTTTGTACAATTACTCTCTGGGTTGGTGATTTTCACTCACTCACAAGATGATATTATTTGGGACACCTAATTGTGCCTGACAACGTGACCATCTTTGACTGCAGGTGGAAAGCTGAGATGCTCACTGAACCTCCTATCCAAGCCTCTAGAGGCTAAGCCAGTAAAGCAATTAAAACCTAAAGCTGGTGCCAAAATCAGTTTAATAAGCTTGCCTCGTGGAAATTGGTGTTAGATGAAATCTAGGCTGGTTCATTGATCTATCGACACCGACTGAAACCGGCGTGACCGCATCGATCCGCCCCTCTTAAGGCTCCGCCGAAGGTTTTCGACACGATGGTTGGTGGCATCTTTACAATACTAACGTTGGACCAGTGCGGCGATCAGTGCGGAGATGTGCACACCACCGAGAATCGAACCGCACCGAGTATGTTTAATATATATATATATATATATATATAATTTTTTTTTTAAATATGGCATGCTGAGCACGCCATGCTCTCAATTTTTCATGTCGTGCTTTGTTTCAAAATATATGGCGTGCTTGTGCTCAGACTCTCAGTTTCTCACCCGTGTGCGAAGTCAAATAAAAATAACGTTAGTGTGCTTATGAAAAAATAAAAAAATGTTAGTTTGTCAGTCCTAAAGTCTGAATGGTCTCAGTCAGGTATTGTCTAAGTTGTCTTGCATTTAAAAAAAAAAATAAAGAAAAATAAAAACGATGCCGTATTTGGTTAGTGTTTAAGTCACTATGTAAGATTTTTTTCTTGTTTACTCTCAGCCACACACGTACCCTAAGACCGAATTGTCTAACTTGTCTCTTTCTCTCTCTCAAACTCAACTCACTCAATCACTCAGTTCAATCACCTTCATTTTCTTCCAAACCCTAATCTTGCCGAACAAAGTCAAGTGTTTCCCTCTCAATCTCAGAATGTCATTCAACCACCTAACCATTTTTCCCCTCTTTTGCTCTCAATCCATAAATTTTCTTCCAAACCCTAATCCCGTCAAACAAATAGTAAATTTTCCCTCTCAATCTCAAATTCTCAGGCTCCCACCTAGCCATTTTTCCCTAATCTTTTGCCCTCTGCGACATTTTTTTTTTCCATACCCTAATTCCGCCGAGCAAACAGTAGTTTTTCCCTCTAAAATTCTCAATCTTAGGCTCACAGCTATGACCTAACCTTCTACTCTTTAAGAACACAAACTCTCAGTTTCACACTCTCAAGACTCGTCTCGGATTCTTAGTCTCTCTCTCACAAAGAAAGACTTTCCTCTCAAGGTCTCACAAAATTCCTAATCCCTAAGTCAGTCAATCTCCTTCTCATCTTCGTTCTCCACTGTGGCTCTGCCATTATGTAGTTTTGTCTATGGTAACTCTAACCCCTAATTTTTTTTTTTTTTTTTTTGGTTTTATTTTGAGTTCACTGAATGTTTCTTGTTGATTCTTTTTTTTTTTTTTTTTGGGGTTATTTTCTTGTAATTTCAGGGGTAATTTAAGAGATTCAGCTTCAGCCTAGTAAAGGACTAAATCTCAAACGCTTAAAGAGTTCCTAGGTATTTTCTCATACTATTTACAATTTTTTTTTTGAGTTCACTAATTTTTGATTTTTTTTCTATGCTGTTTGATATTGTTTTAAGGATTATTTTTTATTTTGTTTTCAGTTCTCCACGTTGTGTCGAACTTTCATGTTTGTGTTTGATTTTGCTTTTAGGTTTTTTTTTAAGGTTCACTCATATTATTTGCTGATTGATTTTGTTTCTAGGGTTCAAAAATTTTAAATTTATTTGTTGATCATCCTATTAATTGATTATACTATTGTGATTTTTGTTTATTATATCATGCTATTGATTGATTATACTGTTGTGATCTTAGTTTATTATATCATGTTATGATGGTTTTAGTTGATTATCTTGTTGTTGTCATTTTAGCGCTGAGTAAATTGCGTGTATGGGTGTTAACTAATATGTTATTAAAATTAGTTTATGACTGTGTGTTTTAGTTAAAGGTTTCTTACTTAATTTATTTGTTGTTGTTTTCTTAATTACTATGTATATGTGATTGTTATTTATATTGTTGTAATTGGATCATGGCTGCTCGTGCTTCTTGTTCTACCCCTCCTAGTGAGCCTACTCCTAGTCCATGTACTGAGGCTAATCAACCAAACACACATTCTCCCATTCCACCATCAGATGATGCACTACCTCAAACAAAAATAGAAACTCAACAAGCTACTATTAATGGTGGTAAAAAGCCTTCTAAGATATGGGATCATTTCTCTAAAATAGAGGGTTGTGACTCCCTTTACCTTAAGTCATAGTGCAACTATTGCCAAAGGCAATATAATTGTCACCCAAAAAGAAATGGAACCTCTGCCATGTGGTCCCATATAAAATTTGGTTGTAAGAAGTACCCTTATAGGTGTGATAAAGGCCAAACCACTTTGAGTTACCAAAGTTAAAAAAAAAAAAAAAAAAAAAGGGAGGGAGAAGGTGTTAATGAGCTGGTGTTGAGGAAGTTTAGTGTGGAAAGACTAAGGATGGCCTTGGCTAGGATGATTATAGTTGATGAACTACCTTTTAGGTTTGTTGAGCATGGCAGGTTCATTGATTTTATAGCAGAGGTAGAGCCTAGGTTTGAAGTTCCCTCTCGTATTACTGTTGCAAGGGATTGTCTTAGACTTTACATTAGGGAGAAGGAGAGTTTGAGAAGGGTTTTAATGGCTGGTCAAAGAGTGTGTTTGACAACTGATACTTGGACTTCAATCCGAAACCTTAATTACCTTTATTTGACTGCACATTATATTGATGTTGATTGGGTATATCATAAAAAGATTTTAAATTTCTGCCTAGTACCTAATCATAAGGGTGAGACCATTGGTAGAATGGTTGAGTCTTGTTTGCTTCAATGGGGGATAAGTCATATTTTTACAATTACTGTTGATAATGCAAGCTCAAATAATGTGGCCATAGAATATCTTAGGAGAAAAACAAAGGATAGGGTGGGTAGCCTCTTGGGTTATGAGTTCTTTCATATGCGTTGTTGTGCCCATATTTTGAATTTAATTGTGCAAAATGGGCTAAAGGACCTTAATGAGTCAATTGTTAAGGTTTGTAATGTAGTGAGGTATGTGAAATCCTCTCCTAATAGATTTGCGAAGTTTAAGGCATGTGTTGAAAAAGAAAAAATTCAAAGCAAAAGTTTGTTGTGCCTTGATGTGTCTACTAGGTGGAATTCAACTTACATGATGTTAGAAAGTGTACAAAAGTTTGTGGTTGTATTTGAAAGGATGGAAAAAGATGATGGACATTTCCTTCGTTATTTTGAGGATCCATGTAGTGGTCCCCCTCGGTTTTTAGATTGGGAAAAAGTAAGACTTTTTACAAAGTTTCTTGGTATGTTCTATGAGGCAACTTTAAGATTTTTTTGGTTCCTTGTTTATGACCACTAATGTGTATTTTCATGAGCTTGTTAGTCTTCAAGACCAGTTAAATCAATTGTGTAATAGTAGGGATGATCCTTTGTTAAAGGGTATGGCACAAAGAATAAAATTGAGTATGATAAGTATTGAAGAAATGTTGATAGGATAAATCTGATGTTGTTTGTGGCTGTTGTGGTTGATCCTAGATATAAATTGAAATATGTGAAGTTTTGGTTTATGATGGGAATAGGTAAGAAATTTCCAAACATGTGAGATGCAAAAATAAAGAAAAATATATGCCAAAGAAAAATAATCACACACAAGACAATATTTACGCGGTTCGGCAATTTGCTTATGTCCACGGAGTTGCAGAGATTTCACTATTCTCAGGCAAAAATACAAAGTGCGACAGTACAATTTTTCTCTCTCAAAAACGACATTAAAAAAAAAAAAAAAACTCTAATCTCCAAAACAACAGTTTTTATATCCTGCACACAGGATTCACAACCATGGACTAAGCCTCAAAAAATCTCTCATTAAAAACCGTAACAACATTATTTCCAGTCAGGTCATAATTCGAATCAAACACAATTAGGCTCCACAAAGCCCAATAGTTTAAGCAATGGTATGACAAGGAGAAGGCTGATGAGTTAGGATTGAGAGCTAGGGAAGCTTTGAATAGATTGTACAAGCACTATAGTGAAGCAATGGGGACCCTATGTGATGCTAGTGTTAGTGGGACTAGTGAGTCTAGTAGTAGTGATGTTGCTACCATGTCCTCCCTGCAAAACGGCTTTGGTAGTGCAGAAGAGATAATAAAGAGGTACAAAAACATATACAAACAGCACTTAGCAGATGAGGATAGTGTAGAATGCAAATCTGTATTGGATCGATACTTGTTAGAAGCTAGTGTAGATTTGGAGACAGAAGGCTTTGATATTCTTGATTGGTAGAGTGTGAATTCTTCAAGATATAGGATCCTTTCTCAAGTTGCCTGTGATGTTTTGGCAATTCTCGTCTCTACCGTTGCATTAGAATCTGCATTTAGCATAAGGGGTCGTGTTTTGGATCCTTTTTAAAGCTCATTGTCTCCCAATACCATTAAAACTTTGATTTGTACACAAAATTGGTTGAGGTCCAAGGATTCAGCTGAACCAATTAACCTATGAGAGGAAATGGATGAAGCGGAAAACTATTAACTTGAATCGAGCAATGTGTTTATGTTCTTTTCTAATTTTTTCTGCTTTTTTGGTGTATAAATTCTCTTGTATTTTATTTATTTATTTATTTGTGAGTTATTATTTATATACAATTTGTATTGTTTTTTTTTTTTTTTCCTTTCAGAGCCTGCACCAAAACCCACTGTGGGTACAAATTCTATTCTAGACTGATTTGGAAGGTGGGGTTGTATTTTAGCTACCTAAGGTAACTTAAAAATTTATGTAATTTGCTTATGTTTGTTGGCTGTTGTTTGTAATGGTGTTAATTGTCATGTATTACTTTCTACTTTCTACTTATCATTATTTTTTGGCAAATGACATTGTAGGGATGGAGATTTTTTTGTATATGATGATGACTTGGAGTTGGAGTTGTAGGTTGGTTGATTGCAGAAATTTTTTGTAGATATTTTGCTGACTTAATCATGGAGATGACCAAATTAGGAGTGTTTAGGTGCTTGGGCTGCTGCTGGTTACTGGCTTGATGCTTCTATTGCTACTCTCTCCTTTATTTTTGTTTACTAGATGCACACATGACAACATAAGCATTGAACACACACTTGATTAGACTATTAGTCTTAGTACACTAGACTGCCTCTATTTTTTGTGAAAAATATGTAGTTGCGTAGTGTACCAACTGTATATTCTAGTTCTACATCCGTTATGTATATTTGTATAGTGCTTCTCAAGCACTACTTGACTACATTGTAGTGCTGCACTACTACTCTTCCTTGGGGCTGTGCTACTGCTTATATTTGATGTGATTACTATGATACTAGAAATATTAATGTTAATGTTGCTGTCATGCTAGAATTCTCTTGTTATGGTTGAGACTTGATACTTTATAAGTGTGTGTTTGATTTGAAATGTTGTGATAGGTTTAGATTTATTAGTATGTGTTAATGTGTTCAATAAACACATTTTTAATTTGACAAGTTGAGATTTAAGTCATATTATAGTTGAGACTTAATACTCTATACTTGTATGTTTGATTTGGAATGTTGTGAGTCTTGTGACAGGTTGAGATTTTGTCTTCTTGTGATTGAAACTTGATAAAGAAAGGCTCAGTTAAAAAGAAGTCAAAATAGGCTCAAAATGCTAATTTTTAAAGGCTCAAAAGTCCAAAACTTAGAATAGTAATTTTTAAAAGTCCAGCCCATATAATCGAATGAACCGCAACAATCCGCTACGATTAACCGCACTTTGTGTAGACCGGTTCTTACCTTCCAAAAGTGAGATGCGGTCTAGCATAGGGTGAAATTGCACCCAATAGGTGTGGTGCAAAAAACCTCTCTAAAACCGACCATACCGAATCATGTGCACCCCTAATGAAATCCACATAATTTTCTTTTGTTGGTTCCGCAAGATTCAGGAGGATCTTACCTACTCTGTTTGGGTTTTGTTATGCCTTGATTTTACTTAAACAGGGCCCAAAAATTGTTGGTGTTTTATTTGATTTCAATTGGGCTTTTTTAGTTAGTACTTCTCCACTTTCCCAGTTTCATTTTATTCTTGCCTGTTCACACTTCACACCTTTGCCTTGTGAAGGCTTGTGTTGAAGGCTTGAAGCTAAATCCTTATCAGTGGACATGTCTTGAAAATTTCCAACCGTTGCGTAATAAGGCCAAATAACTAACAAGCAAACAATAGAACCCAAAAAAAAAAAAAAAAAAAATTGTAGTCAGACTCAAAATAGTAACACTGGAAAGTGGTAACATAGTTTGAAATTTGAACCAATTACATCCATTGAAATGGTACGTTGCAACGACGAACTCTATAACCATCATCAAAATTATTATTGCTTTCCATATATCGTGATGGGGTTGCAAATGTTCTCAAGCCATTTTAGCTTATCATGATACAGTTCTGAATCCACGAGCTGGAGGTCATCTAACCATTGAATTGCTTCTTCAATAGCATCTTGAATATTCTTCTTAGCTGCAGGGACAAGCTTGGAACCAATCTTCTCATTATTGATAGCATTCCTCATGTCGTAGGCATAGTTCTCCAAAGCTTCCTTAGCCTCAACCTTCTTCCTGTGTTCATCATCTTCAGCCTTGTATGCCTCAGCATCACGGACCATCCTGCCAATCTCTTCACTGGATAGTCTTGCCTTATTATTAGTGATAGTGATCTTTGTCATCAAACCAGTAGAAATCTCCTCAGCAGACACATTCAAGATACCATTGGCATCAATATCAAAGCAAACTTTTACCTGAGCAACACACCTGGGTGCTGGAGCAATACCATAAAGCACAAATTCCCCCAAGAAGTTGTTATCCTTAATTCTTGCTCTCTCACCCTCGTAAACAGAGATCATCATAGAAGTTTGGTTGTCATATGTAGTGGTGTAGTTTCTCTCCTTTTTGGCGGGAATGGCAGAATTCCTTGGAAGCAAAACAGACATATCTTCTGTTGAATTAATTGATATGCCAAGAGACAAAGGGGTGACATCTAAGAGCACGATATCTTGAAGTTTCCCATTACCTATACCAGTCAAGATAGCAGCTTGAACAGCGGCTCCATAAGCCACAGCCTCATCAGGATTAATGCTCTTACAAAGCTCCTTCCCATCAAAGAAGTCCTGCAACAACTGCTGCACCTTAGGAATTCTGGAAGAACCACCCGTAACAACGACATCATGGACACAACTCTTGTCCATGTTAGCATCAGTCAAGCACTTCTCCACAATATCAATAGATTTCCTGAACAAATCCATATTGAGTTCCGCAAATTTGGCACGAGTAATAGTTGAAAAGAAATCAATACCATTATATAAAGAATCAACTTCAATGTTAGTCTCAATTGCAGAAGAAAGAATTCTCTTTGCTTTCTCACAAGCAGTTCTTAACCTCCTAAGAGCTTTGGAGTTTACGCTAATGTCCGCCTTGTATTGCCTCTTAAATATTTTAACAAAGTGATTTACCATTCTGTTATCAAAGTCCTCACCTCCAAGGTGTGTGTCTCCGGCAACGGCCTTCACTTCAAAGACACCTTTCTCAATGGTAAGTACTGAGACATCAGTAGTACCACCACCCAAATCAAAAATCAACACATTTCTCTTGCCAATGCTATCTGCAATCTTGTCCAGACCATAAGCAATGGCTGCAGCAGTCGGTTCATTAATCATACGCAGAACATTCAGGCCTGCAATGATTCCAGCATCCTTTGTAGCCTTACGCTGGGAGTCATTGAAGTAGGCGGGGACAGTAACAACCACATTCTTCACAGTTGTGCCCAGGTAGGCTTCAGCTATCTCACGCATCTTTTTTAGGACCATTGATGAGATTTCCTCGGCAGAAAAGTGCTTCTCTTCGCCCTTATAATTGACCACAATCATAGGCTTATCACTAGGGCCTTCAATAACCTTGAATGACCAGAGGTTGATATCGCTCTGAACCAAAGGATCACTGAATCTCCTACCAATCAACCGCTTTGCATCTGCAATATAATTAGCCTTTTAAGAAATAGATACCTCAAATAGAAGATGGGAAAACTATTAGACGATAATGAAGCACAAGAAGCAATAAGATATGTATCGAATTTTGTTTTACAAGTATATAAATTTTTTGTGAATTTGAGTAATGGAAGCAGACATTTTTGTAGCTCATTAGCCTAATAATGTAGGGTTATCACTTACTCTTGAGCACTAGGCCGGCAGTAAAATTTTTCAATGTTTTGCATATTTGACAATAGGTAAAGAAGAGTTCAAGATAAAGAAGTGTTTCATGTCTTTAGGTGATGAGGAAACTTTTCTGTCTTTAGTAGGTGAATTGAAAGCTTTGACTATCAAACCGATTTGGCTTCAACGTGTGAATGTATAACAAGTGGATTTTTTTTTTTTTTTTTTTTAATGCTTTGTTTTCTTGTCTCCTCTGTAATCTCTATATAAGATTAGCTACGGATAGTATCAAGGTGTCACAGAATAAGTAGTGAGATAGCAAATAAGTGGTGTGTATAGGAAAGTGTGTAATTACTGTTATAAGCATCAATAAAACTTTTTTGTGTATTCTATTTGAGTGTGATGAGATTTATCACAAAGTATTTGACGATATACGTAATTTGATTTTGCCTTCTACAGTTTTAAATTTTTTATATGCTCCCGTAATGTTAAGTATCATTGGTTTTTGTTCACTTCGGTCAATGCAGCCTGCCCAACTGTCCCTCAGGTATTAGATTGGCACCCAAACGACGCTCTATGTTTGAAATTGTATTGTTATTGCATCCTCTATAATTGGAGCTACTTTAATTAATTTGGTAGTTAACAACTTACCGCTAAGCATGACACATTAAAAGAAGAGAGTAAATCCAAACAATACCTAAAGTTAGGAGAGCTTATCAATATAATGAAACTTTTTAGAGGGCAAAATCAAAATTACCCCAAACTATAAGAATGTAATTTACGATTTAGTTAGAAATCAACCATTGGCCCATGAAGTTGCTTTTGATAACATTGTGATCTCACGTTAAAATCTTCAATTTGATTAGAGCAGATAATACAAGTTTGAAAATTATAAACAAAGCTTTAATTAAAATCTTGATAATTACAAATACTAAAGCAATAAGTTCATAATTGATGCCGAGATGGAGAAAAGTTTCTTAGTTCTCTAATGATTTCTATTATTGAAGTTGTGAATTCTTATCCTCTGAGTATGAACCTCGAATAGATGACATTATGATATATAAGCTATTAAGCTTTCTTAAAGTAATTTTATTTAATGAAAATTCTTAAAGGGATTTTTTTTTTGCTTTGTTTTTTTTTTTTTTTTTTTTTTTTTTTTTGAGAAACAAAATTCAAGTGGTGAGAATTAAGAACAAAATTTAACAGTGAACACAAACTGCATATCTTTTTCTTTCCACAAAACTCGTTACCCAATAATCCATACCAGCGTCTTTTCACACGTGCACTACGCGAGTCCAAATAATAACAGCAGAATTTTTTTCCCTTATTAACCCTTGAAACCCACTTTTTTTAAAAAAAAATTTATTTAAGAGAAGTGTTATGGCTATAGCATTTTCATAACAAACATCCCAATGCATATACCCAATAACTACTAACAATTTCAAAAAGAGAAATACTATCGCCACAACATTTTACCGGCAACAAATGTACAAATTTAACATAAGATAAAATAAAACTAGCCTACAGTCGGACTCAGATGCTTTCAAAAACATAGTTTGATATTGGTAGGTGAAAAACATGTTTTTAAGAATTAAAATATTTTTTTTTTTTCTTTCTTCATAAGAAGAAAATCTTTTTATTCATCTATTTTATAAAAAGGAGAGAGGGGGGAGTTCATTGTAGAGAGATTACCAAAGACAGTGTTGGTGGCGTTCCTGGCAACCTGGTTCTTGGCGGCATCACCGACCAAGCGCTCCGCCGGAGTGAAAGCAACAAAGGAGGGAGTGGTTCTGTTACCTTGATCATTCACTATTATCTCTACTCTTTCATTCTGCCACAGCCACACTGCCACGCACGAGTACGTTGTACCAAGATCTATCCCAATCGCCGGGTCCTCTATATGGTTGGCCATCGCTGTCGGGACAAGAAGCTCAAAGACTTATGTAAACCCAAACTAATAAGTAGAAGAAAGTAGTGTCCGAGTGTAGATGGCACTATATATATATATATATATATATATATATATATATGCCTTAACCTCGAAGTTTACCTCATTTCCACTAACATGGGTGAAAAAAAACAAAAAACGAAAAAAAAGTCTAAAATGTAGTGGGTCCTACAATTAAAGTGTGCATATATAGACGGTGTGTTGATTGCTTTGACGTCAATTATTACTGGTTTTTTTTTTTTTTTTTATTTAAGGCTGTGTTTGGCAAAAATTTAAAAAGTTAACTTGTTTTATTATTTAGTTTGTTTTTTTTATTATTTATGGCTCTCACTGTACTTTTTGGTATTATTCATAGGTTTCACTATACTATTTCAGTTAATTTTTATTTTATATACAGTACTTTCAGTAAAAACTTTTCAGTTTCAACAAAATAAGCGGATTCCAAACAAACCCTTAGTTTGAAATAAAATACTTACATTTTCGAAAATATAGATTATTTACACTAGTTTTTTCTAAATGACCGAAAAAATGCTTTAAAAATTCCAAAAAAATAGGCTTTAAAAAAAATTCCAAATTTCTCTTTGAAGGTATATGAATGATAGTTTAAGGCCTGTGGCTAAGAGTATTTAAATATAGTTTTTGTTTTGTAATCTATAAAATAGTGGGTCCCACATTTGAATTTATTGTTTGACTAATATTCTCTAAATATAGTTTTCAAAAAACTGTATCCAATTTTCCTAGTTTAGAACATAATTTTGAAAACGGTTAAGGGGGTGTTTTTAGGATACAGAAAATGTTATTAATGACATATTTGTAAATAAATTGAAAATAGTGGACCTCACATATTTGTCCAAATACTTTTATCTCTTAAATTAAGGAGCTTATTTTTATCATAAAAAGAATTTTCACACTTTAAGTTTGAAAAATGTCATTAAAAAAATTCATGGTGTGCTTTATTCCTTTATCATCATCCACTCACACACAAAAAGTAATCTACAGATTCTACATGTTACTTTTTGTAAATATATTTTCTTTAATTCTCTGTCAAGATTGAGGCAGAGAGGCAGAGCACGAGTACCAAGGCAGAAGGAAAACGACATCGTTTGAAGAAAGCTTAAATGAAATAAAAAATGAAATGAAGTCCTTTAATTTAAAGGGTTGAATTAGTTAGTAAGTGGAACACATGGCTTGAAGTTATTTGATGCACAAGTTTCTTGTAATTACTATAGCTACATTTTTTTGTTAGTGTAGTTAGTTTTCAGCGTGTTTGGGCTAGTGTATTTTGATTCATCGTGTAATATAAATAGGGAACCTTATTGTATGTTTTAGTTTGACACATCATTTTAATGATTGAAACTTCTTCCAGAAGGTTCTTCTTTTCTCTCTCAATTTGCAGAAAACTAGATCTTTGTTTTTCTTTACATTCTCAAAAATAGAAATGGTCTCCCTAACATTTTTTTTTAATTATTTAACACGGCATTTTAACATTACACCCTACAGTAGATTTTCTATTCTTCCCTTCAACGCATTAAAACAGTATATACAGTACATTGATTTAAAAAAATCCTATAATATTTATAAAAATAAATAGATACAAAACTCATATACACACCTCTTAGCTCACCCCCACCACTACTGCAAACCCACCACCACACAAAATCAACCAAACTATCATCACCCTTCGTAAACACAACCACCAAAATTAGCCCACAACCACCGCAACCCACCAAAATCAACCCACTACAACAAGTCAAAAAAAAAAATCGCCACAACCAAGAGAGAGAGAGAGAGAGAGAAGTATAATAAAATAACGAAATTCTTTTTTTCACAATTTTTGCCATAGCATTCTATTAGTAGAGCAGTATTGTAGATCGATACCAAATTTTTTAGTACTTGAAAGATGTAGGTGGATATTTTGTGTGTGGTGTGCTAAATGCTAAAAATTTCGCATTTAGCATTTAGCATACTTGATGCTAGTGCTCTAAGTAGATGATAATATAGAAAATTCAAGATTTTTTTAATATTTTTTTTTTCAATCATTCAAGGGAGATCTATGTAAATAATTTGTATTTTAGGGAGATGAGTTTCTTATTTCATACTAGAGGAAAGCTGAGTGTAATAACGAAAAATCTTAGGAGAGAGAAGTGCAATTTACCCTATTTTTTTCTTTTTTTTAAATTTTTATGTCACTGTTGAAAAAATGCACACACAATAAACATTCAAATTTTAATTTACATTTAACATAAAAAATTGAAGAATAGTATAGTTGCTAAAATTTTAATCCATAATTTATTTATGCTATAATGGCTTTTGTTACGCATTTGTAATGTCATTTTAAATTTATATATTAATAAGATTTTAATTTGAAATTGTATGTATGGTTCAAAATAAATAGTAGAAGAAGATTTTATTATCAACAAAAAAAAAAAAAGATTAAGATGTGGACCTCCTTTGTTGGTTTTGGGACCCCCTTTATCGAATTCCCCTGGAGGAACGAATGACGCTTAATAGCAATCTATATATTGAGGAGGATGAAGAATAAAGCAGTTAGGACATACTCTAAAATTAGGTTTATCAGATCAAACTCAACGTGATTATAAGCCTTTCTAATTTAGATCCAGCTTCAACATCATTTCACTTTGTTTTCCCTTCTCTTTAGAAAACATGTAGGAGTAATTTTAAAGGAGAATATGACAAACTATACTACACATAATACACTTTCTTAAATAATATGAAACAATTTCCCATATATTTTTTTGAGAAACAAACATACATGGGATATGGAGTTTGTGATGTTTCTTTGTGTAAGATCCATATTCCTTCTCCTTTTTGTGTGTATGTTTATTTCTTAAAAAAAAATATTTTACTTGTGGAAAGAAATAAAAAATAAAAAATAAACTTAGGATTTCAAGTTGACAAGACCACCAAAAGATGGTTTAAAAAATCAAAACATTTACTTTCTAATCTATATCTATATTAATATCAATATTTATATATAATATAATATGAAATCTTTTTTACTTTTGTGGAATTTTTTTAAAAGTTACCATATAAGTTTTTGAAAATCAATAGTTATAAGTGTGGGGGTAAAGGCCCAAATCTGGTATTAGGCCTAGGGCCCTGTCCGAGGAGCAATGCCTCCTCGTGTCAGATTCGGATCTCACGAATTAAGGTGAGCTTCTAAAAAGCTCTGGCAACAGGTACGTATACCTCGAGTGCACCAACAAGTGGGAACTAGGAGGTACCTAAGGAAAAACTATTACCATCACATTGAATGTGCTGCAGCTATTTTTCTGGCCACATTTATGAGGAGAAGACCCCCTGAATAGTGCTACATAGGCTACCGCAATTTACAAAGAGCTAGGAGGAGTGACTGATGGGACAGGTACTCAAGTGATAACTTAGATGGCCAACAAGTGGAGGCTCAGGATCATCAAGAAATGGGTATATAATGTAAGAGACTCCTGAAGAAGAAAAGGGAGAGAAAAATAGGAGTCTTGCAATAAAACTAAAAGTGCAATATAAAAGAATCAACCTCCTCGGATTTGGCTGAGGACATTTTCCTTTATAAAACGTTCGTCAGCTCTCTTTCCTTGTAGTCCAAACCTGTTGGCCCATCACGGATTTCGCTACAGCCCAATTTTCCAACCCACTTCTCTACAAATTTATTGTTTGAGCTTTTTGGGCTTGCGTCCATATACTTTTTGGGCCAAAAGTTCAAATATCCCCCCGTACAATAAGCTTTTCACATGACTAGTCAAACATGTATTTTTAATAGTTATGAATATATAATGCTATACTATGCTTCTTTAAACTAATTAAAACCACACATTTTTTTAAATAAATTAAGCAGGTCAAAAAAAAAAATCCTTTTAATTCATTTTTTAAAAATAATAACTAAATTAGATATGTTCTTTTCTATAAATTCTCTAATTTCACCTTTTAGTTATGTACTTATTAATTAAAAAAAAAATTTATATAATTTTTTTGTCTAACTTTTTCATGTGTTACACGGGTTAATGACTAGGTCTATTATTTTTAATAGTAAGGATAACTATTTCAATAACCTTTCTCACAATATTATCTTTTTTCTAAGAGTTTCAACCTTTGTCGTCCTATTCATTATGTTAAAAGTAATAAGTTGCATAATTGTAGGCATAGTTTGCTTTTATTAAAATATATCAAGCGGAGTTGTAAAGGAAAACGTGGGGAAGGGAAATTAATTTTAAGGTTACCTTCCTCTTTATCTTTTATGGCAAGACAAGCTTAAGATCCTCACTTCGCCTTTCCAGTAGAATATAGAAATCCCAGTGTTGGTATCTGGATTGATTCAGGATCCTTTGCAGTCCACTATTTCTCTCACAACCAAAAAGTAAAAATTCTCTTATCCTTGTATTGAATTTTTTTTTTCTTTATATAAATTCAGGGGTCAGGTTACATTTCAGAAAGGTTACGTAACAGGGCAATTTATCCTCTCCATGAACAGAGTCCAGGCTAACGCTTTATCAATTCATATTGCTTACTAATCTAATCTAAGACTCTAAACTGCAAACAAACTGTGGCTTTTACCAGGATAAATCAACTTCCGAGCTAGATAGGTTGAAGCTAAACCTTATCAGTTGGCATAAAATGACAAATCCAAAAATTACTAGCAAGAAAATATAAGACTTAAAAAGGGTTCGAAAAATAAAATCGAAATAGTCGCACTGGTGACATGGTTTGCCCCCTTACATATGTTGTACTTTTGATAGGTACTGATCAAAGTTTTTGATTTTGTCCACAAATTCTCTAAATAATGGGGTTGCAGATGCTCTCAAGCGTTTCCAACTTGTCCTCATCTGCATCGTAGTCTAGGCACTGGTAGCTTTAGAAATTTCTTTCAGAATGATCCTTAAGAAACATAAATTACATAATCTAATAAAAAGAGAAATTCATAGAGGACACTACATTCGCTTAAGTTCTGTTTGAACACTTGTAAAATGAACGTAGTGTTAATTTCCCTTAAGAGTGAGGTCCGAGGACGCTACACTCGCTTAAGTTCTGTTTGAATACTTGTAAAATAGAACGGAGTGTTAATTTCCCTTAAGAGTGAGGTCCGAGGACGCTACATTCACTTAAGTTCTGTTTGAACACTTGTACAATGAACGTAGTGTTAATTTCCCTTAAGAGTGAGGTCCGAGGACGCTACATTCGCTTAAGTTCTGTTTGAACACTTGTAAAATAGAACGGAGTGTTAATTTCCCTTAATAGTGAGGTCCGAGGACGCTACATTCGCTTAAGTTCTGTTTGAACACTTGTACAATGAACGTAGTTATAACAAAAAAAAAAGTAAATACATAAAGTTTTACAACTTCCTTCTACAAGTTTTATATTTTGAAACTATGGCCTAATATAGTTTAATATATATATATATATATATATATATATTTGTCTTTTATAATGTCATGTTCACTTAATGCACTAGCAATAGTGGTGCTAAAAAGCTATTTTTAGCAAGGTTTTGAAACCCGGACCGGACTGTACAGTCTGACCGGGAAAACCTCGAACCGTTTATTTTTGTGGTTCTTTTAGCCTCAAGAACCGCTCTATGAGAAAAATGCAGGGACTCATGCGAACCGCGGTTAGACCTCACGGTTTTGAGAACTGTGAACGATTCTCGCGATTCTCACTGTTCCTTTATTTTTTCAACAAACACCGCCTGAAATTAAAGATTTGGCCAGCATGCATTTTGGACTTTTTTCAGATCTGGAACCAAAAGATTTGTGAGGGAAGAAAAAAAAAAAAAAAAACAAATTGAGAAGAAGAAGATGACAAAGTAGGGGCTGTGGGAAATTGAAGCAGTAAGCTAGCAACCCAGCACAGATTGCCAGTCACGGCCTTCATCTTCGTCTTCTGCTTCTATTTCTTCTTCTTTCTTCTTTTTCTCCTTCTTCTCTTTTTTTTTTTCGTCTCCACTGTTGTTTCTGAGTTTCCCACCCTTCTCTCTGTTTGTGCTTGTTTTGAATTCTTTTTTATATTTCCAAAGCCTGTTCACGTGACTTGCATTACGAAAGAAGACTACTTTTGATTTTTGAATTAAAGATGGAAAAATGTTTCAGCCATTAGATCTTTGAGCCCGTGATGTGGCACTAGCCACTTCTTTGTATTTTTCCCAGTATTGGTACATTGAACAGAGAGAGCATGCTCTTTTTTTTTTTTTCATTTTTTATGCTGCAAATATAGTACACTGTTACTAACAGTGCACAAGATGGCCAATAGTAAACGGAGTGGTTGAGTTTTGACTATTCAAACTTTTTTTTTTTTTTTTGAGAAAAGACCCTTCAAACTTTGCTACATCATAATTGTGACAAAAAAATTGTGAAATATTTTGTAACACTAAATTTTTTAGGTATAAAAAAAATTGTAAATATTAATTAAAAGTAGTTATAATATTTTATTTGTTACATTTTACATATGTGTTCTAATAAGTATTACTATTTACTCAAAAAAAAGTTTAAATAGGAGAGAAAAATAGTGACTTAACAAATACAATTAAGAATATAATAATTATTAAATAATTATTTTAATTTAAAATTACTAAGTGTCCTTTTAATTCCTATATTATTACAATATTACTATCACAAGTTTAACTAATCAACATATAAATAAATAAATAAATATTATATTTATGTATGCTTAGGATACGATATTTCTTATTTGTCCTGTGAAAATTATGATGTGAAAAGATATATTTGAAAGATAGATTTCTATATTTAATTGAACCATTTAACTTAATTTTTCTATTTATACTAATTTAATACATTTATTTATATTTAAATAATTATTAAAATAATTATGACGTCATCATGGTTCAACCCCGATTCAACCTCGGTTCGACCTTAAAAACCTTGAACCTCTCCTTTTTATGGTTCAATAAACGGTCTGGGTCTGAAAATCTTGATTTTTAGCACCACTATATACAAAAAAAAAGTATTGCAATAGTGGTGGTATAGGTAAATTTTTTAGCTACATTGCTATAGTACAAAGCTATATATGGCTGTGCACTGTAGCTGAAAGCTAAAAATATATATATATATATATTTTTTTTTTATTCTCCCTCCTTATAAATTATTATTTGTTTGTTCTTTTTTTTTATTCTTTTTATCTCACTTCTCTCTCAACTCTCAACTCTTTCTCAACTGCAACTCCTCATCTCTCTCTCTCTCTCTCTATCTCTCTCTGATCTGAAAAAAAAAGTAACCTCACCGCACTTAAATCCTTCTCTCTCAACTCTCTCAGATCTCTCTCTCTCTGAACCTTCGTCGTGATCTTCATACACTCGCATAGGTTCCGATTGCTTATTACTTTTCTCTCTCTCTCTTTCTCTGTCTTTCATACTTTCTCGAATTTTTTTCGTTTCTCTCTCTCTCTAGGATTTCCACAAATCCTTTTTGAACCTAGCTTTTTCAGGCAAGTCTAAATTTCCTCAGAAACTATTTTACAATTGTTATTTTTCAAGTTTTGAATGCTATTTCGTTCACTCTAGAAATCAAAGCAGAAAATATACAAAAAATTTGAAATAGCGCAAAAGGAATTTTTTTTTGATAAATGGAATTAGAGGACAAGATAAACTATGTGCCAAATGCTTGTTTATTTATTTATTTATTTATTTATTTTCCTTGTAATTTCTCGGCAACCAAATGGAGCATTTGGGGTTTTTTGGTTTTTTAAATTTTGTATATTATGTTTGAAATGGTTTGTATTTGCTTTGGAATTGAATTGCTTTGTTGTTGTTTTATTATTCGTAATTGGTTTAAATGTTTCTGTTTATGTGGGTTTGCGCTTTGTGGATCAATTTTATTTGAAATTATTGTTATTAAATTGAAAGGATGGTCATAGTGATCAATACTGTAAAATGGGGTTCGATAAATGTCTCTTGGTTGGCAATGGTTGTGGTTTGTGGCATTAATTTTGTGGTGTTTTTGTTGGTACTGGATGTACACGGTGGCAATTGGTGGCTGTTGGGTGTAATTGGGTTTGGGGCGTGGTGGTTGTTGGTAGTTTATTGTAATAGATGTGTTATTTTATTGTAGTTGATATTTTATTTTATTGTGATATTTATAATATTTTATTATGTTAAAAGTTATAAAATAAGTAGGTAAAATAGATAAAATAACTTTAGCTAAAAAAATAGCACCATTGTGAATACTCTTAGCTTTAACGCCCACTGGTCTAGTTCACTACCCCAATCCAATTGCCAATCAACACAATTACATACACTCCTATTTAAAAAAACAATTACATACACTAACACAGTTACGCAAAAGTCAAAAGATAAGAGCTTGAGTCTAATAAGTCACAAGTCAGTATAGTCAGTGGACAGTGGGTGGGGGTGAAGTTAAAGAAATATAGAACATTAACAATACACAAAAGGGCAAATTGATAAAGTCAAGTAAAGGCAAAGCTATTCTTTTGTCTTTTATAATGTCTTGTTCACTTAGCTTGAACGCACACTGGTCTAGTTAACTACCCCAATCCAATAGCCAATCAACACAATTACGTACATTCCTATTAAAAAAAAAGGTGAAAATTACATTTTCGTCCCTATATTTTCAGGCGATTCTCACTTTAGTCCTTAAATTTTATTTTTACTGCTTTTAGTCTCTATCCTCAAAAACGCTTACTGTTTTGGTCCCTGACGTTACTCACTTAACGGAAATTGCTGATGTGGCAAACAGAATATACTATTTGCATAGTAAATGCTGACGTGGACATTAAAATAATATTAAAAAATTTTATTTGTTGTTTAAGAAATGACACGTCAGATCCATGTAAGCAAAATTTTAAATTTTAATTAATCAATAAAAAAAAAACAGAATTAAAAATAAAAAAACACATGAATTTGGATCTATCATCCTCTTCATCAAGAACACAGAAGAACACAACCCAGAAAATATCTTACAAACCCAGAAGAACACAGAAGAACACGCGAAGAGGAAGAAGCAGACGCAGAAGAAGAAGGCTTGGGTGGCGGGATTTGACCGGACTTGAGAGCTTCCTTGCCGTAGAGATCGTAGATCTGACGCTTCTGAAGAAGAAATATAATGCAGCTGTGATTTGTGAAAAATTACCTCCAATAAAAAAAATATTAAATAAGGCTACAAATCATTATATGAAAAAATAGCAGCCAAATTTTCCACTTCCAATTTTAAAGAATTGAGATTAATTGTCATTTTCTGAGAAAACCTTTTTCCAATAAAACATTTTCCGTTGAAACAAACAAACGAGCATACCTAAAATTCATTCTCTGAGGTGAAGCGATTTCGATGACGGAGCGAACGAAGAAAACGCCGTGGGGAGGGAAAGTGATGACATTGTTGAGAGTCTTGTTCTCGACATCTATGACCTACAAGATGTCACCGGCGGCAGTACCGAACAAGCGCGCATTCACGACAATGAAGAGCTGCTCCTTCTCGGTAGTCCAGAGCATCTGCCGCATGGCGGAGAGGGAGGCGCCTGTGGTGACCGCGTTGCAGCCGCCGAGGAGGGCCAAGGCGTCGATGGCTTCGACAATGGAAGCTCGTTTAGGGGGGTCTCGCTGGGTCTTGAGGCCGCGGTCTTGGTCAGAGATGAGGGAGAGGAGGTGGCACTTGGCTGATTGGGATTGGGCTGTGAGGGAGGAGGAGGAGGAGGAGCAGGTTGTGGTTTGACCGGACTTTAGAAGCGTCAGATCTACGATCTCTATGGCAAGGAAGCTCTCAAGTCCGGTCAAATCCTGCCACCCCAGCCTTCTTCTTCTGCGTCTGCTTCTTCCTCTTCGCGTGTTCTTCTATGTTCTTCTGGGTTTGTAAGATATTTTCTAGGTTGTGTTCTTCTTTGTTCTTGATGAAGAGGATGATAGATCCAAATTCATGTGTTTTTTTATTTTTAATTCTGTTTTTTTGATTGATCAATTAAAATTTAAAATTTTGCTGACATGGATCTGACGTGTCATTTCTTAAACAACAAATAAAATTTTTTAATATTATTTTAATGTCCACGTCAGCATTTACTATGCAAATAGTGTATTCTGTTTGCCACATCAGCAATTTCCGTTAAGTAAATAACGCTAGGGACCAAAACAGTAAGCGTTTTTCAGGATAGGGACTAAAAGCAATAAAAATAAAATTTATGGACTAAAGTGGGAATCGCCTGAAAATGTAGGGACGAAAATGTGATTTTCGCCTAAAAAAAAAAAAACACTTAGCGGATTCAGATCAGGTAGGGTATTCACCTGATGCAATTGTAATTAATGGCTGAGATTGAAAGTTGAATAAGCAACTCTCAATCTCAACCATTAAATAAGATATATAAAAGAGAGTTAAAAAGTAAAAAATGTATAAAAAAAAATTGTGAGAGAAAGTGAATAAATTGTGCAATACCAGATAAGAGCATGAGTCTAAGTCACAGGTCAGACTAGTTAGTGGACAGTGGGTGGGAAAGTTAAAGAAATATAAAACATTAACAATACACAAAAAGACAAACCGATAAAGTTAAATAAAGGCAAAGTTATTCAATATTTAGTTACTGTTGATGAATCAAATGATTGGTTTTTCAAATGATGAGAGAAACTGTAGGGAGAGAAACTGTGCGGAATGAACCCAAAATCCCTCTCACTCCAGGACGAAGCGGAGCTAATCCAAAGCAACAAAAAGATTAAAGGAGGGCACCATGCGAGCTTTAAGGGGGGCAAGAACACAGACATAGGTCCGAGGCTAGACCAGGGTTTTGTCGGGAAATCCTTTAAAGATAAACTTGTAGGGGAAATCCTAGGAGCCTATCCAAGGAAATCTCGGGGAAATCCCGACCTCACTGAAATGATGGAGGATGATGATGTTGACTCAGACGATGATGTGGGGAGTCTTCAAGTAGGCTTTGCGGCGGTTAAGCTATCCAAGTCTACGAAATGAAGGATTCGGGCACCGTGGTCCAAAGCTTTTATAGTTAAAGTTTGTGGTCGATCAGTAAGTCTTAACTACATTCAAACGAAGTTAGTGGCTTTATGGAAACCGGCAGGAAGGCTGGACTGTGTCGACCTTGAGAAGGATTTCTACTTAGTCCGATTCATACTAAAGGAGGATCATGACGATGTGTTAAAGAAAGGTCTTTGGTTCTTGGGGGAACACTTCCTCTCCATTCGGCCGTGGGAGCCCAACTTCAAAGCTAAGATGGTGAACGTATCGTTAGTAGCGGTCTGGATCAGGTTTAATGGACTCCCCATCGAGTACTATGATGCTAAAGCCCTCAAGGATATTAGAGATGCTATAGGTAAGTTCTGACAATTGACACTCACACAGCCTCAGAAGCTTGGGGACGTTTTGTGAGGCTCTGTGTGTAGATTGATGTGGACAAACCTCTCATTACAGCAGTTCTAATCGAAAAACTAGAGCAGCCATTTTTGTATGAAGGGATTCAAAAGCTGTACTTCAGTTGTGGCAGAGTAGGCCACCAGAGAGAATCCTGCTCTTTCGTCATATGTGGTCCTAAACCATCAGAAATGGGGGCGCCGGAAAGCCAAACAGTGCCGACGCATGTCCCATGCGACAAGTATGTTGGACCTTTTGCCAGCTCAGATAGTACAATAGGGGACGTACAAGAGGGAGACATACAAAAGGACTACGAACCGTGGTTGGTGGTGACATGCAAAAGAAGTGGACACAAAAGTCCAAAAACTCTGAATGTATGGGTGGATAAGGTGGGTCTAACCATTGAAGTTTTTAGACCCCTTAAACACAAACAGATTAACCTAGTTATTTAGCCAAGTGATTAACTTAGGCAAATTATACAGATCTAGGTTAACACAGATAAATCATATCATTGAACAATGCGGAAAATAAAGAATACAGCAATATGATAACCTAGGAAAACCAAATCGGTAAAAAACCTGGGGAGGATTTAACCTAGTTATCCTTAAGGTAAAACAGATCTACTATGAAAGAATTGAAGTTTACACAATAGTGACTTAGACCACTAGCATCCTATTGCTACCTCGAGTAGGAAACTTACTACCACGACCACATGACAGCTCCGAGTCCACGAACTACTTCTTTCTTGGATTCACAGCAAGTACAAGCACTCCCGCTTGTGTATCTTTAAGCTCTTAATGCAGCAACTAAATGATCATCAAGCTCTTGACATAATCATGATTCTTGATAACCCTAAGTATATGTGAAAGGAAACACCTTTAGATCTCACAAGAGATTCACATACACAGCATAAACAACAACTGCAACAACTTAAAAAATGTGGCTAGGGTTTTTCCTTTTATACCTAGGGTAAAATATAAAACCCTACACGTCAAACGGGTTTAGGCTGAGTTGGAAAAATTCTGCAGAAAAAAATTCTACAGAAAAAAAATCTGCACTAGCTTCGATCGATCGAGTCTAATTTTCGATCGATCAAGCCAGGCAGATTTACACAGTAAATCCTACAGTACACTCGATTCCAACTTTACACTTAAACATACTTTGAGCAAGTCTAAAACAAGACTCAAATGTTTTGATCATAGTTTGCCAACATTACAAATTGAAGTTCTAATACATTTAAATGTAAAGTCTTAGAACCCAACACAACCCTATTGGCTCACACGTCACATGCTAACTCAATGGACTATAGGCCATCAAAGGATATTAAATGAACACTTAATATGGACCCCAACCCCATCGGGCCCAACGCTTCTATGCTTTAAGCTAGTAAGCTCACGAAACAAGTGGGCCAATCTAGTAGCGGCCTAAGAGCAAGACCCGTCCAACCAAGCTTTGCCTTGGGGGCCTCGGTGAAGGCTAAAAAGATAAATGCCCGAGCTAGGGCTCTAGTAGCTCCTTAATAAGCTCCATTGGAAATAAGCGGCTGCCCTACTCCAATATCCCTTTGTGGAAAGAAAATGAAGCGATCAATAAATTTCCAGTTCTCAAGCATAGCAGAGGTGGGCAATAAATTTGGAAGGAGTGATCATAGAGATTCCAGAGATAATCATAGTAGAAATTCGAGCTTTTCTGACCCAAGTGATGGAGTGGTTCAATTCAAAACTTAAGAAGGTGTGGGAATTTATTTTTCCTCTCATCGAAAAGAGTATCAGAACGGGGACACTAGCGTTGGACGATCCAGCTTTGAAGGAGATGATAAACCCCTGGTGGCAATTTCTTACCGACAGCATTAACCTAGAGAAGGAGAGGAGGATAGTTTGGGAGTCAATTCCTCAAATATTGCCCCTGCCAATGTTGTGTGAAGTGAATCCATAAGAATCTCTAACGGAGAGGAAAATGTTGGAATCCAAACCAATCTCAACGACCATATTGAGCAACAAGCACATCACTAAGCTCATGCAGATCTTCTGCCCTATAAAGGAGTTCAATTTTCACTCAATTGCACGTGAACTAGAAATGGGGGTCCTGGAGCATTGCCTGACTCTGATGCCAGTAAGGGGTTAATCTAGGGAAATGGTGAAACAAATAGGATGGAATTTGAGGGAGGAAGCGAGAGCCCTACCTCAAATTGATAAGTGTCCCACCCCACATCACAAACTCATTATGAATATCATCATTTGGAACAGTAGGGGTGCGCAGAAGCCCAACTTTCAGAGTCATGTAAGAGAGCTTAATCAGGTTCACAATCTGGCCATTATAGTGATTATGGAAACCCATTTAGGTGGCCCTAGAGCTAAGGAGATCACAGATAGGCTACCTTTTGATGAAGCGATTCACACTGAGACCATTGGGTACACCGGAGGTCTGTGGTTGCTATGCAACTCGGATAGAGTTGGCATTACCCCCCTTATAAACACTTAACAGGAGATCCAGTGGTTAAGGTACGTCCTCTAAACACTAGCTGGCTTCTCTCTGTTGTTTATGCAAGCCCAAGAATAGCTGAAAGGCATGTTCTCTAGAATAATCTCCTCTCTATCTCTGAATTAAATAACTTGACTTGAATGTTAGCTGGTGATTTTAATGAACCTCTTGTAAATAGTGATAAATACGATGGGAGGGCTGTAAACATTAATAACTCTTTGCAGTTTAAAGAATTTTTAGATAGGTGCAACATGGTGGACTTGGGATTCTTGGGACCAAGATTTACCTGGACTAACAAGAGAGAAATTAGTGGCCTTATACGAGAATGCATTGAAAGATTTTTCGTCACCCCGGATTGGTGGCATCTTTTCCTTGAAGCCCAAGTTACTTATCTCACTTGGCGTCACTCCGATCACTGCCCAGTCATTCTAGAATCAAATCCTAGAAGACCTATGCAATGACCTCAGCCTTTTGTTTTTCAAAGCTTTTAGCTCTTTGATACCTCCTTCCCTGGTGTTGTCTCTTCTTCATGGCAAGCAAGGTCGAATTTAGCAGAGGCTGTCGAAAACTTCGCCAAGAAAGCCACCACTTGGAATAAAACACACTTCAAAAATGAATTTGCAAAAAAAAGAAGAACTTTGGCTAGGCTGAATGGTGTCCAACAAGAAATTTCTAATAGCCCTACCTCCTCTCTCCTTCAATTGGAAAATAAGTTACAGTTGGAACTTGATCAAGTATTAGATTGGGAGCATGAGCTTTGGGCCCTTAAATCTTGGATAAACTAGACTGTTTAAGGAGATTGCAACACTTTGTTCTTTCATTTGTCCACCTTAGTTAGAAGGAAATGGAATAGAATCATAGCTATTAAAAACAGAATGGGGGAGTGGATTTTAGAGGAGGGGGACATTGTGAATTATATTCAGAAAGGTTTTGAAGATATTTACTCTACATCTCAAACCTTATCCTCCCGTCTTGCCCCTCCAAGCTCCCAATAGTAGGCAATGCTCCTAAATGAAAGTCGTGACAACTTAGTTTGTGAGGTGTCAATGGATGAGATAAAGGCTGCCCTGTGGTCCATGAAAGCTTTTAAGGCCCCTGGCCCAGATGGCCTCCATGCCAGTTTCTTCCAATGTTTCTAGCTAATAGTTGGGGACTCCGTAGTCAAAGAAATCTAAAAAATCTTTAAGGATAAAATGGTCCTTGAATTTCTGAACAGGACCATATCGCTCTTATCGCTAAGTGCAAGGTCCGGAATAGTTTAACAATTACAGGCCTATCAGCTTGTGTAACTTCGTTTATAAGGTTGTCACTAAGATAATTGTGGCTAGGCTGAGACCCCACTTGGATCAAGTGATTAGTCCGCTCCAAACAGCTTTTGTGCCAAACAGGAGAGGTACTGACAATGCCATCATAGTTCAAGAGCTAATTCATACTATTAGTAAGGCAAAAGGCAAAGAAGGGTACATGGCAATCAAAATTGATCTTGAGAAGGCCTATAACAAGCTTGAGTGGAGCTTCATCAAAAAAATGCTCATAAGGATTAACCTTCCACAAGATTTGATTCAGCTTATTATGAGCTGTGTTACCTCTGTGTCTACTTCAATTTTGTTTGATGGGGGAACTTTGGAGAGTTTTTATCCTTCTAGAGGCATCAAACAGGGCAACGTTTTATCGCTATAGCTCTTTATTATCTGTATGGATTTCTTGAGTCAGTTGATTGAGGAAAAGTGTAGTGACAAGCTTTGGACTCCTGCTAAGTCTTCTAAGAGTGGATCAGCCTTCTCCTATTTCATGTTTGCAGATGATGTACTCTTATATGCCAAGGCAAATCAAGTGAACTGCTCCACTATTAGAGATGTGCTGGACTTTTTTTGTGGTAGATTAGGCCAATCAGTCTATGAAGCAAAGACAAGGGTGTTTTTCTCCCCAAACGTTGACAGTGACACTAGAGAATCTCTTTGCGATATTCTCGATTTCTAGTACGTCCACTCTTTCTATAGGGAAATACTTGGGCATTCCCATAAAGCATCAAGGGGCCTCTAGCCAAGACTTTAATTTTGTTTTGGATAGAGTTAAGTAGAAACTCGTGGGGGGGAAAGCAAATTTATTGTCCATGGTAGGTAGGGCTGTCCTCATTCAATCCTCTCTATCTACGGTTCCCGCATATGTCATGCAATGTGCTCAGCTACTGGGGAAAGTGTTGGAGGGTATTGATAGAGTTAACAGGAATTTTTTGTGGGGCTCAACTCAAATGTCCAAAAAAATGCATTGGATTGGATGGGAAAAGGTAACTAAACCCAAAAAGCGGGGGGGTTTAGGACTCCAAATAGCTAAGGGAAGGAATACATCACTCTTGGCCAAACTGAATTGGTGCTTCAACAAGGAGACAGAGGCTCTATGGATTTGAGTCCTAAGAAAAAGTATTGCAATCCTCGAAGACTTGGTTCTAGCAACAAGGAAAAGCTCCCCTGCTCCCAAGTTTGGACAGCCATCAATAAGGGAAAGGATATTTTCCAAAGAGGTGCTATGTGGACTATTGGAAGAGAAAGCTCTCTTAGCTTTTGGTTTGATAGATGGTCAGACTAGGGACCCCTTAAGTTAATGCGATGCCCCTCTAACAAGAGAGGAATACCAGTTAGAAGTTAAAGAAGTTGTGTCGGAAAGTGGCTGGAGGTGGGATGCCATATCCATGGTTTTTCCTCAAGATGTTGTGCTGGGCATCCAAGCCACTCCTTTTGCCATTGCCGCGAGAAGTAGGGGCAAGCTTGCTTGGGCAGGGACTCTTAATGGCTTATTTAACACCTAAAGTGCTTATGCAATGGCCATGGGGCTTGATAATACTCCAATCTTTGAAGGGCAGTGGATATGGAAGACCAACATTCTTCCAAAGATTCAATTATTTTTGTGGAAATGTTATCATCAAAGTATTGGAGTAAAATCCTGTCTACATGCTAGAGAGGGGTGGACATAGACACTTTTTGCCCTTTATGTCAGCAAGCTCCAGAAAACATCATCCATGCCCTCCGTGACTGCACAGTTATCAAGCCGATTTGGAACCAGTTAAGTATTGAGTCGTCTGATCCATCCTTCTACAGGAGCGAACTTCTTCAGTGGCTGGACAAAAATGGCAGGGAAAATCACGCCATCCCTCCAAGCCCCATCCCATGGAGATACACCTTCCTTTTTGCCATATGGATAATTTGGCTGAAAAGTAATTCCTAGGTTTTCCAAAACAAGAAATCTCACCACAACACAATGGCAGAGATTAGGCAAAGAACTTTAGAGTTTTTCCTATGTGGACTTGGTCCAAGGAATTCATCTAGACTGATCGAGAAGCACATAAGGTGGGAGAGGCTGAATCAAGGTTGGATGAAGTTGAACACTGATAGATCATCTCTAGGAAATCCTGGGATTGCAGGGGGTGGCGGTGTTGAACGAGATGAGCATGGGAATTGGATTGTTGGCTTTTCAAGGAAAATTGGGAGAACTACTAGTTACTTAGCAAAGCTGTGGGCTCTTCGGAATGAGCTAAATTTATGTTTAGATAAAAATTTTCTTGTTGTAGAAGTTGAGATAGATGCTAAGATTGTTGTAGATGCTCTAACAAACCCTGTCCAGTCTAATGCGAATCAATCTGCTCTTTTGGATGATTGCAGGCAATTAAGCACTGAGTTTAGACATATTCGCTTCAACCACTGCTATCGAGAAGCTAATAGATGTGCAGACAGCCTGGCCAGGAAGGTTGTTGCTCAAAGTGATGACTTTATTTTGTTTAATAGTTCGCCTGTGGACTTAGAGACTAGCTTTAATTTTGATTTGCATGGTCTATACTTTATGAGACGTTGCTCTGTGTCTTTGCTTTCTTAGTTTTAATTAAATTTCCTTTTCTACCAAAAAAAAAAAAAATCAGATTTTTCAATTCCAAAGAGAGAGAGAGAGAGAGAGAGAGAGAGAGAGAGAGAGAGAGAGAATGGAGATGAGATAGAGAATAAGAGAGAGAACTAAGATACCCTGAGGGCTTTCGTTTGAGGCCACTGGCTAGGCGAGGTGATGAAGGTCGGTTAGGCTGGGCTATCAAATTAGCGACAACTGTTCTAGGCCAAGGCAATCTCGCCGTCACCGCCGATATACTATAGGACAGGTCATGTTGATTGCTGAGGTTCTTATTTCCCTTTTAGGTTTGGAATTTTTTTGGTTTAAATTTAATTGGGTATTTAGTTTATAGAAATTTAATTGCTATTACTTTTGTTGATTTGAAAATCTGTTTGAGACTCTGAGTAGTGGGTGAGGACTAATCTTGGGCTTTTCTTTTTTTAGGTTTTCATTTAGCTTGCTATTATTATAAAATTTTTTTGGACTTTTTCTTTTGCTCAAACAACCCTAATATATTAGTAAGCCTCCGTTTGCGCTGAAATGAAATTTTAGCGCGTTTGTGTCTTTGTCAGTGGGTCCCGTGCATTGTTCACGTGACCTACAAGTTGTCTTATTCAGCAAATTTTTTTCAAAACTGAGTCTCACGATACTATTTACACATTTAAGAATATACAAATATAAAATATTAAATTATTACATAAATTTTTTTTTCATGTCAGGGTGTTCCTGTGACCACCCTAGCCTCAACGTCTGACTCCAAGAGCTAGACGCGAGGCAAAGTTCTCCAAAGTTACCTCAGCCTCAACCTTCTTCCTGTGTTCATCATCTTCAGCTTTTGTATCACTGCATCTTGGATCATCCTGTCAATCTCTTCACTGGACAGTCTTGCCTTATCATTAGTGATAGTGATCTTACTCATCACACCAGTGGTCATCTCCTTGGCAGAAACATTCAAGATACCATTAGTGTCAATATCAAAACAAACTTTTGCCTCTGTAACACCCCTAGGTGCTAATGGAATGCCAGAAAGCTCAAATTGTCCCAATAAGTTGTTGTCACAAGTTCTAGCTCTCTCACCCTCGTAAACAGATAACAACATAGAAGTTGCGTTGTCCCTCATGGTGTGGTATTTCTCCTCCTTGGTAGGAATGGCAGTATTCCTTGGAATCACAATAGACATATCTGATTCATGAACCTCTATACCGAGGGACAGAGGAGTGACATCTAAGAGCATGATGTCTTGAAGTTTCTCATTACCCATTCAGGTCAAGATTACAGCTTGAACAGCAGCTCCATATGCCACAACCTCATCTGGATTAATGCTCTTACAAAGCTCCTTCCCATTGAAGAATTCCCGCAACATCATGGACACAGCTCTTGTCCATCTTAGCATTAGTCAAACACTTCTCCACGTTATGGATATGCTTCCTGAACAAATCCATATTAAGCTCCGCAAATTTGGCACGGGTAATAGTTGAAAAGAAATCAATACCATTGTATAAATAATCAACTTCAATAGTAGTCTCCATTGCAGGAGAAAGAATTTTTTTGCTTTCTCACAAGCGTTTATTTAACCTCCTAAGAGCTTTGGAGTTTACACTAATGTCCACCTTGTGTTGCCTCTTAAATATATTAACGAAGTGCTTTACCATTCTATCGTCAAAGTCCTCACCTCCAAGGTGAGCGTCTCCAGCAACAGCCTTTACTTCAAAGACACCCTTCTCAATGGTAATTAGTCAGGCATCTGTAGTGCCACTACCAAAATAAAAAATCAATACATTTTTTTGCCAATGCTACTTGCCATCCTATAAAGACCGTAAGCAATGACGGCAGCACTTGGTTCGTTAATTATACGCAAGAAATTCAGGCCTGCAAGGCCTCTAGCGTCCCTTGTTGCCTTACGTTGAGTCATTGAAGTAGGCAGAGACAGTAACAACTGCATTTTTTACAGTTGTGCCCAGGTAGGCTTCAGCAATCTCACGCATCATTCTAAGGACCATAGATGAGATTTCCTCAGCTAGAAAAGTGCTTCTCTTTGCCCTTATAATCGACAATGATCATAGGCTTATCACCAGGACCTTCAATGACCTTGAATGGCCAAAGATTGATATCACTCTGAACCAAGGGATCGCTGAATCTCCTACCAATCAATCTCTTGGCATCTACATATATGACAATACCATTTTAAGGAATCAATAAATGATTTGACAATAATAAAGCATAAGGAGCAAAAATAAATTCTTCATTTCTTGTCCATAGGTATATATATTTAAGTAGAATTAGAAAACATGAAAAATTGGCAGCTTAAGCTCTTGCTGATGACCTGAAATTTGTAACAGAGAACTTTAATTAAGCTCATATTAACTACAATTAATAAAGCCAAAACTGCCCGTAATTGATAGCTTTTAACACCATGCGTGGTAGAATTTGAATGAGTCAGAAATTTTCCACGCATTTCCCGTTCCTATATAAATGGGGAGTAGGGGTAATTTTTCCCATTTACACACTCTCTATAAATTTATTTTGAAGTAGCAGTTCGAGGAGATCTTCTTCCAGTGCTCGTAAGTGTACTTGGCTTCCCATCCATTGTTGTAAAGGAAACTCCTTTTCTTTCTTCCCTTCTTATTTTTACTTGATAGGAACATATGGGTAGGTTTGCTAAATCAGTTAATACCCCTGAGGGCATGGCCGCATTTAGGGCTAAGTATAGAATCCCTAATAACATAGAACTTTAACACTGTGAGCTAGGAGAATGGCTTGTAAGTAAACCACCCATGGAAGTAGTTATTCTTATAATTGCCTTTATTGAAGGCAGAATGGAGATTCCCATGGGTAAAGTAACTAGGGATTTTCTTATTAACTGTAGGCTTTTCCAAACCTAATGCTTTCCCAACCTTTTTAGGGTCCTTGGTAGTGTAGATATGCTAAACCGAAAGATGGGAACCAACCTTACTTGCCATGATGTGAATTGGGTTTACAACTACCAATAGAGAAAAGAAATGGACTACTATTTTAAGTGTAAAGTGCCCTTAGTTTGGTTGATTTCTTGTATTCCTGAGTCTAATAAGGGTATGGATGAAGACTTCGTCATCGTCTCGGGTGAATGGCACAATAGTTTGCACTGTCCTACCTAAGATGGGGAACCAGGTGGAGTGCCCAAGGACTTAGAATAACTTAGATTGCCGTTTCTTCTCATTTTGCCTTCTTTATTTTCAGTTCTTGTCTTAATTAACTTATTTTCCTTCTTTCTTTTATAGGCGAGTTTCACACTGCCCCAAATTGCAACTTGGTGAACTTTGCGAATCTTAACAGGATTCTACAGTTCGAGATCTTTCTCCACCGAGATAGACAACTTAGGCAGTACACGTGATTCTCGGATTCAAGCTTATCTCTAGGCACTTCTAGTCTCCTAAACATGTGATCAAAACCAAAGACCTTGCTCTTATTGACGTAGTTGTCCTTGGATTCTTGGCAGAACCTCGTCCCCCTAGCACTCAAGACGCTGGGCTACCTGCCCCACTTATTGTCAAGCATCTCTACTCACAAAAGCAGCCAATCCAGTTTGATGAAGAACCAACCTCCGAGCCCACCCAAGCTAACATAGAGAAGGACTTTGAGGTATTTTACCTAGATAACTCTAAGGACACTCTCGAGCCCAGCCATCGTCTTCGTGCTACTGCTCAGGTTAGCACTAGTCAAGAAGCCTCTAATATTCCTAAAGGTATGGCACTCGAGGAAAAAATGCCTGACTTGCTGGCTCTACTTACTACACATGCCGGGGGGAATGCTCCCCTGGTTCTAGTCATTCCCCGGCCTCCTACTCCTATCCCACCTCACCCTTCTATTGCTAAGGCAGTCGAGAAGAAGAGAAAGAGGGGGAAATAGACCGAGAAAGAGAGTTTTGAGGAGGGGGAGATACCTTAGTCCATTTAACAGCCACCCTCAAATGAGCCTAGAATTACAAGGGCGCAATAAAAGAAGGGCACTTCTGCAAGGGCAGGTAAAAGTGCTAAAGGGTAGCAGTGCACCAAGGCCACCATTTGGAACCTGGCCTTTGTGCTTAGCACAGAAGACCCTATCACATTTGTGGCTACCTTGAGAGATGCCCAAAAGGGCAGGTCCGAGTGCCTTGAACAGGCCCTACTCCTTCCTGGAGACATGCATGAGTTGAAAGGTCTAAGGAAACGTGAAGTGTTCCTCTTGCTGAAGAGGGACCTTGCCAAGGCTTGTTTATTACACCTAAGTTTCCATATGAATTACCAATATCCTTCGCATTAAGAACTTTAACAAGCTTGTCCCTCCCCCCCCCCCCCCCCCCCTCCCCCTCCTTTTTTGTAAACAGGCTGTGCAAGCGTCCTTTGTGGCTGAGGATCGATCATGCTCTCTTAAAGTCCCGAAAGGCATATCACAAGTTGTTAGGATATGTTAGTAATTGTAATTAACAAAATGATTTAAGAAGTTTGGAATATAATAATTTTTAATAAAATCTTTGATAACATGTGCTTTGAAAAAAATAGATTTCATTAGAAATTAAGCTAACTGAGTATGTCAGTCAAACTTATAAGTTACAAGGTAAAGGCATTGTAAAAAAAATCATAATTTATAACTAAATTTTCATTGTGCATGATTAAAAGTGTTTAAAGAAGAAATTTAAATCTAAGCATAGCACAATATTTTTTGTGAATTTAATTATTGTTTTCGAATTTAGAGCCAAATTATGGTTTTTGTTATAACTTTTGGAAGTTTTAGAGATTGATTATATTATACCTTTACATTGTATAGCTCTAAAAAGATAACTTAATTATGTGAATATATCCATATCTTACGTAGTTATTCTAATCATGGAGAAAAGTTTATTAAGATTAAGAAAATAGTATTACCTATGCATACAATTTTTTAGTGCAAAATTTTATGGTTTTGTGTTATTTAATGAAAAATATAATTTTTTAAAGTAAAACAAAAGTGCAGCACGTGCTGCCCAGACTGGTGCTTTACCAAAGTCTATAAGTATTTACTATTTAGGACCTTCAATCTATCGGCTCTAAAAGTGGCTCATAAAAACTAAAGTGACTATTTACTTTCGGTTCACAAAAGTCTTTGGGCTTCTCGTTCCCGGCGACAATGTCGAACCAAGGAGAAGGTCCGGCGATTGGGATTGACCTGGGAACAACGTACTCGTGCGTGGCAGTATGGCAACACCAACATGAAAGAGTAGAGATAATAGTGAATGATCAGGGTAACAGGATCACTCCCTCCTACGTTGCTTTCACTCCTACGGAGCGGTTGGTTGGTGATGCCGCCAAGAACCAAGTCGCCAGGAACCCCATCAACTCTGTATTCGGTAATCTTGATCAAAGGTTTTTTTTTTTGTTAATGTTATTCTAAAGCACTTCTTGTTCTACTCCCATTAATAATAAGGTTACTCCTAATTATAGCTTTGATGATCACATCCATTCTTAGCTCATGACATTGAATAATAATTCCAAATAAAATTATTTTTATTTTTATTAAATTGTGATTGGGTCAAACAGTACTAGCTAAAGCTGCAAATTAGTTGTTAATTTTTTCTTTTCTTATTCCTATTTTATTAGGGCCGCCTATATGAGCTAGAAAATGTTCTCTTTCGTTCCTTAAATTCACAAGAAATGAAAATTTTATTTTCTGCTCTTTATGCTTTATTGTTGTCAAATCATTTTTTAATTCCTTAAAATGTTATTATCATGTAGATGCGAAGCGATTGATTGGTAGGAGATTCAGCGATCCCTTAGTTCAGGAAGATATCAAGCTTTGGCCTTTCAAGGTCATTTGTGGTCTTGATGACAAGCCTATGATCGTTGTCAACTATAAGGGCGAAGAGAAGAACTTTTCTGCGGAGGAAATCTCATCTATGGTCCTTAGAATGATGCGTGAGATTTCCGAAGCCTACCTGGGCACAACTGTGAAGAATGCGGTTGTTACTGTCCCCGCCTACTTCAATGACTCCCAGCGTAAGGCTACAAAGGATGCTGGAGGCATTGCAGGCCTGAATGTTATGCGTATAATCAATGAACCAACTGCTGCAGCCATTGCTTATGGTCTAGACAAGATTGCAGATAGCATTGACAAGAGTAATGTCCTTATTTTTGATTTGGGTGGTGGTACTGCAGACGTCTCACTGCTTACCATTGAAAAGGGTGTCTTCCAAGTGAAGGCCGTTGCTGGAGACACTCACCTTGGAGGTGAAGACTTTGATAACCGAGTGGTAAAGCACTTTGTTGAAATATTTAAGAGGCAACACAAGGTGGACATTAGTGGGAATTCCAGAGCTCTAAGGAGGTTGAGAACTGCTTGTGAGAAAGCAAAGAGGATTCTTTCCTCTGCAATTGATACTACAATTGAAGTAGACTCTTTATATAATGGTATTGATTTCTTTTCAACTATTACCCGTGCCAAATTTGCAGAACTCAATATGGATTTATTCAGGAAGTGCATCACTATTGTGGAGAATTGCTTGACTGATGCTAATATGGATAAGAGCTGCGTCCATGCTGTTGTTCTTTCGGGTGGTTCTTCCCGAATTCCCAAGGTGCAGCAGTTATTGCAAGAATTCTTTGATGGGAAGGAGCTTTGCAAGAGCATTAATCCGGATGAGGCTGTAGCTTATGGAGCAGCTGTTCAAGCTGCAATCTTAACTGGTATGAAAAATGAGAAACTTCAAGACATCTTGCTCTTAGATGTCACCCCTCTGTCCCTTGGTGTATCTGTTAAAGGAACGGAGATGAGTATTGTGATTCCAAGGAATACGGGCACTCCCGCCGAGAAGGTGAGGAACTACACTACTGGCTCTGACAACCAAACTTCCATTTTGTTTTCTGTTTATGAGGGTGAAAGAGCAAGAACTTGTGATAACAACTTGTTGGGAAAATTTAGGCTTCCTGGTATTCCTCCAGCACCCAGGGGTGTTGCTAGAATAAACGTTTGCTTTAATATTGACACTAATGGTATCTTGAATGTTTCTGCTAAGGAAATGACCACTGGTGTGATGAGGAATATCACCATCACTAATGATGAGTCAAGACTGTCTAGTGAAGAGATTGGCAGGATGGTCCAGGATGCAGAGACATACAAGGCCGAAGATGATGAACACAGGAAGAAGGTCAAGGCTAAGGATGCTTTGGAGAACTATACCTACAACATGAGGAATACTATCAATGATGAGAAGATTGATGCCAAGCTTTCCCGTAAAGGTAAGAAAAAAATTAAAAATGCTATTGAACAGGTGACTGAGTGGTTAGATGGCCTCCAGCTCGTGGATTCAGAAGAGTATGCGGACAAGCTGGAAACGCTCGAGAGCATCTGCAATCCCATCATTGAGAGAATTTATAGATGAAAACAAAATAAATAGAGCAGAACCTCTCAACGGTGCAACATATGTAAGGGTGCAAACCATGATACTAGTGTGACTATTTCGACTTTATTTGGCCAAACCTGTAACTCGATTATTTTCTTGCTAATTATTAGTAATTTGTCCTTGGTTGGAAATTTTATTACTTAATTTATGGTTTGTCATTTTTATGTCCACTGATAAGGTTGAGCCTCAACCTGTCTAGCTTGGATGTGGATTTATCCTCGTAAAAGCCACAGTTTGTTTGGATTTTAGAATCTTAGATTAGATTAAGAAGCCATATGAATTGATAAAGGGTTAGCTCTGACTCTGTTCATGGAGAGGATAAATTGCCCCTCTTACGTAGCCTTTGTGAAATGTATAATGGCCCTGAATTTACATTGAGAAAAAAAAAATTTCTGATTTAAGGATATAAAAATTTTTCTTTTGAGAGAAATAGTGGAGAGCAAAGGATCCTGAATCAATCGGGACACCAACACTGGGGTTTCTATATGGAAGGTGAGGATCATAAGCTTGTCTTGCCATACAATACAAGAGAACAGCAATGCAACCTTAAAAATATCCCCTCTCCGCGTTTTCCTATACAACTCCACCTGAATATCCAGTAGTAATTGATGTTAAGTTGTTAATAAAAGCAAACTGTGACTCCAATGACAGTTTGTCATGTACCATTTTGTGAAAATAAAATATGCAATATCGTGCTTTAATTTGTCAATTTTAACTGGTATGAGAAATGAGAAACTTCAAGGCATCGTGCTCTTGGATGTCACCCCTCTCTCCCTTGGTGTATCAGTTTGCGGAACAGAGATGTCTGTTTTGATTCCAAGATATACTGCTATTCCCACCAGGAAGGAGGGGTTCTTCACCACCACGGTTGACAATCAAACTTCTGTACCTGAGTTTTTTTACGAGGGTGAAATAGCTAGAGTTAAGAACAACTTCTTGGGAGGATTTATACTTTCTGGCATTCCTCCAGCACCCAGGTGTGTTGCTCGGATAAAAAATTGTTTTGAAATTGATGCTAATGTCATCTTAAATGTTTCTGCTGAGGAGATGACCACTGGTGTGAGGAGGCAGATGACTATCACCAATGACAAGGCAAGGCTGTCCGCTGAAGAGATTGAGAGGATTGTCCAAGACGCAAAGAGATTCAAGGCTGAAGATGATGATCGCAGGAAGAAGATTAAGGCTAAGGAAGCTCTGGAGAACTTTGCCTACAACATGAGGACTACTATCAATGATGAGAAGATTGGTTCCAAGCTTGACCCTGCATTTAAGAAAAAGATTGAAGATGCTATTGAAGAGGCGATTCAATGGTTAGATGATCTCCAGCTCGTGGATTCACAACTGTATCATGACAAGCTGAAATGGCTTGAGAGCATTTGCAGTCCCATCAACATTTTTGGAAAGCAATAGCAAATTTGTGCCAAACCCTTTCAACAAAATGATGATGGTCGTTAGAATATAAAGCCTTTCTGACATTTCTGTTGAAGGAATAAATTAAGTTGGTCTAAACTCTAAAGAGATCAAATTCAGTCACATATTCCACGTCATTAAATAATTTATATTTTCTCTCTTTTTTTATTTTTAATAATTAAACAATATTTTATTTAAATTCAAATCAATAAAATTATCCTTTGAAAATTGTACTTTTTTTTTTTCATTTACACTTTGTCCAAGCTTTTTCCTTACCTTTATCTTTTCATCTCTCTACTACCTTCTACCTTAATATCACTATTCATCTCCCCACATCTTCTATATCATTAAATTATTTATATTTTTCTCTCCTTTTTATTCAAAAAAATTAAATTTTAAAATTTTACTTAAATTCAATAAATAAAAGTGTCCTCATAAAGTGGAGTAATACTAGGGACACATTCATTCTCAAACCCAATACATCAAAGAAAAAATATAATATGAAACAAATGCCAATTGGGAAACACTAAATTAAAAAAATAAAATAATAAGGATATCAAACCAAGTATAATATAAAGAAACTAATAGTTATGGATATACTAACTTAAGGGTAGCGAAATTCAATGGAAAAAAAAAAAAAAAAAACTACAATGCATATTTAATGCAATGAAATCATCATCAAATTTTGAAAAACAGTAGGCTGCATATATGGAGAGAGAGAGAGAGAGAGAGAGAGAGAGAGAGAGAGAGAGAGAGAGAGAGAGAGAGAGAGAGAGAGAGAGAGAGAGAGAGAGAGAGATTGTAAAGAAAAAAAAATTAAATGTCAATTAGTAACTATTAATTGGAAAACAAAAAGGTTGTAAGGAGAAGTAAAAATAAAAAAATAAATATGACCAATATAGATAACATTTAAAACTTTATAGTGCAATAAAATCAACTGTTATATTCACTTAAAAAATTGAATCAATAATCAATAATTAAACACAATCATAGCAATATATTTAAACTTAAAACTAATCAAACTCTAATTTATAACTAAAAGGAGATGTTCTCATGTAATAATAGAAATTACATAAGAAATAAAGTTAAAAAATATTAAAATCCCTTTTTTGACATTTCATTATATGTATATATATATATATATATATATATAATCTTCATACACAATCACATTTAAAAATCTAATAATCGATATTACATCTCATTTAACACCCCTGTTATGAAAGTCATTAGTAGGTGAATATATGATAACTGTAAAAAACATTATGAATGAAATTATGAAAAAAAGTGATAAAACTAATTAGCTACTATCATTATGAAGTGGTAGTCTATAATTTTACACATCTAAAGAAGTGGAATATATAGAGTTTACTTAAGGTATATGTAAAAATTCACGTTAAAAAAAAAGATATGTAAAGGTTAAAAAATGTATATTCTATAAATAAATAAAAAGGTATGTGTAAGGTTTTTATTAACTTAAAAGAAAATGAAAAATCAATTATTAAGAAGAAGAAGAAGAAGAAGAAGAAGAATATAGGGGTAATTACATTCTCCTTCCTTGAAGTTTGAAGAAATGATACTCTAACCCAAACTTGAAAGAAAAAATATTTTCACCATTACATTTGTTTGACCAAAATTTGTTAAATTAATAATAAAATATTGTATACTAATTAAGGTAGGTTCCAAAATTATCCTTAATTTTAAAATTAAATTCTCTTATTTTAAAATTTTAAATTAAAGTGTATTTCAAAATATTAAGTAATTTCTTTTGCTTTCCCCCCCCCCCCCCTTTTTTTTCCCAATGAGTTATGGAGAGATTTGTCATTTCAAATGTTTTGGTATTTTATAAATTTGTGTTTTAATTCTAAAGTTATGAGTAATGTCTTTACTTATAACCATAGTTAAACATTTATAAACAGATTCTAAAATAAATTTAAAATATTTTGTTATTAATATAAACAAAATGGGAGAGTGTTATTATTTATTACTCCTAAATATTTAATAAGGTCACCCTAAAAACAAATTATCTCGCGCATTTGCGCGAGTTTGCGATTAGTTAAGAAATAAATTTCCAACCAAGGACAAATTACTAATAACTAGCAAGAAAATACTTAAGCTAAAGGTATGGAAATATGAAGTCGAAATAGTCACACTAGTAACATGGTTTGCACCCTTATATATGTTGCACCATTGAGAGGTGCTGCTCAATTTATTTTGTTTTTATCTATAAATTCTCTCAATGATGGGATTGCAGATGCTCTCGAGCGTTTCCAGCTTGTCCGCATACTCTTCTGAATCCACGAGCTGGAGGCCATCTAACCACTCAACCACCTGTTCAATAGCATCTTTAATTTTTTTCTTACTTGCAGGGACAAGCTTGGCACCAATCTTCTCATCATTGAGAGTATTCCTCATGTTGTAGGCATAGTTCTCCAAAGCATCCTTAGCCTTGACCTTCTTCCTGTGTTCGTCATCTTCGGCCTTGTATGTCTCTGCATCCTGGACCATCCTGCCAATCTCTTCACTGGACAGTCTTGACTCGTCATTAGTGATGGTGATATTCATCATAACACCAGTGGTCATCTCCTTAGCAGAAACATTCAAGATACCATTAGTGTCAATATTAAAACAAACGTTTATTCTAGCAACTCCCCTGGGTGCTGGAGGAAGACCAGGAAGATGAAATCGTCCCAACAAGTTGTTATCACAAGTTCTTGCTCTTTCACCCTCGTAAACAGAGATCAATGCAGAAGTTTGGTTGTCAAAGACAGTGGTGTAGATCCTCACTATCTCGGTGGGAGTGGTAGTATTCCTTGGAATCACAATACTCATCTCCGTACCATTAATACCAATACCAAGGGACAGAGGGGTGACATCTAAGAGCATGATGTCTTGAAGTTTCTCATTTTTCATACCAGTCAAGATTGCAGCTTGAACAGCCGCTCCATAAGCTACAGCCTCATCCGGATTAATGCTCTTGCAAAGCTCCTTCCCATCAAAGAAGTCTTGCAACAACTGCTGCACCTTGGGAATTCGGGAAGAACCACCCGTAAGAACAACAACGTGGACGCAGCTCTTATCCATCTTAGCATCAGTCAAGCACTTCTCCACAATAGTGATACACTTCCTGAATAAATCCATATTGAGTTCTGCAAATTTGGCACGGGTAATATTTGAAAAGAAATCAATACCATTATATAAAGAGTCGATTTCAATGGTAGTATCAATTGCAGAAGAAAGAATCCTCTTTGCTTTCTCACAAGCAGTTCTCAACCTCCTAAGAGCTCTGGAATTCTCACTAATTTCCACCTTGTGTTGCTTGTTAAACAATTTAACAAAGTGCTTTACCATTCTGTTATCAAAGTCCTCACCTCCAAGGTGAGTGTCTCCAGCAACAGCCTTCACTTCAAACACGCCTTTTTCAATGGTAAGTAGCGAGACATCTGCAGTGCCACCACCCAAATCAAAAATAAGGACATTACTCTTGCCAATGCTATTTGCAATCTTATCTAGACCATAAGCAATGGCTGCAGCAGTTGGTTCATTGATTATACGCAGGACATTCAAACCTGCAATGCCTCCAGCATCATTTGTAGCCTTACGCTGGGAGTCATTGAAGTAAGCAGGGACAGTAACAACCGCATTCTTCACAGTTGTTCCCAGGTAGGCTTCGGCAATCTCACGCATCATTCTAAGAACCATAGATGAGATTTCCTCCGCAGAAAAGTGCTTCTCCTCGCCCTTATAGTTGACAACGATCATAGGCTTGTCATCAAGACCACAAATGACCTTGAAAGGCCAAAGCTTGATATCTTCCTGAACAAAGGGATCGCTGAATCTCCTACCAATCAATCGCTTCGCATCTACGTTACAATACCATTTTAAGGAATTAAGAAATCATTTGACAAAGATAAAGCATAAAAGAGCAGAAAATAAAGTTTTCATTTCTTGTGAATTTAAGGAACGAAAGAGAACATTTTCTAGCTCATATAGGCCTAATAAAATAGAAATAAGAAAATAAAAAATTAACAATTAATTTGTAGCTTTTGCTAGCATAGTTATTAAACTTGGATCGACCCAGCCGATCAAACCGGAAACTCGATGACCCGACACCTATACTAGTCCGGATGTTTAAATAGACCATTTCAACACAAGACTCAGTCAAACTTAGTCAAACCTGGTAGGTTTGTAGTGACCCATGTGACTCGGTTGGGTTTTTATCACCCAGCTGGATTTGTGAAATTTATAAAATTACATTTATTGGTGTACTTTATTGACTTCTTTATTATTTAATGTGTGATAATATGATTATTTAAATATGATAAAACCTGAAGAATTCAAAAAATGCACTTCTCTATCCGTCGACCTACCTCCAAGACTCTGATTCCATCAAAAAACTATTATGTTATTTAGAAACCTTAATTTTGAATTATAATAATTGATTTTAATTTAGGCTTATGCCTATTTTTTTAATTTAAATTTATATTACAATTTTTCAAACTTATTTATATATATATTTATTTTTAAAATTTTATTTATTTGACCCGGTTCAACTGGTGATCCACAAACCAGTAATCCAGTAACCCAACTCTTAGACTGGGTTAATGTCCGGGTTTAATAACTAAGTTAGCTAGTACTGTTTCACCCATTCACAATTTAATAAGAAAATAAAAATCATTTTATTTGGATTTTTTTTTTTTGATAACATTTTATTTGGAATTATTATTTAATGCCATGAGCTAACAATTAATGGATGTGATCAAAGTTATATTTCACGAGTAACCGGAATAGAACAATAACTCATCATCCATCACTCATCACTCATTACTCATCACTCATTACTCATTACTCTAAAATATCACACCCAAACAACATCATCACTCAGTTATCATCACTCAATATTTTCACACTATTTGTGAGTCCCATATCTGTCATTGGTATAGTTTAGTTTTTTTTTTTTTTTTTTTTTTTACCCAAACCAGTGAAAAAAAAAAAAAAAAAAAGAGGAGGAAGACGAACTAGATCAGAAGAAAAGGAAAAAAAAAAAAAAAAAAAAAAAAAAAAGAAAGAAGGAAGAACGAAGACCAGATCAGTATAGACGAACTGGATGCTTGCACAGGAAGAAGACGAACTGGATCACACGAAGAAAAAGAAAAGAAAAAAAAAAAAAAAAAAAAAAACCAAATCACCGAACAAACAAAGAAGAAGAAAAAAAAAAAAAAAAACCCCAAAAGTCAAAAATGATGGCTGCACAGTAAAAAATTTTATGTTTAATTACAAAAATGCCATTGAGTTATGAGTTATGAAAACTGAAAACAGATAAAATGTGTTTTCAGTTTTCATAACTCATTACTCAAAAATTAGAGAACTGAGTGATGAAAACCATAACTCAAAACTCATCCAAACAAAACATTTTATAATTGAGTGATGAAAACTGAGTATTGAGTGATGAAAACTGAGTATTGAGTTACGAAAACACCTAAACCAAACATCACCTAAATGATTAAGAATAACATTAACTACCCAAAAAAAAAAAAAACCATTGATCAAGATTACCGAATACAGAGTTGGTGGGGTTTCTGGCGACCTGGTTCTTGGCGGCCTCACCGACCAAGCGCTCCATAGGAGTGAAAGCAACATAGGAGGGAGTGATCCTGTTACCCTGATCATTCACTATTATCTCTACTCTTTCATGTTGCCACACTGCCACGCACGAGTACGTTGTTCCCAGGTCAATCCCAATCGCCGGACCATCTCCTTGTTTCGACATCGTCATCGGGAACGAGACGCCCAAATACTTTTGTAAACCGAAACTAAAGTAGATAAAAGTAGACTATGAGGCACTCTTAGAGTAAAGATTAGGCATTGCTTCCGGGAAGCTAATCAGCGTGCAGATTGTCGACTTGCCAAAGCTGGAGCTGTGCAGCACTAGATGTTATGCTCTTTTTTTTTTCTTTTTTTTTTTTTTGATAATCAGATTTTATGCTTTTTGATGTTCGTGTTGCCCTTCAGATATAAGCTATTGTTGTATTTTGATTGTATGGGCAGATTCTCTGAGAGAATGTGCGCACTCACAATGTTTTAGCATCCCAAATACTAAAAAGAAAGCCGAAATGGTGGTCATATATATCTAAACAAATTTGCTTTGTACAGTAAACTGTTATCTTTACAAGTTTATGCTAAAGAAACAAAGAGGAAGAGAGATAAAAAAAAAAAAAAAGAATAAAGAAAAAATATTTAATGAAGTGGTAAAAAAAATAAAAAATTGATGTTAGATGTATTGTAAATTGAGTAAGCCGAAATGGTGGTCATATATATCTAAAAAATTTTGCTTATCATGTACAGTAAACTGTTATCTTTACAAGTTTATGGTAAAGAATAAAATAAAGAAAAAATAATTAATGAAGTGGTAAAAAAAAATTGATGTTAGATGTATTGTAAATTGAGTTTTTTTTTTTTTTTTTAAGATATTGTAAATTGAGCTGATTAAATAAATAAAGTAGTTTTTTTAATTTTTTAACACTATCACTGAATGCTCTACTTTAGTTTGATATTGCAACTTTTTTTGCCAAAAAAAAGAAAAAGAAAGAAGAAGGCATTTTTACTTTCTTTTTCTTTTTTCTTTTTCTTTTTTAGAGCTGAAAAGTTGATGGTCCGTTGGTCCAAAATTCTTTTAGTAAAGCAATTGTCCTAAATTCTTTTAGTAAAGCAAAACGAATCAGAAGAAAGAAGTATGTAAGAGACACAATTAATTGTCCTTTGGCAATGAAAAGTTTTTTTCTTTTCTTTTTTTGACAAGCTATATCCTTCCACGGGTAGGGGGTGGAGAAAGTAATTGGTTCTACACTAGTAGGTCCGTTTGGTTAGAGGAATGAAAAAATGAGATAATAAAAAAGTGGGAGAATAAAAAAGATTTAGTTTCTCTTTATGTGTGTTTGGTTGGAGGGGTAGAAAAGTGGAGAGATAGAAAACTCTTTTATTTGGTTGAGAAGAAAAATGAAAGGATGGAAAATTAATTTTGTATAAATTTACCATCATATCTCTATTAAATAAAACTAATAATAATACATTATGCTTTTATTAAAAAATTGTGTATGAATGAGAACTTTATTTTTATTTTTTAAAAAGGTTCAAGAACCCAAAAATGATTTCTCAAAAAAAAAAAAAAAAAAAAAAAACTAAGGAGCAAAGAAACAAATGAACACCAAGAAAAAAAAATGTTGCATGGCACAACAAATAAATAAAGGGAAATGCTAACGAGTGCCCTTAGGGCACTCGTTAATAATCCATTTAAAGAAAGTTTTTATAAGAAATGAAAAAAAGTAATTAATATTTTAACAGCTTTTTTCATTTCCTATAAAAGTGGAATCAAAACTTCCTTAAAATGGATTATTAACGAGTGCCCTTAGAGCACTCATTAGCATTTCCCATAAATAAATAAGAAAAAAAAGCAAATAAAAATTATAAGACCCGTAGTTTTTTTTTTTTTTTTTTAGCAGAAACAATAGTAGACTTTAATATTTATAAATAATCATGTTATACAATGAGAAAGAGAAAAAAAGGGCATTCTTCTAACCAAACAATGATTTCTTCTTTCTCTTTTGCCACACTAGCCAAGGCTAGAGAAGCACGATTACATTGTAAATGTATGCTAAAAATAAAATTAAAAAAAAAAAAAAACTATCACTAAAAGGTTTAATATCTTCAAGGATCCAAGCTACCTCAAGAGAGCAGATTCTATCAGTATTCAAAAAATCATCGAGTTTAGCAAAATTACTTTCCACAATGAGTTTAGGAAAACAAGTGCTTTGACAGAATTGCAAGGTTAGCCTCATCACTGTACAAAGCGGGTTCAAATTCTTCTTCACCTATGTATTGAATCCAATAAATGATGCCCATAGAACTAGTAAAGCGCCAAATGATAACCTCTTGATTTACCAACGCATCAATATAATATGGGGAAGAGATTTGGATATCAATATCCACCTTATCCCATCATAATGGAGCCAAACCACCACCCAAACCAATTCTTGAGACTAAAAAATCTTTTGTCAAGCCCAATTTCCTCTTTAATCCAGCATAGCCATTTATTTATATCTGAAGTCATAATATCTAACATACGGTAATTTATCACAAATATATCACACTACCACATAGACCGATCAAGAGATCCACCCATTCACAACTAGCATAGGGTTAAAACCACATAAAGCTCATAGGTATACATCTCCTTTCAAATACATAGTTTATAACCAAGTAGTTTCAGAAAACATTAAATAATCTAACTTCCACAAAATTTGTAAGGTTTTCAACTTCATTCCTGTCAAGAGATTTTCTATCAATTTTCCAAATAATACAAGACAAGATAAGCATCTTTAAATATTTCAATATACCATAAAATCAACGACTTTCTTATCAAAGATTAAATAAAAGATGCTCATTTTTCCATATCAACAATTCATGCATTTCCCCAAATGTAATAACAAATATGATGCATTTTCATATATAATAATATATAATAGGATCACAACACAACACTTTTAAGAAAACATATATCCATATATAATTTTCCAAAATGTGTTTGACCCATAAACATCATTTATGAAACATGATTATTTTCCAAAAATATCTCATTAAGAAGCTACTTTCCTCGCAACTGTAAAATCCTAATTCTCCAAACTCCAAAGAGATTAGTTAGAACCTAAACAATATCAAGTAAACCTATCACAATAAACATAGAGCTTGAAATTGCATCTAGCTATAATTTAGGAATTGCCAAAAAAGCACCTAATTAGGCTAGCCTATTATTTAACCTCATCAATAATAATATATCCCACTTCCAAAGTTTCTCAACAAATTAATTCACAAGGCATAAACTCCAATTTATAAAGTTAACCCATTTAATATCATCTCCAACATCATGACTAGCTTCCATAAAATTTACACTACATTATTAAGAGACCCATGAAAGCAAAATCAAAATATCCTCCAAGACAAAATATTTAGAAATTCAACTAACTCCAAATAAACCAAATGGCAATGGAAAAGTTAAGTTTACCAATCATCACATGTTATAACTCAAAACCGCTAAATTATCCACCATAAATAAACCTTAGGTAGTCATCATTAACACAAACCATATACCCATTCATCAAATAATTTCACCAATACAAAACCCATACATAAAAACACATAAATATCACTTCCAATACTCATAAATCAAATGGGTATCATTATTAAAGCTTAGATAACAATAACCTCAAGTAAAAGTGTAAAACCCACCAAAAAGATAAGAAATTTTTACCTCAAATAAAGGATGTGAAAGTGTTTATGGGTTCACAAAAATTTTCCAATGATCTTGTTGGAAAACGATGGTGGAAATGGTGGTGGTAGTGGTGGTGTGGAAGTACCAGGTAGAGAAGATATGAGAGTAGAGGAGTGTATGAGAGAAAAGAAAAGAAAGAAAAGAAAATAAGAAGAAATGATGGCTGGCCAAGTGATGTAGTGGTAGTGTGAGATGAGTGTTGGGTAGTGGGGTTAGGCGGGGCACGTGGGAACCCAAAAAAAACTTTGACCTTTCCCCTTTTTTTTTCTTTTTTTTTTTTTTTTTCTGACTAACAGGGATGGGACGTTATAGTTTTGGCTTGAAAAATCCTCAAAGATATTTGGGGTTATCTCAGTGTCGGCTCAATGAGTGAGCCCAATAAGCAACTGCCTAAGGCCCCCAATGAAAAAAGACCCCCAAATCTTTACCAATAGAGATATTCTTGTACCAATAGAAGTATTAATTAAGCCCTAAATATTCACCAATAAATAAAAAGTAATTGTTTTTTATCAAAGAAAAACCAGTTAAAGAAAAATATTTTCATTAGATAGGTCAATCATTTAATCTCTTACACATAAATATTAAAAGAACTTATTAATCTTGAACTAGTAAATAAATTTATACTCAAATGCTATTTAGAAATATCAAGTATATAACTTTATTAAACTTTTCAATCATAATTTTTTAGTATTTGGTTTCTTCATTCAATAAATAGTGTTTATTTTAGTTGTACAGTCATTGAGTAATGTGATGCGTTCGTTTTAATTTGTAATTTTTTGTCTAAAACAATAGATTTTAAATGAAAAAAAAAATTTAAATAAATATTATATTAATATTTAAAGTATAAAAATAGACCCCACTTTTGTAGCCTTAGGCCCCACAATACCTTGAGTCGACCCTGGGTTATCTCCATCTCAACATCAAAATAAAATTTACCCCATAAGAATTTTGTTTATCCATATCAAAGACATTTTTCAAATCTCCTTTGATAAACTTTATAAGGAAAAAAGAAAAAGAAAAGGAAAGAAAAGAAAAAAGTGCTTTTACTAAGATAGTGAACTAAAGGGCAAAAATGACTTTTTGATGTGTGAACAAGTAAGCAGAACTTTTCTTCTCAAATTTCTCCCCAATTTGGGGAGATTTATTTTTGGTGGTCCCGAGTGGAAAACACCTGGTCCCCACCAAATTTCTTTCCCTTTCTCCCTTCCAACTAAACATCTCTCCTAACCATTTTCTCTAGTATTTTCCTTTCTCTTTTTTCCATCCTCCCCAAAATCACCCCAACCAAACATAACTTTAATAACGATAAAAAAAATATTTTGACAAATTATTAGAAAAGAAGTTTAAAAAAATAGATTAGCAAAAATAAAAAATAAGTTTTTTTTTTTAAAAAAAAACTTAATCTATAATCTAAAATAAAACCAAAGATATTAATTTTTGGTTGACCTTACAATATTTTGTCACATAAACTTTTGAAATATTTTACATCTCATTGTAATTCTATTATATATTTTTAATTGATTTTAATTTATATTATATATTTTAAACCCTACATTAAAATCTTACTGACAAGTAGTGATCAAATGGTCCGTTCCAATGGACGACTGTAAGCACATTAAAGTCAGAAATAACTCCACCAATCCAACTAGCAATAAGTAACGGCAAGAAGACTGTTACAAAGGTCTTCATGAGTCGCTGCCCTGGCATTACAAACACCCGTTTAAGAAGGGACTTCATTGCCAATAATGAATCAATTCTGGTGCAACGTCTAGAGGAGATCAATGGACAAATACATTAACTCGAGAGCTGGCTATATAAAGCCAACTAGTTCAAGTAAGTAATCTCACACACATCATACTGTAGTACATGCTATAGATTTCTAAAGAGAGACTATCTGACTTAAGCATTGGAGGGCCCTTGGCTGGAACTAACCCGGTATCATTCATACCTACTCTTTTTGTTCTCAAGAGGAAATCAAGATTGTCCATCAACACCGATGAGGAACGTACTGATGAGGCCAAATCGTTCTTCATCACTTACCAAATCATATTTTCTTTAAATAGTCAAATATAGAAATTTATTATATAATAAATGTATAATATTATAAGATAAAGTTTCATTTAAAAATAAAATTATATTAAATATCTATTAATAACTACCATAATTATCAAAATACAAATTTTAAAAAAATAAGTAAATAAAAAGAGAAAAATTATATTTTGTTAAACTTTTATGCACATTGCACAAGTTACTGACTAATACTGTAATCATAAAAGGAAAATTTTTGGTTACGAATTGGTTTCAAGTTATCTTGCTCCAATGATGTGATGATTGAAGATATCATATTTGTGTTGTTTTAGTCGCATAACTGTTTAAATTAGTCATGTAACTTCTTTAAATGATACACCAGGATAGTTTTACAAATTGTTATGTAATGAATTGGAAAAGATGACTCAAAACTATGAAGCAAACTTTATCCAACATATAACTACTATTAGCCATAACAATTTTTTGTAATCTCACTAGGGATTTTTACACTTGACCCACTACATTGCTCATACTTGAATATTTTATAAAAATTAAGGACAAACAAGAGTGGAAGCTTAAAAGTTGCAAGGAGTTTGAGATGTTGACAGAAAATGTCAATATAGAACCTATACTCCTTTTTTTTTTTCTGGAGGAAAATATAAAACCTATCCTAGTTGACTATAATAAGGGGGTCAAAACCATGGGTTGCGTTTAATATAATAGGTTTCGGGTACAGCTTGTGTCCAGTGTCCAATTTCACTGGACATGTGTCTAAAATTAGACACATGTCCATATCCTAACATGTCCAATGCAATTGGACACAGGACACAACCTCTTCCCATAGATTTCAAGCTTGAATCTAACTTGATTTTTTTTGTGAAAATCCGATTTTATTATAAGTTATATGAGTTCATAGAGAGGAATTTAGAGATCATGTGGGGTTATAGACATGCCCTTTTACCTATGAGTGTAAAAAATCAAATATAGTCTTCAAGTTGCACAAAGAAAACAAAACCTAAGAAACTCGCTCAAGCGAACGACCGCGAGTGTCACATGAAATTTTTGTTCCTCGAATAATGATCGCTCGAGCAATCTAGAACTTACTTGATCCACCTTGCTTGTCTTCAATTTCTTCAACGAACGTTGTAAAAGACTTATACACTCTTTTAACCCCAACTTACATACATTGAAATACAACCCTTAATTTTTCACAAGGAATTTACCATATTAAAACCTAACAGTACCTGCGTAAGGATGTTCCTACACAGATTCCTATATCCTTCAGGGAAATAAATTGCATCTTATTTTCACAAAATGGTACATGGCGAATTGTCAATGATGGCACGGATTGCTGTTGTCAACTTATATCAATTACTAATTTACTACCAAATATTCAAGTGGAGTTGTATAGGAAAACGTGGGGAGGGGAAATTTTTAAGGTTGCCTTGCTCTTCTCTTGTATGGTAAGACAAGCTTACGATCCTCACCTCGAATTTTTAGTAGAATATAGAAATCCCAGTGTTGGTGTCTCGATTTGTAAGTTCGTTTAGACCCCTTAAACCCAACAGATTAACCTAGAGAATTAGCCAAGTGATTAACTTAGGTAATTTAATTAAAACTAGGTTAACACAGATAAGCAAAAATAACAAAGCAGCGGAAAATAATCAACACAAAGATATGATGACCCAGGAAACCACACCGGTAAAAACCTGGGGAGGATTTGACCTAGCTATCCTCAAGGTAAACTGAATCCACTATGAAAGAATCGAAGTTTACACAATAGACTTAGACCACTAACATCTTATTGCTACCCGAGTGTAGGAAACTTACTACCATGACCCCATGATAGCTCCGAGATTCACGGACTCCTTCTTTCCAGAATTCTTCAACAAATCCACAAGCGCACCTGCTTGTATATCTTTGTGTTCTCTTGATTCTGCAACTGTAACGATCTACACAACTCTTGACATAAATCTCAAGTTTGTAAACCCTAAGTGTATGTGAAGGTAAACACCTCTAGATCTCACAGAGAGATTCACAAACACAACAAAACAGAACTCTAAGAACGTGGCTAGGGTTTTCCCTTTTATACTTAGGGCAAAACATAAAACCCTATACATTAAAACGGGCTTGGGCTGAGTTGGAATTTTCTGCAGAAAAACGTTCTGCACGATTTTCGATCGATCGAGTCTAATTTTCGATCGATCGAGTCATACAGAAAGTGAACAGTACTTCTGCATAAAAACTCGATTCCAACTTTACAATAAGACCCATACTTTGAGCAAGTCTATCACACGACTAAACATTGTTTTGATCATGGTTTACCAACATACAAATTGAAGTTCAAAATACATTAGTTCCTAATCTTTAGAACCTAACAAACTCCCCCTTTGGCAATCCATGACAAAACACAGACTTAACAAAAAGCTCAAAGTTACAAATTTAAATAGCCCATTACAATAAAAATAGCCACTTAACAATTCAACCTAAACTACTATCTAACAGTTGCAAGGTAGACAGCAGCTCGTCTGAAAGCAACCTGTATATTCCTGTAACACTTAACAAACACATAAACGCATGTGTGGAAAAAAAAACAGGAAATACATAAATAAAAATTTCTTAATTTCACATGACACAAAATAAAGACATATATCATGAATAACATCATCAATATAAATCAATAAGCAGAGTAGTAGCATAGTGAAATAAGAAACAAATACATACAAATGTATCTCAACAAAATAAATCTCCTAAACAAGAGCTAAAAATGAGAATACACAGTGAAGCATCTAGATACAATCTAATAACTCCACAAGCTCCGCAGTATCACTACCAAGTAAACAAAAAACTCCCCCTAAAATGTAAATCTCCACAAAAAAATCTCCTAGATACAATGAACTATGTACTCCCCCTTTTTGTGACGAATTGCCAAAGGGCACTCACTCATCATCAAAAGGTGGAGGAGGAGATCGACGAGAGCTCGCCAAATCCGCTCGCAACGCACGTAGCTCATCAAGGATGTCCACCAAAAGCTGACCATGAGTCGCCTGAACGGTCACAACAGTATCAAGAGTCCGACGAAGGTCAGAAACCTCATTAAACGGTGGAGGAACATCAGCAGCAGCAGCAGCAACAGCAGGATCAGAAGAAGTCCCAGCTGCATGAGTATCTGTAGAAGAAGAAGGGGGTGGAGTGACATCGAAAGGCTCTACCCTAGAACGCTTAGAGCTAACTCGACGTTGAGCAGCCCTTTGCCTCAAAAAGGTAGCACCAATAGGAGCGACAACATGTACAGGCTCAGAAGCAGGATACTCACCAAAACCAAGAAAAAGGAGAATCCGATGAATAAAAACAGGAAAAAACAAAGCATGAGCCGCAGAACTAAATCGATGAACCTCGTTCAAAGAACGAAGGAACAGATGCGGAAAACTGATAGGAGCATCAGTGACCAAAGCATACAAAAAGACACACCTCTCAAGAGGAATGGTGTGGACATGCGAAATAGGCCACAATGAATGACACGCTATCCTAAAGAAAAGATAGTGCAGCTCAGACAGCTCAGCAGAAGTGATCCGAGGATCAGAACCCCACTGGATAGAAGACCCAGTGATGTATGACAAGACGTCATCAAGAGGAGGAGACTCCTCGTAAGGAAAAATGGGATGGTCCACAATGGGCACCCCAAGAGCATCAGACACTACCGAAGGGGTAATGCGATACTCCACACCACGTAACCACACCTTTACTAAGGTGTCGTTATCATAGACATGAATAGAGAGATTCGAATAGAATTCTCTAATCAAGGTGGCAGGAGGAGGAGAATGCTCATACTCGAGCAAAGGTAACCAACCCCGACGCTCAAAGTTACATCGCACCTCAGGATCCAGCTCATCTAAGATAACCCTACGCTCAGCCCAAATCTGACGCCTAAGGTTCAAAGTCTCATAAGTGACTTGGTTTGACTCACTAGGGAACCGCTCAGTGTCAAAAGAAGGAGAAGGATCAGAAGTCCTATGGGCTCTAGTTTTCCTAGGCATAGTGCTAAGGAAAAGATAGACACAGAAAGAAAAGAGTAAAAACAATACCAAGGGCAGACTGCAAGTTAGCACAGCAAAAAAAATAGAACATAAAAATTCTATATGATGCATGAGCATGAACATAACATGATGCATGTACTAAAGCAGTGACATGTTCAATTATGATCCAAATTAATAAAATTGGCTTGAGCAAGCAATATTTATCAAAAATACCCAATTTGAAAAACCCTAGTTTTCAAAACACAACAAATTGATAAATTGATCAATACAATAGTCAATTAACACAATATAATGATCAAATTAATCAATCTAACAAGTCAATTTCATCTATTTCAATCAAATTGAACAAAACCCCCAATTTGCTCAATTTCAAGCCCTAGAATTTCAAATTTCCTTCAAACCACCAAAATAATCCAATTAAACCACATGATGTGCTTAGACAAGGTGTCCCCACAAAAACCCATAAAGAATTTGAGAAAGAAACTATCAAAAACAATCCCAAAACTAGAAAATTCCTAAATGCCGAAAATACCCAAATATGCATGAAAATAATGCATGAAATTAGAAAATAAATGCAAAGGAAAGGGTATAAAGGACTTACCACACTTGGGAGAGAGAGATTGTGCAAAAGAATCGGAGGAAAACGACAAAACTCCAAGAAAATCGTTGACCGGTTGGTAGGAAACCAAAAAAAATTTTGAAAAGTTTGAAAAAGTGAAAAGACACTTGAGAAATTCCTGTTTAAAAAATAGCCGGCCCGATTTTCGATCGATCGAATATTACATTCGATCGGTCGAAAACTTATTCGATTGATCCAAAAACAGCTTGGATCGATCGATTCAACCAGAGAGTTTTCTGAACATTTTAAAACATTTTCGATCGGTCGAAAGTCAGTTTCGATCGATCGAAATTCTGGAAAAAACATATTTTTGAAAAACCAAACGTTTTAGACCAAAAACTCCTCAAAGCAACAGATTTGAAAAATCAAATGCATGAGTATGAGATGAGATGTTTTCCAAAAACACATGTATTCACCCCAGATTTCCCAAAGCATAATTTTCTCTCACTATACCCAAAAAAAACAAACAAGCAAACATGTTTTGCATCAATTTCCCAAAATTCTCAAACTTGGTTGGTCAGGCCAAAAAACACACACATTATCATGTACACAATTCTAGCAAAGAATAGCTTGTGTAGTGTGTGCAACTAGCAAAAGCTTGAGAAACATGTGAGGTGATATACACATAGAGATTAATCACAATTTCTACAAAATCCATCACATGAATTTGAAAGAGACTGTCCCTTAAAGAGTTACATCATATAACTCCCACATCTCCTAGAATAAGAGCTTGCAATCATGTAAGTTTCTTGATTTGCCTCATTATTCAAATTTATTGATTAGAAACTTAATAAAAGCCGGGATAATGTACACACCAATTTTATTTAGAATTTTTGAGATTATTATAGTCCAATAATGTACACACCAATTTTAATTAGAGGCTACACCTTATGTTCTTTTTGTGCATGTGCTACACTTTCTCGAGCACAAAATCTTACGATATGCACTAAGGTGTTCATGATTGGCTAATAAACATTGGTGAGATGGTTATTTATGCCTTTCTCAATAAGTTCAAGTCCAACAATCAAAGACATAAGACTTCAAGATCAAGATCATGTGATCAACAAATATAGCATCTTCCCACACAACATGCACAACAAGACTTTAGCTAGTAAAGTGCAATAGAAATAAGTGCATCAAAGCTAAACAAGGTACATACTTATGACATGTAAATTTTGATTGACCAACCTTGTCTTCAAATTCAAGGAAAAATAGCAAAACACAATTTGCAAAAAAAAATTTTTTTTTTTAATAAACAAAGAAACAAACATCCTAGAATGAAATGCATGAATGTAATGCAATGCAAATCCTAGAAACAAAGGTCACAAAAGATTGAGCACTGAAGCACAAGGACCATGAAGTCAAGAATGACTAGGGACAAAGAATCACACCAATGACTTGACGAAGAGTTTCAAACTTTCCTCTATCAAGCGGTTTTGTGAAAATATCAGCATTCTGACGTTCAGTTGGAATATATTCAAGAGCAACAATTTTCCTTTCAACAAGATCCCTAATGAAGTGATATCTAATCTCAATGTGTTTGGTCTTAGAGTGTTGAACAGGATTCTTAGATATATCTATGGCACTATAGTTATCACAATAAACAACCATGGTGTCCTGAGATATACCATAATCACTCAAAAGTTTCTTCATCCATAGAAGCTGAGAATAACAACTCCCAGCAGCAATATATTCGGCCTCAGCAGTAGATAGAGAAACAGAATTTTGCTTCTTTCTCATCCAAGCAACCAAATTAGCACCAACATAAAAACAACCACCAGTTGTACTTTTTCTATCATCAGCATTACCAGCCCAATCAGAATCAGAAAAACCAGCAAGAGAAAGATTTGACTCTTTACTGTAAAATAGACCATAATCACAAGTTCCAGCAACATATTTTATGATCCTCTTAACAGCATTTAAGTGAGAGACCTTAGGATTAGACTGAAATCTAGAGCAAACACCCACACTAAATGCAATATCAGGTCTGCTAGCAGTTAAGTACAAAAGACAACCAATCATGCTTCTATATAGAGTAACATCAACAGACTCACCTGATGGATCATTTGTTAATTTCACATTAGCAGCCATTGGTGTCCTAGCATGTGCAGCCTTGTCAAGACCAAATCGCTTGACCAAATTTCGTGCGTACTTTGCTTGGTTGATGTAGATTCCATCATCCGTTTGCTTTACCTGCAATCCCAAGAAATAAGTTAGTTCGCCAACCATACTCATCTCAAACATGGCCTTCATTTCATCTGCAAAAGATTGAGTAAGAGAATCATTAGTAGCACCAAAAACAATATCATCAACATAAATTTGAGCAACTACAAAATGATTCTTATCCTTTCGTATAAACAGAGTGGTGTCAGCAAAACCTCTCTTGAAGCCATGATCCGTGAGATATGCAGTTAATCTATCATACCAAGCCCGTGGAGCTTGTTTCAATCCATAGAGAGCTCTCTTCAACTTGTAGACATCATTTGGCCTGTGAGGATCAATGAAACCTTTCGGTTGTTCAACATATACCTCTTCTTGTATCATGCCATTTAAGAATGCATTCTTGACATCCATTTGATACAACCTGAAGTTCATGTGACATGCAATAGCCAAAAGAATGCGAATGGATTCCAATCTTGCTACGGGTGCAAACGTCTCATCAAAATCAATTCCTTCTACTTGTGTGTATCCTTGAGCAACAAGCCTAGATTTATTTCTGATAACAGTTCCATGTTCATCTGACTTGTTCTTGAAGATCCACTTAGTTCCAATAACATTGACTCCCTCAGGTCTAGGAACTAATTCCCACACATCATTTCGAACGAACTGATGAAGTTCTTCATGCATAGAATTGACCCAATCAGCATCTTGGAGAGCTTCATCCACCTTCTTCGGTTCGAATTGGGATAGGTAGCATGAGTGAGTAATCACATTTAAAGCTTTGGATCTCAATCTCATGTTATCATTCAAACTTCCCAAAATATTAGTAGCAGGATGATTCAACCTGACTCTTGATGATGGACCTTTGACCAATGAAGTAGTGGTACCTTTCTGATCTAATGGACTTTGAACTTCTCTCTGTTCTTGTGGAACTCCATGAACTGGTGTTGAAGGTTCTGAACTTGATGGCACAGATGCTGTATCATTCAAAACCATTAACTCTTCCTCTGTAGGCTTTCCCACATACTCTTCAGGTAGAGAATCATCAACTTCCATCATCTTTTCTTGAACTGGAGGTGCATGTTCTGAATGGCCTTCTGAGTTTAATTCATCATTGATCACCACATTTGAGGATTCCATGACTGTTTTAGTTCTCAGATTGTACACTCTGTATGCTCTACTGGTGGAAGAGTATCCCAGAAAATAACATTTATCACTCTTAGCATCAAACTTCTCCAGGTTCTCTCTATCACGCAGAATGTAACAGTCACTGCCAAATATTCTGAAGTACTTCACTACAGGCTTCTTTCCTCTCCAGAGTTCATAGGGAGTTTGCTTGGAATTTGGTCTGAAATACACCCGATTGAGAGTGTGACATGCAGTATTAACAGCTTCTCCCCAAAAAGATTTAGGCATCTTCTTATTATGGAGCATGACACGAGCCATTTCTTGTACAACTCTATTTTTCCTTTCCACAATTCCATTTTGTTGTGGTGTTTTGGGTGAAGAGAATTCCTGACGGGTGCCTTGATTATCACAAAATGTAGCCAGTTTGGTGTTCTCAAACTCTTTTCCATGATCACTTCTAATTCTGGCTACCACAGTTCCTTTTTCTACTTGCAATTTCTTGCACAGATGAATCATTTTTTCAGGAGCCTCAGCTTTATCTTTCAAAAGTACAACCCATGTGAATCTTGTAAAGTCATCCACAACAACTAGAATGTACTTCTTTCCACCTAAACTCTAAACTCTGGTAGGACCCATAAGATCAATATGTAGCAACTTCAAAGGTCTCGTAGTTTGAACATCAGCTACAGACGGATGTTTGGACTTCACTTGTTTACCCATCTGACATGGTCCACAGATGCATTTTTCAACTTTCTCAAACTTGGGTAACTCAATTACCGCATCACATTTTGAAATCTTCTCTAATTGCTTAAGGCTGGCATGTCCCAACCTTTGATGCCATAAGTCAACTTGATTGATTTTAGCACTGAAGCATTTGTTGCTTATACTTGGGGTGATACCATAACAGTTGTCAACTGTTCTCACACCAACACACATACAATCACCCCCTTCATCAAGTATTTCACATTCTTGCTTGGTGAAGAATACATTAAGTCCATTGTCACAAATCTGGCTAATGCTGAGTAAGTTTGCCTTCAACCCATCAACATACCACACATCTTCAAAAACTGGTAGTCCTGGAATGTCCACAGTACCAATGCCTCTAATCACAGATTTACTTCCGTCTCCAAAGGTAACTGTACCAATCTTTCCTTCGAAGAGTGTCTTGAACAAAGCTTTATTTCCTGTCATGTGCCTGGAACAACCACTATCCAAATACCAAAGACAAGAATCACGTGCCTTTAAGGCGGTTAAAGCAGTATAGCACATGTGATTATTTTCATATGTGATTATAGTAAGACACTCAAGAAAAACTTTAACAAAGATTGTAAAGGACAAACACACCAAGTAGATAATGTGACAAACTAAAGAGAAGATTTTAGAGAAATCCATAACAACAGGGGTCAAGGATCAGCTAAAAGATCAAAGGATCAAACAAAAAGCTACCCGCTCTGATACCACTTGTAAGTTCGTTTAGACCCCTTAAACCCAACAGATTAACCTAGAGAATTAGCCAAGTGATTAACTTAGGTAATTTAATTAAAACTAGGTTAACACAGATAAGCAAAAATAACAAAGCAGCGGAAAATAATCAACACAAAGATATGATGACTCAGGAAACCACACCGGTAAAAACCTGGGGAGGATTTGACCTAGCTATCCTCAAGGTAAACTAAATCCACTATGAAAGAATCGAAGTTTACACAATAGACTTAGACCACTAACATCTTATTGCTACCCGAGTGTAGGAAACTTACTACCATGACCCCATGATAGCTCCGAGATCCACGGACTCCTTCTTTCCGGAATTCTTCAACAAATCCACAAGCGCACCTGCTTGTATATCTTTGTGTTCTCTTGATTCTGCAACTGTAACGATCTACACAACTCTTGGCATAAATCTCAAGTTTGTAAACCCTAAGTGTATGTGAAGGTAAACACCTCTAGATCTCACAGAGAGATTCACAAACACAGCAAAACAGAACTCTAAAAACGTGGCTAGGGTTTTCCCTTTTATACTTAGGGCAAAACATAAAACCCTATACATTAAAACGGGCTTGGGCTGAGTTGGAATTTTCTGCAGAAAAACGTTCTGCACGATTTTCGATCGATCGAGTCTAATTTTCGATCAATCGAGTCATACAGAAAGTGAACAGTACTTCTGCATAAAAACTCGATTCCAACTTTACAATAAGACCCATACTTTGAGCAAGTCTATCACACGACTAAACATTGTTTTGATCATGGTTTGCCAACATACAAATTGAAGTTCAAAATACATTAGTTCCTAATCTTTAGAACCTAACACGATTGATACAGGATCCTTTGCTCTCCACTATATCTCTCAAAAGAAAAAACTTCATATCTCGAATCAGAATTTTTTTTCTCTCAATATAAATTCAGGGTCATGTTACATTTCACAAAGGCTACGTAACAAGGGCAATTTATCCTCTCCATGAACAGAGTCATAGCTAACCCTTTATCAATTCATATGGCTTCTTGATCTAATCTAAGACTTTAAAATCCAAACAAACTGGGACATTTACGAGGATAAATCCACATCCAAGCTAGATAGGTTGAGGCTGGACATAAAAATGACAAACCATAAATTAAGTAATAAATTTCGAACCAAGGACAGATTACTAATAACTAGCAAGAAAAAAATTGAGTTAAAGGTTTGGAAAAATAAAGTAGAATAATTGAGAGGTGCTGCTGAATTTATTTTGTTTTTATCTATAAATTCTCTCAATGATGGGATCGCAGATGCTCTCAAGCGTTTCCAGCTTGTGTGCATGCTCTTCTGAATCCATGAGCTGGAGGCCATCTAACCATTCAGTTGCCTGTTCAATAGCAACTCTAATTTTTTTCTTACCTGTAGGGGCAAGCTTGGCACCAATCTTCTCGTCATTGATAGTATTCCTCATGTGGTAGGTATAGTTCTCCAAAGCATCCTTAGCCTGGACATTCTTCCTGTGTTCATCATCTTCAGCCTTGTATATCTCTGCATCTTAGACCATCCTGTCAATCTCTTCACTGGACAGTCTTGACTTATCATTAGTGATGGTGATATTCCTCATTACACAAGTGGTCATCTCCTTAGCAAAAACATTCAAGATACCATTAGTGTCAATATTTAAACAAATTTTTATGGTAGCAACACCCCTGGGTGCTGGAGGAATATCAGGAAGCTTAAATCGTCCTTGTTAGGTTTTGAGGATTTAGGATCTAAATGTATTAGAATTTCAATGTGTAATGTTGGCAAGCCATAATCAAAACTTAGAGTCTAGAATTAGGTTACTCAAAGTATGTTTATTGTAAAGTTAGAATCGAGTAATTGCAGAAAATTACTATTCACTTTCTGCAAGGCTCGATTAATCAAAAATTAGACTCGATCGATCGAAGCTCGTGCAGGTTGTTTTTTTGCAGATTTTTCCCACTCAGCCCAAGCCCGTATGACATGTAGAGTTTTATGTTTTACCTTAAGTATAAAAGGAAAAACCCTAGCCACGTTTTGAGGGTTGTTGTTGTTTATGTTATGTGTATGAATCTCTTGTGAGATCTAGAGGTGTTTGCCATCATACATACTTAGGGTTTCCAATCTTAAGATTGATGTCAAAAGCTTGGTGATCGCTTCAATTACTGCATAAAGAGCTTAAAAGAGAACACAAGTGGGAGTACTTGTGGTTGCTATGAATCCAAGAATGAAGTAGTTCGTGGACTCAAAGCTAACACGTGGTCGTGGTAGTAAGTTTTCTACTCGAGGTAACAATAGGATGTTAGTGGTCTAAGTCGCTATTTTAAAACCTAAATTCTTTCATAGTAGATCTGTTTTACCTTAATGATAGCTAGGTTAAATCCCCCCCCTCCAAGATTTTTTACTGATTTGGTTTTCCTAGGTTATCATATCATTGTGTTATTCATTTTTCCGCACTATTTCAATGATATGATTTACATGTGTTAACCTAAATCTGAATAATTTACTTAAGTTAATCACTTGGCTAAATAACTAAGTTAATCTGTTTGTGTTTTTAAGGGATCTAAAAACCGTACAAGTGGTATCAGAGCGTGTTAGCCCTAGTATTTAGATCCTTTAATCTAAGAGTTGATCCTTGACCCCTATTGTCATGGAACACGGTCACTCTCTAGTGATCGCACCTCACTTTGATGGGAATAACTATGCCTACTGGAAAGTAAGGATGAAAGCATTTCTGAAATCTATTGATGAGAGAATTTGAAATTCTGTTGAATACGGATGGGAGAAGCCAACTACTTCTGTAAGCGAGTGGTAAACTTCTTAGAAAGAAGCAGCTGCTTTTAATAGCAAAGCAGTGAATGCTATTTTTAATGTTGTTTCTGTAGAAGAATTCAAGAGAATCTCTAATATTGAGGTTGCTCAAACTGCATGGAATATTCTCCAAACTGTGCAAGAAGGCACAAAAGCAGTTAAGATCAATAAGTTGCAGTAGTTAACAACTAGATTTGAAAGCATTACGATATCTGATGATGAAAGTTTTGATGATTTCTATGCTAAGCTTAATGATATTGTTAATTTTGCTTATAATTTGGGTAAAATCTATGATCAACCTAACATTGTTAGGAAGATTCTTAGATCTTTGACTGAGGATTACAGACTCAAAGTGACTGCCATAACTAAAAGCAAGGATGTGGACTCCATCTCTGTTGATGAACTTGTAGGATCTCTCCAGTCCAATGAGTTAGACCTACCCAAGACAAACAAATCCAAATTAATAGCTCTTAAGTCAGTTGATGATGTTGATGGGAATGGATTTGATGATGAACTCTTTGCTACAAAGATTGCTTATCTTGTCAAGAATTTTAGAAATTTTCTTAGAAACAATAACAGAAAGGCAAGAGGTAAGAACAATGCTGAACCTAGAAATTTTAGGAGGAATGAACGTATTAAGGTGAACAATAATGAAAAACCTAAGAGAAAGTTGGTCAAACCTCTAATAATTCTATGGGTTAACAATGTTTTGGTTGTCAAGTGTATAGCCATGTGAAATAAGAATGTCCTACATTTTTGAGATCAAAGGGTAAAGCTATGGTTGTAACTCTTAGTGATGATGAAGTTTCTAACAATGAGTCTGGTAGTGATGAGGATGGAAACTTCATTACTTTCACAGCTACTGCTGTAGTTAATGAAAGTGTTGTGGTTGATGATAGAACCCTTCTGATAGAGAACTATCTGAGAATGCTGATTTGCAAGAAGCCTATAATAAGCTTTGTAAGGTTGCTGCAAAGAATACTATGAATGTTGATTTAGGCTTACAGAAAATTGCTTCTCTTGAACTTGATAAGAAGAATTTGCTCTTGAAATTGTTTGATGCTAATGAATTGCTTGATAAGGTGAAGACTGAGAACTTGTTATTGCTTGATAAAATTAAAAATTTGGAACTTGAATTATCTGTTGCTAGAGAACAAATAAATAGGTCTGCTAGTTCCAAACTTGAGCACATGTTAAGTATTCAGAAGTTTCTTTTAGACAAAACTGGTTTAGGTTTTGAAGATAGCATCTTTGTAACTAAGAATCATTCCACTAATTTTGTTTCTTCTTCTGAGCCTTCCGTGAGTGAGATTGTCAAATAAGCTAAAATTACTCCTCCTAAGAAGGTTAGGATTAATCTTCAAGAGTCTAAACCTAAGACTCTTAACCCTTCTAAGGACAAGTTGCATGATAGACCTGCATGGGTTTGTCATTTTTGTGGAAAGTCTGGGCACATTCATCCAAACTGTTTCAAGTTACAAGCTGCTAAACGAGAAAATAAGCCAAAATTACATGTGCCTCAAGTACAAGATCCCATGGTACTCATTGGTGAATTGGTAAAGTCTTTAAACCTTTATTCCAATCCAAGAGTTGCACAATATTCTAATATGAAAAATAACTCTAATGCAAGAGTTGCATCTAAAAAGTTTTGGATGCAAAAGGCTCGATCTAACTGAGTCTTTCTGACATGGTCCTTGTGTTTCATCTCTCCATTCTTTGTGACCATTCTTCTTTGTTGTTGTTGTTGTTTTTTTTTTTTTTTTTTTGTCTGTTTCTAGGATTTGCATTGCATAACATTCATGCATTTCATAAATTTGCATTGCATAACATAGATTGATATTGGTAAGTGAAGAAACATAAGTTTTAAAGAATTTATTGGAGATAACCAAAGACAGAGTTGGTGGGGTTCTTAGCAACTTGGTTCTTGGCAACAACACCGACCAAGCACTCCATAGCAAGGTTTTCAGAACTGAACCGGGCCGGGAGGTCGGACCATGAAAACCGAAAATTGGGATGAAAACCAGTTTTTTAAGCATAAAGAACCGGATTTTTTTGTTAATTCTGTGAACCCCTAAAACCGGAATTGGACCACACGAACCGGTGGCAAGAACCGTATGGTCCAACCCCTTAGCAATTTTTTTATATTTATTTTTTTATAAAAACAACTTAACACAATTTTATTCTACTTAATTAAATTATCCATCTCTTACTAGGAATTAAAAAAATTATAATTAAAATCCTTCAAAGATATTCAACTTTACTTCAAAAATTAATCATAAATTTTAATGTTTTCATGGTTATCATTTTATTTTATTAACTTTCTTATTTAATTATTAAATATATGCTTAAAAATCATTAAATTTTCCTCACATATATAGATATATTAGTCAATTTTGCTAGTTTTATAAATTTAATATCTATATTTAGGCTTTAATTAATTATTAAATTAATTATGACATCATCACAGTTCGACCCCGGTTCAACCTCGGTTTGACCTCAAAAACCTTGAACCTCTCCCTTTTATGGTCCAATGAACAGTTTGGGTCTGAAAACCTTGCTCCAAAAGAGTGAAAGCAACATAGGAAGGAGTGGTCTTGTTACCCTGATCATTCACTATTATCTCTACTCTTTCATTTTTCCACATTGCCACGCATGAATACATTGTTCCCAGATCGATCCCAATTGTCGGGCCCTCTCCTTGCTTGTTGACCATTGTCGTCCGGAACAACAAGTTCAAAGACCCTTTTTTTTAGAACAGAACTTCAAAGAGAACCAAAATGAAGTAGAAGAATGAATGACAATTGTCAGAAATTAAAAATGTTGATGATGGTCTCCTTTATATGCTCAAAGGCAAAGGTTAGAAAAAGGCAGAGGCTTCTACAAAACCAAAACCATGTACTACACTAGCACTACTACTGTACTATTTACTAGATGAAGGTAAAAGACTGAGGTAAAAATTAAAATCCCTTACTATATGATTTTTTTTTTTTTTTTTTGCAGTCTTCAGTGTTTAAATAATGAAAACTGTTATTTAAACTACTTCATCAAACAGACTCTTAGAATTGAAAGATTGACGTTGGTAATTGGGTTTTGAATTATGAACTTATCATTTGAAACACCCAGGCCCGGCCCAATGTCTAAGCCACTTCCCACTACCCAAATTGGACCATCCTAGAGCTACTACAAATTGTAAAATAAAAAAAGACTTATTTTTTGTTAATTTTTTTTAAGGCCGAAATATCATTTTGGTCCTATATTTTAGGGTTACAGGCTTACGGTCAATTTGGTCACACATTTTGGTAACAATCAATTTGGTTACTGCTAAACTTGATGTTGATGTGGCTAAAAATAACAATAATAATAATAATAATAATAATAATAATAATAATAATAATAATAATAATAATAATAATAATAATAATAATAAATTTAAATAAATATTCTAAAATGCTATCTCAAATTAAAAAATCAATATTGAAAAAAATATACATAGCAAAAAGACACCCCAAAAAAATAAGATCAATTTTCTTGTATTTTCTTATTTTAAGTGGTTAAAGTGTTCATTCTCATAGTTTAAGAGGGTAAGTGTAAAAAGAATATAATTTTGGCGGGCAAGTCATATGGTTTTTCATAATTTAGAAGATAAGTGTAAAATGAGGTGTAATTTAAGGTAGTAAAGTGTAATTTTTCCTTAAAGTTACAAAGAGTGCTAAACTATCTTTGTTGAAACTAATTAAAATCCACGCTTTTTTTAATAAAGCAACCCAATACCAAGTAAATCTTAATTAAATTAGGTTTATTTTCTTAACAAATAATAATTAATTAGATATGTTATTTTGTATGAATTCTCCAATTTAACTTTTTATTTATTAAAAATTATTCATTAAAAATGTATCATATATATATATATATTTTTTTTTTATTAATAACTTTTTTGTTATATATATATTGCATAAGTTAATGACTAGCGGTATGTTATTTGACTTATTTCCAACTATACTAAGGACAAGTTTTTTCATAACCTCTCTCACAATATGTTAAATTAATAAGTTGCACTTGAAGCAACAACACTTTCACATAAGTCTACCATTAATTTTATTTTTATTATGCTCCAATCACAATAATCACACATTTGTGAAAATTTTGGTATCTCTAAAATTATTGAATTTTGCAAAAGCAGAAAAAGGTAATTTGCAGTTTGTACAATTTGTTTCATGATTTTCACTGGCACTAACAAAACCTCCAAAATGACAATATTTAGGAGACTGAATTTGGCCTAATGATGTGAGTCGTGACCGTCTTCAACTATAGGACAGGCCAAAGCTGAGATGTTCATCACCAAACCTAAGCATCGACAAGTTCAACTTCTAAAGGAATTAAAACCTAAAGCTGGTGTCAAAATCAGTTTCAAGCTTGCCTCATCGATTTTGAAGCCAAAAAGAGAGTTTGAAATTGGTGTTTGATTAAATCAACATAATTTTTTTGTTGGCTCCTCAAGATTTAGGAATATTTTAGCTTTAAACTCTTTTTGGGTTGTGTTGTGCCTTGATTTTAATTAGTAAAGAAGGCAAAAAATAGTTGGTTTTTTTTTTTTTTTTTTACATCAACTGGCTTTTCTAGGTAGATCGAGCTTCTAGTTTGCCCAGTTTCATTTTATTTTTACCAATTAACACTTCACACCATACAAATTCGATGGTGTAGCTACTACTGAAACAGAATTCAACAACACCAAGCTACACCATCGAATTAATCAAACACGAATAATGTGAACCATTGGAAAAAAAATTAATATTAATAATAAAAATTTAAATAAAAAATGTAGTAAAAGTAGTAACATAATGTGAACCATTACATCCATTTAAATGATAGGATGATACGAGTCCAAATTACTATTTATTTGGAAGTCTTGCTTGGGAATGTGTGTTTTTTCCTGGCTTGATGACGTGGCCTGGCCAGCTGACAAGGCTGGGTGAGAATCCGTTATGTTTGAATCTGTCAGTTCGTTTAGACCCCTGTAAAACTAGATTGTTTAACCTAATTAATTAACCAAGTGAATACTTAGGTTTATTATTCAGATCTAGGTTAAAACAATAACAATCATATCAAATAAAGCAGCGGAAAAATAAAGAACACAAAGATATGATGACCCAGGAAAACCAAACCAGTAAAAAAACCTGGGGAGGATTTAACCTAGCTATCCTTAAGGTAAAATAGCAAATCCACTAGAAAGAATTGAATTTTACACAATAGCGACTTAAACCACTAACATCCTATTACTACCAAATGTAGGAAACTTACTACCACGACTACGTGACAGCTCCGAGATCCACGGACTCCTTCTTTCTTTAATCTTTGCAAAACACAAACACCACCGTTTGTGACTTTGAGATCCCACTCAAAGGTTTAGCAACACAAACTCTCCTGTTTGTGACTCCAAGACCACCCTTGAAGGTTTAGATCATCAGCTCCTTTGATGACTAGAGAAGGCAGCAACTTCAGCAATACCGGATCATGAGATTCTTCAAGGAACAACACCAGTAGAAGTTATATGAGAGATTTTAGGAACAAAACCCTAAATACAAAAGAGGCACACTCTTCTCTCTCTAAAAAGCCTTTTTAAAAAACGTGCTTAGAGTTTCCTTTATATATTGGGAGAAGTAGATCTGAAACCCTAATCCTTAATGGGCTAGAACTGGTGTTTGGGCCAACTTAAAATTCTGCAGATACGACTTTCGATCGATCGAACCTGTTTTTCGATCAGTCGAACCAGGCAGATTTTGAAATCTTCTTTCTGCAGCTTGTATGTTCTTGTGTGCTCACGATTTGCCAATTATTCTAAGCTTTTAGAACCTAACAATCTCCCCCTTTGGCAATTCGTGACAAAACTTTCATACAAAATGAAATATTAAAATACAAGAACAACCCAATACAATAAAATGCCCAATTACATCACAAATCCCAATCTAAGACTCTTAACCTAGAAGTTGCCAAGAAGAGGTAGAAGGTCTTGATCAGAATGCACCTGTCTTTCCTGAAACACTCAACAAACACATCACCGCATGTGTGGAAAGAAAGACATATAAACAAAATGAAGCACAATATAAAAACAAAAGTAAACTAACTCTCCCCCTAAGTTAGATACATCAAAAAGTTTTTACATTCTCCCCTTTTCAAAAACAATTTTCTCCCCCTAAACAAGACAATCAAGATTTCCACATTTCATCTATTTCTCCCCCTTTTTGTCACGTATTGACAAATACAAATCAAACAGAGTGTAAACATGAGAGAAAAAAGAGAACCAAGGGAACATAAAACAGATTAGCTCTATAGAAAAAAAATAAAATAAAATAACTTCCCCTATGAACAACAAAGGTTAAAAAAAAAACTTTTCTCCCCCTATAAAAAAATAGGAAAAACAAAACAAGTTTTAGGAAAAACCGTTTTGGGAAAAATTTAGGAGGTGGGGATAAATAAAAAACACACAAACCCAAAAAAATAAAGTTGAGGATACACATGAAGAAAAATATTCTCTCTTTCAATAAATGCAAACTTGACATTATGTGACTCATAAACAGTTGTATGAGTAGAGAAAATATTTGCACATTGATTATCCATCATATCTCTTAAGAAAAATATTTTCTGCAATTCGCACATCAAGAAAAATAGCATATACTAAAATGTACAAAGGACTCAAAAATTAATCAATCAATTTTTAATTCGAGTACCCAATTTAGCAAAGTGTATGCATGGTATGTGTGAAAATAATAAGAGATATGACTGCAAAACTGCAAAATGGATACAAAAAATAATGCAACTCATGTGAATCCTAAACATAAATGATGCATAAAAAAATTTTGGACAAAACTCTAAAAACTGAAAATTTTTCAGTTTCGATCGATCGAGCATCGATCGAATACCAATCGAGTCAGACAGAATCAAACCAAAATTTTTACCGCAATTTCGATCGGTCGAGAAACAGCTTCGATCGGTCGAAATTCTGGAAAACTCAAATTTTTGAAAAACAGAACAATTTAATGCAGAAACTCCTCAAAGCACAGTGATTCATGAATGAAATGCATGAGTATGAGACTGAAAGTTTTTCAAAAACACATGAATTCAACCCAGATCTTTCAAAAACAATTTTATCAACCAAGTTGTCTTCAAAACTCAAATTTTGCATCAAAATCAAGGAACATATAATCTTGGAAGGCCACAACAAAATCACACACAATAACATGTACAAAGTTTAGCAAAGAATAACTTGTGTAGCGTGTGCAAATAGTAAAAGCTTGAGAAACATGTGAGGTGATATGTGAATAGTAATCAATCACAAAGTCTACAAAATTCATCACATAAATTTGAAAGAGACTATCACCTAAAGAGTTACATCATATAACTCTCACATCTCCTAGAATAAAAGTTTGCAATCATATAAGTTTCTTGATTTGCCTCATAATATACACACCAATTTTATTTAATTTGAATTCATTACAGCCCAATAATGTACACACCAATTTCAACAATTTAATCCGAGGCTACACCTTATGTTCTTTTTGTGCATGTGCTACACTTTCTCGAGCACAAAATCTTATGATATGCATTAAGGTGTTCATGATTGGCTAGTAAACAGTGGTGAGATGGTTATTTATGCCTTTCTCAATAAGATCAAGTCCAACAATCAAAGGCATGTGACTTCAAAATCAAGACAAAGTGATCAAAAACTATAAACATCTTCCCACACAACATGCACTACAAAGCTCAAACTAGTAAAGTGCAACAAAAATAAGCTCATCTAAGCTAAACAAAGTATATAAACATGTTATGTAAAGATAAATATGGCCAACCTTAATTATAAATCCAAGATATATAATACAAAACACATAAAAATATTTTTGGTTTAAAAGAAATTTTATGACCAAAAACTAAAAGCACACATTATGCTAAATGAATAAAAATGCAAATGCAATGCATGACAGTGCTTAACTAAGCTATAAAGGGTACACAAACAAGAAATATCAATTTTTTAATTAACCCATGAGCACATGTACAAACTAGTACATACTCAAACAAAATAAAAAATAGCTTATCACTTATAGAACACATGCTATTCAAGTTTCTCCACAATGTCAAGCATGTTCTAAATCAAGAGAGAGATATCATAGTTCATGTAATCCTCAAGAAAAAATAAAACTAGACACAAAATAAAATATTTTTGTCTTTTTGAAAATTTTCAATGTTTTTGGATTTTTTTTTAAATAAAAAAAAACCTAAGAAAATTAAACAACCAAAAACAGAAACAAAACATGTCCACAAATAATTGAAAGAATTAGATTAGGGACAAGTCAGCAACACTCACTTTAGAGAATCTTTTCTCACCCATATAGCACGAGTCTTCGGCTTTGTAGGTGAAAATCCATGTGAAGTAAAATGTATTTGAGGGATTACATCAATCTTCTAAGAAAGACTGAAATCCTGCAATTTCCTTTCACAAGCCAACAAGCTTAAATTTTTCAAAAGAATATGAAACAACTTATATAGACTTATGGCAGGAGAAATATCATCACATATCCTAGACTGAAACACAAAATTTTTAAATTTCAATTTATGACAATTAGGACGAATGTGACCGGAGACACCACAAAAGTGACAAACAGGAACAAATTTAGGAACATCAGTATTCCTAACAGCAAATCTAGTCTCATATTTTGGTTTTTACCTCAACAAAGAACAATTTGGTCTAATATGACCAACAACACCACAAAGGTGACAGGTAGGCACAAAAACAGATTTATTATGCACACTAGCAGTAGGTTTAGACTTAGGTGTAGAAATTTCGTCTACATCAGAACTTTTACCTTTGTCTAACCTAGCAAAATAAGCCTTTTCTTTATTATTCCTCTTGAAAGGAGGGATATAAAAATTTTCAGCTTTAGGCTTAAGAGAAACAGAAACACTTCTGTTATCAACAGCAGGCTTGGTACTAGTCAAATTTTCAATTTTAGTTTTAGATTCAACTAACTCTTGTTCCAAGCTTTTCATCTTCTCATCTTGAGAGGAAATTTGATTTCTCAAAAATTCATTCTTTTTATTAGATTCATCTAATCTAACAATCAATTCCTCTTTTTCAAGATTAGCCAATTTTAACTCTTCCTTGAATTTCTTAGCAATTCTCATAGTTTTCAATAATTCCTTACGAAGAGTTTCACAGGCATCAAAAAGATCAACAGAAATAACAGTGTCCTTCTTATTCAAATCATCATAATCAAAAACAGTAAGACACTTAAAATTATCCATGATAACAGGGATCAAGGATCAACTCTTAGATCAAAAGATCAAAAACAAAAGAGCTACCCGCTCTGATACCACTTGTCAGTTCGTTTAGACCCCTGTAAAACTAGATTGTTTAACCTAATTAATTAACCAAGTGAATACTTAGGTTTATTATTCAAATCTAGGTTAAAACAATAACAATCATATCAAGTAGAGCAGCGGAAAAATAAAAAACACAAAGATATGATGACCCAGGAAAACCAAACCGGTAAAAAAACCTGGGGAGGATTTAACCTAGCTATCCTCAAGGTAAAATAGCAAATCCACTAGAAAGAATTGAAGTTTACACAATAGCGACTTAGACCACTAACATCCTATTGCTACCAAATGTAGGAAACTTACTACCACGACCACGTGACAGCTCCGAGATCCACGGACTCCTTCTTTCTTTAATCTTTGCAAAACACAAACACCACCGTTTGTGACTTTGAGATCCCACTCAAAGGTTTAGCAACACAAACTCTCCTGTTTGTGACTCCAAGACCACCCTTGAAGGTTTAGATCATCAGCTCCTTTGATGACTAGAGAAGGCAGCAACTTCAGCAATACCGGATCATGAGATTCTTCAAGGAACAACACCGGTAGAAGTTATATGAGAGGTTTTAGGAACAAAACCCTAAATACAAAAGAGGCACACTCTTCTCTCTCTAAAAAGCCTTTTTAAAAAACGTGCTTAGGGTTTCCTTTATATAGTGGGAGAAGTAGATCTGAAACTCTAATCCTTAATGGGCTAGAACTGCTGTTTGGGCCAACTTAAAATTCTGCAGATACGACTTTCGATCGATCGAGCCTGTTTTTCGATCGGTCGAACCAGGCAGATTTTGAAATCTTCTTTCTAAAGCTTGTATGTTCTTGTGTGCTCACGATTTGCCAATTATTCTAAGTTTTTAGAACCTAACAGAATCTGCTCCAATGGGGGGATGGTGGAGGCGTGTTTTGGCCGGCGAGATAGAAAAGCTCAGGTGGAGTGGTATCGTTCTCCGCTCTTAGCCATGGTCCTAAGGCAAGGAGCTCGTGGCCGAATGGAATGAGAAAAATCTTTCCTTGGCATATATAGGTCTCGTGGCCAATAATACCACAACAGTAGCACACATCGGCTAGTTTCTCATACTTCAAACTAATCGATATTCCATAGGTGGGGGAAGTCCTTTCTAGGCTGAAAAATACCTAGCATGATAGGCCGGAGGAGGTCGACCTCTACCTGAATGCGTATGAACCTCTTCCAAGCTCCACCTCCCTCACTGGCTAAATCTATCTCGACGACTTTCCTCGCTTTGTCACCCAACCTTCAAAGATTGTCTGGGGATTTTCATAACTCTAGGAGTCCATGTACCTGGACCCACATCATAGAGGTGATGAATGGTATGTCTTGCCATGTGAGAGCTAGAAGCCATTGCTTTAGGACTAAATGCCCTCCTCTGATGGACCACGGCCTTCTACGATATGCGTTAGTCATGTCCACTTCGTGCTGGAAGTGGAACATAAAGGTTTTATTATTTAGGCAACTGACTCGAATCTGAAACACTGGTCTCCATTATCTGTTAACCACTTCTGAAATGGTGGCTATGCCTATGTTTTTATGGGTTATGAGTTTTCCCAATAGGATCCAGAAGTTTGTGTTTAGTACAGATTGGTTTGGAGGGAGCTCTAGGCTAGCATCTATCCAAGAACTATTTTCTGTGCAAGCTATGAGGTCTGAGACCTCCATAATAGGGAGAAAGAATGACAACTAGTGGCAGAAGGGAATGTAAGGTTTTGGATAAAACAGATATGGCTTAGGATAAGACTGTAAAAGGAAGGGTGAGGGGCTTACTAAGAAGACAAAACCATGTTGATGCTATCAAGTTAGAGGACAACTGGATCACCAATTCAAATCAAATTAGGCATCTTTTCTTCTCATCCTTCAAAGATATATTCACTGAGGAGATGGTCTTCTTCCTTGAGCATCTAGATAATCTCCTTACCAGTTGCATCTTTGAGGAGGAAAACTTGAGTCTAAAGAGAATTCCAACTTTGGAAGAGATCAAGGAAACACTCTTCCAGATGCAGGATTTAAAAGCACCTGGGCCAGATGGCTTCCCAACGTTGTTCTATAAAGAATTCTGGCCCATGGTTGGCGATGCCGTAACTAAAGTTATCACTTCCTTCTTCACAAATGGATGCTTAACTAAAGAAGCCAATTCCTTTCTCATTGTACTCATTCCAAAATCATCCAATCCGTCAACTATCAACAACTTCCGCCCCATAAGTCTATGCAATGTTGTGTACAAGATCATCTCAAAGCTATTGGTTGCAAAGCTAAGACCTCTTTTGCATAAGATTATTTCTCCATGTCAATCTGCTTTCATTCTAGGCAGATGGATTGCAGAAAATCAAGTTCTGGTGCATGAAATTCTTCACGGTTTCAAGACTAGAAAGGTTAAGTCTAGCTTTATGGCGATTAAACTTGACCTCCAAAAAGCATATGATAGATTCAATTGGAAGTTCATCCATGTTGTGCTCACCAAGCTCGGTTTCAATTCTGTTTTCATTAATTGGATCTTGACTTGTATATCATTAATGTCTTTTGAAGTCCTTATTAATAGAGGTAAGTCTAACCAGTTCAAGCCTAGCAGAGGACTTAGACAAGGCAACCCTCTCTTGTTTTATCTTTTTATTCTAGGACAGGACATCCTTTCTAGAATGCTTGATAAGGAGCTTAGTGTTGGCAACATCAGCGATGTCAAAGCAAGCTCTAGAGGACCGGCTCTAACGCATGTTATGTACGCAGACAACATCGTTCTTTTATCGAAAGCAACAAGGAACTATGCTAAGAAATTAGCCTTGTGTCTAGAAAAGTATTGCATTTGGTCAGGCTAAGCCATTAACAAGGACAAATCTGGCATTTTCTTTTCAAAGAACACTGGTCCTAACTGTAGAAGAGCTATAAAGCAACATCTCCACATGAAAAGCCTTAAAAAAGACTTGGTGTATCTCGGGGCACCCCTGTTCAAGTCAAGATCGCCTTCTAAAGACTTCAAGTTTCTTCAAGAGAGGCTAGAGATTAAGTTATCGAGCTGGAGAAGCAGATGCCTATCTTGGGCTGGCAGATGCACTTTGATAAACTCGGTTGCGCAAGCCATCCCTAACTACACGCTGTCATCATTCAATGTCCCTAAAAATGTTTGCGACAAACTAGATTCGCTCTCAAGAAGATTTTGGTGGAACTCGAAAGAGAGAGAAGGCAAATACATTGCCTGGAAAAAGTGGGACAACTTATGTCGTCCTAAATGTGAGGGCGGCCTTGGATTCAAAAAAGCAAATGAAGTTAATGCTGCGTTACTCGCCAAGCTGGCCTGGATGGTTGCTTCTGGGAAGCAGAGCATTTGCATGGAGATATTGTGTTCAAAGTATAGGGTAAAAGAAAATTGGCTTGGAGAAGAGCCAATTAAATCAACCTCCCATATACTTGGAGAGCTAAAGAAAGTGCCAAAAAACTCATAGAAAAAGGGGCGTGCTACATGCTTGGAGATGCTAAATCCATTAATGTCTGGGTTGATCCTTGGGTTCCATGGATTGAAGGTTTTAAACTGAAGCCATGAATTAAAGAATACAGTCATATTCCTATCAAGGCTTACCACCTATTTGACCAATCCATGAAATCATGGGACAGAGGTATGGTGAAAGAAATCTTCACCCCTGCTCACCCACTCCGAAGACAACTCTCAAGATCAAACTCATTGGAAAAAGCTATGGAAAGCTAAGCTCCTTGAGCGCCTCAAAATGCTCATTTGGAGGATAGGAGCTAACACCATTCCCACCAGGGCAAACCTCAAGTGTAGAATTCAGTATATTAACTCAACCTGCATCGTTTGTGATTCCGAGGAAGAGAACAATATCCACCTTTTCTTTCATTGCCACTTCGTTAGAGCTCTTTAGGCAACTGCGTGCTGGGTTCTCTAAATCGACACCACATCAATAACCTCAAGTGAAGACATCATCAAGTTGATCACGAACCCTCCAAACGCCCCTATTCCAGCATAGGACTTATGGACCATAACTCTTAACATGGATATCATCATTGATGAGATTTGGAAAACTAGGAACCACATTCTTTTCCAAGAGGGCAAGGCTGACCTGGCCAAGGCCAAGCTAAACATGGCTGCAAGGTTCTCAAAACTATCTAAGGTATATTCCCCCATCACCCACCATTCTTTGAACCCTCTCTCAACATCCTGGTCCCCCCCCCCCCCCCCCTCCACCTCTAGAATGTAATAAGATTAATGTGGATGCTGCACTGAATTCATCAAAGTCTGCTCTGGTCGTCATGGCAAGAAATCACCATGGAGATGTGCTCTTTATGTGGGGAAAACAACACCATCTCTGTACCCCTTCACAGGCAAAGGAATCTGCTCTGCTATGGGCAATCCAGCTTGCCATCCAGAAGCATTAGGATGTGGTTATCCTTGAAGGAGACGCGAAGATTTGCTTCGATGCCTTGACCCTGTATGATCAGACGCCTAGTTGGCATCTGAGAACGCTCATCAGCAACATTCATAGTTTGTCTTACAATTTTCTGTCTTGTAATTTTTGTTAGGTTCAGATATTTGTCAATTTTGCAGCACATGAAGCTGCAAAATTTGCTTTAAACTCTATTTTCCCCTTCTGTTTTTCTGATGGTAATCTCCCCCCCTCACTTGAGGCAGTTTGTAAGGGAGCTGCCTCTGCTTGTAGTCCTTCTTAGTTGTTTAATGAAATTGTAATTTATCAAAATATATATATATATATATATATTTGTTGGAAGGGGTTGCCTCAAATCAATTATTGCTTTCCTTAAATCCAGATGGAATTGCAAATGCTCATGAGCCATTTCAGCTTGTCACGATACAATTGTGAATCCACTAGCTGGTGCTCATCTAACCATTGAATCACCTGTTCAATCACATCTACAATCTTTTTCTTAATTGCAAGGTATATGCATATTTGAAAGAAAAATCAAGTGCATGTAAAGTGTAAAAAAAAAAAAAAAAAAAAAAAAAAAAAAAAAAAAAAAAACTTGGTTATGTCTTCCTTGTCAGACCGCTTCTTGGAGAGGGAGTGAAAGTTTTTTTTTTTTTTTTTTTTTTCCTTTTCAAACCGAGAGAGAGACATCGCTTGAAAAAGAAATCAATATATAATAGCTAAAACATTAATATTTAGAAGAGGTATTTGATGCTAGGGCTGTCCAAGGACCCGCCGGACCGACCAACCCGCCACCACCGACCAGACCCGACCTACCGCCGACCGAACCGATTGCTCCGACAGGTCGGCGACGGTTTTTATTCTCCAAAAACCGAGATCGGCAGTTCGGGCATTGGATCTCCAACTCTCAAATCTGAGAAACCCGAACCGACCAACCCAGGCTTTGATTTTTCGGTGAATCTGGGATTTTCTCGGGAAGATCTAGCTAAATCCGGCGATATTTCACTAGATCTAGCCGAGATCTTGCCTAAAATGGCCGAGATCTCGCTAGATTTGGCAAGATCTCGCCGGATTTAGGCCGTTTTGCAATGTTTTATCGCCGGAGTTTTGCCGTTATTCATCTTTTCTCGCCAGATTTCTACTGTTTTCCAGATCTTCAACCTCGACCCGATCCGCCCGACATTTGTCGAAGCTCCGACAGGTCCGATCCGATTCTCCTTCCGGTCGGTGGCAGGTTGATGATGGCTCCACCCGATCAAGTCGGGTCGGATGCGGGTTAAGCCCAAACCCGGACCGACTCGAACAGTGGACAGCCCTATTTGATGCAGAAGGTGTTTCAATTGTAATCAAATTATCTTCTCCTTTTTTATGCATATTCTCCTTTTTGTTTAGGTGTCTTAGGCTTTGTCAAATTAGCCTTGTTGATCCTTGTAATTCATTTTAATTATAAGTTTTTGTATTCACGCTTTATCCGATTAGTTTTGGAGGTAAGATATAGTGATATACATAGGGCTTAATATTTATTTATTGATTTTATCTATAAATTTCTTGCAATTTGGGGCAGCCAACTTTTTTTTTAATTAAGTTGTTTTTTTTTCAACTTGAACGTGTACATGTTGCTGTTTTTTTTTTTTTTTTTTAATGAAGATTTTTTTTTTTTATAAAAGATTAGATGAAGAATTTGGATTGTAATCAAATTAAGATAGAGTTTGGATTGTAATCAAATTATGAATTTTATCAACTTAAAAATTATAAGAGAAGTTAAAATCATAAACGTGTACTATACTATTATGTTGCTGGTTTTATAAAAAAAAAAATTATTATATAGTGAAGAAAAAAACTCTATGAAGAAGTTGTTATATTTGTGGTATAATTAAATGGTTTTGAATTTGCTGAAGAACAGGTAAAAGAATCATAGCAGGAACAAAAGCAATTGCCATCTCTATTTTTTTGGGATAAAAATTTATCATCTCTCAACTGGCGTTACATGATCCAATCTTCAATCTCTCAAATGACCGTCTTTCTTTCATTTAAATGTTGGAATTTGGTGGATTGTTAGGTTCGATTAAGCAATATTTCTGCTAAGCAATTTAGTTAGGCGCCTTTCTTCTTTTTTGAGAATCAACAATTTAGTTAGACCTACCACAATTAAATGGTTTTGAATTAGACTAATTAGTTTATCAAAGATTTACAATACAAGCGGATGGCAATATATACAAACAAAATGACATAAGGTAACGGGCAAATGAGAAACAAGGTAGGGGTCCATCAAGAAAGGTTCGTTACTTACATTTTCTTTCTTGCGTTCAGGGACGGAGTTGTTCATTGACTAGGGGGGGCAGTGGCCCCCCAATTTTTTTTTTTTAAATTATAATATGTGTGTATATATATATAACCCAGTTGTAACTTGCACCCCCCTTTTGGTATCAGAGCCAAGTTTGGCCGATCAAGAGTTGTAAGTTACATTTTATCCAGTTGGCTGGTTAATACCGCCTTCATATCCAGTTGTATTTTCAAGTTATTTTCAAAGTTAATCAAGTTGGCCGGTTATACCGCCATAGTTATCAAAGTTATTTTCAGTTAATGCATATGTTTTCCAGTCATTATTTTCATAGCATTATTCTTCATAATATTCCAGTTGTGCATTTCTATCTTGTGATCTTTATCCCCTGTTTAACCTGTTGATTCAGTTGCTTATCTTCAGTTTATTCTATATCCTGTTTATCTGTTTGAGTTAACCCAGTTATTATCCCAGTCTTCTTTGTTTCCAGATACTTGAATTTCGCCAATAGCCTAGTTACGTGTGTGTTTGGAATGTAGGTCCTGATCTGTGCTTGTCCCGATATACTTAGTCCACGGTATCCGAAAGACTGTAGCCGTTTAGCCGGAGTGAGGCGTCGAGGCGTTGTGTCGTCAGGATAGTGGTTTTGTATCCATTGTTGGGGTAACCAAGTGAGACAGTGAGGGCAGGTCGCAAACATGCTCCTATGGCAGACTATTGCTCATTGACAAGTTTTGGAGATAGAGAAAATTAGGATTTAATTGTGTTAAATCCCACAGATAGTCAAGATGTTGAGTAAATTGTTTAGAAGTAACTCAACCTCCAGTTTAGCCAGTAGATCCACATCACTCCCAGAAATTCCACAACAGTCTGGAATTATCAATAGTGAAGAGTATGAGGTACAGGATTTAGACCTCAAGTTAGGAGATTGGAACCTCCCCAAGGTACCCCTTAAAGAGTTCTACAAGTCTTCTACTTGGAAACTTAGTTCTTTTAAGTCAGATTTCCATGTTAGAACCATAGAACAAGTTTATGGAATTAACAAGGAGTACGAGACGTGCTACTTGTTTAACCCAGAACAGATTAAAGCCCATGTAAACAAAGGTTTTAATTTTATTCACATAGGTTTAGTCCAGATTGGAGTTAAGCCACTCATTAGGTCAGGATTAAACAATTCAGTCTTATTAGCCCTTAGAGATACTCGTCTTGTAAGGTTTGACGATAGTCTCTTAGGAACAGTTCAAGCCAGTTTAAGTAACGGACCAGTCCATTTCGACTGTTTCCCGAACTTTACAGTCCACATCCATGACAAGAATGTCCTACAGGCCTTGACCCTTAATATCAAGACCCATGGAACCTTAGCCACTCAAGGAACCAGTCAGATAGCGCTTATATACAGAGTGTATTATAAGTGTATCAAGACAAACATGAATGTTGGAGCCTTAGATAGAAAAAAGGTAGGAGAAACCCTTCTCATCCAGACCAACATACATGATGCCAAGATCATGGTCCCTAGAACCCTTAGATGGGATGAAATTTCCTTTCCAGACGATTGGAAACTTCATAATGAGAATCATCCTCTGTTGATTCAAGAGGTTGATAAAGACCCAGAAATAGATTTTGTCCAGCAACTAGCAGATGGTTCTGTTAGGCTTAGTTTTGACAAATCTAGGTTTAGAACACCTTTAGATGATTATAGACCTAGATCCCCAATAGATCTTAGTCGAATCCCTTCCAGGCAACCACCTATTCTTTTGAGAGATAAACCTGCATCCCAAGCTAGTTCCTCTAGACCTCTAGCACCATTCCCTAGATCTAGAAGAGACTTAAGTGCAGACTTTCAAGGAGTCAAGAATAGATCTCAGGTTAGCACACCTTGTTACACAGCCAAGAATGACTCGGTTATTGATCACGGTGACAATAACGGTCAAAAAGTAGGATCACCTTCAGGAACAGATATGGAAAACCCTGATATAGAGTACCCATATCAAGATGAACCAAATTATGAGCTCAAAACTCTAAGAAAAGAGTTTAAGCCAGATATGAAGCTTTTAGGCGATGAATTTGACTTAGAAAGAAACAAAGCCAAAAGAGAAGCCTATAAAGCCAACCATACCAGAGAACAAAAAGTTGAAATTCTCAATGCTTGGATAGCATTCATGAAGAAGGTACAAGAACATATCTTTTTCTTTGACTACTTTGAGCATTATCACAAGAACAAGGTTTGTGAGGTAAAAACCCTTAGTAAACAAGAAGAACTGCTCTTAGATCTAATAGAACAGATCGAAGATCCAGTCCTCAAAGCCCAAAAACTCAGTGCATTTCGTGCAACCTTAGTCCCGGAAACACCCAAACCCGAACCTCCCCGGATTAAGGAACCTAAGGTAGACTTAGAGAAAATCTATGAAAGATTTTCTAGATCTAAGAAAGAGATCACAGTCAATGATCTCCAAAAAGATATCAACGAAACCAAGTCTGAGGTAAGAACCCTCAAACAAGAACTAACTATCCTTAGGATAGACAACACTCTTTTAGATCAGAGAGTAAAAAACCTTGAAGGCACTTCCTCTTATCAGAAAATAGAAACCTCTGATGATGAAGAAATAGAAAACCCTACTGCAGATATGACTCATGATACCCAACCAGACACAACAAAGTTTTTAGAAACTTTGAATAGGATGAATTTCCAGAAATGGCATTCTAAAGTTAGAATTGTCGTTAGCAAAGATTATGAGTTCAACGCAGTCGCCCTAATAGACTCAGGAGCTGATCTCAATTGTATCCAAGAAGGAATTATCCCCTCCAAGTATTTTAAGAAAACCAAAGAAAGGTTAACATCTGCAAGTGGAGGACGAATGCAGATCAAGTACAAAATCCCAGGAGCACACGTTTGCCAAGATAATGCGTGCTTTAAAACAACATTTGTTTTGGTTAAGAACATGACAGACAAGGTTATTCTAGGAAACCCGTTCATGTGTCTTCTGTACCCCTTCACCACAGACAGTGAAGGTATTACTACCCATCCTTTTGGCCAACCAGTCAAGTTTAAGTTTCTTAGGAGCCCAGAACCAAGAGATATTAGTATACTCCATAATGTTTCTGTTTCCAAGACTCTTAACCTTATCAGTGCCAAAAGACAGCAGATAAGGTATCTTCAGGACGATTTAAGATACAAGAAGGTCGAAGAAAGACTAACTTGTAAAGATATCCAACAAGAAATCAGAGAGTTTGAAGAAAAACTCAAGCAGGAAGTCTGCTCTGATTTACCCACAGCCTTTTGGCATAGAAAGAAGCATGAGGTAGCTCTTCCTTATACCAAAGACTTCAGTGAAAAGGACATTCCTACCAAAGCTAGACCCATCCAAATGAACCAAGAACTTATGGACGTTTGCAAAACAGAGATAGACGATCTCCTTAGAAAAGGAATCATCAGAAACTCTAGGTCACCGTGGTCTTGTCCAGCCTTTTATGTCCAGAAAAATGCTGAGATAGAAAGAGGTGTACCCAGGCTCGTTATCAACTACAAGCCGCTTAACAAAGTCTTAGAATGGGTAAGGTATCCAATTCCCAACAAAAAAGACCTTGTTAACAGACTTAGTAAAGCTGTAGTTTTTAGCAAGTTTGACATGAAGAGTGGGTTTTGGCAGATACAAATCAGAGAGTCTGATAGGTATAAGACAGCCTTTACCACACCTTTTGGTCATTACGAGTGGAATGTAATGCCCTTTGGTCTCAAAAATGCACCTTCAGAATTCCAAAATATCATGAATGAGATTTTTAATCCATTCTCCAGTCATGCTATTGTTTACATTGATGATGTACTCATCTTCTCAGATTCCATTACAAGCCATTGGAAGCACTTGCGTGCTTTTCTCCATACCATCAAGTTTAATGGTCTTGTTGTATCAGCACCTAAAATCAAGTTATTCCAAACATGTGTCAGGTTTTTAGGTTTTGATATAAAACATGGTGTCATCAAACCTATTAACAGAGCTATCCAGTTTGCAGACAAATTTCCAGATGAAATCCTAGACAAAACCCAGCTCCAGAGATTTCTAGGATCTCTAAATTATATTTCAGATTTCTATCAAAATCTTAGGCAGCAATGCAAACCCCTTTTTGATAGACTTCAGACCAATCCATCCCCATGGACCCCAGTTCACACAAAAATTGTCCAGGACATTAAGAAATATGTCAAGACACTCCCTTGTTTAGGAATTCCCTCAGTCAATTCCTACAAGATTGTTCAGACTGATGCCTCTGACATAGGTTATGGTGGCATTCTCCTCCAGCGTGTCAGTCCCAATTCTCCGGAACAGATAGTCTGTTTCCATTCAGGAATTTGGACCTCTACTCAGTTAAATTATAGTACTATTAAAAAAGAAATTTTATCCATAGTACTTTGCATTTCAAAATTTCAGAGTGATCTTTTGAATCAAAGGTTTTTAATCAGAATTGATTGCAAATCTGCAAAACATGTTTTAGAAAAAGATGTTCAAAACATTGCATCAAAACAGATTTTTGCCCGGTGGCAAGCCATTCTTTCAGTTTTTGATTTTGACATAGAATTCATAAAAGGAACTCAAAACAGTATCCCTGATTTCCTCACCCGTGAATTTTTGCAGAGTCCAAACCAGGATGTCGGGAAAGAAACCCGTCCCCCCAAAATTGCCTAAACAGCAAACCCCAGGTAGCACTAGCCAGGCAAAGAACCTTGGCCAGTTAGTTCCAGCATCCTCAGCCTCAGTTGTTTCCACCAGATATGTCACATCCACTATTCCTCGACCTAACTATAACAGACCAGTCCAACCCAGTTATAGTTCAGCCCTAGCATCCCCAGCCCCTAGGCAAATCTCACCCTACACAGTTGATGACCCTTTCGGCCCCATACAGTCCCAAAGGTCATCCCAACCATTGCCCAGAAAAAATAGGTCACCCTACTTCAAGAAGCCATACATCCAGCATATCTCTTATATTGAACCCCACATAGTTCATATAAAAGATCCTCTAGCATTGGCCATGGAAGTATTCCCAGAAGGATGGCATTTTCTCCCAAAGCACCCGGAGAAAAACATCAAGTATTACAGACAAATCCTCATTGAGGAAGAGTCTGCCAGAATTGAAGATATCATGAACAAAAGGGACCCCTCAGCAGTCCTTTATCATAAGTTCATTATCACAGGTTTTGTCAATAGCAAGGATTGGGGACAGCATCCCTCTTTGTTAAGAACTCTCAGAGGACTTAAGTCCGCCACAGGATCAAATCTCCATTACAGTTATTATGATTATATGGATGCATTTGAAAAGGTTCTCTTTTATCAGAATAAGCAGTTTGATCATTCATGGTTCATAATGTTTGATAAGAAGTTCTCCTGCACCATAATTCCAGTATGGTTCCTTAAGTGGTGGGACATGTTTGGGTCAGTTCCCCAGATCTTCCCAGAACCCCTCCAAGATGCCCTTAGGTATTTCAGTTCAAGAAGCCAAGCTCTTGTCACACCTCATGGTGCCCAGTTTCCAGCAATTCTGCACATGACAGTCATGTACAGGATCCATTGGATCAGTATGTGGAACTATGAGATAAAAGGAAATCTTTTAGACAGAGAATTTTCAGTTAAATGGTGGGATAGTCTTAAGATCGACACCATCATCAGTCAAGTTCATCAGGATCTTCCTCCTCCAGTTCAGAGAAATATAGTCACACGATCCCAATCCAGTTTAGATTCTTTTGCAGGAAAGACCAGCAAAGAATTAAAAGATCTAGCTCACCAGTTACTTCTCCAATCAGAAGAATTACAGTCCCAGGAGAAAGGCTCCCCTGTTTCCTCAGAAGCCTCAGCAAATTTTGATCCAAATGATCCCTTGTTCCAGGATTCCCAGGATCCAAATGAAGCTTACAGGCTAGACAGCCCCTAAAGAAGATTCTGGATAGGACCAGCCACTATTCAGAAAAATAGCACCAGACAAGCTACTATTCATCCACAGTACCAGTCAACACGGATGAACAGTAACCAGCACCCAGCCGACACTACAGTAAGGGACAGAATACTATTCATGAATAGTGACTTTTTACTGTTCATAAATAGTACCCGACAGCATCTTTCAGTTACTATTTGCTTTTCGGTGGAAAAGAAATTCACCTCAGGTTAAAGCAAATTACCCTCCGTGATTTCAGCAAACAACCCAAGTATCTGAGGCTCCCAGCCTCCTATAAATACCAGTCTCCATTCCAGTTGAAGGCAGAAGCTAAAAATTGCAAGAACTAATTTTAGAAGTCCTTCTCCTCAGTTGTAATATTATCCCAGTTAGCTTACATTTGTATTACTTCAGTCAGTTTTACACTTGTAACCCAGTCTTCCGCTCAGTTGTAACCCAGTTGTAACTTACAGAGGGGGGTGCAAGTTACAACTGGGTTACAACTGAGCGGAAGACTGGGTTACAAGTGTAAAACTGACTGAAGTAATACAAATGTAAGCTAACTGGGATAATATTACAACTGAGGAGAAGGACTTCTAAAATTGGTTCTTGCAATTTTTAGCTTCTACCTTCAACTGGAATGGAGACTGGTATTTATAGGAGGCTGGGAGCCTCAGATGCTTGGACTGATTGCTGAAATCACGGAGAGTGAATTTGCTTTTACCTGAGTGAATTTCTTTTCACAAAAGCAAATAGTGACTCTGAAAGATGCTGTCGGGTACTGTTTATGAATAGTAAAAAATCACTATTCATGAATAGTATTCTGTCCCTTACTGTAGTGTCGGCTGAGTGCTGGTTACTGTTCATCTGTGTTGACTGGTACTGTGGATGAATAGTAACTTGTCTGGAGAACTGTTCCGAATAGTGACTGGTGCTATCCGGACCTACCAATTTCCCATGTAATCATCATACCAGCTAAGATCATCTTCCTGGGATACCCGAGGGGGATCATTATTGCAGGCATGCTCATGGTAGGTGGTGTACTTCTCACAAAGGCCACAATAAATCAATGATGCATACTCTGGATTCTTGCCAGGAGTTAAGAACTGCCTAGGATTACTTTCTGCATACCATGGAATCTGAGGAATGGACTGATAATATGGTCTGCTGATGAAGACTGAAATTCTTCCTGTGCTTCCTACAAAATGATAATTCCTCCATAATTCTTGTGCAGCTTTCCTTATCTCATGGCTGAAGAAACTTCTCCAGCAATTTGCTAAGGCTTTGGGTTCCTTGTAAGAAAGGAATGTATTGCCTTGAAACCAGGGTCCTTGGTAGGAATATCCTCCAATAAGAACTAAATGCTTTGATGGCTGTACTGTTGCCCAGTGATTCATTTCCCATTCTGGGAGAGTACTCCAACACCTGATAGTAGTATAAGAGCCTGAAAACTTGTTAACTGTGTCCTTGATGATAGCAGGAAGCTGGCTGACTTGGTGATGATTGGTTAGTTTTATAAACCTTACAAAACCATATTCAAACATCTGGGATAGCCAGTGAGGATTCATCTGATTATCTTCTTCCTCATCTTCTGGGAGATCACTGTAATTAATCAATAATCCTGGAAAGGGGTGCTTTTCCCTTTCATAGACACGAATACTGTTGCCAAAGTATGCTTCCCATCTAGATACTGTGAGAGCATTTTCAACTGTATAGTCTATGCTGGTAGTATGATCGATATCTGGATCCTCTGGATCATAATATCTGGAGGTAACCAAGACTCTGAAATGTCTGAACCATAGATCAATTGATTCGGACATAACCTTACTTTCCAAAATACGGACTTGTATTTCAGAAGGTAAGTTGGCAAATGCACTTCTTACTAAGGCTTGAGTCTTAAGACTTAGCCTAGCAAAACACGTGCCCATAAGAACAGTCTTATCCTTTGAACGGATTTTCTCTTTGCCAAAGAGAAGACTGGTAAGGTGATCATTTCTTGCCTCAAGGCCTTCGATGTGGGTCTTTGTGGTTTTGAGGGTTCTTTGGAAAAGATCATTATTGTCTAGGATAAAAGCTGAGTGGAGGAGATCCAGGATTGTCTTGGTAGGGTAAGGGAAATTCGAATTTATGCCATAAGAATCTTTGGCCAAATTCTCTTCTAGGGTGAATCTTAAGACATCATTTACTGGATTTCCACTGGAATATATGGGTGTGGGGGTTTCTTGGAGGGTGATAACTGTGGTTCCACTGGAATTTGCCACTGTGGCATATTCCTGAAGGGATACTGCTTCTGGGTTTGAAGAAGCGCCTTCATGCATTTCATAAATGTACTCCTGGATAGGAGCTTTTCCTTTGTCTCTGTTTCCTGCCATTTGACTCGGACTAGGGAGACGTCTGGTTTTTCTCTGTTTTGGTTTTTCTGGGCAAACAAAATGGTTGTCTGTTACACATTTGTTTGTAAAAACATTTTTTATAATGCTAAAAATACTTTTATGCAATATGTATGCAAAATAGGAACTATGAACTGGGTGAGAACTGGAAGCAGGGTTCTTCGCCTGTTTCTTTTTTGAAGGGATAATGGTTAAATACCCGGGACTAGTTCCATGGTATTTAGGATTGATAAGGATTCCTCCTTGGACTTTGGAAATGTCTAAATCTCGTCTAAGGGTTCTGTCTTTAGGTTTCGCCTTGGCTTTGTTGAACTGGGCAAACTTTTGGGCTTTGATGACTGGATCCTTAATCTGTTCTATGAGATTAAGAATAGATTCTGTTTTGCTGAGGGTGCTAAGACTTTTGTTGATGTTGAGTAAATTGTTTAGAAGTAACTCAACCTCCAGTTTAGCCAGTAGATCCACATCACTCCCAGAAATTCCACAACAGTCTGGAATTATCAATAGTGAAGAGTATGAGGTACAGGATTTAGACCTCAAGTTAGGAGATTGGAACCTCCCCAAGGTACCCCTTAAAGAGTTCTACAAGTCTTCTACTTGGAAACTTAGTTCTTTTAAGTCAGATTTCCATGTTAGAACCATAGAACAAGTTTATGGAATTAACAAGGAATACGAGACGTGCTACTTGTTTAACCCAGAACAGATTAAAGCCCATGTAAACAAAGGTTTTAATTTTATTCACATAGGTTTAGTCCATATATATATATATATATGGTTTTTTTTTTTGGAATTCTTTTGACATGTAGGTCCAAGATTCTTACTCTTGCCCCCTCTCCCCAAACATTTACAAATTGGCCCTTAGAACTCAACCAAAAAAAAAAAAAAAGCCCATCACTTTATTGAAAATTTTAAATTGGTAAAAAATACTATATCTAAGTTTTGTCTTCAATATATACTTAAAGTGAGATACAAATTTTAGTAGATAAATATGATAAATTTACGTGTCATTGTTCACAAAAAAGTAATTAACATTTGTTTATTATGTGTTGAAGTGGACCTAATCATATGCTTTAACACATGAGCTTATAGGTTTTTTCTAGTAGCCTAAGACTATAAATATATATATATATATATATATATAAATATGAGCTTTTCTTATCTTCTCTTTGTTTACATAATTCTTTTTAATTCTCAATTAGTAGAGCTATAAGGTTTAAAATTGATGAAAGATTTGAAAATTAATTAAATAAATAACAAAAAAAAAACTAATAAAAACATTAATTTATATAAGATAGTCTCATTTAGTTACAAGTCAAGAATTTTTTTAGTGGATGTTTTGCCCCCTTAAGTCTAAAGTTTGGCTCCGTCCTTGCTTGCGTTAAAACTGTGAAATATTTATTTAAATTAAAATCTTATTAATGCAATCTGTAATTCTGTATATTGCACTCTACATTTTGTATGTATCAGTATAGTGTATAATTTTTTTTTTTAAATCTGGCTAACAGTAAGTGTAACTGACATGTTAATGGTCTAATTTTGAAATCTTTATCAATGAAATAGATATCAACCATTTTTTAAAATAAATATATAAATAAATAATCTTGAAATCAATTCTTTTTTTCAACTATTCCAATTGTTTGGGTGTCAAATAACACATTCATAATAATAAGCATGAGTCAAGAGCCTTTAGTTCAACTAGTTGGCACTTTCTGTTGTATTCATGATATCGAAGATTCAAATCTCCCCTCCTCTTTGTAACAATTGAATTATCAATAATAAACCACCTCATTATCACTACTTTTGAATATTTACCTATGTAAGCATAGGTAACATCCTAGTATTATGTTATTGTGTAATTTATTCAATACACCGAAACACAATAAATACATGCTCTCCCTCTCACATGAATAGTAAATCACAACATGAATTTTTTTTTTTTTAGATAAATCTCAACATGAATTTAGTTAGTAGGACTTACCTTTTTTTTTTTTTTTTTTTTAACTTAGTTAGAAATTCCTAAATATAAACCTAGGGAGCAAGAAATTATTGTGCTCCAGGATCACTGAATAATAATTATCCGTTATTAATGCTAAGGCCAAGCATTTTTCAATTGTTATCACCTTTATATGTGATAAGTTGTGATTGAAGTAATAATATTTTTACATTAGTATAGATTGCATACACATAGTAACAATCCACAGTAGCCATTGTAAAAATTTTGTTCCTAAACTAATGACCCATTTGGTATTAATGTAGGAAGTAGAACTTAGCTGTCAAAGTTTAGTAACAGAGCTTTTTGTGCTAAGGAGTTCTAACTAAAGGGAGTTACAGCATTTAGAGCAATATTTGAAGTTGTTGAAAGCTATTTGGTAATCAATTGCTAAAAAAGATTTTAGACATGAGCAAGAAAACGCTAAAACAAATTGTAAAAATATTAGCACTGGTGACATAGTTTGAACGTTTTTTTTTTGGAAGAAAGGGGAGATATATAAGAACTTATGTGGCTACTGCCACAACATTACAAATACGGTTCTGGGTCAAGCCCAACTTGTCAAAACGCATAGAATTTACAAAAGAGAGGGGAGGGGAATCAAAAGTGACAAAATCATCCTCCATGACTGCTCCTGCTCTAGCTAGGGCATCAGACGGTTGAACTTTGAACCATTACATCTGTTGCATTGATAGGGTGCTACGACGAACTCTTTAACTATCACCTTTTTTGTTGAATGGGACTGCAAATACTCTTGAGCCATTTCAACTTGTCCTGATATGGTTTTAAATCCATGACCTTGCTGTCACCTATTGACCATTGAATCACCTGTTCAACAGCATTTTTAATCTCTTTCCGAACTGTACGGCTAAGCCTGGCACAAATATTCTCATCATTGACAGGATTCTTCATTTTGTAGGCATAGTCCTCCAATTCTAACTTAGCCTTAACCTTCTTCATGTGATAATTATCATCAGCCTTGTATCTCTTTGCATCCTGGACCATCCTCTCAGTTCTGTTTTTGGACAGTCTCCACTTATCATTGGTAATAGTGATCTTCCTTTTCACACCAGTGGTCTTCTCCTCTGCAGATACATTCAAGATACCATCAATGTCAAGATCAAAACAAGCTATTACCTTAGCAACACCCCTGGGTGCTGGAGTAACAGGAATCCTAAATTTTCCCAACAAGTTGTTATCACAAGATTTTGCTCTTTCACCCTCATAAACCAAGAATTCTACAGAAGCCTGGTTATCAAACACAGTGCGGAATTCACCCTTCTTCTTGGTGGGAATGGTGGTATTCCTTGGAATCAAAACAGACATCACCTGTCCATAAGTCTGTACACCAAGGGACAGAGGGGTGACATCTAAGAGTATGATGTCTTGAATTTTCTCATTGCCCATTCCAGTCAAGATTGCAGCTTGAACAGCAGCTCCATAGGCCACAGCCTCATCTGGATTTATGCTCTTGCAGAGCTTCTTCCCATCAAAGAAGTCCTGTAACAACTGCTGCACCTTGGGGATTCTGGAAGAACCACCCGTGAGAACAACAACATGGACACAACTCTTGTCCATCTTAGCATCAGCCAAACACTTTTCCACAGTCTTAATACACTTCCTGAACAAATCCATGTTGAGTTCTGCAAATTTGGCACGGGTAATAGTTGAAAAGAAATCAATACCTTTATATAAACAATCAACTTCAATGTTAGTCTCAATTGCAGAAGAAAGAATCCTTTTTGCATTCTCACAAGCAGTTCTTAACCTCCTAAGAGCTCTGGAATCTCCACTAATATCCACCTTGTGCTGCCTCTTAAATATTTCAACAAAGTGCTTTAACATTCTGTTATCAAAGTCCTCACCTCCAAGGTGAGTATCTCCAGCAACAGCCTTCACTTTGAAGACACCCTTCTTAATGGTAAGCAGTGAGACATCAGCAGTACCACCACCCACGTCAAATATCAATACATTCTTGCCAATGCAGCCAGACTTCTCTAGACCATATGCAATGGGTGCAGCAGTTGGCTCATTGATCATACGAAGGACATTCAAGCCTGCAATTCTTCCAGCATCCCTCGTGGCCTTGCGCTGGGAGTCATTGAAGTAGGCAGGGACGGTAACAACAGCATTCTTCACAGTTGTGCCCAGGTAGGCTTCAGCCATCTCACGCATCTTTTTGGGCACCATAGATGAGATTTCCTCAGCAGCAAAACACTTCTCTTCACCCTTATAGTTGACCAAAATCATAGGCTTATCATTAGGACCTTCAATGACCTTAAATGGCCAAAGGTAGATATCGCTTTGAACCAAGGGATCACTAAATCTCCTACCAATCAACCGCTTTACATCTGCAATACAAGACCCTTTTAAGAAAGAGACTTCAAATAGAAGAGGAAAAAATTATGAAACAACAATGAAGCAGAAGAACCAGGAGGTTGTGTTTACTACAGAAATTGAATTTAGATGTTGGAGTTTAAGCTTCTGGTGTACTCTTTTTTCCTGATTTAATAGAATTGAGATTTCCTTCAAAAAAATAGAGGGGAACACAAGAACCAGAAATTAAGTATTGATTCTTTGTAGACAACTATATATAATTCGTGAATTAAAGGAATGAAAGCGGACATTTTATAGTTCGCATCATAAGACTAATAAAATAACAAGGGATAGGAAACAACCAAAAAAAAAATGGCACATGTACATTAAGCTACTCTTGATAACATTATGATTTCACTTTATATATATATATATATATATATATATATATATAAACAATGTGATTTCACTTTAAAATTTTAAATTTGATTAGAGCTGATTATACACAAGTTTGGAAATTTTTAAATGGAGAACTTGTATTAAAATCTTGACTTGCAATTACTGAAAAGACCTAATAATTGACGCATATAATAGAGAACTTTAATTAAAATCTTGATATTACAATTACTAAAAGACTTCATATTTAATACATATAATGGAATAGTAGACACTTCATTTGACCTCATTTGAGGTTTCGTACATGTGTACCCGTGCTTTCTAGATAAGGGCTAATTTTTTATAAAAAATAAAAAAAAAATTGTTGCGTCATCGATCATCATATGGTACACATATCCATATCCTTCCTAGTTAGTTCTTTATTACTTCTTTAAATCATTTTTACTGTTGAAGCTGTGAATCCTATTTTTTTTCTTTAAAAAAAAAAAAAAGGTTGTGAATCCTATTACAAACATTCTTAAAGTGATTTAAGTGGAAGAAATTTTACCTTCTGCTGTGAACTAAGGGGAAATAAAAAAATTAAAAAAAAAAAAAACCATCTTTTGGCTAAAAGATGGTTTTTTTTTTCACTAATTGTCACCAAAATTATAATTTAAGTAAAAGCAAGAGCCAAGAGGACAGGATAGACAAACGCAATATATAATATATGACTACCAAGAGTATACATTGACGTTGGTAAGTCAAACCCAAGTTTTTAACTTTTTTTTTTCCTTTTCTTTTTTTGAAAAAAAAATTAAAAGAAACAATTTTTTTTTTGAAGATTACCGAAAACGGAGTTGGTGGGGTTCCTGGCGACCTGGTTCTTGGCGGCATCACCTACCAAGCGCTCCATCGGAGTGAAAGCAACATAGGAGGGAGTAGTCCTGTTACCTTGATCATTCACTATTATCTCTACTCTTTCATTTTGCCACACTGCCACACACGAGTAAGTCGTACCCAGATCGATCCCAATCGCCGGACCCTCTCTATGGTTGGCCATCGTCGTCGCGACAAGAAGCTCAGAGACTTTTGTAAACTAAAACTAAATAAGCAGAAGAAAGTAGACTCCAGAGAGTGCCTGAGACACTTTGGCAATGGAAGGTTAAAGTACTGTATAGTATAGCATAGTAATATATATGCCCCAAACCTCGTAAAAAGGAAGTTTGGCCTACAATTAAGGGAAATTTATTTATTTAAGACGCTTTCTTTGTTTGGGGGTCCTCATTTTCTTTTTTTGTTCAAAAATATCATTTCACCTCTGTGTTTATGCAGAGATAAAACTAAATGACAATTCAGTAAAAATACAACCTTATCTCCCACTAAAACATTGCCTAAAAAGTATGATTATTTTTCTATTAACTTTCAAATTGTTTTATCCATTTATAAATTAGATTCTCAAAATGAAAAATATATATAAAAAACAAAGACAAATTTATTTTTCCTATGAAATAGGACCACTTAGCTCAACGTTTTCACTAAACCAAAAAAATAAAAATAAAAATTCGCACGCGTGATGAGACTAGTGTATAAATAAAAATATATAGCTTTATAGAATAATTTTTTGTTACAACTCGTCACGTGATGAGTGTGTTTCAACATGACTCACCATCACGTATTCACCAATTACAACTCACCACATAACGAGTTACGGCATAAAGCTGTAAATTTTTATGTGCCCTTAGCATTACTTGAAATTTATTAGATATTACTCTCCCTCTCACGGGTGAGCCCATGGTAAGTAGAACTTACTCCTATGTGAGAGGGAAAAAGTATACTCTTGAAATACTCAATAATAACATACAATTAAAATAAAAATATAGATGATGCATTAATTGCAATGACTTTAGTTTTTGTATCATGTTAACGAATACCTTTAGAGCAATTGTTTTTTTTTTTTTTTTTTTGAGAAGGAAAACTGAAATTTTCATTAAGAAATTAGCCGAAGTCAGCTGAAAGTACAGAATAAAGGTGTGGAAGAACATCCTCCATCCACACTGAGAAACCTCGAACATGTCTAGCATGTTTCGCTAGGTTGTGAGCAACAGAGTTACCGAGCCTACGAACATGATGGAAGGAAATGCAGCAGCTGGTCTCAATTTTTTGTTTGGCCGAGTCTAGAATGTGGCCAAACGGGGAGAATGTCTCTTCATCGCTCATAAGATTCTTGATCACTACCTCAGAGTCGCCTTCCAAGATAAAGGATGAGAAGCCCAGTTCAAGTGCAAAGGAAATGGCTCGTGTCGCTGCCAAGGCTTTGACAATATCCGATGTATGTGGGAGAGGAATCTGCTCAGATAGGGATGCAAGGACCTGGCTAGAGGAGTTTCGGATCACAACACCAAGACCTGCCTTCCCTATATCTTTAAATGTTGCCCCGTCGAAATTCACTTTTAGAGAATCTTCAGGTGGAGGCTTCCATCTGGTCCGAGGACTATCACTAGTGGGCACCTGAGCTGCCTGTACTGCGTTGGCATTATGGAAGTCTTGGAGGCTTTGTTTTGCATTTTGAAACACTAGGTTGGTAGGGTAGTCTTTATTTGATATTCTAAGTTGATTCCGTCTATGCCAAACTGTCCAGAGGATGGTTGCCAGCAGGTTCAAGTTCTTTATCCTTTTCATGTGCATGAAGGATGAGATCAGTAACAGAAGTGAAGCTCAGATTCTGATGAAGTTTCAACTCTGGAATTGAATCCCAAACTGCTGAGATCGATGAGCATTCCCATAGAGCATGCAATGTACTCTCGGCCTGTAGCTTGCATTGGTCACAACTATCATCTTGGCTGATTTTTCGTCTTTTTAAATTTTTTTTGACAGGGAGTGCATCTTTACAGGATCGCCAGAGGAAGTTATTCACCTTATTTTGGACATTTAGGCCCCATATGATTTTCCAAATCCCTCCAAGGTTTTGATTCACAGTAGTTGGCTGGACGGAGTTCTCTTTTGTGAGAAAACGGTATCTCGATTTCACTGTGTACATACCTGAAGGAGTATATGGCCAAACCAGCTTGTCCTCAACATGGTTGCAACATAAAGGGATAGTTGATATTAATTCAACTTCTTGGGCGCTCAAGAGACCTTGTAACAGATCCAAATCCCATTGCCTTGAAACTGGATCGATGAGGTCACACACTTGTAAATCTTCAAAACCATCAATGGGAGAGGATAATATCTGTGGCTGCTCTAAGGATGGTAGCCATGCATCATTCCAAACTCCAATTGATTCTCCATTTCCCACCCTCCACCTTACCCCACTCATAAGTACATCACGACCCCTCAAGATACTGTGCCAAGCATAGGAGCCGGAATTTGAATTTGAGGCCTCCATTATAGAGCAATGTGGGAAAAATTTTGATTTGAACACACGATAGAATAGAGAGTTCTTATTATGCAATAATCTCCATGCCTGTTTTGCCAATAGTGCATCATTGAAAAGGGCTAGATTCTTAAAACCCATACCTCCATCGGACTTTGTTTGACAAAGTGTTTCCCATTTCACCCAATAGATTTTCCTTCGCTCCCCATTTTGTCCCCACCAAAATTTTCTAATGAGACTTTCAATTTCTACGCATAATCCCATAGGGAGCTTGAAGCAGCTCATGGTGTATGTTGGAATGGCTTGGACTACGGCTTTGATCAGAACTTCTCTTCCGGCTTGAGATAGGAGCTTTTCTTTCCACCCTTGGATTTTTTTCCACACCCTCTCCTTTATGTAATTGAAGCTTGCTTTCTTGTTTTTTCCAATTAGTGAAGGTAGCCCCAAATATTTCTCGTATTGCTTTATCTCCGGAACTCCCAAAGCTTGCTTGATGTGCTCTCTAGTTTCTTCAGAAGTGGACTTACTGAAAAAGATTGTGGTTTTGCTTTGATTTATTTTTTGACCTAAACATTGAGCATAACACTCCAAAATATCAAGGATTCTTTGGCACTCTTGATTTGTAGCTCTACAGAATAGGAGGCTATCATCCAAAAAGGAGATGGGTTAGGCGTGGGCTGTTTCTACATAAAGAATAACCCCGAATATCTCCATTGGCTACTGCTTTATTTATTAGGCCATGTAGGCCTTCAGTACATAATAGAAACAGGAATGGGGATAAAGGATCGCCCTGTCTGATCCCCTTTGACGGTTGTATCATGCCTTTTGGTTCTCCATTGACAAGAACTGAATAGGATACTGTTGTGACACATAGCATGATGAGATTTATCCACTGTTCATTGAAGCCCATTTTTTTCATCACAGCTGCAAGGTATGACCACTCCACTCGATCGTAAGCTTTACTCATGTCGAGTTTGATTGCCATGAAATCATCTTTTCCTGTGTGTTTTTGCATACTGTGGAGAGATTCAAAAGCTACCAGAATATTATCAGATATAAGACGACTTTTAGTAAAAGCACTTTGATGTTCTGAGATAATTTTTGGTAGAATTCGTTTTAGCCTATTTGCCAAGACTTTTGAAAAAATTTTATACAATACATTGCAAAGGCTTATAGGTCTAAATTCAGATGCATATTCAGGATTTTTCTTTTTTGGGATAAGGGTGAGGAAAGTATGGTTCAAGTGTTTTGGTAGAGAAGCTGAATTCAGAAACTTAAGGACTGATTGGGTTACATCTTCACCAGTGAAATTCCAAAAATGTTGATAGAAAAGAGGGGGCATACCGTCTGGTCCTGGTGCTTTTAACGGTGCCATTTGCTTGAGGGCTGTGTGAACCTCCCATTCCATAAAATCTGCCGAGAGTTGTGCGTTCATATCTGTAGTGATGATAGATTCTATGGAATTTGTTGCTGCATCTGTATTTTGGAGGTTGGCTGAAGTGTAGAGCTCTTGAAAATAGTTAATCAAGCACTTGTCCACCTCGTTAGGATTTGTTCTCCATTGTCCGCTTATGTCCCTTATTTTTAGGATGGAATTTTTCCGCTTCCGTTGCGTCGCACGGCTGTGGAAAAATTTGGAATTTTTGTCTCCATTGGAAGCCCAAAGTACCTTTGCCCGTTGGAACCATAGTCGGTTTTCTTTGTCCATGAGGTCCTTTATTTCCTGCTTCAAAGCACATACTTTGAAATTCACCCCTGTTATCATAGCTTGATCTTCAGCTTCCTTCAATAAGCTTCTTTTTTTCTCTAATTCCTTCCTGACATTACCAAAGTGCTCTCGGTTCCATCTGCTTAATTCCTTACCTGATCTTTCAATTTTCCTCATCACCTCCACGGATGGATTTGTTGTGAAACTTGGGGACCACACGGCTTCAATGATTGTCGCACAACTCGGGTCAGCAAGCCACATCTCCTCAAACCTGAATGGTTTATTCATGCGAGGTTGCTCTAGGCCATCTGGTACGATCCATATTGGACTATGGTCTGATGTGTCTGACGATAGGATGTGGACTTTAGTGCCTGGGAACTTCATGAGCCAATTATTGTTTGCCAAGCCACGGTCAAGCCTCTCCCAAATGGAGTGTCCATCTGCAAAGTGTTTTCTCCAGGTAAATTGTGATCCCACAAATCCGAGGTCAAGGAAACCACATTCATCCACCACGTCACGAAATAGCTGCATCTGTGATTGGCTTCTACTGTTACCTCCTAGCTTTTCAGAACTCCTCAATAGTTCGTTGAAATCACCGGCACAAATCCATGGTAGATTGTGTCTGCTGTTCAACTGTCTGAGCATATCCCAAGATTCAGAACGCTTGTGTGTCATTGGCTCTCCATAAAATCCTGTAAGCCTCCATTCGTCTTCTTTTCCTTTGTTGATTATGGCATCTATGTGGTTTTTGGAGAAGCTATCGATGTCCAGATTAATCGATTCTCTCCAATATAGTGCTAGACCTCCCCCTCTGTTGTTTCTTTCCACAAAGAATAAATTCTCGAAGTCTAGATTGCGTTTGATTTCTTTTAGCCTAGCTTCATCCGCCCATGTTTCGGCTAAAAACACGGCGGAGGGATCTTTTGCCCGAACCACTACTTCAAGCTCTTTTCCTGTACGTAGGTTCCCAAGCCCACGACAGTTCCAAAATAAGAGACTCATTGGGATTGGTGGGGCTGCGTAGCAGCCTCCACCATTGTATTGTCATGGCCATTATCCTTAAGAAATTGGCTTTTTTTGGTTGGTTGTTCAGGTTGGATATCCTCACTGTCACCTCTGTTTCGTTTCCCTGGAATAATGTTCAGCATAAGGGATTCAGTAGGGCTGGTGTCACGTGCCAATCTTTTCCATTTTTGTGGAATTGGGATGCCCATGCCGTTGGAGACTTGAATGCCCTCATAATTGTCACCTGAAATATTTCCATTTAATTCCGTGATACTCGGCTGTATATTTGTTTCAGAGTCGTTTTTGGACAAGGAGTTACTGCATGAATCAATTTTCTTAATTGCCATATCTGTCATATTTTGGTGGGATGCATGGCCGTGTACCTGGCCATGGACAGCTGGCAAATTACACTCTGCATCCGTTACCTCCTTAAATTTGGTAACGTCCTCATTAATGCATTGTGGAAGGTTTGACGTGGAATCAGAGAGTGCATAATTTTGAGCGACCAACATTGTAACGGGCATGTCATCATCTTGGGACTGATCGAAAAACTCATCGGAGGCTTGGTGGTGGACTGTATCGGTATGATCATGTGTCTTCCTTGGGACTGAATTTCCTGGCCGAGAATGCCCAAAACCATCCCCTATACCAGTGACTGTAGTGAAAGAAATTTTTCCAGCATTATACGGTAATGCTCGAAGCCAAGCTCCGTATTCTTGTTTGTCTGGACTGAGCGTTTCTTTGTTTGCCAACCAAAATTCACATTCTTTATTTGAGTGAGACACCCTACCGCACCAATAGCAGAAATTTGGGAGTTTTTCGTACTTGAACGAAATCCATGCAATGTCTGTTTCGTTAATAGCTAACTTCCGGCCCCTACAAAGGGGTTTAGTGACATCAACCTTCACTCTTACTCGTAGAAAATCTCCACCAACCATTTCATTCGAGTGTTTGGACATAGAGACATTACCAATCGTCTCACCAATCTCAACAGCTACCTCAGGATCAAGCATACTCATTGGTAATCCATGTATCTGGATCCAAAATGTTGTGGTGGTGAACCTCAAATTTCTTGTAGGAACAGAGAAGTTGTATCTTAAAAAAAGGACTAAATGTTTATCGAAAGACCAGGGCTCGGTTGCTAGGACTCATTCTGCATCTATCTCAAGTTCGAAGACAAATAAAAGAGTATGGTCGCCTGCTTCTCTAATTTGGAAATCACTTCGGGCTCGCCATAGAGGCTTGAAAGTTCTGCCAATTGCTTCAACATTGAGGGCTCTTCGAGTCATGAATCTTGCTGCTAAAACGTGTTCTCGTTTGAATTTTGACTTCTTTAGACTGACTTTTGTCCCCTCTGTATCCGTAAGGGATAATTTCTTCCAATCCTTTAGGACCTCTTCCATGGTGAGAAGTGAGTTTGAGAGACCGTATTTGTGCTGGACAGTGAGTTAAAGAAAGTAGTGGAAATATGCGATAAGAGAAGATGATTGAGATAGTGTTTCCCCACCCCCAAAAAGAAATCCCACAAGCCCTACTAATAACTTTGTTATTAGAGGGAGCAAATTATCATTCCAGGGAAGATAACTTAGATTCTACAATCTAGATTCTCAGACGAGAGAGGCTAGAAGGAGAAAAAACCCCACTTCCCAAAACTCAATTGATTGTGTTTAGAGCAATTGTTAATAACCCATTTTAAAAAAGTTTTTATATTACTTTTATAAGAAATTGAAAAAATCGTCAAAACATTAATTACTTTTTTCATCTTTTCCATAAACACTTTTCTAAAACTGTTTACTAACAAATGCCTTTAGAGCAATTGTTAATAACCTATTTTAGAAAAAAATTTATATTACTTTTATAAGAAATTGAAAAAACTGTCAAAATATTAATTATTTTTTTCCTCTTTTTCATAAACACTTTTCTAAAACTGTTTACTAATAAATGCTTTTAGGACATTCGTTAACATAATCCTTAGTTTATTACTATTATTATTATTATTATTTTATTTTTTTGATAAGGACTTTAGTTATTACTTGTTACACTTGTCTCTCTTCTAATTTGAAATAAGATACTCACATCTTTTAAAATATAAATTATTTACACTGATTTTTCCTAGATGACTGGAAAAAATGCTTTAAAAAATCCCCAAAAAAAAGTAGGCTTTGAAAAAATTCCAAATTTCTCCTTGAAAAGGGCGTGGAGGATAGTTTAAGTGGATGTAATATAGTAAGTTTCAGATTTTTAATTTTTTTTTTTCAAATCATTTAAGGGAGATCAATGTAAATAATCTGTATTTTAGAGAATTGATTTTTTTATTCCATACTAGAGAAAAGATGAGTGTAATAACAAAAAATCCACGCCTCCCCTGTTCGAATCACACTGGACATGATTATAAACCTCACTTTGTACTCTACCCTCCTCAATAAATTGTTAGTGAGTGTTGGGTGCTGTTTTTGCATATAGTCACGTGTCATCCGCTGAAAGGGTGACCTAGTTCTTAGCGGCAACACCTACCAAGTGCTCCATAGGAGTGAAAGAAACATAGAAGGGCGTGGTCTTGTTGCCATGATCATTTACTATTATCTCTACTCTTTCATTTTGCCACACTGCCACACACGAGTACGTTGTACCCAGATCTATCTCAATCCCGGACCCTTCATTTGTTGGCCTTTGTCCAGCGGAACCACTAGTTCTAATTTTTTTTTTTTTTTTAAGTTATGAATAAATACTCTGAGGCACTTCAGCAATGAAAACGTCGAAGACGGTCAATATGCTTAAAGGCGGAGGCTTTTCTCTTAAAAACAAAAAACAAAAAAAACAAAAACAAAAAAAAAAAATTCAAAAAGGTGGAGGCTTTTTATAAACCAAAACGTTGTAGAAGAAAGAAGACTATAAGACACTTGCATTGAAACTTGAAAGGTTGGAGTCTTGGAGACGGTCAAATGTCCACACTAATTTCTCTCTCTTTTTTTCTTTTTTTTTTCTTTTTTTTTTTTTTTTATTTATTATGTCCACTGATAAGGATAATTTTGTAATTAATCCGTGACGAAATAAAAGGTGACAGTCGTAAATAAAGTCGTCAGCTTCACACGAGAAACAACCTTGTTGTAAAGTTTACGGCTCCACCCCATACCTGACGGCTGCATCTTGGGCATAGCAAACTGAAGGAGATAAGCTAAAGATAGTAAGCTGAAGGGGATAAGCTGAAGGCAGTAAGCTGAAGAGGATATGCTGAAGGCAGTAAACTGAAGAGGATAAGTTGAAGACTTCAGCAAGCTAAAGAGGATAAGTTGAAGACAGTAAGCTGAAGAGGATAAGTTGAAGACAGTAAGCTGAAGAGGATAAGCTGAAGACTTCAGTAAGCTGAGGGAGATAAGCTGAAGACTTCAGCAAGCTAGAGAGGATAAGCTAAAGACTGTAAATAAAGTCGTCAGTTTCACACGAGAGACAACCTTGTTGTAAAGTCTACGGCTCCACCCCATACCTGACGGCTACATCTTGGGCATAGCTGTAGGGAATTTAACCCGAAATTCCCAACTTGTGAGAAACAAAAAAAAAAAAAAAACACACACACACACGCCAAAGAAAACAATCACACGCACAAGACAATATTTACGTGGTTTGGCAATTTGCCTACGTCCATGAAGTTGCAGGGATTTCACTATTATCAGAGAAAAATATAGAAATGCGGCTACAGTGTTTTTTGCTCTCTCAAAAACTACAACAAGACAAAACCCTAATCACCAAAAAAACGGTTTTTTATATCCTACGCACAGGAGCTACAAAAACAGGCCTAAAATTTTTTTCCTGAGAGCGTTGCCCCCGGACCCCCAGGAGGCTTGTCCATGAGCACTCCGGCTTGGGCCTATCGGCCTAAGCCTCCGCTCCATGGACTAAGCCTCAGAAAATCTCCCATTAAAAAACCACACAACATTATTCGAGTCGGATCGGGTCGTCAACCGGATGAAATATAAACTAGTCTCCATAAAGCCCAACAATAGCAAGCTGAAGGGGATAAGCTGAAGATAGTAAGCTGAAGGGGATAAGCTGAAGGCAATAAGTTGAAGGGGATAAGCTGAAGGCTTCCGCAAGCTAAAGAGGATAAGCTGAAGACAGTAAGCTGAAGAGGATAAACTGAAGACAGTAAGCTGAAGAGGATAAGCTGAAGACTTCAGCAAGCTAGAGAGGATAAGCTGAACACAGTAAGTTAAAGATGATAAGCTGGAGGCAGTAAGCTGAAGGGGATAAGCTGAAGACAGTAAGCTGGAGAGGATAAGTTGAAGATAGTAAGCTAAAGACGAAAAGCTGAAGGCAATAAGCAGAAAGGGATATATGAATCTCTGACGAATCTGACATGGCCTTGCTTGGTCTCCACGCATGCGTGTATAAAGAAATATCTTGCGCCCCATGCTCACCCTAATTAAGAAGACTCCTATAAGGAAAGGATTCTGGAATGATAAGGGTGAAATAGAGGCATGATTACTCGTTAATGGAAAGGCATGAAATGGACTAACCTGTCGGTTTCAGCTATGTCGTTTGGGACTACAAGGAGTCTACAGCTTAAAGCTGACGTGGTGAATCTGTGGTTGATGGGACGCTGACGAGTTAAAGCTGTATGGGAAGTAAAAGATGAAAGTATCAAGCCGACGGAGTTAGCGTGACTTACCCTACACGCTTAAGCATGGGAAGGTGTCTTGTCGTACACGCTTATACCTAAACAGATACCTTATCTAGCACGCTTACTCATAAAGAGGTATCTTGCACTCCATGCAAAACCCATAAAGAATGATTCCAGTAAGGAAAAAGCTTCGTGAGGAGCATGCAATAGAGAGTGGTGCCGGTAAGGAAATATCTTCTTAAACACATCACGGATGTTGACTCTACACTACTATAAATACACTCAAGCCCTCATAAACGGAGGTACTCATAACTTCCCCCAACTCTGGTACTATAGGGTTGCGAGCATTCACTAACTTAACCTTCGGATGGTCCTTGGCCGGTACCACATTGGTACTCCTCTTAAGGTCTTCAGCTTTTGTGTTGTGCAGGTTCTCCATCAGGAGCAGCATGAGGACCATGTGACTTACTGACGATTTTCAGCATCATCATTCACGGATCAGATTGGGTCAAGTTGCGGAATTTTTCAATCTAATCCATAATAAGCAAATTTTAAAAATCTCAATCCAATCCAACCCATCACAAGGGTCTAACCCAACCCACATGAGCCAGGTTAGACCTATGGGTTAAAAAGTTTTATTAAAAAAAAGTAGAATAACAGCAATACTACAACCATTTGTTGTCCCTTGCCATCCTAAAAATTCTAAATAGTAACACCATCATATGCAAATTATTATATTAATACAAAATATTTACCTAAATGGCATTTAGTTAGTAAGAAATCAAATAGTTCTTCTCAACTTAATTAAGAAACTAAATAATTTTGAAATAGTTTTATGTTAGGTAGGATATTAAATAGTTACATCCCAATTCAATTGACAAATAAAATAAATATAAATTAGTTTTTCGGATTTATTAAATTAGGGAGAGGGGCAAAATAGTAACTGACAAAAAATATAATATATATTTAAAATATGTTAGGGTCATATTTTTTATGTAATTGGCTAATCCTTTGACAAAATGCATTTTATTTATAACTGGGTAGATTTAAGTTGGGTTTAATGTGTCAAGAAGTATGTTGTTCAAACATATCAAGTGGTATCATTAAAGATATGAATGTTGATCCAAGAAACAAGTGAAGAAAAACTGTTTCATTAAGTCTCAACACAAGCTCGACAGATGCTACTATCGAAGATTAATGGAAAAGCTCGACACAAGCTCAATCTATCGAGATCTACAATTTCATAATTTCCAAATCTGAAATTCGGCCCATGATGACTTAAATAATTAGGATTTCTCTTCTTACAACCCTAGTCATATATAAATCTTATTTTAAAAAGTCATCATACACGGCAATAGAGACCTAAAACTCATACACTCTATAAGAAGCCACTGTGTTTATGCACCTTAGGGTTTTATAACCAAGTACTTCATAATATTCATCGTTTATGAAGTGAAGAACTTTGCAACCAAAAAAAAATTATTCAAGTTACTGGAGTTAGTCATGTACTGGGATCCATGCAAAGGAGTTAGTCACAGATTAGAGATTTGTGCAACAAAGGAAAGAAAGCTACTACAATATCAAGTTTAATTGGGTATTGAAGTGAAGGTTCAATTGTAAGTTGGTATATTGGGATAGGCTAGGGCAGTAGTAAGATTATTCATACTTGAAATCGCTTGATTATTTAGTAGTGGATTTTTGAGAGCTGTGACCTTAAATTCACCTGGTAAGGCTTTTGCCTTGCAAGGAATTTTTCTTATTTGTCAACAAATTACCATGTCAATTTAATTTCCGCTGCATTTAGTTTATTTGGTGATTTGTTGGTGCCTCCACGATTTGCATGTAATTTGACCTAATTAATCAACTTGGGAGATTAAATTAATTAACCGAGGTCAATCTGTTTTAACCCAACAAAATACATATTCAACGTAGATGGGTTAGGTTGGGTTAGGTCAGGTTAGGTGGATTTGTGAATCTACTTACCCAAACCCAACCCAACCCACTACCAAAAAAAAAAAAAAAAAATGGCAATCCAACTCAATCCATAAACCCCTAAAAATTGACCTAACCCACCAAGTTTGATTAGTTTTGGTAGATCAGTGGGTTGGCTACACACACCCTAATTCTAATGCTATAAACTAATTTCAATCACTCTATTTGTATCCTAATTCTCAAATGGAAAAAAAAAAATCTCTCTTTTTGTACCCAAAAATCCTAGCATGGTACAAAAATCCTAGCATCCAGATTTTAAGAAATGTGATGCTTGACAATCTAAATATCTCAGTATGTAATTATATCTTTGTTTGGTTTGGTTATGAAAATCTAATAAGAATCCTTAGAATATGAGATACATATAATTGATTTATTTCTAGAAATATTATAAGGATTATTTGTTTTTCTCAAAATATCCTTTGATTTGTATCTGTGGGTACACGAGTGTAGACTCATTAAGATTTATCCTCTTTGGGGAGCCAGGCCCGCAAGGATTATCCCGTGTACCCAATGGAAGGAAGGATGGAGCAAGGGCTGACCTTGGACTCGCACCGTAATCCCACATCGGGTAGTTAGGCGCTCCCACTCATGCTTATAAGCCTCTGGAGCACACATGAGTGTACGTTTACCCGCGTATGCGATCAGTCCCACATCGGGTAGTTAGGCGCTCCCACTCATGCTTATAAGCCTCTGGAGCACACATGAGTGTACGTCTACCCGCGTATGCGATCAGATCGCATACGCGGGTAAACGTACACTCATGTGTGCTCCAGAGGCTTATAAGCATGAGTGGGAGCGCCTAACTACCCGATGTGGGACTGCGGTGCGAATCCAAGGTCAGCCCTTGCTTCATCCTTCCTTCCATTGGGTACACGGGATAATCCTTGCGGGCCTGGCTCCCCAAAGAGGATAAATCTTAATGAGTCTACACTCGTGTACCCACATTAAAACGCTTTTTGGTTGTAGGGGGGGTTACCCGACTATGCCCAAGAAGTTTATCCGCTTTGGGGAGCCAGCCCCTCACGGTTTATCCCTCAGCCAATGAACAGGAAGTGGCAAGGGCGGACCTTGGACCAACAGTCCCACATCGGGCAGAGGGCGTTCCCATCCTTCCTTCCATTGGGTACACGGGATAATCCTTGCGGGCCTGGCTCCCCAAAGAGGATAAATCTTAATGAGTCTACACTCGTGTACTCACAGTATCAAGTCTGTCTCTCATTTTTTTCCTCCAAATAAATTATAAGAAACAAGAATATAAACTATAAATTTTGAAAAATTTAATAAAATTATATTAAAAAAAATTTTATATGACGTGTATAATAAAAAAATTAATTATTTAAATTGTAAATTTATATAAAAAAATGTAACTTTTTCCAAGTATAAGAACGTGGATACCCATATTTTTGAAAAGGGAATTCACGTTTCTACAAAAAGAGCACAACAAATATGTGCTACCTTCTCTAACATGAAAAATAAATCCCAAAAGGAATTAAATTAGTGTGACTTTCTCTTCTTCTTCTTCTTCTTCTTCTTTTTCTTCTTCTTCTTTTTTTTTTTAACTTGGTTAGAAATCCCTTTTTTTTTATACAAGATAGAATTTCTATTCTAGCCTAATCTAAATGTATATGTGTGTGAAGCTCTCTCCTAGAGACTGGAACCCCGGCCCTTGCCCCCCACACCCCACAAGCACTTATACTTGTGGAGTAACCATCGCACCAAGAGTGTGCGGTAGTCTTGGATAGAAATCCCTAAATCTAAACCTAGGGAGTTGACATTTATTATGCTATTGAATCTCTAAATAGTTATACCTTATTAATGCTAAGGCCAAACATTTTTCAATTGTTTTTACCTTTTTTTTTTTTTTAGAATACTAAATATTTAACACATACACACAAAGATGGGAGAATGTCTTAAAGAAACTGACAGTGACGTATATTCAAAAGGGTCTAACTTTTGGATACATAACACAAAATTTAAACCTCTTTAACTCACACTCATTTTCTAGCTATTCAAGTTTTTTACCTTGAAACTGGATTATTTTATTGGTTTTCCTGAATCATCATATCTTGTGTTATTTATATTTTCCACTACTTGATATGTATAATGAATGTTTAACCTAGATCTTCATAATTGACTTAATAAGTATCAACTTGGTAATAAAATTAGGTTAAACATTCTATTTTCAAGGGTCTAAAAACTAACAATTATGTTAAGATATCAATCAATTTTTAATGTAGGTGGAGTTCAAACCCCCGACCTCTTATTCGATGACAAGAGAATTTATCAGACAATCAAGTAATGTAATGTTCCAAATAGATAACACAAAACATTATTTCAATCATTGGTTATCAACTACTTAATTTGAAAATAATCATAAAGTAGTAACTAGGCATACACATATATCGGTGACGAAGTAGAAAAACAATTATAAAAAAAACTTTTATAATGAAATAATCACTTTGGGGGATCCAATCCCACTAGAAAATCCACCATTAAAAAAAGAAAAGCTTATAAATAAACTACTCATAAAACCAACCTTTGCACTACCTCTGTATTTCTTCCATCTCATGAATGAATCTCGTCAACAACATCAAAATTCGGGAATGCATGAAACTCCTTGAAGATTTGTAATAGAAAACTCACAGGAAACAAATTCAATGGTTTCATGCAAAACTTTCAAATATTCAGTCTTCTGGATCACAAAATGGATAGTACACAAGGGTATTTTGATTTGGTTCTAGAGATAAGGGACAAAATTGGCCTATGCCCTTTTTACACAAACAAAGCAGCATTTTGCCCCCTTTCCCAAACTAATTAAGAAAATGTCCCTCTTTTGAAAATTGATTTTCTAAAAATCGAGTTAAGCTCTATAGTGACGTTTTCAGGACATATAGTGACGTTTTGAAAGTCGACCTACACGAAGTCGAGTTATAGGCAAAAAAAATGAAAAAAAATTGCCTATAACTCGATTTCATGGAGCTCAAGTTATAAAACGCCATTATAGGTCCTTAAAACGTCACTATAGGCTCCTTAAAACGCCGCTATAGGGCTCCAATTTTTTTTTTTTTAACTTAATTTTGAGAAAATCGAGTTACTAAAGAGGGAAATTTCCATAATTAGTTTAGGAAAGAGGACAAAATGCTGCTTTTTTTTGCATGAAAATGGCATTTGCCCATTTTGTCCTAGAGATAAGGCTTTTAAACCTTCTTTGGTATAGGCAGCGATGAATCTATCAAGAGACTAGAGGGGCCATGTAATAATATAAAATATTTGAAAATTTTGTTTAAACTTTAAAAAATTCATACTACCCCTCCTATCAAATTGAAAATTTATTCCCCAAAAATCTAAAATTTAAAGGTGTCACATAACCCAATATGTGGCTGGTAGCCTCCTTCCTAAACGAAAACAAATCCCTTGCCCAAAAAAAAAAAAAAAAAAAAAAAAACTCGACTCATAAAAAAATGCAAATTACTTATATATTTTAACTATATATTTTCGTATGACGTTTAAAAGTTGGGAATTTGGGATTTGGATGTTATTAGTTCTATCCAATTATACCTAAAGACACAACCCCATCCCCCCCACCCCCCCGCGGCGCTCCAACACCAAGATAAGTTTACAATCGAGGATTATCATTAATTATATATATTTACTAGTCGCTAACCCGTGCGATGCACGGAATAGTTAAATAAAAATTAAAAGTATTTATTTTACTTAAAGGTATATGACTTAAATTTTAAAAATGTATATAACACATTTTGACGTAGGCTATTCTATGGTGATAACTTTACATAATATTCAACTGCAATTATATCTACTATCCACTACCAATCTAATCTATGTTATCTTGATAGTAGATCTACAAATTGCATTCTCGTATTCTTAGAGCTTGCCACATTATTGTTATTATCTATATATAATATAAAACTGGAAATTTTAACTTTTTGAAAGACTTATATTAGAATTAGGATTAAAAAATAATTTTTTTTAAATTAGACCTCACATTAGTTTTTTTTTTTTTTAAGGGCTCACTTTAGGTTAAAAAAAAAAAAAACTCACGTGAAAAAAAAAAAAGTGACACCTATTAGGATTAAGGAAAAAAGAGAGAGACTCCTATTAGGACTCTCTCACTATTTAGTTTAACAAATTAAAATTTTTTATAAATTAAAATGATGAGGAAAAAAGAGGGAGAGAGACTCCTGTTGGGACTCTCTCATTATTTAATTTTAAAAATTAAAAAAAATTATAAATTAAAATGATGATATGGAAAATGGTGGGAGTTTCAGAGGCTTCAGTTATATATATATATATATATATATATATATAGATAATAATATCTATATATAATATAAAACTGAAAATTTTAACTTTTTGAAAAACTTACGTTAGAATTAGGATTAAAAAAAATAATTTTTTTTTTAAATTAGACCTCACGTTAGTTTTTTTTTTTTTTTTTTAAGGGCTCACTTTAGGCTAAAAAAAAACAAAGACTCACGTGAAAAAAAAAAAAAAGAGACTCCTATTAGGATTAAGGAAAAAAGAGAGAGACTCCTATTAGGACTCTCTCATTATTTAGTTTAACAAATTAAAATTTTTTATAAATTAAAATGATGAGGAAAAAAGAAGGAGTGAGACTCCTGTTAGGACTCTCTCACTATTTAGGATTAAAAATTAAAAAAAATTAAAAATTAAAATGATGATGTGGAAAATTATAGGAGTTTCAGAGGCTTCGGTTTTTAATATATTTTTGAAAAACTTACGTTAGAATTAGGATTAAAAATAAATAAATTTTTTTTTTAAATTAGACTTCACGTTAGTTTTTTTTTTTTTTTAAGGGCTCACTTTAGGTTAAAAAAAAAAGACTCACGTGAAAAAAAAAAAAAGAGACTCCTATTAGGATTAAGGAAAAAAGAGAGAGACTTCTATTAGGACTCTCTCACTATTTAGTTTAACAAATTAAAATTTTTTATAAATTAAAATGATAAGAAAAAAAGAAGGAGTGAGACTCCTGTTAGGACTCTCTCACTATTTAGTTTTAAAAATTAAAAAAAATTATAAATTAAAATGATAATGTGAAAAATTGTGGGAGTTTTAGAGGCTTCGGTTTTTAATATATATATATATATATATATATATATATATAGATTATGTTGCAAAAAATTCTTAGATACAACTTACAAGAATTAAATCATCATTTTAGTGAACATATAGTGGAGTTAATTATTATTCTTAGTTCAACTCTTGATCTTTAAGAGATGTGAATCTTTTTAGAATTGATGATATTTGTTTGATAATAAATAACTTTTATTGGCGAAAATTCGTAAAATCATGAAAAGCTAATATTGAAAGTGAAATTTCACTATTTTGATCATAATATATATAGTTCGACATTTGGAATTTAAAAAAAATTAAAATATATTTTAATTGTGCAAATTGCTAAAAAAGGACTAGAAATCAATATCCTAGATATTGGAATTATCCTTTTCAATTGTGAATATAATCAAAACTAGACTATTCAGTATACATTGAGTTCCATTTTAATATATCATATGATTGAGTTTTTTTTTTTTTTTTTTTAGAATTCATATGATTGAGTTGAAATGTATTAAGAAATAGTGATTTGTGGCTTTTATTTTGTTTTTATTTGCTAAAACTAAATAAATATTAGTTTGGATTTTTATGTACTACTTGTTTTTTGAATGTTTGTATATTTCTTATTCTTGAATGATCAAAATTGTTTTATTCAATATATTGGCCCCTGAGACAAATTCCAAGTTTGGTAACTGAGCATAGGTCTCAATATGGCCACCATTTTTTTAAAGGTCGCGCAACGTGTGATTTATATAATTGTAAAAAATCAAATATAGTCTCTGAGTTGCATGAAGAAAACAAAACCTTCCATCAAAAAAAAAAAACAAAAACAAAAAAAAAAAAAAACAAAAACAAAACAAAACGTAAGAAACTCGCTGAAGCAAACAACCTATTAAGTGTCACATGAAATTTTTGTTTCTCGAACAATGATCGCTCGAGAAATCTAAAACTTATTTGAGCAACCTTGCTTGAATTCAATTTCTTCAACAAACATTGTAGAAGACTTATAAACTTTTTAACCCTAACTTACATACATTGAAATACAATCCTTAACTTGTCACAAGAAATTTTCAAAATTAAAACCTAACAGTACCTGCGTAAGGTTGTTTACACCGATTCCTCTATTCTTAGGGAAATAAATTGCATCTTTTATTTTCACAAAATGGTACATGGCGAATTGTCATTGGAGGCAAAGATTGCTTTTATCAACTTATATCAATTACTACTATAAATATTCAAGTGGAGTTGTATAGGAAAAAGTGGGGAGGCGAAATTTTTAAGGTTGACTTGCTCTTCTCTTGTATGGCAAGACAAACTTATAATCCTCACCTCGAATTTCCAGTAGAATATAGAATTCCCAGTGTCGGTGTCTCAATTGATTCAGGATCCTTTGCTCTCCACTATTTCTCTCACAACAGAAAAAGAAAAATTTTCATATCCTTGAATCAGATTTTTTTTCTTTCTCAATATAAATTCAGGGTCATGTTTCATTTCACAAAGGCTACGTAACGGGCAATTTATCCTCTCCATGAACAGAGTCAGAGCTGACCATTTATCAATTCATACGGCTTCTTAATCTAATCTAAGACTCTAAAATCCAAACAAACAGTGGCTGTTACGAGGATAAATTAATCCACATCCAAGCTAGTCAGGTTGAGGCTTAACCTTATCAGTGGACATAAAAATGACAAACCATAAATTATGTAATAAATTTCCGACCAAGGACAGATAACTAATAACTAGCAAGAAACTAATAGAGTTAAAGGTATGGAAATATAATGTCGAAATAGTCACACTAGTTACATGGTTTGCACCCTTACATATGTAGCACCGTTGAGAGGTGCTGCTCAATTTATTTTGTTTTTATCTATAAATTCTCTCAATGATGGGATTGCAGATGCTCTCGCGTTTCCAGCTTGTCAGCATACTCTTCTGAATCCACGAGCCGGAGGCCATCTAACCATTCAATCACCTGTTCAATAGCATCTTTAATTTTTTTTCTTACTTACAGGGACAAGCTTGGCACCAATCTTCTCATCATTGAGAGTATTCCTTATGTTCTAGGTATAGTTCTCCAAAGCATCTTTTGCCTTGACCTTCTTCCTGGTTCATCATCTCCGGCCTTGTACATTTCTGCATTCTGGACCATCCTGTCAATCTCTTCACCGGACAATCTTGCCTCATCATTAGTGATTGTGATATTCCTCATAACACCAGTGGTCATCTCCTTAGCAGAAACGTTCTAGATACCATTATTGTCAATATTAAAAAAAACTTTTATGGTAGCAACGCCCCTGGGCGCTGGAGGAGTATCAGGAAGCTTAAATTGTCCCAACAAGTTGTTATCACTAGTTCTTGCTCTTTCACCCTCGTAAACAGAGATCAATACAGATGTTCGGTTGTCAGCGCTAGTGCTGTAGGACCTCTTCTTCTCAGTAGGAATGGCAGTATTCCTTGGAATCACAATATTCATATCCGTTCCATTAGCTTTTATACCAAGGGACAAAGGGGTGACATCAAAAAGCACAATGTCTTGCAGTTTCTTATTTCTCATATTGGTCAAGATCGCAGCTTGAACTGCTGCTCCATAAGCTACAGCCTCATCCGGATTAAAGCTCTTGCAAAGCTCCTTCCCATCAAAGAAGTCTTGCAACAACTGCTGCACCTTGGGAATTCGGGAAGAACCACCTGAAAGAACAACAACATGGACGCAGCTCTTATCCATCTTAGCATCACTCAAGGACTTCTCCACAATAGTGATGCACTTCCTAAAATAGTTGAAAAGAAATAAATACCATTATATAAAGAGTCGACTTCAATGGTAGTATCAATTGCAGAAGAAAGAATTCTCTTTGCTTTCTCACAAGCAGTTCTCAACCTCCTAAGAGCTTTGGAATTCCCACTAATGTCCACCTTGTATTGCCTCTTAAATAGTTCAACAAAGTGCTTTACCATCCTGTTACCAAAGTCCTCACCTCCAAGGTGAGTGTCTCCAGCAACGGCCTTCACTTCAAACACGCCCTTTTCAATGGTAAGTAGTGAGACATCTGAAGTACCAAAACCCAAATAAAAAATCAACACATTTCTTTTGCCAATGTTATCTGCCATCTTGTCTATATCATAAGCAATGACTGAAGCAGTTGGTTCATTGATTATACGCAGGACATTTAGGCCTGCAATTCTTCCAGCATCCTTTGTAGCCTTACGCTGGGAGTCATTGAAGTAGGCAGGGACAGTAACAACTGCATTCTTCACAATTGTGTCCAGGTAGGCTTCGGCTATCTCGCGCATCTTTTTCAGGACCATAGATGAGATTTTCTCAGCACCAAAGTGCTTTTCTTCGCCCTTATAGTTGACCACAATCATAGGCTTGTCACCAAGATCTTTAATGACCTTGAATGGCCAGAGGTTGATCACTCTGAACCAAGGGATCACTGAATCTCCTACCAATCAACGGCTTTGCATCTGCAATACAATACCCTATCAAGAAACAGGTACCTCAAATAGTAGAGGGAATAACTGTTAGACAAGAATGGAGCACAAGAAGCAGCAAGATTAAATATTGACCTTTTTTACTTACAAGTATCCTTTTTATTTGTGAATTTAAGGAATGGAAGAGGATATCTTGTAGCTCAGGAGCCTAATAAGATTTTATAAGTTAAAAAAAAAAAAAATTGTCACAGGAAGCTGCTGTTGATAACATTGTGATCTAAAGTTAAAATCTTAGTTTTGATTATAGCTGATAATACAAGTTTGAAATTTATAAACCGAACTTTAATTAAAATGTTGAAAATTACAATTACTAAAACGAAGAATTCATATTTGATTCTGAAATGGAAAACAGTTATAAGTTTTTTACTATTGAAGGTGTGAATTCTTATCCTCCGACAAAGAACCCTGAATAGATGACGTTATGATATATGAATGCTGTTAAACATTCTTAAAGTTATTTAAGTGGTGAGTATTAAGATCAAAATTTAAGAGTGATTACATACAGCCTAACATACATCCAAATATATTTTGGATTCCACAAAACTTGTTACTAGGGTCTATCCAACATAGCATGTTTTAACGGAAACGTCTAGGATTTAAATCCCTTTTTCCCAACTATAGAATTACAAACAAAAATCAATAATAATTATAACAATCCATACTAGCATCTTCACACTCTCTCTAAGCCAAAAACCACTTTTTGAAATAGCAGTTATCTGGGTGTATGTCAGTATATAATTGTAAAGTTTCAAAGGGGAGGTGGATTCCACAAAGGATGGCCATTGTTTGAAGTTTTGAACCCCTAAATACTGACACAGACAGTCAGAGACACACACACACACACACAAAATATGACAACCTCAACGAGAATGTCAAGAACATAGATTGATATTGGTTAGTGAAAAAACACAAGTTTTAAAGAATTTATTGGAGATTACCAAAGACAGAGTTGGTGGGGTTCCTAGCAACCTGGTTCTTGGCGGCAACACCGACCAAGCGCTCCAAAGGAGTGAAAGCAACATAGGAAGGAGCGGTCCTGTTACCCTGATCATTCACTATTATCTCTACTCTTTCATTTTTCCACACTGCCACGCATGAATACATTGTTCCCAGATCGATCCCAATTGCCGGGCCCTCTCGTTGCTTGTTGGCCATTGTCGTCCGGAACAACAAGTTCAAAGACCCTTTTTTTAGAGAACGGAACTTCAAAGAGAACCAAAATGAAGTAGAAGAATGAATAACGGTTGTCGGAAATTAAAAATGTTGATGATGATCTCCTTTATATGCTTAAAGGCAGAGGCTAGAAAAAGGCGGAGGCTTCTACAAAACCAAAACCATGTACTACACTAGCACTACTACAGTACTATTTATTAGATGAAGGAAAAAGACTGAGATAAAAATTAAAACCCCTTACTATTTTTTTTTCCCCCACAATTTTTAGTGTTTAAATAGTGAAAACAGTTATTTGAATTAGCTCAATGTTTAAATAATGAAAACAGTTATTTGAAAACAGTTATTTGAATTAGCTCAATGTTTAAATAATGAAAACAGTTATTTGAACTACCTCTTAGCATTGAAATATTGATGCTGATAATCGGGTTTTGAATTATGAACTTATCGTTTGAAACACCCAGGGCCGGCCCAATGTCCAAGCCGCTTCCCACTACCCAAATTGGACCATCCTAGAGCTACTGCAAATAGTAAAATAAAATAAGACCTATTTTTTGTAAATTTGTTTTAAGGTTGAAATATCATTTTGGTCCTATATTTTAGGGTTACAGACTTACGGTCAATTTGGTCACACATTTTGGTAACAATCAATTTGGTCACTGTTAAACTTGATGCTGATGTGGTTAAAAATAATAATATTAAAATTTTTTAAATAAATATACGAAAATGCTATCTCAGATTAAAAAATCAATATTGAAAAAATATACATTGCAAAAAGACACCCAAAAAAAAAATAATAAGATCAATTTTCTTGTATTTTCTTATTTTAAGTGGATAAAGTGTGAATCCTCATAGTTTAAGAGGATAAGCGTAAAAAGAGTTTAATTAGAGGGGCAAGTCATATGTTTTCTCATTATTTAGGAGATAAGTGTAAAATAAGGTGTAATTTAAGGGAATAAAGCGTAATTTCTCCTTAGAGTTACAAAGAGTGCTAAACTATCTTTGTTGAAACTAATTAAAATCCACGATTTTTTTTAATAAAGCAACCCAATACCAAGTAAACTTAATTATATTAGGTTTATTTTCTTAACAAATAATAATTAATTAAATATGTTATTTTATATGAATTCTCCAATTTAACTTTTTATTTATTAAAAATTATTCATTAAAAATGTATCATATATATATATATATATATATATTGTCTAACTTTTTTGTTATATATATTGCATAAGTTAATGACTAGTGGTATGTTATTTGACTTATTTTCAACTATACTAAGGACAAGTTTTTTCATAACCTCTCTCACAATATGTTAAATTAATAAGTTTTAATTGGAGTAACAACACATTCACATAAGTCTACCATTAATTTTATTTTGGGTAAATTCCATTAACTACCCCTGAGATTTGGGCTAATACCAGTCAGGTCCAAGACATTTTAAAACTAACCAAATTGGTCCATAAGCCCAACTTAGTTCCTAACACCGTTAGCCCACCCGTTAGTGATTTTCTTCCTCTCTCTCAGACTTGTCTCTTCTCTCTTTCTTTGTGTGACTTTCTCCCCTCTTGACCCTCTCTCTTAAACCTTGAATCTGCTACAACCAAAACACAGCCATACACAATAACAAAACTTAAAATTAAGAAACTCAAAAAATTCACAACAAACCCAACAACGATACCACCACCATATTGGAACCCACTACATGAATCAAACAATCATCACGGTGGGAGATCGATCTTGGCCTTGACGAGGATGAGGGAGAACATTTGAAGAGGCAATCGAGAGCAGGCTCGACGACTTTGTCGTAGCCGAATTCGAGAGAGAGACTGACAGGTTGAAGGACGCAACCGTTTCTAGGTTTGAAGATGCAATTGTTTCTTGTCTCTTATCTCTAATCACTATTTTCACTCTCTTCTCCTCTCTATCTTCATCTTTTGTGGTGGCGTTGTGGTGGTGGGTTCGTCGATTTCTTCTCTCCCTTCATCTTTGTTGTGGCGTCGTGGTGGTGGGTTCGTTGATTTCTCCTCTCTTTTCGTTTTTGCTGTATCGGTTTGTGGTGATTTATGGGTTTTTATTAGGTTGATGTTAGAGGATTTGGGTTTTTTGTGGGCCTATTTTGGTTTGGATTGGCGTTAGAAATCTGGTTTTTTTGTGGGTGAAGAGAAGTTTGGGTTTTAGTTTGACATGTTTGTTTGTTGATGCCGATGCCGATGCTAGTGGTCTGTGGTCATTGGTCATGTGTTTGTGAGTGGGTTTTGTTGATGCCAATGCTGATGTTTTGCTACTGAGTTTGTGGGTTTTGTTGATGGTTAGTGGTTGGTAGTTGTAGTTTGTGCCTTGTGGGTTTAGCTTATGAATGTGTATATGGTTGGTGGTTGCTAGGTTCATTCAAGCTTTTTTTTTTTTTTGTTTGTTTGTTTACTGAGAAAAAGGTTCTTCAATTTTTTTTCCTCTTCTAATCTATTCAAATAGAGAAAGGGAAGAGAAAGTGACAAGTCTGAAGGAGGAAAAAAATCACTAACGGGTGGGCTTACGGTGTTAGGAACTAAGTTGGGCTTATGAACCAATTTGGTTAGTTTTAAAATGTCTTAGACCTGACTGGTATTAGCTCAAACCTCAGGGGTGGTTAATGGAATTTACCATTTTATTTTTATTATGTACCAATCACAATAATCACACATTTGTGAAAATTTTGGTATCTCTAAAATTATTGAATTTTGCAAAAGCACAAAAAGGTAATTTGTGGTTTGTACAATTTGTTTCATGATTTTCACTGGCACTCACAAAATCTCCAAAATGACAATATTTAGGAGACTGAATTCGGCCTAATGATGTGAGTCGTGACCGTCTTCAACTATAGGACAGGCCCAAAGCTGAGATGTTCACCAAACCTAAGCATCGACAGGTTCAACTTCTAAAGGAATTAAAACCTAAAGCTGGTGTCAAAATCAGTTTAAAGCTTGCCTCGTCGAATTTGAAGCCAAAAAGAGAGTTTGAAATTGGTGTTTGATTAAATCAAATAAATTTTTTTTGTTGGTTCCTCAAGATTTAGGAAAATTTTAGCTTTAAACTCTTTTTGGGTTGTGTTGTGCCTTGATTTTAATTAGTAAACAAGGCAAAAAAATCGTTGGTTTTTTTTTTTTTTTCACATCAACTGGCTTTTCTAGGTAGAACTTCTAGTTTGCCCAGTTTCATTTTTTACGAATTAACACTTCACACCATACAAATTCGATGGTGTAGCTAATACTGAAACAGAATTCAACAACACCAAGCTATGGGTTGATCAAGGCCTGAAGCAAAATCCTTATCACTGGGACGAAAAATTAATAAAAAAAAATTTAAATAAAAAAATGTAGTAAAAATAGTAACATAATGTGAACCATTACATCCATTTAAATGATAGAATGCTACGAGTCCAAATAACTATTTATTTGCTGGAAGGGGTTGCCTCAAATCTATTATTGCTTTCCTTAAATCCAGATGGAATTGCAAATGCTCATGAGCCATTTCAGCTTGTCATGATACAGTTGTGAATCCACTAGCTGGTGGTCATCTAACCATTGAATTACCTGTTCAATCGCATCTTCAATCTTTTTCTTAACTGCAGGGTATATGCATATTTGAAAGACAAATCAAGTGCATGTAAAGTGTTAAAAAAAAAAAAAAATTACTTGCTTGTGATATTGGTTATGTCTAGAGTTTCACTTGGGATGAACGCAAGAAGGAGGAGAGCACCAACAAGGATTGCCACAAAAGAGAAAAGAGAAAGAGCAACCAAGAGGGAGTTGCATAGAGAAAAAGAGGACAGCCAAGAGAGAGCTATGCGTGGAGAAGAAACAAAGAGGAAAGAGCAAAGTGATGCCACCTTTGAAAGAGATAATTTGTGTGTGTGTGTGTGTGTGTGTGTGTGTGAGAGAGAGAGAGAGAGAGAGAGAGAGAGCAAAGAAAAGCAAGAGAGATATTTTTTTAGTCATGAGATATACACGATAATTATTGTAATTAATTTGAAAATAGTGAAATTATTCGGAATTTGTCCCGTGGTTTTTTTCATTTCAAAGAGAAATGGTTTTCCATGTAAATTGTGTTCTTGTGTGTGATTATTATTTTGGATTGCTAATATTGTTGATAATATTATTTGGGACCCAACAGTTTTTGTATTCACATTTTATCTAATTAGTTTTGGAGGTAGGATATAGTGATATACATAGGGCTTAATATTTATTTATTTTTTTATTTTATCTATAAATTTCTTGCAATTTGGGGCAGCCAACTTATTTTTTAATTAAGTTTTTTTTTTTTTCCAACTTGAGCATGTACATGTTGCTATTTTTTTTTTTTAATGACGATTTTTTTTATATAAAAAATTAGAAGAAGAATTTGAATTGTAATCAAATTAAGATATAGTCTGGATTGTAATCAAATTATGAATTTTATCAACTTAAAAATTATAAGAGAAGTTAAAATCATAAACGTGTACTATACTATTATGTTGCTGGTTTTATATAAAAAAATTATTATATAGTGAAGAAAAAAACTCTATGAAGAAGTTGTTGTATTCGTGGTATAATTAAATGGTTTTGAATTTGCTAAAGAACAGGTAAAAGAATCATAGCAGGAATAAAAGCAATTGCCATCTCTATTTTTTTGAGATAAAAATTTATCATCTCTCAACTGGTGCTACATGATCTGTAAGTTCGTTTAGACCCCTTAAACCCAACAGATTAACCTAGAGTATTAGCCAAGTGATTAACTTAGGTAATTTAAACAGAACTAGGTTAACACAGATAATCAAAAACAATAAAGCAGTGGAAAATAAAGAATACAAAGATCTGATGACCCAGGAAAACCAAACCGGTAAAAAACCTGGGGAGGATTTAACCTAGCTATCCTCAAGGTAAACTGAATTCACTATGAAAGAATTGAAGTTTACACAATAAGACTTAGACCACTAACATCTTATTGCTACCCAAGTGTAGGAAACTTACTACCATGACCCCATGATAGCTCCGAGATCCACGGACTCCTTCTTTCTTGAATTCTTCAGCAATTCACAAGAGCACCTGCTTGTATTTCTTGAAGATCTTTAATTCTGCAATTGTATGATTTACCAAGCTCTTGACATCAACCTTGAGTTTGGAAACCCTAAGTGTATGTGAAGGTAAACACCTCTAGATCTCACAATGAGATTCATAAACACAGCAAAACAGAACACTAAAAACGTGGCTAGGGTTTACCCTTATATACCTAGGGCAAAACATAAAACCCTATACATTAAATGGGCTAGGGCTGAGTTGGAAAATTCTGCAGAAAAACAATCTGCACGACTTTTGATCGATCGAATCTAATTTTCGATCGATCGAGTCAGACAGAAAGTGCAAAGTGAATTCTGCATAAAACTCGATTCCAACTTTACATTAAGAGCCATACTTTGAGCAAGTCTAACACACAACTAAAAGAATGTTTTGATCATGGTTTGCCAACATTACAAATTGAAGTTCTAATACATTAATTTCTAATTCTTAGAACCTAACAAACTCCCCCTTTGGCAATCCGTGACAAAACACAGACTTAACAAAAATCTCAAAGTTTACAAATTAAAACAGCCCATTACAATAATAAAAAGCCACTTAAACAATTCATCCTAACTACTATCTAACAGTTGCAAAGTAGACAGCAGCACGACTGAATCAACTTGTATATTCCTGTAACACTTAACAAACACATAAACGCATGTGTGGAAAAAAAACAGGAAATATATAAAAATAACTTCTTGATTTCACATGACACAAAATAAAGACATATATCATGAATAACATCATAAATATAAATCAATAAGCACAGTAGCATAGTGAAACAAGAAACATAATACATAACAATGTATCTCAACAAAAATATCTCCTAATCAAGAGCCAAAAATATAAATACAAAGTGAAGCGCCTAGATACAATCTAATAACTCCACAAGCTCCGCAGTATCACTACTAAGTACAAAAACTCCCCCTAAAATGACCTAAAATGAAAATCTCCACAAAAATCTCCTAGATACATATGAACTACACAATAGAATGCACTTCCCCTTTTTGTGACGAATTGCCAAAGGGCACTCACTCATCATCAAAAGGAGGTGGAGGAGAATGACGAGAACTCGCCAAATCAGCTCGCAACGCACGTAGCTCATCAAGGATGTCCACCAGAAGCTGACCATGAGCCGCCTGAACGGTCACGACAGTATCAAGAGTCCGACGAAGGTCAGAAACATCATCAAAAGATGGAGGAATATCAGCAGCAGCAGCAACAGCAGGATCAGAAGACGTCACAGCAGGATTAGAAGACGTCCCAGCTGCCGGAGTATCTGTAGAAGAAGAAGGGGGTGGAGTGACACCGGAAAGCTCTACCCTAGGACGCTTAGAGCTAGCTCGAAGTTGAGCAGCCCTTTGCCTCAAAAAGGTAGCACCTATAGGAGCAATGACATGTACAGGCTCAGAAGCAGGAAAATCACCTAAACCAAGATAAAGGAGAATCCTATGAATAAAAACAGGAAAGAATAACGCATGAGCCGTAGAACTAGACCGATGAACCTCGTTCAAAGAACGAAGGAACAAATGAGGAAAACTGATAGGAGCATCAGTAATAAGTGCGTACAAAAACACACATCGCTCTAGAGGGATGGTGTGGAGATGAGAAATAGGCCACAAGGAATGACAAGCAATCCTAAAGAAAAGGTAATAAAGCTCAGAGAGCTCAGCCTACGTGATCTGAGGATCAGAACCCCACTAGATAGAAGACCCAGTGATGTATGACATCACGTCATCAAAAGGTGGAGACTCCTCATAAGGAAAAACGGGATGGTCGACAATGGGCACCCCAAGAGCATCAGACACTACCGACGGGGTAATGTGATACTCTATACCTCATAACCAAACCTTAACTAAGGTGTCGGTATCATAGATGTGGATAGAGAGGTTCGAATAGAACTCTCTAATCAAGGTGGCAGGAGGAGGATGCTTAAAATCGAGCAAAGACAACCAACCCCGACGCTTAAAGTTACGTCTCACCTCAGGATCTACCTCATCTAGTATAACCCTACGCTCAGCCCAGATATGACGCCTAAGATTAAGGGTCTCATAGGTCTCTTGGTTCTTCTCACTAGGGAACCGCTCACTATCGAATGAAGGTGAAGGATCAGAAGTCCTATGGGCTCTAGTTTTCCAAGGCATGGTGCTAAGAAATAAAGAGAGACACAGAAAAAAAAGGAGCAAAAACAAAAACCAAGGGCAAACTGCAAGTGAGCACAGCATAAAATATAGAAAAATCAATTCTATATGATGCATGAATAAAATATGCAAATGATGCATGAACTAATGCAGTGACAGGTTCAAATATAATCCAAATTAACAAAATTGTCTTGAGCAGGAGTTTTAAATTAAAAATACCCAATTTTGAAAAACCCAATTTTTCAAAACACAATTAATTGATAAATTGATCAATACAGCAGTCATACAACTCAATTTAATGACCAAATTAATCAATCTAATAAGTCAATTTCATCAATATCAATCAAATTGAACAAAAACCCAAAATCCCCAATTTCAAGCCCTAGAAATTTAAAATTTCCACAAAGCACCAAAGTAACCCCGCTTCTTGGAGAGGGAGTGAAAGTTTTTTTTTTTTTTTTTTTTCTTTTCAAACCGAAAGAGAGACATCGTTTGAAAAAGAAATCAATATATAATAGCTAAAACATTAATATTTAGAAGAGGTATTTGATGCAGATAGTGTTTCAATTGTAATCAAATTATCTTCTCCTTTTTTATGCATATTCTCCTTTTTGATTAGGTGTCTTAGGCTTGATCAAATTAGCCTTGTTTATCCTTGTAATTCATTTTAATTATAAGTTTTTGTTGGGAAATTGCCCAAATTCCAATTGTAACTTGGAAAGTCAATTAGGTTTCCTAGTTGAATAAGGAAAAATTAATTTGGGTTTCCTTGTTGTTAAAGAAAAGACTATTCCTTGGTGTGGAAGGAAATCTATTCCTTATTAAAGAGGTAATGTATTCCTAGTCCAAGAGGAAATAGCAAAAAAGTCTTATAAATAGACAATGTCACAAAGAATTTGATGGCTTTGGCCCAAGGGTCCTCCCTATAGGGAGAGGGAAAATAGAGTGTGAACCGAGAGAGAGAAAAAAAAAAAGGATTTTCTCTTGGGAGGAACACAAGAAGGAGGAGAGTAGCAACAAAGAGGAGAGTAGCTCCGAGATCCACGGACTCCTTCTTTCTTGAATTCTTCAGCAATTCACAAGCGCACCTGCTTATATTTCTTGAAGATCTTTGATTCTGCAACTGTATGATTTACCAAGCTCTTGACATCAACCTTGAGTTTGGAAACTCTAAGTGTATGTGAAGGTAAACACCTCTAGATCTCACAATGAGATTCACAAACACAGCAAAACAGAACACTAAAAACGTGGCTAGGGTTTACCCTTATATACCTAGGGCAAAACATAAAACCCTATACATTAAATGGGCTAGGGCCGAGTTGGAAAATTCTACAGAAAAACAATCTGCACAATTTTCGATCGATCGAGTCAGGCAGAAAGTGCACAGTGAATTTTGCATAAAACTCGATTCCAACTTTACATTAAGAGCCATACTTTGAGCAAGTCTAACACACAACTAAAAGAATGTTTTAATCATGGTTTGCCAACATTACAAATTGAAGTTCTAATACATTAGTTCCTAATTCTTAGAACTTAACATGATCCAATCTTCAATCTCTCAAATGACCATCTTTCTGTCATTTAAATGTTGGAATTTGGTGGATTGTTAGGTTCGATTAAGCAATATTTCTGCTAAGCAATTTAGTTAGGCGCCTTTCTTCTTTTTTGAGAATCAACAATTTAGTTAGACCTACCACAATTAAATGGTTTTGAATTAGATTAATTAGTTTATCAAAGTTTTACAATACAAGCGGATGGCAATATAGAGAAACAAAATGACATAAGGTAACGGGCAAATGAGAAACAAGGTAGGGGTCCATCAAGAAAGGTTCGTTACTTACATTTTCTTTCTTGTGTTAAAACTGTGAAATATTTATTTAAATTAAAATCTAATTAATGCAATCTGTAATTCTGTATATTGTACTCTACATTTTGTACGTGTATCAGTATAGTGTATAATTTTTTTTTTTTTTTAAATCTGGCTAACTGTAAGTGTAACTGACATGTTGATTGTCTAATTTTGAAATCATTATCAAGAAATAGATATCAACCATTTTTTTAAATAAATATATAAATAAATAATCTTGAAATCAATTCCTTTTTTCAACTAGTTGGCACCTCTTGGTATATCCATGTTCATGACATTCAAGATTCAGATCTCCCTTTCTCTTTGTAACAATTGAATTATCAATAATAAACCACCTCATTATCACTACTTTTGAATATTTACCTATGTAAGCATAAATAACGGCCTAGTATTCTGTTATTGTGTATAATATATATATATATATATATATATAAATCATATCCTATATAACAAAAATTGGGCTTAGACGTCGTAGTTGCGCCGAGTGACGGCACCAAATTGTAGAAATTTTTTTAGATTTTTAGATTTTAGGAAAATATATATATAATTTTTCTTTAACTATAATTTCTAAGTGGATAAAAATCTTAATTTAATTAAATTTGAATTAAACTTGCTATGCTTAATTTAATTTCTAATATAGTTGCTTCACATTGTGCTAAAAAGAAGGAAGAATTTTGATGAATACTAAACCCAACAATAGTTGCTTCACCTGGTGCTAACTTTAGACGCTGTGGTTGAGTCAAGTGGTGGCACCAAATTGCAAAAAAATTTTAAAATTTTTAGATTTTAGGAAAAAATATATAATTTTTCTTCAATTATAATTTCTAAGTAGATAAAAATCTTAATTTAATTAAATTTGAATTAAACTTACTATGCTTAATTTAATTTCTAATACAAAGGTTAGGCCCTTTTGTAGTTGTATTTTGGATATGTAATGTGTTAGGTTCTAAGGAATTAGGAACTAATGTATTAGAACTTCAATTTGTAATGTTGGCAAATCATGATCAAAACAATCTTTAGTCTTGTGTTAGACTTGCTCAAAATATGGCTTTTTATGTAAAGTTGGAATCGAGTTAACTGCATAATTTACTGTGCACTTCTGCCTAACTCAATCGATTGAGAATTAGACTTGACCGATTGAAAGTCGTGCAGAATGTTTTTCTGCAGAATTTTCCAACTCAGCCCTAGCCCATTTAATGTGTAGGGTTTTATGTTTTGCCCTAAGTATATAAGGGAAAACCCTAGCCACGTTTTTAGAGTTCTGAATGCTGTGTTTGTGAATCTAATTGTTAGATCTAAAGGTGTTTACCTTCACATACACTTGGGGTTTCCAAACTTAAGATTCATGTCAAGAGATTGGTAAATCATACAGTTGCAGAACAAAAGAGCTTCAAGATATACAAGCAGGTGTGTTTGTGCTTTGCTGACAATTCAAGGAAAGAAGGAGTTCGTGGTCTCGGAGCTGTCACGTGGTCGTGGTAGTAAGTTTCCTACAGGCAGGTAGCAAGTTTCCTACAGGCAGGTAGCAATAGGATGTTAGTGGTCTAAGTTTCTATTGTGTAAACTTTGATTCTTTCATAGTGAATTCGTTTTACCTTGAGGATAGCTAGGTTAAATCCTCCCCAGGTTTTTACCAATTTAGTTTCCTGGGTCATCATATCATGTGTTCTTTTTTACTCCGCACTTTTACATGATTTGATATATTTGTGTTAACCTAGATCTGAATAATTTACCTAAGTAAATCACTTGGCTAAATAACTAGGTTAATTTGTTTGGGTTTAAGGGGTCTAAACAACCTTACATAATGTATTATAAACCCGATTAAAAAATTAGAAGAATTTTGATGAATATTAAACCCAGCAGTAGTTGCTTCACGTGGTGCTAACTGCTAAAAGGAGGAAGGATAATGGTGCTGAATTTAATTTCTAATATAATTGCCTCACGTCATGCTAAAAAGAAGGAAGGATTTTGATGTACTAAACACAGTGCTAAAAGAAGGAAAGATTTTGATGATGCATTAGAGGCGTATGCATGGAGACTTCTTGCTTTATCAGAAGCAAGGTTTCAAGAGGTACAAGTATTTTGAATTGAGTTTGTGTGCAACAACATTAATAATTCCCTTGCAAAAATATTATGGGCATGGTGCCCGTGAAAGACGGTAAAAAACTTTAGTCGTCAATGTCTCCTTATTGAAAAAAATAATAATAATAAAGAAAAAAAGAAAATTGATAAGTCGGTTAACATTTTGAATTGAGTTTGTGTGCAACAACATTAATAAAAAAAAGTCTGTTATAAAATTCTATTCAATTAATATTAGCTTTAAACATTTTCTTCATATAAAATTCTTCAATGTATATATAAAGATGCTTTTTTACTTTTTGGGTAAAAATTAATAATTTGCATTTATTATAATTTAAGATTTCTATTTTTTTTAATCACAAAAAAAAAAAAAGAACAAGTGGGTGAGTTTTGTAAATTGGAGGAGTTTTAAAACTAACAAAAGAGTGATCCTATTTTGTAGGGAGTTAGTGAGTAGAAGTAAGAATTTAAATCAACATGAAAATAGGAGTTTATTAGAAGCATACAGGCATTTCAATGTAGAAGTATAAATTTATTATTTTTATAAATTTACTATTTTAACCCAATTTTTAAGTTTTAAGTAGGGATATTTTTTACAGTAAAAAAAAACAATAACTAATTTTCTTTTGCCAATTTACTATTTTAACCCTATTTTTAAGCTATTGGTTAATTAATTTAGGGGTATTTTTGAAAGAAAAAAAACAATAACTAACTTTCTGAATCCTCTTAATATATACAGATATATCAAATAATTCTTAATTAAAATATAATCATAATATTTAAATAAAATTCTCATTTTATTTAAATAAAATTATTTTTGTTTAGTCTAAACTTAACAAGGAGTGAAATTCTATTTTTTTAACAAGTCCAACTTAAACTCAAACTCATCATTATCATTTTTTTAAAACAAAATTATTTTTGTTTAATCCAAACTTAACAAGGAGTGACACTCTATCTCTCTAACATGTCTAACTTAAATTTAAACTTAAAAATTGATAATTTATCTCCAAATTTGCGAGGTTAATCATGAACACTATAAAAGCAAAGCAAACCTCACTATTTTTTTTTAAAGCAAAGTAGAGGTATGAGCTCTTCTTATGTTATTTTCTTCTCCTCTACTTTGTTAAATATATATATATATATATAACAAAATTGAGGTACAGTACCTTAGGTGTTGTTCCTTAGGTTCACCTCTTAAGATTTTTCCATATGGTTACTTAACTAAAAAATACATTTTCATCCAATGAGAAAAAATTCACATGGTAGAATCTTAAGAAGGGAACCTAAGAAACAGCACCTAAGTACTGTACCTAAATCTTGCTCATATATATATATATATATATATATATTATGGTTTTTCATGTAGTATACTATATAATAAAAATTGGGTTTAAAAGTTGTGGTTACACCAAGTGGCTACACCAAATTGCAGAAATTTTTTTAATTTTTTAAAAAATAAATAAATATTTTTTTTGTTCTTATTTTCTTCTCCTATAATTTCTAAGTTGAAAAAAAGATTAATTTAATTACAATCCAAACTCTTCATCTAATAATTTTTTTGTTTAAATTATATTATCACGTATAAAAAAAACAACATAGTACACGTAAAAATAAATAAAAAATATGCAACAATCTTCATATAATCCTTTATTTTTATTTAAATTATATTACTGCGTGTAAAAAAAAAAACAACATAGTACACAAATAAAATAAAATAAAATAAAAACAGCAACGTATTCAACTACGTATTCTTATATATTCTTAGGTACACCTTCTTCTTCTTCTTCTTCTTCTTCTTCTTCTTTTCTCTCCCACATTATCAATAATTCTCATTCTCTTATCATTTTTATGTTGTTTAGAAATCTAACTGTCCTTAGCTTTTTCTTTTTCTTTTTTTTTCCATATTACTTAGGCAATTTGATGTTTTTGAAATCCATAGTAGAAATTTTCATCAAACCTACCATCTAAACTATTATAGGTATGTATTTCTCTACTTTGTTTTTGTGTTTTTTTTTTTTTAAGATTTTGCTTATGAGTACTTAATGCAATTTTAAATCCATGAAATCCATTATATAAATCTCTATAAATATATACGCTTTATCTATTAATTATTTAAGAATTATCAAATTTTGTATTCTCTCTTACAACAAGGGTTCCATTTGTATTTGTGTTATATTTATATGTGCATTATTAGATTAAATTAATTTTCTTGAGTGGTAAAATTTTTATTAATAAAAAGGAGAATAATTGAGCAAAAGCATGTTGTTTTAAAGATTTAGATTTCAGCTTCACACCTCAACAAATTAGACTAACATTATACTTTTGTTCATATCAACTTCTCATTAAATATGGTTAGACATGATTTTTATCAATCATTAAATTTTCTATTCTTATGATTTCTTAGATAAATATATTATTTTATTTATCTTCATCAATCGTGCTTAGAAACTTGAAAAGGTTCAAGTTTTACGAATTCACTTTTTATTTCCCTTGAATTAAGAGAGTTTGAGTTTAAGTTTAGCATTGATTTCACCTTTTAATAACACTCTTATGATGACAGTTTGCTTGAGATTAAACTTTATTAGCTAAGATTTTAACAGTATAAGATTCTATTTCCACTAAAATTCAATTTCAACTAAATCCAGTAAGTTTACAACTTTTAAACTATTGCTATATTAATTTTTTTGATAGATACAAATGTTTAATTGTTGATATCAACTTTTTTTCCTCTTCATCACTATATGAATTATCTAAAATTTTTATTTTGTCAATACACGTTTTTCTGTCATCAATTTTAATTTAAGTGTTAATTTATCTACTTTTAAAATTGTCAATCCACACACTTGAAAAAGTTTAAGTTTTACAAATTTCAGTTTTTTTTAGTATTTATTTTACTATTTAATGACACTCTTATGAAGAGTTTGTCAATTTGATTACAAAGCATGTGAAGATCTCATATATAATCATTTCAAGCAACTTTACTCCACACATAAGGTTAAAACTTATTCTTTCTTTGCTTACATTATGCATTAGGAAAGTCAAAATAATGCTCATAAGCCTCAAATGCCATGTTATATCTCCTCAAAATGACCATTCCTTTTCAATTTTTTTTTCTTTCAAAATTAAAGTGTTTTGGTAATAGGTTATACTACTAAATGCATAAAAATAGTTAATTGTCATTAATTATTAATAAAGTGACAATAGATAGTTAATGTAGATTAAACTCTTTTACCAATAATTTACTATGAATAACAATCTATTTTCTAAACTATAAGAAATTAAAAATTCTACTTCATCTAAAATTCTATTAGCAAAAGTTTCAAGCACATAATTTAAAATAAATTTAATATTTATTTTGATTGTATATCATTATTTTATGTTTTAATATGTAAAATTTATATATTACACACCATGCTCATAAAAAGTGGCTCAAATGTATGTATTTATTATATGTCATAACATTAATATATTTTATAATGTGACTAACTAATTATTAGACGCCATAATTGTGCCAAGTGGTGGTACCAAATTCTAGAAACTTTTTTAGATTTTTAGATTTTAAAAAGAAAACATTTACATTAAAAAAAAAAAAGACTAATGCATTTTAAATTACAGCAGCGTAGACATAGTGTAATATAATTCTTCTTATTTTTTAATTACTCCACAAAAAAAAAAGTCTAATGCATCTTAAATTGTAGCTACCATATACTACGATAAAAAAAAAGAGGTCTGATGTATCTTAAATTGCAGCAACCATACGTATACTACACTAAAAAAAAGATGTCTAATGCATCTTAAATTGCAGCAATGTACACTACACTAAATCAAAAGGTCTAATGCATCTTAAATTGCAACAATCGTATATTACACTAAAAAAAAAAAGCTAAAAAAAAAGACGTCTAATGCATCTTAAATTGTAGCAATATTTATATAATATTTAAAAATATATATATATATAATTAAATTAAAATTTTACTGCTAAGAGCTTTTAGATATTTAAAACTTGCCATAATATTTTAAAATATTTTATAATATATTTTTTTGCCAAAAAAAAAAAAACTTACATAATATACATTTTCCATGTAACTTAATTTTTAAAAATATTTTTATAATTTTATTTGTTATTAGATTTTATTATATTATCAAAAAAATTAATTTATATATAATTTTTTTATTAAGCCGTCCATCGCACGGGCATAATACTAGTATATATATTAAACCGAATTCTCTGAACCTCTCACAATTTTCCTCATCAGCACAATATTTAAATAAAATTATCATTTTATTTAAATAAAATTATTTTTTTTAGTCCAAACTTAATAATGAATAAAACTCTATCTCTCTAACAAGTCCAACTTAAACTTAAACTCATCATTATCATTTTTTTAAAACAAAATTTTTTTTGTTTAATCCAAAATTAATTAACAAGGAGTGAAATTCTATCTCTCTTACAAATCTAACTTAAACTCAAACTTAAACGTTGATAATTTATCTCCAAATTTGCGAGATTAATCATAAACCCTATAAAAGCAATGCAAACCCCAATATCTTTTTTTTTTTTAAATGAGTAGAGGTATGAGCCCTTCTTATTCTATTTTCTTCTCCTCTACTTTGTTAAAAAAAATTATTTTATAGTTTAGGGTTTAGGATTTTTTCAAAAGTAATTTTCGTACATGAACCACCAAACTCTCTTTAGCCATTTTTACAAGATAAAAAGCTTGCAATAATTGAAATTATTCTTTTAAATGTAACTCATCTTTCTCTTATATTTTTCTATTGTTTAGTTACATATATTTTGTTTTTTTTCAATAATTTCTTAGTAGTGAATCAGTTGATTTTTTAATACCTTTTGGTATTTCAGAAGTTTTAATATCTGAATTTTTGTGTTTTTTTTTTTTTTTTTTTGTAGTATCTGAAATTGTCTAACAATTTTTTTCAAAGCTATTGCACGTTCAAGTAATGACTTCTTCTTCAAATTGTAACACAAATTGAAGTTATACAAGAGCAAATCATGCAATGGTGCAGTTTCTTAATCAATTTAAGATTTTATAAAATTATTTTAGTCTACCTCACAAATAGGTAATTTTCCGTGCATAGCACGGGTTAGCGACTAGTTATTCAATACACCCAAAACACAATAAATGCATGCTCCTCCTCTCACATGAATAGTAAATCACAACATGAAATTTTTTTTTTTTATAGATAAATCTCAACATGAATTTAATTAGTGGGACGTAACCTTTTTTTTTTTTTTAACTTAGTTAGAAATTCCTAAATATAAACCTAGGGAGCAGGAAATTATTGTGCTACAGGATCACTAAATAATAATTATCCATTCTGCTAAGGCAAAACATTTTTCAATTGTTTTCGCCTCCTAAGTTTTTTCCATACATGATAAGTTGTGATTGAAGTAATAATATTTTGGTGAAAATGCACTTTTGGTCCCTATATTTTGGGTCAATTCCCATTTTGGTCCCAAAATTGATTTCATTGCAAATTTTATCCCTAAAAAAGGAAAATCGTTTTTAAAATGGTCCTTGCTGTCAGCCAACCAATAGAAAAATCCTACGTGTCTAACGAAATGCTTTGCTTGCTAACATGGCACTGACGTGGCCATTAAAATATGATTAAAAAAGATTATTTGGTATTTTTTAAATGTCACGTCAGCATTTTAATTAATAAAAAAAGCCATGTCAAAAAATTTAAACAAAAAATAAATTAAATTTTTTTTAAAAAAATCCTTAAATCTAATTTAATTAATTTTTTTTTACTTTTCATTATTTTTTCGTCAGAACATAACAGTTTGTTCTTCATGTTCTTCTCAAATCCAAGAAACAAACCCAGTAACGAAATCCAATCTCCATCAATGCCAGGAAAACAAGAAGTAAATCCAACAAACCAACCAATCTCTAGCAAACCCATAAACTCATAAATTTCACATTCAAATTATCAAATTCCTATTCCAAATTCATCTTGAGCATGAACACACAAAAACAGCAAACCCAGAATATTCAATCCCAAGAACAAAAGAATAGAAACCTAAAATATTCCAAAATTTGTACACAAATTCTTCCACAAAAATCAATTATACATTCAACCAAAAATTATTATCCTAATACAATATTTCTCATGGTGATAGTGTTGTAGTGGAGCCGATAGCATCATCGTCCAAGATCCACAACCCAAATCACCCAAACAACCGCCTATCAAAAGCTCCGCATCACTCAAAGCTAACCATCTCTCTTGTCAACCCAATCATATGGGTTTGAGAGCCACTGCCTGGGGTGGCGGCATTGCTGAATGGCAGGGGTGGAGGTAAGGGTTTTGGTCATGGCTGGGATCAGGCCTAAGAGAGGAAAAGAGAGGGTGAGGTAGAGAGAGGTTCGCCATTCATGGCTGGGATTGGGCCTGATCTGCTCCAGACCACCGCTGGCCTTCTTCCCCTTGATCTGCTCTAAACCACCGCCGACCTCCTTCCTTTGGATTTGCTCCAAACCATCACCGGCCTCATCACTTTATCTCCTCATCACCTCTCTCTCTCTCTCTCTCTCTCTCTCTAAACCCAAATCATAGGTTCTCTCTCTCTCTCTCTCTCTCTCTCTCTCTCTCTCTCTCTCTCTCTCTCTCTAAACCCAGATCACGGGTTCAAAATGGGCTAATAAAAAAAATGGTCTAATGAAAAGAAATCGTTTAAATTAAAGAGAAATTAAAAAGAAATCGTGAGAGGCAGAGCTTGGGGTCTTTGGCCATGGGTTTCTAGGTTTGGAGCTTGGTGTCTTTGGCCATGGGTGTTTGCGTATGGAGAACAATGGGTAGAGAACAATGGGTTGGGTAAGAAAATTTGATGTTGGGTTGGGTAACTTGGGTTCGTGGGGTTGGGATTGGGGTTTGGTGCAAAGGATAGTGATAAAAAATTTTAAAATTGAGAATTGAGAAATTAAAATTTCAGTTTAAATCAAATTTGTATTTTCAGTTTAAATTAAAATTAAGAAATTAAAGGTTTATTTTTTAATTAGATTTAAGGTTTGTTTTTTAATTTAGTTTAAATGTTTTGACATGGCTTTTTTTATTAATTAAAATGCTTACGTGGCATTTAAAAAATACCAAGTAATCTTTTTTAATAATATTTTAATGGCCACGTCAACGCCATGTCAGCAATCAGAGCATTCTGTTAGACACGTAGGATTTTTCGTTGGTTGGCAGATGGCTAGGACCATTTTAAAAATAATTTTCTTTTTTTAGGGATGAAAATTTGCAACAAAATCAATTTGGGACCAAAATGGGAATTAATCCAAAATATAGGGACTAAAGGTGCATTTTTGCCTAATATTTTTACATAAATATAGATTGCATACACATCGTAACAATCCACAATAGCCATTGTGAAAATTTTGTTCCTAAACTAATGACCCATTCGGTATTCATGTAGAAAGTAGAACTTAGCTGCCAAGGACTCATGCTGTGTGGGTGATAAAAGATCCTAAGACTTAATTGTCTTTTCTGTTTGTCCTCTCCTTTAATTCTATCTATCTAAAGTAGGACTCTCTTTGCTTGATATCCTATCTTCTTTTGGAATCATACTTTCATGCATTTGCATCTAGTTTTATGCGTTGCTTTGTTTCTCATGTTTTTGTTTGTTTATTTTCAGTTTTGCTTTTTTTTTTTCATAAAATTAAAAAAATTTAAAAATCAAAAAAATACAAAAAAAAAAAAAAAAAGTGTGTTAGTGTACATTGGTACTTATGTATCTTGGATGGCCATTGAAACAAAGTTTTCTAAATTTTGTATATTTTGTAACTTTGATGAACATCTCTATGCACAACTAAGCAAGTGAGCTTTGCGGCTCGTGTTTGTGATGAGTAAGATTAAGTAGTCTCTTGTACTTAACACTCGTATCATTCTTTTTGACGGGTAGGATTAGAAAATCCTAAGAGAAAGGCATTGTTAGGTTCTAAAGATTAGGAACTAATGTATTTAGAACTTCAATTTGTATGTTGGCAAACCATGATCAAAACAATGTTGAGTCGTGTGTTAGACTTGCTCAAAGTGTGGGTCTAATTGTAAAGTTGGAATCGAGTTTTTATGCAGAAGTACTGTTCACTTTCTGTATGACTCGATCGATCGAAAATTAGACTCGATCGATCGAAAATCGTGCAGAACGTTTTTCTGCAGAAAATTCCAACTCAGCCCAAGCCCGTTTTAATGTATAGGGTTTTATGTTTTGCCCTAAGTATATAAGGGAAAACCCTAGCCACGTTTTTAGAGTTCTGTTTTGCTGTGTTTGTGAATCTCTCTGTGAGATCTAGAAGTGTTTACCTTCACATACACTTAGGGTTTACAAACTTGAGATTTATGTCAAGAGTTGTGTAGATCGTTACAGTTGCAGAATCAAGAGAACACAAAGATATACAAGCAGGTGCGCTTGTGGATTTGTTGAAAAATTCCGGAAAGAAGGAGTCCGTGGATCTCGGAGCTATCATGGAGTCATGGTAGTAAGTTTCCTACACTCGGGTAGCAATAAGATGTTAGTGATCTAAGTCTATTGTGTAAACTTCAATTCTTTCATCAGATCTTTGTGTTGATTCAGTTTACCTTGAGGATAGCTAGGTCAAATCCTCCCCAGGTTTTTACTGGTGTGGTTTCCTGGGTCATCAGATCTTTGTGTTGATTATTTTCCGCTGCTTTGTTATTTTTGCTTAATTGTGTTAACTTAGTTTTAATTAAATTACCTAAGTTAATAACTTGGCTAATTCTCTAGGTTAATCTGCTGGGTTTAAGGGGTCTAAACGAACTGACAAGTGGTATCAGAGCGGGTAGCTTTTTTGTTTGATCCGTTGATCTTTGAGCTGATCCTTGACCCCTGTTGTCATGGAACACGGACACTCTCTTGTTGTTCCACCTCATTTTGATGGAAACAACTATGCATATTGGAAAGTAAGGATGAAAGCTTTCCTGAAATCCATAGATGAGAGAGTTTGGAATTCCGTTGAATACGGATGGGAGAAGCCCACTACTCCTGTGAGTGAGTGGCAAACTTCTCAGAAGGAGGCAGCCGCTTTTAATAGCAAAGCTATGAATGCTATTTTTAATGCTGTTTCCATGGAGGAATTTAAGAGAATCTCTAATGTTGAGGTTGCTCATACTGCTTGGAAAATCCTCCAGACTGTGCATGAAGGCACGAATGCAGTTAAAATTAATAAGTTGCAGCAATTAACTTCTAGATTTGAAAGCATAAGAATGAATGATGATGAATCTTTTGATGAATTCTATGCTAAATTGAATGATATTGTTAATTCTGCTTATAATTTGGGTGAAATCTATGATCAACCTAAAATTGTTAGGAAGATTCTTAGATCTTTGACTGAAGATTTTAGACCCAAAGTGACTGCCATCACTGAGAGTAAGGATGTGGACTCCATCCCTGTGGATGAACTTGTAGGATCTCTTCAGTCCTATGAGTTAGACCTCCCCAAGACCAACAAATCCAAATCAATGGCTCTTAAGTCTGTTGATGATGTTGATGATGGTGGATTTGATGATGATCTCTCTGCTACAGAGATTGCCTATCTTGCCAAGAACTTTAGAAACTTTCTGAGGAATAGTAACAGAAGGGCAAGAGGCAAGAACACTATTGAACCTAAAAATTTTAGGAAGAATGAACCCACTAAGGTTAATAACTTTGAAAAACCTAAGGAGAAAGTAGGTCAATCTTCTAATAATTCTTTGGGACAACAATGCTATGGTTGTCAAGGGTATGGTCATTTAAAGTCTGAATGTCCTACTTATTTGAGGTCTAAGGGTAAGGCTATGGCTGTAACCCTTAGTGATGACGAAGTTTCCGACAATGAATCCACCAGTGATGAGGATGAAAACTTCATTGCTTTCACTGCTACCACTGTAGTCAATGAAAGCATATCTGTTGAAGAGAGCCCTTCTGATGGGGAACTCTCTGAGGATGCAGATTTACAGGAAGCCAACAATAAACTTTGCAAAGTTGCTGCAAAGGATGCCATGAATGTTGAGTTAGGCTTGAAGAAAATTGCATCTCTTGAACTTGAAAAGAAAAATTTACTTGTTAAATTGTTTGATGCAAATGAGCTTTTGAATAATGTGAAAATTGAGAACATGCTCTTACTTGATAAAGTTAAATGTTTGGAACTTGATTTATCTGTTGCTAAAGAACAAACTAATAGGTCTGCAAGCTCCAAACTTGATCACATGTTGAGTATTCAAAAGTCTCCTTCTAATAAAACTGGTTTAGGTTATGAGGAAAGTATTTCTGTGCTTAAACCTTCTTCAACTAAATTTGTTCCTTCTTCTGAACCTCCTAAGAGTGAGATTGTTAAACCCTCGGTGAGTGAACCTGTCAAACCTGTTAATGTTCCTCCACCTTGAAAGATTAGGGTTGATCTTCATGCTTCTCATTCTAGAGCGTCTACTTCTACTAAGGGCAAATTGTATGATAAGCCTGCATGGGTTTGTCATTTTTGTGGAAAACCTGGACACATACGTCCAAATTGTTTTAAGTTGCAAGCTGCGAAGCGAGCAAATAAAACTAAAGTACCTGTGCCTCCAGCACATGATCCTATGGTACTTATTGGTGAATTGGTAAAGGCGTTAAACCTTTATTCCAATCCTGGAGTTGCTCAGAATTCTAATGTGAATCATAACTCCAATGCAAGAGTTGCATCTAAGAAGTCTTGGATGCAAAAGGCTCAATCTAATTGAGTCTGTCTGACATGGTCCTTGTGCTTCATTGCTCAATCTTTTGTGACCTTTGTTTCTAGGATTTGCATTGCATTACATTCATGCATTTCATTCTAGGATGTTTGTTTCTTTGTTTAATAAAAAAAAAAAAAAAAAATTTTGCAAATTGTGTTTTGCTATTTTTCCTTGAATTTGAAGACAAGGTTGGTCAATCAAAATTTACATGTCATAAGTATGTACCTTGTTTAGCTTTGATGCACTTATTTTTATTGCACTTTACTAGCTAAAGTCTTGTTGTGCATGTTGTGCGGGAAGATGCTATATTTGTTGATCGTATGATCTTGATCTTGAAGTCTTATGTCTTTGATTGTTGGACTTGAACTTTTTGAGAAAGACATAAATAACCATCTCACCACTGTTTATTAGCCAATCATGAACACCTTAGTGCATATCATAAGATTTTGTGCTCGAGAAAGTGTAGCACATGCACAAAAAGAACATAAGGTGTAGCCTCTAATTAAAATTGGTGTGTACATTATTGGACTATAATAATCTCACAAATTCTAAATAAAATTGGTGTGTACATTATCCCGGCTTTTATTAAGTTTCTAATCAATTAAATTGAATAATGAGGCAAATCAAGAAACTTACATGATTGCAAGCTTTTATTCTAGGAGATGTGGGAGTTATATGATGTAACTCTTTAAGGGATAGTCTCTTTCAAATTCATGTGATGGATTTTGTAGAAATTGTGATTGATCTCTATGTGTATATCACCTCACATGTTTCTCAAGCTTTTGCTAGTTGCACACACTACACAAGCTATTCTTTGCTAGAATTGTGTACATGATATTGTGTGTGTTTTTGGCCTGACCAACCAAGTTTGAGAATTTTGGGAATTTGATGCAAAACATATTTGCTTGTTTGTTGTTTGTTTTTGGGTATATTGAGAGAAAATTATGCTTTGGAAAATCTGGAGTGAATACATGTGTTTTTGGAAAACATCTCATCTCATACTCATGCATTTGATTTTTCAAATCTGTTGCTTTGAGGAGTTTTTGGTCTAAAACGTTTGGTTTTTCAAAAATATGTTTTTTTTCAGAATTTCGATCGATCGAAACTGACTTTCGACCAATCGAAAATGTTTTAAAATGTTCAGAAAACTCTCTGGTTGAATCGATCGATCCAAGCTGTTTTTGGATCAATCGAATAAGTTTTCGACCGATCGAATGTAATATTCGATCAATCGAAAATCGGGCCGGCTATTTTAAAAAAAAAAAAGGAATTTCTCTAGTGACTTTTCACTATTCAAGAACTTTTCAAAATTTTTTTTGGTTTCCTACCAACCGGTCTACGATTTTCTTGGAGTTTTGTCGTTTTCCTCCGATTCTTTTGCACTATCTCTCTCTCCCAAGTGTGGTAAGTCCTTTATACCCTTTCCTTTGCATTTATTTTCAAATTTCATGCATTATTTTCATGCATATTTGGGTATTTTCGGCATTTAGGAATTTTCTATTTTTGGGATTGTTTTTGAATGATTCTTTCTCAAAATCTTTATGGGTTTTTGTGGGGACACCTTGTCTAAGCACATCATGTGGTTTAATTGGATTATTTTGGTGGTTTGAAGGAAATTTGAAATTCTAGGGCTTGAATTTGAGCAAATTGGGGGTTTTGTTCAATTGGATTGAAATTAATGAAATTGGCTTGTTAGATTGATTAATTTGATCATTATATTGTGTTAATTAACTATTGTGTTGATCAATTTATCAATTTGTTGTGTTTTTGAAAACTAGGGTTTTTCAAATTGGGTATTTTTGATAAATATTGCTTGCTCAAGCCAATTTTGTTAATTTGGATCACTTTTGAACATGTCACTGCATTAGTACATGCATCATGTTATGTTCATGCTCATGCATCATATAGAATTTTTATATTCTATTTTTTTTGCTGTGCTAACTTGCAGTCTGCCCTTGGTATTGTTTTTGCTCTTTTCTTTCTGTGTCTGTCTTTTCCTTAGCACTATGCCTAGGAAAACTAGAGCCCATAGAACTTCTGATCCTTCTCCTTCCTTTGACACTGAGAGATTCCCTAGTGAGTCAAACCAAGTCACTTATGAGACTTTGAACCTTAGGCGTCAGATTTGGGCTGAGCGTAGGGTTATCCTAGATGAGTTGGATCCTGAGGTACGACGTAACTTTGAGCGTCGGGGTTGGTTACCTTTGCTCGAGTATGAGCATTCTCCTCCTCCTGCCACCTTGATTAGAGAATTCTATTCGAATCTCTCTATTCATGTCTATGATAACGACACCTTGGTTAAGGTGTGGTTACGTGGTGTGGAGTATCGCATTACCCCTTCGGTAGTGTCTGATGCTCTTGGGGTGCCCATTGTGGACCATCCCGTTTTTCCTTACGAGGAGTCTCCTCCCCTTGATGACGTCTTATCATACATCACTGGGTCTTCTATCCAGTGGGGTTCTGATCCTCGGATCACTTCTGCTGAGCTGTCTGAGCTGCACTATCTTTTCTTTAGGATAGCGTGTCATTCTTTGTGGCCTATTTCGCATGTCCACACCATTCCTCTTGAGAGGTGTGTCTTTTTGTATGCTTTGGTCACTGATGCCCCTATCAGTTTTCCGCATCTGTTCCTTCGTTCTTTGAACGAGGTTCATCGATCTAGTTCTGCGGCTCATGCTTTGTTTTTTCCTGTTTTCATTCATAGGATTCTCCTTTTTCTTGGTTTTGGTGAGTATCCTGCTTCTGAGCCTGTACATGTTGTCGCTCCTATCGGTGCTACCTTTTTGAGGCAAAGGGCTGCTCAACGTCGAGTTAGCTCTAAGCGTTTTAGGGTAGAGCCTTCCGATGTCACTCCACCCCCTTCTTCTTCTACAGATACTCATGCAGCTGGGACTTCGTCTGATCCTGCTGTTGCTGCTGCTGCTGATGTTCCTCCACCGTTTGATGAGGTTTCTGACCTTCGTCGGACTCTTGATACTGTCGTGACCGTTCAGGCGGCTCATGGTCAGCTTTTGGTGGACATCCTTGATGAGCTACGTGCGTTGCGAGCAGATTTGGCGAGCTCTCGTCGATCTCCTCCTCCACCTTTTGATGATGAGTGAGTGCCCTTTGGTAATTCGTCACAAAAAGGGGGAGTACATAGTTCATTGTATCTAGGAGACATTTTTGTGGAGATTTACATTTTAGGGGGAGTTTTTTTTTGTTTACTTGGTAGTAATAATGCGGAGCTTGTGGAGTTATTAGATTGTATCTAGATGCTTCACTGTGTATTCTCATTTTTAGCTCTTGTTTAGGAGATTTATTTTGTTGAGATACATTTGTATGTATTTGTTTCTTATTTCACTATGCTACTACTCTGCTTATTGATTTATATTGATGATGTTATTCATGATATATGTCTTTATTTTGTGTCATGTGAAAGTAAGAAATTTTTATTTATGTATTTCCTGTTTTTTTTTCCACACATGCGTTTATGTGTTTGTTAAGTGTTACAGGAATATACAGGTTGCTTTCAGTCGAACTGCTGTCTACTTTGCAACTGTTAGATAGTAGTTTAGGTTGAATTGTTGAGTGGCTATTTTATTGTAATGGGCTATTTCAATTTGTAACTTTGAGCTTTTTGTTAAGTCTGTGTTTTGTCACGGATTGCCAAAGGGGGAGTTTGTTAGGTTCTAAAGATTAGGAACTAATGTATTTAGAACTTCAATTTGTATGTTGGCAAACCATGATCAAAACAATGTTGAGTCGTGTGTTAGACTTGCTCAAAGTGTGGGTCTAATTGTAAAGTTGGAATCGAGTTTTTATGCAGAAGTACTGTTTACTTTTTGTATGACTCGATCGATCGAAAATTAGACTCGATCGATCGAAAATCGTGCAGAACGTTTTTCTGCAGAAAATTCCAACTCAGCCCAAGCCCGTTTTAATGTATAAGTTTTTATGTTTTGCCCTAAGTATATAAGGGAAAACCCTAGCCACGTTTTTAGAGTTCTGTTTTGCTGTGTTTGTGAATCTATCTGTGAGATCTAGAGGTGTTTACCTTCACATACACTTGGGGTTTACAAACTTGAGATTTATGTCAAGAGTTGTGTAGATCGTTACAGTTGCAGAATCAAGAGAACACAAAGATATACAAGCAGGTGCGCTTGTGGATTTGTTGAAGAATTCCGGAAAGAAGGAGTCCGTGGATCTCGGAGCTATCATGGGGTCATGGTAGTAAGTTTCCTACACTCGGGTAGCAATAAGATGTTAGTGGTTTAAGTCTATTGTGTAAACTTCAATTCTTTCATAGTGGATTCAGTTTACCTTGAGGATAGCTAGGTCAAATCCTCCCCAGGTTTTTACCGGTGTGGTTTCCTGGGTCATCAGATCTTTGTGTTGATTATTTTCCGCTGCTTTGTTATTTTTGCTTAATTGTGTTAACCTAGTTTTAATTAAATTACCTAAGTTAATAACTTGGCTAATTCTCTAGGTTAATCTGCTGGGTTTAAGGGATCTAAACGAACTGACAGACATAAATAACCATCTCACCATTGTTGCCCGCCAATTATGAAATGACATCTGTATGCTTCGGCATAGCAAAAGTGCAATGTTAATAACATCTGTATGCTCCGGCATAGCAAAAGTGCAATGTCAAATGCTTAACCATTGGGTATTTCTTTGCTTTCTCTTATATGCCCATGCATGGTTTGCTTAGAAGAAAAATATGCAAAGAAAAATAAAAAGCAAAAAAAAAAACAAAATGCTTTATATGATTGCATGCGTGTATTCTAGGATATGTGGGAGTTATAAGATATACCTCAAAGGTGATAGTCCTCATCAAACAGTTATGATTATGTGTGAGTTAAAGTGATTTTTTCATATCTCAAATCGTCATAACATGTATACACTTATGCAATCTTGCGATGTTTTTCGCACACAACACGCAATATTTTTTGCTACTCTTGATACATGTACAAGTACAATGTGATTTGGCCATCACAAGGAATGCATGTTTTAATGTATTCTCACTAAACTGTCTTGACTTATTTTTGAAATATAAAATTGGTTAGACTTGTTTAGTGTGTGTGTGTGTGTGTGTGTGTGTGTGTGTGTGTGTGTGTGTTTGGGATCCATATGCTTGACATTTTTATTGCTGAGAGATGATTTTTAGAACTCAAAATGTTGTTTGGATCTTTGGTTGTGTAGCATGTTTGATTGCATTCAAATCTGTGTTTTTCCCTTCTTGAAAAACTGTTTTTAAGCAATCTCAACAGCTCTTCGACACCTCTCAACACCTGGCTTATCTATTGAGCTTTTCAGCTTCCCCTTATCACAATCTCGATAGCTCCTCTATACATCAAGGAAAATTCTGTATGCTCGATAGATACTTGATCCATTGAGAAACATTCTAGATGCTCGATAGATGCTCGACACCTCCTCGATCAATCGAGACACCCTTGCATGCATTTTTTTTCTCTTCTTTGTTTTGCATAATTTCCCTTTGTGTCCATAGCATCTTGTTTTTCTTCTTCTTGTAGGTCTATGGTTTCTTGTTCTCCTCGTTCCCTCTATGTCAGTTTTCTGTCTGTCTCCTATCAAGTCTTTTGGCTTTTTATGCCCTTTGATAATCGTGTCAAAAAGGGGGAGAAATTTGAAAATTGAATGTCATCCCTCAAGGGGAGTAATAGACTTAGGGGGAGAACTTCATGTTAAAGGGAAGAAAGTTTTTGATGTAACTAACTTAGGGAAAGAGTTAGTTTGATACACTTTGATATTAATATATATTTTGTATTGTGCAACTCTTGGTTTTGTAACCATTTACATACATCATATGTTGTTTCTATATTTGATGATGATGTATGTGTTTCACTCTTTATCTCACATGTGTTGTTTCTTTTCTCTCTTTATACACATGTTTATTGTTTATTTAACTTGTCATCATTTTCCACATGGTACCTTGATGTGTTTTGTTTAGTGCCTTTTAGGAAAGACAAGTTAAAGCCAAGTCAAGATTTCAAACCTTCTTCTTGTAGCAACTTCCAAGGTTCAGATCTTTTAGACTAGGCTTTTTTATTCTGTAATCTTAAGTAGAATGTATTTTAGGACATTCAATGTACTTTTGTGGTTTTGTCACAGATTGCCAAAAGGGGAGATTGTTGGGGCCATATTTTTATGTAATTGGCACATCCTTTGACAAAACACAGTTTACTTGTATTTGGATAAATCTAAGTAGGTTCAAGATGATCATTACAAGTGGTTAAATTGAAGACATAAAGATTACTCAAGAACTGCTCAAGAAAAGTGCAATTTGTAGGTCGCAATACCTTGACAAAAGCATGATCTATCGAGATTCATTAAATCTCGACACCTGTCTCGATCTATCGAGCTTACGGAATTCAGAATATAGCTAGAAACATTTTTACTCTAAAAGCCTCTTTGTTTATAGGTTTGTATAATCCTTATTGGACTAAAAAAGTCCAAGGTTTATGTAAACCTATTTGGAATAGGAGAGTCCATTAAGCTTCTATTTAAAGAAGGTGGAAAAGGAAAAACCCTAACCCTAGAAAGCTTCATAAGGTTTTCTTTTTGAAACCCTAGTCTCCTCCTACAGAAGAAAGAGTTCTTGCTGCGTTTTTTATACGCCTTTGGGTTCTGTAACCAAGCAAAGTATTTTGCACTAACATTGAAGATCTTATTGGTGTTTCTTTGTGAAGCTGCTGCAAATCAACTACAACAATCAAAGGTTGCTGTGGAGTTAGTCACGTACTTGGATTCGTGCAAAGGAGTAAGCCACATACTGGGATCCGCGCATCAATTGGTTAGTCACATACTGGGAGCCGTGTATTACAAGGAGAGATTGCCACTACAGAATAAGTCTAATTAGGTATTGGGGTAAGGGTTCAACTGTAGGTTGGTATAAGGTACTGGAATTTCTTTACTTGTAACCGCTTGTTTTAATAATAGTGGATTCTCGGGAGTGGTGACCTTAAAATCATCCAATGGGGTTTTGCTTCGATGGTTTTCTCCATTCGTAAACAAATCACCTGTGTTAAATGTAATTTCCGCTACATTTAATTATTTAGTGATTTGTTTGTGCTACCATGCACTTTGCATGTTAATCTGATTAATTAATTCACTTGGCTAAATTAATCAATTAATTCATCATAAGGAGTCAATACATTTTTGGTCTGTCAAAAAACAAAAAAGTGTTTGTTGATCCAAATTGTGAGTATTGACTGAAAATGTATCTATTGACTGAAAATGTATCTATTGAATGAAAAGGTGCGTGTTGAAGGGTCATAATCCATTGAGTATAAATAAAGGTTCACATTCATTTAATAACTTATTCTTAATTTCTTCTCTTTCATCTTTCTTAAAAACACAAAAAAAAAAAAAAAAAAAAACACAAAAAAAAACCCTTTGAGTATTCTTCAAAATGCTATTTGTAAGTCAGGTCTTTTTTGTTAAATAGTAATTTCATTGAATGCTGGTTGATAATCTATGACAGATAATGATCCCACTCACAATATATATGTGTAAATAGTTACCACCACAAAATGGTCACCGCTGATTTAAGAGCATTTCACTATTTCTGTTTCTTTCTTTGTTATATTAGATTTAGATTTCTATAACTATATAACACACGCATTATATATATATATATATATATACACACACACACACATTCATTTTTCATTTTTGTATGTATGTTGCTATAGCATAATATTTACATGATCCAATAGTTACTGAAAGTCTCTGGTTTTTTGGATCTTTCATGTTCAAAATGATAGGTATATATATTTACTTTCACAATATTCTCTTTTTTTTGGTTTTTACTTTCACAATATTCTCATTATTGTGATTTGTGTGATTTTTTTTGTAGGGGTAAAAGGCCCAATATCAGATAATGGGCCGTGAGCCTGTCCGAGGAGATCCCCCATCCGAGGACACCCCGTCATAAGGGAAGTACCTGGCCTAACCCCCCTTTGGCATATAAACTACATGAAGGAGAAAAAGGACTTGTCCGAGAAGAACTTACTGCTCGAATCATCAAAGGAACGACCCCGACGAAGGTTCTAGCACCGGCCCTGATATTGCAAAGGACTCCCCTGATGTCTATAGATCATAAGGAGCAGGTGGCAACAAGGAGATATTTTATAGAAAGCTACTGCAACCGCATTTATGACCCTGCAGCTAACATCATGGCCGCATTAATGAAGAATAGACGTCTGAACAGTGACCCTGTCGGGACAAGTATCCAAAGGGAATCACCCACTGGCACGTGAGGGGAATTGACCTATAAATAGAGTTGGGAACAAGGGAATAAGGGGACTAAACATTTCTTTTGGTGAAACTAAGGAGAAGAGAACAGAAAGAGAATAAGGAAGCAATAGAAATCTCTAAGAGGCAGCAAAGAACCACTCCTAGGACAGAGCCGAGCAGGACTTAACACTCCCTCTACGCTTCATCTTCATTAGACTGGTCACAACTAGATTTGGGTCGGAAGCAAGCCCACTTTTAACTTTGTTAGTTCAACCCACTCTCTTACAAATTCATTGCAAGGGTACTTTTTGCTTACTGGGCCAGAGTCCATCTCTCCTGTAGGCCCCACGACAATTTGTGCTCTTATAATTGGCGCCGTCTGTGGGAACTAACGGTGACGTTGGCGAGCTGAAAGCTTGAACTATGGTGGGATCAGGCCCTAACAGGGTGGAGTCAAAGGATTCCCAGCGTATTGATCACTTTTCACGACTCGAGCGTGAGAGAGACCGCGAAGGAAGTGTGCACACAAATCGCACAGGAAAGAGCCAACATCGGGAAAAAGGTAAAGAATCCCGCAAAGAAACAACAAAGAGCATGCAACGTGAGATTAACCATCTGAAAAGGAAACTGCGCCATGCACGGAGGAGGTGCAGTCCATCTAGCAGTCCGTCTGTCACGGATGACTCCTCTGACAATGTAATGACGGCAGCTACAGACATCGCTCCAGGACGCCCCCAAGTGAGACTTTCTCCTACGAGGAAGAACATCACCACGACCGCAGGAGCAGAGATACCTCCTCACGGGGCATAGGAAGCGATGCGATGAATAGGGCATTCAACTGGATCTCCAGGTCACCCTTCACGCGCAGCATCGAAGGAGGGAGCCTCCCTCGACGTTTCACTTAACCCACCTTCACCGCGTACGATGGGAAGACTGACCCGGTAGAGCACGTGAGCCATTTCAATCAAAAAATGGCTGTCCACTCTCGGAATGAGACTCTCATGTGCAAAGTGTTCCCCTCCAGTCTGGGACCTGTAGCCATGAGATGGTTTGATGGCCTCGCGGCTAACTCCGTTGGGTCCTTCCGGGAGCTTACTAGGGCTTTCTGCTCTCGGTTCGTTACGAACACAAGGGTCCCTCGGCCACTAGACTCCCTGCTGTCCATGTCCATGTGAGAGGGGGAGACATTGAAAACGTACTCGGACAGGTACTGAGAGATGTTCAACGAGATTGAAGGCAACTTCGATGACGTGGCAGTGAGGACATTCAAGGTCGGTTTACCAGCCGAGCACAATCTGAGGAAGTCGTTAACTAGGAAGCCAGTAAGGAGTGTGCACCAGCTAATGGACCGCATTGACGAGTATAAGCGAGTCGAGGAGGACCAGCTACTTGGAAAGGGAAAAGCTAAGGTTATCCCTCAGGAGAGGAGGGATTTCAGGTTGGACCGGTACAGCATCAGCAGGCGGCGGAGAGACTACAATGTGCACTTCGGGTCTGTTGCATCACAGGCTGTCCATGCTGTGTTCCGAGAGCCAATCCACCAAATTCTGGAAAAAATTCAAAACGAGCCATACTTCAAGTGGCCGAACAAAATGGGGGGTGACCCAACAAAGCGCAATCAGAGTCTTCATTGCCATTATCACCAGGATCGGGGGCATACCACCGAGGACTGCATAACTCTGAAGAGCCACCTGGCACAGCTTGTGAAGGAAGGAAAGCTGCAGCAGTTTATCTATCGGCCAAATAACCAAGGAAACCACCTCAGGCCAGGGGCTTCGGGGACTGCCTCATCAAGGCCCCCACTAGGCACTATTAACGTGATCTTCGTGGCCCCCGGGAGAACTGGATCTTGCCCTTCCAGGGTGATGTCCGTTTCTACGATACCCGCCGAGGATGCAAACCGGGAATTGAAAAGGGCAAGGATAGAAGTCCGACCAGTATTGAGCTTCTCGGACGAAGATAAACAGGGGACAATCTAACCCCATGACGACGCCCTGGTCATCACCCTTAGAATAGGGTGGTACGATGTGAAGAGGGTAATGGTTGATCAAGGGAGTGGGGCTGAGATCATGTATCCGGACCTGTACAAAGGACTGGGCCTACGGCCTGAAGACCTTACAGCGTATGACTCGCCCCTGGTCAGCTTCGATGGAAAGACCGTCTTCCCCAAAGGCCAGATCAGGCTGCTCGTGCAAGCAGGATCCGAAGTGGTCGAGGTGGACTTCATTGTCGTGGATGCGTACTCTCCTTACACGGCAATCGTGGCTAGACCTTGGCTCCACGCCCTAGGGGCAGTTTCATCAACCTTGCACCTGAAGGTTAAGTTCCCGTCCGGAGGACAAGTGGAGGAGATCGTAGGAAGCCAACCAATGGCTAGGCAGTGCCTCATAGCCGCCATCTCCCACTGGCCCAACGCCGAGCCAGCAACCACCTCGGATGGAGATTCATATCAATCAAAGATCCCGAGCCCACCAGACGCCGTGGGGCCAGATGAGGAGAAGTGTGAGAAGTTAGAGAAAGTTGCCATCAAGGGAGACCTAGAGAGATTCTTCCAGGTTGGGGCGCAGTTGCCTCCACGGGAAAAGGAGAAGCTGCTGGCATTCCTTCTGGAAAACATCGATGTATTTGCCTGGAATTCTTACGAGGCCCCGGGAGTGGACCCAGCGTTTATCTGCCATTACCTGAATGTAAGCCCATCAGCCTTTCCCAAAAAACAGCCTCCTCGGCGCTCATCTAGGGAGCATTCTGACGCTGTCAGGGATGAGGTGAACAAACTCAAGCAAGCAGGGGCTATTAAGGAGGTCTTCTACCTAGAGTGGCTAGCTAACACGGTGGTGGTGAAGAAGAAGAATGGGACGTGGCGCGTATGCGTGGACTTCACGGACTTGAACAAAGCCTGTCCAAAGGATCCCTTCCCCATGCCTCGGATTGATCAACTAGTAGACGCAATTGTAGGGCATCCTCGAATGAGCTTCTTGGACGCCTTCCAAGGGTACCACCAAATCCCATTAGCACTAGAGGATCAAGAGAAAATGGCCTTCGTGACGTCCATTGGGAACTACCATTACAAGGTCATGCCATTCGGCCTGAAGAACGCAGGCTCCACCTATCAGAGAATGATGACGAAAATGTTCGAGCCACAGCTGGGGAAATGCATCGAGATTTACATTGATGACATGGTGGTCAAGATTAAGTTGGAGTCCGACCACATCGGCGACCTCGGAAACGTCTTCGAAATTTTAAGGAAGCACAAGTTGCGACTTAATGCTTCGAAGTGCTCTTTTGGCGTTGGATCAGGAAACTTTCTGGGCTATGTGGTCACCCACCGCGGGATTGAGGTCAACCCCGACCAGATAAAGGCAATCAACAATTTGCAGCCTCCTCGGAACCCAAAAAAGGTCTAGAAGTTGACTGGAATGACCGCTGCTCTCAACCGATTCATCTCCAGGTCGGCAGAGAGACTTCGGCCCTTCTTCCAGCTGTTGAACAAGTGGAAAGGGTTCGAATGGAATGAAGAGTGTGTTCTGGCTTTCTAGCAGCTAAAAGAATACCTATCTCGGCCCCCCATCATGTCCAGTCCCGAGAAGGACGAAGTTCTGTTTGCCTACATTGCAGTATCCACCCATGCTGTGAGCCTGGTACTTATACGGGTCGACAACGGCGTACAGAAGCCCGTTTATTATGTGAGTAAATCCCTTCACGAGGCTGAGGTCCGTTATCTACCACTTGAGAAGGCCGTGTTCGCAGTGGTTCATACCACTCGCAAGCTCCCTCACTACTTCCAATCACACACCGTTGTGGTCCTTACCCAACTCCCCCTTAGATCCCTGCTCTGGAGTGCAGACTACATAGGGAAGATCGCAAAATGGGGCACAATCCTAGGGGCTTTTGACATAAAATATATGCCACGTACCTCGGTCAAAAGGCAGATACTAGCCGATCTAATGGCCGAGTTCACTGAGCCTGCATTCGGGGAAACCGCCGAAAAGGCGCGCAGAGATGGGAAACCAGTTGGCCTGGTGTCCGTCCCGGAAACCCCTCGCTGGAAGTTGTACACTGACGGAGCAGCCAATCAAAGAGGCTCTGGGATGGGACTGGTCCTGATATCTCCAGAGAAGGTTGTTATCGAGAAATCCTTAAGGCTAAACTTCTCGGCTACCAATAACGAAGCCGAGTACGAGGCCCTACTGGCTGGAATGGACATGGTGTGGAAAATGGGTGGAAACGCCCTAGAAGTATTCTCAGACTCATTTCTGGTCGTCGGACAAGTCAGAGGAGAGCTCGAGGCACGCGACGAAAGGATGCAGAAGTACCTAAGGCAGGTGAAGCGCCTGCAATCACAGTTCAGATCATTCAGTCTGCAACACATCCCTCGGAGCGGGAACACCCACGCGGACTCCCTGGCCACTCTCGCAACCTCCACGGCCCAAGGACTACCTCGGCTTGTCTTGGTAGAGGACGTACAAAGGCATGCCGAAGAGGTAAATGGACCTGGTGTCTGTCAGGTCAGAGCGGTACCGAGCTGGATGGACCCTATGGTAACATACCTCAAAGATAACATCCTACCACTGGACAAGACCGAAGCGGACAAAGTGCGGAGGAAAGCTCCTTGGTTCTGGCAATCAGGAGACAGCAAACTGTACAAACGCTTTTTCTCTGGACCCTATTTACTGTGCGTACACCCAGAAGCAACGGAGTCGCTCCTCGAAGAACTACACGAAGGGATTTGTGGGAGCTACACAGGAGGCAGATCCCTAGCTCACAGAGCTCTAACTCAGGGATACTGGTGGCCGAACATGCAGAGGGAATCGCAGGAATTCGTGAAGAAGTGTGACCAATGCCAAAGGTTTGCGCCTGTTAGGTTCTAAGAATTAGGAACTAATGTATTAGAACTTCAATTTGTATGTTGGCAAACCATGATCAAAACAATGTTTAGTCTTGTGTTAGACTTACTCAAAGTATGGGTCTTAATATAAAGTTGGAATCGAGTTGTTGTGCAGAATTACTGTTAACTTTCTGTCAGACTCGATCGATCGAAAATTAGACTCGATCGATCGAAAATTGGGCAGATCGTTTTTTTGCAGAATTTTCCAACTCAGCCCTAGTTCATTTAATGTATAGGGTTTTATGTTTTGTCCTAAGTATATAAAGGAAAACCCTAGCCACGTTTTTAGAGTTCTGTTTTGTTGTGTTTGTGAATCTCATTGTGAGATCTAGAGGTGTTTACCTTCACATACACTTAGGGTTTACAAACTTGAGATTCATGTCAAGAGTTGTGTAAATCAATAAAGTTGCAGAATCAAAAGAGCACAAAGATATACAAGCAGGTGCACTTGTGGATTTGTTGAAGAATTCAAGAAAGAAGGAGTCCGTGGATCTCGGAGCTATCATGGGGTCATGGTAGTAAGTTTCCTACACTTGGGTAGCAATAAGATGTTAGTGGTCTAAGTCTTATTGTGTAAACTTCGATTCTTTCATAGTGGATTCAGTTTACCTTGAGGATAGCTAGGTTAAATCCTCCCCAGGTTTTTACCGGTGTGGTTTCCTGGGTCATCATATCTTTGTGTTATTTATTTTCCGCTGCTTTATTGTTTTTGCTTATTTGTGTTAACCTAGATTTAATTAAATTACCTAAGTTATCACTTGGCTAATTTATTAGGTTAATATGTTGGGTTTAAGGGGTCTAAACGAACTGACAGCGCCTAACATACACCAGCCAGGGGGAGTTCTGAATCCTCTGTCTAGGCCGTGGCCTTTCGCCCAGTAGGGCTTAGATATTGTGGGCCCCTTCCCTAAGGCAGCAGGAAACAAAAGATACCTGGTCGTCGGCACGGACTACTTCACCAAGTGGGTTGAAGCCGAGCCCCTAGCCAACATCAGAGATGTGGACGTCCAAAAATTTGTATGGAAGAACATTGTAATCTGGTTCGGGGTGCCACACACGCTCATCTCGGATAATGGCCTGCAGTTTGACAGTAAAACGTTTAGAAAGTTCTGCTGCGAATTGGGCATTACAAACAGGTACTCCACCCCCGCATACCCGCAAGGGAACGGCCAAGCTGAAGCAGTTAACAAAGTCATAGTGGGCGGTCTCAAGAAGAGGTTGGACGACGCCAAAGGAAAATGGGTGGAAGAATTGCACCACGTCCTCTGGACTTACAGGACAACCCCCCGGAGATCGACAGGGGAAACTCCTTTCGCAATGACGTACGGTGCTGAAGCTGTCATTCCCATAGAAACGGGATTCCCCACTCTTAGAACCAGCTCTTTCTCCTCGGCTGACAATGACATGCTGCTAAAGGACAATCTAGACCTAGTCGTCGAGCGCAGAGAAAATGCTGCAGTCCAGCTAGCCTACTACCAGCAAAAACTCAAGCGGAGCTATGATGCCAATGTCAAGTTAAGACCACTTGCCCCAGGAGATTTGGTCTTGAGAAGAGTCGTGGGCACGGCGAAAAACCCGGCCTGGGTGAAACTGGGACCTAACTGGGAAGGCCCTTATCGGATCCTGTCAATAGTTGGAATAGGAGCTTTTTACTTAGAAGATCTAGATGAAAGAGCTGTACCACGTCCGTGGAATGTAAATAACCTGAAAAGGTATTACTATTAATGAACATGTCCATTCTCACATTTAATTCTACTATTTTGCTTGTTCACTAAGTGTTAAACAGAACCTTGGTCAGGCCTGGTCTCTCGGACCACCTACCTTGGCTAAATTAACACCACTAAGTGTTAAACAGAACCTTGGTCAAGCCTGGTCCCTCGGACCATCTACCTTGGGTAAATTAACACCCCTCAGTGTTAAATAGAACCTTGATCAGGCCTGGTCCCTCGGACCACCTACCTTGGGTAAATTAACACCCCTTAGTGTTAAACAGAACATTGGTCAGGCTTGGTCCCTTGGACCACCAACCTTGGGTAAATTAACACCCCTAAGTGTTAAACGAAACCTTGGTCGGGCCTGGTCCCTCGGACCACCTACCTTGGGTAAATTAACACCCCTTAGTGTTAAAAAGAACCTTGGTCAGGCCTGGTCCCTCGGACCACCTACCTTGGGTAAATTAACACCACTGAGTGTTAAACAGAACCTTGGTCAGGCCTGGTCCCTCAGACCACCTACCTTGGGTAAATTAACACCCCTCAGTGTTAAAAAGAACCTTGGTCAGGCCAAGTCCCTCGGACCACCTACCTTGGGTAAATTAACACCCCTAAGTGTTAAACAGAACCTTGGTCAGGCCTGGTCCCTCGGACCACCTACCTTGGGTAAATCAACACCCCTAAGTATTGAACAGAACGTCGAGCCACACACCTTGGGTAAGTTAATATTCCTAAGTGCCAAGCATGTTGTTAATCGTGCCTGACTCCTCTTACTGTACATTCTATCCGACAAAGTACACTCACACCGTGTTCTAAACATTGATTAGCCCCTTTCATTTACCAGTTTCATTTGTTAACAGATTCAATTTTTGGCCTTGGTGGCCTTACTGGCGTTAGTAGATTACTGGCCTTAGCAGTTCAAAGGGCTCAGTTCATTTATTGGTTTTATATTACTGGCCGTGGCAATTCGAAGAGCTCAGTTCACTTATTGGTTTTATTGTTCGGTATTCGACCTAATCACACTTGTGCCTTCCAACGGTCTATACAATCTGAATAGTAATAGAAGAAAATTGAGCTCTGAGTAAAGGGAAATGATAACACTTTCATTAATCAGAATTCGTTACAAAATTCATTACAAAATGCTTTGATGACAAGTCTCCTAGATAATATTAACATCAAACTTCTATAACGAGAGTCGGGGAGCTGTCCTTCTCGGCTGGTTCGGCATCCCCGGGAGTGGCCTCAGAATCTGCGGGTACAGCTTCGCTGGTTTCCACGACCCGAGAAGGAACCGTTGTAACGATGTCCCTACCTCCGACATCCGCTACAGGATCCGCCTGCTCTTGTCCCTCGGACTCATTTACCTCAGGATCCTGAGCGGATGGTTCCATGGTTTAGGAAGGCGAAGCTGAGGAAGGAACTGAGGCAACCCGGAGATGGGGGTGTAAACAAAACTTCTCCGGGCGCCTCAAGTCGGAGGTGGCCGAGACCCCTGCTTGATTTAAGGTCTCCTCCCAGGTATACTTGCAGTAATCTCGGCACACCTCCGCAAGTTCATCCGCCAACCTCACCTCCGTCTCCTCAATACCTCGGAGGTATTTTGCTTCCTTCTCGGCCACGGCTGACCGCTCTGCTGCTCGAACAACTTCCTTGGCCCTCTCCAGTTTGGCCTTGAGGTCCAAAACCAGCTGCCGTTGAGTCGCCAGTTCCAGCTCGGTCGTATACAGCTTCTTGCGTTGATCTTCTGCCTGGTCCTCGGCGCTCTTCAGCCCAGCCTCTACGCTCCGCCGGTCCCTCTCCTCAGTCGCTAGCTTCTTAGCCAGCTCTTGCTTTTCACGCATGGCAACCCCCAGGCTCTTCTCGGCAGCAATCCGGGACTGAGTCTCTTCCCTGGCCTTATTGCGGGAGTCCCTGACCCAGTCCTCGGCTACGAAGATCTGCTGGGTTACCTGCAAATAGAATAAGAAGATAAAGTTAGCCTATGAATGACAACTTCTGGAAAACTTAGCTCAAGTTCGAGTATTTACCATGGATAAGTCCCTTTTGAGAGACATGAACAGGTCGGCCTGCCTCCAGGACTTTACCTCGTCCATATCCCGAGGCAAAAGAAGCGGGCGTTCTAGCGCCTCGGCGATATACGCCGAGTGGCCCTTCTGGAACTCCCTGATAGAGGCGTCTACAGGAATGGGAGCTCCATCCAGGTCCAATCTCGGCGCCCAGACGGCCTGTTGGCGGCTGTCCCTAGCATGGGTGCCAGCCCTGTCTTCCGGAGGGGAAACCCTTCGGCCATCCCTCCTATCTTTTTGATGTTTTGGCCCCTTTTGATCAGGTGGGTGCACTTCCCCTTCCTCGATGTCCTAGTCTACCAGCTTCCTCTTCTTCTTTAGATCAGGCATGGGTAGAAGACCGGACCCGGACACAGGTGCATGAGGAGGAGAGGGAGGAAGCTTGTCTGTTGTAACCGACTTGGGTGCACCCTTGGTAGTTGCGCTCTTATTTTTGCCTGCCAGGAGGTCCCTTAAACTCGGCCTCGGGATGAGCGACATTTCTTCTTCTTCTTCTTCTTCTTCTTCTTCTTCTTCCTCTGCAAGACTCCCGAGTTGCGCCGCTTCTCGGGGTTGAGTCTGCGCTTCTTCTCCTTCCTCAAAATGGAAATGGTCTATCTCCTCCTCCAAAGACAGACAAGATGGGGAAGACTCTTCCCTTCGAGTTGAAGGCAGAGGAAGAGCTTGCTGAGGCGACCACTCTACTGGAGGAAGGTCTCTCTTCGCCAAGAAGCCGGGCCGAGACACATCGATTCTATTAATCCTGTTGTCCCCCTGTCGGATCGCGTTCCCGACCTCTTGGAAACTTGTTGACAAAGGGGTGAAGTCCAGGATCAGATGAACGGCACGTAATTGGCCGTCTGAATGCACGAATATCTTAGATCGCAGCAACGTATTCAGCGCGAGCACGTTCACCAAACTCAGCCTCGGGCCAACGCGCTGTCTGTCTGTAAACACAATGGAGAAATACAGGATTAGTTATCTCTTCTGAGAAATCAATCTAGCTAATTGCAGAATAAAGTTAAAAAAAAAAAAAACACAAATGGGATCCTATGGTATTTCACCCTATTCCTAGGGCACCCCACCTGGCTCCCCCTCCTTGGTCGGACAATGCTGGCCGTCATGCCACGCCCCAGAGACGATGACGAAGTCGTCCATCATGCCCTTGTTGGACTTGGGAAGACACGACAGCATTCTTACTACCGGGGACCTGGACTTTAGGTAGTACCCCCCATCGGCCAAGGAGTGGCACTCGTACATATGTACGACGTCGTGCCATGTGAGTTGCAAGCCCATCATTCGGTTGAGGGCATCAACACAGCCTAGAACCCTAAACATATTGGCTGTGCACTGATGCGAGCACAACCTATGGTTCCTAAGGTAATCCCTAGTCACGCTACCCATGGGGATGGTCATCCCTCCCTCCAAAAAGGCGATCACGGGGATGACCACTTCGCTGGTCCGCCTATCGATCAGAATGTTTTCTGGCGGAAAATATCGGAGATTTACCCCCTCAGGGATACGGTATTTCGCCTTGAAAAGCTCTATGGCTATAGGCGAATCGACAAAACTCTTAAACCTACCCATTTGACTGAATAAAAGAAAGCTGGAGGGGTTTCCTAAGGCAAAGAAGGAGTGAACAGAAGGCCGAGATGCTCGGCCGAGGAGGTAAAAACGAGCGGACTAAATACTTACGAGGATGGTTGATGTCTCTAGTTCGAATGTCTCTTAAACACCTACGAATCTTTGAAGTAGAAGTCCTCGGACTGTCTATAAGGAAGGAACGAGTGTTAACAAGATCGTCTTAGAACACGGGAACACTTGAACGAATGCAAAGTAAAGAAAACTGCCTCCTCACAACCTTTTTATACTACAGGAAAAAAATGAGTGGGCTGTATCCCGCTCAAAATTTCGCAAAGAAACCCTGACCACACGATCTGCTCCTCACCGTTGATGAAGGGAACAGGGCGCCACCCAGAGCAATAAATAACGCGCCACAATTTCCGAAGCGTCGTCAGAAGTGGAGAAAATCGCATAGGAACGCCTCCACGTGGATAAACAGAAAAGTTTAAACGGGTCTTACCCCTAGAGAAATCAAAACCCCACCTCTCTCTTCGGATAAGAGGGAAAGCCGGAATTTTGAGGGGCTATTGTAGGGGTAAAAGGCCCAATATCAGATAATGGGACGTGGGCCTGTCCGAGGAGATCCCCCATCCGAGGACACCCCGTCATAAGGGAAGTACCTGGCCTAACCCCCCCTTTGGCATATAAACTACATGAAGGAGAAAAAGGACTTGTCCGAGAAGAACTTACTGCTCGGATCATCAAAGGAACGACCCCAACGAAGGTTCTAGCACCGGCCCTGATATTGCAAAGGACTCCCCTGATGTCTATAGATCATAAAGAGCAGGTGGCAACAAGGAGATATTTTATAGAAGGCTACTGCAACCGCATTTATGACCCTGCAGCTAACATCATGGCCGCATTAATGAAGAATAGACGTCTGAACAGTGACCCTGAGGGGATAAGTATCCAAAGGGAACCACCCACTGGCACGAGAGGGGAATTGACCTATAAATAGAGCTGGGAACAAGGGAATAAAGGGACTGAACATTTCTTTTGGTGAAATTAAGGAGAAGAGAACAGAAAGAGAATAAGGAAGCAAGAGAAATCTCTAAGAGGCAGCAAAGAACCACTCCTCGGACAGAGCCGAGCAGGACTTAACACTCCCTCTACGCTTCGTCTTCATTAGACTGGTCACAACTAGATTTGGGTCGGAAGCAAGCCCACTTTTAACTTTGTTAGTTCAACCCACTCTCTTACAAATTCATTGCAAGGGTACTTTTTGCTTACTGGGCCAGAGTCCATCTCTCCTGTAGGCCCCACGGCAATTTGTGCTCTTACAGTTTTCTTTTTGTTTCTTTCTATTTTCAGTATTAGATTTCAATTCTTTTGATTGTTTTGAAACGCATATTGATCAAAGCTATAAACGGAGATGTGTCCGCCGGTTTTTTTTTTCTTTTTTTTTAGCAATGATATTGGTTAATGCATTTACATATATATGGATCTACATTTTAGAGATTGAGATTGGAAAATATCTTATTTTCTGTCTATAATTAACTGTCTTGGTTGATTTGTAGACCAAGGTTTTCAGAACCGGACCGGATCGGGAGGTCGGACCGTAAAAACCGAAAACCGGGATGAAAATTGGTTTTTTAAGCATAAAGAACCGGATTTTTTGTTAATTTCGTGAACTCCTAAAACCGGAGTTGGACTGCATGAACCGATGGCAAGAACCATGCGGTCCAACCCCTTAGCAATTTTTTTTTTTTTTTATAAAAACAACTTAACACAATTTTATTCTACTTAATTAAATTATCCATCTCTTACAAGGAATTAAAAAAAATTATAATTAAAATCCTTCAAAGATATTCAACTTTACTTTAAAAATTAATCATAAATTTTAATGTTTTCATTATTATTATTTTATTTTATTAACTTTCTTATTTAATTATTAAATATATGCTTGAAAATCATTAAATTTCCCTCACATATATAGATATATTAGTCAATTTTGCTAGTTTTATAAATTTAATATCTATATTTAGGCTTTAATTAATTATTAAATTAATTATGACGTTATCACGGTTCAACCTTGGTTCAACCTCGGTTTGACCTCAAAAATCTTAAACCTCTCCTTTTTACGGTTCAATGAACGGTTCGGGTCTGAAAACTTCGTTATAGACATGAATGTACTGTGTAATGTATCTCTTTTGATGAATGGCAATTACAATAGAAAAAAAAAAAGTGTATCTATTGAAAGGTCATAACCATTCAAATTCGATATACTAAAAGGTGTCTATTGACCGAAAGGTGCCTATTAATCGAAAATGTGCCTATTGGCTGAAAAAGTGCCTATTAAAAAGTCATAACCCTTCATATTGGATATACAAACAGGTGTCTATTGACCGAAAAGATGCATATTGGTCAAAAATGTGTCTATTGAATGAAAATATGCCTATTATGAGAAAGTGCCTATTGATCGAAAAGTTGTCTATCAAATAAAAATGTGTTTATTAATCGAAAAGGTGCCTATTGAAAAATGAAAAGTCACATTTGATCAGTGTTTTTAAATGTATATGTGGCATTAATTTATGTAGTCACGTGGCGTAATAAGGCGCGAACAACAAAAAGTCAATATAAATAGATATATAGATAATATAGATTAAAAAATTCACTAGGGAGTCGGTGTTCTATTCCTTTCTGAAATAGGATACTAAAGTGGGCCTCTTGTTTTATAAGTTGGGCTGGACTGACTTCTTTTTCTTTGTTGTCTTCCATTCTATTTGGTTCCCCCCTCTATGATATAGTGAAGAAAAAACTCTATGTAGAAGTTGTTATATTTGTGGTATAATTAAATGGTTTTGAATTTGCTGAAGAATAGGTAAAAGAATCATAGCAGGAACAAAAGAAATTACCATCTCTATTTTTTTGGGATAAAAATTTATCCTCTCAAGTCTCAACGGGTGCTACATGATCCAATCTTCAATCTCTCAAGTTACCATCTTTCTGTCATTAAATGTTCGAATTTGGTAGATTGTTAGGTTCGATTAAGCAATATTTCTACTAAACAATTTAGTTAGGCCTTTCTTCTTTTTCGAGAATCAACAATTTAGTTAGACCTACCACAATTAATTGGCTTGAATTAGACTAATTAGTTTATCAAAGTTTTACAGTACAAGCGGATGGCAATATATAGAAACAAAATGACATAAGATAACGGGCAAATGAGAAACAAGGTAGGTTTCCATCAAGAAAGGTTCATTACTTACATTTTCTTTCTTGCATTAAAACTGTGAAATATTTATTTAAATTAAAATCTTATTAATGCAATCTGTAATTCTGTATATTTGCACTCTACATTTTGTATGAATCAGTATAGTGTATGATTTTTTTTTTTTTTTAAATCTGGCTAACAGTAAGTGTAACTGAAATGTTGATGGTCTAATTTTGAAATCATTTTCAATGAAATAGATATCAACCATTTTATAAAATAAATACATAAATAAATAATCTTGAAATCAGTTCTTTTTTTCAACTATTCCAATTGTTTGGGTGTCGAATAATACATCTATATATATCTAAATGCTGAAGCGTAGCATTTATTGTTGCTACGCTCCAGTTGAGCCACATCATCGCCACGTCACAAAGTTTTTATTTTCCTTATTTTTTTGGGTTTCCATTTTATATATTCTATTTAATCAATCCCATTCTCTCTCTCAACTCATCATCTTCCCATCAAACAAACGGCTAATATTTATGCTATTAATGACTTTCCCATTGAATCCAAATTCCCTTAAATTCAGCAATCAATTATTCTCTCTCTTGTACTTATCATCTCTTTATCAAAAAAACGGTTTCTTTCCCTCATCAAAACATTCAATTGCCTCATTTTGGATTTAAAGCCCACTGATTTAATTTCTTTATATATAGGTTTTGAATTGCTTTCTTTCCACCCCATCAGTCATCAAATTACAACTAGAATTGGAAGGTCCATTTGAGGTCAATTTTTTTTTTCTTCCCTTGAGCTTCTTTGCTTTTTTGCCACATTTTTTTTTTTTATGTTTTGTACTGGATTTTCTTTTCTAGGGTTGTAAATACCATGTTTCTCTTTTTTTCCTTTTTCCAATTTTCAATTGATAGTCTATCTCTTTTTATTCATGTTTATAATTTTTCTTTATATTATTATGTTTTACCCATTAAAATTGTTAGTGTCTAAATAATTGGAATGCATTTTATTGATTTAGTGCATGATCATTTTCCTCCCATTTGTTTATTTTATTTTCTGAATGGTTTTGTAATTTTTAAACTAAATACTACATAGATTCTTGCTACTTTTCTTTTAATCTCATCTAAATCTATGCTAATTTTTAACTTCTCAGGATAACTTGGAATAGAAAATAAAATATTATGATTGATAGGTATGGACCATATGTTATTCCTCTTTTTCTTTGTATTTGGGATTATAACTTAGTTTAATATGGTTATTTTCATTAATTTTTTGACAAATTACGATGTAATGGTTTGTATTGGATTTTCTTTTCCAGGGTTGTAAATACCATGTTTTTTTTTTCAATTGATATTCTATTTTTTTGTATTCATATTTACAATTTTTTTTTACATAATTGCTTTTTACCCATTAAAATTGTTTGTGTTTAAAGAATTGGAATACGTTTTATTGATTTAGTACATGATCATTTGCCTCTCATTTGTTTATTTTATTTTCTGAAGAGCTTTGTAATTTTTAAAATTAAATACTGCATAAATCCTTGCTAATTTTCTTTTAATTTCATCTAAATCGATGCTAATTTATAACTTCTTAGAACACCTTGGAAGAGGAAACAAAATATTATGATTGATAGGTATTGACCGTAAGGTGTTCCTCTTTTTCTTTGTATTTGGGTACCATTTATCTTCTCAAAAAAAAAAAAATCATACAATTTATAACTATTGCATCCATTTTATTATTGTGGAAATGCATGTAATATTTCTTTATGTTTCCATGGTAATGCTAATGTCCATTACTTTTAAATTAAAAAATTCTCTCAATTGAAGCATATACCTTGACGTGATCTCATTCTTAGGAAATCCTACAACTTAATTCAAATCATGCTAACCAAAAAAAAAAATATATATATATATATATATATATAGAATGATTTAGTATAGTCCACAATGAATTAAATCATATTGCCTTAGTAATTAGCTTAATTAAGCTTATCTAATTCTCAAGAAAAAAAAAAACCTTAAACTTATATCTTATTGTTCAATTTGGCTATGATATGTTGCACTTCAATCCATCATACTCCTTAAATATTCAAAAATATAATATAAATAACATAAGAAATATAATAGATAAATACAACAAGAAATCAACTAGGCATTTCTTTTGTACTACAAATTTCACTATTATAATTCTTAAATAATATGTATTTAAATATTCACTACTAGCTCTTTTAGAAAAACAATCATTTTTTATTTTTTTTTTTATTTTTTTTTTTTTTTTTTTTGCCTTCGTATATATTTCTTCTATCTAATTGAAAAAAAAAATATCCATAAACTTCTCATTTATGAAGGAAATTATTTTCTTTGATCAAAATTTTTGAGAAAAAAATAATGAATATGGAAAGTCTTAAATTTTTCATAAACCTAAATGGTAGTTCAAAAGTCCTTTATTCAGGCTTACTATTATGTTACTATATATATATATATATATATATATATATAACATTAACCATGCAACTAAGCAGTTATAAATACATTTTTCAATTATCAAAATATACAAAGTCTCTTCCTCTTCCCCAACCTTTCCCCTTCTTTAACACTTATGTATTGTATATACATTTTTCCCTTCCCACACACCCACACACACACACACACACACAAATAATTGTGAAATCTTTTAATCTCTCTATTAATTATCTCTAAAATATAGAAATTTTGTTTGGCTTCATTTTGTTAGGTTCTTTTTCATGATCATTGGTTTATATGCTGCGAGTTGGGTTAAAGTTGCAGAACTTGGAGAGATCAAACAAGATACAGTTGCTACATGAATATTTTAGAAAGCAAGAGTATTATTATACTAAAACAAATATGGACATATAAAAACAATTATACTGTGAATACGTTTGCTTTCCCCTACCCCTTTTATGCTATTTGTTGATTGACTAAGATCAACTACACATTTTTATTTTTTGGAGAAACGATCAACTACACATTTAGCTTCCTTAGTTTTTCACATTTTTTAAATTTTCATGGAAAGGAATAATAGAAATCAATATATGTTTTGGGGAGAAAAGTTTTTGTAATAGTTGATTCTCATTCATGAGTTTAGTGATTATCAAAATAGAAACTATTATAATTTTGTTTAATAGCTCTTATGTTATAAAATGGGAACAAAGTTTGGATAAATTGCTCAATGACTTCTCCAAAAATGCAAAATAATGTTAGCTTTCATATGAAACCAACAAGATTCATTTTATGTTCTAATAAAAATTAGACATTTTCCATTTTTTTAATTGTATTGTGTTTTGATACATATCTCACACTATTATGACGTATTACAAAATATTTTGTCATATATAATAATTGAAAGTAAAATGCAACATGTTTCCTTGCCAATACACACACACACACACACACACACAATCAAGATAAAGACTACTTTACTTACATAGAATTTATTATATATTACAATGTAATCACATTATTGTGAGATGAGTTTGGGACTATTATTAATCAATCTCAACTATTATTCTCATTCTTTACTTAACAAAAAATAATATGACATCAAAATTATCTCGCGCATTGCGCGGGTCTGCGACTAGTTCATAATAATAAGCATGAGCCAAGAGTCTTTAGTTCAACTAGTTGGCACTTCCTAGTGTATCCATGACATCTAAGATTCAAATCTCCCCTCCTCTTTGTAACAATTGAATTTAATAATAAACCACCTTTGAAACTCTCTTAAAAAAAATAATAAACCACCTCATTATCACTACTTTTGAATATTTACCTATGTAAGCATAGATAATGGCCTAGTATTATGTTATTGTGTAATTATTCAATACACTCGAAGCACAATAAATGTATGTTCTCTCTCTCACATGAATAGTAAATCACAATATGAATTTTTTTTTTTTTTTAGATAAATCTCAACATGAATTTATTTAGTAGGACTTACCTTTTTTTTTTTCTTTTTTTTTTCACTTAGTTAGAAATTCCAAAATACAAACCTAGGGAGCAGGAAATTATTGTGCTCCAGGATCACTAAATAATAATTATCCGCTATTAATGCTAAGGCCAAACATTTTTTAATTGTTTTCACCTCTATATGTGATAAGTTGTAATTGAAGTAATAATACTTTTACATTAGTATAGATTGCATACACATAGTAACAATCCACAGTAGCCATTGTGAAAATTTTGTTCCTAAACTAATGACCCATTTGGTATTAATGTAGGAAGTATAACTTAGCTGTCAAAGTTTAGTAACAGAGCTTTTGGTGCTAAAGAGTTCTAACTAAAAGGAGTTATAGCATTTAGAGCAATATTTAAAGTTGTTGAAAGCTATTTGGTAATCAATTGCTAAAAAAGATATTAGACATGAGCAAGAAAACGCTAAAACAAATTGTAAAAATATTAGCGCCGGTGACATAGTTTGAACGTGTTTTTTTTTTTTTTTTTTTGGGCAGAAAGGGGAGATATATAAGAACTTGTGTGGCTACTGCCACAACATTACAAATACGGTTCTGGGTCAAGCCCAACTTGTCAAAACGCATAGAATTTACAAAAGAGAGGGGAGGGGAATCAAAAGTGACAAAATCATCCTCCATGACTGCTCCTGCTCTAGCTAGGGCATCAGACAGTTTGAACTTTGAACCATTACATCCGTTGCATTAATAGGGCACTACGATGAACTCTTTTAACTATCACCTTTTTTGTTGAATGGGATTGCAAATACTCTTGAGCCATTTCAACTTGTCCTGATATGGTTTTAAATCCATGACCTTGCTGCCATCTAATGACCATTGAATCACCTGTTCAACAGCATCTTTAATCTCTTTCTGAACAGCAGGGCTAAGCTTCGCACAAATATTCTCATCATTGACAGCATTCTTCATGTCGTAGGCATAGTTCGCCAAATCTAACTTAGCCTTAACCTTCTTCATGTGATAGTCATCTTCAGCCTTGCATCTCTTCACATCCTGGACCACCCTCTCAACCTCTTCATTGGACAGTCTCCAATAATCATTGGTAATAGTGATCTTCCTTTTTACACCAGCGGTCTTCTCTGTTGCAGAAACATTCAAGATACCATTGATGTCAAGATCAAAACAAACTATTACCTTTCCAACACCCCTGGGTGCTGGAGGAATGCCAGAAAGCACAAATTTTCCCAGCAAGTTGTTATCAGTAGATCTTGCTCTCTCACCCTCATAAACTGAAATACTCACTTCAAGCTGGTTGTCCATCATGGTTTGGCATTCACGCTCCTTCTTGGTGGGAATGGTGGTATTCCTTGGAATCAAAACAGACATCACCTGTCCACTAGCCTCTATACCAAGGTACAGAGGGGTGACGTCGAAGAGTATAATGTCTTGAATTTTCTCATTACCCATTCCAGTTAAGATTGCAGCTTGAACAGCAGCTCCATAAGCCACAGCCTCATCTGGATTTATGCTCTTGCAGAGCTCCTTCCCATCAAAGAAGTCCTGTAACAGCTGCTGCACCTTGGGGATTCTGGAAGAACCACCCGTGAGAACAACATCATGGACACAACTCTTGTCCATCTTTGCATCGGCCAAACACTTTTCCACAGGCTCGATACACTTCTTGAACAAATCCATGTTGAGTTCCGCAAATTTGGCACAATTAATAGTTGAAAAGAAATCAATACCATTATATAAACAATCAACTTGAATGGTAGTCTCAATTGCAGAAGAAAGAATCCTCTTTGCATTCTCACAAGCAGTTCTTAACCTCCTAAGAGCTCTGGAATCTCCACTAATATCCACCTTGTGCTGCCTCTTAAATATTTCAACAAAGTGCTTTAACATTCTGTTATCAAAGTCCTCACCTCCAAGGTGAGTATCTCCAGCAACGGCCTTCACTTCGAAGACACCATTCTCAATGGTAAGTAGTGAGACATCAACAGTACCACCACCTACATCAAAAATCAACACATTTTTCTTGCCAATGCAGCCAGACTTCTCAAGACCATATGCAAGGGCTGCAGCAGTTGGTTCATTGATTATACGAAGGACATTCAACCCCGCAATTCCTCCAGCATCCGTTGTGGCCTTGCGCTGGGAGTCATTGAAGTAGGCAGGGACAGTAACAACCGCATTCTTCACAGGTGTGCCCAGGTGGGCTTCAGCCATATCACGCATCTTTTTGAGCACCATAGATGAGATTTCCTCAGCAGCAAAACGCTTCTCTTCACCCTTATAGTTGACCACAATCAACGGCTTATCACTAGGACCTTCAATGACCTTAAATGGCCAAAGGTTGATATCGCTTTGAACCAAGGGATCACTAAATCTCCTACCAATCAACCGCTATGCATCTGCAATACAATACCCTTCTAAGAAAGAGACACTTCAAATAGAATAGGAAAAATTATAAACCAACAATGAAGCAGAAGAGCCAGGAGGTCGTGTTTACTACAGCAATTGAATTTAGATGTTGGAGTTTAAGCTTCTGTTGTACTCTTTTTTTCCTGATTTAATAGAATTGAGATTTCCTTCAAAAAATAGAGAGACACAAGAACCGGAAATTAAGTATTGATTCTTTGTTGACAACTGATGGAGACAATACCACTTGAAGGTACCGTCGCCCTTCGAGTGGGTGACGGCACGGGAGTGGGTGACGGCACGGTAGGGGTGACGGCACTGCTCCATTCATCTTGCTCGACCGTGTCTCCAGCTGGCCCCGACGGCGTCATCCACGCGCCGACGGGGTGAACGGGTGACGGGAGAAAGCTAAAAGGACTGACATGCCTTGTCAGGCACGCCAAACGCTGAAATAGATATCTTGTACTCCACGCAATAGGAAGTGGCTTCAGTGAGGAGAGATTTCCGTAAAGAACACGTCTTAGGGCATGGCTCCGACCAGAGGTTCTCTCCTCCGACACGCCAAAGTCCCAACTTTGCTCCACTATAAATACCCTCGACCCTCATGAAAAAGGTACGCATGTTTTCTATCCCGACTCTAGCACTCTGGAGTTGTGAGCAATACTAACTTGACCGTCGGAGAGTCGTTGGCCGGTACCACACCGGTACTTCCCTTTGAGGTTCTTTTTACTCGTGCAGGTCTACCTGAAACGCGCGAAGACCCTACGACTCACTGAGGGTGATTTCCGGCATCATCAGTTGGCGCCGTCTGTGGGGAACGAGCACGTACTTAGGCTGTATTCTGTGCTTTCCGGACAAAGAGTTGTATGGTACTCACGCGTTCGAGGGTTACCACCATGAACGATCAAGACAACGGACAATGCACCACGACCCTCGAGAGACAAGTCCAAACTCTGGCGGCCGCGGTGGAGCGCCTCACAAAGCGCAACAATGACTTGGAAGAACAACTATTGCGAAGGGACGCGACGGCAGGCAACCATGGAGAGAATGAGGAAGACAACGCTCGGGAGAGGGATCATGGAGGCCCGGAGGGGAGCAACGCATTGACCCAACCCAAAGGGCAGGGGACAAGCCGTCCGTCGGCAGCTAACAATGATCCGCCCAGCACTACTGAGGAGCTGCGGTTGATGAGGGAGCGTATGGATTTTATGATGAACGCCCTCAAGGGACGAGTGTCCAGTGACCTCGACGACCTCGTCCACCGTACAGACTCTCCCTTCACCACGCACGTCATCATGTTCCCAACGCCGCCAAAGTTCCGCATGCCCCAAATAGAAAGCTACGATGGATCCAAAGATCCACTAGACCACCTGGAGTCCTTCAAGACGCTGATGCACCTGCATGGCGTGCCGGACGAAATTATGTGCCGGGCGTTCCCGGCGACGCTAAAGGGGGCGGCAAGGACTTGGTTCGGCAGGCTGACACCCGGCTCTATCGGTACCTTCAGAGAGCTGAGTGCTCAGTTCGCTACGCACTTCATCGGAGGACATAGGTACAAGAAATCTACCGCGTGCTTGATGAACATCAGACAGCGGGAGGACGAGACACTCAGGTCCTATATAGCCCGCTTCAACAGAGAGGCACTTTCGATCGATGAAGCGGACGATAAGATACAGGTCACCGCGTTCACCAATGGACTGAAGGAGGGCAAGTTCTTGTTCTCTCTATACAAGAACGACCCGAAGACAACGTCGGAGGTATTTTACAGGGCAACGAAGTATATGAATGCGGAAGACGCATTACAGGCTCGGGGGGAGAGACCTCCCAAAAGGCGGGAAAGGCACGAGGACGTCAAACAGGATAAGGGGCGAAAGAAACCACGGACGGAGGGCCGAGACAGCAGGCGACCGCAACCCCCTGCCGGTAAGTTCACAAGCTTCATCCCGCTGACGGCCCTGGTCGACCAAGTCCTGATGGAAATCAAAGACGAGGGGTCCCTGACGTTTCCGGGAAAAATGAAGGGGAATCTCGATAGACAACCCAAAGACAAGTACTGCCGCTTCCACCGAGACCACGGCCACGACACCGCCGATTGTTACGACTTGAAGCAGCAGATTGAGGCCCTGATCAGACAGGGAAAGTTGCAAAGGTTCGTCAGCCGAGAGAGGACAGAAGCGCCTCGCCGGGACAATGAGCGCCCTCAACCGCCCATAGGAGATATAAGGATGATCATCGGGAGTTCGGCAACCGTCGGATCGACAAAGAAAGCTCGGAAAGCCTATCTCAGGGCAGTACAGAACGTCCAGGCGGCGGGCGACGCTCAGAAGAAGCCGCGTGTCAGCAGCCCCACTATTGAGTTCACAGAAGAAGACGCCCAACGTCTTCATCATCCGCACGACAATGCCCTTGTCGTCAATATCCAGCTGGGAGACTATAACACATACAGGGTCTTGATCGACAATGGTAGTTCTGCAGACATCCTCTATTACCCGGCGTTCCAACAGATGCGGATCAGCAAGGAACGCCTGGTCCCCACCAATGTTCCACTCATTGGGTTTGGAGGGATGAGAGTTCACCCCCTCGGTGCCATCACCTTGCCAGTCACGATTGGAGAATATCCTCGGCAGGTCACTAGAGACGTCACCTTCCTCGTCGTCGACGGTGGGGAAATATGGGGAGACCAGGTTGCCGCGCGAGAGTGCTACGTAGCGATGGTAGAGGCAAACAGCCACTTTCCGGCAATGAGCATAGAGCAGCGGGTGGGGGCAGAACCCGCCGAAGAGCTCGAGGACATAGCACTCGACGAGTCCAGGCCAGAAAGAACCACCGGAGTCGGCGCTCTCGCTAGCCCGTCGACTCGCCAGGTACTCGTGACTTTCCTCCGAGAAAACCAGGATGTGTTCGCCTGGAGTCACGAGGACATGCCCGGAATTGACCCTTCAGTCATGGTGCACAAGCTGAACGTGTCGCCCACTTTCCGGCCGGTCAGTCAGAAGAAACGGGTGTTTGCCCCGGAACGAGACCGAGCGATAGCAGAAGAAGTCGGTAAGCTACGAGATGCGGAGTTCATCCGAGAAGTGTACTATCCCGATTGGTTGGCCAACGTGGTGATGGTCAAGAAGGCTAGCGGGAAGTGGCGCATGTGTGTGGACTTCACAGACCTGAACAAGGCATGCCCCAAAGATAGCTACCCCCTCCCGCGAGTCGACACACTGGTGGACTCTACCGCCCGACACCAGCTACCGAGCTTCATGGATGCCTTCTCAAGGTACAATCAAATCCGGATGGACGTGGCTGATCAGGAGAAGACCTCGTTTGTCACCAGCCAAGGTCTCTTCTGTTACAAGGTAATGTCATTCGGACTGAAAAATGCGGGGGCCACATATCAGAGACTCATGAATAAAATGTTCGCCGACCAAATAGGAAGGAACGTTCAAGTATACGTCGACGACATGTTGGTAAAAAGCAGAAGGAAGGAAAACCACCTGGGGGACCTAAAAGAGACATTCGACACGCTCCGTTCCTACAACATGAAGCTCAATTCAGCAAAGTGTGCATTTGGAGTGGAGGCGGGAAAGTTCCTAGGCTTCATGGTGTCCCAAAGGGGTATCGAGGCCAACCCTGACAAGATCCGGGCCATAGTGGAAATGGCGCCCCCAAAGAGCACGAAGGAGGTGCAAAGCTTGAATGGGAAAGTAGCCGCCCTAAACCGGTTTGTATCAAGGGCGACAGATAAGTGCCTACCCTTTTTCCGCACACTGAAGAAGTCTTTCGAGTGGACGGGCGAATGCCAAAAAGCGTTCAAGGAACTGAAGGCCTACCTTTCCTCACCCCCGCTACTGAGCCCCTCGCAACCAGGGAAGGAGCTCTTCCTTTACCTGGCCGTCTCCCCGGCGGCCGTCAGTGCGGCCTTGGTCAGAGAAGAAGACAAGGTCCAAAAGCCTGTATACTACGCCAGCCGGGCGTTCCGCGGGGCAGAAGAAAGGTACCCGCCAATGGAGAAGCTCGCCTTCGCCTTGATCACTGCGGCCCGCAAGCTTAAGCCATACTTCCAAGCTCATACCATAATTGTCTTAACCAACAAACCCTTGCGGCGGGCGATGCACAACCCCGAGGCAGCCGGCCGCCTGGCCTTATGGGCGATCGAATTAACCGAGTTCGACATCAAGTACCGCCCGCGCACCGCCATAAAGGGGCAGGCTGTCGCTGACTTTATTGCCGAATTCACAAGCGGCGAGGATCAGGGGGCAGATGAGCACCTATGGGCCTTACATTCGGATGGGTCGTCGACCAGACAGGCCGGAGGGATAGGTGTCGTACTTCGCTCCCCCGAGGGAGATCAGATCGAATGCATGATCCGCCTAGATTTCCTCACCACAAATAATGAGGCGGAATATGAAGCATTGATAGCTGGGATCGACCTCGCCAAAGCAACAAGGGCCACCAAAGTGGTAGCTTACTGCGACTCCCAGGTCGTCGTTAACCAAGTAAGCGGAGAATACGAGTGTAGGGGCGACAGAATGAGAAGATATTTAGATCAAGTGAAGAAGAGAGTGGATGAGCTAAGGGCCGAAGTGATCCAAATACCCAGAGAAGAGAATGAGCAAGCCGACCGTCTTGCCAAAGCCGCTTCTTCCGAACACATGACCCCCCCCCCCCCCGACAATGTGCTTTCCTTTGTGCAAATGACGCCACTAATAGAGCTTATCAGTGTGCAGGAAATAGGCTCCGAAAGCAATTGGACCACACCGCTCGTCTCCTACCTAAAGGATGGCGCCTTGCCGAACGAAAGAGAGGCCGCCAGAAAGCTGAAGGTCAGGGCCGCAAGGTTCGTGTTAATGGACGGCGTCCTGTACAAAAGGGGTTTCTGCCGCCCGTACTTGAGGTGTTTGAGCCCCGAAGAAGCCGACTATGTCATGAGGGAAGTCCACGAGGGAGTTTGTGGAAACCACTCGGGATCTCGATCACTGGTGCATAAGTTGATTCAGGCTGGGTATTACTGGCCTACCATGCAGAAAGACGCCCAAGCCTACGTCAAAGCCTGCGACAAATGCCAAAGGTTCAGCAGCATTGTCCGACAGCCGCCTGCAGAGCTAACTCCCATGACAGCCCCGTGGCCCTTTGCTCAGTGGGGCCTAGACATTATGGGTCCATTTTCGACGGCTATGCGACAGCTGAAGTTCGTGGTGGTAGGCATAGACTACTTTACAAAGTGGGTAGAAGCCGAGGCTCTGGCCACCATCACGGAGAAAAAGTGCGGAGCTTTGTCTGGAGATCCATCATATGCAGATTCGGGATCCCTAGGGTCCTAGTCTCGGACAATGGCAAACAATTCGACAACGGCCCCTTCCGAGAGTTCTGCTCGCAGCTGGGGATAAAGAACCACTACTCCTCCCCCGCCCACCCCCAAGCCAACAGCCAGGTCGAAGTGACGAACCGATCCTTGCTGAAGATTATCAAGACTCGGCTCGAAGGGGCAAAGGGGATATGGCCTGAGGAATTACCCAGCGTACTTTGGGCATACAGGACGACGGCAAGGACCCCAACAGGAGAAACTCCATTCCGGCTAACCTACGGAAGCAAAGCAGTCATCCCGGCCGAGGTAGGACTCTCGACCTACCGGGTAAACGCCCACGACGACGGCAGGAATGATGAGGCTTTGCGCCTACGGCTGGACCTAATTGACGAAGACAGAGCAGTAGCCGAACAAAGACTCGCGCGGTACCAAGATCGCATGGCCAAGCACTACAACTCCCGGGTCAAGCACAGGGACTTCCGAGTCGAAGACCTTGTTCTAAGAAGAGTCATGGGCGCTACCAGAGACCCTGCCTAAGGGAAGCTCGGCCCCAACTGGGAAGGACCATACCGAGTCACGTCGTGGCATCGAAGAGGCACATACCACTTGGAAACGCTGGAAGGACAGACACTACCCCATCCATGGAACGCCGAGCACCTACGAAAGTACTACCAATAAGAAAATAGCGGCAGCTCCTACTTGTATTTGCCTAAATGTATCTCGAGGGCCCAATGGGCACCTTTTTCCTTTCTTAAAATTGATGCAAGGTGTAGAAGTTTATTCAATCTCTCTTGTATTGTGCTTGGAACTTCAAACAGGTATACAAAAGCCAACCTAAAATCTACAAGGCATAAGAGCGTCCAGCGCCTAAGCTGACGGCTCAGAAGCCAACCTAAAATCTACAAGGCATAGGAGCGTCAGGAACCCAAGCTGACGGCTCAGAAGCCAACCTAAAATCTACAAGGCAAAGGAGCGTCAGGCACCCAAGCCTACGGCTTAAAAGCCAACCTAAAATCTACAAGGCATAGTAGCGTCAGGCACCCAAGCCGACGGCTCAAAAGCCAACCTAAAATCTACAAGGCATAGGAGCGTCCAGCGCCCAAGCTGACGGCTCAGAAGCCAACCTAAAATCTACAAGGCATAGGAGCGTCAGGCACCCAAGCCGACGGCTCAAAAGCCAACCCAAAATCTACAAGGCATAGGAACGTCCAGCGCCCAAGCTGACGGCTCAGAAGCCAACCTAAAATCTACAAGGCATAGGAGCGTCCAGCGCCCAAGCCGACGGCTCAAAAGCTAACCTAAAATCTACAAGGCATAGGAGCGTCAGGCACCCAAGCCGACGGCTCAAAAGCCAACCTCAAATCTACAAGGCATAGGAGCGTCCAGCGCCCAAGCTGACGGCTCAGAAGCCAACCTAAAATCTACAAGGCATAAGAGCGTCAGGCACCCAAGCCGACGGCTCAAAAGCCAACCCAAAATCTACAAGGCGTAAGAGCGTCCAGCGCCCAAGCTGACGGCTCATAAGCCAATCCAAAATCTACAAGGCATAAACGCCCGTCAAGCGCCAGAATAAAAGTCCTCAAAACGATGGCGCTATCCTAAAAGAGCCTATATTCCAAATGCGAAAACAGGTCAAGCCTTCAAGCTGACGATTCTTAAGGTGACGGCTCTAAAAGAATTCTATCCTAATTTAACAAGGCGCGAGCTCGTCAGATGCAAAAATTAGCAATCACATCCTAAAATATTCTCAAGGCATGATCCAAAGCTGACAACCCCATTGGAAGGTCGTGACGATGTAAAAAAAGAGAAAAAATAAGAAAAGAAGCATTAAGTCCCAAGTAGGGCCACCGTGAAACAAGAAGAAGAAAGTCATGCGTAGTTAATGAAAACAACATATTGTAAATTATATGAATAAGATCAGTATGTTACAAAAATTTTGTTCATACAAAAGCCCTTAAAATGACGGGGCACCGAGTACAAAAAGGAAAAGGAAAATTCTACAATGATCAAACAACGGGGGCATCTGGTGCAGCCTCGTCACCCTTGGGATCTTGGACCTCGTTGGCAGGAAACCCTTCAGGACTGGAAGGATCGGTTGACAGAACCGTCGAGGCTGCAGACTTGTCCAGGGCAGGCTGGGCAAGGACGACACCGTCACCCCTGGTAGGGATCTCAGACTCGCTGAGGTCGTCATCCTCCACGAAGACGGTGTCGACCATGGGCGTCGACGGCACAGGGTCCTCCAACGAAACCCGTGACAAGTCGAGGTGCGGGAAGAGAGACTTCACCTGTTTAAGGCAGTCCTCAAACCCGTCACCATAGTACACGGCACAGGAATCGATGAATGCCTGGGACGTCTTGAATTCCGCCACGGCGTCACTTTTTGCCGTCTCCACCTGCCCTAAGAGAGATGTCAGCTCCTTCTCAGCCGTCACCCTAGCTTCTCGTTCCTGCTCGGCCTGACGAGTTCCCTCCTCGAGTTTCTCTTTCAGCTCCTTAATCTCCCCATTTAGGGTGCGGGATGCGTCCTTGTACTGTTCTAGCCCGTCGGTCAGGTTGGCAATGCGCTTCTTCTGACGGGCCAGAAGTTCCTCATTCTTGGACCCCTTGACCTGAATGGCCCTCATGCGGACCACGGCCTGTGACACAGAATTCCCGTCAGCATAGAGATATAAAAAGTTGACGGCACAAACAATAAAGAAGGCGCATACCCTGGCAAGATCAAAGAGGCCCGAGTCTCCTAGCTCCTGCACAGACTGATTGGCGCAGGAATCAGCCTCCTCCTTCCCGAGTATGGAGTCCAACTGCTCCAAGGCGTACCCCTTGTGGGTAAGGATGCAGCGCCCCTCCTCTGGGATGACGGGACCTTGCGCCGACATCAATCCCTTGCCGACCCCATGCTTGGGTGACGGGGGCTTCGAGGAGTGGTCCCCAGGGGCGACTGCCACTTTCTTTGATGGGCGGTCTTCAGCCCTGTCACTTTTCCTTTTCGGCACGCCCTTTGGAATGGACGCAGACACTCCCTCCTTGCCTTTTCCCTCCTCCTTCTTACGGGCGGCGGCAGCCCGGATTTGAGCCCTCAGCTTGGCTGATTCCATCTCTGCAAGACGAGGACACAATATAAAAATGCAAGTGAAAGTGACGGAGAGGATGGGTCGGTCATACTTACGTTGACGGGACAAATTGTTCAAACGGCGTGCCTCTTCCGTTGGCTCGGGTCCCCTACAGTAGGCGTAGAGGGCGTCAGGCGTAATCAGGTCACGACACTTCCTCTCCTCTAAGGGAATCCCCGTCACCTTGAGAATGAAGGCTTTCTGCTCCCCTGTGATCGCCGGACGAGAGAAAGCTGAAAAAGAAAAGGAGAACGAACGGGTTAGAACCTTGGCATAAGTAAACTTACATGCAAGGCTGACGGTGACGACCTGATTCCCTGACGTGAGCCCAGGTGTTGTCAAAGCCATAAGGAATTGACCCCCACTCTTCCTGACGGCATACCCAATTGGTCCCCTCTACAAAAAAGTACCTGCCCTTCCATTTCCTGTTGGAGTCGGGCATGTCTGACACTAACCTCAACTCTTTCTTCCTCGCAGAAAAATGGTAAATCCCCTTAGACGAGGCAATTTGGTGTGGACGGTAACACCAAAAGAACTCGTCGAGGGTTAGCTGATGGTGCCCACCACTTAGACTCCCCCACAGTATCTCGGAGCCAATGAACACCCTCCAGGCGTTGGGGGCAATCTGGCTGACGAATATCCCGAGATAGTTTGCCAGCTGACGGTGGAGCGCCGTCAGAGGCAACCTCAATCCTGCCGCGAACATGGCGTCATACATGCCAACGTCCGCAGTCTTCTCGGAGTAACACCTCTCCTTCTCCAAGGGAAGACGGATCGGAATATCGTCCGGAATTTGGTAACGGGCCCGCAGCAAGTTGAAAACCTTGTCCGTCATCGAAAGAAGAAAGTTATTAACCGTCCATTCTTTAGGAAGGATGAACGGACGGTCATCCCCCAAGCCTCCCGACGTGCTCTCCGAGTTTTCATCTCTTGACGAGCCCTTATCACTCCCACTCTCCCTTGTGTCGTCATCTCCGCCTTTCCTTATTACTCCGTCGCCACCCCCTCCCTCCTCGTCGCACGACTGAATCAACGATTCATCCTCTGACGACAAGGAAGAGTCATCTCCTGACTCGTGGCCCGGCTGATAAACCTCGTCGTAGCCCGCCCCGTCGCGGACTGACGACTGTTCGCTCGACGTCTCCTCAGGCATCTTACTACCTACAAGCGACGGGGTCGATCTAAGAGCCTGAGTGACGGCCTTCCCAAAAACCTAAAAGCCCGGTATGTAGCTAGATTGAAGGAATTAAAAAAGAAAAAAAGAGAGAATGGGGGGAGTAACTCACCAAGTAACGGAGGAAGTGCAAGGGAAGCTGACGGTGTCAGACAGCAAGCGAGAACCAGAAAGCAATTATAATCTCCTTGAGGTGACGGTTTCTCTCTCGCCAGCGAAATTAGAATAAAAGAAGAGAAATGAGGGAAAACGGAGATGTATATATAGGAAGCTTGGAGCGCGGAAGACGAAGCGACCTTCCCGTCCAGCTGCCTTCCAGTCCCTCCACGACACGTGTTCCGACATTAGGTCTGCTCGAGATGACTAGCCATTAATGCCTTGTCCGCCACATGCTGTACTCCCCAATCCGTCAGACTCGACCGACGGGATTAAGGAGTAGGGGGCAACTGATGGGGACAATACCACTTGAAGGTGCCATCGCCCTTCGAGTGGGTGACGGCACGGTAGGGGTGACGGCACTGCTCCATTCATCTTGCTCGACCATGTCTCCAGCCAGCCCCGACGGCGTCATCCACGCGCCGACGGGGTGAACGGGTGACGGGAGAAAGCTAAAAGGACTGACATGCCTTGTCAGGCACGCCAAACGCTGAAATAGATATCTTGTACTCCACGCAATAGGAAGTGGCTCTAGTGAGGAGAGATTTCCGTAAAGAACACGTCTTAGGGCATGGCTCCGACCAAAGGTTCTCTCCTCCGACACGCCAAAGTCCCAACTTTGCTCCACTATAAATACCCTCGACCCTCATGAAAAAGGTACGCATGTTTTCTACCCCGACTCTAGCACTCTGGAGTTGTGAGCAATACTAACTTGACCGTCGGAGGGTCGTTGGCCGGTACCACACCGGTACTTCCCTTTGAGGTTCTTTCTACTCGTGCAGGTCTACCTGAAACGCGCGAAGACCCTACGACTCACTGAGGGTGATTTCCGGCATCATCAACAACTATATTTAATTCGTGAATTAAAGGAATGAAAGAGGACATTTGGTAGTTCACATCATAAGACTCATAAAATAACAAGGGATAGGAAACCAAAAAAAAAAAAAAACTTGGCACATTAAGCTACTCTTGATAACAATGTGATTTCACTTTAAAATTTTAAATTTGATTAAAGCTGATTATACACAAGTTAGGAAATTTTTAAACGGAGAACTTGTATTAAAATCTTGACTTACAATTACTGAAAAGACTTAATAATTGATGCATATAATAGAGAACTTTAATTAAAATCTTGATAATTACAATTAGTAAAGCGAAAAGACTTCATAATTAATGCATATAATGGAGAAAGTTATTAGATCTCTAGGAAGAGTAGACACTTCATTTGAGGTGTCGTGCTTCCTAGATAAGTGCTAATTTTTTAAAAATTGTTGCGTCATCATATAGTACCCATATCCATACCCTTCCTAGTTAGTTCTTTACTTCTTTAAATCATTTTTACTATTGAAGTTGTGAATCCTATTAATAACATTCTTAAAGTGATTTAAGTGGGGGAAATTTTATCTTCTGCTGTGAACTAGGGGGGGAAAAAAAAACCATCTTTTGGCTAAGAAGATGGTTTTTTTGCTAAGAAGATGGTTTTTTTTTCCTCAAAATTATAACCCATGTAAAAGCATGAGCCAAGAGGACAGGATAGACAAACGCAATATATAATATATGACTACCAAGAGTATACATTGATGTTGGTAAGAAAAAACCGAGTTTTTAACTTTTTTTTTTTCCTTTTTTTTTTTTTTGAAAAAAAAAATTAAAAGAAGCATTTTTTTTTTTTTTTTTGATTACCGAAAACGGAGTTGGTGGGGTTCCTGGCGACCTGGTTCTTGGCGGCATCACCTACCAAGCGCTGCATCGGAGTGAAAGCAACATAGGAGGGAGTGGTCCTGTTACCTTGATCATTCACTATTATCTCTACTCTTTCATTTTTCCACACTGCCACGCACGAATAAGTTGTACCCAGATCGATCCCAATCGCCGGACCCTCTCTATGGTTGGCCATTGTCGTCGCGACAAGAAGCTCAGAGACTTTTGTAAACTGAAACCAAATAAGTATAAGAAAGTAGACTCTAGAGAGTGTGTGAGACACTTTGGCAATAGAAGGTTAAAGTACCGTATAGGTATGTATATATATGCCTTGACCTCGGAAAAAGGAAGTCTAATATGTAATGGGTCCTACAATTAAAAGAATTTATTAGATAAATCCGGAGTACTTCCTCTTCCTAACATGGGGTGACACATGATAGGTGGGATTTACACTGCGTGGGAGGAAATAATTATATTCTCAAAATATTCAATAATAACTTACTATTAAAATACATATATAGATAATGCGTTAATTGCACTAACTAATAATTCACAATTAAAATACATATATAGGTAATGCGTGAATTGCACTAACTTTAGTTTTGTGTCATGTTAAGGAATGTTTTTAGAGCAATTGTTAATAAATCATTTTATAAAATTTTTTATATTATTTTTATGAAAAATTAAAAAAAATATCAAAATATTAATTACTTTTTCTCTTTTCCATAAAAACTTTTCTAAAACAGTTTGCTAATAACAAATGCCCTTAGGGCATTCATTAACAATTCTCTTAGTTTTTTTTTTTTTTTTTTTTTTTTTTTTTAATAAGGACTTTAGTTATTACTTGTTACACTTGTATCTCTTCTAATTTGAAATAAGATACATCTTCTAAAATATAAATTATTTACACTAATCTTTCCTAGATGACTGAAAAAAAATGCTTTAAAAATTCCCGAAAAAATAGGCTTTAAGAAAATTCCAAATTTCTCCTCAAAAAGGGAGTGGAGGATAGTTTAAGTGGATGGTAATATAGTAAGTTTTAGTTTATTTTTCTTTTTTAAAAAAATTCAAATCATTTAAGGGAGATCAATGTAAATATCCTGTATTTTAGGGAATTGAGTTTTTTATTCCATAGGAGTGGAGGATAGTTTAAGTGGATGGTAATATAGTAAGTTTCAGTTTTTTTTTTTTTTTTTTTAAATCAAATCATTTAAGGGAGATCAATGTAAATATCCTGTATTTTAGGGAATTGAGTTTTTTATTCCATATTAGAGAAAAGATGAGTGTAATAACAAAAAATCCCTCCCCCACCCCCCCAGCTTGTTCAAATCACACTCGACATGATTATAAACCTTACTTTGTACTCTACCCTCCTCAATAGATTGTTAGTGAGTGTTGGGTGCTGTTTTATTACAATCATCTGTTATCCCATGCCATCATGAAAATTTTAAATAGTAGCACCTCCATACACAAATTATTATATTAATACAAAATATTTACCTAAATGGCATTTAGTTAGTAAGAAATCAAATAGTTCTTCTCAACTCAGTTAAGAAACTAAATAATTTTGAAACAGTTTTATGTTTGGTAGGATATTAAATAGTTATATCCCAATTCAATTGAGAAATAAAAAAAAATATATATATATATATATATATAAATTAGTTTTTCAGATTTATTAAATTAGGGAGAGGGACAAAATAGAAACTGACAAAAAATATAATATATATTTAAAATATGTTAAGGTCATATTTCTTATGTAATTGGTTAATTCTTTGACAAAACATACTTTACTTGTAATTGGGTAGATCTAAGTTGGGTTTAATGTATTAAGAAGTATGTTGTTCAAATATATTAAGTAGTATCATTAAAGACATGAAGGTTGATCCAGAAAACAAGTGAAGAAAAGTTGTTTGATTAAATCTTGACGCAAGCTCGACAAATGCTGCTATCAAGGATTAATGGAGAAGCTTGACACAAGCTCGATCTATTGAGATATATGATTTCAGAATTTCCAAATCTGAAATTCGGCCTATGATGACTTAAATGATTAGGGTTTTACTTCTTACAACCCTAGTCATATATAAGGCTTATATTAAAAAATCATTATACACGAAAATAGAGACCTAAAACTCACACACTCTGTAAGAAGCTACTGCGTTTGTGCACCTTAGGGTTTTTTAACCAAGTGCTTCTTGATCTTCATCGTTTATAAAGTAAAGAACTTTGAAGCCAGCAACAATTATTCAAGTTGCTGGAGTTAGTCACATACTGGGATCCGTGCAAAGAAGTTAGTCACAGATTGAAGATTTGTGCAACAAAGGAAAAAAGGCTATTACAATATCAAGTTTAATTGGATATTGAAGCGAAGGTTTAACTATAGGTTGGTATATTGAGATAGGCTAGGGTAGTAGTAAGATTTTTCATACTTGTAACCACTTGATTATTGATTAGTGGATTTTTGGAAGTTGTGACCTTATCACCCGGTGGGGTTTTTGCCTTGCGAGAGATTTTCTTCATTTGTTAACAAATCACTGTATTAATTTAATTTTCATTGCATTTAGTTTATTTGGTGATTTGTTGATGCCTCCACAATTTGCATATAATTTGACCTAATTAATCAATTTGGGTAATTAAATTAATTAACCGAGGTCAATCTAATTTAACCCAACAAAATAAATATTCAACGTAGATAGGTTGGGTCAGGTTAGGTGGATTTGTGAATCTACTTACCCAAACCCAACCCAATCCACTACCAAAAAAAAAAAAAAAATGGCAATCCAACTCATTCCATAAACCCCTAAAAATTGACCTAACCCTTCAAGTTTGATTAGTTTCGGTAGATCAGTGGGTTAGTTGTGCACACCCTAATTCTAATGCTATAAACTAATTTCAATCACTCTGTTGTATCTTGATTCTCAAAGGGGAAAAAAATCTCTCTTTTTGTACCCAAAAATTCTAGCATGGTACAAAAATCCTAGCATCCAAATTTTAAGGAATGTGATGCTTGACAATCTAGATATCTCAGTATGTAATTATCTCTTTGTTTGGTTTGATTATGAAAATCTAATAAGAATCCTTAGAATATGAGATACATATATAATTGATTTATTTCTAGAAATATTATAAGGATTATTCATTTTTCTCAAAATATCTTTTGATTTGTGTCAAGTCTATCTCTCATTTTTTTTCCTCCAAATAAATTATAAGAAATAAGAATGTAAACTATAAATTATGAAAAATTCAATAAAATTATAGTAAGACATTGTTTATATGACATGTATTATGTCATATAAATCTAGGGAGCTGACATTTATTATGCTATTGAATCTATAAATAGTTATACCTTATTAATGCTAAGTCCTTCTTTCTACTATTTTTTTTTTTTTAGAATATTAAGTATTTAACATACATACAGGGAGATAAGAAAAGGTCTTAAAGAAACTAACAGTGATATATATCCAAAAGTGTCTAACTTTTGAATACACAACACAGACTTTAAACCTCTTGGATAGGTTGTAATTGGAACAATAATATTTTTATATTAGTCCACCACAGATTGCATACACATCGCAACAATCCACATTAGCAGGTGTGAAAATGCTGTCACTAAGCTAATGATCCATTTGGTATTAATGTAGGAAGTAGAACTTTTTGTTTGTTTGTTAGAATTATGAAATAGAACAAAGCCGTAAAGGTTTAGTAGTAGAGCTTTTTGTGCTAAATAGTTCTAACTAAAAAGAGTTTTAGCGATTAGAGTAAATATTAAAATATTTTGAAGTCGTGAAAAGCTATTAATTTGGCAATCATTACATCCGTTGCAAGAAAACGCAAGAACAAATGTGGTCAAACGTAGGTGACACAATTTGAACCATTACATCCGTTGCAATGATAGGGTGCTATGACGAACTTTTAACTATCATCTTTTTGTTGAATGGGATTGCAGATACTCTTCAGCCATTCCAGCTTGTCCTGATACGGTTTTAAATCCACGACATGGCGGTCATCTAATGACCATTGAATCACTTGTTCAATGGCATCTTTAATCTCTTTCAGAACTGCAGGGCTAAGCTTGGCACAAATATTCTTATCATTGACAGCATTTTTCATGTTGTAGGCATAGTTCTCCAAACCTAACTTAGCCTTAACCTTCTTCATGTGATAGTCATCTTCAGCCTTGTATCTCTTTGCGTCCTGGACCATCCTCTCAACCTCTTCATTGGACAGTCTCCACTTATCATTGGTAATAGTGATCTTCCTTTTCACACCAGTGGTCTTCTCCTCCGCAGAAACATTCAAGATACCATCGATGTCAAGATCAAAACAAACTATTACCCTAGCAACACCCCTAGGTGCTGGAGTAATAGGAATTGTAATATTTCCCAACAAGTTGTTATCACAAGGTCTTGCTCTCTCACCCTCATAAACCAAGAAATCTACAGAAGCCTGGTTATCAAACACAGTGCAGAATTCACCCTTCTTCTTGGTGGGAATGGTGGTATTCCTTGGAATCAAAACATACATCTTCGGTCCACGAAGCCCTACACCAAGGGACAGAGGGGTGACATCTAAGAGTATAATGTCTTGAATTTTCTTGTTACCCATTCCGGTCAAGATAGCAGCTTGAACAGCGGCTCCATAAGCCACAACATCATCAGGATTAATGCTCTTGCTGAGCTCCTTCCCATCAAAGAAGTCCTGCAACAACTGCTAGACCTTGGGGATTCTGGAAGAACCACCAGTAAGAACAATATCATGGACGCAACTCTTGTCCATCTTAGCATCGGCTAAACACTTTTCCACAGGCTCGATACACTTCCTCAACAAATCCATATTGAGTTCGGAAAATTTAGCACAGGTAATAGTTGATATTAACGTGTATAGTGTTGTGGGCTTTAGGCCCAACTAGTTTACTTGTAGAGCACACTAGTTTACTTGTATAGCACACATCTTGTACTACACTCCTACTTGTACTGCACTCATATGCCTCCTATATAAAGGCACACTCATGTATATTCTTAGAGGGAGAAATACAATATAATTATTCAGTATTTCTGACATGGTATCAGAGCAATTGCTCTAATTCTCTGGTGTGCCGCTCTTAAGCAGTCTTGTCTTCTTGGGTGTCATCCACTACAGTCGCCGTTGTATGCACCACCACTGCCTCCACCGCGACTCTAGTACATCAAAGACCACTGCCTTGGCGCCACCAGTACTTCCGCTTCTCCGATCAGACCACAGATTGTACCATCAGAAAGGAATCACTCCAATCTACATTTCTGTGAAAAATCGTCTTCATCGAACCTGTCACGTGCCTCCACGCGCCGCTACAATTTTCGACAGTAAGTTCACGCGCCTCCACGTGCCGCCTCTATTCTTCACGCGCTGCCACGCGCCTCCACGCGCGGCCACGCGTTGCCACGCGCCAGAACACCAGCTGCTGTCGTCATCGTTCACGCCACGTCAGCCCTAGTGACGTCATCAGGCCATGTCATCTCTGTTGACCGTTGACCTTGACTGTTGACTTTGACCGTTGACTTTGACCCAGCGTTGACTTTTTGCAATTCAGGTGCTCCTTGCCCAGTTTTTCACGTAGATTTCATTTTTGCAGTCTATTTTTGCATATTTTGCTTCTAAATGAAGAATAAGGACAAGTTTTCTTCCTTTTGCAACAATCATCGCCGAAAATCCAACAATCGTTTTTGCAATTTTTGCAAACGTTTTGGCCATAATATTGAGACTTGCTATCAACGCAACAAATCAGCTGTTTCATTTTCTGTAGCTACTATTGCTACCACTGAGAGTGTCCAACCAATGACTCCCGTCACTGCACAGTCTCAATCTTCTGGATCCACTTTCACCATTTTCAGAGATGACCTTATAAACATCATTGCTAATGTCATTCGTATGGTTGGTAATACATCTTATTCCTCTTCTCTCTCAGCTTTATCTGGTATGTCTCTTTCCTCTTGGCTTATGGATTTTGCTTGTTGCAATTACATGACACCTCACTCGTTCTTATTTTCTGAACTTCAACCTGCACCACACCCTCTTAACATTCGCACAGCAAATGGTTCCACAATGTCTGGTCATAATATAGGTTCTGTTTCAACTTCCAACCTCTCAGTTCCTAGGGTCTTTAATGTTCCTGACCTTTCTTACAATTTATTTTCTGTGGGACAATTAGCTGAATTGGGTTATCGCATTATCTTTTATTATTCTGGATGTATTGTGCAGGATCCGAGGACGGGACAGGAGCTTGGGACCGGTCCCAGAGTTGGACGTATGTTTCCCGTGGACAACCTTCGTCTTCCACTTGTTGTTTCTATTTCTGTTACTGCAGCTACTGCAGTTTCTTCTATTCCTTCCTTTGCACTTTGGCATGCCCGACTTGGTCACGCATCTTCCTTTCGGGTACAACACTTGGCTTCTAGAGGTTTGTTAGGCTCAGTGTCCACAGAAATTTTTGATTGTGTTTCCATGTCAATTAGGAAAACAACCAGCTTTGCCTTTCAATACTAGTGAATCAGTGTCCACTGATATCTTTGACCTAATTCATTCTGATGTTTGGGGACCTTCCTCTATTTCTAGTTTTGGTGGGTCTCAATATTTTGTTGTCTTTGTTGATGATTATTCCCGTTATAGCTGGATTTTTCATATGAAACATCGTTCTGAATTATTGCAAGTATATTCTAATTTTGCAAAAATGGTTGAAACTCAATTTTCCAAACGTATCAAAATTTTTCGATTTGATAATGCTCTTGATTACACTCAATATGTTTTTCAAGCTGTTTTGCATTCCTATGGCACTGTTCATCAACTAACTTGTCTAGGTACCTCTCAGTAAAATGGTAGAGCCGAACAAAAACTTCATCATATTCTTGACACTGTTCGTGCTCTCCTTCTCTCTGCCAAAGTTCCTGCTCCTTTTTGGGGCGAAGCTGTACTTCATGCTGTTCATGCTATTAATTGCATTCCTAGTCCTGTCATCCAAAATCAAACTCCATATGAACGCCTTTTTGGGTCATCTCTAGATTATCATCACCTTCGCACTTTCGGTTCTGCCTGTTTCATTCTTCTTCAGCCACATGAGCATAACAAACTTGAACCTCGGTCAAGGCTTTGTTGTTTTCTTGGCTATGGCGAAACTCAAAAGGGGTATCGGTGTTATGACCCTGTTTCTCATCGTCTTCGTGTCTCCCGCAATGTTGTCTTTTGGGAACATCACTTCTTTGTCGAGCTCTCTCACTTCCGTGCCTCCCTATCTTCCTCCTCTGTCTTAGATCTTTTTCCAGATGAGGCTCATATTCCTTCTGTCGCTGCTCTTGATCCTCCTGTAGTTGCTCCTAATTCTCATATAGACTTCTTTGTCCAACCACCAGATATCATTGATCCCTTTTCTAGTTCACCCATTAAGGAACAGGTGGAAGATGAACAGGTTGAAGACGAGCAACCCAACCCCAACCTTAAGCTTGGGTCCCCTGCTCCTGCTCCTGCTCCTGCTCCTGCTCCTGCTCCGCCTGAAGATCTTACACAAGACATTCCACCTCGTCACTCAACTCGGGTAAGATCTATTCCTGCACATTTACTTGACTATCATTGTTACACTGCCGTTGCTACACTACACGAGCCTCACACCTATCGTGAGGCTTCCACTGACCATTTATGCCAGATTGCAATGAAAGAGGAACTTGATGCATTATCTAAAAACCATACTTGGGATTTGGTGACTCTCCCCCCTAGGAAATCTGTGGTTGGTTGTAAGTGAATCTACAAGATTAAGACTCGCTCTGATGGGTCCATTGAGCACTACAAAGCTCGTCTTGTTGCAAAAAACTTTACACAGGAGTATGGGATTGATTATGAAGAGACCTTTGCTCCGATTGCACGTATCTCATCTGTTCGTGCCCTCTTAGCTGTTGCTGCTGCCAGTAAATGGGACATTTTCCAGATGGATGTTAAAAATGCATTCCTTAATGGGGATTTAAGTGAAGAAGTTTATATGCAACCTCCTCCTGGTCTTTCTGTTGAATCAAACAAGGTTTGTCCCTTCGACGTGCACTTTATGGCCTTAAACAAGCTCTACGAGCTTGGTTTGCCAAATTCAACTCTACCATCTCTCGCTTGGGTTACATGGCCAGTCATTATGATTCTGCCTTATTTCTTCGTCGTACTGACAAAGACACTATTCTACTTCTCCTGTATGTGGATGATATGATCATAACTGGTGATGACCTCAGTGGCATTTAAGAACTCAAAGATTTTCTAAGTCAGCAATTTGAGATGAAAGATCTTGGACATCTCAGCTACTTCTTGGGTCTTGAAATCACTCATTCTACAGATGGACTTTATATTACTCAAGCCAAGTATGCATCTGAACTCTTGTCTCGAGCTGGACTCACTGATAGCAAGACTGTTGACACTCTAGTTGAGCTTAATGCGCATTTGACTCCCTCAAGAGGGAAACCATTGCCTAATCCCTCCCTTTACAAATGCTTGGTGCAGCCTAGTTTATCTTACTGTCACTCGTCTAGACATTTCTTATACTGTTCACCAGGTGAGCCAGTATTTGTCTGCTCCACGATCGACTCACTATGCTGCTGTTCTGCGCATTCTTCGATACCTAAAGGGCATTCTCTTCCATGATCTTTTCTACTCTGCTCAGTCTCCTCTTATTCTCCGTGCATTTTCTGATGCTAATTGGGCAAGAGATCCCACTAATCGCAGGTCCACCACTGGTTATTGCTTTCTTCTTGGTTCTTCTCTGATTTCTTGGCAAATCAAGAAACAAACTCACGTGGCCCGCTCCAGTACTGAAGCAGAATATCGTGCCCTTACTGATACCACATCTAAGCTCCTTTGGCTACGATGGCTTCTTAAGGACTTAGGTGTGTCCACATCCTTTGCTACTCCTCTTTATTGTGATAACCAGAGTGCCATTCATATTGCTCACAATGATGTCTTCCATGAACGGACTAAACACATCAAGATTGATTGTCATTTTGTCCGTTTTCATCTTGTCCTTGGTGCTCTCCAGCTCTTCTCCGTCTCCTCCAAAGATCAACTTGCAGATATCTTCACCAAGTCACATCCTAAAGGATGCCTTCGTGATTTAGTTGACAACCTTAAGTTGGTCTCACATCCACCTTGAGTTTGAAAGGGGCTGTTAATGTGTATAGTGTTGTGAGCTTTAGGCCCAACTAGTTTACTTGTAGAGCACACTAGATTACTTGTACAGCACACTAGATTACTTGTACAGCACACATCTTGTACTACATTCCTACTTGTACTGCACTCCTATGCCTCATATATAAAGGCACACTCATGTATATTCTTAAAGGAGAAATAAAATATAATTATTCAGTATTTCTGACAGTTGAAAAGAAATCGATACCGTTATATAAACAGTCAACTTCAATGGTTGTCTCAATTGTAGAAGAAAGAATCCTCTTTGCTTTCTCGCAAGCAGTTCTCAACCTCCTAAGAGCTCTGGAGTCTCTACCAATGTCCACATTGTGTTGCCTCCTAAGTATCTCAACAAAATGCTTTAACATTCTGTTATCAAAGTCCTCACCTCCAAGGTGAGTGTCTCCAGCCACGGCCTTCACTTCGAAGACACCCTTTTCAATTGTAAGGAGAGAGACATCAGTAGTACCACCACCCCAATAGAAAATCAACACATTTCTCTTGCCAATGCTACCAACCATCTTGTCAAGACCATAAGCAATGGCTGCAACAGTTGGTTCATTAATTATGCGCAGAACATTCAGGCCTGCAATGCTTCCAGCATCCTTTGTGGCCTTACGCTGAGAGTCATTGAAGTAGGCTGGGACAGTAACAACTGCATTCTTCACAGTTTTGCCTAGGTAGGCTTCTGCTATCTCACGCATCTTTATTAGGACCATAGATGAAATTTCCTCGGCAGTAAAGTGCTTCTCTTCGCCTTTATAGTGCACCACGATCATAGGCTTGTCACTAGGACCTCCAATGACCTTGAATGGCCAGAGGTTGATATCATTCTGAACCAAGGGATCACTGAATCTCCTACCGATCAACCTCTTTGCATCTGCAATATAATACCTTATTAAGAAACAGATACCTCCAATAGTACTATTAGACAACACTGAAGCACAAGAAGAAGCAAAATAATATATTCCTAAGTGAAAAACAAGTTTTTAGGAATAAAAACAAATTCTTTCTTAAAAAAAAAAAAAACAATTGTTCATTGGGGAGAGAGGAGATTGCCAAAGACAGAGTTAGTGGGATTCCTGGCAACCTGATTCATGGCAGGATCACCGACCAAGCGTTGGGCAGAAGTGAATGCAACATAGGAGGGTGTGGTCCTGTTTCCTTGATCATTCGCTATTATCTCTAATCTATCATTTTGCCACACTGCCACGCATGAATATGTTGTACCCAGATCGATCCCAATCGCCGGGCTCTTTCCTTGGTTTGGCCATTGTTGTCCTGAGGAACCACAAGTTCGAAGACTTGGTAATTATTAGTTCCCAAAATTTAGGTAAAAAAAAAAAAAAGGCTTTTTGTTTGAATGGACGGACAAACTCCAAAATCAATATAGTTTTAGAAAATCCATTATTATAATCTCCTTTTCCAGTTTATGTCTAACTTGAAATTCGCATCAAAAGTAAATTAATATAAACTCACCTGATATTTTCACTCACAGTTTGAATTCAATAACCCAAAAAGTCTCCTCAAAGAAAATCCCAAACAAAAAATCTCCTTATTTTTCTCGCTTCACCTTTTTTTGTACTTTACTGCGCCCTCAGTGACTTTCTTCTTCTTTTTCACGTAACTCTCCCTGACTGCTTTCTCAATATTGCAGTATTTTCTCTTTTATTTCAGGCGGCCCTGTTACACAGAAGTATCCGCGGTATATATAGGAGTATAATATACTACCATACCGCCTATGAGTTTTTTTTTTAGGTTATGAGTCTCAATTCACATTTGTTAAAATAGGAGATTACGTGGGACTCTTGTTTTGTAAAGCCATCAACACAAACTACTCTACAAATATTTTACATACTGATGATGTGGCATGCTCCACGTCACTAAAATGCCACATAAGATATTAATAAACTCAAATTAAATTAAAAAAAAAAAAAAAAAAAACTTGCTTCTTCTCTCCCTCCCTCCCTCCAATCCCAAATCCACAAAAAAAGTGATTATACAAACCCCAAACCCTGCTCCCTCTTGCCCATGCCTTCACTCCACCATTCACCAACACACGCCGCCGCCATATAAGTCCCTAGATTCGTTGCTGGAGCTACCATGAACATGGTGTCGCCATCCCATCTAACTCCCTCTCGGTAACAACAATGACAACGGTCATACTCTGTTTCAGTATTGAACTTTTCTTCAATCCTATATATTCTAAAGTGCTGTTTTGCATGAATAGCTTTTATACCCTAAGGCTTTGGATTTTGTCATTTATCTTGTTGTGCCTGCAGTTGACTTGATTTCGTCATTTATCTTGTTGTTGACTTGGATTTTCTCATTTGTCTTGGTTGATGCAGCCCCAATGTAGCAACCTAGCTTGCTAGGTTGCTACATTGGAGCTGCATCAACCAAAGAGGAAGCTACATTAGTGTAACTTGGCAAGGAGTATACCCCTTAATATTGTAAATATATATATATATATATATATGTATATATATAGAAGAAGAAGAAGAATGCAGTACCTTGATAAAATTCACTATTGCCCAGGTGCAATTTTTTTTCAGTGTTTTTCCTGGTTTTACTGATTTGGTCTACTTATTTTCAGCTTTAAGGTTTAGCTGTTTTTTGAATCTGATAATGAGTTGTCCTCTATTCAAGTAGAGGCTTTGTTGTATTAGAGGGTATGCCCCTTGATATTGTGTTGTTGTATATGTATCTAGTTCGTGTTGAAGTAGGTTATGTAACAAACTCGAATTTGACCAAAACAAGTTACACTTAAAAAAATAAAAATAAAAAATAAAAAGGAAGAAGAGAGAGTTATATCTCTATATATCCCAAATTGAGTATAATTTAGGATGTACAATGTTCTACAATAACAAAAAAATAACCCAAAAGATGGGCAATGTGACATCAACATAATGAGGATCAAACATGTCCATCTCTTAATAGCATAAATATAGAGCAAAGATATCCATCTCTTTATTCATGATTTGACAAAATTTGAAAGAAATTTTAATGAATAAAGCTTGACAAATTCAAGTTATACAGAAGCTCTGGTTGTAAAGCTTAAAAAAAATTAAATAAAAAAGAAGCTCCTGTTGTAAGGCCCCATCTGTGCTTAAAAAAATTAAATAAATAAATAAAAAGGGGAAAAAAAAAAACGAAGCTTTCCCCCCACAAATGTAATACCACAATATCCATTACAAATGAAGAACCAAAACCACCAATTTCTAATATGTTGTGTTCACCACAAAATGGAAAAGCAAAATTTTTGTCATCTTGATCAAGTCAAACTTAATTTTTACTGAAGTTGCCAGCCTCTTAATCCTTAAATTGATGCCCATGATGGTAAGCCTACATAAAGAACAAAAGAAAATGTATTAAATTATTTAGAAATCCACGTGTTTATAATTGACATAGTTAAATATGAGTCCAAATCTTCTGTCCCACTTTTTCTGCTCTACTCTATACTTCACCAATAAAAATTTGTCACATGTTCACCTAATTAATTAAATATCACTATTAATTAATAATGGTAGTATGAATAAGTCAATAATTATTGTATTTAATTAATTAGGTGAACACGTGGCAAGTTTTTATTGGTGGAGTATAGAGTGGAGCAGGAAAAATGGGATAGAAGATTTGGACTCGTTAAATATACAATGCAGTAAATATACTTGTAGTAGATCCAAATGATTGAAATTGTTTATATGACGTTTTTGTGTTCCTTAAGCACTTAGCTGGTCAGTATTTGGCCCAAGACATCCACTTCTCCAAAATTGAATTGGATGACCCTACAAATACAAATTTCATTAAACCAAAAAAAAAAAAAAGGTTAAATTAAATCTCTTAACAAGTATAAGATTGAATAAAAGTTAAGGAATTACTAATAGTTGGTGTATATTGCTTTCCGGAGTGCCAAAATATCTTGGGTTATTACTAGTTACCACTCTTTGATTAGGAAGACACTACAATCAAATTACATATATTGGAAAAAAATACAAATAAATAGTATAAAATGAATTATAAATGATAAACTATACCTGCATTTGGTTTCAAGGAAATAAAGGAGTGCCAAAATATGGCATCATATATATCCACCATTCGAAACTTGACTTGGATGACATGATGTGCAATTGAAAATAAATCTTAAAAATTAAGTATCAATAACACAGAAAAAACTATGCCAAAAAAAAAAAAAAAATCACATACATAAAAACTTTACCTAGAATTGGTTTAAACTAGAATTTGTTAACTGTAGCCCAACAAAACCATCTCCGATGGAGCTACAACTATTTGCCTATAATAAAATGCAATTGTGTGGTGGGGTGGAGGCATGGGCAAGAGGAAGTAGGTTGTTGATTTGGGATTTGAGACCATAGAGGCAAGGAGGGAGGGAGGTAAAGGAGATGCAACGTGGAGGGAGGGAGGGAGGGAGGTAGAGAAGCTTTAGTGTTTTAGAAAGGTTTTGTTAGGTGATATCTTTTTTTTTAGGAGGTTTTTTTTTTTTTTTTTTTTTGAGTTTGTTAATATATCTTACGTGGCATTTTAGTTTTTAAAAGCTAACATGGAGCATGCCACATCGGAGCATACCACATCAGTAGTTTGTAAAATGTTTGTAAAATAGTTTGTGTCTGTAGCATTACTCTTCTTACAAACTCACTTCTCATAAGTCATAAATACCTTTTTCTCAACAACAACAAAAATCACTAGGGAGTTCTATTCCTTTTCTGAAATAGGATATTAAGTGAGCCTCTTGTTTTGTAAGTGGGCTTGACTCACTTCTTTTTCTGCGTTGTCTCCCCAATCTATTTGGTTCCCCTTTCTATGATATAGTGTAGAAAAATATTCTATCTAAATTCCCCATTTTAACACCAAATGTTCAGATTGTTAATTTTGTTGTTTTTGTTAGATTTGGGGTATAACTGAATGGTTTTGAATTTTTCTGAAAATGAAGTAAAAGAATGGAAAAATTGTACTCACCTCCCTTCTTGTTTGGAATAAGACACCCACCTCTTTTAGAATACAAACTATTTATATTAACCTCCTTTGGATGACTAAAAAAGACTTTAAAAATCTTCATTTTCCTATTGTGGCCTCCTTTTAAATTGTCATCCATGTCACAGCCATTTCAAATAGGAAATTCATAATTTTTTTAAGCCTTTATTTTTAGGGGTTTTTTAAACTCGAATAGGATATTTTCAGCCATTCAAGGGAAGTCAATGTAAATAATTTGCATTTTACAGGAGATAGGTGTCAGATGGAAATTGAGTGTGTAATAATAGAAAACCTCAGCAATGGTTGGTGTAATTTTCCCATTAAAACAAAAATCGTACCATCTCAACGAGTGCTACATTGTAAAATCTTCTATCTCCATTAGGTATACTCCCCTGCCTTGCATAGCCATGGTGCTGGTTGGCAATGGCAGCTCTCAAATGACCATCTTTCTGTCATTTAAATGTTGAATGCTAGGTGGATTGTTAGCTTCAATTAAGCAATATTTAATAATTTATGTTAAACAATTTAGTTCGGTCTGTATTTTTTTTTTTTTTAATTTTGGAGAATCAACAATTTAGTTAGGCCTACTACAATTAATTGACTTGAATTATAGTTATTTTATTTTTAATGGGAATTATACTATTTTAGATTATCAAAGGTTCATTACCTACATTTTTTTTTCAAGGAAATGTTATGCCAATTTTCCTGTATATATATATATATATATATACCTTTTTTCTTGTGTAGTTGCGTTAAAAGTGTGCAATATTCCTTTAAATAAAAATCTTAATAATGAAATCTTTATATTGCACTCTACATTTTGTATCTATCAATATAGTGTATCATTTTTTAACAATTTGGCTAACTTTAATTCTAACTAACATGTTGATGGTCTAATTTATGTTCAATCATGGGTACATAATGTCAAAATACAATTTCCTTATACCCAGCAAAAAAAATAAAAAATACAATTTCCTTATTATATGATAGATATCTGTCCTCTGGATTGGTTTTCACTTCTACAGCTTCGTAAAGAAGAAGTTTGAAATAATTCACTTGTAAAGCCTCAATTTCTCACATCAAAAATTTCTAATTAAGTAAATGAAACTCTAGTACAGATCAATAAAACCATACATGATAATCTTCATGAATATAAATTCTTGATTGAAACAGATAGATAGAGGAAACAACAAAACCAAACCCAAAGAGAGCACTTTAAAGGAATATAAAAACAGCTTATAAAGAGAACTTCTATAGTTGTACTGAAGAAAGGTACCAAATGCTTTGTCCAAACACTCAAAACTTACCATATTTCCAAAAGCTAAAATCAGGGCTGTGGTCTTTGGTTCCCTTATCCGCATAATTACAGCAACCAAATGCTGCAAAGCAAGAAAATTAAAAAAAAAAAAAATGTTGAACGGTAAGAGTGAAACAAGAAACAAGCTTAACCATCTTTGTCAAAATCACCTCAAATTCAATAGGAAAGGGAAAAACTTAGAGGACTAATAGCTTATCTGAGTCGTTTAATTCATATAAAATTAATCGCTTTAACCTAGCTTCTTAGAGTGAGCTGTTGCAATGCCCAATTCTTTGACAGAGCTTCAGTAGGGAGAAAAAAAAAAAAAAATCTTTAACAGAGCCTCATGGAAGAAGGAACAAAGTAGTAATAAACTAGTTTTTTTTTTTCTTTCTATTTAACAAATTAATAATTCTCTCAAAAGTTTAAACTGTTAAGAAATTATAAATTTAATCAATTAAATATAATTCTGACACTATTTTTTACCAAAGTTTTACATTCTAATAGTTTTTACTTCTCTTTTGTGGAGTACCCAAAAGAAAAGTGTGTATCAAAAGAAAAGTGATCATAACACTACTAATTTCATTTTTCGTCTCTTGAATTTCTCAATCATAACCCTGACCCGACAAGAAACTAAATCCAAATTTATTATACTGCAGTGAAATATAATTATACATTCCAAGATTTCATTAACTTCTTTTTTTTTTTTTTTCCCTTCTCCTTTTGTTTGTAAACTAAAACATAATAGAATATTTCTGGTGAAAATGAAATTATAATTATAGATGACACAGACCAATGGATTTTCAAATTCCGGGGTAATAAATTTGCTCTATGGAGTTCAATTTTAGATCGAATAACAGTAATATCTTGACATAAGATAAGATTGACCAATGTTTTAATAGAAGAGGCTAAGTATGTATAAAGCAAAGACATGATGACCATTGTGTTAATGTTTTCAGAAGGCTGGTTCTGTATAATGAAACAGAAAATTCAACAACCAAGCTATGGGTTGAAGGCTTGAAGTTTCAATCAATATCAGTGGATATTTTTTCAAAATTTCAAACAGCTGCAGAACAAGGCCAAATAACTAGCAAGAAAACAGTTGAACCAAAGATTTTTGACAAAATGTAATCAAATAGTAACACCGGTGACATAGTTTGAACTTTGAACGATTACATCCCTTGCAATGATAGAGTGCAATGACGGATTCCAGTAACTATCATATTTCTGTAGAATGGGGCTGGCTCAAATTTATTATTTTTTTCCACTAGTCCTAATGGGATTGCAGATTCTCTTGAGCCATGTCAACCTGTCCTCATACAGTTTTAAATCCATGACCTGCCGTTCATCTAATGACCATTGAATCACCTGTTCAATGGCATCGTTAATCTTTTTCTTAGTAGTAGGGATGTTAGGTTCTAAGAATTAGGAACTAATGTATTAGAACTTCATTTTGTAATGTTGGCAAACTATGATCAATGCTATGGAGAATGGAACTTTGAAGGTACAACATGGTGCTTTGGTAGTGATGATGGCCACACGTTGTAGGAACATGTATTTCCTTAAAGGGAGTACTGTTGTAGGTGGAGTAGCGATTGGGCAGGTTACTTCAGACACTATTAGACATTTGGAGCATGCCAACAATAGTACTTTGTTTGAGAGTGCCAAGAATTGCAAATTTGAAGTTTGTGAGCCTCGTGCTTTGAAGAAGCAAACTAAGGTCAAGTTTGGTACGATAGTTCGTCATACTAAGGGTTTGCTTGATTATGTACACACCGATGTATGGGAGCCTATTAAGGTTTCTTCTTTTGGAGGTAGGAATCACAATGTTATTTTTGGTGGTGACATGGTGATTAAGCCTTTGCACAAGTTCAAGTGTTGCTTGGACTTGTTTGGTATTTGCAATTTGAATTAGCCCGTAGGGGCTTTGGTGGTGGCGACGGAGAAGTTTCGTTTGTGGTGATATGGTTTTGGATAATTTGCAATTTGTTTGTTGAAAACTCTAATTTATTGAGCGCTTTGTATTTGTGGTTTGGGAGATGTCTTGTCAAGGTGGAGACTTGTTAAGGATTTATATTTGGTGATCTGCAAATGTCATTTGTGAGGCTTGATGGGATTCAAGCCAAGGTGGAGATTTGTAGAATATGGCTTGAATTAGGAGTTTGACTCCTTGTTGGATTTGGATAAGAAAGGAATTTTATTCCTTTTGGGTTATTGTTGTTTGAAGTTATCAAGCTCTATTAGAAGTCTTGTCTACCACTTGATTTTGAGTTCTATTTGGAATAGGAGTGATTCTCCTTTTCTGTGTGGAAAAGAAGTCTAGTTCTTCTTGGTTTTGAATATGCTAGCCGACTCAAACCTCCTATATAAATAGAGTGCTGCTGTGATAAATTTAGAGAGTGTGTGAGAGCATAGAGTTTTGGTGTGAAAAAAAGAGGCTCTCTCTTGGTTTGATTATTTGATATTTGTGAGTTGCAATTTGGAATTGTGAGAGAAGTTTTGTTGCCGCTTGGTTTTGGTTCTGCAGTTTGGTGATTTGCTCTCTCTTGGTGCATTGCAACTCTTGGATTTGATTTGTGACTTTCTCTTTGGTTTGTGCGTAATTCGCATTTGGTATTTGGTATTCGTATTTGGTATTTGTGAACCTTTGGTTCTTGGGTTTGTATTTGGTTCTTTGTTTTGTATTTGTGAGAGAGAGCTACTTGGTTGTATTTGGGATTTGGGTTTGTGAGAGTGTCTCTACACCAATTTGTATTATCCCAAATTTGTTATAGTGAAATTTGTTCGTCGTCGCCCGTGGATGTAGGCTATTGCCGAACCACGTAAATTCTTGGTGTTTTGTGTCTATTTTCTTTTGGATTAATTTTCTTCGTTCCTATTGTTTAGTTTGGAGATCTTTCTCAAGCCTAAAATATCATCACAATCAATCTTGGTAATTTGAGCTTCCGCTATTTTACAACAAACTGGTATCAGAGCCCAGGTTCGCTACCTAGGCGTTTGGATTTGTTCTCTTTGGAGTTTTTTGGTGGTTGGTTCGTGAATCTGATTTTTTAGGGAGAAGGATGTCAAGTGATTCCTCTACAAAATTTTCGGCGGATTCTTCTGGAAAATCTTTGTCAGAGTCTTCTGCAAAACCTTTGGCGGTTAGGACGATGGTTTCTAATGCCAAATTTGAAGTAGAGAAAGTTGATGGAATTCAAGCCAAGGTGAAGATTTGTAGAATATGGCTTGAATTAGGAGTTCAACTTCTTGTTGGATTTGGATAAGAAAGGAATTTTATTCCTTTTGAGTTACTGTTATTTGAAGTTATCAAGTTTTATTAGAAATCTTGTCTACCACTTGATTTTTGAGTTCTATTTGGAATAGGAGTGATTCTCCTTTTGTGTGTGGAAAAGAAGTCTAGTCCTTCTTGGTTTTGAATATGCTAGCGGACTCAAATCTCCTATATAAATAGAGTGCTGCTCTGGCAAAGAGATGAGAGGGTGTGAGAAAAAGAGGCTTTCTCTTGGTTTAGTTATTTGATATTTGTGAGTTGCAATTTGGAATTGTGAGAGAAGTTTTGTTGCCGCTTGGTTTTGGTTCTGCGGTTTGGTGATTTGCTCTCTCTTGATGCATTGCAACTCTTGGATTTGATTTGTGACTCTCTCTTTGGTTTGTGCGTAATTCGCATTTGGTATTTGGTATTCGTATTTGGTATTTGTGAACCTTTGGTTCTTGGGTTTGTATTTGGTTCTTTGTTTTGTATTTGTGAGAGAGAGCTACTTGGTTGTATTTGGGATTTGGGTTTGTGAGAGTGTCTCTACACCAATTTGTATTATCCCAAATTTGCTATAGTGAAATTTGTTCGTCGTCGCCCGTGGATGTAGGCTATTGCCGAACCACGTAAATTCTTGGTGTTTTGTGTCTATTTTCTTTTGGATTAATTTTCTTCGTTCCTATTGTTTAGTTTGGAGATCTTTCTTAAGCCTAAAATATCATCACAATCAATCTTGGTAATTTGAGCTTCCGCTATTTTACAACAATCAAAACGTTTTTAGTCTTGTTTAGACTTGCTCAAAGTATGAAGTTTTCATGTAAAGTTAGAATCGAGTTACTGCAGAATTTATTGTGCATTTCTGCCTGGCTTGATCGATCGAGAATTAGACTCGACCGATCGATAGTCGTGCAGAATGTTTTTTTTGCAGAATTTCCAACTCAGCCCTAGTCCATTTAATGTGTAGGGTTTTATGTTTTGTCCTAAGTATAAAAGGGAAAACCCTAGCCACGCTTTTAGTGTTTTGAATATTGTGTTTGTGAATCTTATTTGTGAGATCTAGAGGTGTTTACCTTCACATACACTTAGGGTTTCCAATCTCAAGATTGATGTCAAGAGCTTGGTAATCTTTCAGTTGCAGAACCAAGTGCTTCAAGATATATAAGCAGGTGTGCTTGTGCTTTGCTGAGAATTCAAGGAAAGAAGTAGTCCGTGGACTCGAAGCTATCATGGGGTCATGGTAGTAAGTTTTCTACTCAAGGTAGCAATTGGATGTTAGTGGTCTAAGTCGCTATTGTGTAAACTTCAATTCTTTCATAGTGAATTCCTTTTTTACCTTGAGGATAGCTAGGTTAAATCCTCCCCAGGTTTTTACCGGTTTGGTTTCCTAGGTCATCATATCGTGTGTTATTTATTTTCCGCATATTTGCATGATATGATATATTTGTGTTAATCTAGAATTGCTTAATTTACCTAAGTTAATCACTTGGCTAAATATCTAGGTTAATCTGTTTGGGTTTAAGGGGTCTAAATTGCTAACAAGTGGTATCAGAGAGGGTAACTTTTGCGTTTTAGATCTTTTGATCTTTAAGCTGATCCTTGACCCCTGTTATTATGGATTTTCTTAAAATATTCTCTTTAGTTTGCCACATTGTCTACTTGGTGTGCTTGCCTATTGTCATTTTTGTTAAATCTTTTCTTGAGTATCTTGGTATAATTACTTATGATGAAAATTACTTGTGTTACGCTGCTTTAACCGCCTTACAGGTACGTGATTCTTGTCTTTGGTATTTGGATAGTGGTTGTTCCAGGCACATGACAGGAAATAAAGTTTTGTTCAAGACACTCTTTGAAGGAAAGATTGGGACAGTCACATTTGGAGATGGAAGCAAATCTGTGATCAGAGGCATTGGCACTCTGGATATTCCAGGATTACCAGTCTTTGAAGATGTTTGGTATGTGGATGGACTGAAGGCAAACTTACTAAGCATAAGTCAGATTTATGATAATGGACTGAATGTTCTCTTCACTAAGCAAGAATGTGAGATACTTGATGAAGGAGGTGACTGCATGTGTATTGGTGTAAGGATAGCTGACAACTGTTATGGTATCACTCCAAGTATAAGTAACAAATGTTTCAATGCTAAGATCAATCAAGTTGACTTGTGGCATCAAAGGTTGGGACATGCTAGTCTCAAGCAATTAGAGAAGATTTCTAAATGTGATGCAGTTATTGGGTTGCTCAAGTTTGAGAAGATAGAAAAATGCATCTGTGGACCATGTCAGATGGGTAAACAAGTGAAGTCCAAACATCCGTCTGTAACTGATGTTCAAACTACAAGACCTCTGGAGTTGCTACACATTGATCTCATGGGTCCTGCCAGGGTTCAGAGTTTAGGTGGAAAGAAGTATATTCTAGTAGTTGTGGATGATTTTACAAGATTCACATGAGTTGTACTTTTGAAAGATAAAGCTGAGGCTCCTGAAAAGAAGATTCATTTGTGTAAAAAATTGCAAGTAGAAAAAGGAACTGTGATAGCCAAAATTAGAAGTGACCATGGAAGAGAGTTTAAGAACTCAAAACTAGCTACATTTTGCAATAATCAGGGCACACATCAGGAATTCTCTTCACCTAAAACACCACAACAAAATGGAATAGTGGAAAGGAAGAATAGGGTTGTACAAGAAATGGCTCGTGTCATGCTCCATAACAAAAAGATGCCTAAATCCTTCTGGAGAGAAGCAATTAACACTACATGTCACACTCTCAATTGGGTATATTTTAGACCTAACTCCAAGCAAACTCCGTATGAACTCTGGAGAGGAAAGAAGCCTGTAGTCAAATACTTCAGAATATTTGGCAGTGACTGTTACATTCTACGTGACAGAGAAAACCTGAAAAAGTTTGATGCTAAGAGTGACAAAGGTTATTTTCTGGGATACTCTTCTACCAATAGGGCATACAGAGTATACAATTTGAGAACTAAAACAGTCATGAAGTCTTCCAATGTTGTGATCAATGATGAATTAAATTCAGAAGGTCATTTAGAAAATGCACCTCCAGTTCAAGAACAGATTATGAAGGTTGATGACTCTCTACCTGAAAATTATGTGGGAAAGCATACTAAGGAAGAGTTGATGTTATTGAATGATATAGCCTCTATTCCATCAAGTTCAGAACCATCTACCCTAGTTCATGAAGCTCAACAAGAACAGAGAGAGTTTCAAAGCTCATCAGAACAGAAAGGTACCTCTACATCATTGGTCAAAAGTCCATCCTCTAGAGTTAAGTTAAATCATCCTGCTACTAATATATTGGGGGAGTTTGAATGATAACATGAGATTGAGATTCAAAACTTTAAATGTGATTACTCACTCGTGCTATTTATCCCAATTTGAACCGAAAAAAGTGGATGAAGCTCTACAAGATGTTGATTGGGTTAATTCTATACATGAAGAACTTCATCAGTTTGTTCAGAATGATGTGTGGGAATTGGTTCTTAAACCAAAGGGAGTCAATGTTATCAGAACTAAGTGGATATTCAAGAACAAGTCAGATGAACATGGAACAGTTACCAGAAATAAATCAAGAGTTGTTGCTCAGGGGTACACAGAGGTGGAAGGGATTGATTTTGATGAGACTTTTGCACCAGTTGCAAGATTGGAATCCATTAGGATACTTTTGGCCATAGCAAGTCATATGAATTTCAAGCTGTATCAAATGGATGTTAAGAGTGCCTTCTTAAATGGCATGTTGCAAGAAGAGGTGTATGTTGAACAGTCAAAAGGCTTTGTTGATCCTCACAGGCCAAATGATGTTTACAAATTGAAGAGAGCCCTCTATGGTTTGAAACAAGCTCCACAGGCTTGGTATGATAGGTTAACTGCATATCTCACAAAACATGGTTTTAAAAGGGGATTTGCTGACACCACCCTTTTCATATGGAAGGATAAGAATCATTTTGTTGTTGCCCAAATTTATGTTGATGATATTGTTTTTGGTTCTACTAATGATTCTCTTGCTCAATCTTTTGCAGATCAAATGAAGGTCATGTTTGAAATGAGTATGGTTGGTGAACTAACTTATTTCTTGGGATTCAGCAAACGGATTCTGGAATTTACATCAACCAAGCTAAGTATGCTAGAAACTTGGTCAAAAGATTTGGACTTGACAAGGCTGTACATGCTAGGACACCAATGGCTGCTAATGTAAAACTGACAAATGATCCCTTAGGTGAGTCTGTTAATGTTACATTGTACAGAAGCATGATTGGTTGTCTTTTGTATTTAACTGCTGGTCGACCTGATATTTCCTTTAATGTGGGCGTTTGCTCTAGATTTCAATCTAATCCCAAGGTTTCACATTTAAATTCTGTTAAAAGAATTATCAAATATATTGGTGGCACTTGTGATTATAGATTGTTCTATAGCAAAGAGTCTAATCTCTCTCTTGCTGGATTTTCTGATTCTGATTGGGCTGGTAATGCTGATGATAGAAAAAGCTGTTGGGAAATATACATGTTTGCATCGAATACAAAACATACGCAGCGGAAAATAAACGGATCTACTTCATTCGCAATCGATAACATGCACTATGTAAGTTTCAGAATATAAGAACAAGAGAGTGTAACTTGATGCGGTGAAATTCAAAACCGAATGAAGAAGTACTCGGGAAGACTTTCAATCTTCACTCCAATTCCACTTGATGCCCAAGATGTGTGGTCTCTCAATCAGTTCTATGTATCTAGAGAGAATATGAAAGAGTGTCTCTCTTCCTTATTTCATATATTATATCACATATTAAACATACAAACCATTTTATTCTATATAAAATTCTGTATGTTTCTCTCCACATAACTGATTATCTAATTGGGCTAGCCTTTTGGGCCTTCCCAATTGGGCTCTAGTGTGTGGCTTGGAGTGAGACCAAAAGGGAACAAATAAGACACTAGCTCCAATGGGCCTTAGGCTTTTCTGTCAACTCTTGACAAGTCCAAAGTTACCATTAATTATATTTAATACCACTATATAAATATAATTGTACTCTAGGCCTCATTAATAAATTATATCCCAAGACTTTATTATACATGCAACCCCTTCATAAAATATTCGTAGTAATACAAAGTCATGAATATAGACTGCCACTTTGTAAATTACTACATCTTAATCCTTGAGTACCCGGTTTAATCCTTTTGAGTTATTCACCATATATTTATGAAATCCAATTTCATAAATATATACTTTAGTCTTACTAAAATAATTAGGCCTAACTCTCTGAATAACTGTACCCATTAAACTTATCTCAAGGGAACATTTTATATCTCCGTTAAGAGACTATGAATTCCATCTTGAGAATATATGTTCCATCAACACTAAGTGTGGCTGCCCAACATACTGAGGTTTTGACCGTTACTTTAGATCTCACTCCTGATATATCAAAGCAACCTACATTTCATGATCAGGTCCATTATTCTCTCAGGATTAAGAGTTCATGTGAATACAAGTCGTGAGATTTATTATTCAGTTGACAGTCGTTAGGAGAATAATAAATCTCACAGCGGTCCAGTTCAATATGTCTTAACTCTTAAAACATATCAACATATTAACTAGAAGTCACCACTTCCATGATCAAGACAAATCATCGTAGTTAATATGTTATAGTCTTCGCAGATGAAATGCCCAATTTCATCACCGACTACGAACCAAAATTCTGAGTTTACAAAGAACTTGTGATCTATATCTTCTGTGACTAAATCACATAAATCACATACTATGCATCTCATAGACTATTTGATAATGTCCGAATATTCATGTTACCATTATTTTAGATAAGAATAAAACAACTTTATTAAACACAATATTAAGTCATACATCATTTCTCACATAATGTCATACATAATATCATACATAGCATCATACAATAGGATTTAAGGGCACATATCCTAACAAAAGCACCACTGGTAGGTGATTTTATGTAGGAGCAAATCTTGTTACTTGGATGAGTAAGGAGCAAAACTCTGTTTCTTTGTCTACTGCTGAGGCAAAATATATTGCTGCTGGAAGTTGTTGCTCACAGCTTCTTTGGATGAAAAAGCTTTTGAGTGATTATGGCATATCACAAGACACCATGGTTGTTTATTGTGATAATTCTAGTGCTATTGATATCTCTAAAAATCCTGTTCAACATTCTAAGACTAAGCACATCGAGATTAGTTATCATTTCATTGGGGATCTTGTTGAAAGGAAGATTGTTGCTCTTGAGTATATTCCTACTGAACGTCAAAATGCTGACATTTTCACCAAACCACTTGATAGAAGTAAGTTGAGACTCTTCGTCAAGTTATTGGTGTGATTCTTTGTCCTTAGTCATTCTTGACTACATGGTCCTTGTTCTCTATTGATCTACCTCTTGTGACCATTTTTTTTAGGATCTGCATTGCATAACATTCATGCATCTCATTCTAGGTTGTTCTCTTATTTTATTTTATTTTTTTTAAAGGGTAACAAGAATGAGTTTGGCAACATGTGTTTTGCTATTTTTTTCGTGAATTTGAAGACAAGGTTGGTCAATCTATTTTTACATAACATGTTTATGTACTTTGTTTAGCTTGGATGAGCTTATTTTATTGCACTTTATTAGCTAAAGTTTTATAGTGCATGTTGTGTGGGAAGATGCTTATGTGTTTGATCCCATGATCTTAATCTTGAAGTCATATGCTTTTGATTGTCAGACTTGAACTTTTTGAGAAAGGCATAAATAACCATCTCACCACTGTTTATTAGCCAATCATGAACACCTTAATGCATATCGTAAGATTTCGTGCTCGAAAAAGTGTAGCACATGCACGAAAAGAACATAAGGTGTAGCCTCTATTAAAATGTTAAAATTGGTGTATACATTATTGGGCTATAATAATCTCACAATTCATATAAAATTGGTGTGTACATTATTGGGCTATAATAATCTCACAATTCATATAAAATTGGTGTGTACAAGTTTCTAATTAATTAAAATTGGTATAAATTATGAGGCAATATCAAGAAACTTACATGATTGCAAACTTTTATTCTAGGAAATGTGAGAGTTATATGATGTAACTCTTTGAGTGATAGTCTCTTTCAAATTCATGTGATAAATTTTGTAGAAACTGTGATTGATTACTATTTGCATATCCCCTCACATGTTCCTCAAGTTTTTGCTAGTTGCACACACTACACAAGTTATTCTTTGCTAAATTGTGTACATGGTGTTGTGTGTGTTTTTGGTCTGACCAACCAAGTTTGAAAATTTCTTGAAATTGATGCAGAATATGTTTGCTGTTTGAGTTCTGGAGGGAAATTATAAGAAAATCTTGTTTTGGGGGATCTGGGATAATTACATGTGTTTTTGAAAAACATTTCATCTCATACTCATGCATTTCATTCATATTATTTGATGTTTTGTTGAGTCTTGCACTGAAATTGATTCGTTTTTCAAAAATTAGCTTTTTCTAGAATTTCGATTGATCGAATCTGTTTTTCGACCGATCGAAATTGTTTTAAAAAACCCTAGAAAGTTTCTGGTTGTTTCGATCGGTCTTCGATTGGTTTTGGATCAATCGAAGTATTTTCGACCAATCGAATTTATTTTTCGATCGATCGAAAATCGGGCTGATGGTTTTTTAAAAGGATTTTTTCTACTCGTGCTCTTCACGTGTTCAAAGCTTTTCAACTCCTTTTTCCTCTCTCACCAACCGGTCAAGCATCATTTTGCTATTCTTGTCGTTTTCCTCCACTTTTTTTTCAAAAAATCTCTCTCCCAAGGCCGGTAAGTCTATTTTGCCCTTCTTTTTGTTTTTATTTTCAGCTTTTCATGCATAAATTCATGCATTTGTTAGGTATTTTTGGCATTCTTGTTTTTCAATTTTGTTGATGTTTTGGTTGTTTTCTTTCACTATAATTTGATAGGTTTTTGTGGGGACACCATCTACAATTGTTGGAAGTGGTTTAATTTAATCAATTTGATGTTTTATGAAAAATTTGAAAATCTAGGGCTTGAAAAATACCAAATTTGGGGCTTTTGTTCAAATTGAACCAATTTGATGAAATTGGCTTGTTAGATTGATTAATTTGATCATTATGTTGTGTTTTATATCTGTTGTGATGATCAATTTCTCAATTTGTTGGGTTTTGTGAAATTGGGTTTTTCTAATTTTAGAATTTTTGATATACATTTTATGCTGAAGCCAATTTTGTGATATTGGATCATATTTGAATTGTGTGCCATTGCGTTAGATCATGCATCATTTGGTTATTCTGCTCATGCATCATATAGCATTGTTATTTCTTTATTTTTGTTGTACTAACTTGCAGTCTGCCCTTGGTTTTTTTTTTTTTTTGTCTGTTCTTTTCTTTCTGTGTCTCTCTATTCTGTCCTTAGCATCATGCCTAGGAAAACCAGAGCCCATAGGACTTCTGTCCCTTCACCTTCCTTTGATAGTGATAGGTTTCCTAGTGAGAAGAATCAGGAGACATACGAGACTCTTAACCTTAGGCGTTACATTTGGGGTGAGCGTAGGGTCATTTTAGATGAGGTTGATGATGAGGTGAGGTGTAATTTTGAGCGTAGGGGCTGGTTACCGTTGTTAAACATAGATCATCCGCCTCCGGCTACCCTGATTAGAGAGTTCTACTCGAATCTCTCTATCCACGTCTATGATTCCAACACTCTAGTTAAGAGTTGAATACGCGGTGTGGAGTATCGCATTACCCCTTCGATAGTGTCTGATGCTCTTGGGGTGCCTGTGGTTGATCATCCAGTCTTTCCCTATGATGAGTCTCCTCCTTTCAATGACGTGATGTCATACATTACTGGGTCTTCTATCCAGTAGGGTTCTGATCCTCGGATCACCTCTACTGAGCTTTCTGAGCTTCATTACCTTTTCTTTAGGATTGCTTGTCATTCCTTGTGTCCCATTTCTCATCTCCACACCATCCCTATTGAGCGATGTGTGTTTTTGTATGCTCTTGTTACTGATGCTCCTATCAGTTTTGCCCATTTGTTTCTTCGTTCCTTGAACGAAGTCCATAGGAGTAGTTCTACGGCTCATGTCTTATTCTTTCCTGTCTTTATTCATAAGATTCTTCTTCATCTAGGTTTAGGTGATTTCCCTGCTTCTGAGCCCGTTCACATTATTGCTCCTATAGGTACTACCTTTCTGAGGCAAAGGGCTGCTTAGCTTCGAGCTAGCTCTAAGCATCCTAGGGTAGAGCCTTCTAATGTCACTCTACCTCCTTCTTCTTCTACAGATACTGCTTCAGCTGAGACGTCTGCTGATCCTGTTGCTGCTACTGCTGCTGATGTTCCTCCACCATCTCCTTCGGATGTATCTGATATTCGTCGGACTTTGGACACTGTCATGACCGTTCAAGCGGCTCATGGTCAGCTTTTGGTGGATGTACTTGACGAGCTTCGAGCATATTGCGAGCAGATTTGGCGAGTTTTCGATGTTCTCCTCCACCGCCTCCTTTTGATTATGAGTCAGTGCCCTTTGGCAATTCGTCACAAAAAAGGGGAGTACATTCTATTGTGGAGTACATATCTTGTAGGGGAGTTTTTGTCTTAGGGGGAGTTTTTTTGTTTCTTTTTGTGATACTGTGGAGCTTGTGGAGCTTTTAGATTGTATCTAGGTGCTTCATTATGTATTTACATTTTTTTGGCTCATGGTAGGGGGAGTTTTTTTTTTAGATACATTTTTTTGTATCTGTTTCTTATGTTATTCATGATATATTTCTTTATTTTGTGTTATGTGAAATCAAGAAGTTATTATCTATGTTACTTGTATTTTCCACACATGCGTTTATGTGTTTGTTAAGTGTTACAAGAATATACAGGTTGATTCAGTCGTGCTGCTGTCTACTTTTGTAACTGATAGATAGTAGTTAGGTTGAATTTGTTTAGTGGCTATTGTTTTGTATTGGGCTGTTTATTTTGTAAACTTTGAGCTTTGTGTTAAGTTTGTATTTTGTCACGGATTGCCAAAGGGGGAGTTTGTTAGGTTCTAAGAATTAGGAACTAATGTATTAGAACTTCATTTTGTAACGTTGGCAAACCATGATCAAAATGTTTTTAGTCTTGTTTAGACTTGCTCAAAGTATGAAGTTTTCATGTAAAGTTGGAATCGAGTTACTGCAGAATTTACTATGCATTTCTGTCTGGCTCGATCGATCGAGAATTCGACTCGACCGATCGAAAGTCGTGCAGAATGTTTTTTCTGTAGAATTTCCAACTCAGCCCTAGTCCATTTAATGTGTAGGGTTTTATGTTTTGCCCTAAGTATAAAAGGGAAAACCCTAGTCACATTTTTAGTGTTCTGAGTATTGTGTTTGTGAATCTTATTTGTGAGATCTAGAGGTGTTTACCTTCACATACACTTAGGGTTTCCAATCTCAAGATTGATGTCAAGAGCTTGGTAATCTTTCAGTTGCAGAATCAAGTGCTTCAAGATATATAAGCAGGTGTGCTTGTGCTTTGCTGAAAATTCAAGGAAAGAAGTAATCCATGGACTCGGAGCTATCATGGGGTCGTGGTAGTAAGTTTTCTTCTCGAGGTAGCAATAGGATGTTAGTGGTCTAAGTCGCTATTGTGTAAACTTCAATTCTTTCATAGTGAATTCCTTTTTTACCTTAAGGATAGCTAGGTTAAATCCTCCCCAGGTTTTTACCGGTTTGGTTTCCTAGGTCATCATATTGTGTGTTATTTATTTTCCGCATATTTGCATGATATGATATATTTGTGTTAACCTAGAATTGCTTAATTTACCTAAGTTAATCACTTGGCTAAATATCTAGGTTAATCTATTTGGGTTTAAGGGGTCTAAATTTCTAACAAGGGAGAAGCTTGGCACCAACACTATCATCATTGATAGCATTCTTCATGTCGTAGGCATAGTTTTCCAAATCTAACTTAGCCTTAACCTTCTTCAAGTGATTGTCATCTTCAACCTTGTATATCTTTGCGTCCTGGACCATTCTCTCAACCTCTTCATTGGACAATCTCCACTTATCATTGGTAATAGTGATACTCTTTTTCACACCAGTGGCCTTCATTGTTGCAGAAACATTCAGTATACCATCGACGTCAAGATCAAAAAAAACTATTGCCTTTCCGTCACACCTGGGTGCTGGAGGAATGCCAGAAACCAAAAAATTTCCCAATAAATTGTTATCAGTAGATCTTGCTCTCTCACCCTCACAAACTAACATACTCATTTTAAGCTGGTTGTCCATTATGGTGTGGTATTCACGCTCCATGGTGGGAATGGTGGTATTCCTTGGAATTAAAACATACATCACCTATCCATTAGTCTCTATACCGAGGGACAGAGGGGTGACATCTAAGAGTACGATGTCTTGAATTTTACCATTACCTATTCCTGTTAAGATAGCAGCTTCAACAGCGGCTCCATAAGCAACAGCCTCATTTGGATTGATGCTCTTATAGAGCTCCTTCCCATCAAAGAAGTCCAGCAACAATTGTTGCAACTTGGGAATTCTGGAAGAACCACCTGTAAGAACAACATCATGGACAAAACTCTTGTCCATCTTAGCATCAACCAAACACTTTTCCACAGGAAGTTCTGCAAATTTCGCACGGGTAATAGCTGAAAAGAAATCAATACCATTATATAAACAGTCAACTTCAATGGTAGTCTCAATTGCAGAAGAAAGAATCCTCTTCGCTTTCTCACAAGCAGTTCTCAACCTCCTAAGAGCTCTAGAGTCTCCACTAATGTCCACCTTGTGTTGACTCTCAAATATTTGAACAAAGTGCTTCACCATTCTATTGTGAAGTCCTCACCTCCAAGGTGAGTGTCTTCAGAAACAGCCTTCACTTCAAATAAACCCTCCTCAATGGTAAGTAGTGAGACATTTGTAGTGCCACCACCCACATCAAAGATCAACACATTTCTCTTGCCAATGCTATCTTCCATCTTGTCAAGACCGTAAGCAATGGTTGCAGCAGTTGGTTCATTGATTATGCGCAGAACATTGAGGCCTGCAATGCGTCTAGCATCCCTTGTGGCCTTGCGCTGAGAGTCGTTGAAGTAGGCAAGGACAGTAACAACCGCATTCTTCACAGTTTTACCTAGGTAGGCTTTGGCTATCTCACACATCTTTATTAGAACCATAGATGAGATTTCTTCAGCAACAAAGTGCTTCTCTTCACCCCTATAGTTGACCACGATCACAGGCTTATCACCAGTACCCTCAATGACCTTGAAGGGCCAAAGGTTCATATCGCTTTGAATCAAGGGATCACTGAATGTCCTGCCAATCAACCGCTTTGCATATGCAATGTCATACCTTTTAGAGCATTAGTATTAGTGATGCTAAAAAGTTATATTGCTATTTTCAACTGTTATGTTCTAAAAGTTTAGAATAATTGGCAGATCGTGAGCACACAAGAACATACAAGCTGCAGAAAGAAGATTTCAGAATTTGCCTGATTCGACCGATCGAAAAATAGGCTCGATCGATCGAAAGTCGTATCTGCAGAATTTTAATTAAGCCCAAACAACAGTTCTAGCCCATTAAGGATTAGGGTTTCAGATCTACTTCTCCCACTATATAAAGGAAACCCTAAGCACGTTTTTATAAAGGCTTTTTAGAGAGAAAAGAGTGTGCCTCTTTTGTATTTAGGGTTTTGTTCCTAAAACCTCTCTTATTACTTCTACCGGTGTTGTTCCTTGAAGAATCTCAAGATCCGGTATTGCTGAAGTTGCTGCCTTCTCTAATCATCAAAGGAGCTGATGATCTAAACCTTCAAGGGTGGTCTTGGAGTCACAAACAGGAGAGTTTGTGTTGCTAAACCTTTGAGTGGGATCTCAAAGTCACAAACGTGGATGTTTGTGTTTTGCAAAGATTAAAGAAAGAAGGAGTCCGTGGATCTCAGAGCTGTCACGTGGTCGTGGTAGTAAGTTTCCTACACTGGGTAGCAATAGGATGTTAGTGGTCTAAGTCGCTATTGTGTAAACTTCGATTCTTTCTAGTGGATTTGCTATTTTACCTTGAGGATAGCTAGGTTAAATCCTCCCCAGGTTTTTTACCGGTTTGGTTTTCCTGGGTCATCAGATCTTTGTGTTCTTTGCTTTTCCGCTGCTTTATTGTTTTTCAATATATTTGTATTAACCTAGTTCTGTTTAAATTACCTAAGTTAATCACTTGGCTAATTCTCTAGGTTAATCTGTTGGGTTTAAGGGGTCTAAACGAACTTACAAGTGGTATCAGAGCGGGTAGCTCTTTTGTTTTTGATCTTTTGATCTAAGAGTTGATCATTGATCCCTGTTATCATGAATAATTTGAAGTGTCTTTCTGCTCATGTTTGTGATGATTTGAATAAAAAGGACACTGTTGTTTCTGTTGATTTTATTGATGCCTGTGAAACTCTCCGTAAGGAATTATTGAAATCTGTGAGAATTGCTAAGAAATTCAAGGAAGAGTTAAAATTGGCTAATCTTGAAAAAGAGAAATTGATTGTTAGATTTGATGAATTTAATAAAAAGAATAAATTTTTGAGAAATCAAATTTCCTTTCAAGATGAGAAGATGAAAAGCTTGGAACAAGAGTTAGCTGAATCTAAAGCTAAGATTGAAAATTTGACTTGTACCAAGCCTGTTGTTGATAACAGAAGTGTTTCTGTTTCTCTTAAGCCTAAAGCTGAAAAAGTTTATATCCCTCCTTTCAAGAGGAATAATAAAGAAAATGCTTATTTTGTTAGGTTAGACAAAGGTAAAAGTTCTGATGTAGACGCTGAAGTTTCTAAACCTAAGTCTAAACCTACTGTTAGAGAGCATAAGAAATTTGTTTTTGTGCCTACCTGTCACCTTTGTGGTGTTGTTGGTCATATTAGACCAAATTGTTCTTTGTTGAGGTAAAAACCAAAATCTGAGACTAGATTTGCTGTTAGGAATACTGATGTTCCTAAATTTGTTCCTGTTTGTCACTTTTGTGGTGTCTCTGGTCACATGCGTCCTAATTGTCATAAATTGAAATTTAAACATTCTGAATTTCAATCTAAGATATATGATGATATTTCTCCTGCCATAAGTCAAAATAAATTGTTTCATATGCTTTTGAAAAATTTAAGCTTGTTGGCTTATGAAAGGAATTTGCAGGATTTCAGTCTTCCTCAGAAGATTGGTGTAATCCCTCAAACACACTCTACTTCACATGGATTTTCACCTACAAAGCCGAAGACTCGTGCTATATGGGTGAGAAAAGATTCTCTAAGGTGAGTGTTGTTGACTTGTCCCTGATTTAATTCTTTCAATTATTTGTGGACATATTTTGTTTTAGTTTTTGGTTGTTTTATTTTCTTAGGTTGATTTGTTTTAATAATAAAAAAAAAATCCAAAAACATTGAAAAATTTCAAAAGAAAAAAAATATTTTATTTTGTGTCTAGTTTTAATTTTTCTTGAGGATTACATGGATTATGATATCTCTTTCTTGATTTAGAACATGCTTGACTCTGTGGAGAAACTTAAATAGCATGCGTTCTATGAGTGCTAAGCTATTTTTTTTATTTTTTTTAGTATGTACTAGTTTGTACATGTCTCAAGGGTTAATTAAGAAATTGATATTTCTTATTTGTGTACCCTCTATAGCTTAGTTAAGCACTATCATACATTGCATTTGCATTTTTGTTCATTTAGCATAATGTGTGCTTTTTGTTTTTGGTCATAAAATTTCTTTTAAACCAAAAATACTTTTGTGTTTTGCATTAATTTTTCTTGGATTTGAAATCAAGGATTGGCCATATTATCTTTACATAACATGTTTATGTACTTTGTTTAGCTTAGATGAGCTTATTTATTGCACTTTACTAGTTTGAGCATTGTAGTGCATGTTGTGTGGGAAAGATGTTTATAGTTTTTGATCACTTTGTCTTGATCTTGAAGTCACATGCCTTTGTCTGTCGGACTTGAACTTAATGAGAAAGGCATAAATAATCATCTCACCACTGTTTACTAGCCAATCATGAACACCTTAGTGCATATCGTAAGATTTTGTGCTCGAGAAAGTGTAGCACATGCACAAAAAGAACATAAGGTGTAGCCTCGGTTTAAATGCTAAAATTGGTGTGTACATTATTGGGCTATTATGAATTCATATTAATTAAAATTGGTGTGTACATTACGAGGCAAATTAAGAAATTTACATGATTGCAAACTTTTATTCTAGGAGATGTGAGAGTTATATGATGTAACTCTTTAGGTGATAGTCTCTTTCAAACTTATATGATGAATTTTGTAGACTTTGTGTTTGATTACTATTCACATATCACCTCACATGTCTCTCAAGCTTTTGCTAGTTGCACACACTACACAAGTTACTCTTTGCTAAACTTAATACATGATATTGTGTGTGAAATTGTTTTGGCCATCCAAGATTATATGTTCCCTGATTTTGATGCAAAATTTGAGTTTTAAGGTCATATTGATTAAAAAACTTGTTTTTGAAAGATCTGGGTTGAATTCAAGTGCTTTTGAAAAACTTTCAGTCTCATACTCATGCATTTCATTCATGAAATACTATGCTTTGAGGAGTTACTGCATTAAATTGCTCTGTTTTTCAAAAATTTGAGTTTTTTAGAATTTCGACTGATCGAATCTGTCTCTCGACCGATCGAAATTGCGATTAAAATTTTTGGTTTGATTCTGTCTGACTCGATTGGTATTCGATCGATACTCGATCGATCGAAACTGAAAAATTTTCAGTTTTTATAGTTTTGACCAAATTTTTTTTTGCATAATTTATGTTTAGGATTCACATGAGTTGTATTGTTTTCTGTATCCATCTTGCAGTTTTGCAGTCATATCTCTCATTGTTTTCACACATAACATGCATACACTTTGCTAAATTGGATACTCAACTTGTTTTAAAAATTGATTGATTAATTTTTGAGTCCTTTGTACATTTTAGTATAGGCTATTTTTCTTGATGTGTGAATTGCAGAAAATATTTTTCTTAAGAGATATGATGGATAATCAATGTGCAAATATTTTCTCTACTCATGCAACTGTTTATGGGTCACATAGTATCAAGTTTGCATTTATTGAAAGAGAGAATGTTTTTCTTCATGTGTATCCTCAACTCATTTTTTTTAGGATTGTGTGTTTTTTATTTATCACCACCTCCTAAATTTTCCCCAAAACTTGTTTTGTTTTTCCTATTTTTATAGGGGGGAGAAAAGTTTTTTTTTTTGTCTTTGTTGTTCTTAGGGGGAGTTGTTGCTCTTCATAGGGGGAGTTGCCTCTATTTTCTATAGAGCTAAACTGTTTTATGTTTTCTTGGTTCTCTTTTTTCTCTCATGTTTACTGTCACTTTACTCTTTGTTTAAGTTGTCTTTGTCAGTACGTGGCAAAAAGGGGGAGAAATAGATGAAATGTGGGAATCCTGTTTGTGTTGTTTAGGGGGAGATAAATTTGTTGTGTTTAGGAGGAGAATATAAAAACTTTTTGGTTGTATCTAACTTAGGGGGAGAGTTAGAATTTATTTGTGTTTTTATATTTCTGTTCATATTATTGTTTTTATGTCTTTCTTTCCACACATGTAGTGATGTGTTTGTTGAGTGTTTCAGAAAAGACAGGTGCATTCTGATCAAGACCTTCTACCTCTTCTTGGCAACTTCTAGGTTATGAGTCTTAGATTGGGATTTGTGATGTAATTGGGCATTTTATTGTATTGGGTTGTTTTTGTATTTTAACATTTCATTTTGTATGAAAGTTTTGTCACGAATTTCCAAAGGGGGAGATTGTTAGGTTCTAAAAGTTTAGAACAATTGGCAGATCGTGAGCACACAAGAACATACAAGCTGCAGAAAGAAGATTTCAGAATTTGTCTGATTCGACCGATCGAAAAATAGGCTCGACTGATCGAAAGTCGTATCTGCAGAATTTTAATTAAGCCCAAACAACAGTTCTAGCCCATTAAGGATTAGGGTTTCAGATCTACTTCTCCCACTATATAAAGGAAACCCTAAGCACGTTTTTATAAAGGCTTTTTAGAGAGAAAAGAGTGTGCCTCTTTTGTATTTAGGGTTTTGTTCCTAAAACCTCTCTTATTACTTCTACCGGTGTTGTTCCTTGAAGAATCTCAAGATCCGGTATTGCTGAAGTTGCTGCCTTCTCTAATCATCAAAGGAGCTGATGATCTAAACCTTCAAGGGTGGTCTTGGAGTCACAAACAGGAGAGTTTGTGTTGCTAAACCTTTGAGTGGGATCTCAAAGTCACAAACGTGGATGTTTGTGTTTTGCAAAGATTAAAGAAAGAAGGAGTCCGTGGATCTCGGAGCTGTCACGTGGTCGTGGTAGTAAGTTTTCTACACTGGGTAGCAATAGGATGTTAGTGGTCTAAGTCGCTATTGTGTAAACTTCGATTCTTTCTAGTGGATTTGCTATTTTACCTTGAGGATAGCTAGGTTAAATCCTCCCCAGGTTTTTTACCGGTTTGGTTTTCCTGGGTCATCAGATCTTTGTGTTCTTTGCTTTTCCGCTGCTTTATTGTTTTTCAATATATTTGTATTAACCTAGTTCTGTTTAAATTACCTAAGTTAATCACTTGGCTAATTCTCTAGGTTAATCTGTTGGGTTTAAGGGGTCTAAACGAACTTACATCAACACCACCAAATGCAAATTTATAGATAAATTGATGGAAACAAAAGCCAAATAATTTGGCTCTTATCTATACTACTATTTAATGGGCTTTTCCTATATGTGATTTTATTTTATTTTTTGTTCAAAAATGCTCCTACATCCTTATGTTTAAGTAGGGACAAAATCAAAGGACAATTTGGTAAAAATACAGTTGTAACTTCCACTAAAACATTACATAAAAAAAGGGTTACTCTCCTATTGATTTTCAAATTTATTTATTCACTTATAAATTAGATTCTCAAAATAAAAATTATACATATAAAACACATTTTTTTTTTTTTTGCTACAAAATAGGACCACAAAAAAAAAAAAAACCCTCATTGCACACACGTAGCACGTATAATGAGGTTAATATTATTTTATTGTGTTGAAAGCTAAAATAAAATCACTATTGTTAGGTGTTTTATAAAGTAAGAAAGTAAGATGGATAAAATAGCTTTTGGGAAAATTTAGAAATGGAAGTGGAAATTTTATAGCTCATTAAGATAAAAGCAAAAAAAATCAACGGAGCTGTCTAAAAATTAATATTTCATATTTAAGTTTTAGATTTGATTTTATTATTGCATATATATATATATATATATATATATATATAAAAGAGTTGGTCCTTCTAAAAAAAAAAGTATAAGAGTAGGTATTCAATGTCTTCTCCAAAAAAAAAAAAAAAAAAGAGTTGGTATTCAATGCCTATACAATATCCGTGCGATGTGTGGTGGAATTAAAATAAGCTATCAGTCACCTATAAATGATTTTTACTATTAAAGTAATTAATACTTATATCTGTCTCATAAAAAAAAAAACCTTATATCTGTTCACTGGGAATATATTTAAAAAAATTTTACAAAGAAAAAGAACTCTAGAAAGATGACGTTCTGACACTGTCAATTGAAAACTAAAGTTTTGCGCAGCTCTTAGTTGAATTATCAAAACACCTTACATCTTTTGCCGATGACGATAAGTGAGTGCACAAGAAGGGAAAAGTGTGTTAACTCATGATTTTAGTTCATGAAAACACATGTAATAAACATCCCTGCACAAAATATCAACTTTTTCCTTCTAAAAAAATCATTTCAACTTTTAAGAAAGAAAAACTAGAAAAAGAACTACAAATTAGTTTAAATGTGTATGTGTCTATATATATATATATCATATTCAAGTAATAAAAATGTGAATAAGAATAAAAATCTAACCATTCTTTCAATCGCCTTTTCTCATGCACATAGTATGGTAGTAGGAAAATTCTTAATCTTTATTGTACCAATAATATAAGATTTACATTTTAAACTAATTAAAAAACTGTGAATAATATATTTTACACAGTTTTTTAGTCTACAATGTAAAATCTATATTACTATTGCAATGTAAACTTATAATTATCTGTAGTATATGAAACAATAATAATATAAATCTTTTAGGAGTGTGCAAGGTCAGGTTGGATCCAGAAATTCCCAACCCAAACCAACACGTGTAGAAAGTAGAAATTCTTTCATGCATTTTTTAAATTAAATTGGGCTTTCAAGAGGTTATTAAAAAAAAAATTAGTAACTACTTAACCTTTTTTTCAATACTTATTATAATTCTCATAATATGTCTATTTAACTATGGGAAAAAAACAAAAAAAAAAAAAACAAAAAACAAAAAACGAACAAAAAGTATGGAGATTAAGAATACCAAAGATGGAGTTGGTAGGATTTCTTGCAACCTGGTTCTTGGCAGCATCACCAATCAAACGCTCATTGTTAGTGAAGGCAACATAGGAAGGAGTCAATATATTGCCCTAATTATTTGGTATTATCTCTACACGATCATGTTGCCACACTCCTATGCATGAGTACGTCGTCCCAAGATCGATACCAATCGCCGGGCTTTCTCCTTCACCACTACTCTTTCTCTTTTTGGGTAACACTGATTTCCCAGCCATGAACGCAGAACAGAAGACTCTTTTGCAAGTCTCAACAGCCACTGAAACCGATTCAGCTTCCAAAAGAGAGAGAGAGAGAGAGAGAGAGAGATGTACAACATAGTCGAATAGTCTTATGTACGTAGGGTTCTGGGTTTTTTTTTTTTTTTTTTGTTGGGGTATCCTTATGCGTAAATTTTTGCTACGTTAAAATAGGGAAATATGTGTATTTGAAAGATAGTATTTCATTATTTCCCTTTAAAATAGGTGGAAAATATTTCTTTGAAATTTGAGCCTTACAACAATTTGTTGGTTAATGGATGCAAGTAACCTTTTAATGTTTGTTGGCTATGAAGGCAGTTGGAATTCCTACTATATATATATATATATATATAAAATAATAATAATATGTAAAGTAGAGAGAAAATCTAATTAAATTTCAAATTGGAATTCAATTAGTGTCTAATTTTACGCCACATGTCTCATCTAATCTAAATTTTAGAATTTTGTGACAAGTGAGTTAATTTAGTAAAAATTGAATTTAAATTAGAGTTTAATTTTGCGACACGTTTCTCATCTAATTCAAAATTTTAAATTTTTGTGCCAAATTAGTTAATTTAATGTAAAAAATGAGTTAATATAATAAACCATAAAAAACATAATCATATAACTAAAATAATTCAAATTTATAAGTTATATATATTAATAGCTAAAGCGGAGAGAAAATTTAATTAAATTCTAAATTGGAGTCTAATTTTGTGTCACGTGTCATTTAATTTTTAAATTTTTGAATCAAGTGAATTATTAGGTGCAAAAATCAAAAGGTCTAAATTCAATTAGATTTTAGATTGAATTTTAATTAAAGTTCAATTTTGCGTCATGTATCTCATCTAATTTGTTAATTTTTGTGGCAAATGAATTATAAGGGACAAAAACCGAAGAGTCTAGATCCAATTAAATTTCAAATTATATATATATGTATATATATATATATATATTATAATTGTGTCTGTTTTTAAATGGACCCGTGCATATGCACGGGATTACACACTACTTATATGAAAAGCACAAAATCTTTGATTAACATCTTTTTTCCCCCAATTGGCCAATTACAACCAATCCTGCTTATATTCTTTGGGGAAAACAAATTATCTAACTCCATCAGTTTTGGTGGCTTCTTAATCTTAATTATCAACAAAAAAAAAAAAAAGTTTTGGTGGCTTCATTATCACTTTAATTAAATTTCTAGTCCTATATTCTATTTTTTCTTGAGAAACAGTTATGTGTTCTACGCCCATTATTCATATTATGGTAATCACATTATTAAAATCATTTTTTATGTTTCAGAGTATCTAGATCCTGAATCTTAAAAACCCAAGCTATGAAGTTTTGGGAATTGGGAGCCTTAAGAGCATTCACTGCAAAGGTGTTAAAATTGCTAAATAGCTATTTTAACACCTCAAACCATAAAAACGTGTCTCCAACAAAGTTGTTATAGCTAAAATATTTAGCTATATTTTACCTTCATGCTACAATGGGTTATTATCAATAACAGCTCATTGTAGCATAAAAGTAAACATAAAAATCATTTATTTATTCCCTCTTCTCTCATTTTTTTTATTCCCTCCTCACGCTTCTCTCTCACTTCTTTGTTATTTGTTTTCTCTTCTCTCTCTCTCTCTCTCTCTCTCGACAGTTCATGGGTCTAATTATGGACATTGGATTCATGGTTGTGCTCCAGCAGTTGGTGGGTTGGATTGTGGATGTCAGATTCATGGTTGTGCTTAGGTGGTTTCGTGGTTGTGAAATCTGATTCGTGGGCATTGGAGTGGGATTCGTGGGCATCAGCGTGGGTCCGATTGGTTTGTGGTTCGTGGGTCGATTTGGTCATTGATTTGTTTGATTTCTGTTAAGTTGTGATGTGGTTGTGGTTATGGTTGTGGTTGAGAGGTGGAAGAGGAAGGTTGGTGGTGGCTAGATTGTGGGTCTTTTTTTTCTTTTTTCTTTTTTTTTTTTTTTGCTATGGTTGGTGGTTGCAGGTTAAGAAGTGGAAGAAGAAGGTTGTTGGGGGCTGGATTTTTTTTTTTTTTCTGCTTTTGTGGTTTATGGCTGTGGCTAGTGGGGCGATGATGGAGATGGTGGAGGTGGTTGTTGCAGTTGTGTTAGTTTTTGTGGTCGTTGTTTATCATTATTTTAATGAGTTATTTATATTATTTTAAATAAGTTGCTAAAAATATAGTCTTTAATGTTGGATGTATTGTAAAGTGTATTGTTAAAATAGATAAAGTTGTTTTTTAAGTTGCTAAAAGCTATAATTGTTAGCTTCCTAACCGTGAATGCGCTAAACATGTTATTCAAAGTGCAAAGACCACACGGATGCTATTAGACATATTTTCATTTATTAGGATTATATTAGTGTTAGAAAAATTCATATCAAAAGTATCAAATGTATTTGCATCAATTCCCATGTATTTTATTCTTTGGAGTTGCTTTCAATTGAGTCGACAAGTAAAAAAAAGGGTGAAAGTTGAAGTTTTTACTACGAAGATCTTGTTGAGCAAAGTATGAAAACGTCAAGCGGGGGAATTAAAATTGACTTCCAAAGGAGCTCGCCTAACACCTTAGTTGAGTGAGACTTCCAGTAATTTTTCATATCAGTATTTTTCTAAATATTAAAATATTCATCTAACCATTGATTTGTACTATTTAAATTAACGAAAAATAAACCATGATATAGTAGAATGAAGATAGAGGCTCTTGTAACTTTAGAAAGAATTATTTGTATTCTCACTTATTTCCATGCACTTTTTCACCCACACGTATTTCCACAAATGTTTTCAAACAATAATTTTCAGTTTTTAAACATATATACCAAACGGGAGTGTCTTGGATTGCTGAAAATACATAAGACTTATGAAAATCTTCAAGAGGTCTTGAAGTATTTGTGAGATCAAACTTACAGTTGGCAACTTGACTAGCGACTAGAGACTGTGAAGAGAAACAAATGGTACAGTCTAGTAAGAAACGAACATTCACTACAAAAAACGCGTTTTTAAGCTGCGTTTTTCAAAAACACAGCTACAAGGGGTAATTTAAGCCGCATTTTTGGAAAACGCAGCTCCACACCTGGACGTATAGCCGTGTTTTATAAATGCGGCTATAGACCAGCTTTGAAGCCGCATTTTGTGATGCTGAGGCTGCGCTTATAGACCCATCTGGGGAATTTTTTTTTCAATATATCCCAGAGCTGCGTTTCATTAAACACAACTTAAACATGTCTAGAGCTTCAATATTTATAGAGCTGCGTTTGATTAAACGTAGCTTAAACACGTCTGGAGCTGCGTTTAATAAACACAATTTAAACATTTATAGAGCTGCGTTTGATTAAACACAACTTAATCAATTTGAACCAAGCAGTGATATAGTCATGATATGAATAGGGAATGGAACATTTTGGCATAAGTATGGTATCATTAGGGGAAGAGCACCACTTTTTCTCAGAAATGATGTTAACAATGTAAACACTGTGATAAATAATTTTTGAAGAATCATCCTTATCCGAAATAGTTCTGATAAGAATAGATTTCTCATGACGCAGGAGGTTAGAATAGAACTGGAGTTGCGTTTAATCAAACGCAGCTCTAGGTTTGCTATAAATTGAAAAAAACCTTAAATTTCAACACACAATTGAAAAAAACCTTTGAAAAACTCTCTTAGCTCACTCTCAACCTAGCTCCCAATCCCTATTCTCACCGTCGTGCTCTCAACCTCTCGCCGCCATGCTCTCAACCCAATACCCACAAACCTCACGGCTTTTAGCCTCCCTCATCAATCGGTAAGCTCTCTCTCTCTCTCTCTCTCTCTCTCTCTCTCTCTCTCTCTCTCTCTCTCTCACATAGATCCTCTCTCTATTTGTATGAATCTTTTTTCTGTTCGCGCCATTTTCAGTAAAGAGGAGAGTTCATTCGTCGACTTTACCTATGCAAGGAAAAAGGGCTTTCCAATGGCTCCAATCGAAACCCATTTCAGGAACGCTTTGATTTTCCCCCAAAGTTTATTCATCACAATCGAAACCCATGTGAAATTCCATCGAGGATGGGTATGATGCCCGATTGTGTGTGCATGTCAAATTTTGGCGTTGGTGGTGGCTTTGGGTTTAATAGAGTTGATAGATTTGTAAATTTCATATGGTTATCATGCTTTTTCTTCTTCTTCTTTTTTGGTGTTTAATTCTTATTGGTATATCCAGCTCTTAATTGTCAGAATTTTCAAACGCGGCTATAGCCCTCTTTTTTTTTTTTTTTTTTTGTAGTGGTTCAAGTATATATACATTGCATAGCTTGAGGTTTTGTAAGTCATTATATGTAGTGCAACTATCTTTGTAGTAGACTTTGTTTACTGGACTATATCCCAAAGAGTTTTTATCTCTTACGTGTTACTTTGCGAAATCACAAAAATCACATCATGTATCTATGTGTGTGTGTAGTGATTTAGGCCTTGTTTGGTTTAAAAAAATGGTCACTCATCACTCATCACTCATCATCCATCACTCATCACTCATTACTCATTACTCTAAAATATCACACCCAAACAACATCATCACTCAGTTATCATCACTCAATATTTTCACACTATTTGTGAGTCCCATATCTGTCATTGGTACAGTTTAGTTTTTTTTTTTTTTTTTTTTTTTACCCAAACCAGTGAAAAAAAAAAAAAAAAAAAAAAAAAAAAGAGGAGGAAGACGAACTAGATCAGAAGAAAAGGAAAAAAAAAAAAAAAAAAGAAAGAAGGAAGAACGAAGACCAGATCAGTATAGACGAACTGGATGCTTGCACAGGAAGAAGACGAACTGGATCACACGAAGAAAAAGAAAAGAAAAAGAAAAAAAAAAAAAAAAAAAACCAAATCACCGAACAAACAAAGAAGAAGAAAAAAAAAAAAAAAAAAAAACCCCAAAAGTCAAAAATGATGGCTGCACAGTAAAAAATTTTATGTTTAATTACAAAAATGACATTGAGTTATGAATTATGAAATCAGTTTTCATAACTCATTACTCAAAAATCAGAGAACTGAGTGATGAAAACCATAACTCAAAACTCATCCAAACAAAACATTTTGTAATTGAGTGATGAAAACTGAGTATTGAGTAATGAAAACTGAGTATTGAGTTACGAAAACACCTAAACCAAACATCACCTTAATATTTCGTTTTGCTATCCGTTGTGATTGAGATTTGAATTAACCTGTTTAAACACTCAATTAACTTAACTTTGAAAAATTGGTAGTAAGTCATTTTAGGGACGGGTTTTAAACCTAACCAACATCATTGAAGCTTCGAGAGAGTGGATTGCTTCAGGTCTAGATGATTCTCCATTAGATATACACGAGGAAATGTCAACTAAATTATACATTTGTGGTATAATTAGAGGGTTTTGAATTTGTTGAATAATAAGTAAAAGAATTAATTCATAGCTGGAACAAAAACCATTAGCATCTCTATTTTTTTTGGATAAACAGTTACCATCGAAATCATATCAGGAACAAAAACAAAAATAATTACTATCTTTTTTTTTCTGGATAAAAAGATACCATCTCTCAATTGGTGCTACATGATCAAATTTTCAATCTCCATCAGATATACTACCCTAGCTTGCTTGGCCATGGTGTTGGTTGGCAATGGCAGCTCTCAAATTACCATCTTTCTGTCATTTAAATGTTGAAATTTTGGTCGATTGATGACTTTGCCATAGCCTTCTTCTGTTCTTCATGTGATCATTATCTTCAACCTTGCAACTCTTTGCCTCCTAGACCATACTCTCAACCTCTTCATTGGACAGTCTCCACTTATCATTGGTAATAATGATCTTCCCTTTCACACCAGTGGTCTTCTTTGTCACAAAAACATTCAAGATATCATCGATATCAAGATCAAAACAAACTATTAACTTTCCAACACCCCTGGATACTGGAGGAATGCCAGAAACCACAAATTGTCCCAACATGCAAGTTGTTATCATATGCAAGTAATAAAAATATCAAGAAGAATACAAATCTAACCATTATTTCATTTCCCTTTTCCCATGCAGTAGTATAGTACTAGTAAAAAACATTTAAATTTACATTGTTAGTACAATGCAAACCTATAATGAATATAAATCTTTAAGAAGAACTTCCCAACCCAAACAAACACATACGAAACTCTTTCATACATTTTAAGAAATTGGCCTTTCAAGCTATTAAAAAAATAAGTATATAACTACTTAACCTTTTTAATACAGTAGTAAATTATTAATTCACATAATACTTCTAAATTATATTCTAATTTCATCAAAATCAATCCTCAATATATATATATATATATATATATATATTTTTTTTTTTTTTTAAACCATAAACAAAGGTTATGTATGTTAGGAGTTTGGTCAATTTTGTCAACTTGGTGAGTTGGATGCTGCAGACAAAAATAAATAGAAAAATAAAAATAAAAAGTATGGAGATTTAGATTACCAAAGATGGAGTTGGTAGAGTTTCTGGGGACTCGGTTATTGGCGGCATCACCAATCAAGCACTCATTGCCAGTGAAGGCAACATAGGAAGGGGTTTTTGACAGTCCCACGCATGGATACAGCGTCCCCAGATCGATACCGACTTTCGGGCTTTCTCCTTTGCCAGCCATGAATACAGAAGACTCTTTCTCGACAGTCACTAAAAGCGATTCAGCTTTCAAACAAAACAGAGAGAGAGAGAGAGAGAGAGAGAGATGTACAACATAGTCGAATAGTCTGTAAGTAGGGTTTCGGGGTTATTTTATTTTTTTGGGTATCCTTATGCGTAAATTTTTGCTAAGTTAAAATAGGGAAATATCTGTATTTGAAAGATATTTCATTATTTCCCTTTAAAATAAGAGGAAAATCCTTCTTTGAAATTTGAGCCGGGCATATGCAAGCAGTGGCGGCTCTAGGAATTTTTTTTAAGATGGTCACTAAAAAACTTAAATTATATAAAATTTAATAAAGCGACAATTTGAATATATCAACGTCACAAAAAAAAAAAAAATAACACGCAAATACATGAAATATTACAATTTTTTTGTACTAACAAAGAGAATAAGAATAAAAATAGACTAATAAAAGATAAAGTGCAAATTAAAAATGCTGATATGAGAATAATAAAGTGACCACAACAATTTCAAAAAAAATCTTATGCAACAAGTTGTTAACTTGTTATTGGTGGGCAAAACATATCAATATTGAACCCAAATTAAGGGCATGTTTGGTAGACTATAATAGACACTGTAATGTAATTGATATTCCTATGGCATAACTATTCGGTTGTTTGATATGTTTTTATTGCAATGAATAGTTATTTCTTATGAATAGTTATTCTTCAAGATGTGGAATAACTATTCCTTATCAAAAGTACTGAATATATATTCCTTCACCTTATGTAATAACTTTTAAAATTTTTTTCCTAAAAAACCATTAGTTGCCACATCTTCAAAAGGAAAGAAAATAAATTTTCCTTATTGTTAATTATTAGCTCTATTTTAAACACCTTAAAATAAGTGTATTTTAGAAAATTTGACTTAAAAATGATTTAATTACACCTTCTTTTTATACTCTACTAAATTGTGGATGCATATTCAGAATTTTATTCCTAAATGGTCACCAAACTAATGAATAGTAACACTTATTACATTCCAACTTAATGTATTCTTTGTAATACTTATTTCTATTTCCGTGTAATAATCATTACAGTGTACCAAACATGCCTTAAAATTAGCAACAGCTTACCATATAAGATTTATTGTGAAATTATTATGAAAATGTTGTAGATGTAGTATTACTTTTATATTTATTGAACTTAAATTCTTATGATTCTCAAGTAAAGGTGTTCAAAATTGTTATTAGGGTGGTTAAAATACTTATTATTCTCAAAATTTTTATTGTGGTGCTTTAAGACTCATAGACGTCTACCGCCCAAGATAAAATGATTTACAGCACGGAGAAGAAGCACACAAGGTCTGTGCTCTGCGAACTAGTCTGTCTCTTTCTCTCTCTTTGACTCAAATGAATGCACAAAACATTTTCTCTCTAGAAGAGTTTCTCAAAAGTTATTTTTCATGAATGAAGGTCTATGTTACTGAACAGACACACTATTTCAAAAATAACTGCTGTATATTGACTTACTGACTCAAAATATAAAATAATAAAAAATATATTATTAATAGGATAAGTGGGCCCAGTCCACAGATGCCTAAAGCCCAACCCAATATTCAACTTAAAACTCATATTCTCTATCATTTCCTATGTGGGACTCAAGAATTCTCACAACTTCAAATCATTTTCAAGTGGAACTATTAGAAGTCAATTTCTTATTCACTCCTTAATATATATTTTTCTAACAATTCTTACTGCAAAGGCCACACGGATGCTATTAGGTTTATTTCTATTTATTAGGATTATATTAGTGTCAGCAAAATTTCATATCATCAAAAGTTTCAAATGTATTTGCATCAATTTCCATGTATCTTATTCTTTTGAGTTGCATTCAATTGATTCAACAGGGAAAAGAAAAGATGAAAGTTGAAGTTGTTGTGAAGATCTTGGTTGAGCAAAGTATGAAAATGTCAAGCGAGGGAATTAAAATTGACTTGCTTCCTAGTAATTTTTCATATCAGTATTTTTCCAAATATGAAAATAGTCATCTAACAATTGATTTGTAACCATTTATATTGACGAAAAATAAACCCTAATCATGGTAGAATGAAGGTAGAGGCTCTTGTAACTTTAGAGAGAATTCTTTGTATTCTCACATACCTTCACCCTCTCTCTCCCATTGATGAGAGGAAAATAACCAAAACAATGAGTGAAACCTTGAGCGTCTTGGATTGCTGAAAATACAGAGACTTGTTGAAATCTTTAAGAGGAGATTATCAATAGAAACAAATGGTACAATCTATTGCTAGCAGGATTTGAAGGTTCAAGTGCATGTACGCTGCATTACTGGAGGTTGTGTACGTAAGTCGTTATGCAATGCAACTATCTTCGTAGTGGATTTAATTTGTTTATTGGACTATGTCCCTGAGAGTTTTTGTCTCTGGTGTGTTATACTTCGCAAAATCACATCATGTCTCTATATGTGTGTATGGTATTTTTTTTTTTTTTTTAATTTTCTATTGTGTTATCCATTGTGATTGAGATTTGAATTAACTTGTTTAAACACTAAATTAAGTTAACTTAGAAAAATCAGTGGTAAGTTTTTGTAGGGGTCTAAATCTAACCAACACCATTGAAGTTTCAAGAGATTAGATTTGTTCAGGTCTGGATGATTCTCCATTAGATACACAAAGAGGTGTTAGCTAAGATACAAGGCTCTTGGCCTTAACTAGGTACTCAATTTGTATAATTTAGGTGTTAAGTTTTTTTTATTTCTCATTTTTTATTTATAAGCAAGTTATTAACAAGTTATATGTTGGTACTAATTAAATGCTTAGATATTAATTATATAGAAGTCTTAGGGTACTAGATGTTGATATTAATGTTAGGTTTAATAGATTAAGTGTGTTGGCAACTCCTTCTCAAAAAAAAAAAAAAAAGAAAAAAAAAAAAAAGAAAGAAAGAGAGAGTCTTATCAAGTCCAAAGTGTTTTTTTTTTTAAGTCCAAGATGAAGATCTAAGTTCAATTTAAAGAAAGGCAAGCCTTTGAAATTTTGATGGCTCTTCGATTGATCGAAGAGGTGTTGAAACCATTGGATAGAATGAAAATTAATCTAGATCAATCGAAAATTGTGAATTTTGTCAATCAAGCCCATTACATCATCAAATTAAGTCCTATTATGTGTTCTATTTGCTGGACTACATAAGAACATATTATTGCTAACCAAAACAACAATGTCAACTTTAAACCATTATATTTCACTTATTTCAAATTCAAATTAAGTGGAATTTGTATATGCATTGAAGATTCAAAACTCTACTTTCCATTAAAACATAACTTACTCAAATATCATTTATGGTACAAAAAATATGAGCAACATATGATCAACCTATTATCTTTTAAGCATATCAAAACTTTGAAATATTTGAACAACTTTTGACTTGAATCCAGCTCTTTTGTACCACTTTTCCTGTTTCACTCTATGCTCAATAAATATAAACATGCCACATGTCCACCTATTTAATTAGATAATAAAACTATGTATCTTATTTTAATTACATATAATATACTTTTAAAAAATAAAACCTACACATCCGCATCATCACCACCACCATCCTCAAGAAATTTTAAAGATTAAAGAATATTTTTTCCCCGTTAAAATTTGAGGTTGTTTTCATTTTTACATTGCATTTAAAAAATTTTCATTTTGGCTCATTTTTTTTTTTTTAACTATGTTTCCATATGGGTTTCATTGTTCATTTCTGTTGATAACCTGATTAATTATTTCATAAAATAAATTCTAATTGGTTAAAAATGTTAAAATTAAAATAAACTTAATTAAGGTTAAAAGTGCACTTTGAGTTTTTTTTTTTTTTTTTTTTTTTCCTTTGAGAGAATTTCAAACTTATAACGTCCTCTCCTAATCTTAACTTTTTATCATCAGACTAAAACACCCGTCAATTTTTGGTATAGGTAAAAATTGAACGAGACTTTAAATATATATATTGTACTTCATAGTTCATTCTCTATAAATATAAAATAAAATAAAAAAGCTATATATTGTACTTGAAAAAGCCCAAAGAGGTTGGTTGTACAAGTTATCCACTCGCAAAAGCCCAAAATGATAAAACACTGGACAGCCAACCATCTTCGACTATAGGCCAAACGTACCGATACATGATTCCAAAAACCTTTTGTTCCTTCACTTTCTTTCTTTTTATTTTTTATTTATTTTTCATTTTTTCTCTTGGAACCTGATTTGGGAATTTGGATTAGGATTTTATGGTTTCTTCGTTGATTTTCGATTCCGCCATTGAAGGCAAAGAAATCAAATCCATCACAGTACAACACAGCTACAAATCTCAATGGGTTAGAACGAGTTCCTAACGCCAAAAGCGATCGCGAATCGGATCAAAGCGAAGGGGCTCCAGTAGCTCCGATGGTACTGCCAGATGTGCGAGAAGCAATGTCGCGACGAGAATGGTTTCCAGTGCCACTGTATGAGCGAGAGCCACCAGCGTCAGATGGAGGTCTTAAGCCAAAACCCGACCCGAATCGTCGAAGGATACTCCGAAGAATTCGAACGCACTTTCTTGGACCACATGAAGCGTAGCCACCGGTTCAGTCGCATCGCCGCCACCGTCGTTTACAACGAGTACATCAACGATCGCCACCACGCCCAAATGAACTCCAACGAGTGGGCCACGCTCACTGAGTTCGTCAAGTATCTCGGTCGAACCGGCAAGTGTGAAGTTGAGGAAACCCCTAAAGGTCGGTTCATTACGTATATAGATAGAAATTCGGAGACTTTGTTCAAAGAGAGATTGAAATCAAGGCCGATTTGGCCGAGGAAAAGAAGCAAGAGAGAGAGAGAGGTTCAAAAACAGATCGAGAAAGCCGCTGAGTTATTTACCGAGCCTCCGAGGCCTCTCGATGCTGAACCTGTTAGGAAATTGAAACCCGAAGCTGGTGTTAAGATCGGTTTGAAGCTCGCCTCGTCGAATTTGAAGCCGAAAGAGAAGGGAGAGGGTTCAAAACTGGTGTTTGATGAAATGGAAACCGATAACAAAGCCAGTGTGGCAAAGACAAATAATAATAATAATAAGTCCATTTTGGGGGAGATGACGAGGGAGGAGGAGATGAAGAAGGAGAGGATTAATAGGAAGGACCATTGGTTGTGTGAGGGAATTGTTGTTAAGGTTATGAGCAAAGCTTTGGCCGAGAAGGGTTACTACAAGCAAAAAGGGGTTGTGAAGAAAGTGATTGATAAGTATGTTGGGGAAATTGAGATGCTTGAGAGTAAGCATGTGTTGAGAGTTGACCAGTTGGAGCTCGAGACTGTGATTCCGCAAATTGGGGGACTTGTGAAGATTGTGAATGGGGCGTATCACGACGCGATTATTAAGTTGTTGAGGGTTGATATGGAGAAGTTTTGCGCCAAGGTGCAGATAGAGAAGGGTGCTTATGTTGGTAGAGTGCTTAAAGCTGTTGAGTATGAGGATATTTGTAAACTTGCCCAGTGAGTTTGATTAGAAAAATGATAATGGATTATATATTGGCTATGTTTAGTTGTTTGTCAAAATTTCATTCTGTTAAGAAACTTTAATCTGTTGAATGAATGTATGATGTTTCTTGTGTTCTTAAATATGTATGTTTCTCTTGGATTAATGTCTTGGATACTGTTTGTGAAGGAAATAATGGAGAACCCCGTTTTAGAATTCTTTTAGTTTCCTTAATTAGATATCTAATAGAATATCTAGCCTTATAGAATTATTTGTAAAGAAAACTAATTAACAAGGGAATTTAGTATATTAAAAGTGGCAGCTTTACGAGTAAGTAAATGTCCAATCTTGTTACTCCATGTTTTGTAGATGGAAAATTTTTGTGTGAACTAAATTATGTTTATAGAGTTTCTCAGGGTTTATCTATGTGTGTGTGTGTGCGCGCGTTTGGGGGGGGGGGGGGGGGGGGGGGGGTGACAGTAAAATATTAAAATGGCACCACAAAAGGGGCACAAGGTGACTATTTGGACAACTTGAGAAACAAGGTTGAGAGTAGGGAGGACCTAATGGAAGAAGACTAGTGCATTTGGATGTAGCTTTTTGCTGAAAGTTGGTTAAAGATTGAAGCTTAAAAATGATAATTTAAGCTTAAAAAATCTGTGCGTTTGGATGTAGCTTTTTGCTGAAAGTTTTACCTAGATAAATTGAAGCTTAAAAATCTGTACATAAGCAAATAATTTAAAAAGTTAAAAGAAAAAGTTGTTGCCTAACAAACACTTAAGAGCATCTTCCTAGGTGCATCTTTGCAAATTTTGTCGGGATCAATGATCACCATTATATTTCCCTACTTTTACATAAATATATACATATATATATATATATACACACACGTGTACATATATATATGTATGTATGTATGTATATGTATGTATATATTTATGTATGTATATGCATGTATATGTATGTATGTATATCAGTATGCACAAATGCTGGGGGGTGTCCCTTAGCGATCATCTACATTTGAACTTTTGTCTTTCTCTTTTTATTTGCTGCAACCTAAACTTTGGGAGATATGAAATAGTGCTGTATATAGTCTGCCCCATGATAGCCCTAGAATGTCAACATTGATGCTAGATGTCTTATTGTTATGGACTTGGTGTAGCATGTTGATATACGTTTACTTTACCTATTACTTGTTATAGCTGTTTACAGATTGTGGCAACCCAGTACATTGCCTTTTTTTTTTTTTCCGGCATTACACTCTTTATCATGTGCCAATGAGCTCTAACTCAAATGACATCTCCTACCATCATAACAACAAGGTGGAAGGTGAAGTTGTAGATTCAAGGTCTACTTGGTGTGTGTGCCAGTGTGAGTTATGAAAAAAAAAAAAAAAAAGAAATCTCTACGGTGGAGTACCACTTCTGATCACGGTAAATGTCTTAGCTTATAAGGGAACGAACCATATGTGATATCCAAGAAGGTTTGATTTTTAAATTTGTGTGGCTATTGCAGGTGGAGACCTGTTATAATTCTACTATTTCTCTCATAAAAGTGCATCTGTTAAGTCCAATCCATTTGGACATTCCATGAATATTGTTCAAATTCACTGTTTTTGTGGAAAAGGGAAGTCATTTTCATAACCTTCTTATGTTTTTGCTGTTTCTACTAATATAAATATGTATGTGATTGGCTGTGCCACTTAGAGCATTGCAACAAGTAATGAGTGTGTATAACTTGAAACATATCCTATAATTGGAATTTAAAAACTTTTTATCATTACCTCTGTCCACTATAACATATGATGGACATGTCTGTCTTTTTCTTTCATTATATTATGAAATGAAGGTTAGCGTTTTGTTTAATTTTTTTTATAAATTTAAGATCTTGCAATTACTGGCTTGATTATGCTATTTAGGTCCGTCATAGGTTTGCTACCACTAGAATGTCTGCTTTTGTTTTATTTGTTCTGCAAAACCATCATGTGTTTGACATGTATTATCCATTTGGTAGGCTCTTAGATTTGTTTGCTTTTCCCTTTTGGGAGTGGGGATGCCATTTTTAGATAGGTAATCGGTGATATGGCTCTTCATAGGGTGAGTAACATGAAAAAATCCATGTAGCCAACCCCAATTAGTTGAGATTAAGGCTTTTAGTTAAGTTGGTGTTAGAGACCATTTATAATTGTAAAATTTTTATATTTAATAGTTATTTTTCTTCACTAATGTGATTTTGTTGGAGCTTTATGCATTGCAACAGACCTAATGCGCAGTTCTTGGTAGTTTACTTGGTCTTCTCATGTGATCTATTAAGAATTTAAGAATGTTGGAAGGATATAATAAGTACTTTTCTATTTCCAGTTCATCTGTGTTATTGCAAATTTATTTAACAGGATATTAGTTACACATCGAACCTGAACAATTCGTAGATTCTCTTTCCAAGGGAAGGATTGAAGAAGAAATAGTATCCAGTACATGGCAACAAAAGAAAATTGTGAGGGAGGGGAACATGCATCCCTTGCATCCATCACAATGGTATGGCTTTTGATAATTCTTCAGCTTAAGCTCATGCTCTGTACGACTAATGTGAGTTTTCTTTGTAATTTTCATTCTAAGAACTTCTCTTGGCATTGTTAGTAAAGAACTAACTACAAGAAAGAAAAATATTTGATTTTGAAAAATTGAGCTTATAATTTCATCTTTCATTTCTAGCTTGCATGGCTGAATATCATCAGGGAACAAGAAGCGTTGCTATCATAACTCTGGAACTATTTTAAGCATGTGTAGTCTTGCATGTGATAGCTCTGGAAGAAATGAGAAGTACTGGTAATGACATTCCTTGGGTTCAGTCATAATCAGTACGTAAATATATATGTGCAGCTTTGATAACAAACAATAGATGTATGTAATTTTACCAGAGAAACCAAATATTTGCAAAAGATAATAAAGAAGCTTCTAGTTAGATATGAGCCCACAAGATAGCACTTGAAATGATTTGAAGCTTAGGTTACTGTCTAATTAGAAGTCTGTTTTGCAACAGCTTTTTCTATTAATTTTTTTATTATCTAATTTGTCTATGAATAGCTTTTTAAAACATCACTTTTTCTAAATTCAATCATATTTTAATCAAATTTCAATTAAGGGTTATATCCAAATTAACATAGTAGGGTTTGGTAGCCATGTTTTCTTATGGCTAAATTGGTGAAACCATAATAGTGTATTGTATCTTTAGATATGGTCACAGAGTAATTTATGATGCTGTTTGTAGTTTAAATGCCAAACTATCCAGTGTTTTAAGGGCAAGGACTGGTTGTGGAAACTTACCGAATACGAAGATCTTGTATCTATACAAAGTGAGCTGGGAACTTGTAAAGATAGGGGAGACTGATAGATATCAGGCCTGTTTGGTTACCATCCAAACCAGGTAAGTAGTCTTGCTCTGAAACCAGGAGCCATATTTAAAAGAAAAAAAATCCAGAGGCAAGCTGGTTTGGTTTACTAACTGCATTCCTAAGCATGCTTTCATAGGCTGGCTAACGATTTAAAATAGAATTTCCATAAAACAAAGGCTTCTGTAGTGGGGACTACAGGTTGAAGATCAGTATGTTATGTACAGAAATCGACTTGAAAAAAGGAGCATTTTTTCTTCCAGTTTTCTCTCTTATAAAATATTTTGGTAGCCAGTGAACTGGTGTAGCATTAAGCCCTAAGTTTAGTTGGGATGATAATTATGGCTTAGGGAGAATCTGAGTTATAAGGTAAAAGCTTAAAGGCTACAGTTTTCAATTGTTTTGTAGGCTGCTTTATCACATGTGGTCACACATAAATGCTGTAATACACAACGGCAGGCTTGAGACTAATCAGGTTGATTAGATGGGAAGTTTAAAGAGCAAGGTGGAAACCAAATGAGGTTTTTGCACCAGAAATAGAGTTTTGTATCATATTCTGTATTAAAGTCTCCATGAATTGTAGTTTGGTGGAATTTGAGCTTTTTATTATCTCTGTGCGTGTGTATATGCTATTCATTGAACATGTTTTATGTGTTGAAATAAAATCTGCTCAATCATCTAAAAAATAAAGGTACATTAAAAAGGGGGGAATTCCATTATTCAAATGGAAAATGTGATGTTACTTGCAGTGGCGGCTCTAGAAATTTTTCTTAGGGTGTTCTTTAAGAAGCATAAATTACACAATTTAATAAAAAGAGAAATTCATATATTAACAACAACAACAACAACAATCAAAAAACACGCAAATATATAAAGTTTACAACACCTCACTGTGCAGTAGCACACACTCCATGTGCATTATCCACTACTCAACCCACTGCTTAACATAATTTAATTTGTTTGTCTTTTATAATGTATTGGTAAGTTACTTTTATGTCTTTACTTCCTCTGCCTGTCCACTTCCCCAATTCAAATATCCAACCCCACAGCCCCATGGCCCCCATCCACCCCCCACTCGACAGACAAGAGCCAATCAACATTACACAAAACATTAAAGATATAAAATATTCACAACGCACAAAATTCACAATACACAAAACGATAAACTCACAAACCGAAAAAGTCAAAATGTCAAATAAAGGTAATTAGACATAATGTAAAGCTATTCAATTCCAAAGAGAGAATCTCATTTTTCAGTTCAAAGAAAATAGAGAGAGCGCTTCGCTCTCACTCTCAGAGCACAGCAAAGATGTAAGATGAGATAGAGAAAAAGAGAGAGAACTAAAATACCTTGAGGGGCGGGGCCGCAGTAGCACGTCGAGGACTCGAGGCCAAGCTAAGGCAATCTCTAATCCGATCTCGCCGTCGCCGATGTCGATGTGCTTTGGGAACATGGGCGGGGCGAGGTCTGTTGCTGTTGCTCGAGGCCAACACAATCTCTTTCTCTTATCTCCGATCCGATCTCGTCGTCGTCGTTGGCCTGATGTGCTCTGTTACTGTTGTTGTTGCTGAGTTTGAGGTTGAGGCGCCGATGTGCTTGATGTTGTTGATGAGGTTCTTTTTCCTTTAGGTTAGGATTTCATTAAAGCAATCAGCGTACGCGTAGTGGGTGTATTGGGTTGGGTATTTAGTTAATAAAAATTTAATTATTTTGATTTAAAAATTTGTCTTGGGTTATTTTTGTCAATTTAAAAATCTCTCTGGGTCTATTTAGGATTGATCTTGGGCTTTTTTTCCTTGGAGTTTATTGGGTATTTAGGCTTGCTATGTTACAATTTTTCTTTTTTTAGATTTTAGTTCAAAAAAATTTTTTTTTTTTTACTTTTTCTTTTTGCTTGAAAGTAGAACAAATTATGGAGCAAAATTTAATTGGTATAAAAAAAATTGAGGGTGTTCTTAAATTTTTTTTGAAGGGTAGACAAATAAAAAATTTTAAATTATTATATATAATTTTTTTTTCAAGTTAGGGTGGTCCTGAGACCACGCTGGCCTTAACGTGGCACCACCCCTGATTACCTGATTCTCTAGTTTGTACCGTGTAGATGAGAAGTAGTTAGCAAAGAAGTTCTTGCTATGGGACTGCTAGCAATGATGTGAAGTTGGTTTTTACTTGCACTCAACAATCTAACTGGGTTTAGCACATATCTTTTGTATTGCAACTTCCTACAAAAAGGTTCAGTTGTTATTGTTATACCTAGTAACCTAGGGCTAGTCAGTAGTGTTTTATCGTACCAATTTTTTCAAATGCTTAAATAGTTAGAAAATGATAAATTCAATTATCACATAATTATTATTCTAAATTTCTAACATTACCTTGGATGGAAAAATAAAAGCTCACTTCATGAGGTAAAGAGAAGCATAGACCATGAGCCTTAACCCAATTCATGAAGCAAGAGAGACATGAGACATGAGCCCCATTTATGGGGTAGGAGAATTGGAGAAATCAGAAATCCACTTCATGAAGTGAAGTCTTGGGTCATGAGTCCATATGGGAAAATTAATTTCATGGGTTGCAAGGTTTGGTAATGTAGTTAAGCTAAATGAGAGGAGATTCCTCAAAAAAAAAAAAAAATTGTTGGTGGAGAAATTATGCCCGCTGGAGCAATAATTTTCACCACAAGAGGCATGTTGCAATGTGAAACATTTGAATAAAAAAGATCCAACCAGTGCGACCTAATATTCAAGAAGTTATTTGGGCTCTTGGACATTATACAAGCTTGGCCCGATACCAATTAGGATAGAAATAAATTAAAGAAGAAAAAAGAAATTAATTGAAATAACAAACGTTCGAGGATGTAATTAATAAATGAAAGTAATGATTTCGATCATCTTGTTTATCTAGAGAGTTGACCTTTTAAACCTTTTTTTTTTTTTATGAAAACCTTTTAAACTAACTAGCATATAACACATGCAAATGCATAGATGCATTTAAAATTAAATACAATTTTTATTATGAAAATATAAATAATTAATCAAATTATTTACTTAAAAAAAAAAACATATAACACATGCATTCGTATAGATAAATTTAAAATTATACACAATTTTTTATCATAAAAATATAATTAATTAGAGCGACCTTTTTTTTTTTTTTTTTATGGAGACCTTTTAAACTAACAAGCATGTAACACATGCAAACATATGGATGTATTTAAAATTAATTACAATTTTTATTATAAAAATATAAATAATTATTCAAATTATTTATATATAAAAAAAAATGTAACGTGTGCATTTGTATAGATACATTTAAAATTAAACACAATTTTTTATAATAAAAATATAAATAATTAGTCAAATTATTTTTTTTAAGTAAACATAATTAGTCACATATTAAAATTTTTACTTAAATTTAATACTACTTTTTTTTTTCTAATTTTTAATAAGATAGAACATGTGGTTATCTTTATGTAGTGATTTTTATTGAGTATATATAATTGATTTTTTTAAAATTTTTATTTTATTTTATAGTTCATTAATATTAGATTATTAGTATTTTGTACTTATTAACTCACTTGGCACAAAGATTAAAAAACTTAAGTGAGCATATGGCACAAACTTAAGTGGATAATTATAGTGGTCCTCACATAAATTTAGACACATGACACAAAATTATATTTTAATTTAAATTCTAATTGAGCTTTCTTTAAGTTTTACCTATCAATATATAGGACAAAACTTAGATACAATATCTTGGGTGCTGTTCCTTTGGTTCCTCTCTTAAAATTCAGCCATATGGTTACTTAATTAAAAAAAAAAAAAAAAAACGCTTTCATCCCATAAAAAAAAATTCACATGGCAGAATCTTAAAAGAAGAACCTAAGAAATAGCACTTAAGTATTGTATCTAAATTTTGTTTTAATCGATATTTATATATATATATATATATATATATATTAATTCTACGATGGATCACCTTTTTAATAAATAAAAAATAAAGAGGTTTCATTGGATTTGTTCAATCTAAAATATAGACAAGTAACTGGAATTAGAGGTTGAAACTTGGAAAGGTTGATGAAGATAATTTGTGGAGGTGCCAAATTATTAGTAAAAAAAGTTCATTTCTAACCAAAATTTTATGGGTGAGGCATTGTTGTTGATTTTTGCACCATATCACAGTTGACAAATTTTGTATCCATTACCAAATTATTCCACAATTTATTATTACGACTCTAACGTGGCAAATTATGAGTGGTTGTCAATTATTTACACATAAACCCTCTATTTTTTTTTCATCGCTCTCACTCTGTCACATCACAATTGTGGCAAAGAAGTTGTGTAATAGTTTGTGGTATTAGATTATTTTTTTTCTTAAAATACATCTTATTTCTACTTATACTAATCATTTCAGTATGTTTCGACAATTTTGACTAACATTTACAATCCAACTAGCAAAAGCTACATCTCTTCTACTCACTTCCTTCTCTTCATCAATCACATCTGTCCTCCTCTTTCTTCTTTTTCTTTGTTTTCTCCACCATCCATTTATGAGATATTTTTTTTTCGTTAATAATTCACTTGTTAAGAGAATGATCATTTAAATCTTAAATGTCTTTATTGAAAAAAATCATAAAATTGAACTACAAAGCTTTTCGCCATCAATTCAAACTTTATTGTCTCTTTCTATTTGTTGTTTGTTGGTTTATTGGTGTGTGCACTTGTGTCATGATATTTTATTAAATTCCCAGTTTTTTTCCCATCAAAGCCATCACATATAATAATAATAATAATAATAATAATAATAATAATAATATTATTATTATTATTATTATTATTATTATTAGATCACATGTATTCTATAAAGGTGTCATTCGACCTATATAATGGGCTGGGGCATGGATTTGCATTTATAATAAATTACATGGGTTTTAACTTCTATCCATAATCCCAAAATTGCGTATTAATATTATTTTTTTTCAAAAATATGTTAATTTTCTGACAAGAATTTTGTAGGTCAATTGATATTTAATAATTTCATCTGAAACTTCAAGGTTGAAATCCATCTCTAGCAACTAAGGAATTATATTATATATATACTCTTAACCAAATATGGAAAGTAGGGCGGTAAACGAGTCAAGCCAAGTAGAGTATTGAAGGTTCAGGCTTGTTTATTTATTTATTTTTTTTTCAAAAACAAGCCGAGCTATAGCTCATTATATATCAAACAAGATTTTATGCTCAAGTTTTGCTCATTTTCCTATCGAGCAAGCTCCAACTTGTTCACTAGTTACTTGATTAATTTATTCTTTTTATCTATATTGTGAAACCATGACTAAAATATTTTATCTATTCACAATCCCATTAATTTTTATTATAAATAGATTGTATATATCATTAATAAACTACAAATAATAATTTAATATCACATGAACCTATAAACAAACTTATACAATCCAATTTCAAGTCTATATTAATATATTTTTAAACAAGTATACATATAAAATGTTATATTATATACAGTTAAATCGAGTTCTCATATTCACAAATTTATTCACGAACACACTATTATATTTGAGCTTGACTTATTTAATAATCGAGTCTAAAATTGAGAGGCAGGGGGTGTTTGATACATGCACTTAAAAACTGAAAACATGTATTTAAAAACATGTGTGAAAATATGTATGGATAAAAAAATGTGTAAAAAAATGTGTAATGTTGTTTAAAAACTGAAAACATATATTTGAGTGACGTACCAAACGAGCCCTTAAACTTTACTTGTTTTCTAAACAAATAAATAGAACTTTACTTGTTTTCTCACGTCAATTGTTTATAATCAACTTGGTTTATATATTAGTATTATCTATCAAAAGAAAAAACTTAGGGACATTGTCCCATATCGGTCGTGAGTATTTCGAGTCTTGGGTTTATAAGTCTTGTTAGTCCCTTCAAGAGTTAAGTCATTTTAAAGTTGCTAGTATTATCAGTCTTATATCCCTCTCTCCACTCCCCTGTGTGTGTTTACTTAGTATTATCTATCAAAAAAAAAAAAAAAAAAAGCTTGGTTTATATACAGAGAATGGAAATTTTAAGAGTAGACAATAAAGGCCACACTTGTCTTCACTCTTCACATCTCTTGACCAAATTTAATAACGTGGGACCTATGGTGATATGTCCCAAGCTAAGTTGTTCGAGGTTAGAAGTTAGAAGTTAAAACCTGGCCCACGAGTGTAAAACCCTGGTTATAGTATAGCTTAATAGGCAACACAGATGAGGAATTGTGGTTCATCAGCCTATGCAGTTAGCTCTCCTACCCCAACTACACGCCATTACTATATCTCCCAAGCCCACCCCTTAATTACTCTGCAAAAAAATTAATACTACCCTACCCATCTCTGGGATCTCATACGAGTTTCCCATTTCCTCAATTGGGTCACAGCTCTTGGATCTTCAATAAAACCACCCACAAATTAAAAGGGTTCGTCGTTTACACCATTTCGTGAATTGGGTCACTCTCTTTTGGTCTCAAAAAATGAAGGTCAGTGTAGTTTCTCGGAGTGGTAAAGATGTTGTCAAGGGTGGCCTTGAGCTCAGTGATTCCGTACGTTCTTCTCTTTCTCTTTTTTCCTTTGTTTTTGTAATTTATTAACATAGTGTCTCTGTGAATCGGTGGGAATGATCATCTCAATTCAGCTGGGTGTGTTAGTTTCGATTTAAGTAAAAGATTTTTTTTTTTTTTTTTGGTTGTGTGTGGGTGTTGTTGGAGGGTAAAATGATTAAGACCCGAAAATGGTCTTCTTCTTTGTTTTCTTGAGTTTATATTAGTTTCATGACTTTTGTTTTCCTTTGCATGTATTTGAATAATACCCAATTGTGATTGTATATGTCTTTTTTGTTAATTTGTAGGCTACGGTTGCAGATCTGCAGGAGGCAATTCATCAACGAAGTAAGTGCTGGATTTGCTTTCCTTGTTATTAGAATTTCCATGCAAATTTTTACCTTGAAGGCTTGAACTGCTAAGTATGCTTTGTTAGTCAGTTAATCTATGTTTAGCGAAATAGTTATGGTTCATTTTAAAAGACAAATGCCCAAAAAGTGTTATTTTCCACATGTAGTGATGTAGGTGTTAATACTGGTTTTAGTATGGGTTTGAGGATGAAAAGAGATTTTCTTTATTATGGGAATTACTGAAACTTCTATAAACAGCTGCAAATTTGACAAGTGGGTTCTACATGATGTTGTTTGCACACAAATGTGAAGGACATCTTCTCTATTGTCTTTAAAGACTTAATTTTCTTTCTTGAAATTATCCTAGTAAGAATTAGTAACATCCTCATGCTTAAAGCTAAATTAAAGCTTAAATTGTCCATACCACATAGGTGAAACCTTTCTAGTGATAAATTTATTGATACAGATTTGCCTCTTGAACTGCATTTCTCTCTCTCCCCCCAACCTCCACCCGACCACCCCCCATAGAAGGAATGAAGTTCACTTTTTCTACTAGAATGTACACATATCAGTCTGTGGAGGGTAATGTACTTTCTTGAAGAAAATTCTCCCAAATCATTGAATATTTTTCTACTATGGTAGTATCCAAGGATAATGAGTCATGACATTGACAGGAATTTTATTTTTACTATTAATTCAATTCAATTATTTGTGGGCATGACAGATCACTTTTAAAAATTATCTGTTAAAGCACCAGGTCTTGTTGGGGTTTGTTTGACTAAGGTATTTTCAGATTTCAGAGAACTGTAATTTGTATGCAGTGTTAATTACAATTAGATAAAAAAAAAACTTATAAAAAAAAATTGTATGCAGTGTGAATTCAAGCACACTGAAAGGAAATCTTGACACTTACCACTGGAGCTCCATTTTTTTTTTTTTCATGATGTAATATTTCTGTCAAGAACAAAATAATTTTTAAGTCCATGGGAGCTGTAAGATTTTTAACAAAATCAGCACTAGACTTCCTGTCTGATTTGATTTATATTTTCTGGACCTCCGGTGTGTCTAAGATTGAGGCATGGCCTTTTGTAGTTCATCATATTAGGTGTATTCACTATTGGACTTAAATTTATTACTGAATTACTGCCTGAGATAATACTTATATGCTTTGTTTCATTGTGAGTTTGACCCCAGCCCCAAAAACTGAATGTGAGTGCATGTGTATATGTGTTGACAGACTTGCATATCATATGATTTAACTCACCTGATTTTCATCTTACACAACAGCCAAAAAGTTCTATCCTTCAAGACAGCGGTTAACCCTCCCACTTAAACCGGGATCAAAGGAAAAGCCTATTGTTCTTTACTACAAGAAAAGTCTCAAGGATTATTGTGATGGAAACCACTTGACTGTAGTGTTCAAGGACCTGGGCACACAAGTTTCTTATCGCACACTTTTCTTCTTTGAATACTTGGGTCCTTTGCTCCTTTATCCCATCTTTTATTACTTCCCTGTCTATCAGTTCTTTGGCTACAAAGGGGAGCGAGTCATCCACCCAGTTCAGACATATGCTTTATATTACTGGTGTTTCCACTACTTCAAACGAATTATGGAAACATTTTTTGTGCATCGGTTCAGCCATGCAACCTCACCACTCTCCAATGTGTTTCGTAATTGTGCATATTATTGGACCTTTGGCTCTTACATTGCTTACTATATGAACCACCCACTTTACACCCCTGTTAGTGACCTCCAAATGAAGATCGGCTTTGGGTTTGGAGTGTTTTGGCAAATCTGTAACTTCTATTGCCATATCTTGCTGAGGAATCTGCGCAGCCCTGATGGGAACGGAGGATATCAAATTCCACGTGGTTTTCTATTCAATATTGTGACATGTGCAAACTACACAACAGAGATTTATCAATGGTTGGGTTTCAATATTGCCACACAGACTGTCGCAGGCTATGTTTTCCTTGTGGTTGCTACTCTTATTATGACCAATTGGGCCCTCGCAAAGCACCGTCGTCTGAAGAAGGTTACTTTTTTTTAATGAAACTTTCTTTACTTTTTGTTGAACATGTTTGTTTTAATTTCTTTTCTGCATATAACTGCATGCATTTCTTAAAAATTTGAGACATTTTCTCTGATGATATGTCCTCCTGCACTTACTCCTTTCTAGATTGGGTGTGACTAGGATCTAGGTAAGTTATTTTAGATTTTCATCTGTAAAGTATAGATTGGTTAGGAACATAAAATATTTGAGAAGGTATACGGCTTTGTAATGTCAAATAAATTACTCTCATACATTTGTCATGCTAGCAACTACTGGATACGTCTACATACCAGTGTTTATATGTGTTCATGTATTAGGGGTGACCTGTTGGACCATGAATCTGGTATACACTTATAGATACATTTTTTTATATGTAGATGTATGTGTTTTTTTTTGGTAAGTTTGATCCGATATTTGTTGAGCTTTATCAAATTAAATGGAATACCCTGTTTTGTCTCTATTTTTTAATCTGAGTAGGATCTTGTTATGCTTTATTGACAATCCTAGATTGCATCCCTCTTCAAAAACAAAAAAGACAGAAGGCAAGCCTAACTCCTGGGCTTCTAACCTCAGATGTTAACTCCCCCTGCAGCGAGGGAGAGATGCACCATGTGTAACATGAAAGTATTTACCCATCCCCCTAAAAATTAGGGGCAAGCCTAGTTACTGAACAAAAGAAAGACCTCAAGTGTACTGTTACCTAACAAAAGTTTATCAATCTAAAATAGATGGCAGGGAGTCCTAACAAAAGTCCAGTTGTGTGCACCTCAAAATTTATAGGCATCGTCAACATGTTTCTCAGTGTGTTTTCACTTCTGAATATTTTGATGTGTATCCTATCAGCTTCATTTGTAAACATAATTTCAATTCTATAGACTCAGAAATTTCATTTCTTGTGATATTTCTTGTTAATGTTGCTTCTTAACCTTGTCATCTGCAGCTATTTGATGGGAAGGATGGAAGACCGAAGTATCCACGCAGATGGGTATTACTCCCCCCATTCCTGTAAGCATGGCTCTCATCTTGCATCTTGCTACTCTCTTTGGTACCAAAAATCAGATTCAACAGCAAGAACTCATGACGGTTGGAGCTTAATAGGTGTCAGATATGAACTTGACATTTTTATAGACAGCTTACTCCCACTTGAACTACCCGAGGATAATCATCTTTTATTCTTTTCTTATTGTTTTGTTACACACACCACCCCCCCCCCCCCCCCCCCCCCCCCCCCAATTTATGTTTCCTCTCATTTGTCATGTTATTTGGGAAGAAATACAGTTAATGTTGGGGATCTAGTTTTTTATCAGATTGGCTTCTTGACTATTTTTTATATTTGATTGGGCTTTTTTTTAATGACCTCTAGATATGAAAAGTATTAGAAAATCATGGCTCTTACACAAAGCAAGATTTAGAGAATTTTAACATTTTTTTACAATTTGGTCAGACCATTCAATCCACCATTTCTTGTTAGGAAGTGGCATTGAATTTAATGATGGCTGATAATCATTTCGACATCAAACTGTAATTACTGTGGTTTATATCTCAAAAGAAAGTTGTTATGGGATGCCACGACTATAAATGTTCCCAATTTTGTGGACAAATGGAGCAATGAAACAAAGTGGTCGTTGGCAACTAAAACAATTAGAACTAACCGTTTGACGATGACAATCTATACAGAGCCTAGAGTTTACTGCTATTTTTATGGCATAGAGACAACTGACAACCCACCTTTCCGATTGAATAGCTAAGGTACTCCTAGTGAGATCAGAATTAAGAGGATGGACAAAATTTAGGTTCAATTTGTTAGGTTAAGAGGAGCTTCTAAGTTTATAATTCATTTGCTAGAAAGAAGGTAAACAAAAGCAAACTTAGAACATTCATATCATCTCATAATTTTTTTTTTTTTTTTTGTCTATTATACCATAAGAACTTTTTATTTTATTTTATGTATTTATTTTTCAAAACACCCACATCATATTATCTATTTTACACTACATTGTATTAAATTATCAATTTTTCTTGATTTTTTTTTAATCATTTCTCTTTCTTTACACATAATGACCATCATCTACTCTCGTCCTTCAACCTCGAGATATGTAAAGAAAAAAAAAATAAAAAACTATATGCAAAGGGAATAGTGTCAATGTAAATTTACACTGTTACTATAGTAACTTTGCAAATTTACATATTTTTAGGTTGATTGATGTGAGTAATTTTTGAATATTAAGGTTCTGTTTGGGATCCGCTTATTTTGCTGAAAGTGCTGTAAATAAAGGTAAAAGTTAGCTGAAATAGTACAGTAGAACCCATAAATAGTACCAAAAAATAGAGTAAGGCCTATAAATAAGAGCAAAAATAAGCTAAACAGTAAGTAAAATAAGTGGCAAATTTTATCATGCCAAACGCACACTAAAACTAAATGTGTTAAAGTGATACCTTTTTTCTATTTTGCATCGTTTGATGCTGTAGAACCTTGCAATAGCTTCAATTTTCCTCTCTACAATGTTACATAACTTTAAGTAGAAAAATTGGATCTCAAATGGTCCTGGCAATAGACCAAAAGTGTAGGCTCTTTACACTAAGAATGGGCTGTACCTTTCAGCTTTTACATTTGTAATGATTTAATAAGGACTTGGATTTGCCAATCCATGAGACAAAAGGTTGGAGTGGCGGAGTGGCGGACAACTATTCTTTGTTGGAAGAAGTTGCCTGAGCAATTTCAAAGCATATTTTATGTTTTAGGAAGTATCAAATTGGATTATAATCTCTTTAAAGTTCGATATCTTACTGAACACAGAAAATGTCTAGAACCCATCATGGTTGCCACTCCACAATGTGAGGATCTAAGTTTTTAATGTTATTATTATTTGTAGTAAAGACTTTTTTTTTATACATGGCATAAAATAACGTTTTAAAAAATGTGCATAAAAAAGATTATTCCTTTTGGAATGAGATTGGAGCTTAGACTTATGATTTATGGACTTCATCCACTCAAATTCTTTTCCTACTTAACCAAGAAAATCTGATATACTAACTGTACCAATCCAACCTTTTTTTGAGGTAGAAAAAAAAAATTCCCCTTTTCGGACATAGATTTTTTTTTATAATGTTAAATATGAAATAATGGCATTTTATAAAACTCCTTCCCTTAGGACAATGTTTACCGAGAAAAGAAAAAATTTTGCTTTGGACTAATGAGTTATGAAAACTGAAAAGCATTTGACTTTGTAGTTTGTACTTTGTATCATCATTATTTCAATGAATTAATTCTAGATATCAAGTTTTCAAAATGTATATACATTACATTTGGATACATTTTACTGATTACTTGCTTATTGAAAGTTTGAGGAAAAGTTTTATTTTGCTATGGTCTTTGCCACAATGAGTTTTTTTTTTTTTTAATTATTCTTTGGTTTGTACAAATACACATTTATATTGTCTATTTCTAGAGAAATTTTTATTTGTGCCAAAAAATTAAGCAGAGCCCCAGTCTCATAGTTAAAAAAAAAAAAAAGTAGAGTAGAATGAGAATTAGTGCATTTTTCACCATTAAAAAAGAAAATCCCTCACCTAAGAATTAGAAAGAAATCATAATTTAAATTAATATTCTTTTTTATTTTAATTGACATTAAGAAGTGAGAATAATAATGAAATTATGTGTCAAAGTTTTTTTTTTTCTTTTAAATGATAAACTTGAGCTGAGGTATATAAGATTTCTCTTCTATTAATCATTTTCAATAAATTATACTGATATTATTTAAAACTTAAATTACAAGCTACACCTTTTTAATTTTAACATGTTTTCAACTCAATCCTTTAAATTTAATTTTTTTAGTATTTAACCCCTTTATTTCCATTGTAGTCTTTAGTCCACTTTTGTTTAATTCACACCAATTTCTAATCCTTCATAATAATAATAATAATAATAAAATAATTGAGTATTGTTTACATAAATTTGAATTGAAAAAAGTTAGTATATATAACTATATATAATAACGCCAATGGGGGGCTTGGCTAAGTGGGTAAGGCTCGGACGCTTCGTGCAATACACCTAGGTTCGAGTCTCGTTGCCCGCAGGAGCCCGTTGGTGGGTATACTTAGTGAGGGGTGTACTCCTTGACACTTGTAAGGGAGGTGACTCTCACACGAGTTGTAATATAACCATAAAGGACCCCATTTTTGTTTACCCAAAAAAAAAAAAAAACTATATATAATAACTGATTGATTGTTTGAATTGAAAAATGAAAGAAAGAAACGGAGAGGAATGAATAAATTAAAAAAAAAAATTAAAAAAAAAACCATAAATAGAGAAAAAAGGAAGGCCTTAAAGGCGAGCCCAATGGACGCGTTCTTCGCTTCGACATAAAAGTTCCAGACTGTACCACTCCTTACTCCAACGCCAAATATCTAACGGTCCAAACCGCATCTCTTCCCTCTTTTAATTCCTCTCTCTTTTCTTTCCCATTTCGCCCATTCACAAACCCCTCCACTATTTTTCTCTCTCTCTCCATATCGCGCAGCTCTTCGCTCTCTCTCTCTCTCTATAGATCGCTTTCGTTTTCCAATCACATTCCCACAGGTCAATTTCCCTTCTCTCTCTCTCTCTCTCTCTCTCTCTCTCTCGCTTTCTCATCGATCTGTTTCGCTTTCGCTCAGATCTAAAGCCATTTCGATTTCCGATTTTTTTTTACTCTATTTTTTTTTGAGTTTGGCAATGTATGATTTAATTTATGTGCTTATTATTGTGTTACTTTTTATAATTGTGTTGGATCTAAAATGTTGTTCATTATTGTGTAAAATGCAGAGGAAACAATGCTGGCTAGTTTTTTTTTTTTTTTAATGTGTTTTTTGAAAACATTGTGAAACGAAAATGAAAGTAGAGGAGGGTGCATGTTGCATTGTTGTAAATAAAAGGAATCAAGAAAATTGAAGTAAAGCTAATTCTATCAAACTATGATTAGTGTATGATAACATAAATAAATAAAGGGTAGCTTTGCAGATCTCAATTATTTGATCTTTTTTTTCATTTGGGTGTGTCTCTTTGATCCTTGTTATGGAGTTTTGAAGGGGGAAATTGTGTTGCTTATGTTATGTGGTTCTTTTTTTTTATATAAGTTTTATTCTGAAACTGTTTGATTCATTCTGTTGATGATATTTAGGAATTTCTTTTTTATTGCAATGAGCTGTGTTGTGTTCCGTTTATTGGGAAATTCAAACTGTCATTGCCTTGATAGTCTAGAATAATCCAAATTGCAATTTGTTTTGGGTCAATGTTGCTAATAAGAAGTGATGGGGTTATGCTTATACATATAGGAGGATGCGAGTTTGTATTTGTTGGGTGCTGAATGGTTTTGAAATTCTTTTCCTCTTTTTGATTTGGTAGTTGTGGAGATATTGCCTATAGAATTATATTAGTTTGTGACTGTGCTATGTTGAATCACGCTACGATGTAAATCTAGTGCAATCTTGATAGAAAAATTGCTATGGGGGAGGGGGGGGGGGGGGGGGGGGGGGGGGCGCTTTGTTGTTGTAAATGTTAATGTTTTCTTTTCCCAATTAAACTCCCTTAAGAGAGTTTTGTACTTCAATCATGGTATCAACCAATGATGTGCATGCTTATGGTAGAATTCCGGGTGCTTAACTATGGTGTGTGTATTTATCAACATGATGTTCTAGCTGAAAGATATGATTTAAGGTGAAAAGAAGGAAGGCAAATCCCAGCATGTGGTTCTTGTTCCAAATAACAAAGATGGTGCTTTTTTTTTTTACTGGTTGTAGTTTATCAAGCAGGTAATACAAGATGGCAGATGCTGAGGACATTCAGCCACTCGTGTGCGACAATGGGACAGGAATGGTTAAGGTATTAGATGAGACCTATCTGTGTTATGATGTTTGGTTTAGTTTTTAATATGCAAAGCTATTATTGACTGTTCAGTTGAGGTACTGCTCAACTTTTATGCCTTCTCCCTCCCTTTTTTTCATTATTGAATTTCAGATAATTGACTGTAATATTATATTCTAGGCTGGATTTGCCGGAGATGATGCCCCACGAGCTGTGTTCCCTAGTATTGTAGGCCGTCCCCGTCACACTGGTGTGATGGTTGGAATGGGCCAGAAAGATGCATATGTTGGTGACGAAGCTCAGTCCAAGAGAGGTATTTTAACTCTCAAATACCCAATTGAGCACGGTATTGTGAGCAACTGGGATGATATGGAAAAGATTTGGCATCACACCTTCTACAATGAGCTTCGTGTTGCCCCAGAAGAGCACCCTGTTCTTCTAACTGAGGCTCCTCTTAACCCTAAAGCTAATCGTGAGAAGATGACCCAAATCATGTTTGAGACCTTTAACACTCCTGCTATGTATGTAGCCATTCAAGCTGTTCTTTCCTTGTATGCAAGTGGTCGTACAACTGGTAAGCAACTGATCAATCATTTTGTTTGCAAGGGTTTTAATTGGAATACCTCATTGACACCGGCATGCCATTCTTTAAATACCCAAATTTAATTTGTTTTGCATGTTTAATTGCATCTCAACATGCAATCACATACATGGTTTATGATTACACTTAGCATGCCATACAACCTAAAGGCAATTCCAGGAAATTGTTGTGATGTATCTCTTCCCCTTCATTGTTGATGGATTTTGCCTTTGCCATTCAGGAATTGTGTTGGACTCTGGTGATGGTGTCAGTCATACAGTTCCCATATACGAGGGGTATGCCCTCCCACATGCCATTCTTCGTCTAGACCTGGCTGGCCGTGACCTCACAGATCACTTGATGAAAATTCTTACCGAGCGTGGGTATTCTTTCACAACCACAGCCGAGCGGGAAATTGTGAGGGACATGAAGGAAAAGCTAGCTTACATTGCCCTTGACTATGAGCAGGAGATTGAGACCTCCAAGACCAGCTCTTCAGTTGAGAAGAGCTATGAGTTACCAGATGGACAGGTCATCACCATTGGTGCTGAGCGGTTCAGATGCCCTGAGGTTCTGTTCCAACCATCCATGATCGGAATGGAAGCAGCAGGCATTCACGAGACCACATATAACTCCATCATGAAATGTGATGTTGATATCAGGAAGGACTTGTATGGAAACATTGTTCTCTCAGGTGGTTCAACCATGTTTCCAGGTATTGCTGATAGAATGAGCAAGGAAATCTCTGCTCTTGCCCCAAGCAGTATGAAGATCAAGGTGGTGGCTCCACCCGAGAGGAAGTACAGTGTCTGGATTGGAGGATCTATCTTGGCATCACTTAGCACCTTCCAGCAGGTATGTTTTGATTCTTGTATCTCAACTTGTTCAGTTCCTTTTGTATGGTTACCGATGAGAGGATTTTGCTTCTCTTATGAGTGCAGATGTGGATCGCAAAGGCAGAGTATGATGAATCCGGGCCATCAATTGTGCATAGGAAATGCTTCTAAATGTTCGCGAATAGGATCTTTGAAGAAACAAAGTTCTGTTTTTACTTCTCAGAACAAAGTGCTGCTTGCAACTCTTTGTTCTAGCTTTGTTATAATTTTATGTTATTCTCATGTTGGAGTGATGACTTTTTTGGAAGGCAAGGAGTTGAATTTGAAAAATTTGTCCATTTCTTATTTATTATATATTTTGAGAAGTTTTTGGCTCTTCCATTCCAGCTTTTTTTTTTTTTTTTTTTTTATATGAGGGCAAGAGGGTATTTTTGAGTACTTGAATCAGAATGGTCCGATAAATGATTCTTTCATTATAATTTTCTAACACCAATTGCCCGTTGTAGCAAAGGGCCAATTTATTTTGTTCCTCGAGTTTTCAACTACTTGCATCGGTTTGCTCGATAAAAAATGAAATCCCTATTGTTTGAATTAGAAGTTTGATTATAGAATCTGTTCAGATAAACAGAAGAGAGATTCTCTTACGAGTCAGACAGTGTAGCTAACTACACTAAAATCTTGAGTAGATTTTTGGGAACACCATGGTGTTCTAAGGTGCGTACATTCTCAAAAACACTAAAAAGTAAACCCAGGCCCAGCTGGTTTTGGAGGCCTCAGCCGTTAGAGGCTGGAGGTTGTCGGCCAAAATATGAGCTTTAAAAGATGGGCTCAAACTAGCAAAGGATACAGGGTCCAAATCTTAATGTGTGGAATTGGAAGCGCTTCTTTTTTTTTTTTTTTTTTTTTTTTCATAAAAAAACAAAAGCATAACTACAAAAAAAAACAAACAAATATGCTTTTGCCATTATTTTGTTTGAGGTTATACCTAATGATATAATGCTTTTATTAAAGTTTGATAACTCTAACTTTGGAAAACCTTTGTAAGCAAATAACTATTCATTAAGCATTCCATTTTTTTCCAAAATGTAAAACATGGGGAATATAGAGTATAGAACACCACTAATTATTCATTATGCTCCTATTAAAGTAATGTAACACTGTTAACTGCTACCAAATTCTTTAACCTGCATTTTGATTCCCATGATCTCACTAAATGAAAATGTAATAGTCTGCTTTTTATTATCACAAATTCTTTAACCTACATCCTGATTCTCATAATCTCATGAAATGGGAATGTAGCAGTATGCTTTTTATTGTCACAAAATGGATGACTTGGTGTATCCACCTCTAGTGTTTGAATACTTTTCTTGCGGGAACTTAGTAGGTATTCTATGCTCTTACTTTAAGGCTAATAATTTATTTTCATGATTCTGATGATCAATATTGTAAGAATTACATGTCCCATATGTTTGAGGGGAAAGTCTTCCATGCTAGTGTCTATTAAAGGGGACCATTAATTGAAACTCCCAAACCTGCCATATGCGCTATCCTCTGTTCCTTGGGTAGTGTCCTACTTTTGAATACCCTCTCAGATAAGTTTTTCACGGAATACTAGTGAATCTGCATGTTATTATAAATAAAAAATAATTAAAAAAATCATTTGAACACTGACTATTGGTTGACGTTAGTGAATATGAAATTTAGATTAAAATCCTCTATAATTATAGGTAAAACTCTATTTAATTAGATTTCAAATATTGGTGATGGTTAACTTTTGCTTAAAGGTTGATTACACAATAAAATCCAATTCATTAATTTTAAAATTGATCGCTAGAACTTTTCATTTTATGGTAGAGTTATTCTATAAAATTCTAGAAACTCTATGTACTGAAAGTTTTCAATTTCCTTAAAAGCATCTTCTTTTTTTAACGTAAAAGATAGAATTTTATTCAAACTATTAGTATAAGTATTACATAATCATCCACCAGAGTACCCTAGTGGGAGGTACGTGGAACTCGTTAGCAACCGTCTGTGGTCTATAGATTAGGAGGTATTCCAATAAATTTAGAGCCTTGTAATACACTTGCCACAACCGGAACTAGCAACAAAAGAGAATGAGATAAAAATAAAAAATAAAAAAACAATTAGAGCCATAATTCCAAGAAAAATAAAGTGTCAATCAATCAAACACTTAAAAAGTTAGAGACCTTTTAGCTATAATCTCCATAATTTTCCAACACTCATTGGCGACTAGATAGGTAATATTTCTTTTATAGTATCTGTGTCAGGTGGACATGGCTTCCAATTAGTGGCATCTTGATTTCATGGAAATGTTTATTAGAATTGAAATTTGTATCTTATTAAATTACTCTTAAAAGCCTCCCAATCTTAAGTTGGTTTGTGATTGAATTTAGAAACACCACCATTAATTTTCGAAACATTAATGCAATTTCATAAATTGCTACTAAATATTAGTGAGGCTTTTAATAAAAAATTATTATTTTCTTCCAATATCATAACGGTGGTACTCGTTGAAAATGTCTTTGCAAAGTCATTGATTTGATTTTTGTTTTAACAACTTTAACCTCAATTAAATTGATTTTAATTTTTAATTAATACCACTATGATCATGCCAACATCATGGAATATTAACTATGACATTGGCATGTTAAATGCATTTTTGTGCAAAGTATGGTCACATTACTATGAAGATTTTTCATATGCGTAGAGTATTTTAAATATGAAAAAAAAAATTAAAATTGCTCTAAATGGAGTTGTTTCTATTGAATACCTTAATTCGGTTTTAAACAAATCGTTTTCAAATGCAAATGTAAAGTGAATTATTATTAGGCGCGTAAAAAAAATGCTCTAACCACACCTATACTGACAGCAAAATGTGGCTACTGCACCACCGACTGTGCTGGAGGTGCAAAAATTTTGCAGTCATGTTTTAAGAAAACTGCAAAAAAATAAATAAATAAATAAATCACACCGCACCACACCTATTAATATAGAAGTTATATTTTATATTATATATTATATATATATATATATATCTGACATATATTTAATAGATCTTTTTAATATAAATGAAAACCCACCACAATGCAACGTACTGCATAGTGACTGGTCTATTAAAGTGAGGTGCAGTAATAGTTCTAGGCAAACTTCATTGCACGGTGCTGTGCTAAATATAGCCCGAAACAGCACCAAACTACACCATGAAAACCATTAATTATTACTTAATATTTTATAAGTGATACATGAATAGGAAAAGAATCCAACCTTTTTATAAAATTTAATACATTAATTGGATTATTTTCATATATTTATAAAAAAATATATTTTTAAAACTTTTAATTCTAAAAATATCAAAACAAATGGTATTAGAATAAATATCATATTTTAGATGGTCATTATTACTCTTGGTAATATTGAATTTCAATTATTGAACAATGGATTTCAATAGATAATTTGTCCCGAGAACTATTAATTCTAATTTTAATTTTGATAAAGAGAGAAAAGAATAATAACTTTTTTGGGAAATTGAGAATTTTTATACTCTTAAACCATGGTAAACATAGTAAAAAAAATTTAATAGAATGTTGAACATTCAAAAGAGAATTTAGCCCGTCGAAGAATTACAGAGGATAATGTGTGTGTGCTCTGTCAACAAGGCCCAGAAACAGGGATCCATGTCTTGTGGGAGTGTGGAGTTGCTAGGGGTATTTGGGCGGGCAGCAAAGGCAGACTGCAGAAAAGCATTGGTGGACAAGCAGATTTTAGTCATTTATTTGAGGACTTAATGGTTAGGCTAACAAGGGAGGAGCTCGAAGCATTCTTGGTGCAATGCTGGCTCATATGGAACCAAAGAAACTCTGTTTTACACGGAGGTACTTTGCAGGATCCTACTCAGCTGGTACAACGGGCTGTGGACTTACTGGAGGAGTACATTGAGGCGCAGGGGCATTTGGTTATCTCTTCTCATGTTGAACAGGTGCAACGGTGGGAGCCACCAACTGGTTATTTTTACAAAATAAACGTCGACGCGGCGGTTTTCGCAGAGATGAATGCTTCAGGATTTGGTGTGGTGGTGCGCAATGAGAGGGCTGAAGTCTTGGCTTCTTTAGTAGCCAAAGGCCCACCGGTGCAGAATAGTGAAGAAGCGGAACTGCTTGCATGTTGTAAAGCATTGGAGTTTGCTGTCGACGCTGGCTTCATGGACGTGGTGCTGGAGGGAGACAGTTTGAACGTAATGCAGGCTATCTCAACTGGCAAAGCCAATAGATCACGGCTGGGTCATATATATGAGGATATCCACTGCCTTGCTGCAGGTTTACGTAGCTACTCTGTTAGTTTTGAAAAACGCAGTGCAAACGGTGTAGCACATGCACTTGCTCGTTTTGCTAAGTATGTAGATGATGAACTAGTGTGGCTAGAGGAAGCCCCACCACCTGCACTTGAGGCTCTGTCTCATGATTCTTATCATGTTTTAATTAATGAATGATATTTGATGTCGTTTTTCAAAAAAAAAAAAAATAGTACAATATTTCAAAAATAATTTATTTTTATTAAAGTTTTGGGGCTTAATTAAAAGTTTTACATCGTAAGACAAAAACAAAGCATTTTATCGGCCAATAAAAGATTTACTTTTTTTTTATTAGCAATACTATAAGACATAAATATATAGTATGGGCTTTCTTCTCTTTTGGGACATTAGTCATTGCCTAAATGGCCTAATAGTTGAGCTGTCCCTGCTTAGTAATTTATTTTGTATCTGGTTAGTGGTAAAAGTAAAACTGCACTATTTCTCGAGTTTTCCACTACCTGAATCAGTTTGATCAATAAAACAAGATTCAATAATTCCTCTTTTACGAACCTTGATCTTTATTTCTTTCAAATTTTGATTCTTCTTGTTGCATACGGTTCTAATTTTGTATAGAATATCTTCACATAATTACCATTTTTTTATTAAAAAAAAAAAAGACATTTGTTTATCTACCCAACGGTTTAGCTATAACAAAGTAACAAGCTTGAAACCTTCAGGAGGTTTTTGGGAACACCTTAGTTTAGCGTGGGTATATATTCTCACCAAGCATCAAAATTCAAAAAGACAACTGGGTATTCTAAGAGCAACTGTTTTTTTTTTTTTTTTTTTTTTTTTGGGGGGGGTAAAATAAGAGCAACTGCTTAACATAGGGAATATACACTATAGAGTATATAGACCACCTTAACTAGTTGACCTTCTACGGCTCCCAATCAAGCAATATAGACTATTGCTTTGGACATTTAACCGAAGTCTAATTCCTTGGGAAACCCATGGGTCTTTTTTATTTTCTGGCTACTTGGGCACTGAGTTAATACTCTCATGAGTTTGCTGTGCTGTTCTAGTCCCTTGCTTGATGAGGTTTTTGCTTGAGATCAATGACTCATTTTGGGGATTTTGATGATCATGAGAATTAGATCTCCTAACCAAGGGGTCTGATTCATTTTCTGGCTCCTTGAGCACTGAGTTGATACCCTCATGAGTTTGCTGTGCTGTTCTAGTCCCTTGCTTCATGAGGCTTTTGCTTGAGATCAATGACTCATTTTCGGGATTTTGATGATCGTTACAGTGAGAATTAGATCTCCCAACCCAGGAGTCTGATTCATTTTCTAGCTCCTTGATCACTGAGTTGATACCCTCATGAGTTTGTACTGTTCTAGTCCCTTGCTTGATGATACTTTTGCTTGAGACCAATGGCTCATTTTCGGGATTTTGATCGTTATTACAGTGAGAATTAGATCTCCCAAATCTTTGAAAAGAGGAGTCTTTCATGATTGCATCTTTTGAAGAGGACCGTTGACTGAAGCTCCCAAACCCTTCAATCCCATGTGTTAGCTTTCGAGCTCTAGCCCTCTCTTCCTTGAGAAGTGTCTCACTTTCAAGAAGTTTCAAGACCCTCTCAGATGAGTCTTTAACCTTCAATCCCCAGTTGAATCTGCTTCATGTGAAAAATAGAAAAGCTTATTAAAACATTGACGGGAGTTTCTAAAATCTCATGCATCCAATTTGATGAGTATGTTAGATTTTATTATGTCATTAATATTTTCAATAGATACTGGATTAGTAATAGTCAAAATGATGTCGAAAAACAATTTAATTCACTAGTTTAAAGATGGATGGATAGAATTTTAGAAAATCAATAATAGGGCTATCTAAAAATCTTAATCCATGTAGTTTATACTCAAATAAAGAAATCTATATATGCATGCCAACCCTCTCTCGTCGATATACTGAAAGTTTCCAATCTCCTTAATAACATCCTTATCACACTGAAACTCCTCAGCAACTCTCCGTGGTCCATGGGTTAGAAGGTGTTCCAATAGAATTAGAGCCTTGTAAAAATCTCGCCAATTCGTTCTATCAAATTTAAACAACCTGAATTTGCAACAAAAGAAAAGAAAAGAAAAAAATTGACAGCCACAATTCGAATGAAAAAGAAAGTGTCAATCAAATCAAATATTGAGAAACTTAAGAGACCTCTTGTGTAGAATCTCCACAATTCTCCAATAATCATCAACTTCAAAGGCAGCCCGAGATATCACTCCCATAGTACGTATGTCTGGTGGCCCTGTATTTCCATTTGTAGCTTCTTCTGTCATTCTACAAATCCCACCAGAAAAACCATATCAAAAACAAATATGTACTCCCATATTTCAAAAGAAAAAGCAATGAATCAAAATGATCAACTATAAAAAGCTTACAATTCTGCAGGTGTAACATCTGTCAGAACCAATCGGGCAGTTTTAATCTTCTCCGTGAAGAAATAGGAAGCTTGCCTCTTGAATTCATGGAAAATTTCACTGCCCATGTTGATGTTATTGTTCGGTGGAGAAATTCAACAAGCGTCTATGCGAGTTGAGGGAAATGATGATGAAAACTCATGGCAGGTTTTCTTTTTGAAAGTCTTATCAAGTACGTAAGAAGTGCAACCACTCCATTATTTGCTGTAATATAACAAACGCCAATGCAACTCAGTGGCGGCGCCACATATAGGTCAGGGTTGTCCCAGGACCACCCTGACCTTAAAAAAATAAAAATAAAAATAAAAATTAAATATAATAATTAAAAAAATTTATTTACCTACCCTTGAAAAAAAAATTAGAACTGCCCTCAAAAAAATTTTATGAAATTTTTTTATGCCAATAAAATTAAATTTCGGTGGATTATTTGTTACATTTCAGCTGGTATCAGTTTTTAGAAAAAAAAAAAAGAAAAATCCCTAAATCGACAAACTCGTCAACATAGCATATCATTACCTGCGTCGAATGCCTAAAATTCAAATCCAACCATCACAAAGGTCACCCCTTCTTCTTCTTCTTCCTTTTCTACTTCTTTGCTTCGTCTCAAACGCTCTGCTAGTCTGCTTCTTCTTTCTTTTTTTACTTTAGTTTTTGCTTTGTTAATTTTTTTCTTTAGTTTGCCTTTCAACTTTTAGCTTGCTGACCCCACCCACATGACAAAACTTTGGAAATAACAAAACTCGAAAAGCTGACAAAAGAGTTTGATTTCAAACTTATTTATTGAGTCTTGCCTCTTCCCAATATGATATACATATATACACTCTTATTGTACTATTTTTGGTTGTTGTTTTTCATTATTTAATTACATATTTATGTTTTAATATTTTAAAGTAGTAATTGTTATGTAATAACTAAATGATTTGAGTGTCAAAAAAGAAAAAACTAAATGATTTGTTTTATTTGAGGTTTACTTATTTGGATCAATAATTTTATGTTGTATAAGAAAATATAAATATATATATTATTTTTAAATTTTTTTTAAAAACCCTGAAACATCCTAAAACGGTACGTCGAAATAAATTGGTACCGAAATATTCCGTTCCACTAAATAAACCGAAATAGGGTCCAAAACGGTATTCACAATATTACTTTCAAGCAAAAAGAAAAAGCTAAAAAAAAATTGAACTAATATCTAAAAAAGAAAAAATTGTAACAGAGAATTTGAAGAAAAAAAAATTATAACAGAGCAAACTCACCCAAGAACACTCTGAGAAACATTCCTGGAGCTGCCACTGCAACTGTTCTCTAAAGGTGGCGTTGCATATGAAGGCAATGAGATATATATAGGCTATGTATTAATATTTTAAGACAAGTATTGAAAAGAAAAGACTGTGTTTCCCCTTCATTTGGAATTATATGAAAAAGATGTTGACCATGGACATGAAATTATAATATTTCGTGTATTATGTAATAAAAAATTTAATTTGTTGCATCAAGTAGATGTGGATTCTTCTAAAAAAATGGATGTATTCTCTCTCTCTCTCTCTCTCTCTCTCTCTCTCTCTTTTCTAAATATTTTTTTTAATTATTTCTTTATGTTTTGTCACTTTATTTTACACATTTAAATAAAATTTGTAAGGACTTAAAAAAATTCTCAACATACTATAAATCGAGTTCGACTCAATTTTTTTTTTTTTTTTTTTTTTGAAATCTAAGGTGATAAATTTAACTAGATTTTTTAATATTTAAATATCAATTTTTTAAAAGAAATATTTGCATATAAATTAAATATTCTTTATACAACTTTCTATATTAATTTTTTTTTATAAAACCATTCTTGTTTTTCTTGATATACAAAATTAGTTCTAATTAATTTTTATATTTACGTTTTATAGCAAATCTTTTACAATTCATAATAGTTAATCCTCTTAATTTTATTGTGACCTAAATAATATTATTTGTCATGACTTCTTTTTATTTTTTATTTTTAATGAAATAGTTTTGGATTTTAATTTGGTTGAATTTTTATTGGCTCAATATAAAGGCCTTGGAAGTGGGGGAATGCAAGCAAAATAAATCTATATTTTTTTTTTTGGCTTAAAAAAATCCAATTATTATTCTATGTTTTATGAGACATTTTTGTACAGTTTTAGGACCTTTTGATTATGTTATGGAGAGCTTTAGGGCTCTTTTCTAATTTCTTGGCAAAGGGGAGCCTTATTACATCAAAAATGTTAAATTCATTCTACTATAGGAGAAACTCAATTATCGAATTTTCAAAATAAAATAAAATTATTTTTTCAATTAAAATTCTAGTACAAACGTTAGAAAATTTAAATAGAAGTTTAATTAATTTTAGCGTGTGCTCAGAGCCTCTTCTATTTTTTTTTTTTAGGTAAAGTAAACGCATGCTCAAAGGTTGTTCTATTTTTTGAGTAAAAGTTAATAATTTACATTTATTATAATTTAAAAATATATTTTTTATTTTTCAAATAAATAAAAATGATAAACTTTAAAGATAAGCAGTAACTGTAATTTCTTTTTTAAATGTGAGGCTAAAAAAATCCTAAATTTTAGGAATTATCTTTTTGAATTCAAAATAAAATTTGTTATTTGAAATTTATAACTCTATTTCTAAATGAAATTACCCTTTATTAATGAAGATATTTTTAAACCACATAAAAGTCCAATTAAAATAGGAGAATTCTCTTATATATAGTATAAATAGATAGATAATTATTAGTTGGACAAAACTAAGTCTTACACGATTACTTTCATCATAAAACTTATGATATTTTTTTTATTAAATATCTTAATGTTCAATTTCGATTTTTTTTTTTTTTGGGAAAATTTTCTTTTTTCAAATATCAATTTTCATTATTATTAACCCGCATTCACACCAAGCTACTGCTTTTCTTTTCTTTTTTGAGAAGATAGGTACTGCTAATTTATAAGAAAAGTTTGGTTATTCTTCTTTTCCTTTAAGGTTCGTTATCTTATTATTGAGTGGCTTTAAAACTAGTTGCAGTCGAGTTAATGGAATCATAACTAGAAAGTAAAAGTTTCTATATAAAAAAAGAAAAAAAAAAGACTAGAAAGTATAAAAAGATGAGCTCTGTTTCAATCTGAAGTCATTTTCTACTGCCATATCAAAAGGAAAAAGAAGAAGAAGAAGAAGAAGGTAATCTTTAACAAAAAAGAGATTGCATTAGCTATGTGGATATATGCATCATTTTCTTACCTCGCGTATTATGAAGGTGTGGGTACCCGAGGACCGAGCATGAAGTTGAAGGGTCGCGGCATCGGCCCGAGGACGAAGGATGAAGTTGAAAGGTCACAACATTAATGTGGAAATGATGCAAGCCACGGGCCAAAGGGAAGAAGCTGCTCGAGGAGGAGAAGAAATAAATCCTGGTACTCCATGGTGTTCTAAGTGGGAGCTTCTGGCCTTGCCTGTTGCATTTGCATTAAATGGTAGACAACAGCTTTATCAGCCGCATTAATGAGGAAGTGACCTGAATAGTGTAAGCAGGTTCCTTCCACCATTTTCTTCAGATGTGAAAGGTGATAAGTGTCAAAAAAGGAGGGAGGGTAGGTAGAAATGGATGGTATAGATGTGATGGAGAGAGAGGAATATAAGGAAAGGAAAGAGCATTGGAAAAAAAGGAGAAGGATGATAGAAAAAACATAAAGGAAATAAGGAGAAGAACATAGAAGGAAGAGAGAGAATAGTACTACTTTTTATACAAACTCAATCTCCTCATGAGTACTGGTGTATAGCCTAATACTCATTTGCTTCTGAATACAAGCCTGATTCTTCCTTGTAGCTGTCCTCGGGCAGAGCCCATTGTTACTGTTCTTTCCCTCTTCATATAAATTTTATGGATTTGGACCGGGTTTGAAAGGCACAACCCATTACTCTAAATGGGCTTGGGCTACAAACTTTTAGGTCCTCACATTTTTTCAATTAAAATTCTATTACTAACGTTAGAAAATTTAAATAGAAGTTTAATTAATTTTAGCGTGTACTCAGAGGTTCTTTTTTTTTTTTTTTTTGGTAAAGTAAACGCGTGCTCAAAGGTTGTTCTATTTTTTTGAGTAAAAGTTAATTATTTACATTTATTATAATTTAAAAATATATTTTTTATTTTTCAAACAAATAAAATTGATATACTTTAAAGATCATAAGCAGTAACTGTAATTTCTTTTTTAAATGTGAAAGTAAAAAAATCTTAAATTTTAGGAATTATCTTTTTGAATTCAAAATAAAATTTGTTATTTGAAATTTATGACCCTATTTCTAAATAAAATTACCCTTCATTAATGAAGGTATTTTTGAACCACATAAAAGTTCAATTGAAATAGGAGAATCCTCTTATATATAGTATAGATAGAAAGATAGATAATTATTAGTTGGACAAAATTAAGTCTTACACGATTACTTTCATCATAAAACTTAAGATATTTTTCTTTCTTAATGTTCAATTTCGATTTTTATTTTTTTGGGAAAATTTTCTTTTTTCAAATATCAATTTTCATTATTAACCCGCATTCACACCAAGCTACTGCAATTCTTTTTTTCTTTTCTTTTTTGAGAAGATAGGTACTGCTAATTTATAAGAAAGGTTTGGTTATTCTTCTTTTCCTTTAAGGTTGGATATCTTATTATGGAGTGGCTTTAAAACTAGTCGCAGTCAAGTAAATGGAATCATGACTAGAAAGTAAAAGTTTCTATATATATATATATATATATACACACACACACACAGAGGTTGATAATACCCTCCTTGATCAACGAGTAAAGAATTTAGAGAATACTTCTCATCAAGGTAATGAGGAAGGACCCTCATTTCAGAACCCTTCAGATGATGAAGAAATAGTTAACCCCACAGCCAATATGGTTCAAAATGAAGAACCCAGAAGTATCAGCAGTCTCCAGGAAGTCTCTGTTTCCAAGACCCTTAACCATATTAATGCCAAAACCAGATATCCCACATACAGTACTAGCCAGGCAAAGAACCCTAAACTGTCTGTTTCCATTGTCCCATATCCAGCTGATGATTCTTTTAACCCCAATCAGTCCAAAAAATCATCATATTTCAAGTCATGCATATTGCATAAAAATAATTGCTACATTATATTCCCTGTTTTTAAAAATGTTTCTTCAAGCACATGTGTAATAGAAAACCATTTTGCTTGTCCAGAAAATCCCAAACAGGAAACCCAGCAAGTAACCCACAGTACCAATAGTGAGTGGAAGATGAATTCTTCAACAGAAAGAAAGAACAAGGGGAAAGCTCCTATACAGGACTATCCTCAAAACAAAAGGCTCCCAGAATGGCCTTTTGTAAAGCATGAAGGCGCTTCTTCTAAGGGAAACCAAAGAGAAGCAATATCCTTTCAGGAATCTGTCCCAGTAGAGGTAACACATTCCAGTAGTAACATGGTTGTTATTTTGCAAGATGTTTCAATCAAGGAATATAATAATGGAGTATATACAAAATCACAATACTCCACAAAAACTATCCTTAACCTCCTCCATTCAGCCTACCTCCTAGAAAATTATGGCCTCTTCCAAAGAACCCTCAAAACCCTGGAAAATCGTATATCCAACCTTGAGGCAGGAAATGAAGCCATTACCAAACACATCACTAGTCTACTCTCTAGCAAAGAGGAAAGCCATTCAAAGGCTAGGACTGTTATTATGGGCACTGATTATGCCAGGCTAAGTCTTAAAACCCAAGCCTCGCTAAGAAGTGCAGTCTTGCCTTTTGAAATACAAGTAAGTATTTTGGAAAGCAAGGTAATGTTTGAATTCATCGACCAATGGTTCAAGCATTTCAAAGTTTTGGTCACAACCCCTTATCCAGACCCAGAAAATTCAGATGATACGGAGGATATCTTTGCACAATCAAGATAGGAAGAATATTTTGGATGCAGTCTCAGAGTTTATGAAAAAGAGCATCCTTTCCCAAGCCTCCTTATCAATTATAAAGATGGTCCGGATGAAGAAAATGAGATGAGACCCTACTGGCTCTCCAAAATGTTTGAATATGGCTTTATCAAAGAAATCAAGTTAACAAGCCATAACCAAGTCAGCCAGTTTCCCCAGATCATAAAAAAGACGGTTAAACAGGTAGTAAGTTCTTTTGTGTCTATCAGATGTTGGAGCACTCTCCCACAGTGGGAAAGAGACAATTGGATGACTGTCCAACCATCAAGGCATTTAGTACTCATCAACGGGTACTCTCATCATGGCCCTTGGTTTGAAGGAGATTCGCACCTATCCTACAAAGATCCACATGCTCTTGCGGATTGTTGGAGAAATCATGCCAATAATGAAATTCTTGACACCATCAGAACCCTATGGGACAATTATCATCTCTTAGGCAATACAGGAAGAATTTCAGTGTTCACTATCATGCCATACTTAGGAGCCATTCCCAACCTCTAAAGGCAAAGGAACCATAATCCACGAAGGTTCATCAAAAGAAAACCAGAATATAAACCGCTCGTCTATTGTGGTTTCTGTAATCAATACACCACTTTGCGGGAGCATAACTGTAATTATAATCCCCCTTGGGATTATGATGGGTATTTTTCTGATACTGGATCCATCTAAAGCTCCTAGCCTTCACTCGAATTTAGAATTGCAAGCCCTAGAAGACTAACCAAGGCACCAGTCAAGATAAGCAGGACTTCACTTCTCAGAAGAAAAATGTATTCTGGATAGCACCAGTCACTATTCAGAACAGTAACTCCAGACCGGCTACTATTCACCTACAGTACCAGTCACTGTTGATGAACAGTACCTGCACTTAGTTGACAGAAGCAAACAAAAGATAAGACACTATTCATGAACAGTACTAGTCACTATTCATGAACAGTATCCTGCACAATTATTCAGAAGTACTATTTGCTTTCGGTGAAAAAGGTTCTCACCCCAGTAAAAAAAATTTACCTTCCAGATTTTTAGCAATCTTCAGCAGGATTCGAGGCTCCCTTTAGTCTATATAAGGCAGCTCCCATTCCATTCTGAAGCAGGTCCAGTTAGAGTAACTACCTCAGAGGTCTAGTTTTAGAAAAACAACCTCCCTTCTCGTTACAACCCAATACTTGTAATCAGATGGCAATCTTAGTTTACACTTGTAATTCTTCAATCAGTCTTACAACTGTAACCAGATAGCCTCAGTCAGCCTCTAATTTGTAATCAGATAGCCCCAGTCAGCTATTGATCCCCGCTTTGTAACTTACCCCCTTTTGGTGTATATATATATATATATATATATATATATATAAAGAGAAACTAGAAAGTAAAAAAAAAAAAAAAAAAAGATGAGCTCTGTTTCAATCCGAAGTCATTTTCTACTGCCATCTCAAAAGAAAAAGAAAAAGAAAAAAAAGAAGAAGAAGAAGGTAATCTTTAACAAAAAAGAGATTGCATTAGCTATGTGGGTATATGCATCATTTTCTTACTTCACTTATTATGAAGGGATATGCATATACCCAACACTTGAAATAATCAACAATATTACGGACACAATTATTCTTACATCAATTTTCACAACTTGTTAATTTATGCGATAAAGTGATCGTTTCAAGCCTCCATTTGGCATCCCTAGACTAGAGACCACAAATCTGGCACCAAAGATCCTAGAACTTCAACCAACGGCGCCAAACTCCTTTTCTACCTTCTGTCTACCGCTCTCCTTTAAATTTTCTCGCTCATCATTCAATGCCAAAGCCTCTCCGATGAAACTACTATAATTAATTGTTGATCCAAAACACTCAATCCAATCAAGTAGTTTGATGGATTTGGTCAACGCCCGATTTTGTTTCTCTCCATCCAAAAATAAAGCATAACCTAAGTATTGAGACATCAAATTCTTTACGAAATAATTTATTATTTTTCATAAAATTGAGTAAGTAATAAAACATTGAAAAAGATTATGTAATAAACTCCCTAAGTTGATGTGATTTTCATGTTAAATTCTAAAGTAAATGCACAAATAATTACTTTTTTGTTTTAAATTGTAATAATGTAATCATTACATGAGTTTAACAAAAGTAAACATAAGTTGTGTTTGAGGTTTACATAATTACTATAAATCATTAAATGAGAATTATAAGTAAAATTTTGATTTAGATAAGAAAAAAAAATACAATACGACTTATTAATAAATAAAATTATAAATCTCTTAAACATAAAATATAATATGTTATAACTTTATGGATTACGTAATCGACATTTTTTTTTTTTTGAGAAATCGTAATTGACATTTCATTATTTAGATTAGTATTAAATATTTTTTTGAGAAAATCGTAATCGACATTTTAGTATTTAGATTAGTATTAAATATTATATACACATACACCGTGTTTATCTATGTATATTTGAAGATGTTTGGAAACATGTGTATTAGTTATAGATTTTGGGAAATTATTCCTCCCGTCATTGAACCCTCTAGTTCCCTTCCATTTCATTCTAAAAAAAAAAAAAAAATAGTTCCCTTCTATTTTTAGGAAGATGTGAGACATGTGACATTTATTTGATTTTTAAATACTATGTGTCATACTTATATAAAAATATTGAAGAAATTTGAGAATTCAATTGAGGAGGACTTTATACCATAAGTTGTATTTTAGATTTACATAATTATAACACGATGTATGCGTATATAACATAAGTTGTATTTGAGATTTACATAATTACTATAAATCATTAAATGAGAATTATAAGTAAAATTTTGATTTAGATAAGAAAAAAAAATACAATACGACTTATTAATAAATAAAAATATAAATCTCTTAAACATAAAATATAATATGTGTAGGGGAACTAGGCCCAAGAGTTCATTATCCATGTACATGTTGGGCTTAAGCCCCAAGCCGAGCACTATAAGTCATCCGAGGATGGGTAAATTCCATCAAAGGAGTCTGTGTTAGTAGATTAAGAAGTTAGTTGTGAACATGATGACCCAGGAGAGAGTGCCGAGTATGAATGCCACCTTGGCTAACCAAAGCTGAGGTCAATGTAAGTGGTCTACCGTTCAGAGGAACGTTACAGAGAATTCTATTGGTATGGATAAGTATTGCAGAAACGTATAGTAGGGGAGAGTCCTAAAATATCATAAGAGAAAGCTGCTACCATCGCATTAAATACTCTGCAGTTAACTCTCTGGCCACATTAATATGGAAGTGATACCTAAACAATGGTTTCAACCTTACCACTACTACACAAAGACTTCAAAAAGGGGCTGATGGGACAAATATCAGTATCAACCATCTAGCTTGCACGTGAATGGCAAAGATGAAAGGGGAAGAGAGTATAAAATGGAAGAGAGACCCAGAAAGAGAGAGATCGAGAAATGAAGGAAGAAACACTATAGCAATCAATAGTTGAACATGTAATCAAACTTAAAAAAAATATATATAAGGCCAAACCTCCTCAAACTGTGCTGATGACCATTTTATCTAGTTAGATCATAAAATTTTCCTTCTCTTGTCACCTGAATATATTATCCTTATTGCTCAAACTCGTTAAAGTCCAATTTTCCAACCCACTCTCTACAAATTCATTGTTTTGGGCTTTTTGGGCCTAAGTCTATCCTTCTTGTGGGCTAAAAACTCAAATTGCGTCCTTACAATATGTTATATCTTTATGGATTACGTAATCGACATTTTTTTTTTTTTTGAGAAATCGTAATTGACATTTCATTATTTAGATTAGTATTAAATATTTTTTTGAGAAAATCGTAATCAACATTTTAGTATTTAGACTAGTATTAAATATTATATACACATACATTGTGTTTATCTATGTATATTTGAAGATGTTTGGAAACATGTATGTTAGTTATAGATTTTGGAAAATTATTCCTCCCATCATTGAACCCTCTAGTTCCCTTCCATTTCATTCTCAAAAAAAAAAAAAAAAAAAAAAATAATAATAATAATAATAATAAATAAATAAATAAATAAATATAGTACCCTCCTATTTTTAGGAAGATGCAAAACATATGACATTTATTTGATTTTTAAATACTACGTGTCTTACATATATAAAAATATTGAAGAAATTTGAGAATTCTATTGAAGAGGATTTTATACCATAAATTTGCCTCCCCATTTTACCTCTTGACATGGAGTGCAAAACCTCTATTTGAGATTTTTAAAGGTTTTAATGGGCATTTTCACGTTGAAAAGTATATATTACCAATTTCAAATATAAATTATCTTTTCCATTAAAATTTTAAGAAGTCAATTTGCATATAACCAATCCATCATGAACGATACTGCTCAAATTTTTTTTTTTTTTAACTTTAGGGGGAGATTGGGAATTAATCCAATGGATCGGGAATAAACAAAAAAAGAAAGTACCCCCAAATTATCTTACATGCCGAAACTGCGAGGTTAGATCATGGCTTGAAAAAACAAGCTCCGAAAATTGTAAAATTTTCTCAATGCAAATGTTCTTGAAAGAAGGAAGCGTATACCCTAACGCCTAATCAGGTGTCACTTTTCTTTAATTCTTCCAGATGAACTCCAATACGAAGGCTCAATTAAAAATTTTCCACATACGGGTTCGATATCCAAAAGACATTAGCGCAAGCTCCCAAAGCATATTTGGTATGCTCAACGGATTCACCTTGGATCCAGGTATTTCAGACCAGTTCACAGATATCTCAATCATTGGGATGCCAAACCACTTACACAGAAAAACTAACTCAACATCAAAACACCACCTGCATAGAGTCCACATTGTAAGTCAGTTCCCGCAACATGTTTTACAAAAAAGTTAGAATAATATTTGAATACCATGAGTTTCCTTCAACTCTACAAATTATACAAAAGATGGATAACATGGAAGAGGTAAATGGATCCTTTATTTCTACAATATCCTTAAAACGCACATAAATGCAGTTACCTCTTCAAACGAATATTTGTGAAAAGCTTCCTTGCAGCAGCCCTTGTAAACATCTTAAACCCACACTGTGACGCAGTGAAGAGTCAACGTCAGGATAAACATTTAAGTGTATTTTACCCAAGATTATCACACAAGCTTCATTTACAACATAAATGAAGTACTGGACTTCTACAGTGGTAGTAAACTCGACATCAAATAAAAAAATAAAAAAATAAATAAAAATTGAAGCAGAAATACCAAAAAAAAAAAAAAATTGAAGCAGAAATACCTGAGTGTCACGAATTCCAGGTCCCGCAGTTAAGACAACCACAAGATGGAAACCCTTCATTAAAAAATTACGGTACCATTTCCTCTGTGACATTCAAGCAAAATGATTCAGCAAAGCAAAATCTAAAACAAATTTGGCAAGAAAAGTGCATAAAACATCAAAATAGCGAGCAGCTTAGCAGACTGAACTGTAGCTAGAGCCTTTTGCTCAAGATGAGCACGAGAACCAAATGCAGCAATTGGGATATCAGATATCTTAATACTCGAATCACTGGCTGCTGAATCCCCAGTATGATACTCTTTTCTGGCAAAAGCATGAATCTGGTAGGCATAATAACAGATAATTTGCAGTAGCTTTATTAACATCTCCACACTGAACTAAAATTTTGAACTAAAAAGTATATACAAAAGTACCAGTATACACGAGGGATAATACAAACCTGATTTTCAAGTTTTTCTAGGTCATTAACCTTGGTTGCTCCATCAGCGTCCAGCATTAGAAGCAGTTCACCACGTGAATGAAGCATTCCCTGTTTTACAATGCTTTCACAGAGGTAAAGCACTTCAATCAATTGTCGTTGTGCATAAAAGAGGAAAGATGGAAGCTTCTCAATAACATCAGAACACGTTTATAAGTGAATAGTTAAAGTTAGACTCACTTTTCTAATAGCTTCTCCCTTGCCATGATTTCTACCAAGAAGGATAACCCTCACATTGTCTACAGTGTATTTCCTTACAAAGTTAAAAGCTGCTTTTTTAGTCCCATCAGAACTTCCATCATCAATAATCACCACCTGGTAGAAATTCATCCATTCAAAAGTTAAGCAGCAGCAAAAAAACGTAGTACAAACCCGACCTAGCAAAACAACTGACATAATTTTATTGAAGGAAAGAAAACGCATATACAGTAGAATGAGTGGCAGAGACAATGTAAGATATTTTCTACCACTACCTTTTTATGAGAACTTATGTAAATTAACAAGAAGGCCTACAGAGCAGGAGGAAAAGCAGTAGCTGAGAATTAAAGGTGCCAGGGGGAAGAGGTGATACTCATAGAAGTGAGAGTTCAAATATTAGGGCCAACGTTTACTCAATTAAACACGCTAATACAATAGAAATATTAGTTCAACAGGCTTCAATGCCTTGTTATTAGGAACTTGACATAATAGAATTTACAAAAAATGATTAAACCTTATGATGAAGCACACAAGATCTCATTTTGTAAAAAAAAAAAGATACTGCAGAGCTCAAAATGGGGAAACCTTTCTAGCATTTGTTTGTATGATAATCCTCATTACAAATCCAGTAAAGAACTAGAAACACAAATATCCCTATTTGACTTTCTTTTATAAAACATAAATACAGCACCAGATACAATCTCAGCGTGCAATAATATAATCATAGGCCATGATAACCAACTCAGATGATTTGGTTAATGGCGGGAACAAAGTGATACCTCGTAAGAAAATGACTTATCCTTTGCTGCACGTTGTTCAAGATAACTACAAAGAACAGACATAATTATCAGTACAATTCAAAATGCAACGCTCTCAGTAGTAGCCACCTACAGATATTATTTAACTACTTCATAAATGCAGTTCTTAGGCAACTAGACACACATTTATGCAAAGATCCCCATCTTCATTATGTACTACTACATAACGATAAATAGTTACGCTACACATAAATAAATAAAATTTGTACAAAATAAAAAGGATGAAAGCGTCCTTTGTGAGTCAATAAATATGAGTTTGAGTAGGCACAGATCCATATATCATTCCAGGTGCTAAGTCTCAATTGGTTCACAATCAAGTTCTGAAAGCCCAACGCTGCCCCCTGCCCCCCCGAAAAAAAGAATTAAGAAGAGAGAGAGTTCACAGAGCTGACTAAGAAAAATATGATATGATAGTAGACACCTTTTCTGATTATCATGCTAAAATTCAAGCAAATATGAAAAACGCACAGATTGGTGAAAGAAAAAGTAGAGTGCAATTACTTATGATTTTACTTACTTCATAGTTTCCTCAAGTGCTCCAGGAAGTCTATGCTCTTCATTGAATGCAGGTATTATCAACGATATATACTTCTCTGCCGGATCAGAAACATGAGGGCAAGGAACCTAGAACAAAATCCTTCAGAAATGTCAGAATCACCCAAAACGACTACAGACAGTCCATTATATTCATACCAACATAACATTGTACGGTGATCATACTTATCACAATAATAACAACAAAGAGTCTAATACAATAACCAACATATTTCTAGAAAAAGACCAAGAGAATTCTAATGTTTCTTCACAGATACTTTTGAAGTCAACATATTGCTCACTAATAACGGAAACTTAATGTCAGAAGTTTATACATCTGCAAGGCATTTATTAAATTTAGAAACACACATCATTTATCCTCTTTGTATAAGTTATCCTTTTCATTATATACTAATGCTAAAGTCTTTCATATGAACTTCAGATATCATGATGGATGGTGTAGGTCGTTAAGGTGGTGGGGAACATAATCTACTGTATAAAAATCCAGCTTGGATTATGTCTCTATTATTTTCTTTAAGAAGCACAGATTTGTTTCCATGAAGCCTATGGTCCAACCAGAAAACTGTCATCCTCTGTAAAAAGGGTGTTACCTATGCCTTATGCTACAAAATAAAGATATATCAGAAAATGACTACACCAAGGGAGCATAAAAGCTAGTTTCGGAAGGGAGGAAAGGATCTGAACTCTGAAGAGAAAGGTGGGCACCCACCATCCCCCGTTGGAGTTTTTATCATTCCAATTGTATGACATCATATGTTCTGCAAGGTGCATTTTCAGAGTACAGAAAGAAGAGACAATGAAATCGGTCATTCCATTTAATTCCTCTCCAACGGTCATATTTTTGTATGCAAGGGGATCATGATATGCTTTCCATTTTAAAATTTTACCTTTTATCCTACTATCTAGAGAAGAGTATAACACCAATTTTTCGTAATCACATTCCTTTTCCATTCCTTATCAAAAACTAACAAACAAAAGATTCTAAAACAGTGAGAGGAACATAGTATTCTTTTTCATTTTGCACCTCATTTTACTTTTTCCACTCTTTTATGAACTCTCAAATACACTATAAACAATGTCTTGAGCTAACCATCGAGGCTTCAACACATAAACGGCGACAGAGATTCCTCAATAGAATCGAACCAACCTTTCAACACAAGAACAACATTTGGACCATTCTTAACAAAAGCATTCATTTCAAACCACTAGTTTCCAAGATGAATTTTGAAACTTACGCATAAGCCTATTCTCAATCCCATGCCCCCAAGATTCACACTCACAGATAAAACCATAGTTGAAAAACAAATTTCCAAAAAAAAACTCCAAAATTACAGGAATTCCAATTTCGTTTCTTTCATTTTCTCATCAACCAAACGGAGGGTTACAAATCTCATAAACACCACAAAACCCTAATTTGAAGCTAAAATCGCAAAAAAAAAAAAAAAAAAAAAAAAAAAACATGCAATGTAGATTTACCTGCTTTAACGAATTAGGGTCCTCGAAGATCGCGGGAGCTTCGACATGCCTAGCCAATAATAAATCAAATAAAAAGCAAAATTAGATCAAACAATATTCAATTTAACAAAAACCAAAAACTAAAGGAAGAGATTGTGATTTGAAGAGAGAAAATGAAAGATGTTTAGATTGGGTACGTGTGGTTGTGACTTCTTCGAGAAGCTTCGATGAAGATTGCAGAAAGTAAAGCAAAGAGTGCGATGATAATGAAGGCGAGCAAGAGCTCCAGCAGCGTCCATAGAAACCCCATTTCCGGTTTGCGGAGTTTGTGAGCGTTTTGGTCAGCGTGGCCTGGCTGACCTTGGAATTCGTTTGATTAACTACTGAATGAAATGGATGAAAAGCTTGTGTTGACATGTTTATATTAGATTATTTAAGAGGAGACAACAACAAAAGCCCGTCTAGCTCAGTTGGTAGAGCGCAAGGCTCTTAACCTTGTGGTCGTGGGTTCGAGCCCCACGGTGGGCGAAGTTCTTTTTTAACTTTTCTTAGTCATTTTATTTTGGATTAATTGCATTTTCCCTAAACTATTGACTTCATTCACCCCTCCCTAAATATCAAAATTGAGCAATGTCAACACACTCAATCCATTTAGCAACAAATTAAAATAATAATAATAATAAATCAAAGATAACACTATTATCCTATTAAAATTCAACAAAATTTCTTATTACAAATCATAAGGAGAGGAAGATAAAAATCATCCCAAAAATCTTTTTGGCTGGTGTAAAAACAAAACGATAATAATTTTTACCCCTTAAGATGTAACGACCGAGAAGGACTTGGTGAGCAAAACTACGCATTTCCTACCACCATGGCTCCAACCCGACATCCTCCTTCAACCGTAGTATCTCCCTCACTGGTTTCATTAGGCTCAAGTCCTCCACCTAACTCCTTGGTTGCTCCTCTCACTAACAACCATGCCACAAACGTCATTATGCTTGTTGTGACAACATCAATGCAAGCTCAAGCCAAGAGTACAAGCGGAGCTCTACAACTTAGTCATGTCCCCTTTGAGCAAAGTGAAGCACGCTTGAAGGAGTCATCTACTTCTTCTAAGCCATTACCTAGCGCAATTGGGTAATCCAAAACTTGAACAAGAAACCTGGCCCATGAAGTAAATTACCGCACCTATGGTCTAACCAATTAGGAAAATCAATTTTTTCCTTTTTGAAAGCAATTCATCCTTCCCAAACATAGAATACAACTCTAACCACCTAGATTCAAAAATTAGAAGCTTTTGAGAAGATTATGTGGATTAATATCTAAAATTCAAAAAATAAAAACCTTCGCTCAATAAGTGAGGATGGAGACTATTACATCATCACTTCTTTCGCAACTGCTAAAGATATTTGGGATTACATAAGTATTATTTACTGTTAGGAAGATTCTCCACCTTTCTATCAATTACAAAATGAAGAAAATGCATTATCTGGCAATTTGAGCCACTATCGTGGAGATTGTATTGAAAAATGCCACATATACCTTGCTAGTTGTCTAACATCCTAAACCCTTCACTACAAAAAACGCAGTTTAAAGCTGCATTTTTTGAAGCTGCATTTTAAAAAACGCAGCTCCAGGGTGCTTTGAGTTGCGTTTTTACACGTGGCTCCAAATGGGGTCTAAAGCCACGTTTGTTGACAAAAAAACGCAGCTCTAGCCCCATCTCATATATGTATATATATTTTTAAAATAATTCCTAAATCTGTGTTTGGTAAACACGGACAAACAGACCCTAGAGCTGCGTTTACATCAAAAAAACACAGCTCAAAGCACTTCTCCCTAAAGCCGCGTTTGGAAAACCCGGCCAAAGAATCCAGTAGAGGTACCTAAAGCCGTGTTTTCCAAACACGGCCTATAGAAGCCTGAAGCCGCTTTTATATGTAAAAACGCGGCTTCAGGGGCTTGGCATATATAGAAAAATCTCTAATTAGAACTGTACCAACATCAGCTCACTCTCACTCTCAAACTCAAACGACAAACCCTCTCTATCACTCTCACCACCACCATGCCATCGCCGCCTCTGATCGACGCCAGCGCCGCCGCCACCGGTGATGCTTCCCGGTCTAGTCTTCTCCTCTTTCAAGGTTTTCTCGTAGCTCTCTCTCTTCTCATCAAATTTATTATCTAAAATAAATTTATTTTGTCTTTTATTTTTCAGTTAAAAAAAAAATCACACTTTCCATATTTTATCGCATTCTAACGCTTTTTGCTGCTTTCACACTCTCACAAAACAATGGCTCGCCGAAGCTCTAGTGGTGGTGGTACGTTTCGAAACCATTTCTTTCTTTCATTTTTTTTTTTTTTTTTGGTGTTATATGTTCTCTTGGGTTGTGCTTGGATCTGTGGATTTCTTGGTATAAATTTTCTGATGATATAAATTTTATTATACTGTGATGATTTGAGTTTTGAGGATTAGAAGACTTAAGAAACAATTTGCATGCTCTTGCAAGTTGCAAGTTCCTTAAATTATCTGCCTAATCCACATACGTCGCCGTAGTAACTCAAAGGCCGCCTGTACAACTATTTTAGAGTTCATTTTCAAAAAAAAGAAAGAAAATTCTAGTGTTCCTTTTAAAGGAGTATTTATATGAGCATGATTTAGATTCATGCTGATACTATATGTTAAAATCTGACTGTATTAGTATTGATGAGGATAAAAACTCCCGTACCTGACGCCGGCACCCTGGGCGGGATGACGGTGCGACGCATGGTGACAGACAATATCCCCTGACAACACGACCCTTAAAAAGGGTGACGGGAGAGACCGTTGACGGGAAAGGTAGGGGCATGACATCCTATCTTGCCGCGTACGCTTCCCTAAGAAAATGAGTCTTGTTGCATACGCTACCACTTGGACAGGTATCTGGCGCAGCACGATCGCTCCCAAAAGGGATGGCTTGCCCAGCACACTTGGTTGCCTAAGAAGTATCTTGCGCTCCATGCTACTCAGGGGTAATTCCGGTAAAAGTGGTATCTTCCCCAGCACGCCTTGGTCAAGGGCCTCTACTACTACTATAAATACTCTCACGCCCTCCAAAATTGAGGTACGCACGCTTCTACCCCGATTCTGGTACTCTAGAGTTGTGAGCAATACTAACTTAACCATTGGAGGGTCGTTGGCTGGTACCACGCCAGTACCTCCCCCCGAGGTTCTTTTTACTTGTGCAGGTTAGCTCGAAGTACCTGATTACCTTGCAGCTAACTGAGTTGATTCTCGGCATCATCAGTTGGTGCCGTCTGTGGGAACACGTACATAGACTGTGTTTCGTGCTTTCCGGACAAAAAGTTGCATGGTATTCACACGTTCAAGGGCAACCACCATGAACGACCAGGGGCAATGAACAGCGCACCACGGCACTCGAGAGGTAGGTCCAAACTCTGGCAGCCGCGGTGGAACGCCTCACAAAACGTAACAACGACTTGGAAGAACAGCTACAACGGAGGAACACAACGCTTGACAACCAAGGAGAGAACCAAGAGGAAAGCAGTGCTGAAGAGAGGAACCATGGAGGCCCTGAGGGGAGCAATGCATTGAGCCGACCTGAAGGACAGGAGACGAACCGTCCATCGGCCGATGGCAACGTCCCGTCCCACATTGCCGCGGAGATGCAGGTGATGAAGGAGTGCATGGATTTCATGATGAACGCCCTCAAAGGAAGGGTATCCAGCGACCTCGATGACCTCGTCCACCGCACGGACTCCCCCTTTACCACACCGGTCATCTTGTTCCCTACGCCGCTAAAGTTCCACATGCCCCAGGTGGAAAGCTACAATAGGTCCAAGGATCCGCTAGACCATTTGGAGTCCTTTAAGACATTGATGCACCTACACGGCGCACCGGACGAAATCATGTGCCGGGCCTTCCCAGCGACACTAAAAGGTTCAGCAAGGACCTAGTTCGGCAGGCTGATGCTCGGCTCTATCGGCACCTTCAGAGAGCTGAGTGCTCAGTTTGCCTCACAGTTCATCGGGGGACACAGGCACAAAAGATCCACCGCATGCCTGATGAACATTAAGCAGCGAGAGGATGAGACACTGAGATCCTATATAGCCCGTTTCAACAAGGAGGCACTTTCGATCGATGAAGCGGACGACAGGATACAGGTCGCCGCTTTCACAAATGGGCTTCGGAAGGGTAAATTCTTGTTTTCATTATACAAAAATGACCCGAAGACAATGTCGGATGTATTTTACAGGGCGACAAAGTACATGAATGCGGAAGACGCATTACTAGCCTGGGAAGAGAAGCCCCCCAGAAAAAGGGAGAGACAGGAAGACACACGACAGGATAAGGGGCGAAAGGCGCCTCGGACAGGAGAAGGCCGAGACAACAGACGCCCGAAGCCCCTTGCCGGGAAATTCACAAGCTACACCCCATTAACGGCTCCAGTCGATCAGGTCCTGATGCAGATCAAGGACGACGGATCCTTGACGTTTCCGGGAAAGCTGAAAGGGAACTCGGACAGACGACCCAAAGACAAATACTGCCGCTTCCATCGAGACCACGGCCACGATACTGTCGACTGCTACGATTTGAAGCAGCAGATTGAAGCTCTGATTAGGCAAGAGAAGCTGCAGAGGTTCGTCAGCAGAGAAAGGGCAGAAGTGCCCCGACAGGAACAGGTCTCCCACAGGGACAATGAGCATCCCAGACCACCTATAGGGGACATAAGAATGATCATGGGGAGTACATTAGCAGCCGGTTCAACGAAGAAAGCTCTAAAGTCCCACCTCAGAGCAGTTCAGAATGTTCAGGCTGCGAGCTTTGTACAGAAGAAGCCGCGAATCAACAGCCCCACTATGGAGTTCACAAAAGAAGACGCCCAACACCTCCATCATCCACACGACGACGCCCTTGTCGTCAGTCTCCGTATAGGAGACTATAACACATACCGGGTCTTAATCGACAACGGGAGCTCCGCGGATATCCTTTACTACCCCGCATTCCAGCAGATGCGGATCGACAAAGAACGCTTGGTCCCTACCAAGGCCCCGCTCACCGGATTCGGGGGGACGAGAATATACCCCCTCGGCTCGATTACATTGCCTGTCACTGTCGGGGAGTACCCTCGGCAGGTCACTAGGGATGTTACATTTCTCGTCGTTGATTGCTCCTTCGCCTACAACGCAATCATTGGGCGACCCACCTTCAACGCATAGAAGGCTGCAACCTCCACCTATGCCTTAAAGGTCAAATTCCCTACAGAGCACGGAGTGGGGGAAATATGGGGAGACCAAGTGGCTGCGCGAGAATGCTACGTCGCGATGGTAGAAATGAATAGCCAACTACAAATAATGAGCATAGAACAGAGAGAGGGGGCAGAACCTGTGGAGGAGCTCGAAGAAATAATACTCGACGAGTCCAGGCCTGACAGAACCACCAGGATCGGTGCCCTCAGCAGCCCTGCGGCTCGCCAGACGCTCGTGGCTTTCCTCAGAGAAAACCAAAACGTATTTGCCTGGAGTCATGAAGACATGCTGGGAATCAACCCATCGGTTATGGTGCACAGGTTGAACGTGTCGCCCACCCACTGGCCCGTACGACAGAAGAAGAGGGTGTTCGCCCCTGAGCGAGACCGAGCGGTAGCCGAAGAAGTCGGTAAGTTGAGAGAAGCATGCTTCATCAGGGAAGTATACTACCCCAACTAGTTGGCCAATGTGGTGATGGTCAAGAAAGCCAGCGGGAAATGGCGGATGTGTGTAGATTTCACGGACCTGAATAAGGCATGCCCCAAAGACAGCTACCCCCTTCCTCAAGTCGACACTCTGGTAGACTCTACGGCTCGGCACCAGCTTCTGAGTTTTATGAACACCTTCTCAGGGTACAACCAGATCCGGATGGACGAGGCCGATCAAGAAAAGACCTCATTCGTCACCAGCCAGGGACTTTTCTGCTACAAGGTAATGCCGTTCGGACTGAAGAACGCAGGCGCCACTTATCAAAGGCTTATGAACAAGATGTTCGCCGACCAGATAGGAAGAAATGTTCAAGTGTACGTCGACGATATGTTAGTGAAAAGCCGACAAAAGGAGGACCATTTGAGGGATCTCGAAGAAACATTCGGCATCCTCCGCTCCTATAACATGAAACTCAACCCTTCAAAATGCGTGTTCGGAGTGACTGCAAGAAAATTCCTCGGCTTCATGGTGTCCCAGAGGGGCATCGAGGCCAACCCGGACAAGATCCGAGCTATAATGGAAATGGCCCCCCCGAAGAATACAAAAGAGGTGCAAAGCCTGAACGGAAAAGTGGCCGCCTTGAACAGATTCGTGTCAAGAGCAACGGATAAATGCCTTCCGTTCTTCCGCACGTTGAAGAAAACCTTCGAATGGACGGATGAATGCCAAAAGGCTTTCGAAGAACTCAAAACCTACCTCTCGTCACCACCATTGCTGAGTCCTTCACAGCCAGGAGAGGAACTCTTCCTCTACTTAACTGTCTCCCCAGCAGCCGTCAGCGCGGCCTTGATCAGAGAAGAAGACGGTGTCCAGAAGCCCGTGTACTACGCCAGCCGAGCGTTTCAGGGAGCAAAAGAAAGGTATCCGCCCATGGAGAAACTCGCCTTCGCTTTAATTATTGCGGCGCGAAAGCTCAAGCCGTACTTCCAAGCCCACACGATTGTCGTTTTAACCGACAAGCCCCTACGGCGGGCGATGCACAATCCCGAAGCTGCTGGTCGCCTGGCCTTATGGGCAATAGAGTTGTCCGAGTTCGACATTCGTTACAGCCCACACACCGCCATCAAAGGGCAGGCAGTTGCAGACTTCATAGCCGAGTTCACCAGCGGAGGGGACCAGGGGGCGGGCGAATGCCCTTTATGGAGTGTACACACAGATGGGTCGTCAACAAGACAGGCCGATGGGGTCGGTGTCGTACTTCACTCCCCCGAGGGAGATCAAATCAAATGTATGATCCGCCTGGACTTCCCCACCACCAACAACGAGGCAGAGTATGAAGCTTTGATTACTGGGTTGGACCTCGCCAAAGCAGTAGGAGCAACCAGGGTGATAGCCTCCTGCGACTCCCAGGTCGTCGTCAATCAAGTCAATGGAAACTACAAGTGCAGAGGCGACAGAATGAAAAAATATCTCATCCAAGCAAAGAGAATGATGGACGAGCTGAAGGCAGAAATAGTCCAGATCCCCAGAAAAGAAAATGAGCAAGCCGACCGCCTAGCCAAAGCCGCCTCGTCGGAACATGGGGCTGCCACTAATGGTGTACTCTCTTTTGTGCAGATTTCTCCGCTAATTGACTCTGTCGATGTGCAGGAAATAGGCTCCGAAAGTGATTGGACCACGCCCTTAATTTCATACCTAAAAGATGGCGTTCTGCCAGACGAAAGAGGACCCGCCAGAAGACTGAAAACTCGAGCGGCAAAATTCGTATTAATAAAAGACGTCTTATACAAAAGGGGCTTCTGTCGCCCATACCTAAGGTGCTTGGGCTCAGAAGAAGCAGACTATGTCATGAGGGAAGTCCACGAAGGAATATGCGGAAATCATTTGGGGTCGCGGTCGCTGGCGCATAAGCTGATCCGGGCAGGATAGTACTGGCCGACCATGCAAAAAGACACGCAGGCTTATGTCAAAACTTGCGACAAATGCCAGAGGTTTAGCAACATCAGCAGACAGCCCCCCGAAGAGCTGACCCCCATGGCGGCCCCGTGGCCGTTCGCCCAATGGGGACTGGATATCATGGGCCCATTCCCAACAGCTATGCAACAGCTAAAGTTCTCGGTAGTAGGCATAGACTACTTCACGAAATGGGTGGAAGCTGAAGCATTGGCCACTATTATAGAGAAGAACATACGGAGCTTCGTCTGGAAGTCCATCATATGCAGGTTCGAAATACCCAGAGTGCTAGTCTCCGACAACGGGAAACAGTTTGACAATGGTCCCTTCCGAGAATTCTGCTCGCAGCTGGGAATAAATAATCACTACTCTTCCCCCGCCCACCCGCAGGCCAACGGCCAGGTCGAAGTGACGAACCGATCCTTGCTTAAGATTATCAAGACACGGCTCGAGGGGGCAAAGGGGATATGGCCCGAAGAACTGCCTAGTGTATTATGGGCATACAGGACGACAGTAGGACCCCTACAGGAGAAACACCATTCCGGCTAACCTACGGGAGCGATGCAGTCATCCCAGCCGAAGTAGGACTCACAAGCTATAGGGTCAACACCCACGATGAAGGAAGGAACAACAAGGCCTTGCGCCTGCAGCTCGACCTGATTGACGAAGTCAGAGCAATAGCAGAGCAAAGGCTAGTTCGGTATCAAGACCGCATGGCTAAACACTACAACTCCAGAGTCAGACATAGGGAATTCCAGGTCGGAGACCTCGTTCTAAGAAAGACCATGGGCAACACCAAGGACCAAACCCAAGGAAAACTCGGCCCCAATTAGGAAGGACCCTACCGGATCATAGCATGGCAAAGGAAGGGCACCTACCATTTGGAAACACTAGAAGGGCAAAAGCTACACCATCCGTGGAATGCCAAGCACCTACGAAAGTACTACCAGTAAGAAGGAATGGCAACCCCCTAGTAATCTGCTTTGATGTATTTTTGGAACTTAAAGGGCATTTTTGACCCTTCCTAAAAATTATGCAAGACGCAGAAGTTGATTCAAAGTCTCTCCTATATATTGTTAAGTGTCGAACATTAGAACTTGCAAGGAACCAAGGTCGACGACATAAAAGCGTCAAGCACCCAAGCTGACGGCTTAAAAGCTACCATGTTTTCCTAAATGGAAAGCTTAAAAGCCTAAGTCTAAAAGACGACGGCCTACACTAGACGACGCCATAAAAGCGTCAAGCACCCAAGTTGACGGCTTAAAAGCCACCATGTTTTCCTAAATGGAAAGCTCAAAAGCCTAAGTCTAAAAGACGACGGCCTACACTAGACGACGGCATAAAAGCGTCAAGCACCCAAGCTGACGGCTTAAAAGCCACCAGTTTTCCTAAATGGAAAGATAAAAAGCCTAAGTCTAAAAGACGACGGCCCACATTAGACGACGGCATAAAAGTGTCGAGCACCCAAGCTGACGGCTTAAAAGCCACCAGTTTTCCTAAATGGAAAGCTCAAAAGCCTAAGTCTAAAAGACGACGGCCCACATTAGACGACGGCATAAAAGCGTCGAGCACCCAAGCTGACGGCTTAAAAGCCACCATGTTTTCCTAAATGGAAAGCTCAAAAGCCCAAGTCTAAAAGACGACGGCCTACACTAGACGACGGCATAACAGAGTCAGGCACAAATGCTGACTATTTAAAAGCCAACGATCTAAAAAGAACCTACAAGGCAATCACCCTTAAGACGGTCTAAATGCGACGGTGTTCTAATGACGACGGGCCAAAGAGCCACCACTAAAAAGGCAGTTCATAAAAACCAGTCTTAAAGGCGCGGTATTCTAAGGACGACGGGCCTAAAAATCCACTACATTGTCCAAATAATGCGTCAGGCAGACTATGCCAAGATGACGACGGCCTTAAAAGCCAATATGCTTGAAACCCGACGGCCTATAGTGCTGACGGTTCCGCGAAAGCCCAAAAGGCACACAAAGGAAACCATTCATAGAAGCTTAAAGTTAAAAGCAGGAATAAGCATGAAATAAAAAATGCATTAATGAAAAGCCTTAAACAGCAACATTGTTCACAACGATAAAAAATATATATATACATTAAAAAGCCATAAAAGGCAACCGTTCACAACGGATAGACAATCGATATTTCTACAAAAAATACAAGGTCATTGGACGGGAGAATCGACAATTTTCACATCAGCTTCGTCGCCCTGAACTTGAGCATGACTGCCAGTTTCTGCGCCGTCATCATCCTTCCCGTCGCCTTTGATGTTTGTGTCTTCATCAAATAGTCGCTCCGTACTCTCAGAGGCGGCAGGGAGGAAGGAAGTTTGTGCCTGGGCCTCGTTGATACTGACATTGGAGAGGTCAAGCTCTGGGTGCAAGGCCTTCACCTGACGGAGGGCATCATCGAAACCATCCGCGAAGGTACTGCCCAACTCCGTCAGGTAGGCTTCAGAGTCGCGGTACTCTTTGATAGAGTCCTCACTAGCCTGACGGAGTTGGTCCCTGACGGATGAGATCTCCGCCTCCTTGTCAGCAAGGACCTTTCGCAGCATACCCGTCTGCTTCTCCAGCTCAGCCCTCTCCTGCTCGGACACGGAAAGCTTCTTCTCCATTTTCACCCTCCAGGCCTTGTATTGCAGAATTTCATCTTCCGTCTCGGTGGCCTTCGCCCGTAGACGGCTCATGGCCGCCTCCTCGTGGACACAACGGTCCATCAGGCCCTTCAGCATGACGACAGCCTGGAAACCAAAAATACCAAGTCAACATGACGGGCGAAGATAATGTGTATTTAAAGATATTGATGATGACGGAAAGCTACTTACCTGGGCCAGGTTGAAAAGGCCCGTCTCACCCATCGCCTCCGTCGAGTGATTACCAATATCCTCGTAGTCCTCTGCTGTCAGTATTGAGGATAGTTTCTCGATGGCATATTTGGAATCCTCGTGAAGGAGGACCGATGGCTTCTCGACGGCAGGACCCGGGCCACCCGTCATGAGGCCCTTCCCCTTGCCGTGCTTAACGACCTTCTTTGCCTCTGCCTCTAGGCCTACCACTGTTTCGACCGTCGCCTTGGGTTTCTTGGGGTGACGGTCCCCCTCCTGGTCAGTTTTTCTCTTTGTGACGGATGGTTTGGGCACGTCCGTCTTAGCTGCCAGGCCTTCTTTCTTTTTCGCTGCTGCCTAATGAAGACCCTCCTCTTTGCCTCGTCCATTTCTGCAAAGGCAGATGGTACGTGAGTTGATGACAAAAAGAAAATTGAAATTCAAAGTGAACGGACTTACGTGCTCGGACTTGTGTTTCGTACTTAAGTGCTTCCTCGGACGGTTCGGGCCCGTCACAATGCCAACAGATTGTTTTTAACGTCACCAGTGTGGCCCAAGACCTTTCCGTCAGCTCACTTTTTTGGAAAATCTTCTCCAAAAAGCTCCACTGTTCAAGGGAAACTTGTGGACGATCCTAAGCTGCAAAAGAGGACGGTCAGAAATCGGCGATGTTTACAAAGAAAGAAGAGAATGTGAAAAGAAGCATACCAGACGGGGGCAAAACACCCCATGTTGTTTCGACGGGCATGAATTCGGTTTCTCCTGGATGACACATCCACTCATCCCCGTCCATGAAAAAGTATCTAGACTTCTAGTCCCTATTGGAATCTGGAGTATCACTCACTAACCTCAACAACGGGCTCCTAGCGACGAAGCTGTACATCCCTCGTGATTTCACTATCTCTACCGGACGGTAACAGTGGAAGAACTCCTCCACTGTTAACCTGTTCTTACCCTTAGACATAGAACCGTACAGTACCTCCACCCTAAGAAAGACCCTCCAGGCATTCGAGGAAACCTGGTTGACGGATAGTCCTAAGTAGTGAAGAAGGTGACGGTGTAGCTGAGTTAAGGGAAACCTTAACCCAGCCTTGAGCATTTGCTCATACACCCTGACGCCCTTAACCTCGTGGTAATAACACTTCTCTCCTGGGCGGGGTAGACGAATGGGTATGTTAGTGGGTATCTGGTACTTACTCCTAATGGTTTTGAAGTGTGACTCCCTTATGGTGGACGTAAAATCATTCACCGTCCAGAGAGAGATCATGACGAACTTCCTCAGCCCGTCTGTACCTATGACAGATTGGACTTGTTGCTCATCTTCCCCTAGTCCGTCACTAAGGTTACTCTCCGTCCTACCACTACTTGAAGAAGAGGAGGAGGTAGACGAGCTCTCTTCAGTTGAAGTTGAAGGATCCTTTAGACCCGACGGATTAACCTCATCGTAGCCCGCTCCCTCGCAAACAAACGATTGATTACTGGACGCACTAGACATCTACACCTACATATGACGGAAAACCCTAAGTTCAACTGCCCTAAGGAAACCTGACGGTAGTAAAAGTGAACAAGGGAATGATAAGTACTTACTGATTGATTCCGCTGCCGAAGAGTGTGGACGACGGTTGCGAGAATGCAACGGGCAAACAGGGTGAAGGATCAACTGCTTTTCTGACTGGGTGAACGGATGCGCTCTAATCTCTTGATTTCAATGAAAAGTGAAAAATAAGGGAAAAGAAGGGAGGCTTATATACTAGGAATAGCACGGAAGGCGAGGGGACGCCTCGTTTTTGGCACACGGACATTGAGTCGACGACATATGCCCTGCATTAATTACTGAATGATAGCCTATCTATTCAACTCTCATTGAGCTAGAACCGTCATCCCATTAGTCCGTCTCCTTTGTGATCACGGACTGATGGGCTGAGGGGGTACCTGATGAGGATAAAAACTCCCGTACCCGATGCCGGCACCCTGGGCGGGATGACGGTGCGACGCATGGTGACGGACAATATCCCCTGACGACATGACCCTTAAAAAGGGTGACGGGAGAGACCATCGACGGGAAAGGCAGGGGCATGACAGCCTATCTTGCCGCGTACGCTTCCCTAAGAAAATGAGTCTTGTCGCATACGCTACCACTTGGACAGGTATCTGGCGCAGCACAATCGCTCCCAAAAGGGATGGCTTGCCCAGCACACTTGGTTGCCTAAGAAGTATCTTGCGCTCCACGCTACTCAGGGGTAATTCCGGTAAAAGTGGTATCTTCCCCAGCACGCCTTGGTCAAGGGCCTCTACTACTACTATAAATACTCTCACGCCCTCCAAAATTGAGGTACGCACGCTTCTACCCCGACTCTGGCACTCTAGAGTTGTGAGCAATACTAACTTAACCATCGGAGGGTCGTTAGCCGGGACCACGCTGATACCTCCCCCTGAGGTTCTTTTTACTTGTGCAGGTTAGCTCGAAGTACCTGATTACCTTGCAGCTAACTGAGTTGATTCTCGGCATCATCAAGTATCAAACATCAGATTTTTGTTGGTCAATCATGTACTATATTTATATAATTTTTGTTGGTTGAATTATATAAAATCTTACCTAATTCTCTCCTAGCTCTTAGGCCATTACCAAGTTTTTGAATGCCATGGAGGTGAACAATATCTAGAAGCAGATTTTTAGGACAATTTGGACAGAAATTAGAATTACCCAGTTGCAAAACGGACCTTGAGTAAAAGACAACAGATATATTATAAACAATATTCAGAAAACTATAAGAGTTTGGGGGCCAGGAGAGCATTCCTCTAGTCACACCTGAGGACCCTATTTACTACTCTCTCAGCTGAGGTGCTCATCTATGTTATTTACTACTCTCTCAGCTTTATCTTTATTTGAGTAACTTCGCTATGTTATAACTATTTCATTGTGGTTTTGTTCATCATGTAGGCAAAAGCTAAAGGGTCGGCAGTTGAGTGCGCTGAGGTGTATCAACGAGTATACCGCACCAAACGAGTATACCGTATCAACGAGTATACCGCACCAGAGAACATGGTAAGCACAATTTGATCGAGTCGAATTGTTGCTCATTTTGTGTTTGTATTGTGTATGGTGTGTAATACATTGTTTGGTTCTTGTGGGAAAACAGAATAGGATGATAGAACTTTTGAATGACCCGAGCATACGACTACAAGGAGAGATTGGTAAGGGAATCCTTTGATCCAACGACGATGCGTATGCTCGGGTGATGAGTCGTCCAGAGCACCCAGGACGTGTGCGTGGGGTAGGTTTTGGAATCACTCCATCAGGAAGAAATGCGACAAACCTTTTGCAGTTTGCCTTAACTCCGTCATCAAGCCGAACGACCCTAAGGATTTCAAAGTTAGAGACGAGTTATGAACATCTTAGGGAGCAAGTGGCTCAATCTGAGGCAAGGCATAAGGAGGAACTAGCTCAATCTGAGGCAAGACACCAACAACAAATGGCCGATGTGATGACGTCGGTGAGAGACATGATCAACCAAATTAGCCAGGGTGCGCGTGCTGTTTCTACTCAGGTAGCAAACAAATGTTATTTATCAGAACACTACTTTTTATATTACATGTTATGTGATATTAATACACTGCTTTTAATATATTTTAGGGTGGCAGTGCTTGATGGGAATGATGGGAATGAAATTGTGAATGCTGAGGTAAAACAAAATTTCAAGCAAAACAGTAGCCTACATATAATATACATAGCATGCTGGTGAATATGTTATAAATCTGAGAATGCAATTTTATTATAGTGACTACTGTAAAATATCGCTGAACTTGATTTGCCACCTGAAACATGAAGAACACAGTTTGAATTTGGCATTAATGTATTGATGAACACAGTATTGATGAGATTTTTTTCTTCTCTCTAAGTTTTATCTCTGATAAATTGACTAAGTATTACCGAATAGTTATTAAATTATCAATGTCAACTACACTACTGTTGTTACAAAGTTGATGAAAACAACATAACTGATTTGGCAGAGATTGATCCTTGCTTATATTTTCTTTGTTTCGCCAAATTTCTTTTATTATGATCATGCCTTTTGATACAAAGAATAATTTTGCATTTTAACCATGACGTGGACAAGAAAGTGTTTCAGTTCACATTATGTATGCTAAGAAGTATGTTACAATGGAAGCAAATGAAATTGAGGCCTTGTTGCTAGTGGATATTCTAAGCATGTTGTATAGTTTTTTTGTGAATAGACATGAACAAACGTTTGTATATTTTTTGTTAACACAAGGTTAGTGATGTTGCTGCTTGTATATTTTTTGTGATGTACAAAATATTGTAAATACCTTTTGGCAATTTTTTGTTGGGAACTTGTATATATTGTTTATGGAACTTGTGATGTTGTGAATTTGTGATGTTAGAAGGTTGGCAACTTGTGATGTTTGTGAATTTGTGTTGTTAGGAGCTAGGTTGGCAACTTGTGAAATTTGTGATGTTGGGAGGTTGGGAATTTGTAATTTTCGGATGGAAATGGCATGTGAAGTTGTGATAGCAGGAACTTGCAGGAACTTGTAATAGCAGGGAAAATAGGAAGAAAAAAAAATTGAAAACCTATAGCCGCATTTTAAAAACGCAGCTATAGCTCCTACACATGTTCCAGGCGACACCAGAAAACGCCGCTGAAGGTAGGTTTATAGCCGCGTTTTAGAATGCAGCTTCAAGAAGGTCTATAGCCGCGGTTTTAAACGCAGCGTCAAGAAGGGCTATAGCCGCGTTTTTGAACGCAGCTTCAAGAAGGTCTATAGCCGCGGTTATAAACGCAGCTTCAAGAAGGTCTGTAGCCGCGTTTCTATAAACGCGGCTATAGCTCTGGAGCCACGGTTGTAAACGCAGCTCTAATGGGGTCTATAGCCGCGTTTTTTGAAACGCGACTATAGGTAGACAGCTCTAACCGGGTCTATACCCACGCTTATAAACGCGGCTCAAAGTAGGTTTGTAGCCGCGTTTGCAAAAAACGCAGCTATAGGGTCGGGGTTTGTAGCCACAGTTAAAAACGCGGCTTTAGGTATGGTCTATAGCCGCGGTTCCAAAAACGCGGCTATAGACCCGTTGAGGGCTATTGCTGCATCGCATAGGCTTGGGTTGTAAACGCGGCTACAACCTATAGCCGCGTTTTTGGGGTCTATAGCCGCGTTTTTGAAACGCAGCTTTAGACCCCGTTTTTTATAGTGCTTCCACCCTCGAACCCATTACCCATTCCCTAACCTCCTTACCTATGCATTTAAATAAATAAAAAAAATCAATGGAGTATTGCTCAATTTCAATGATAAAAAAGTTCTCGTATATTTTGTTTTGAATCTAATGGAAAATTTGATACTAAGGATTATTTGCATACTAGCAATAAATCAAGGGGACATTGCTAGATTTTAAAGTTGGGTGATATTATAGTTGATTCCTTACTTAGGGGAAGTGCAATTTACCCTTTCATTTATTTCATATAAAAAGGTTAAAATACCGTTTCTCATTTGTTTTTGGTAAAAACATTAAATTACATTTATACTTTGCCATATGCAAACAGAAGAAGTTGCAGGCCTGTGTGTAACTTGAACCATTTGGGGGATGAAAAGCAAATGCTAATCTTTCCTTTCCAGTTTCCTTCCCAATTTCCACCTGTTAAGACAGTTGTGTTCCAATCAAGATATATATAAAATTGAGGTGTTTGCCTTAGTCAAGGATAGCAACATATAACCAAATCACTAGAACCTCTCAACAGCATGATGTTCAATTACACAAACAAGTTAATAGGAGAAGACAATGGAGCTGACAGATTTGGAATAATTGTTGGAATGGACAGTAGTTGTTATCGAAGAGCAATTACAGCTTATTGTGTATCTTTTTTATTGATTGGACCCCTAGCTAAATTAGTCGCGTTACAACTGCTCTCTGCAAGAATTAAGTAAGGAAATTCTATACCTTATTGGTTGAGGTGTCATGAATTTGTTTGGTTCCCAATGACTCTTCCAATTAGACTTTATATATGTATGATTCGTAGTAATTACTAATTAGATAGTTGTTAAGAACATTTTTTCATGTAACAGCTTCACAGCACATTCTACTAATTGATGATTGCTTCTCAATCTACTTTATGCCAACTATTGAATAGGACTAGCTTCATTTGTTTAAACCCTTTTCTTGAAATTTAGACTTGTTAGGTCCAAGTCATATCAGGTGTTTTAGGGCATCTCCGATTGGTTCGGCAGTCCTTGTTCCTCTCCAATTTTTACAAAGTGAAATCCAAATTTCATATTCCAACAGTCAAAAAGAGTAGCCTTGCATTTCAAATAAGTTCCATGTATGTTATGTGCACTATGCACAATACATACGTTCTGTAACTTCTTTTTTTTTTTTTTTTTTTAAGATAATTATAACATATTACTAATTACGCAATTCAAACTCTTTCACCATTAGACTCTCAAGCACTTCATGCATGTATGGCCCAGAACTTTGATCTCTTTGGAAACATCAACATGTTTAATTATTAATTTATATACAATTTGTTTATCCCGGAGTTTAAATTATAGCAATAGTATCGTACTATCCTTCATAGTTATTTTGGTACTAAAAATAATTCTGTATATAAACTATATATAGCATGTGATTCCTATTGCTTACTACTCCTTGCACCATGAACATGGAATTGTACAGAGTACAGACACATATTTATTCCAGTTGCCTCAGAAGGACAAAGATGCCCAAGATTCATGTGATAAAAGGTAGTTGGCATGGGGCCTTCTCTCATGGCCATGATTAAGACCAGAGAGGTGGAAATAAGAAGAAAAAAAAAAGACTGGTTTTCCTTTCCCCTCACTTTTTTTTTTGGTAGACCATAATTCCAGAGAGGTGGAGAAGGTGGCCCTTTTGCTTTTTTACCATACCCCATTTCTGCTTTTCCATCATGCCAAACAGCCTTTTTCCCTCTCACCACCATCATCTTCATCACATTCATCCTTGCACCACACATCATTGCAGTTATATATATCATCCATTTATTTATATTTACTTCATCATAGTTCTGAGTTTTGACTAGCTACTACAATTTGAGCTCACATGTTTATTAATTAGGGAAATTATTTTTTAACCTTCGAGAAATTTGGCTTTATAGAACGAGTATTAAAATAAGTAAAACAGTCGAATAATATCTATGGCACGTGTTCTATACCAATTGCCAGAATGCATGTGTAGCTTCGACATTTGGGTTCACCGTTCACGGGTTATATATCTAGGCACAAGTTACCAGAAAACAGTGCTAACGGATGGAGATTGGGTTGGACCTGAAATTGAGATACCATTAATGCAAGCTTCCTTTTATTGAGGTATTCAACTATTCATATGCAATTAATTAGACCCTGAAATATACTGTAAATATGGTTGTTAAGATTTAATCTCAGGCTATACAAAAGTAACAAAACAGTCACTAATTAAGCAATTCAGTGCCAAGGATTTATGATGTGGATTGAACTTGATGCGCAAACGATGAATTTTCACGTCCAAGTGTGCGTTTAGATTAACTTTTCCCTTTATTAAAAGTGAATTTTTAAAAAGTTATATATATAAATAAATCGATCAAAAAATTATAAATCCTAAAGCAACTGAGAATATAGTGGCAATTTGGCATCAAGGTCCCAAATGAGAGTATTTGGCTTTGAAAAGGATAGTCATAACTAGCTACCCTACACATATAGTGAATTGTATTGTTTTTATAAGACATATATAATTAACAGTTCGATCTTTTGCCAAAAAATAAAAAATAATAGCGATTTTTATATGCTCTAGCCTCTAAATGTACTATTGTTTGTGCAAAAAAAGTGGAAGAATGAAAAATACTAATAGAATTGACGAAGGAAATATGCATAAGGAATGATTATTTACTATTTTCTTTAAAGGATACAAAAAAATATATATTGACAGAAATAATTTTTTTTTACATAGTTGTTATTCAAGATAGAATCACTGAACCTGTAACATGTGCCACACTGCAAATGAACAGCAACATCACCATTTAGAGATTCTACAATTCTCTGTCATTTATAGAAGTCGATCCAATTTATTCATACTAAAATACAGTTTCTTTTTCAAAGAGAGAAAAAAGAAAACAAAAACAAGATCTCCAACAAATAAACCAATCCCCCCATCATAATCATAACCAAGAAAAAATCATTAAAAAGTCAAACTAAAATTATTATTATTATATATAAAAAAAAAATTCCTAAGATAAGATGACGAAGATGATGATGATGGCATTGATATTCTTTAAGCAAGATGATGATAACAATAAAAACAAATAATAAAAAGAAAGAAAAAGAGAAAGAAAATATTGCCTAGTGAGCCATGGCCACAGGAGGTGGAGTGGCATAGCTAATGCTTCTTTGGTTAGGCATAGCAAGCATTGCAGTGTGATCCAAGAAATCATTGAGTGCAACCACAGACTGCAGTATATTTCTGAGATCATCAGCGCATGAAAAGCTCAAGCTTCCGACTTTCCTGACTGCGTACACATAAAAAGTTATGCACCCTTTTCTGAACTTGAACCTAGCCATCTCGGACCCTGCCAAACCTCTGATGAGCCTCTTGTTCACTTCTCCAAGTGGTATCTCCGATGGCCAAACACGGTCTATAGCTGACTTCATGGACTCAGTCTCAAAAACGAATAGAAGTACTTTGGATTTCTTGGTGCCAAGGCCTAGTGTGAGGGTGTGCCAGGCATGGTGTGCCAAGATTGTAAAGTTTGTGGGCAAGAAAGCCGTGGTTGAAGGAAAAGGGAGTTTATTATTGTTGTTGTTGCTGTGGGGTTTGGTATTGGTATTGGTATTGGTTGGTACTGGAAAAGAAAGGAGCTGTAAAAGTTCAAGAGGCCTAGCACGACGGATTGTGAATGATTTTACGATGAACTGGCCGCCGAATCGGAGACCCTTTACGTCGGAGCAAGGCTTGAAAGAGAAATCTGAGGTGGGTTTGGTGGTTTGGTCATTTGGGTGTTGGTGCTTCTGCTTCTTGTTGTTCTTCTTCTTCTCTTTTTTTTCCATGGCTGGGTTTTGGTGGTGGTGGGGGTTTTTGTTTGTGTATGAGATAACAAACCAATCTAAAGCTTTTGGTGGTTTACAAAATTACAATAATGGGTTTTTCTTTTTGAGATTAAATTAATAAGAATAGGGTGTACTAAAAGCTTTATGTACATTAAGACTAACACACTCAATCATACTTTTATTAAAACTCTATTATCTAATATAATTAGAAAATTTTAAAACCCAATCATGGTTAAAATCAGCTTCCTAAATTATATAAATACACTCAAAAAATACAAAAAAATAAAAAATAAAACTAAAAACAAAGTGTTGTTTAACAAGTTTTTCATTAATTAATTCAAAAGTTTGATAATATCAAAACGGTTTAAGGGGCTTAAGTAATATTCCAATGACTATGGCTTTGTGATGCCCCATATCAGTAGTTCGAATTCTACCTCCACCTCTTTTACTATCTATCTAAATAAATGTTTAAAAATTCAATTATATTAAGTAATAGAGTTTTAATGAGAATGTGTAATTGTATTTATTAACCTCTATTTTTTTTTTTTGGCAAAAATCTTATGTAACATAATATTGTAATGTATATATAAATAAAAGTTTTTTTTTTTTTTTTGAGGAAGTATAAATAAAGGTTTTTACACTAACTTTGTATTGAATCTAAATTGAGAGAGGGAGATATTACAGTAAAAAAATATGGGTAACTCTGTAATGGACAACCACTTTAATTAAATTTCATTTTAATTCTTTTATTCCAAAAACAAAGTATCTTTGGTGTTTGTTGTCAATTTTATATTTTTCTTATACTGTCATTGTACTATTTTACAGATGAGCTTTGAGATTGAGATGCAGTTGGTTGGACTTCTTGAGTACACTTCCTTTTTCTTTTTAAATCTTTTTCCTTTTACATAAAATAGCTTATGATGTTTTTATTTTTTATGAGTAATAGCTCATGATGTTGCTAGTCCCTTTCATCCAATACACTGAACAAGATTGACAAATGGCACTTGAAGCAAGCCCAAACCTTTTATGTATTATCTTTTTCCTGTGATTGAAGCTTTAAACACCCCAGTCTCTCCCACCACAAATAATTTTTTCTTTTTTTAAAAAAGCTGAAACTCACAAATACATCATACATTAATGTAAATGCAGTTTTGTTAAATTCTTCACAAAATAATGTCCATGCAGAGCAGAGAGATGTGTCAGGTGTGCATTATCACAAAGTTGTGGTCATATATATATCAGGAACCCAACCATCAATAGATTTCATTGGAGGACAGAGATTTTTTACTAGATACCAAATTCAATTTCGTTAAGCTACATTTATTCATTCTCAAAGCTTTTCTGGGTTCGATCATTTCCAAACCCAATGGCACAGAAAAGTGCTTAATTAAATAAATAACTAAGCATAACATGTGCAATTAGATGATTTCGGTCTCATAAATGATAATTACACACTTAATATGGTATTTATGCACACTAACTTAGGATTGGGACCACATTATGAATCCCCCATAAAGGAAATTGCCCTAATCTAGAACTGACTTGTTTCCCGTAATCATAATTAAGGCCATCTGTTTATTCAGTCCTTGCATCGGCTGGCTAACACTTTTTTAATCACCAATACAATCATTCAATCTACCCAAACTCAACCATATTTGTTGCCAATAACAAATATACTATTATACACTATACATATCATGTGATCCCTTTGTTGGAATTGTACTATTGACAGGTTTGGTAGAAGTTGTTCACCATAAGATATATTTTATAATATAAAAAAAAAAAAACTAAATAATAGGGTATATATAGTTTCAATTTATGACATTCACTTCTAATAATTGTGCTTTTTATCATCAAACCAAAATACCAATCGGTTTTTGGTATAGATAGGGATTGAATCTCAGATCTCATATTCAACCATCAGAGACTTTACTAATTAAGCTAACTAAAAATTTAAATACAATTCCTTAATTGATATGCTTTAAATTCTTAAACTAAATTCAAACATATGATTGCATTAACTAATCACTAATGCCACACAAACAATATTATCTTTTTAAAAAATTTATTTGAAGAATTTATGATACAACGAACAATTTTTTTTTTTTTTTTTTTTTTGAGAAGGATACAACAAACAAATTAAATGTGTAAATTAGCCTATTTTCAGCTAACTTTACTCTATTCTTCCTCCTTCACTTCTCAATCCAAATGAATGCTAAAGAAGTATACTAAATTTTAGTCATAAATAAATATTAAAATGTAAGTTAAGTATGAGAGAGATGAACAAATTAAGCAAACAAGTGGTTGCCTTCATTCTTTCTGTTAGAAAGAGAGATAATTAAGTTTGGCTTACCTCATTTGACAACCCGAAAGTCTTCTGATTAAAGTTGTTTCCTTCCAAAGGCACCATTTGCCTTTAATAATTTCATGGGAAAGAAATTCCAGAGGTCAGTGACTCGTGAGAAAGACCAACCTATAAAGCAATGACAAGAGGGGCCACAAACAATGTCCTAGCCAACACAATTTTCTACTATGGGATGCAATGCTTTTGTTTATCGTCCTTTAATAAAGGTCTAGCGAATTTTGTTGTGTTGAATAAATATATAAGAGAAACATATAGTCGTAAAGTGACTTCTGAGATTCCAAATTTTGTGATTCCAAACTTAAGTCATTATGACTCCAAGTAAAAACAATACCAGTCGATCACGTTTATTTTTTTTTTTAAGTGTACTATAATTTATATAAATTAACTACTATATTTTTTAAACCCAAAATTAAAATTATTGGTTCTTTGAATTTCAGGTATTAGATAGATTTTTTTTGTGGACTCCAGTTAGCTCAACTGATAAGTCTTTAATGGCTGAATAAGACATCCGGAGTTTAATTCTCATTTACACCAAAAATCGATTGGTGTCATGGTCTAATGATAAAGAGCAAGATCACAAAAGCAAATATCATAAGCTAAAACTCTATAAATAAATAAATAAATAAATAATAGGTTTTATTTATTTATTTTGGAGAAACGAATTGATATGTAAGTTGGTTGCTAAGGTTCCAACAAGTTAGGCTCGGATTAATTAAGAGGGTTACAGCTTACCAGAAAGCTTATATCCAAATCTACTTAATTGACGCGAAACCTACCAATAAGCATCAATTATCAAACATGCAAAAGAAGCTTCTGTCCATGACATAATTAAGTGTAGCGAAGCTGATTTTTCCGACAAATTAATGTTCTCTTTGTCTGAATTTGAAATTTTGAACCATAAACGGGGTAGCAAAAGAAGCATCTCAATTGAGGATATTAAATTAAATTAGTTTTCGACATTAATTTTTGACGTGGTCAGCATCAATAAGTTATAAAATCTAGAACCCCCTCCCCCGCACCCCCAAAAAAAAAAAAATAAAAGAGATTCACAACAAATTATAAATAATAAATTACGTTATTGATAGTTTTAATATGAGCTCATTACTTAAATTTTTTTTAATGCCAATAACAGCTAATAATAACATGTCACGTAAAATTTATAGTGAAAATATTATAAACATATCATTTTTTAAATGTTTTTTTTTTAAGGGTTTCAATCTATGGTGTCCGCTCTTAATAATAACTCTTTATCATCAGACTAATACACCACTCGATTTTTGGTGTAGGCAAAAATCAAACCTCAGATCTCTTATTCAACCATTAGAGACTTTATCAATTGAGTTAATTGAAACCCACAAAATTTTTCAAATGTAAATGAGTCAGGAAAAGTCATGATTCTAATTATTATAGATGGACAAAGCAGGTTTGCTGTTATTCTCAAGCACGTTAGGTTTGAATGATTATCGTGTTAACTGTGTACTTCTTGCACATTTAATTACTTGATTTCTAATTTTCCTTTAGCAACTATTAGCTAGGAGCCTAGTACAGTAAGTTCCGTACTAATCGATTTTTTTTTTTTTTGAGAAACATTTAATTATTATAATTTCATCTTACTTCATTGTCAATGTAACATAAAATCCAGTGGTGCCGGGGTCCCTTAGTTATGTTATGGTTTTTTTATTTTTCTTTTTTTAACAACAGCTTTTCACAATCCATAGTTAACTTTTCTCAATATTACAATCATATAATATTTTAATTTAAACCATATGTGCTTATATATTTTTATGTACTAAAACCATCTCATCAAAATAAAATAAATAAAATAAAATAAAACCATTTCATGTATTCCATTATGTCAATATGAAATGATGGTCAATCACTATTCATATTCATATCTAATAATGCTCATCATCAGTTTCGAATTGACTTGATTATGGGACACATACAATAGGAAGAATCAACTTGTAATAACGTGTGTAATCGATCAATAGTTAGCTAGCATTTGTTGTCCATATATAGCTAATAGCCTTAGCCCCCATATATACAGTGTTTTTTTTTTTCCTCTCTCTCTCTCTCTCTCTCTCTCTCTCTCTCTCTCTCTCTCTCTCTCTCTGTGTTAGCAATGTGATGGATCTAGAAATAGAATCCTAGATCACTACAAACTCCAAAGGTCCAACCACCAGTGGACCAAAAGTTTCGGGCTTAGTACAGTTGTTATGTGACGTCAATGGTCAACTAACATTTGTTTGATTGGTCATGAAATGCCCTTTTTTTTTATGTGGTATATTGCTTATAATTAATTAAAGCTGCATCCTCCCTTTCTTTTTCTCAAATTAGTTATTAAAAGAAAGACCCTCAAAAATAAAAAAGAAAGACCCTCAAAGGGTCCTCTGCGAGCGTTGTCCTACCTTTTTTTTTTTTTTGCTAAGTTGTGAGCACGGTCTTACGTTACTAAGAAGCAAAGATGTATACTATCTTGTGATAAATGTCTAAATTACCATATGATAGAATTTGTTGTACTTATTTTGGAGTAACTTTATGGTATTTATCCCTCCCTTCTCTTTTTCATTGAAGTTAGGGCAAAAAAAAATTCTTCTAAAAAAAAAAAAAGTTAGGGCAAAATAAATAATAATAATAATAATAAAAAAAAACAAAGTAAATTCTACAAACACCCTTGCACACACAACAACAACAACAACACAAACAAACAAAAAAATACCCCTAGAAGCCAGAAATAAAAATTTGTCAAAATCAAAGTTCACTTAGCGAAAAAAGCACATTACCGCCTTATTGTTTTTTGATTAGCGTTGGTGAATATAAGAATAAATAATATAGAAATTACTAAAAATCACAGAAATTTTATTAATTAATTCGAATAGAATTAGACTAGAGTGCGAAAATCTTGCTCTCTTGAAGGAGATTCAAGCGCTCTATAATTGGCAAGACTCAAGAATCAGAACTTCAAACCTAAACCTTATCCCGACTTGTATCCTCCATGATATAACAGTCCAACAATTAATGTTACTAGGCTTAGACCAAATATGTTAAAAGTGGGTGAACCCAAAACTTGACCACAAGAACATTTCTTTACTCGTAAATTATCTAATGCGCTTACGAGTGAGCATGGGTAGGCTTGGAGAGTTTGTTTTAATTCAACCTATCCTTGTTGAGTTGAAAAATTCTTAACCCAATCCAACTCATATGTAGAACCTCACTTAGATGAGTTGAGTTGAGTTGGAGTAGTGAGTTGTGTTTACATGTTTCATCTTTGGTAAAGAAATGGGCTTTCATCAACAATTTAATTAGCACTATTTTTTTTAATAAATCAATACAACTCACATAACATGTCTAAATTATATTCCAAATTTATCAAAATTAATTTTTATAAAACCAAAATAAGTCAAACTAAAAAATTAAAAATTTCATATATCCTCCAGTTAGTACTATCGCTAATTCCTATTTTCTCCTACGTTACGCTTAAGCTCAATAACTTATTAAACTTATAATAAATAAGGATTTAAAAAAAAAATTTTCTTGAAAGTCTCTTTTTTTTCATTTAATTCCCCAAATTATTAATTTATTAAAATGTTCCAACAATAAATAAAATCAATCTCACGATCAGTGGAAACCTATTAGTACCACCTAATGTCTTGTCATGTAAACTTGAATAGTGAGGCACAGGCCTACTATATCCTCCAAAATTGGCCGATAAGTCTACAAATTACTAAGCCTTGCAAGGAAATTTTTTTGTTGAAAATAAAAAATTAAGAATATTATAGTAAAATAATTTTTAAATATATAAATAATATTATAAGACCTAATTTTAAAAAAAAATTTACTGAAATTCATACTTACAAGTCTTATAAATAATACACGAAACTCATATAAAAAATGCAACCGTCAATGCATAGACGTTGCTATCCAAACTAACACAAAATAGAAATCCAATTGATCATTAGACGTGAAAAAACAAGTTGAGAAATTTTCTTCTTTCTCTCCGTTCGATCATGATCCCCAAAAATGAAGAAAATTCAACTTCTTTTTTTCTTTTTCTTTTTTTTGACTGAAATGATTGAAAATTCAACTTCTACTCTGTTTAGTAAATGAAATTTCTCCATAGGTTAGACTAAAAACAGTGCACTAGCTTTTTTAGATTAGAAAACAATATTTAAAACCAATTCTATCCCGTTGATTAAGATGACAAACTCTACGGGGCTATAAGCTACTCTATAAAGCATATAATTTCCACCGAAGAGTTAATTGGCAACATCATTAAAGTCTTCGATTAGGGCCCAAATTTCTGGGAGGTCAGAGCAGATCAAAGATTACCTTAATTGGACGTACCAACGCATGTGACATTGACTGAATCAATAGGGATGTATGTGTAAGCATAATGATAGATAATATAGCAATTTATTAAGCATCGGCCCAAAATAACCCAATTTAGTGTAAAAATCGTCTACATTTAACCCTAAACCGTGTATTATCTACATATATCTTATTAATGTTTTCTGTATTACATGTTAAATCATACAAAAATAATGTAAACATTTAAGACTTCACATCATAAACGTATATTGTCAGGCTAAATCACGTAATTTTTTGTATTCTTTCTATTTGCTTCTACAGGCGGCAAATCTCTCTACAATTTTATATTCCCTTCAATTGATTTAACAATGATAAATAAGATTTTGAATTATTGATTGAAAAAGCAATTGTGTGTGTTTGTGTGATTATGTTAGGGTTGACTACATATTAACATTATGCTTGTTCAGTATCCATTAAGACCTTCTAAAAGAAAAGGAAATGCAAGTTGATCTACCAAACAACAACAACAACAAAATGCAACCTAAACTATACACTTTCTTTTTAGAATCCCAAACCCTACACTTTCATTTCACATGAAATCGGAAGTATCATTCTTGATTCTTCAAAAATTTATAATTTTACACAGTTCTTCCCATTATTGGCCTACAGTAACTACAATGGCCTGTCATTGGAGTTAGACAGGCCCAACTTTTATGCACAGTGCAATTCACTGTTAAATGAATTATTAATTATATAACCGCATATAATTAAATACTTCCTCCAAGCATGGTTAGAGATACCAGGCAGTCTTTACACCCACAACCTTTATCTCAAAATCTCATGCGAATGTACAAGTGCCATAACCTGCACAAGACACACACAAAGAAAAGAAATAGTAAATTTTGCTTAACTAGAGTTTCGGTCCTTATAACCCCAGGCTACTATTATAAAATAAGTTTTTTTGTAATGCTACTTTGGTTATGTAACATATTATAAACATATTTAAAAAACTCTATTTACTACTTTCGTGTTCATGTGTACTAATAAGTATTACTGTTTTTTCAAAAAAAAGATGTTGTACTTAGTTTTTTTTATATATAATTAAATTCAATCATGTAATTATGCTGACAAATATAGTATAACAATTAAGTAAATGAATTTAAATTTAATCTTGATATAAACCAAACACACTTACTTGGGTTGTGGGAGACTAGGACTCCAGAATGAGAGAAATCACAGTTGTAAGAATATTGACCCTTGGCCTTAAAGTAAGCATTCATGGCGTAGGATGCGTGGGACCTGACATCATTGGGTTGAAAGCAGGCTCCACCAGCTTGAATGGGCCTGCAATCCACCCCTTGGCTGCATACATAGTCTATGTTTGCCTGTAACGCTGCATTGCTAACTCCTGCTTTTGGCACACACCATGCCGCAGATTGGGGTCGAGGTCGCGTGCTCCCTCTCCCTCCTCTTCTACCATCAGACTGTACAATAAAAACAAAAACAAAATGATTATGATATATGCGCAGACACCAAAAATCAATAAGCGTCTTAACTTAATGATAAAGAATAACAATCGAACACCATAAATTTGAAATATTATCGTATCTATTAAAAGAAATAAATTTGAAATATTATAGGATACTTCAATTTAATTATTGAAGTTTTTTTTTTTTAACGAAAGATAGAGAATTTTATTGAGACATACTCTAGTGTTTACAAGTAAGCCAAACTAAAACTAAATTGCATAAACAGGTGCAGACTACATCTCAGTCATAACCCCAAATAGGGTGACATACAAAGCCAAACCAAGAATAGGCAAAACCGAAATACTAGAAGAATGCTCATTAAGCCTCTTAGGACGTTTCCTTACAACCCAACTGTACAACCAAAGGGCTGCGAAATCATCGGTCAAGGTAGTATGGAAACTAGGATTATACCTTAGGATTATCGATGTCGGGGATGGTTTGTTTCGGTTCAAATTCACCCTAGAGAGCTAGTTGAAATGGGCCATAAACAATGGTCTGTGGAGTTTTGATGACCACCCATTCGTACTTCGAAGATGGGAACGAGGTATGACAACCTCCTCGGTGACCTTCCAAACACTTCCAATGTGGATCTAGATTTAGGGCTTACTGTTTGATTTACTCATGGAGGAGACTGGAAGAGATATCGGGAGGGGGATCGGTGAGGTGGTGGAGATCGATACCACAGCTTTCACATCAAAACTAGCTTATTTTATCCGAATAAGAATCGAGCTTCCATTGGATAAGCCTGTTCGTAAAAGGGGTATCATCTCTAGCCCGAAGGGAGAAAAAATAAGAGTGGGATTCAAATACGAATGCTTGGTTGGTTTGTACTTCCAATGTGGACTCTTCGAACATGAAGCAAAAGCTAGCTCCAAACCAACAGACCAGGCGTTGGCTGATCTACCATATGGTGACTAGTTGATGGTAGGTCACCGGAGAAAGGTAAAGAGTAATACAAGGGGTGGTTCCGATCAAAAGGGGTCGTCGAGGGCGGATGGGATGTCGGGGAAAGCCAACGGAGTAAAGGAGCTGTTTCAAACAACACAAAATCTCAAACCGCCAATTAAAAGCGCATTCAATGCCAATCATGGCAACATTGAAGATAGCTGCCAAACGAATACCCCAAAATTAATGGACACCGAATCATTAAGGGGAGAATTATTTGGAGCAAAAATCTCGGGATTAAGTCCTTCCCAAACCGAAACTACAATTAATGAGGGAGTAAACTTCATGGCTAGAGTAACGGTATCAAACTCACCTAATGACCTAGTTAGTGTACTAATGGAATATGTTTCTGACAACAACACCCCACCCAAAACTTCTAAAAACCCACGTGAGGCAGCATATGACCTGGGGAAAAAAATAGCAACTCGGGATGGAGGTAAAGGCACCATGTGGAAAAAAATTAAGAGAGCAAAAAGGTCTTCGACAAGTAGCCCTAGTTTGTCTATCACAAGCGGCTCAAAGAGGAGACTACCTAAGGATGAAGCAGGGATTCTCAAGGAGACTGCTTCGTGTGGCAAGCGTACCAAAACACAGGATGCCACCCACATCAACCTGTTTTCAATGACGGAGGCTACGGATCAGCCTCACTGACACCAATGAATCTCTTATGCTAGAACTGCTGGGGGCTTGGGAACCAACGCATAGTCGATGTCCTCTCTCATCTTGTGAGGAAAAAAAACTCCTAAGATTTTGTTTTTGATGGAAACAAAACAATCAGTTAAGGAGATGCGGTGAATCCAAGCTAATTTACCCTACCGCTGCATGCTAGCTGTACCAAGTATATTGAGAAGAGGTGGTTTGGCACTACTGTGGAAGGAGGATGTGGATTTACACATACAAACCTATTCACCCAATCACATTGATGCACTCATACTTAATGGATCAGACCCACTGTGGAGATTGACAAGTTTTTATGAATGGCCAGAGAAACAAAGGAAGAGGGAATCTTGGCAACGCCAAAAACACCTACACACAAGATTTTCAACCCCATGGTTATGTTGTGGCGATTTCAACGAAATTTTACAATCTTTAGAGAAGCAGGGACACCTACCAAAACAGCAATAACCAATGATGGCCTTTTGGGCTGCACTTCTCCACTGTGGTTTGGTGGACTTGGGTTTTCAAGGAATTATTTAAGTTTTAAAAATGTCTTAGTATCACTTTTTTCTATCTTATCATTCTATGTAATCAATGGTTTTTATTAAACATTATTAAGATACGTTAAATTTAATATTTTAAAAGAAAATATTTTGTTTGCTAACTTGCATATAACATATGTTTTAATTTTATAATTTAATATGTGATCAAATATGTTTTTAGTATTTCAAAATCACTATTTTCTTGGAATTTGTAGTTCAACTGACACCTTATTATGTTTTCCATGAAAATTTCTAAGAATCAAATCTTATCTCTCCAAACTATTGAATTATAAAAAATAAAAAATAAAAAGCACTTTCATATGAGCTCTCCACTAATTTCAAATCTTGAAAATCATAGGTTAAGGACCCTCTCCTTTAGGCTTTGAGAACTCTTTATTTTTGTATCTCCAAACGATTTGAAGCTCCTTCATAAAGTTTCATCTATGTATGTTAATTAAAATGAAGGACTCAAAAACTCAAAGCTTAAGTTATTTAAGAATCTGATGACAACTAAATTACATTTTGTGAACTCCAAAAAGAAAATAACACCTATGCATCTCACTGGATGCACATTAGATATTCACTTCTTCTATTTCGCTTCTTGAGTATTTAAGAGTTTATCCCTTACCATGCTTAAAACCCTTATCTTTGATTCATAAAAAATAAATAAATAAATAATACCCTTACCTTTGTGGTCCGTTTGGATAAAACTTATTTTGCTGAAACTAAAAACTGAAAACTGAAAACACTGTAGCAAAATAATTTTTAAATATATGAATAGTGCCGTAGAATCCATTTTTAATGAAAAAGTTGTTGAAAAGTGAAATTTGTAGATCTGTGAACAGTGCACATGTGCACTATTCACAGGAGAATTGGTCAACAACTACATCTGAATGAAAAAAAAAAAATGCAAATTCAAATCAGCAAACGTGGATCCAAACACTGCATAATGTGTCACATTAGCCGTTGTCATTTACAAAACAATTGTTAAAAAAAAAAACAATAAAAAGTAAAACATTTTTAAAATTTAATTCAGAAACCATTTTTTTTTTTAAGGAGATGATAGGGAAAATTTTTTTTTTTGAAAAAAAAAAAACAACAACAACAACAACTAAAGTAGGCATTAAATTCTGATACTAATTAGTTCAAGCAAAAAAATTATATTGTGAATATTAGTATATTAATAGTATGATGAATAAATTTACAAAATTAGGAGCCAGCACGTATATAATCAATATAACTGTATGGATCATATATATATATAGAGAGAGAGAGAGAGAGAGAGAGAGAGAGAGAGAGAGAGAGAGAGAGAGAGAGAGAGAGAGAGAGAGAGAGAGAGAGAGAGAGAGAGAGAGATTGCTCTTACTTCATGTCCACATTTGGACGGAATAATAATTTTTTTGTTTTTACTTTTTTTTTTAAATAGTTTAATCTATGACTAATACTCATTTATTATTAAATGAAGACAACAATTAGTTTTTTAATATAGGCAAGAGATCAAACTCCAGATATCTTATTTGATCACAAAAAATTTTATCAGTTGAGTTAACTAAATCTTACTTTTATATCTACTCATTAAGGCAAAAGGAACAATCAAATCTGAACTATTTTTTTAAAACCAAACAAACAAACTTAAAAGTTAAAACTTCTCCATGCTCTTCCATGGCCCTCTTAAAGAAACCAACTTGCTCTCCTCAATAAATTCAAAAATATATTCTTTTCTTTCCATGTTAATGATACTTTAATCAACCATGATTTCTTACACCCAACAAATACTTACAATATAAATTAAATCCAAACAACAACAACAACAAGTACTTAATGGTTTAATCCCAAAATTTTGGAATCAACCATAGCTGATCATATGTATTTTTTTTTTAATAAAAAAAAAGAACCCCAAAATGAAACACAAATATCAAACCTGTCTGCGCAAAAGCCCAGCATCATAAATCGGAGTGAAATCTGGTTGGAAAATACCCCAGTTCCTCTCAGCATTTGGACCTGGCTTAAGGTTCTCGTTAAACATGGCGAAAAGGTACGTCTCAAATCTTCGTCTAGGCATCAATGGTGTGCCTCTACGTGAGTTAACATGCCTAACCAAATGCCCATTAAAAAGAGACGCATGCTTCGCGCTACAGGCCACGTAGCCATCGCAGCTGGTTGGCCAACCGGTCTCGCCCACGACTATGTTCACGTCTCCATATCCACTAGCTTTCATGGCTGAGTGCATAGCATCCATCATGGCGTCGAACATGTTTGTGTACCTAAGGCCAGTGTATCTGTCACGGATACCCGCATTCCGCTTGAAGAGAAAGTAGCTTGCCATATTTGGTGTGTAGGTGAAGTATGGGTAGGGATTGACCATGAAGGGTGACTTGGTTTGGCGTAAGAACTTGAGCATGGGTCCGAAGACGATCCGATCGTAGCCTGGCCTGAATCGGCCTTGACTTGGTGGCTCCGACTTTCCGAGTACGGCAACAGAATGAGGAGATGTTACCTAGTGATGATATGCAATTTAAGAAAATAAAGGTTAATTATTCAATACTCGAGGGGCAATGTTTTGAATCCGATATTAAAATGTCAAATTAGCATCCGAATGATCTCATATAATGAAAGCTAGGCATAAGAAAATAATTTTGAAAAAAATTCAATATGTCAAGACAAGAGCAATCAGATGCTTAAAAGGTCTTTAAAAGTACTAACTAGATCCAATTTTTTGAGCTTTTAATACTCTTTTTATTTGTTATTAAAATCTATGCAAAAGAAAAGAGGTGCTGTTAAACATTTTTATGTGATTATTATGTTTCTTTTTTAATTCAATAATTTTAACTATTGACTTAATTTGTTTGTTTTCATGAAAATCTAATCAGATAAAAAAAATGTTAATTATTTAGGTTTTTTTTTTTTTTTACAGCAGGACACTTTTACGTGATTATTATGTTATTTTTTAATTTCAACCTTTGACCTTACTGTTTGGAAATAGGTTTAATTTGTTTGTTTTCATGAAATCTAATCAGAGAAAAGTTGTTATTCAAATATTTTTCTTTTTAATAAGACACCTTTATGTGATTGTAATGTTTCTTTTTTAATTTCAATAATTTCACCTGTTGACTTTACTATTTGATTGGATTAATTTGTTTGTTTAGATTGGATTCTAGATTTAAAATACAAGAAACCAAATTTCCATTAAAAAAGAATCAAAATTGCCTAAAACAAACAGCACAGTACCAATACCCAAAAAACAAAGAGAGGCTGAAATAGACTAATTCTCTAACTCTACCTTGATGCTATAGATTCTGGCGAGAAGAAGAGCCTGGTGGATTGACCTCATGGCAGGAACAAGCTTGAAGATAAGGTTGTTATCACCGGTGTTAAAGATTTCATTACCAACAGCAATATAAAGGAACCGTGTCTGAGGGTAGAAAGGGACAATGTGATTGGCAACCCATTGGCGAGCATTGTTAAGGTCTGCAAGGGCTGGGATATCCCCATTGCCAACAGTCACGGTCACGAAAATACCAGTATTGGCAAAGGCTCGGAGCACATCAGGGTTAGTGTCAAAGATTTTGACACTGTCAAAGATGGTCCTAGTTTTGATAAAGTTGGCAACTTGAGCTGGTGGTGGGAGGTTATTGCCAAGGGTGCCATAGTTTATGCCTATGGAGCTTGAGGTTGTGAAGAGGTGGAAGAGAAGAGTTGAGAGGAAGAAGATGCGTTGAAAAATGGCCATGGTTGTGGCCTTTGTTGTTGTTGTGGGTGTTGAAAGAGAAGGAAAAGGAAGGGAATTGTGGTATATTTTATAGTGTGAGGAGGAGAAGGATTTTATTACTATTCCGAGTGTGATTCGGTTGTTTTTGGATAATTTTTGTTTTTTTTTTTTTTTTTCTAAATTGGTTAAGCTAATGCTGATATTTTTGTGGATCAAGTTTGTCTGTACATACTAAAATTAACCTTTAAAACTAATAGTTTTGTTGTGGACCATGTATTTTTTTGTGCAATTGTATCCAATTCCCAAACAATTTTACATTTTTGAGGGAATTTTTAGGTGTTTTTTAACCCTCCACAATAGGAGAAGGTATACCGATCCGCACATGTGAGGTCCACTTCCATGTGAGAGAGAAGAAGCATGCATCCGATGCATGATTTATTTTCTCCCACAATAAGATGCTCAACTCATAGTAGAAAATTTACACAACGGTGCATTCAAACATTTGAAAAAAGAGATCAAATGAACTTTGCTCTCTTTAATTTTTTTTTTTTTAAATTATGCCAAGGTTTCAACACTATAATCATTAATTTAGTTACAAAGGACACTAACAATTTGAATCAATCTAAAGGGACATTGTCTAGCTTATTGTTGAAAATTATGGATGGTACCCCAAAAAACACTATGGGATTTGAAATCATTTGTTAATCTTTTACTTTTCTTTTTATTTTGTTGAGAATCATTGAAAAATGGTTGTTGTTTAATGTTTACGTCTCCAAGTCCAAATTCTGGTCTGTAGGAGAGTCTTGGATAAGGCAATACAGTCAACGGTGCAAATTGGCAACAGTCGTAGTTTTGCTGAATCATCTAAAAAGTATGAATTCGGCTTCCTGATCATGGCTCGTATGATACACGCGCTGTGAACGCCAGTATAGCCGGTTCGAATTTTCCAAGTGTGAAACCGACCACCACATCTTTTTGACTATTTTTATCATCATTCTAGGTTGTGCTCCAATAACGTACGCGCTTTTCCTTGTAAAAGGAAATCTAAAAAAGTGACAGTGTGTTTTGCGCGTTACGCAGATTTTTGAAATGTCAGATCTCTCACGGTATACAGTACATAGAGAAATTGTATTTGGGTTTGGGCCAATTGCCCTTAATATACAACTATTTTCTTTGAATTGGGTATAACTGGGTTTGGTTTGGTTCTTGAGTGCAAATCCAAGTCCAATTCAACCTTTGATTGGTAAGAGGTAAGAACTAAGAATTGCTTCCGCTGAGGAGCTTGCGAGGAGATATACCATGCATTTGATGTATGGTTTGTTTTCTCAGAGCTTGCAGCATGAACTTCCTGATTGAATAATTTTGTCTCCAAAACTAGGATGAAGTCGTGGTAAAAGGCTTATACATTTTTTGGGCTGGCGTCTTTTTTAAGTATGCACATGATACAAATGGCATTGTTTTTAGATATGGCAAAATGGGTCAAAATTTTCTGACCTGATTCGAAAAATACTTGACCTGAACTCGAATTTTTGGACTCGAACTCGAATTTTTTGACCCGCGACCCGACCCGTGTTTTTTGCAGGTCAACCCAACCCGAATCAAACACGAACCATTTTTTAAAACTTTTTTTTGGTAAAAAAAATAATTATAAAATTAAGATAATATTGGTTTAATTGTTTGTTGTGAGTTTTAAGAAAACAATTGAGACATTTATATAACTGCATGCAAATTAATTGAAAAATGAATGGTTGAGCATTCTGTAATGAGTAAAGATTTTTAGATATCAAATGGCAAAGTACATCTGTACATACTAAGATAATAATATGGTTACAATAGAGTTAAAAACATAGTTTTAGAATTGTAGACATGTGTGAGAAACATTCACAAGTGTGAAAATAGTGAAACCAAAGTATCAAATTAGCATAAATTATGAATATTTAAACTTATTTTTTAACAATTTATGTCCAAAATAAACAGCTTTTAAAATAAATTATAATATTTCCTAAAGTGTGTGTTGCTTAACAATGGTACAATATTCATTAAAAAGATCATCTATAAATAAGTAAACAATCAAACTTTAATGTATATCTTAAATTGAAATAGAGTGTAAACTACAATTAATAATAAATTATAAAATTAATTTTCAAGATTGTAAATTTCTTATATGTTTTTATTCTTTGTTAAATGAGTTATCCAATAAGTCATTTGTAATTTTGTTTTATATTTTGAGATGTTAATATTGTGTAGAAATAAAATTTGTGTATTTGTTTTACTTATTTTTGTGTTATTTTGCTTTAAATAGCAATGTTAAGATTTGTATAATTTTAAAATTATTTATTAAGTATTAATAAGTTTAATTGAGTTTATTCTAATATAAATGGTGAATTTAAAGTAATGCATTTTACATCAAATAATTTGTTGCATGACTTTTCAAATGACAAATACATGTTGTTTTCTTTATTAAAAAAATTCATGTGAAAAAAATGGTCGACCCGACCCGCAACCCAATTGACCCGAACCCGTTTTTAACCCACTTAAAATAACCCGATATGACCCGCAACTCAATTGACCCAATCCGACCCGCTTGTTTTGCCATGTCTAATTGTTTTATAGCTATGATTTTATGGCCATTGGATCAATCTCATGATCACCCATCTTAGGAGAAGGTATATGGTATCAATTAATATCATGTCAACGGTATCAAAATCCAATAAGTATGAGATATGTCAACAAAAAATAACTAACTCACTAACAAATGAAAGACATGTGTTAGTGGGAAGTTATTTTTGTACACATGTCTCTCGTTTATATCGTTTATAGGATTTTGATACGACGACAAGGTATCATTTGATATAAAATATTTTTTCCCATCCTAGGACTCAAAATAAGTAACAAGTTGTGTGGGTTCTTTTTCTTTTTCTTTTTCTTTTTTTTTTTTGGAAGGTACCTAAGTCCATTGATGACAAGGGATCTTGGGCCTCCAAGGATGGATGGTTGGACTAAGTCCGGTTCTCCACAGCTTATTGGGGTCGTTATATGAACCAGTTTGTGCTCAAGTCACATAAAGCTCCTCAAGACAAAAATGCGATTCCTCCTAAGCAATAAAATACCATTATAAGTGTTTTAGTGTCATAAAATGATCTTTTACTCTTACGAAATAAGTAAAATAATCATTCATAATATTCATAATGAGAAAGAGATTGAAATAAAAGGTTTAGGGCTCATCTTTTATTGTGTGAACATTTAAAAAAGTTCCTTCACTTGGTTCCCCGAGCGTAATATCGTGGTACCCCAAACGTGATGTCGTGGTACCCCAAACATGATGTCGTGGCTCCCAAGTGTACTAGGTCAGTAATCCATGAAAACCAGAATCTTTGGTTCCTTAAACTGTAGGACCTTTCTCCATGCTTATTATACAACAGAGTTTCATCCTTTCCCTTTACCCCTATAGGTCTTGCACAAGAACACACTATACAATATGCATATCTTCAAATAATTGTTAGTTTCTTAGATTAGAATATACATTTTAATACATATACATATATGTAAATGAATTTCATGAGAAAAAGTCAGCCACAAGGATCTTGGCCTCAATTCTCACAGACTTAGTGCTTTTGCACAAGACTTGTGGGATTTGGAACTCAAGCCCAAGTAGCTTTGCTTGGGCATTGCCTTCCAAGATAGTTAGGTGAGAAGGATTTTGTGGGAGAGAGTGATATCTGATGTGTGCATGTTTTGACACATATTTCTTTGGAGGCTAAGTGATATTTTGAATGATCTCAAGGATATGGGACGAATTCCTCCACCTTGGCTCTCTTATTTTGTTCATTTTTCTCTCCCTTGCTAGGCTATTAAAGCTTTAAGAGTTATCCTTTTAAACCTTTGAACTCTTCATTTTTCCCTCCATCTGAATCCCTTGTTTTTCCTCTTCTTTCTACTATAACTTAGTGTTCCTTTTATAGTGGACATAGTCTAGTACCCCGGGCGAGGACGTCCCTGGTTTGCTGGGTAAAACCATGTCCTCTAAAACCTAAAAAAGTGCATTGGGTAGAGGTTTAGCTTAATTAGGCAATTAAAACTCAAAATGGGCATTTGGCTTTAGCTATAAATGAAAGATTCCTTCTTGAAAAGTCAAAGGAATGGGTGGGCTGCTCAATGTACTGGATGATAGCTTTGGTTGAAAGTGACAGTTGAGAGGAAATTGTGAGGAGGTGTCATGCACATGGGGGAACCGAGTTTCCCATTGATTCATGTATTCTAAGCAAATATATAAACCAATGGAAGCCTTCGGGATCCTGCTTTCACCAAAAATCACTTCCCTACCGACCAAACCACTTCTCCCTTACTATCCACTCAGGGTCTCATAGGTTTGGACCATGTGTTATAAAGATAATACCTAGTTTTGCTGGATTTTTAATGGTTTTTTTGCTAGAAATCTAAACATACACCTTGGCTTTCCCATTTGTCAGCCAAGGTCCTCTTCTCAAGGTTTCAAAAGGACACATCAAGGTCCTTAGGCCTTGATGTACTTCTTGTTCCATATCCTCTGACCGAACCGAGATCCTTGCTGCATGTCCTCTGGCCTGACCAAGATCCTCTTCTTTTTTCTTTATTATTATTATTATTTCTTTCGCTTTCCTTCTTTTTGGGACTTCAGGTGTCACGACCCAAATCCATGGAACATGAATTTAGATGCATGACTAACCTGCTAAACTTATATAACTCAATAAACATAGTTGATCCAAATAAATTAAAACTCCAAGAAACAAGTACTTTTAAAAATCTCCTACAAAAATCTAAACTCCAAAAATTGAAAATAATCTCCACTGTATAAAACATGTATTACAAAATAAAGGTAAATAAAATTCTATAAGTCTTCAAGTAATATTGAAATTGCCTACAACTTCCACGCTCTACCTTGCACCTTACAAAGCAATCCAAAGGTTCTATATCCCCAACTACACTTTAATCTGAAAATATTAATTGATAGGGTGAGCCACACATCTAGTAAGTAATTATACAGAATACACAATGGAAAAAAGTCAAGCAAAGCACGAGTATTTTGATTTTTCACAAACTCACTCAATGATATCAAATATAATTATTCCAAAATATATAATGAATCAATTAATACATATGTAATCACAACTTAAAATCATTCAAAAACGCCTACATATAATTGATCAGAGCACAGTGCCACATATACACATCATATATTCTCACATACAATCCTGTAAGCGAATACCAACATCTAACCTCTGCTGGTGAGGAATCAACATATATTCTTACATACAATCTTGTGAGCGAATTTACACATATATCTGATATATCTGATCAATTCTAAAAACATTTATTTTGGATCACATATCACAAAAACAACGTTTATACAAAATATAATAATTTACTTGATATTAACAATTATTCCAAATACAGGAGCTTATCAAAGATCACAATATCGAATAGAACATAAATCCAAGAATGCTTGACTCTCTTGGGGAACGAATAGAAACTAAGGAGTTTATATAAATATATTATAATTCTTGAGTAAATCTAAAAATTCAATTTGCTACAAAATATATTTTAAATACCATTTGGAGAATAGGAATATGACTTTGAAATCACTTGATTTTAACAAGTTTAAAGAACAAGAACCTTTTTAAAAAACTTACTTTGCAACTCAATTATTTTCGGAAAATAGTTTAGTTTAGAAATCATCTTTTAAATGAGATTTGGTCATTCAAAACATTATTTAAAATTCGAAATTTCTCCTTAAAACATTTTTTTTAAAGACAAAGTTTCTCTTTCAATGATGTAAAAATACTCTTTGATAAACTTTTAAAAATGTAAGTTTAAAAAAAATATAACTTTTGAAAATCTTAACTTCTAAGAACCTAAAGAACAAAACTTGTGCATATTATACATAATTACTTACAGCACTTGAATCAATCTAAAAGTCCAGCTGAAATACCCTCCAAATAGTCTCAAATACTCTTAAATAGGACTTATAATCAATCACAGAAATATACTTAATATCTTCTACAAAATATAAAGCTTATAGAACTATACAAATGGACTCACTAGGATTATACTTTGCTAAACTAATAACACTTTTAACACTAAATTAACATTTCTCTAACTAATAACGTTCTAACCAATAATATTCCCTTGCATTAATCGAAACTCATATTGCCATGAGGATACCCCAAAGAAAACGTTAATTTATCCTAATATATATATCATCAAAGAAACATAGCAAAACTAAAAGGACCATATATATACAAATCTAATAGAAGACCTGATGGCAATATACCTACTCTAGGGACCCATAGAGAACAAAGTGAGAACCATACTCCCACAAAAGCCAGTTCCAAACTTTAATACATAACCTCAATGGTTTTAGTACCAGAATCTCAAGGAAATTTTGGCAGCATCATTTGACTTATTATATAAATATAAATATATATATATATATATATATATTATATGTACAAAACCGAAGGAAGACTCAAGCCCAAAAATCATGAATTCTTCAAATTGTGGTTTCAATCTAGGATTATATATATTTATTCCTTGTACAAAGCCAAAACCACGGATTTCTTGAAATTCCGTGGCTTAATCTAGGATAATATATATATATATATATATATATATATATATATATATCCTAATGAAACGTAATAGTCATGCCTTATAAACTTATAAACTCCAAGGATTCCAATGTACTTATAAACATAATGAAACGTAACAATCTAACATCACAATTGATTCCAAGATAACCTTATAAACTTTTAATTCTTTATTTTTAACGATGAGAAATCATACCTTGAAAATTCTGATTGCCTTTTCAATTGTGTGTGTTTTAAACTCCAAGGAAAAACACCTCTTAGCCTCTTTAATAAAACCCCTCTTATGAAAACCCTAATTATATCTTCCTCTACCTGTAGTTGTATTAGAAATGTGGGCTTAGTGAGGTAGTGGGCTGCAGTTACTAATAAAAAGAATACCTACAGCCCATCAATAATATTTTGAAGAAGAATTTAATAATAACCTCAAATAAAGTATGTGAGGTATTACATTGGGCTGTCATAGTCCTTCTTAACTTCATGAATTTGGCATTCTTTTTTTAAGGCCTACGGTCTTTCCTTACTTTTCATGGAATGGGCTTTCATGTGAAATTTTGGTCCTCAACACAAGTCTTCTAAATTATGAAATGACAAAATGGAAAAAAACTTGAAATTTAATAAATTCATTTTTCCCATTTAAATATACAAATGTTGTGAATCTCTTTAAGTGTTTCTAAGTTATCTTGTTTAAATCCAAATGGCATTATTTTATAGTTGTGATTTTATGGCCATTGGATCAGTCTCATGATCATCCATCCTAAGACTCGAGTTAAGTAAAAAGTCTTCTAAATTATGAAACGAACAAAATGGACTAAACTTGAAATTTAATAGGATCATTTTGCTCATTCACATGTACAAATTTTGTGAATCTCTTTAAGTTATGGAAAATGCTAATGAATGCCCTTAGGGCATTGGTTAACAATCCATTTGAAGAAAGGTTTTATGGGAAAAAAATTAATATTTTGACAACTATTTTCATTTTCCATAAAAGTGATATCAAAACTTTCTTAAAATGGATTGTTAACCAATGCCTTAAGGACACTTGTTACCATGACCCTTAAGTTATAAAGATGGTTTCTAAGTTATCTTGTTTGAGTACATATCACACTTTACATAATTACCATGCTTATAAGAAATTAAAAAAAAAAACACTTAAATATATATTCCAAGTATAGAAATCAACAAATATAAGAAAAAGACAAAGTTTAGCTACAAAATTGGTTGTAACATGAGGTTACAACCTTACTTAATAAAATAAATATTACTACATATTTTGAAAATCTAACATTTGAATTGTATGTTTTTTACACTCTTAATACATATGTCAAATTTGTGTCAATCGGATATTATTTATTATATGATCTATAAATTTATATTTTATGCATAATTTTAAACAACAAAAACTTGTAAGTTAAAAATTTTATTGATGACATAGCTATTTATCTTTAATTTTCTATAAATTTTGCAAGCATGAAAGCATGAAAGATATAAGAAGAAGATATAATCTAATGGTGAATTTGTCAGAATTCACCTCCAATAAAAAGATATTGAGCAAGATTGTAGTTTTAGATTACAATCAATTTTATAACTAAACTTTATCCATAAGAAAATAGACTCAGCTTATCAAATAAATAAAAAAAGAAAAAAAGAAAATAGACTCAGTAAATATAATTATCAGTTGAACATCCCATCACTAGAATAATCCTTCTCAGTTTTCACACTCCCCCCCCCCCCCCCCCCAAAAAAAAAAAATTACATTCTTAAACAATGTTAGTTGCAATTTCTAGCAAATGAAACAATTTTACAATTTATTTATATATAGTGAATCTCTTCTTCCTTTATTGCATTCTTTTCATCGCACAATGTCAACATTCCAATTGCAACATAATCAAATCATAATTTAGAATAACTTGTACTAGTAAAGAGGGGTGGGGCCCAAAATTGTGAAAATTTCTTCTATATATATAAGAGTTGGCCCCCTAAATATTTAAATTAGTCCAATGATTTTATAAAAAAAAAAATATTTGGTCTAATAGTTATAGAGACATAGCTTTATTTTTTACAATTTTATTTTTTATTGTAAAATGTACTCTTATATCTGTTAAATATTTGATAAAATTTGGCACCAAACATGTTTGGATCTATCTTTTTCAACCTGTTATGTGATAATTAACAAGTTATTGACTCATTAAAAAAAAATCTTGTCACCAAAACTACACATAAAATGTCTCTTTAGTTACCACATAATGGGTTAGAGTAAGATAGTTTCATATATGTTTGGAGCATAACTTATTACTCCAAGTTTTGGATCATTCATATTTTTGAAAATTTCATTAGTTTAATTGAAAGATTTTTTACTTACTTTAATATAAAATTTGATAATTTATATTAAAAATGAAACTTTTTAAGAATTTCACTATAAAAATGGCAAAAAATGAATTTTATTTTATGAAAAATCACCATCAAACATAATTTTAATTGAAAATATTAAGCTCTTTGTTTTGTGTATATATATATATATATATATATATATAACTTATCAAATAAAGAAGTGTATATGTGTGTGTGTGTAAGGAATTGTCTTGATTAATATATTAGTGTCAAACGGATTAATATATTCGTGCTAACATTTATTTTTATTTACAGTACTTTCAGTAAAATATTTTTAAATTTAGCAAAATAAGCGAATCCCAAACATTACTATCTTTGCATTGTTAAAAATTTCTAACTCCAAAATATTCTTGGTATTCTGTGCCACAGTTACATGCATGAGCTCAGTTGATTCCTTTGCAACCTTATCCAAAAATTTTTCTTTTTCTTTTTCTATTATTTTTTCATTTTTGGAACACTGCTTCTTAAATTGACTAAGTTCAATTAATGGGATCATTATGAAGAAGTTATTATTCTTAATTTTCAATAATGACAGGAAAGTGCTATTTTTAATTCATCTTTAAAGAATTATTAATGACATAGCAGAGTCATTATTTGTAATTATTTACTACCATGGATAGTTATGGTAAGTTATTAATTAGATATATATCTTTAAAAGGAAAAATACTTAATGGCTCACTTTATACATAATTAAGGTGAATGAGTTGTCATTTCCTTTCAAGGACAACCTTGGCAACTCTCTTTATTTGGAAATGCATTCAATTTGATATTATCCTACCAAAACAATGGCATCTCGAAAGAAAATGTCGGATTCTATTGTTGGCATGAACTGTTTTGATTAAATATTCTCTCGTCGATTAATATGATTTCAGTTTATTTCTCGGATGGTGTAAGAACTATTATGACAACTTTTTGTAGGAGAAATTTAGTTAATCAAAACTCAAAAGTGCTACGTAATTTAAAAAAAAAAAATTGATTAACTAATATGTAAGAAATTTCGTCCATGTTCCTCACGATTAAGTAATGTATGGTTTTAGACCCCTTAAACACACATAGATTAACCTAGTTATTTAGCCAAGTGATTAATTTAGGTAAATTATTTAGATCTAGGTTAATACAAGTAAATCATATCATGTAAAGCAGCAGAAAAATAAAGAACATAACGATATGATAACAAAAAAAAACCAAACTAGTAAAAAACCTAGAGAGGATTTCATCTAACTATCCTCAAGGTAAAAACAAATCTACTATGAAATAATTGAAGTTTTACAATAGCGATTTAGACCACTAACATCTTATTGTCTTCGAGCAGAAAACTTACTATCACGATCACGTGGTAGCTCCGAGTCCACGGCTACTTCTTTCTTGGATTAACAGCAACCACAAGTACTCTCACTTGTGTTTTCTTTAAGCTCTTTATGCAGTAACTGAAACAGTTACCAAGCTCTCGATATCAATCTTGATCTTGATAACCCTAAGTATGTATAAAGGTAAACACCTTTAAATCTCACAAGAGATTCATACACACAGCATAAACAACCTTTCAAAAACGTAGCTAGGGTTTTTCCTTTTATACCTAAGGCAAAACATAAAACCCTACACGTCATATAGGCTTAAGCTGAGTTGAAAAAATCTGCAGAAAAATAATCTGCACGAGCTTCGATCAATCGAGTCTAATTTTCGATCGATCAAGCCTTGTAAATTTACATAATAAATCCTGCAGTACACTCGATTCTAACTTTACACATAAACATACTTTGAGCAGCCTAATTCTAGACTCTAAATTTTGATCATAGTTTGCCAACATTACACATTGAAGTTCTAATACATTTAGATCCTAAATCCTTAGAACCTAACAAACTCCCCATTTGGCAATTCGTAGCAAAACACATAATAAAACAAAATGCTCAAAGTTACAAAAATAGCCCATTATAATAAAATTGCCCAAAAAACAATTCAACCTAACTACTATCTATCAGTTGCAAGTGTAGACAGCAACACGACTGAATCAACCTGCATATTCCTGAAACACTTAATAAACACATAAACACATGTGTGGAAAATACAAGTAAAACAACATAAATTCTTGATTTCACATAACATAAAATAAAAAACATACATCATGAATAACCTCATGAATATAAATCAATAGCCAATGTAGCACAATGTAAAACAAGAAACAGAAATAAAACAATAATGTCTTCCCCTAACATATACAACTCACAAAAAAATAAAGACAACAAAATAAATACATCATAAGCCAAAAAATAAGTACAAAGTGAAGCACCTAGATACAATCTAAAGCTCCAAAGCTCCAAAAACAAAAACAAAAAAAATCTCCCCCTATCTCCATCCATATGTACTCCCCCTTTTTATGACGAATTGCCAAAGGACAATCACTACTTATCATCAAAAGGAGGTGGTGGAGGTGTCCGTCTAAAGCTCGCCAACTCTACACGTAAAGCCTAAAGCTCTATGAAAACGTCCACCAAAAGCTAACCATAAGCCGCCTGAACGGCCATAACAATGTCCAATATACAACGAATGCTAGAATTATTCGAAGTAGAAGGTTGAGGAGCAGCAGCAACAGTCGGATATACATACTCATCAACAGCCGGATCACCTGAAGAAGGAGGAGGAGGAGGTGCAACACCCGAAAACGACTCAATTCTAGGGCGTTTAGAGCTTGCTCTCATCTGAGCAGCCCTCTGCCTAAGAAAGATGGCACCTATGGGAGCTATAATATGCATAGGCTCAGAAGCAAGAAACTTATCTAAACCTAGATGCAACAAAATCCTAGGAATAAAAACTGGGAAAAACAGAGCATGTGAAGTAAAGCTACTACTAGAACCTTAACCAAAGAACGAATGAAAAAATGAGAAAAACTCATAGGAGCATCCGTAACAAGAGCATACAAAAATGCACATCTCTCAATAGGAATAGTGTGCAAATGAGAGATGGGCTAGATAGAATGGCAAAAAATCTGAAAAAACAGATAATGAATCTCGGTCAACTCATAAAAAGTGATCCGAGGATCAATACCCCACTAAATGGAAGTACCAGTGAGATATGACATAATATCATCAGTAGGAGGGCTCTCATTATAAGGATAGACCGGTTGTCATACCAAAGGTACCCCAAGGGCAGATGCCACTACTAAAGGAGTAATGGTATACCCTTCACCCCTTATCCAACTCACCACATACTAGTCGTTGGAATCATTGGAGTGGACAGAGAGGTTCGAATAGAACTCTGTAATCAAGGCAGCTGGAGAGGGATGTGAAATATCTAACAAAGGCAGTCAACCCCTACGCTCAAAATTTCTCCTAATCCTGTCATCAAGCTCATCTAAAATCACTATCCTTTCAGCCCACACCAATCTAAGAAGGTTCAACTTCTCATACGTCTCTTGATTTTTCTCACTAAGAAACCTCTCACTATCAAAAGATGGAGTAGAAGAAGAAGAGGGTGTCCTATGGGCTCTAGTCTTCCTAACCGTGATTCTAAAGATAGAAAGGAAAGACAGAAAAAAAAAAAAAAAAACCAAAGAAAATAAAAAACAAGAAAACCCAAGGGCAGACTGCATCAAACACAGTTAAGGCAAAAACATTATAGAAAATAACAATCTATATGATGCATGAACAGTATTAACACATGATGCATGCTCTAATGCTGTGAAGATAGTTCAATTTCACTTTAAAAATCACAAAATTAGCTTGAACATAGAGTTTATATCAAAAACCCCAAATTTTGAAAACCCACTTTCAAAAATCCCAAAAAATTGATCACATTATCATTACACAAGTTAGATAACAGTATATAATGATAAAATTAATCAATAACACAAGCCAATTTCATCAAATTTTGCTTAATTGAACAAAATCCTCAATTCAGGTACTTTCAAGCCCTAGAAATTTCAATTTTACCCAATTTATCAAATTAAACCATGAAGAACATGTTAATATCATCCAACAGCAAAAACTCATTGATCAATTTTGAAAGAAAACAATGAAAACACCAAAAACCCCAAAATTCTATATGTTTGAAATTTTTCCTAAAATGCATGAAAAATGAGATTAAACCAAAAAAGAAAGGGTAGAAAGGTCTTACCGGTGCTAGAAGACAAAAACCTTGAAGAAAATGTGAAGGAAAACAACAAAAAATTGGTTGAAGTGGATCGGATGAAGAGAGAGAGCCAAAAAGCGTTTGAAAAAAAAAATTGAAATAGTGAAGAATACGTGAAAAGCTAAATTTTTTAAAAACTCTCTGAACAATTTTCAATCAGTCGAAAAATAGGTTCGATCGATCGAAAATCACATTCAATCGATCCAGCATCAATCAAGTAGCGATCAAGCCAGGTAGATTCAAACCAAAATTTTAATTGCAATTTCGATCAATCGAGCAACAAGTTCGATCGATCGAAAATCTGGAAAAAAAAAATTTTGAAAAACAGAGCATTTTAATGAAAAAACTCCTTAAAGCACAATGTTTTATAGATAAAATGTATGAGTATGAGATGAAAAGTTTTTCAAAAACCCTTGAATTTAACCCAAATCTTCCAAAAACAAGATTTTCAATCAATTTGTCCCCAATCCTCAAATTTTAAACATCTTTTGCATTAGAATCAAGGAATTTTTAATCTTAAATGGCCACAACAAGATCACACACAATACAATGTACCAAGTTTAGCAAAGAGTGGCTTGTGTAGTGTGTGCAACTAGCAAGAACTTGAGATACATGTGAGGTGATAAGTAAATAATGATCAATCACAATTTCTACAAAATTTATCACATAAATCTTAGAGAGACAATCACCTAAAAACTTACAACATATAACTCTCACATCTCTTAGAAAACAAGCTTGTAATCATGTAAGTTTCTTGATTTGCCTCATAATGTACACACCAATTTTATTTGATTAGAAACTTATTAAAATAGTCAAGATAATGTACACACCAATTTTATTTGATTGTGAAGTTATTATAGCCTAATAATGTACACACTAATTTTAGTATTTATTCCGAGGCTACACCTTATGTTCTTTTTATGCATGTGCTACACTTTTTCAAGTACAAAATCTTATGATATGCACTAAGGTGTTCATGATTGACTAGTAAACAGTGGTGAGATGGTTATTTAAGCCTTTCTCATTAAGTTTAAGTCCAACAATCAAAGGAATGTAACTTCAAGATCAAGATCATATGATCAAAAACTATAAACAACTCCCACACAACATGCACTACAAAGCTCAAACTAGTAAAGTGCAATAAGATAAGCTCATCCAAGCTAAACAAGGTTCATAAACATGTTAAGTAAAAATAATATGGCCAACCTTGATTTCAAATTCAATAAAAGTAATGCAAAACACATTTTTCCTTCATTTTCCTCTTTTTTATTTAAAAACAAAAAACAATCTAGCATGAAATGCATGAATGTTATACAATGCAAATCCTAAAAACCAAGAAAACAAAAACCAATAACAAAAAAAAAAATGGTCACAAAGAATAGAGAGATGAAACACAAGAACTATGTCAGAAAGACTCAATTAAATAGAGCATTTTGCATCCAAAACTTTTAGATGCAACTCTTACATTGGAGTTATTATTCATATTAGAATGCTGAGTAACTCTAAGATTGGAATAAAGATTTAAAGTCTTTACCAACTCACCACTAAGTACCATGTGATCTTCTGCTTGAGACACAGGTAATTTTGGCTTATTTGCTTACTTAGCAACTTGCAACTTGAAACAGTTTGGACGAATGTGTCCAGGCTTTCCACAAAAATGACAAACTCATGTAGGTCTATCGTGCAACTTGTCCTTAGGAGGGTTAGGAGCTTTAGGTTTAGACTCTTAAAGATCAACCCTAATCTTCCTAGGAGTAGTAACTTCTGCTGGTTTGACATTCTCCCTCACATGAGGCTCAGAAGAAGAAACAAAGTTTATGAAATGATTTTTAGACAAAGAGATGCTATTTTCAAAACCAAGACCAGTTTTGTCTAAGAGAGACTTCTGAATACTTAACATATGTTCAAGTTTGAAACTAGTAGACCTATTTGTTTGCCCTCTAGCAACAAATAATTCAAGTTTCAAATTTTTAACTTTATCAAGCAATAACATGTTCTCAGTCTTCACCTTATCAAGCAATTCATTAACATTAAACAATTTCAAGAGCAAATTCTTCTTATCAAGTTTAAGAGAAGCAATTTTCTGGAAGCCTAAATCAACATTCATAGTATCATTTGCAGCAACCTTGCAAAGCTTATTATAGGTTTCTTGCAAATCAGTATTCTCAAAGAGTTCCTCATCAGAAAGGTTCTCATCAATCACAATACTTTCATCAACTACAGTAGTAGCTGTGAAAGCAATGAAGTTTCCATTCTCATCACTACCAGACTCATTATCAGAAACTTCATCATCACTAAGGGTTACAGCCATAGTCTTACCCTTTAATCTCAAGAATGTAAGACATTCTGATTTCACATGACCATACCCTTTGTACGGCACAGGACCTCCAAGCTTATTTGGGCCTTAAATCCCAGCTTTACAGTGTGGGCCATGAACCCAACACCTCTGTCAGAAGATGGGCATAGGGCCTGCTAAGGCCAAGGACCCGAACCTCACGTCACTATGTCCGATCCAAAACCTGTCAAATAAGCCGCTGCGATATACGCTCATCTAAGCTCACAGCCCAAGAGTTGCCCGACGAATCACATCTCGAATAAGGGCACGAATGCTCAGGAACGCTGTATCCCAGCAATTTGGTATCTCCTTGGGAAGTATCGCTACTGAACATCCCTCCTAAGGTGGAAACCAGTTCCAATGCCACTCCTGCCACACCCCACTCCCAACTAAACACCCACTTAGGGATAATAACATTGGACCTCCTTTCCCACTCACCACAAGAGTAGTCATAACCCCTCCACTGATTTTGGGCTATAAATATAAGAAGTTAAAGAAGAAATGGGGGCTTTTTAGCGGGTGAGAGGACACTAAGAAGAGGGGGAGCGAGAGAACAATAAAAGGGTGGTATTAAGGCGAGTAGGAGAATTCATAAGGAAATGTGGTTTTGTTAAGTCTCTACATTGAAAACTACCCGAAGTAGGAAATCCAAAACCCACAATACAAATAGATTGTAAGCCTAAGTGAGGGCCAGCCCACTAACCTCATTTTTGGCGCGCACACCCTTGCGACCCAAAACATTGTTGACCCAAGGAATTATTAGAGGTTTGACCTACTTTTTCTTTAGGTTTTTCATTATTATTCACCTTAGTGGGTTCATTCCTCCTAAAATTTCTAGGTTCACATTGTTTTTACCTCATGCACAATTTGGAGAATATTCCAAGCAGTATGAGCAACCTCAACATTAAAGATTCTCTTGAATTCCTCCATAGAAACAGTATTAGAAATAGCATTCATTACTTTGCTATTAAAAGCGGCTACTTCTTTCTGAGAAGTTTGCCACTCACTTACAAGAGTAGTTGGCTTCTCCCTTCCGTATTTAATAGAATTCCAGACTCTCTCATCAATAGATTTTAGGAATGCTTTCATCCTTACTTTCCAGTAGGCATAGTTATTCCCATCAAAGTGAGGTGGTATCACAAGAGAGTGACTATGTTCCATGACAGCAGGGGTCAATGATCAACTCTTAGATCAAAAGATCTAAAAACTAGAGCTAACCTGCTCTGATACCACTTGTACGGTTTTAGACCCTTTAAACACACACAGATTAACCTAGTTATTTTAGTCAAGTGATTAACTTAGGTAAAATATTCAGATCTAGGTTAACACAAGTAAATCATATCATGTAAAACAACAGAAAAATAAAGAACACAACGATATGATAACCTAGAAAAACTAAACTGGTAAAAAACCTAGGGAGGATTTAACCTAGCTATCCTCAAGGTAAAAACAAATTCACTATGAAAGAATTGAAGTTTTACAATAGTGACTTAGACCACTAACGTCCTATTGCTATCTTGAGTAGAAAACTTACTACCACGACCACGTGACAACTCCGAGTCCACGAACTACTTCTTTCTTGGATTTACAGCAACCACAAGTACTCCCACTTGTGTTTTCTTTAAGCTCCTTATGCAGCAATTGAAACGGTCACTAAACTCTCGACATCAATCTCAATCTTGATAACCCTAAGTATATATGAAGGCAAACATCTCTAGATCTTACAAGAAATTCATACACACAACATAAACAACCTCTCAAAAACGTGGCTAGGGTTTTTCCTTTTATACCTAAAGCAAAACATAAAACCCTACACGTCATATGGGCTTGGACTAAGTTGGAAAAATCTGCAGAAAAATAATCTGCACGAGCTTCGATCGATCGAGTATAATTTTCAATCGATCGAGTCTTGCAGATTTACATAATAAATCTTGCAGTACACTCGATTCTAACTTTACACGTAAACATACTTTGAACAGCCTAATTCTAGACTCTAAGTTTTGATCATGGTTTGCTAACATTACACATTGAAGTTCTAATATACTTAGATCCTAAATCCTTAGAACCTAACAAGTAACAATAAGCATTTCTTTCATAGAGACTTTAGTTAATTACATGACGAAAATTGTGTCAACTTCAACTTGTATTGATTACCAAATGAGTTAGGGTTCAAGTTGACCTTAAACCATGTAATCAACCAAACTTAGTCATTTTATGTTTGAAATCAATCTAACCGCCAAAACCTAAAATAACAAATGCGTTTCGGTAAGAAGGTTTTTGAATCAAACAAAATTGGATCAATGCTAAGTTGGGTTCAAGTAAATAACTTTTCAACCAAAATTAAAACTGACATAACGCGATTTGACATATGTCAGGTCTCTATATTAAAAAAATGCCAAAAAATAAATAAATATAAAATCGCCGTAGTTGAATTTATCCGAATATATTATATAATGGGATTATAATATCACCTAATTTCACCAAAAAAATCCTATAACACATCTTCTCCCCTTCTCCATCTTCTCTTACTCTAATTTGTTTGGCTCAAGTGCTCAGATGTTGCGGCGACAGAGTCCTGCATGCAATAAGCATCTGTTGGTATCAGATTCAGATACAGAGTCCGATAATCTAAGTGACTATCATGGCCCTCGGGTATTGAAGCGAAACAAAAAGGGAAATGAAATCGACGAGGGAAAGGACATTGAGTGGGAATGTAGTAAAAGGAAGAGAAATAAAAAAAGTAGCCAGAATGTGAAGGCATTCAAGGAAGATCCAGGTTTAGAATGCTAAAATTCTTTTACTATATACTTTTTAAGTTTGATCTTTCCTTTTGGACATTTTTTTCCTTAATGTTACATCTAGTCCAAGTTTCTGCATACTATCCAAAAATCCATGCTTTAAGTCCGTAAGAAAAATGAATACAAATTAGAAACCATATCTTTTCATTTTTAATATCTTTGAAGGAATCATCTTTTTATCCGTAGATAAGATGGATAATATGCTTAATGAGTCTATCAATAAGTTCAAACTTTAGATATGAAACTTAATCTCCCATAAATAAATAAAAAAAAGATACGAAGCTTAATCAGGGTCTGTTTGAATATCGCTTATTGTTAAAAACTGAAAACAATGTAACAAAATAATTTTTAAATATGAATAGTGCCGTGTGGGATTCAGTTTTAAAGTTTTTTTTACTGAAGTCCGTTTTTGCGAATCTCATGATCAGTACACGAAACCCACGAAAAAACATCCAATACAGTTAAAATTTGTTTTCAGCTCTATCCAAACTTACACTCAAGCTTCAATTTTACAGATTTAATCAACACTACTTTTTAGTTGGAAATAGGTGTGGCCGATCGAATATATTACCCCAAAATATCATAATGGATCCAACAATATTTTGATTCATGAGTATGAAGTCTACTAATCTAGATCATAAATAGTTCAAATTATTACCATGCCTAAGTGTAAAGATATATTAAAGAATAAAATACTTATCTCAAATGTATAAGGTGGATAATATTGACGTGAAATATGCTATCAAGATATTGGTATCACGATTTTGAGTACAAGATTTGTTGACTTTGATACTATAGGCACACAAGTAAATTCATTAATTCGCGCGTTCCCACATTTTTTGTTTTTTGTTTGAGGAACACATTTTTTGTTTTGTATTGGGAATTATTGGTGCATGAAACGGTATGAATCAACTGCTATACCACATAATGTCATAACTTATCTTGCTAAGTTTAATTATGTTCATTACAGTCAAGATACATGTGCTTGCCCTCAAAATAGCCTAACACATTGGCTCAATGAGAATCATGATTTTCCAACAAATCTCTTTGCTATGGTTTAGCTGGTAATAAGTGGATTTGAGTTGGAGATATAATTAAGTTTTAGGTTCTAATATTGCTTCTAATGAAGAAAAAACTCATATTAATTAATAGTTATATATAAGGGTGTTCATGGTGCGGTGTGGTGCGGTTTTGTGCCATTTTTAACACTACACTAAGTGCGGTGCGGTTTAGCTAAAATCATAATTGCACCGCACCTTATTTTTGCGGTCACATGTGTGGTACGGTGCGGTGTGATGCAGTTTAGAGTTTAACCAAAATCATAACCGTATCGCACCTCATTTTTGCGGTCACATGTACGGTGTTGTATATAAGATGAGGTTTGAAGTTGGTATATTTTTCAAATTTTGGGCATTTCCTACCTATCCCAAAACTAATTTTTCCCTTTTTTTTGGCCAAGCTTTAAATTATTTAGCTAGTTTTTCTTTATTTTGGGTTGACTTCTCTAATCAACACTTGCTAGGGTTATCAAACTTTAAAAAAAAAAAAAAACTAGGGTTATTAAACTATTAATAATATATTTAATATTAAAAATAAATAAATATATTATTATATAGAAAGGGTGCGGTGCGGTGCAGTTTTCTTATTATAAAACCACAAACCGCACTGCACCATGCAGTACGATGCAGTGCGGTGTGATGTACTGTTACTTGTAGTGCGGTGCGGATATGCTATTTTGCGGGCAGTTTTAGTGCAGTTTTTGTGGTTTGTGCGGTTTGGTGAACACCTCTAAGTTATATAAGTCATACTTAAGTCTTAAACCCAATGTTAATCACGCAATTGTTCCACTAAAATTCCAATCCAGTAGCAAGAATAAAATACATGAAACATGATTGTGTTTCGTAATGCAGATTCGGTGATTGAACAAGCAAAAAAGTACCAAGGACACATGAAAGAAATTCCAATCCCTCCAACTCATGGATCTGATGTTGTCTTCATCACATGGCAAGGATTAGCGAGATCCATGATGGAATTTTATGGGCAGCCACTGCATTACCTAACACATGTTCTTATAAAGCAGTGGGATGAGTCGAGGATCGGCGCCGAAGACGAAGACAAGCCAATAATTAACATCATTAATCCTGTCAAAGCTGAAACTATCATCTGGGGCATGGAAGAAGTCCACAGGCGTTGCACTTCTCATGTTCACCTAACTAGCCTCTGGCTATGTGACCCAGGTTACCATGCTTTTGTTGATGATGTTATTCCACCGTATTAAGCTCAGTTGGGGAAAAAAACTGCTAACTTTAATGCATGGATAGTTGTATTACTATTACATGCTTGGATTATGTGTCTTTTTAAATTTTATGCTTTGTAATTCAAATAAATCTACCTTAGAAACTCATCTTCACAAAACTTAGTGTTTGGGTAATGCATAGCTTGTTTTTTATTTTATTTTTTTTGAGACAATTTTAATCGGCATCGTTTGTTTAATATGTTCGAATGTGGCCCTTTAATTTTTAGATGGATTTTGATGTTTCCAAATAGATTTCTATCTCATTGTGATGATTGTTACTGTTATATATGATCTTTCATTGACAAAATTGGGGGATTATGTATTTATGTTACTTTTGCCTCCTATTATTTACACTTTGAAGTTTGAAATCCAAACAAGCCAAATTATTATTAATACTGAAATATGTACATGGTCTATATGTGTATATATAGGATGCATATCTTAGTTTTACACTACTTTTTCTAATTTAACTAAACTTCCTAACTATTGTCCATGGCCAGATAATCACTAATAAGTACTAAACACAGATTTTAATTGGTAAGAGACCTGTTTATGGTAGGCTGGTAGCATTAATTTTTTCCTTTGTAAATACTAATTAAATAGGTCTTTATTACATTGTTCTTACATGGTATTTTAATTACCAAGTTGGCATTGCCAATAATTGCCATTCAATTGTTATTATTAATACTCTTGTTACTTTATTTCCACTTAATTAATTTTTACAGTAAGAAATAAGCTAACCAGTAAGGAAGTTCATACAAATTAATTAAATTAAGGAAATCATTAATTTGTTTGTCTTGCTAAATAAGTCTTAATTCATTATTGTATGAAGTTTGAACAAAGGTACTGTACTTAACATTTTAGAGATATAATTATGGAACTTCATCACTAAGGTCTAAAAACAAGTTTTCTCAAAAAAAAAAAAAAAAAAGTCTAAGCAAGTCAATTTATGCTCATTATTTAAAAGTTATAGAATATTCGAAATTGTGCCTCTCGGAAATCTAACCCAGATGATAACCAAAATCCACATGGATTTTTGCATGAATACATCAATAACTCATCTCTAAATCTGGCATGTTAATTATGTGTTCATATTAATCAGCCCAAAAAAATTTATATGTTTACATTTAAGACTTTCAAGTAGCAAAAAAAAAAATATATATATATATATATATATTAACAATCTGATATTTGCATGGGGACCCTTATTTTTTAGTTTATTAGAAATTTGAAGAACCAACTTATTGAAATACTTTTTTAGTAATATCATTTGTACGTATTTTTGAAGGAGTTTTGCATCTTCATTTTTTTTTTTTTTTTCACATTCTTTAGGGTTTTTTTTTTTTAAAGGATGTAATCTTTAGCATTTGAAAAAAAGATAAAATTGGCAAATAAGAAATGCAAATAATGGATACAAATTATGTTTAGTGATGGGATGTCTGAAACCTGATCTACCTTGTTAGGTAACTGTTCATACAGTTACGATATTTTCAATATTTAAGAATATATTGAACTCCTAAGTTCATTAAATTAATTTCACACGTTCATGTAGTCCCAAAAATAGTACAATTTGGAGATTATAATAAAATTGCGGCAACTTTGTGGTCGTAAGCTTAGTTTTGGATAAACCGCATAAATCAAGTGATTATGTATGTACGTTGTTTTCTTGTTCCCTACGTCTCTTATTCAATTTTTATAAGTTTTAAGTTAGGATTGTAATATTGTTTCCTTAAATCACAAAAGTAAGGAGGTATAGGTCATCTATAGTAAACTTGTATTAATCTATATATGTTGAAAACAAAACATAATTTCTTTTTTTGCTGGGGACAAAACATAAAAAATGTTGGCACAAATAGTGATAAAAAGGAAATATAGGGAGATGAAAGGTAATTATTTAAGTTACTTTCCAAAACAAGCCAATTTATAGCGGCATGAAAGCAAGATTTTCCAATCACATTACTTCTGCTTATCGCTGAGTAGCAAAAAAAAAAATTTCCCCATTCGAAAGAAAATTTTGTTGGCCATGGAGCGTAGTGGTAATCAGCAGCGAAGCCATGCACAAGCACAAGCACAAGCCAACAACAGGAACAACCATATTCACACATTACTATCACCACTGACATGGTCTACTATATACAAAGTTCTGCAAAATCGAAGAAGGGGAGTCCACGAAGGGACTAGGTGCACCTTCCATGACAACAGTTGCAATGGTTTTGGCTGGCTCCTCCCAGGTTGGGTCGTTGAGGAGCGAGTCAAGCAGACTGGCAGGGTCTACAGGGTAACAATATTATTAATTTATTATACACCTTTTCCTTAATTTTCTTTTTTAACATAAATCTTGCATCCTCTTTTTTATTACTTAAATGTTATTCAAGGGTATTTAACTATTTATTAGATTATCACTCAAAAAAGGGAAAAAAAAAGAGTATGTATTGTATTTTTACATGAAACAAGAATATCGAAATTTGGTTTTATGCCAAAACGATTCATCTATAAAGACTTTTATATGATTTTCATTGATCTAGAAAAAACATATGATAAGATCCCTAAAGAAGTTACATGATGGGTTTTGGAAAAAATATATATATATATATATATTCTGTAGTCTACATTTAATATGAAAGTAATAATGTGCACGTGCGTATGATGTACAATGATATTGTGATATATTTTATTATTCCAACAAAAAATTTCAACAGGAAAGGAAGAAATTTTTTGTTTCACCAAAAAAAGGCTTTATTTTTGGGGTTTATACCCTTGGATTGTTAATGTGCAACCTAGGGGTGTCCAAGCGGCCCGCCCACCTGCCCAACCCGCCACCACCCAATCTGACAACTCTGGCAGTTGGACGCGGGTTCGAATCTCTCTAAACTTGACACTGTCAGGTTGGTTACGAGTTTCCTTTCTCAAAACCCATGAAACCCAACCTATTCAACGAGACCTCGTTGTTATCTGACGAAATCTAGGCCAGATCTCGTCGGAATCGGCTAGATATCGGCCAGATCTCAACGGAACCGGCCAAATATCATCCCTAATGATAAAATTCGAGACCGACCCGATACAACTTGAAACCGATGAGACCAGAACTGACAGATCCGATCAAATCTTCCTGGTCGGTTTCGGGTTAATTTATAATCCACTCGAATTACTCGGGTTAAGTCCGAGTTGGGTACAAACCCAACTCGTGGACAGCCCTAACCCACACACACCATATTTTCCTTGGTTTGACAACAAGGGATAGTATGTTTCAATCAAGTTCAACAAATTCCACCCATTTTAAGTTTTTTTTTTTTTAAGGACACAAGTATAATCCAATTGTGTTTGAAGTAGTTTCAGGAAAAATTAACACCGTTATATATCAGTAATAATAGATTAGTATCAATAGTGGTAGAGGAAATTCAAAATTCTGATTCTCCTAACAAAGATCTAAAAGAAGCATACGTTATAAGTTACAAAGTTCTTGACGTCACTTGGACTAATTAAAATGATATGCTATCACTTATCGATTTTGACTAAACTAAATTATTTTTAAAAGGACACCAAAAAATCTATAAATAAAATGTTTTAAAAGAGAAAGTCATTTATTCAAACTATGGTTCATTTTCCTCTACACTAGACAAACAGTTAAAACAATCCTACTCATAGTCATAGGAGACATCACTAGATTAAAGGGACCAAGATGATGAACCTCCGATTGGTTTTGATTCTTACTAAAATTAAATCAAACTCAATACCATGCTTGTTATCAAGTGTACTTGGATTTATGGATTTGGCTAATTTACAAGACAATGGTGGAGCTACTAAGGTGCTAGGGAGCTATGGCCCTCCAAAGTGATATTTTTTAAATATATATATATATATATATATAGGCATGTTACAAAATGTTTATGTAGGGGTAAGAGCCCAAAATCATATAATGGGCCTTGGGCTTGATCCGAGGACGTTGACAAGTCCGAAGAGGGATAAAAAGTTATGAAGGATTTCGGTCTAGAATCTGATAGACACGAGATGAGTGGAAGGAGGTCTGAGGAGGAATTTCTCCTCGAAAATGATAAATATTGCTCAGATGTGTATTCCAACGATGAAAGTAATATTCGTAGAAGCCGCGGTAGGAACGTGCCACATGAACACACGAGAAGGAAGGAAACCCAAAATATCTAAAGAAAAGCTGATACCATCTCATTAAATACACTGTAACTACTCTTCTAGCCGCATTTATGTGGAGAAGACCCCTGAACAATGCTAACTACTCTTCTAGCCGCATTTATGTGGAGAAGACCCCTGAACAATGCTACCTTGGCTACCGCGACTCACTGAAAACTAAAGAGGGTGTCTGATGGAACGGGCACTCAAGTGAGGGCTCAGATGATCAACAAATGTAAGATCGAGATGACCCAAGAGGAGCTATTTAATGTAAAGAAACCCTCACCAAAAAAGGGGAGGAGGAAAAAGAAAAAAAGAAAAACAAAGGGAAAGGGAAAGGAGAATACTGTAGCAATCAAATAATATTTGCACTCAACTGTTATTATGATACGTAAAAGGACCTCCTTGGATAAGCAAATCTGTTCCGTTTTACTCTTCTTGTCCTTGTTCGACCATCTCCTAAACCCAAACTAGCCGTTGTTTAGCTCATTAAGGCCTAATTCTTTTTGACCCACTCTTTACAAATTTATTGTATTGAACTCACTGGGCAAATATCTCATACACCTTGGGCTTGGTCTGCAAACATGTCCATACAGTTTAGTATTTAGAATTCACAGCCCCTCAAATTCTCTCTTTGAACCTTCTTTATAATTCCACAACCCATAATCTTGTTTTAACTTCTAACTTTTCAGCTAAGTAAAATAATATATTATAAAATTAAATTAAATTAAAGTGACTTAATTCTCTTGTGACTCAACCAAGAAGTAAAATAAATTCACCTTTTTCTTTTACACTATACTTGGGAGATTAAGGCAGAATGGTTTTTTTTTTTTTTTTTTTTTTTTTGAGCTTGTTTTGCACTTCACTTTTGCTAGTTCTAATCAATGTTAGAATCTCACTGCTCATTTTTTCACACCATGGTTACTCTCCAATACTAGGCTATAAGGGAGAAATATACATTTTAATTATCATTCATATTTGTTTTCCTTTAAAATAAAGTTATTAATTCAATATATTAAATTAAATTCATTATTCTTTTAATAACAACAACAACAAAACCTTAATTCAAAATTTTTTGGAATCGGCTATAGATACGCAACATTCTATTCTATTTGAAGTCATATTCTCTATTATTTCCTTAATTGACATATCTTTTTTTTACTACTTTTACTAATTTTTTGTCTTCCTCTGCTTTCTATTTTTTCACTCTCTCAACTTTAATCAGCTACTCTTTCTCATTGATACATCAATCGTTCTTCTTTAAATATAGCTAAAGCATCTTAGGCGAATCTCACTCATCTTTTCAACAATAGAAGACACCCATATCTTTAAGTAAAATTTTCGAGTCCTATCTTTCTATATATTTAAAATGTATAGTTTAGGTTTATCCAAGTTAAAGAACCATTACTTGACTTTTTAAAAGAAAATATGCTGACAATACATTGGATTATACTAATGAAAGTTCAATTCCTACAAAGCTCTAATAATCGATCTCCAAGAATGGTTTTTTTTTTTTTTTTGCAAATAATTTTTTGGCGTATATTGGAAGAAAAGAAGTCAAAACTTTAGTTCAAATTTGACACTTGATTATTTATTACTCTCTAAAAAAGTTTAGGCTACAATTTTAATTGGGGTTATTTGTTTTTATACCTACCAAGTAGGTCTATGAAAATTGATCAAAGATAGATAAAAGGTATCAATTTTTTGTTTCTTAATTTGAGTACAAACTTGTTTGATAAACAATTTTTTATTATAGATTTATTGATTTATAAAATACTTCATTTGCTTTTTTTTTTTTTTTTTTTTGAGAAATACTTCATTTGCATATGAATTGTGTTTATAATTTTTTTTAATCTTATTATATATTACGTAATATATAGTATGTATAGAAAAAAAAACATCTCACTTTATTTTGATCCGTCAAAGATAAACTCATGACTCCACCATTGATACTGGGTTGCAATTATACATCTTCTATAATCTTAGATTCTATGCTTCTCCTTCTTCTTTTTCTTTTCCTGTTTTTGTTATAAAAGGGCACACACTTCAGTAAAAACTCGTTCAAGTATTTCTTTTTGATAAACAGTCAATTATCTTTTTCCTTGCATTCAGAAAATAGAAATATATTTTCCTTGCAATTTTCCTGCTTTATGTAATGAACTTGTTAACATTGTTGCGCAGTACTACTATGACCCTTCTGGGCGCCTGTACCACAGTCAGCATGAAGTTACCAATGCTTGGGAAGCTCTGGGCATCGTTGTCGTTGACAAATAACTTTTTCAAGGTAAAATTTCTGTCTTGCTGCTATATCCATGCTTGGTAAGAGCCAAGTTTGCAATACTTAAATGATTCAAAAAGTCACACATGGACTAGCAACTCTATGTTTATGTTTATTTACTCTCTTGTGCCCTTTGTTGTTTATTCCATTTCACGATTTTGTATGGTATTGCAATTGCAGGAAGAGTAATCCAAAGATCGCTTAAGATAAAGAACTTGATGATTTGAAAGAAAGTAATGTAGGACTTCCTGGTATCGTTTAGATGTTTGCTTTTTCTGTTCAGATCTTAAAGGGAATAGCCTTTAAAAATAAATGGACCCTGAATATCTATATATTGTTTTCATGTATTGTGTTTGAGGATTTTCTCTCTATATTTGAAGTCATTAAGACTAATTTCAAAAGTAGCTTGTATTTGAATTGTTTGTGGATGTTTTTTCCTTTTCTTTTCTGATCAAAAGAAACAAGAAAAGAAAAGCACGAATAGTTGTCTACCAGAGAAACATACATGGGGGAAGAGATCACAGTTCAAGGCCCCAAGTATGACATTAAAAGGCTCAGTCGACCAAGTTATGAGTTAGTTGATGGTCGCTTATAAGTGTTAGAATAATGATAAAGTTATAATATCAATTTTTCTTATTAGCTTAAAGTCTTTTTTTTTAAGTAATAAATTTTCATTTAGTACCAACTTACCTCTAATTTAGAAATTAAAAATTAAAAATTTTAGGGCAACAATGTGTTGAAAAAACGATTAAGTGATACATTCATCATGTCCTATTAACTTAAGCCTTTGGAGATAATTTATTATTTAGGATGTCAAAGTTGAGCCTTAACGTGATAGGTGGAAGGAACCATCTAACAATTGATGAAGGATGAGTATTGGCTCAATACAAGGCTTCTTCATTTTCTTTATTAACTCTTAACTATTTGGCGATACAACTGAAGAGGCAGAGAAATGAGCTAGGCTGTTGTGGTAAGCTGTTTTTCTAGCCATCCATGGCAGTGGCACCAAAGAGGAAGAAGGATGAGGCTTCCTCCAATGAAATGCCCAGGTTTTGGGATAGGTTAAGAATAACCTTTGATTGATTCACTGATTTTTAGGTGCGATAAATTACTAGTATTGAAAGGCCAAGATGAACTTTGCCAATACAACCTGTGAGAGAGGCATCGATCAGATGATGAGATTGAGAGGTTCTCATGGTGCAATAATTAAAGATGACAACGGGGAATTTAATAATTATGGTTAAATGATAATGCTTTTAGGACAATAAAAATATATCATGATATCAAAGTTGAGTTTGATCTCGGTCTTCACTTTAATTCCTTTTAAAATGTTAAAAATCTCACTTGTTGAACCCAACTTATTAAGGGGAAATTTGAACCTACACGTGAAAAGGCCTAATAACGAGAATGCAATTGTTAGCCCCAAGTGTGGTGATCAAATGTGGTATGATTCTTCGCAAGAGGAATAAATTTGTCATAAATAATCTCATATTTCCTTATTATAAAGGAGCATCCAACCTTTCACAGAGGATCACAAGACTCACAACGTTGGGAGGAGTCTCTCCTAAGAGCATTCTCATCAAGTATGCCAAATGCCAAATATTTGGCATTTGGCACACCAAACACCAAAAAATCCCTCACATGAGATGTTCTCTATGCCATAATATTTAGCACATATGACCAGTACAGATTCCATGTGATTGTGATTATGGGTGAGTTGGTTCTTTTCAAGCTCTTTTTTCTCATTTCTCTCTGTATATTGGGTTGTATAAATGGAGTTTATTCATCTCTTCATTTTTTTTTTTTTTTTGGATAGTTTTGTGTTGATTTTGAGGATTTTTTTTAAGTAGTATTGGGTGGTGGTGGTGGCTAGTGGATTTTTGTTGGTGGTGGCGGGTTGTACCTGTGGGTGGTGGTGGCGGGCTATGCTGTGTATGGTGGTGGGTTAGTTACTGGTTGTGTTTGTGTATGGAGTGGGTTTTTATTTTGTATTTTTTATATTGATGGTTTTTTAATGTTATTTTAATATTTTTATATAATATTTTAATGTATAGAATTGAAAAATAGAATATGTGATGTAAAGTGAATTGTAAAATGATGTATTAAAATAATAAAATAAGCATTTTGGTGTGTGAAAATAGCACACTTATACAACATCTGATGCTAATACTCTAGCAATTGCATTATTTGCCAAATAATTGTTTAAAAAGGCATTATAAAGGTTACAACCAATATCTTAAAAATCTAATTGTATAAAGAATTGCAGAAACAAAAGTTCATGGTTTTGAGGTTTGATATCTTAGGATTCAATGAAAGATCAAACCATGATGATATCATAATCTATATTACTAATAGTAGGATTCACATTTGGATTTGACTTTTCAGTTGTACTAAAATGCCCTTTATTTGTTGCTATTTTGAGAACTCACAAAAAATTGTAAATAATGGTGTTTTTGAGAGGATAATTAATGGTGTTAAATGAGTAAAATGACCAATTTTCAAAATCCTAAATTTTAGAAATTTTCTTTTTTACTTTTTCATTTCGATCCATTAATATCTATTTGGTCCAAGTCGGTCCATTTTGGACTCAATGGACCAAAAATGGACCGAAGCGATCAAATTGAACCAAATTAAACCAACGTGGACCTAAATGGACCGAATTGGAGTGAGTGAACTAAAGTGGATTCAATAGACCGAAGTCAAAGAGTTTGACCAATTTAGACCAAAGTGGACTGAAATGACCGAAGTAATTTTTTTTAATAAGAAAAATTAGGAGTTGTTCACCAAACCACAAAAATCATATCAAAACCACCCACAAAATAGCATAACAACACTGCACCGAAAGTAATAGTGCACCACACCGCATGGTGCAATGCAAATTTGCGGTTTTATAATAATAAAAAAACCGCACAAACCATACCACACTACACCATCTCTATATATTAATATAGTTTTTTAATATTAAATATATTCTTAATAGTTTAATAACCCTAGCAAATGTTGAAAACTAGTTCAATAATTTAAAACTTAGCCTAAAACAAAGGGAAAAATCAATTTTGGGCTAGGCAAGAAAAATGCAAAATTTAAAAAATATACCGACTTCAAACCATTAAAACCATATCTTATACACCGCACAGCACATGTGACCACAAAAATGTGGTGCGATGTGGTTTTAGTTTTAGCTAAACTCTAAACCACACAACACCGCATATATGACCGCAAAAATAAGGTGTGGTATAATTATGATTTTAGCTAAACTGCAATGCAAAGTGCGATGCTAAAAATAGCCCAAAATCACACCACATTGCACTATGAACACCCCTAAGAAAAATGCATAAATCTCGATGACAAATACATAAACTCTAAAATGAGGTGAATGAAAAGTACTATTTAAATAAAAATAAATAATAATAAAGTCTCTAAGCAGGAGGAACCCGCATGCCAAAAGGTTGGTTGATTTAATAATAAATTAAAACACAACTAAATTAATTAAATTTGTATAAATGAGCAAAAATTGACTAATAATATCTAAGAAAATTTCACAACTTTCAATTATATTTTTTTAAATTTTGTAAGACAAATAAAAAATAACAAAGTATAAGCAAGCATAAATAAGTAATATATATTTGTAAGGACACAGATTTGAACCCTTAGCCCAAACGATGAATGGACCAGCCCAAAACAATAAATTTATAGAGAGTAGGTTGAGAAAATTGGGTTGGAACGAGTTGGACAATGGACAGGATGAATTCAGATGATAAGTAAAAGAGAATAAACAAGTTCAACTTTAGAAAATTGTTCTCAGCAAATGTCCGAGGAAATCAGTTCTTATATATATTGTTCCAAATGTGATTACACGTTTCGTTCTTAGTGGCTACAGTGTTTCCTTCTCAATTTCCCCCCCCCCCCTCTCTCATTGCCTCTCCTACCCTTTATACTCCCTTCTTCTTTTCTCTTTCTCTCCAACGTGCAAGTCAGATGGTTGGTGTTGATACTTGTCTCATCAGCACCTTCCTGAAACTCTTAGATAGTAGTTGTAAGACTAAAAAGTCACTGTTCAAACATCACTTCTCCATTAATGCGGTCAGGGTGTTAGTTGTAGGGCATTTAATGCAGTGATAGCAGCTTTTCCTTTAAATATTTTCTAATTTCTAGCTGTGCCATATGTTTGTAAGATATGCCGTTAACAATAGGACCTTCTGGTACCTCATCCTGAATAGCAAAATATACACTCTGACATTTGCCTTACTAAGCCGAGGATCTATTCTTCCTCAAATTACCTCCTAATTCTTCATAGTCAAAAATTGATAGTGAAACATACCATCTACTTCTTCTAAACTATTGACCTGACTTCGAACATTTGAATCTCTTCGAACAGACCTAAAGCCCAATATATGTATTTAGGCCTCTGGCCCCTACAATATTTATTATTAATTTTCAAATACAAAGCACTTTAAATATATTAGTTGTTCATTAACTAATATATTAATTTGAGAGATTGAAATCAAATAAATGACTAGTCCATTAATATACACAATCAAAACGGATAGCGAGTGTTATTTATAAAAATTAAGTTAAAATAGTATAATTTATAAATTGAAATATAATTATTTATATAAAAAAATGTTCCAATAATAATTTTTAAAATAACAAATCCTAGAGATTTAGCAATAAAACAATATTACCTATACGCGCCGTTTAGTTTAGTCTTTATCCTGAGGCTGAAACACCTGAAATAAAACACATTTTGTGAGCTAAGGTTTAGCTTTTAGGGTTTTTTTTTTCGATAGAGAGTGCAATGGATGTGAATGGTGTTCCTCCCAAGGCTTTATCGGCGGAGAGCCTGCCGATATTCAAAGAAGGGATAGGTCTAGTTTTCTCTCGGTGGTCGGCGCTCCAAATGGCCGTCGAGAACGAGTGGGGCGGCCGTGACTCGCGTCTCAAAGCCGATCAAATCGGCTCCGATATCGTCTACTGGTTCACTCAGTCCAAAGGTACTAAAATCCATCGTTACCTTCTTTCTGCAAAATTTCAATTAGATGAAACCTGATCGGCTTTATGAATTAGAATTTGAAAATGAAAATTTTGTGCATTAGAATCATTTCTTGGTTATTGATTGGCTTTTTGTGGTTGGAATTAGCTAATTTGTGATTAGAATATGATATGATTGGAGTTTTATTGACGAAATTATATAATTGTTTTGTTTTAATTTTTTGATTTATCTTGATAATTTGTTGGAATTCACAAAATTGGTTTTTTTTTTTTTCTTTCTTTTTTAAAGGTTTTTTTTTTTTTACCTGGGATTGGTGGTTAAATTTTGTTTTATTAACTAAATGGGTTTGTTTTAACCTAACTAATGTATTAAGTTTTGTAATGAAAAATGGTTTTGATTTAATTTGCTTTTCTGTTTGAATTGTTCTTTTTTCTTTTTTTGTTTACTTATTTTTGTTTCTATTAGTATTATTTGGTTCAGTTGAGTACTTCGTTTTGCTAAGCAAAGCAGGAATTGATAAGTATTCTATGATAAGAACTTCCTCAAGAAATCTGAGATTGATGGGGGTTTAGTATTTGATGCGCTTTATGGTCCAAGTAATTTTATAATTCATTTTAGTGAATGTAGTTGATGGACCAAGTAATGTGTTTGAGCTTGGTGAGAGAGTGTAATTAAGTGTGTGTGTGTGTGTGTGTGTGTGTGTGTTTAGGAATGGCTACGGGTTGGGTTTTTCCATACCCGGACCCGGCCCATTTAATAAACGGGTTTTTTATGTTGAGCCCAGACCCGCCCCACGGCCCCATTTAGCCCTACCAGATTTGGGCCCAATCCGCGGCCCAAATCGTGGCCCAACCAAAAAAAATTTTTTGAATGAAGCCCAAATTCATTTTTGCCTAGATTCAAGCCCATATAACCAGATTTTTTTTTTTTTTGTCTCCCATCTCCGTTTAGACACTGCATTTACAACAAACACGAAACACAATATACCCAATTTCTTCCACAATATATTACAGTTACACCACAAAGTCTCAGAATTTCAAGTCTTTAAACTACAATAACTAGAAGTAGCACAACCCATCTGTTGAAGTCCATAGTTTAAGTAGAAAACACCAAACAAAAAAATTGAAACAAACATCTCATATTCTCAGAGACTCAGATATTTAAAAAAAAAAAAAATGAATAGAAGTAGAGAGCCGGCGATGAGATTGAGAGTGAGTGAGAGCTTAGACCAGCGGTGAGAGGCTGAGATCTTGGACGGCGCTGCTTGAAAGTGAGTGAGAGTGTGAGTGTGAGACCATGTGAGCTGAGATTGAGAGAAAGAGGGAAAACAACCTGATCGGAGGTGCACGTGATGGCCGGTGGTGACAGAGATCAGAGGTTGGGGAGAGCAGAGTGATGCGAGGAGAGTGAGAGGGAGTGAGAGCAGCCGAGTGGGAGAGGAGAGTGATGTGCGGGTAAGAGGGTTGGCGGCTGAGTGAAATGGGATTAGGGGAGTAGGGTTTTTTTTTTTTTTTTTTTTTTTTTTTTTTTTTTTTAACACACACACACACACAGAGATGGGGGTATTTGGTATTTTACCCTTAAACGAGTCGGGTCAGGTCCGGGTTTGGGCCGGGTATGGATAAAACCCTGACCCGACCCTATAATTTATCGGGCTGGGCCTGTATCCGCGGGTCGGATATAAATTGCCATACTTATGTGTGTATAATAGTTACACACACACACACACACCCTGACCCAACCCTATAATTTATCGGGCTGGGCCTATATCCGCGGGTCGGATATAAATTGCCATCCTTATGTGTGTTAAACAGTTACACACACACAGAGATGGGGGTATTTGGTATTTTACCCTTAAACGAGTCGGGTCAGGTCCGGGTTTGGGCCGGGTATGGATAAAACCCTGACCCGACCCTATAATTTATCGGGCTGGGCATGTATCCGCGGGTTGGATATAAATTGCCATCCTTATGTGTGTTTAACAGTTAGTTTGTTTCTCAAAAAAAAAAAAAAAGGCTGATGTTTAATTTTTTTAAGATTGAGGTGAGGAACCTTGGTCCCCAATGTTATGAATTTCACATTTTCAATTATTTCACTGATAAATTTTTATTATTATGTTTTTTTTTTAGAGCCTCTTTACATGGATGATTTAGAAGCTATACTTGAGGAAGGTTTGTTGACCCTCAATACCGAGGTTGATGATGGCAGCATTGAGGAGGTACACATTCTCTAAATTATTCAACCTTGACTTGGCAGAGTCCATAATTGTATTTGATAATGGGGTTTTGTTAGTACTTCCAATAATTATATCATGTTTTGTAATTTGACTACATATATCAATCCTATTATAGTATCTAAAGTGGTAAAGAAACTACATTTTTTTATAAAGCTCATTCTTTTCCTCTTCTTCTTTTTCTTTTTCTTTTTCTCTTCTTCTTTTTCTTTTTCTTTTCCTCTTTTTTTTATTTTTTTATTTTGGGTGGCCTTGATATTAGGAGATCAGCCTCTCCAAAAAAATATATATATTTGACGGTATGGCTATCAACTACCTTTCCCATGCCCTACAAAAGTGGGAGATTTGTGCACTAAGTACAACCTTTTTTTTTATATTAGGAGATCACCATAGTTCTTTAATTGTGTATCTTCGTCCCCTAGCCATTGTGGATTCCTTTATTATTTATTTACGCCTGTTTGTATCTTTAAAACCTAGGTAAGAATGCTATAGTTCATGCTCTTTAAGTTTTACTCAATTGGTCAGGATTTCTGTAATTTTAATGTCTCTCATTTGAACGCTTACGTTCTCTGGTTAGTCTTTTAAATATGAGGTTAATATTTACAATTGGGTGTTGGTTTTTCTGTACTTTGTCTAACTACACAGGTAGCCTATAAACTGATGGTTATGCATGAAGAATGTTTGGAAGGGAAGTTTCAGGCTATTGAAAGCCTAAGGGAAGCCAATCAAAATAGAGCTGCTGTTCATCATGTCAGACAGGTGATTTATGTGTAGAAATCTTGGCCTAAATCCTTTATGCTTCTTAATCAGAATAATGTCTTATAAGGTGTCATTCTTTTGTTTTTCCTAGATTCTAGTGTTTTTTTTTTTGGTGTTGCCCTTGTGAGGTAGTTGGAAATTTTTAACAGAACTTAAATGTTTCAACAAGAGGTGCATCAGTCGACATGATGTAGGTAGTTTAATGCATCATGTACAACCAAACTATGCCTGGTCTTTGGGTTAAAAAGCATCTCTCCTCCCCCCCCCCCCCCCCAACACTTCTCTTAAAAATGGAGTGGTAGGTCAATTTAGGAGTTCAAGTCTTGTGGATTGTGTGAGTTGCTTAGATGAGAATGTAACAACCAATTTCCATTTGCTGAAGTGGAATTTGGATTGGCAAGTTTGTGTGTTTTCTCTGCTGTAAGCTCTGCTTAAGAACTTTTGACTGGCCCTGCCTTATAATGTTTGCCAACCTAGTAAGAAATATTGTGAGACCAGCAATTTTCACTTTCTTAGGAATTTCTGTAAACCTATGTGGTCCCCTTTATATTAGTAGTGTGTTTTTAGTCAAATATCAAAGAGAGTTGATAGAAAACTTAAGCTTTTCTATGTAAGAAAAATGAATCAGGAAAAAATTTATTATATAGGGATCTTTCTTCATTGTAACTTGAGAACTTGATTGTGTTGTTCCCTTTTTATGATCCTTGTGTACTTGGGATACTTTTGATCGTTAATAATGTTTTGTTACTTATATATATATATATATATATATATATATAATGTGTCTACTTACACTACTACTAGTACTACCATTATGTTGCAAATTGTGCAGTGATTGCCTTCCTGCTTTTTATGTATGTATTATCGAAATTTTGTTCGATGGGATATTAGGATTCTTTCATTTGATGTATAATCATGTATGGTGGAAACATAATCTCTTTTGCTCACCGAGTGCCTTGAGGCCATGAATCAAATGATTCAGTGTACAAGAATTGTGAGGCAGAAATGAAAATTTTTATACTTTAATAATGTAATATCTCCTCTTCTTCCCTTTTGCCAGGCTGTGAGTGATGATGATGACGACGACGACGACGACGACAATGATGATGACAATGTAAGCAGAGATGTTGCCAATAAGAATGAGAATTCGTCAAATATGATGGTGGATGCACCAGAGTCCCAATCAAATTTGAATCATGTAAACATGATAGTCGATGACCCTAGGCCAAAGTTGGCAGATGAAACGGAAGATGGATGGGTCCAAGTTTCACGCAGACGGAGTAGGGGTAAAAAAAATTAGGTTGAAACGGTGTACCACATTGCCCTTTCAATATATCTTCTCTGTTTTCTTTTTTGGTTCCCCTTAAAAGTTTTGGTTTGCCAAATTATGAGTGGTGCTACACAAGAGTTATATTGCTTGATTGAAAATCAAGTTTTCTTTGGTTTGAGGATATGCTAGGATGCGGTTTTTATTTGGGTATATATGCAGTATTTGTGCGTGCACATTTTCTGTGAACTCTTTAAAGTATTTAAAAGGATAGATATCAAATTATCATGGTCTTATGTATTGATTCATTATTTAACGATAGAATTGGGTTACATTATTAATAGAGCAGTCTTTGATAGCTATGTAATCTCTTAGGAAGACGTTCAAGCATTGAATTCATCTCTCCAAGAGATGGGTTTTCTATGCATTCAGATGAGTCAGTGTAATCAATAGATGTGAGTTCAAGTAGGGATGGCAAACGGGCAATCCAAAATCCGTGCTGGGCAGGTTGGGATTAGGGCAGGTTAGAGGTTTTTGGGCTGAAAATAGCCTAATTTTGAATCAATTATACTTTATGCCCCCTCTTTCACCTCAATTCAAACGGTCCATAAATCTCATTAAAAAGCTACTAAAATAAATTATAACTTTCAAACACAGATTTCAAAGAAGAGCCAAGTGGTCGTTGTCTTTTTCTATTGTTTATATATATATATATATATATATATATAATAGAGAGCATCAAGTAAGCATCTTAAAAAGAAATACTAAGAGTATTCACGACCGAAAATGTCATCCTATTCTATTTTATTATCTCAAAAGGTTATTTTATCAATTATATTATACCATGTTATAACACACTTAACATCCTATCTTTTATTTTCTTATACAATATATTAAAATAATATATCTACACAATAAAATATTTTTTTCTCTCAATGTCATTTTTCTCTTCCTCTCCATCTCAACCACTCATCAGTCATCACCACCTAAAACCCAGACCCAAAATTCCCAATACGAAAACCCTCTAGACCCACGCCACCACACCAAAATCCATTAGCCACCAGCCACTTGAGAAGCGGCCAAAGTTCTTCCATAGTGTATGAGACCCGCAGAAGACGTCATTTGCATTGAAGAGAATTACACACAATGCTCAGTAACAATCCATACCTCCAAATTGAAAACCCAAGCTCACCCAAACCTCAAGCTACAACAATCATTCTTGTCATTGTTGAGTCCCAGAAACAACACCCAAAACAATTTCTCGCTCCATACATGAGAAAGCAAAAATACACATAACACAAAAATACAATGAGCAAAGCTTGATTAACCACCAAACCTAGCTAACCCAAACTCTACAACTAAATCAAACCCCCACCATCTATTAATTTAAAGGCCAATGCATTGTTAAACATACCCACGCCGCCGGTGGCTCCACCAAACTATGAGACCCACGGAGGTTTGATTCTAGGGAAAATAGAGAGAGAGAGAGAGAGAGAGAGAGAGAGTTGAAATATCAGTTAAAGCAAACAGTAAAAAAGAATAAAATATTAATATTTTGTTTTACAATTAAGCTACAATGCAATTCTATATTTAGAATTGCATTCTAGTACAATTGCAATTTTTTTGCAATAGTCAACTTTTACAAGTCCGGATGGTGTGGGGGTTTTGGGCTTTTATGCTAAATTGAACCAACATATGGCATATGTCATTCTCAATGTGAATGCTCAAGGTATCAAGTAAGCAGTTAGAAGATCTTTGAAAAATCCTAGAAATGGAATTTACTGCACCGAGGACAAACTTAAGCTTTCAGCATTAATCACCCAACCAATTAACTGATCTGATACCAAACTTGGTGAACGTTTAGTAAGTGATTAACTCTAACTAATTGTTAAGAATCCAATTATCTTAGCACGCAATTGGGTTAACAACCCAAATAGCATTGGGCATTATGTTAATTTCATCAAGGCAGCCTGAGAAGGTTGGATAAGGCAGATGAGGTTACTGAAATGGACAAACGATTTTGCCTTGATTATTGTTTGTCTTGAAATGCATGTGTCTAGTCAGAAAATAATTTCATTCCACATCTTTGACAGAAGCCTTGCTGAATATGAAATGATTATTAGCAAAACCGTTTATAAAAAATATGGTCATCCCTGCCCTGGCCCTACCCACTGATGCCTTGTAGAACCACCTTTTGTTCTTCTAAAAGCAAACAAAAGATTACCACAGAAGCAATGGTGAATAGAAAGGGACACAACGGGTCACCTTGATGACGACCTCTGTGGTTGAAAGGAGCCTAACCGTGATGAAAAAATAGCCAAAAGAACCTCTATTGGTAAAAGGGAGATTAAAAATAAGAGTAATGCATTTCATTGGTCAATCCAATTGAACCCTCAATCAAAGAATCCCAAACGTGTTAGAACCAGTAAGATAAAACCATTAGTCATTTAGATCATGTTATAGAACTCAATCCAACTAAAAAAATGAAATTTGGAGTTCTGATCAACAGTCCTTGATCCAATGCTCTCCAAACTTCTATGGCAGCCTTCTCTCACTCCCATGCATGTGATTCAACCTTGAGGTGGTTCCTTGAAACTCAGTTGGATGAGAATATGAGATTACAAGAGTTGCACATGTTAGGATTAGTTAATTAGTTCAGATTAAAAAAAAAACAGGATTAGCAATGAAGTAAGTGGACAAAAAGGCTTCAAACCAACACACAAATCCAAAGGGACTATCAATTTTGAGCCCATAATACGAACACAAACACTAATCAAGTGGAAAGACAACCGATGAAGAATGCAAGTAACAAGTAGTAACCAAATAAATTACAGTAAGCAGTATTCAGCAAAAAAAGATATTACAGTAAGCAGTTGTAAATTGTAATACTCAGCCATCAGAAGCAACTACATTATTTAAGTTTACCCTATAAAAAAATTGTGGTTCAAGCAACCGTTTGACCACAGGAAAAGAAATACCACTCAATATTAAACGAGGAAAAGAAATTAAGAGGAAAAAAGACATAATAACAAAATTTCCTAGGCCCACAAAAATAAAAGGCAAGGAATACATGATAGAAACTATTGAAAAGACAAAACAAATACAATCTGTGACTCTCTGTAGGATGATGCACCGTGGTCGAGCAAGATACCAACTCATTCAACACTTTTGGCTGTTGCTCATGCTAGAGAGAACCAGCAGCAGCAGATCCAAAAACCCAAAACCATTGTTCGATGGCCATTGGCAATGAACAAAACTGGAATGTATGACTCCGGGAATAATATTAATAGAAATTTCTCCACCATGACATGGCTTATTACCATCACTGTGGAGGCTGTATGAAACCTGCCCTTTCTTCAGGTTTATCACTTATTTAGTATTAGGGACAAAAAATTATAAATAGAAAGCCGCAATACACTCTTTTTGAAAGTAACTCTTTTCTCAAAGGCCAAAATCTCTATACATCTTAAGTAGTCCGGTAATAAGAGTGCCTCCGCCTCTCAGGCTTCAGCCTCCAGTTATTGTCACTGTTTATGGGCTTTAATAGTCGCTCTGCTTCCATTTCAGATTGAAGCAAAGACTGCAGCCTCTTCAAATGTCCACTGCACTGGTTATGGTCAACAAAATTAGTTTTGCTAATGTTCGGTTCATCTGGATCAAAGTGTCTTTGGTAGGGCGATTGCCACTTAGCCTGCAGATATGCAAGTGACCTCCATGGAGGAAGTGGCATTGAATTCTGCTTGAGAGAAGATTTAGCTGCATCAACCATTATCTGAAGAAATTGTTTCAGCCTGGTCAAGGAACCCGCATATACGACTGGAAGTGAATTCAATATTCTGTCATATGAATCAACAGCTCTAGCTATTTCAAAGTGACTCCGGAAATCAATATCAATGATCAAACGCTCAGAGGTTCCAGTGCTGTTGTGGTTGATCACATCAATATATTCATGATCCCCTGCATAACAATTGATTTGTACAAAAACAAATGTCAATGATGGTCAAATCTAATATTTCATCAGCATTCCATACATCAATATGAATCTCCCTTTCATTTAATAGTCATAATAAATTGTAAACAATCCAGAAATTACAGGAAAAAAAAATTGTAATCAAATATTAATTGCATAACAGAATTATTTCTGCAAAGGATGGTTTCCCACTCCAATTTTCATGCAATATAGGCAACAGATGCACCAGAAATATGGTTACAAGTCTCCAGAAAGTAAAATCCTGATAATATGCACTATAAATTAAGATTATGTAAATTTATTATTATTTTTTATTAATAAAAAAATATGGTTTTTGCCAATTTATAATTAAGATTTGCAGTTCAAGAGTTCAATAGCATACCTCCAGGGACCTTTCCACTACCCTGCCATTTGGTTGCACATACAGCGGCATCATATCCAGAGCGTCTCAGAAGCTTTACCAGAGAAAACCTTATGCAGCTGGCATTGCAAGCACCAGACTTGACATAGTGAAGATCCGTCTCATTCATAGACAGTATAAGAGAATTAACAACTGACATCAAGTCGCTCTCATACTGAGGCACCGAGATCTTACAAAACTGTGGTTGGAATAACAACAAATCAGCAAAAAACTAGCATTTTCATACTGATTAACAGTTGTTAAATTATTTTGTTTAAAACAAAAACAACACATATAGGTTGAATTATGTGCTCTATACACAATAATGGTGAGCAATTAACAGCAACAAATCGCAGATTTAAGTGGGAAAAGAATGAAAGAAAAAACATGATTACACCCCGGTCCTTAATTAAAAAGTTATCAAAAAGAACCAAAGATTGAATTGGACTTGTGTATGAACCATCAATATGTTGCAATGAACAGGAAACTCTAATTAAAAGGGCTCCCAAGACTCAGATCTAACAAAACAAAAAACTTAATCAACCATTAAATCAAGCATAAATATATTTTAAGCAAAGTGAAATTATAGCAATTTTAACAGTGTTTGTATAAAATATAAATAAAAAATAAAATAAAATAAAAAACCAATCATTTGTTTAGTAACATACTTTTGTCTCCCAGAGGACCCAGACAAGTATTCTTTGACACTTAATTATTACAGGTACCATTCCTAAATTGTAGTAAAAATAGCAGAAAAAACATATAAAGCAGGTAAATCATTAAAATATTCCTAATTGAAGGCAAACATACTAATTTAGTAATTTTGTCCTACCTCAATATTAATTGAACAACCAACCGTTTACTTTTACATGGATACAACAACCAAAATGAGCAACAATAGGAATTATCTCACCTACATAGTACATACTATCCATATAGTTGCTATACACATTTGTGACTTCAGACACTTTACACTACAGTTCCAAATCTATACAAACCAAAAATTTGTGTGCTAACCCCTCTGGTGAGCTTGATAAGCTTATCCATTCACGCGGTATGCTCATAAACGGAAACAGAACATCAAAAATACAAGCACAAATTTTCCGCGAGCTGATGTAGTCGTCACATACATCCCTTGATTGCCCCAAATATATGTTCACAAAAGTTTAATACCAATACCAAACTAAAAAAAACGCCCAAAGGAGGACATTTTCAGCCTTTTTTTCCCCCCTTTTTGATAAATTCAACAGTTATAACAGAGGAGAAAAAATTTGAATCATGAACGTCCCGCTAAAAACGCCAGAAGGTGCCAATTGAGCTACGAGTCTCTTGGCTTCCGCCTTTTTTTTTTCTTTTTCTTTTTTTTTTTTTCTTCTTCCTTTCAATTTCATTTTTTTGGTCTAATTTCCCCTCTACTTTCTAAGAACCAAACTTGATAAAATTCTGGGTCCCTAAATGTTGATAACAAAATAACGATAGCTAAAAAATAAAAATAAAAAATTCAATTACTTTTAGAGGTCTTTTTTTTTTTCTTTTTCTTTCTTCATTTCTCAATTAAGCAATCATTATTCACTATTTCATTACATTCATACCCTTCAGCCTCAAATAAAATTACCAAAAAAACAACAAACAATGTTCAATATAACCCAATTATGTTAATAAAAAGTCAAACTAATCAGGAAAGTTCCTCATATAGACAATTCTATTGAGTGAGAGAGAGAGAGCTACCGGAATTTTATCGGCGAGGAGAGAGAGATCGGAGAGACTGGACTCGCTGTCACTGCTACACCAAGACTCGGTTCCACCGCTTCCGTTCTCCAAGAAATCGCTAACCATCAGAGCCAAATCGTGCTCGCTCTCTTGGCTCAGGCTCAACCCTCCTCCTCCGATCTGACCTCCACCTCCACCTCCACCTCCACCTCCACCACCACCACCACCTGCACCTTTCGTCAGCCACCAATCCCCTGTCGGCACGCACACTTTGCAATCCATGATCTCCACCTCCCAAAAAAAACCACGTCGTTTTCGTTCTCACCGCGCCGATCACCACGCCGAAGAAACCGACGACGACGATTGTTCTTCCTCGCGACACTTGTCAACCATCCTCACCGATGAAATTATGTTCACTACAAACTCATTTTCTCTCTCCAAACCCTAGAACTCTCACGAAGCTCAGGGAAAAGAAAAAAACGTAAATTCAAAACCAAATTGAATTTTACGTATTCGTCTGAATTTTTTTTTTTTTTTTTTTTTTGTTTGTTGTTTTACAAAAACAACTAACAATAATAATAAATATTACAATTACAAACAATTTATGCGATTCTGCTTTGCGAAATTTGAAAACGTTTTCGGTGTTCTTTGGTTTGAAGCGAGAGAAAGAGAGAGAAATGTAAGAGGAAAAATTGGCCTTTTGCGATTTTGCTCCGAAAATAATATAATCCAAAAGGACAGCGAGAGAGAGAGAGCTTTTGGAATTGGAACAGAAAAGAAGGGGAACAGGAATTCAATATAAAGTGGGAAACTTGTTATGAAATGACGGTATTGCCCTTTGTTTCTGGCTTAGGCACCAGGTTGCTTTCGAAATTCTCGGGGAAGTGGATAAGGTGGGTGAGAGAAAATTTTGAACTTGGACGGGAAACAGGGGAATATTCGTTTATAAGTACCTAAATAAAAATGTGTATTTACCATTCCAGAAGTGAGAGGTGATACGTCCACAATATTTTTATAATATTTTTATAACAAATTATAGGTGGTTAGTTGTTATTAGTTCAAATTTGAATCTAACATTAAAATTACTTTTTTACCCCAATAATAACAGCTAATAATAACCTGCCACTTAGAATTTGTTGTGAAAATATTGTAGACATATCATTTCTCTTCGAGAAATATTACGTTTGCAACATTTTTACAACAAATCTTAGATGTTAAATTGTTATTTGTCATTACTGATGAGTAAGAAAGCATTTTAGTGGTGAATTTAAATTAAAAACATGTAATACCCTACCCCCTAAGATTCTCTATGTTTTGAATTGCTTTTTAGATAATTACCAAATTTATATATTATTGCCAGGAATGTAAAACAAACCTGTTGAGAGATGAGTAGGAGTAGGAGGAGGCAAATTATTTGAAGGAATTTATTTGGCTGAGAAAGATGTAAACCTTTTTAATCGTGGCTACATTAAAGGTGAGAACTAATAGCCTAAGTAATACTGTAGTGGATATAGAAGAGTTTGATTTTTGATCATTTACTAGAGACATTGTCAATATTGCCGGCAAAAATTTTAATTATTGATGGCTCAATTAAGTTTCTAATCTTAAAAAAAAAATAAAAGATCATTAAAGAAGCAATTTCATAGATTTGAAACCGTTCAATTTTCCTTTTTTTGAGAATTTAAAATGTTCAATTATTATACCAAAACTTATATTGTTTTATGATAATGTACAATTAATGCATATTGCATACTAGTACTTTAAATGATTCTCAAAATGCATACTGCATACTACTTTACATGATTCTCAAAATGCATTACTGCACACAATTATGCATCTTTTATTATTTTCCCCATAATTGATATAATAATAGGATAATATTCCATCATTTTTTTTTATAATATTTCATGTAGAGCAAGGAAGATTTGAACTTGTATGTCTTTATCAAAAATACCAAGGTATATTATTTGACCTAAAGGTCATCTGTTGAGATATATACTAAAATTTTTCATTTAATTTATTTAAAAAAAAAATTAGGCAAAGTTTCCTTAAATTTCAAAATTAAATTTAAAATGTGTTTGCATAACTATATGATTTATTGATCAATAAAAACATATGATCGAATTTGATTGGAGAATTTAAGATACTTGTACCTAAGTTGTACATTCTTTGACAATTGAAAGGTAAATATCTTATTGAAAAAATCACTCAAATAACGTTAATTATTTAGGAACCAAATACCCAAAAATAAGTAAAAAAAGAACCCAGTAGTTTTATACTTTTATTTATTTCTTCTCTTTTAAAACTAAACATCAAGTAAGCAAACAAGAAAGGATTTTTTCTTTTTTCTTTTTTTTGAAAACAAAGAAAAAAATGATTAAGGTTATTATGCGGTTAGATCAATCCTAGAAATAGAAATTTACAAGTTACAACATTGAGAAGAACAAACTCAAGCTCTATTAATCTTTCACCAACCAACAACTTAATTAATCATGTTTCCAAACTTGGTGAATGTTTGGTAAGTGAGATTAATTGGTTTTTAAGGATCCAAATTTGGGGTCAATATCTTAAATGTCATGGGCATTATGTGAATTCCATAAAGGCAACTTGTCATTTTCTTGGGGACCAAGTTATCACAACTTGGTGTACGTCAAATAAAAAAGAAAAAAAAAAAAAAAGTTATCACAACTGAAAGAAACAAAACAAAGGAGTACTGTAGTTATAACGGTCATAGGTTTAAATGGAATATGACGTAAGCCACAGAGGGACCGACCTCAACATTGACCGGTGACCTGGATCTGGTTTCCTCGTTGGTTCAGATTTCAAATTTTTTTTTAATGTACTTTTTTTTTTTTTTTTGTCGTGGAGACCTTTTTAATGTACTTGAAGCACGTCAAGGTTAACATAAAATAAAAACCTTACAACGCATCATTTGAAATTCTCATGAAAGTATTAATTAATATTAATTATCTATATGTGAATTTGAAATGATTTAAAAGATACTCCTAAAAAAAAAAAGACAGTTCATTTTTTTTTTATACAAGATAGAATGTATACTCTAGTATAATCTAAGTGTACATATATGTGAAACTTCATCCTAAAGACTCGAACTCCGACCCTTACCCTCCACACTCCACAAACATTTATATTTGTGGAGTAACTACCGCACTAAGGGTGCGCGGTAATAAAGATAGTCCATTATTAAAAAAATAAAAATCATATCAAAGTCTTTAATTAAATTTTAAAGATTTTAACTAGTTAATTAATGATTCTAAAATATTTGTAACAATTAACTATATCATATAATTAAAAAATAAATAATGATATGTTCACAATATTTTTATAACATATTTATAACAAATTTTAACTGGTAAATTGTTACATACAGTTATTAGGGATTAAAAAATTAATTTTTAAATTAGAACCAATAACAATGTACTATCTAAAATTTGTAAAATAATATAGATATAACACTATTTTTTTTAAAAATAAATAAATAATTTAAAAAGTAAGACTATGCTAAGTCCACCAAGTCTCCAAATTCGCCGTGGCCACTTAACAAAAAGTCTTTATCACTTCTTTCTTGGCAAGTTACACGCAAAAGTCATGATATATAAATGATTTTACCTGCATATTTAAACACAATAATTGAACGGTTCAGAATCTCTGATAAAATAAATTTATATCAAAAGGTGGAGCAATCAATTAAATTTGTATGATAATGTTTGGTTGCATAGTGCTGAAACTTATGATGGGCCAATGACACTAGTGATAATGACTTGCAAAAAGAAGATGCTAGAATTTGCCAGACGTGTTTGTGTTTCAAGAATTGATGGTGATCAGTGCAGAAAAGACGAGTCACGCGGGGTTCCTGTGGGGCTAATCCGCTACATAGTGGTATTTATCTTTCTCTACTTTAAAATAAGAAAACGACCCAACGCTGGCTCGTTATATGATAAATTATAAATAGTAAAGGTAAAAAATAACGAGTTATAACTTGCAACACCACGAGTTATGCAACAAGGTGCGATAAAAATTGCAAAATTTTGTGCGTTGCCTAAGGAGAAAAAAAAAAAAAAGGACAAGTGCCAAATTGCTACAGCAATTAATCATCGCCCCTAAAGAAGTGACCGAACCAGCTCATATTATTAAATTTCTTGATGGTCGGCCAATTAGGACCAAAAGAATCCTATGATTAACGTTAAAGGAGTTTTAGGCACACACGCAAAGTTTTGGCTTTGCATTACAATTTACATTTACAACACCAACCAATAGCCTAGGGCAGACAATAATTGCTGCTTTAGGAGTGGGGTTTGGTGTTAATTTTTTAAGTTGAACTTTTTTCATTACAGGCCAAGAGTTACTTTTGAATTTTGATGCCTTCTTTTGGATTTTGGGTAAAGAGAAAATTTGGCCCCCAAGCAACACTGTCCATTCGAAATGCCTTTGACGTTATGTTTAGTTTTTACAAGGAAAACTGATTTGTTGTTTATAATGTATACCTTGTAATCGATTAAGTTACAAGATGAGTTCATGAGTCATGACAGCTAGGCAGGCTTAAGTGGTTCAATTATGACTGGAAACAAATTATAGCCCTGTTTAAAGACTGGAAATTTCTTCCGGTTTTAAATATAAAAAAAATAAAAATTTTATTCTCCGGTAAAAAAAAAATTATGTTTTCCCTAGTTTCTAAAGAAATGTTTTTAGAAAATAACAACTCCAAAACGAAAATAGATAATGTCTTCTTTTTTTCTTTTCTTTTTTCTTTTTTTATGTTCAGTCCTGTTTTCAAAGAATGTGAGAACACAAAAATAATAATAAATCAAAAACCCTTTTTTTTTCATCGATTGCTGGATAAGGGTAAGAACAAGGATTGGATGGATTGTACTTGTAGGTCACCTTGGATTGCAAGGTAGGGGTGAGGGGGGCCATGGTTCATCATGGGTTGAGGTGGGGATGGTTTGGACAAGTTCTTTTTGAAACTAGACAAGATCTAAGGCGCTTGTAATAAGATGAAAGATGAAATGACTTAAGAGCTGAGATTGAAAAGAGTGATGATTGTAGTTAAGAATTAGAAATATAAGGACATTTGGTAACGTTGTTCTAAAAACGTTGTTTGTATTTTTTAAAAATATGTGTGGGTAAAAAAATATGTGAAAATATGTGTAATGTTGTTTAAAAACTAAAGATATGTGTTTAAACACGTGTATCAAATGAACCCATATATTCTTAGTCAATGACACATGATTTGTGCTTTGATTTTTCAAAAATTGCTTTTTGCTTATGCTCTATACGCGTTTTCATTAAATATAACAAAAATTAGGTTTTATTTTCACCCTTTTTTTTTTATGGGGTTTTATTTTCACCCTTAAAAATAACGTTCAAAGAACGCATTCTGATCCCTTTGGGTGCCTTCTTATTATTTTTGTTTTATGGTTGATACCCAACCATAGAACAAAAATCATGGTTGATGCATAAAGCCATTCATGCTAAACTCCAACAATCATTTAGCTATAAGAAACACAAATTGTTAGATCATTTCCAAAAATCAATACTCCAAAACACTTTCTACTCAATTGCTTGGCCCTATGCCGGGGAGTTGGTCCCTGAAAGTGGAAGTGGACCCATTCATACTGGAGAAGGAAAATGCTAGGCCAATAACTCTTAACATGTCAGAAACAACCTTACAAAACATTAGAACGTACATTGATTGCAAGCTTATTCAATGAATAACATGCCCAACCAAGGATCCTATGAAGAAAAATTATATTTTAGTCCAGTTCATCCATTTCACACGAAAATGGCTATCGGTCAACACTGAGGATTGAAGATTTGAAGTTTAATATCCAGTAATAAATAAATTTGGAAGAAGCAAGATCATTCTCTTAAAAGGGAATCTGATGATTGCAAGAAAAGTAAACCTTCAAGGGGGAATCTAATAATTGCCTAAAGAACAGCACAGGAATTTTAAATGCACCTAACAAATATTAGAAATATAAAAATAATTCTTACGCGAATAATACGAGTCCTCATTCATCTAAAAATAAGTTTTTTTTGAGAAACACATCTAAAAATAAGTTAAATATTACTAATTGACATTATTAGCTGCCTAAAATAACCAAATTGACTTAAAAGAGACTTAGCTGTCATGAAACCTCATCAGTGTATTAAGAGTTTTGATCGGAAGCATGGAAACATAAAAGAGGTTTCGGCAAACCATATTATTGATTCAGTTCTTAAATAAGTTGAACCAACAATAAAACCAATTCAAAATTGAACTGATTTTATTTTATAAAACTATCAAATTTAATACAAGTTTGTGGTGGGGATATGAATGTGAAAATGCAAAAATTAAAATTTTGATTTTAGAGGAAATTTATATATCTAATAATAGGTGAAGTTAAGAGAAACTCAAATTAAAATTTCAAATTAAAGTTCTAATTTTGCGCCATGTGTTCTAAATTATTTATTTTTAAAGAGTTTTATATCTTAATTTTAGAATTAAATGTGAGACCACATCATAAATATTCATCCAAATAAGTTATTAAGTACAAAAATCAAAGAGTTTAGAATAAATGAATAAAAAAAAAGTGTCTCACAATAATTAAAAAAAATATGGACAATTTACATTTTATAACTAATAATATCCTTACAAAAAATTTTAAAAAGTTAACAAAATATAAAAATAACTATCAATAATATTTAAATCATATATATAAGAATTATATTATGTATCTTATTATATATTTTTTAAGTGTATCCATACATATGCATGGAAGTACAAGCTAATATGTTTAAAGAACCAAAACTAAAGCTGAATTTTTATATGAATATACATCTAATTTCATATTGAACCAGTTTCTTAAACCCAAAAAAAATTACCAAAACAAAATTCAACTAAAACCAATTCTAACTGGGCCGATTTTGTGGTTTGTCAAAAGACTCAACAGTCAACACCCCCAAGTCAAGTGTGAGCATATTTATTATATGGGGGTAGGATGGGACACGTTCAATCTAACATAATTCCTCCACTTGCTCTCTCAAAGAGTTGTGGATAATACCAATCCTTTTCTCTTCTTTATGAGTCTTTACATTGAAATTAAAATGATTACAAGACTAGAGGACCACCTACATGTGACACACAACAACTCATAATTTTAGGGTGGGGACAAAGAAGGGAACATGAAACAAGATCCGGTTCTTTCTATCTGGCTTCTTAAGGAATATGAATATCCAAAACATATCTTCCTTTCCCTAAAAACGCAAAGGATTCTAACATGATTTCTGGTGCTAAATATAGACATCTGGCATACTTTGATGAAAGGAAAATAGACACAAGAAGAAGAGACAGAAGATGCTTTAAACTACTTTTTGGTGTGTCCAGTTTGGTTTAATAGCTGGATCAGCTCACAACTGTCCTTTCCTAATGTTGATGAAGTACAGCCACTGGATCAACAATCCAGATGAGAAGGTAGTAGTGTACCATATAACATAAGGGTTTTTCAAAAATGCACAGCTTAGGCATCTATTAATAAATTATTTTAGGAACTTTTTTGTTAAGGAAAATTAAAAATATATTTATTTAAAATGTGTGGGCACAGGGGCCCAGGATCATGTACTAGGCCACGTACCACTTGGAATCCTAAGATCACACGTTGGGCCTTGCAGGGGTAAAGGCCCAAAAACGCCCATTAGGCCCAATCATGTCCGAGGATGAAGCCAGATCCGAGGAGACGAAAAGCAAATGCACGGACTCCCAGAACGTATTAGTGCGTTCTGGAACAAATAAGGTCGGCCGAGGAGTAGACCTAACCCCTAATGAGTGGAACTCCCTAAAATATCTAAGGAAAATGCTGCCACCACCGCATTAAATGTGCTGCACCTACTCCCATGACCGCATTTATGTGGAGAAGACCTCTGAACAATGTAATCTTGGTCACCGCAACTCTTAGGAGACCAAAAAAGATACATTATGGGACAGGTACTCAAGTGGAGGCTTAAACAATCGACAAGTGTAAGGTGTAGATGATTTAGAAAGAGCTATATAATGTAGAGGTCTCCTTCGAAAGTAGGGGGAGATAGAAAAAAAAAAGACCAGAAAGCTTGTGTAAAAATTAGGGACAACTAAACTGAATATAATCTCCTCGGACCATTGCCGAGGGCGTCTTATTGAATTAAACCCTGCATTCTATCCTTTCTTGGGCTCAAAGTCTATCTGGTTGATTGTTTATTCCATTCTAGCCCAGTTCTCGATTCCCATTTCTCTACAAATTCATTATTGTTGGGCCTTTGGGCTGGTCCATTCTCCTTTGGGCCGGCACCCCAATAAAACGTGTCCCTACAAAATGTTAGTCATTTTTTTTTATAAAAAAATTTCTAAAATAGTTTATTAATAAATGCCCTAGAAGGCATACATTAGTAAAACCTATAACATAATTATTCCCAGGCTTTTTTATTTCTAAAATAAATAATAAAACAAAAATTATTTAACCGAAGCCAGGTTTTCAAGACACCATTTTATTTAAAATTACTATAAGTCTATAACACACCACACCCCTCCCCCCCCCACCCCCCCCCCCCCCCGGCACGGCGGCTGCGGCAGTTTCTTGCATAGGACTGCAGTTATCCTATATCTATATAGATCAGCATGTAAGAGCACTTGCAACAGTGAAGTTAAATAGCTATATTGCTATTTTAGCTCCATAAATATAACAAAATTGGCTCACAGCAATGGAGCTATTTTTCTATATTTTAGCTAAAGTGTTGCGGTGCACGTCTAAAGATAGATGTACACTGTAGCACACATCTAAAACTCAAAAATGGTTTTTTATTGGTTTTCCCGATTAAAATATTGATTTTCTTCCTTTCTTTTTTCTCCCATCCGCCTCACTGTCTGATTCACTTCACTCCAAAACTCCCATTCACTCCAATACTCTCATCTCTCACATCTCCTCTCACTTTCTCAGACAATCCTCAAGCTCTCAAGCCGTCCCACTTCTGCAGCGCCGGCCGGTGCCACCAGCAGTCCCAGCCACCAATCAGCCCAGCCGTACCGCTTCTCTTCCGCCGCGGCCCGTCCCACCGGCAGTCCCAGCCGCCGATCAGCCCTCAAGTAAGTCTTCCCTCTCTCTGTGTTTATTTTGCTCCTAATTTTTGTGTTTTTTTTATAGATCTCTCTAACTTTTATTCAAACCAAACCAAACCCCCGAAAAAAAAAAATCCAAATCCAAGAAAACAAATTACAAGAAATGTATTTTTCTGTTGATCGTTGTCTGAAACGCTCACACCCACCACAATTATTTATTTTTTATTTTAATAAATAATTATAATATAAAAAAATTCCTACATATAAATATAGTAGTTGGAGCTTGTGTATTCCTGCGAGTCCAAGTGTGGAGCATGTAATTGGATTGTGTTAGGAACTGTTTGATGAAGTATTTATAGAAGGAATTGTTTCATAGAGGCTGTTTTCTAAAACTGAGTCATAAGAATGGGTATAACAGAATGTGGGATTTTTGATTCAGGTATAACGTAAAATAATGGGTATAACAGAATGTGGGATTTTTTATTTGGGTATAAGATCAAAGAATGTGTTCAATGATTTCTTTTTCTTGTTCTTTCAGTTTATTATAAGATCAAAGAATGTATTTGTATTGGAATGTATTGGGAATTTTCTGTTTGTAGGAATTTGTTGGCGGCGGCGGTGGTGGTGGCGGTGGTGGAAGAGTCAGCGGCGGCGGTGGTGGCGATAGCAGTGGCGGTGGCAACAGCGGCGACGGTGGCAATAGAACAGTCGGCGGCGGCAACAGTGGCGGTGGTGGCAGTGGCGGTGGCAATGACGGTGGTTGTGGTAACGGTGATGGTTGTAGGTGGTTGTGATTGTTGTTTATTGTAATGGAGATATTATTTTATTGTAGTGGATATATTATTTTATTGTAATGTTTATTATTTTATTGTGTTGAAAGCTAAAATAGATCCACTGCTGTAGCATGTGTATAGTTAAAATAGATAAAGTAACTTTTGGTGGAGCTAAAAAGCTAAATTTTTAGCTCCACTGCTGTGAATGCTCTAACACATCATGATACCAATAATGAGCATATGATGGTACTATGCCTTAAAAATTAGGATCATATTAACATATGTTTTTAGGGTAATTGTTAATAAACCATAATAGAAAAGTTTTGACACCACTTTTATAGAAAATATAAAAAACTGTCAACAACATTTATTATTTTATCATTCTCCCAATAAAATGTATCTAAAAATATTTTTTAAACTAATGCCCTTATAACATTGATTAACATTTCCCTACAAATAATGTAAAAAGTGCGAAACAAAGGAAGCAATTGAAAGTACTGAAAACTTCACTTTTATATTAAAAATAATAATAATAATAATAATAATTTAAAAAGTAATTGAAAGTTTATGGGTAAAGACGGGAAAATAACAAAGCGTATTAAAGAATTTTCATGCATAAACCTGTAGCGTATAAGACAATCACAAGATGTTTGAATGATAAGCATGCAACACCCATGAATTTCAAACATATTTCCAAATTGAGAACTGAGCACGAGAAAAACTGCCTAGCACTCTCAAAAAATCTTTTCAAACATTTCTTAATCACATGAATCTTAAAGTTCATCTCAAATTAAGCTTTAAAAGAACATTTTTCATAATTCACATTTCTCTCCAAAGATAATGTTACAGAAAACCAAAATTAGATTCAAAGTTCACTGTAGCCAGAATGATGTAAAAGACCCAAATTTAACTCATGATGATTTGAGAATCATGAAGCAAACACAAATCAAATTAATTGACAACCTGAATCACATATGATGCACTGAAAAAAGACACAAAAACCCCAACTGCGTTGATCAGACAACAAACTAAACCAACCAACAATCTGAACACTAAACATGTTAGACTCTAGTACAAGTGATAGAGTAATAAAACAACCTAGGACAAACAACATATTACTACATCCCAACTAATTTAAGTTGAATCCTTTAATTCATGTCTTTTTTTTTTTGGGGCAGAGAGTGTATGTTGTAGGGTGGGAGGCAGAACTGAACCCACAACAAACCTGTGACAAGGGCAGAGGGGAAAGAGCTTTAACTATAAGCCCATTGGTTGAATCCTTTAAAACCATATCCCAAAAAAGCCTTAGCAATCAAGCTGTAAAAACTTTTTTATGTGGATTGAAGATCCTCCAAATTGGTTATGGCCATAGATGTTATAACTGATTTTTCGAATAAATATCAAATATTCTACCATCTGGACAAAAATAAAAATTCCAATTGCCATCTCAATCATAATGCTGATTTTCCCTCGTGAAGCCTTCAACTAAATTTGATCATTCCCTACTTTGTGTGCATTGGTCTTCACTGCACCTTTCCAAGCCATCCAAGGTGACCTTTATCTTGTCATCAATTGGTGACATACATAACTTTTAATTAATGTTTATTTCCCTTAATCTATCATTATTTTCATTGGAAAAATTATTCAATACTCCGGAAGCAACACTCCCTTCTCTCACATGAATGGTGGGTTCCATCATAAATTTAATTAATAGAACCCATTATTAAGTGATAGAAGGGAGCACTGCGCCCAGAATACTGAATATTACCACTTTCATTGCCACTAAACATTTAAACATCCTTATGTTTAATTGCTAATATGTAGGTTGACAACTGTAGTTTGGCCCACCAATGTTGAATTAAAAATTAATGTTTAAGAACAATTAATTGGATTAACTAAAAAAATGATTGCAGGACCATGAGAATTGAATCAGAATTTTCATTACTAATTAAGAAAATAAGTAAACAATCAAACATAAAGGGTTTAACACAAAGATGACAGCTACTTCACAATAACAAATACCAAAGCACCGTCAAAGATTCTGTTGGAAAGTTAATCCAAAGAGAACAGATGTATCTCCAAACTAGCTCGCCAAAATTAGTGTTTCCAATTGAGATGGAAGGTGATTAGAAAAGATGACATTATCGCCGCAGATGCCGCTGGAAAACAGAAGTGTTAGTTAAATCATGAAACCCTTTGTCCATTGGATATAATATTCTACTGTGATAGACTTGCAAACCACTTTGCCTCAATTAGATATACTAATTACATCAACCAAGAGGTAAAATCAGGGACAAAGGCAGAAAACCTACTGCTCTTCTCATAAGCAATAAAAGAAACAAGGAATAAAAATCCAAGATAAGAAAGAACATACTCTTGTTGCATTATTTGCTACTTGTGGTCGTCTATCAGATACTCTATCTTGATCTGGTATCAAGTCTGGACTATCATGCTTATAAAATGCCTGTAGGGCTCTCCCAACAAATGGGCGAACTATGTTCACTTCCATAGCAGATAGATTGTTAATCTGCAATTTGAGGTTAAAAGGATTAGGAGCATAATACTTGACAAAGAAATGCCATCAGAGATATATTATCACCTCTCTCTCTCTTCCGTCCATGCTATAAGCTATGTGCAAATATCTTTGAGCACAAACATTTTACAGGCCCCAACAAAGAGGTTTTACATCAAGCTCCCTTCAAGTATTAGCTTTAACCATATGACACATTGTCGTGAAAAATGCCTTACATTTGATTTAATGTTGTACCCTTATGAGCAGTTAGGTATTTTATTCAGTCTTATAGTTGTTATAAAAGAGAGCTGCTTGAGAAAGGGTCTTTGCTCTGAGATCAATTGCTCATATTAGTCTTTTTTGTGTTTTTTTCTTTACAATATACATTGGATAGGATGGTGTTCCTTCTAGTTGCTTTGCATCGTTGCCATCTTAAGTTCATAAACATTAAGAATTTATGATTTCAACTATCTAAAAGTTGAGTTGTTCAACTTTGATATTGCAATGAAACCTATATGCAAGTAAGCCACACAACAAGATTTATGTGGTTTGGCAATGTTCACCTGCTGTGTGGGGGGATCCACTAGTTGATAATCAGGGTTAAAGTTCTCTCACTATAAGGGAACATGTTCAAACTCTTTCCCTTTCTTTCTTTTTCTATAAATTTCTCTCATTTTTCAATATCTAAGATAGGGAGATATCTCTCAAAATCCACAAGGCTTTTAATTCCACTTTATAATATGCAGCATCCATAGATTCACAAAGGGAGATAAAAATGTATACCTTCAAAGCAAAGGCACGCTCATTAAGTGACTCTAAGTTAGTCTCAACTTTATGAAACCTTACATCCCTGATGTCCTCAATAAGAGACCTCACCTATATAAAAGATCTATGTCAAATTCCTAGCAAAAACTCTCATGCATATTTAAACAAAGTTGTGAGAATCTTAAACTCACCATATATACATCGGGGATGTCATCACGTGCACTATCATCCACAAAGTTACAGTTGACATCAGTATTGTTAAGTTATAAATACAGAATGTAATATTTACAAAACTTACTGGTCAAAAAGAAGTCTTGAGATCTCCACATAATGGAATGGTAGTTGCTCAAACACTCGTTGAGAATCTCGCTCTGCTTCCAAAACCTGCGTCAGCTTTTCTAGTCCGCAAAGCATGAAATGGTAAGAAATGTTTCTCAGTGTTACAAAGATCAATAATTTTCTATTTACAATCATACAAGTTAAACAGCCTGAATAACAACCACATTCCATTACATAAAGTATAAAATGTTTGACTAAATGAATTGGAACTTCAAAAATAGATGAACGACAGGGATATCAAATTAGCACTTTTGCAGGAACAGCTGTAAAAGTTTGGCACTACCGTTACGTTTAGATAATATAAACCACTGAACAAAAGCAGACGAAAAACACTCAAAACAGAAGGCCGTGCTTAATATACTTTCAGTTGATTGAAAGAAGGCAGTACATTAATACCACATGGATCTCTAGATCAGCTGAAAAGATTGATATGAAGATAAAAATGAGGAAGAATACTGAACAGCTAGTGGTTTGTGATATTTCTGCCCTATCTAAAAACCTCTTATCAACATTTTATGATTCTTTTTGTTCTCATTGAATTTTCTCTACATTCACATGCATGTATGTAGAAAAAGCATTCAATACATTAAAATATATACTAGAATAACAGTAGATCCCAAAATTCTATTCCAAAAATATATTAGAAACCAATAATCTTACCATTAATATATATATATATATATAATAAAGAGTGGTTTAAGTTTAAAAACCTTGTCAACCCACACTACCCTCCCCAAAACTGAACCATGATTCTTGAATCAAAATTCAAAATAGCATGCAGATTGCAGAACATATCCAATTAGACTCAAAATTTCATTTTTCTATTTATGGTACAGATAAACATATCCTACAAATATTTCCTTTTTGCTGAGGATCAGCATATACTCGTACATCCACTCCTCCCTGGCCAATTTATTGTCCCCAAAAGTAACTATCCTCACCATCTCCTATGAAACAACTAAAATCATGACAGATAAGATCTCTTTATTTTGATATATTCCATGATTAAGAACCTCTTGGTCTAAGATAATTTTACGAAATTCAAAACATAAAACCCCTTGATCATTGATATGAGTTAGAACATTGCAAGCCATTCCACCATTTAGAAGAAGAATAATAATAACTTCACTTGTATCTATAGAATCCCAACACCACATCTTTTAAAGGCACACTCTGGTCCAAGTTAATTGAGGTCATAGCATTGTCAAAGGAACCACCATCTCACAATATATTTCTTCTCTTTTTTGGCTTCAATATACTATTTGTCTTTATCTTTTAGCCCATAAGTGATTTTAGTCACTAATTTAATGCAATCACTTTCATACATAACGTGGCCAGACAAAAAACTTACACATCATCACCCCGTTAGGGACCAAAAGACTTTAAGTTTGTTAGGAACTAAAATCGATCACGTGAAACTTGTTAGGGGCTAAAGGCAACCAATTGAAACTTCAAGCGACTAACATCAATCATGGGTTAAAGTTTAGCGACTAATAGTGTATTTTGGTCCAATAGCTCTTAGCAAGAGATTCACTCCTAAATGACTATACTTAACATCTAAAACACAAATCATAGACAATCCAAAATTCACATACAACAATTACTTAGTTTTATACACATCAATCAAACAAATATGTGCGCGCATTCACACACGGAAATAGGGAAACCTTACCTACTGTCATCCACTGTGGCGGCCGAATAGTGCACTTCCCTCTCTTCTTCAACGCCACCGCAAGCCAAAGCGGGACCTGAGTAGCTAGTTGAGGGAAGAAAGGACCAAAATCCCCCTGTCAATTGTATCAAAACCGCACTCACATATATTAACAGATTGTATGCAATTGATTTCGTATGAATAGAAAGGGAAGGGCAAAGTTGGAAAAAGAAAATTACGCAGACGAAATTGAGAGCGTCCATTCGGAGATTGGGGACGATCTCGACCATTTCGTCCTCCGCAATGAACTCAACCTGAACGATAAATTTTTTCCAATCAGATCCAAAAACAACTGTGCTGTAAAGGTAATTCAAATTATGTGAAGAAAGTTAAAGCATACAGAGAGAGAGAGAGAGAGAGAGAGAGAGAGAGAGAGAGAGAGAGATACCTCTTCGGCAGAAAAAAGTGAGAGTTGAGGGTCAGATTGGCCGGCCATTGCTGTGGCTGTGGGTTCAGATGGATTTAGGGTTTGTGCTAAGAGAAGATTTATGTGATGAGGTTTGAGAGTGTAGAAGGATTGTGAATTTGAAAATGAGTGGTGGAACTGGTGACTGGTGAGTAGTGGAAACTGATCGCAGGGAAGATGGGGATGGATATGGTGGATTTGTGAAATTGTGACCGACTGTACCGTGAACCCTATTCTCTCTTGTGGCGGGAAATTTAAACTTTTTTTGTCTTTTTTTTTTCCCCGTTCGCGGGGAAAATATGAGCATAATGCATATTAGAATTCGGATTTTTTTTTTTTAAGTTAGAAAATTCAAAATTCGGATTTTAAATTTTTATTTGATTGATTAATTATATATGATTTTAAAACCACATCATCAAATTTTTTTTTTTTTTTTGGAGAATGACATCATCAATGAATTTAAGTTGGTATGAGTTCGTAAATTAAAATATGTTTAATTAATTAAGTTACATAAGCTCAAATTATAATTTATTCATGGGTTATACTAATGAGTACTCTTAGGTAATGGTTAACAATCCATTTTAGAAAAATTTTGACGTCACTTTTATGAGAAATATAAAAAACTGTCAAAACATTAATTATTATTTTTTCTTTTTCCGTAAAAAAATTTTTTAAATTGATTGTTAATCATTGCCTAAGGGCATCTGTTATCGCGTTCCTTTATTATTTATTAATCATTAATAAAAAATTTTAGAGTTGGTCAAGTTTGAGTTTATGCAAACAAATAAATAAATAAAACATTAACATCTAATATGGCTTGATCATAAGCTCGATTTTGTTTTTGTATTGTGTTTAGAATAATTTTGAACTTGTAATACTTTATATAATGCCAAGTATGAAATTAGCACCAACAAATTTTTCAAAAAATGTCCTTAGAATTAGGATGAATCCCAAGTCCTAACACATACAATAGAATAGTGGTAAAAAGATTCTTTTTTATTATTATTATTCATTTCTAACATAAAAAGAGCTATTGTGCACAAAAATAAAAAAATAACCAAAAAAATTGTGCTTACAAACCACAAGTTGTTAATAAATATATTTATTTAAAATATGTATTACAATATATAATTGAAATATTTAATAGGCATTAATTTGTGTCATTGAGATACTTATATACTTATGAATAAATTCAAGTTTGTCTTTAAAAAAAAATTAACATATTAATATAGCATGATCATGAACTTTTTTTTGGCTCATGTTCAAAATAATCTAACATTTTTTAACACTCTTTATAATGCCAAGTATTAAATTAGCAATTTTTTTTTTTTTTAAAGTTTGTGTAGAAAATTCTTTAAACAATTATGTACATTGAGTTCATAGAATTTAGTACACTCTTTGAAAAAAATGTACTTTAAATGTACAAAAAAATATACATTATTTTAAAAAGAGCAATACTTAGATACAATACTTAAGTCCTCTTCCTTAGGTTCCCTTTTAAAATTCTATCATGTGGATTTTTTCTCATGGGAAAGAAGTGTATTTTTTTAATTAAGTAGCCACATGACTAAATCTTAAGAAGAGAACTTACAGTACTGTACCTAAGTTTTGTCCTTTAAAAAATGTGCACAATAAATATACTCAATTGTGCACATTATTTAAAATTATATATGTTGAATAAATAAAATTTATATACAATATTTCCAAACTGTGTACATTAAATGTACAAAATTATGTATATTGTTTGAAATATGTATAAGTTGAATAAACAAAAATATGTACAATCTTTAAGAAGTGTGTACATTTTTTTTCCTTTTTAAAACTAAAAAATTGTGTACGTTGAATGTACACAATTGTGTGCATTTTTTATTTGTAGGGACACGATATTTAGACCAATCCCAAAATATATGGAATCTTGGCCCAGTGAGCCCAATACAATAAATTTGTAGAAAGTGGGACAAAAAGCTAGGTTTTAGTGCATGGATAACAGTTAATATGAATTTCATGACAATCAAACAGAGAGAAACCAAGTTTACCAAAGAAAGTTTGTCCTCGGCACAATTCGAGGAGCTTTGTTCTAGTAAATGTTGAATGAGAACAGTTACAAGAGTTCTTGAGATTGCTACCGTGCTTCCTCCCCCCCTTTCTCCATGGTAGGTTTCTCCTATTATATAGTCCATTTCAAACAATCTGGGTCTTCCCCTTGTTAATCATCCAAGCCTATACTTGAGTGTCTATCCCATCAGACACCCTCTCTGGTGTTTTGTGAGTTGCGGTAACCGAGGTAGCACTATTCAGGGGTCCTGTCCACATAAATGTGGTGTCAGCAGCTTTTCCCTAGATTTTTTTGAGTTCCTATCCTTCTTGTACATTTGTGGCACACGTCCCTGTCACTAGAGCTTCCTGGAAGGTCACTTTGATTACTAGGATCCATAACTGATCTGTGTTTAGCTTATCTGAGGAGAAATTCTTCCTCGGACTCGACTAAAGCCCCATGCTCTCGGCCAAAACCCCACGCTCTCGGCCAAAACCCAAGACCCAATTGCATGATTTGGGCCCATGACCCCACAATAGCCCCTCAAAACTTCGGTTTTTTCCTCTCACCCGAGGAGAAAAGTGAGGTTTTGAATTCTTAAAAGTTAATTCTACTGGATCCTTTGACCTACACCCGTGGGAGTGCCGTTTTACGCGCCTCATATTTGTACTGTAAATTGCTCCTTTCAGAGCTACCAATTTGAGGAGTTAGTTATAATCTTAGGTCTGTCTTGACACTTAGTGAGAAACAAATAGATATCATAGAACGTTACTTTCCTCAAAGTATGTCGTCCAAGGATCCATGCATAACTAAGGTTCCGTTTGATACTTGAGAGATACCATAGTGTGTTAATTTCCCCAAAGCATGCGGTCCGAGGACTCAGACATGACTAAAGTTTTATTTAACACTTAGCAGGAGATCTGAGGGACCTGACGTAGCTAAGGCTCTTCTTAGCAGAGAGTCTGAGGACTCGACGTAGCTAAGGATCTGCTTAACAGGAGGTCTGAGGGACCCGACGTAGCTAAGGCTCTTCTTAGCAGAAAGTCCGAGGACTCGACATAGCTAAGGATCTACTTAGCAGAAGGTCTGAAGGACCCGACGTAGCTAAGGCTTTGTTTAACACTTAGTAGGAGGTCTGAGGGACCCGACGTAGCTAAGACTCTTCTTAGCAGAGAGTCCGAGGACTCGACGTAGCTAAGGATCTGCTTAGCAGGAGGTCTGAAGGACCCGACGTAGTTAAGGCTCTGTTTAACACTTAGCAGGAGGTCTGAGGGACCCAACGTAGCTAAGGCTCTTCTTAGCAGAAAATCCGAGGACTCGACGTAACTAAGGATCTGCTTAGCAGGAGGTTTGAAGGACCCGACGTAGCTAAGGCTCTTCTTAGCAGAAAGTCCGAGGACTCGACGTAGCTAAGGATCTGCTTAGTAGGAAGCCTAAGGGACCCGACGTAGTTAAGTCTCTGTTTAACACTTAGCAGGAGGTCTGAGGGACCCGACATAGCTAAGGCTCTTCTTAGCAGAGAGTCCGAGGACTCGACGTAGCTAAGGATTTGCTTAGTACTTAGAACAAAGATTAGAAGATATCAATACATACCTTATAGAACTAACCCCGTGTGCAGAGCCCCTTTGATTTGCTACACCATTAACATATACCTTCTAGAATAAAGGTTCTCGAGGCATGTACTTGACGTCAAAAGCCCCCAGAACTGTGCCTCATTTAGCAATCCTCCCCATGTCATTAGCACCTCGAAGTATAGACCTTGGCCTCATGTAGTGACTTGCTTACATAGTAAACTGGCCACCATAATGGCTTTACCCAAGGACTCTTGCTGATGGGGGTCTGATCCTACCATAATTAACCGTTGCACTCACTATCATATAAGCTCTTCCCACAGACGACGCCAATTGTAGGGACACGATATTCAAACCAATCGCAAAATGTATAGAATCTTGGCCCAGTGAGCCCAATACAATAAATTTGTAAAGAGTGGGACAAAGAGTTAGGCTTTAGTGCATGAATAACAGTTAATATGGATTTCATGACAATCAAACAGAGAGGAACCAAGTTTACCAAAGAAAGTTTGTCCTCAGCACAATCCGAGGAGCTTTGTTCTAATAAATATTGAATGAGAACGGTTACAGGAATTCTTGAGATTGCTACCTTGCTTCCTCCCCCCCCCCCCTTCTCCATGGTGAGTTTCTCCTATTATATAGTCACTTTCAAACAATCTGGGCTTTCCCCTTGTTGATCATCCAAGCCTATACTTGAGTGTCTATCCCATCAGACACCCTCTCTGGTGTTCTGTGAATTGTGATAACCGAGGTAGCACTGTTCAGAGGTCCTATCCACATAAATGCGGTGTCAGCAGCTTTTTCCTAGATATTTTTGAGTTCCTATCCTTCTTGTACATTTGTGGCACACGTCCCTATCACTAGAGTTTCCTGAAAAGTCACTTTGATCATTAAGATCTATAACTGATCTGTGTTTAGCTTATTCGAGGAGATATTCTTCCACGGACTCGGACTACTCACGATCTCGGCTAAAGGCCCATGCTCTCGGCCAAAGGCCCACGCTCTCGGCCAAAGCCCAAGACCCAATTGCATGATTTGGACCCATGACCTCACATTATTTATTTATAAAATGGTGTATGTTGAATGTACATAATTGTGTAAATTCTTAAAAAAATTGTGCATTAAATTTATACAATTGTGTACATTCATTTAAAAATGTATATTGAATGTATACAATTGTGTACGTTATTTGAAAATTTTCTATGTTGAATGTACAATTTTGTATGTTCTTAACTTTTATAGCAGTTGTGGGGACAGCAACCCAAGACTGTGTGTCGGGCCTCATAGAGCCTGAGACCCCAGAATCATGTATTAGGCCTCGAAGGATTAAAGGCCCAAAACCACACATTGGGTCTCCAATTATGTACGAGGACAAAATAAAGTCCAAGGAGAGGAAAACGGGCATACGGAATCCCATATCGCAATTTATCACGTTTAGGATAAGTAATGACAATCCGAGGAGCAACCCCAGCTTTGGAGGAATGGATATCTCCAAATATCTAAGGGAAGGCTGCTACCACCGCATTAAATGCGCCGCACCTACTCTCCTGACTGCATTTATGTGGAGAAGACCCCTGAACAGTGCAACCTTGGCCACCGCAACTCATAGAAAGCCAAAAGAAGATGCATGATGGGATATGTACTCAAGTAAGGACTAGAATAATTGACAAGTGTAGGGTGAAGATGATCTTAAAAGAACTATATAAGGTGAAGGAATCTTCCTTAGAAGAGGGGAAGGGGAAGGGGAAGAAAGGGACGAAGTGTAACCTATTTTCTAAAAAGAGAGGACAGCAAATGTTATAATTGACTTTCTCGGATTCTTATTTGTAATTTAGTTTACTGAATTCAAACTTATTGTCTCACCATTCTGGAGACCTTGACCTATTGTATTGACCGTTTAAATCAATCTAGCCCAGCTTTTGCATCCCGCTCTCTAAAAATTCATTGTTTAGGGACCATTTGGGCTGCCCCATCCAGTTTGGGTTGGTAAGTTGAAATCTTGTCCTTACAGCAGTTGTGGAAGATAAGTCTGACTTTTCTAACTTCCATAGCAGTTGTGGAAGTTAAGCTTGAACCTTCTAACTTCCATCAACGTTGAGGAAGTTACTAAACAAGTAACCACTCCAAAGCTTACTATATAAGGACTCATCCACATCAAATGAAAGTAAGTTTCCACCACTCCTAAAGTTGGAATTCTTGAGTTCTAGAGAGAAAAACTAACTTAAGTATCGGAGAGTTCTTGGACGGTTCACCCCAGTTACCTTTAATCTTGTGCTTCTTCTTTTTTTTCAGGCCTTCCAAGTAACCTTTAGCCTATTGAAACCCGGAGCATTCAGCCTACTGAATTTTTGTGCATCATCAATTGGCGCCATCTGTGGGAAAGATTAAATTTGTGTTTTGCAATTTATCTTTATTTGACAAAAATGTTGTATAGTCTGGACAAGGTCTATGGCCACTAGTCCAGGCCACCTGGAGAGTGGAAATGCTTCCAGCCACCCTAACCGTGCTCACCAGTTAGCACCTGTTATGCAACCATCTTCCGTCCAACAAATACAATTTATAGCAGCCGCCATAGCAGAGCTAATCCGTCAGAATCAAGAGCTGACCTTGGAGATCAACCAAAAGAGGCAACATCATGAACGATGCGTGGAAGGACAAACTCAGAGTCAAGAAGTTAGAGAATAAGAAAATGTTGAGCGTGAGAATCACTCAAGGGGTACCGCTTCACGTAGGATGCCGCACTTGGAAAAGGAGATGGATCAAATGAGGAAAGCTATAGAAAAGATAAGGGAGAATATGAGGAGGGTGAATCACGTAGATGATTTAGTTCATTGAACTGATTCTCCTTCCATAACTTCCATCAATAGTCATCATCTGCCTTCCAAGTTTAAGATGCCTTCGTTGGATTCGTACGATGGAACGCGCAACACGTGTGATCACATTGTCACCTTCAAGACCACGATGCACCTTCAAGGAGTTCCGGATGAGATAATGTGTAGAGCCTTCCCAACCACTCTTTAGGGACTGACACGAGTGTGGTTTAGTAAGATACCTCCAAACACCATTGGTTCTTTTGAAGAGTTGAGTAAGTTATTCATCAATAACTTCATTGGAGGTCAAAGGTATAAGTGTTTCTCGTCCAGCCTACTAATTATAGAGCAAGGAGATAATGAAAGTTTGCAGTCCTTCATCACTTGCTTCAACAAGGAGACCTTGACAGTAGATAAGATGGACGATAAGCTACTATTAGCAGCCTTCCATAATGGAGTTAGTTCAGATCTATTCATTTACAAGCTTTATGATTAAGAACCTCAGCCCATGGTTGAACTCGTCCATTCAGCCCAAAGCTACATAAATGCAAAAGATGCGATTATTACCAAGAAGAGGAAGAAAGCAGAACAAATTGAAGCAGACCTTCCACGTCATCCTGAACAGGGCCTTCATCCAAAGAAGGCCTGAACAGGAGAGAAGAATAATAGAGACAACAGGAAGACAGATTCGTCTTTAGGAAGAGGTTAGCATTACACGCCCTTTAAAGTTTCACTTGGTCAAGTGCTTATGCAGATCAAGGATGATCCATCCTTGAAGTGGCCAGAAAAGATGAAGGGAGGTCCCAATAAGCGCAATAAGAATAAGTATTGCCGCGTTCATAAAGATCACGGGCATGACACGGATGAGTGCTATGACTTAAAGCAACATATAAAGAATCTCATCAGGCAAGGAAAGTTGAGGAATTTTCTTGTACTAGATCATAAAGACGAGAAGTTCACGGCCCCAACTTAGAGAAATAAGAGTTATTATAAGAGGAACTTCAACAGGGCAATTTTCTAAGTCAAGGAAGACCTACTTGAAGGTGGTGTAGAACGTCCGACTCTTTGGGCGACCACCAAGGACAAGGGGAGCAAACGAGCAAGCCATTACTTTCAGAGATGAAGACGATGGAAGGGTCCATCATCTACATGACGATGCAATCATCATAACTTTGCTCATTGCAGACTACACAACTAAAAGGGTGTTGATAAATAATGGGAGTTCAATAGATATCATATATTACCCCGCCTTCCAACAGATGAGGCTTGGACGAGATCAACTCCGTCCAGTGAATTCACCCTTAGTTGGATTTGGAGGAATGAAAGTACAACCAGTGAACACTATTACTCTACCCGTTATGATAGGGCCATAGTCACAACAAATAGCTAAAGAAGTGAATTCTCTCGTTGTGGATTGTTCGTCTTCCTACAATGTCATCATTGAACGACCAACTTTAAACAATTGGAAGGCAATAACATATACCTACCACTTATCTATCAAGTTCCCAACAGATTATGGAATCAGATAAGTATAAGGAGATCAGTTAGCCGCTAAAAAATGCTACTTAGCCATGTTGGCTATTGATGAGCATGTGTAGACGATGAATATAGAGGAGAAAAGGATTGTTGCAGAGCCCACTGAAGTACTAGAAGACATTCCTCTGGACGAGAGTAACCCTGAGAAGTTTACCAGAATTAGAACAAGTATGGAGGAAAAGACGAAGCAAGACCTCGTCCAGTTTTTAAGGAAGAACATTGACGTTTTCACGTGGAGTTAAGAAGACATGCCAGGGATTGACCCAAGTGTCATTACTCATCGTTTGAATGTATATCCATTATTTAAGCCTGTTCATCAGAAGAAGATGGTCTTTGCTCCTGAACGAGATAATGCTATTAAGAAAGAGGTCCAAAAGTTAACCACAGCAGACTTTATTCAGGAAGTCTATTACCTAGATTGGTTAGCTAATGTAGTAATGATCAAGAAGGCTAATGGCAAGTAGAGGATGTGTGTAGACTTCACTGATTTGAACAAGGCTTGCCCCAAGGATAGTTATCCGTTGCCACGCATTGACCATTTGGTAGACTCAACAGCAGATCATCAATTGCTAAGCTCCATGGATGCCTTCTCAGGTTATAATAGATAAAGATAGACAAGACAGATCAAGAGAAGACATCTTTCATTACTAGTCAAGGTTTATTTTGTTACAAAGTAATGCCCTTTGGTTTGAAGAATGCGGGGCAACTTATCAGAGATTGGTCAATCATATGTTTCGTCCACAGATAGGATGAATGACATGTTGGCAAAGAGCTTGGATGAGAAGAAACATCTGGACGACCTATAGGAAACCTTTGACACACTTAGACGATACTGTTGGAATACATGTTTGTATCGCATACAAAACATACGCAGCGAAAAATTAACGGATCTACTTCTTTCGCAATTAATAACATGTACTATGTAAATTTCAAAATTCAAGAATAAGAGAGTGTACCTTGGTGTGGTGATTTCAAAACTAAAGATTAGAAGTACTCGGGAATACTTTTAATCTTCACTCCAATTCTACTAACGCCCAAAAAGTGTGGTCTCTCAATCAATTATATGTGAATGTCCAAGGGAGAATAAATAAGTGTCCAACACTCACATGCATACCATTTCATGTAATTTACTAAATTCTGTATATTTATTTTCTTATAATTGATTATGTAATTGGGCAAGCCTTTTGGGCATTTCCAATTGGGTTTTAGTATGTGGCTTGGAGTGGGACCAAAAGAGAACAAATAAGACACTAGCTCCAATGGGCCTTGGACTTTTTTGTCAACTCTTGACAAGTCCAAAGTTACCATTAATTATATTTAATACTACTATATAAATATAATTTCACTATAAGCCTTATTAATAAATTATATCTCAATATTTTATTATACATGCAACCGCTTCATAAAATATTCGTAGTAATACAAAGCCATGAATATAGATTGTCACTTTATGAATTACTACATTTTAATCCTTAAGTACCCGGTTTAATCATTTTAAATTATTTATCATATATTTATGAAATCTAATTTCATAAATATATACTTTTGTAATTTCTTACCAAAGTGGTTAGGTCTAACTTTCTAAATAACTAAACTCATTAAACTTATCTCAAGAGAATATTTTATATCTTTGTTAAGAGATTATGAATTCCACCTTGAGAATATATGGTCCATCAACATTAAATGTGTTTGCCCAGCATACTGAGGTTTTGACCGTTACTTTAGATCTCACTGCTGATATATCAAAGCAACCTACATTTCATAATCAGGTCCATTATCCTCTCAGGATTAAAAGTTCATGTAAATAGAAGTCGTGAGATTTATTATTCAATTGATAGTCGTTAGGAGAATAATAAATCTCACAGTGGTCCAATCCAATATGTCTTTACTCTTAAAACATATCAACTAGAAGTCTCCACTTCCATAATCAAGACAAATCAACTTAATTGATATGTTATAGCCTTCGTAGATGAAACGCTTAATTTCATCACCGACTACGAACTAAGATTATGAGTTTACAAAGAACTTGTGATTTATATTTTCTGTGACTTTTCACATAAATCATATACTATGCATCTCATGAACTATATAATAATGTCTGAATATTCCTGTTACCATTATTTTAGATAATAATAAAAAAAACTTTATTAATTACAACATTAAGTCATACATAATGTCATACTTAATATCATACATAGCATCATACAATAGGATTTAAGGGCACTAATCCTAACAGATACAACATGAAGATGAATCCAAGCAAGTATTCCTTCGGGGTCTCGTCAGGGAAGTTTTTAGGATTCATGGTTTCACAGAGGGGAATTGAAGCGAATACTAATTAGATCCAGGCAATACTGAACATGGAACCACCAAAAAATGTTAAGGAAGTCCAGTCTCTCATTGGATGAGTTGCAACTCTAAACAGGTTTGTTTCAAAAGCTATTAATAAATGTTTACCATTTTTCAAAGTTCTCAAAAAAGCGTTCAAATGGATGGACAAGTGTCAAAAGGTCTTCCAAAAATCTTAAGATCTATCTTACAATGACTCCCCTGCTAAGTCCATCTATACTAGGTGAGGAGTTGTATTTATACTTAGCGGTATCTCCACATGCAGTAAGTTCAGCATTAATCAGGGAAGAAGGGAAAGTGTAGAAGCTTATTTATTATATAAGCCGGGCACTAAAGGGGCAGAAGGACGATATCCTATGATGGAAAAGTTATCCTTTGCAATAATAATAGCTTGTTAAGGCATTACTTTCAGGCTCATGTCAATAATGTTTTGACGGATCATCCACTCGAGAAGACAATGAACAAGTTGGAAGCCACAAGACGACTGATCCAATGGGCTATAGAGCTTCATGAGTTTGATATCAAGTATCAACCTAGGAGTGCGATAAAAGCTCAAACTTTAGCAGAAATTATTGCAAAATTCACTCCAAGCCAAGGTGGTTTAGACAAGGGGGATGAAGCTAAGACTTGGGTCGTCCACACTATATGTAGGATGTAGGAGGAATAGGAGTTACACTAAAATCCCCGGAAGGGGACAAGTTGAAGTATGCAGCTCATCTATAGTTCTAAACAATCAACAATGAAGTTGAGTATGAAACTCTTCTCAAAGGGCTGGAATTAGCTAAGTCCTTAGGGGCAGAGTCAATAGTCGTCTAGGGAGACTCTAAGTTGATCATAGGCCAAGTGAATGGAACATGAGAAGCGAAGGAATAACGGATGAAGAAGTATCTTATTAGGGTGAAACGTCTCGTTAAGAAATTTAAAGAAGTTAGTTTTCTTCAAGTCTTAAGGGAAAAAAACATGAAAGCAAGTGCCATAGCAAAGGCAGCGTCAACAGAAGGGTCGGTGGACGAGTTTGATGAAGTCCAGTACATGCCTATCATAGATCTTCTGGAGGAGCAGCAAATAGAAGGTGAAGAAAATTGGATGACCCTGATAATAGCTTACTTAAATGATGAAAGGCTTCCAAAAGAAAGAGGTGAAGCCAGAAAGCTAAGGATCAGATTAGCTAAGTATATCCTTATAGACGAAATGCTATACAAAAGAGGCTTCTCTTAACCTTACCTAAGATGTTTAGCTTTAGACGAAGTAAACTACGTATTGAGAGATGTTCATGAAGGAACATGTGGAAACCATTCAGGAGCTAGAGCACTCATCCACAAGGTCATTCGTGCAGGTTACTACTGGCCGACCATTCAGGCAGATGCTAAGGCTTATGTAAAGGTGTGTGATTAGTGTCAGCACTTCAGCAACGTCCCTAGACAACCATCATAGTGCCTCACCCCGATGATGGTCCTATGACCCTTTGCACAATGAGGATTGGATATTTTGAGTCCCTTTCCAATAGGAACTAGACAGATGAAATTTTAGTAGTGGGGATCGATTACTTCACTAAATGGGTAGAAGCTGAATCCTTTGCAAAGATCACACAGCAGAATGTCAAGAAATTCGTCAGAAAGAGTTTCGTATGTTGATTTGGAGTTCCTAGGGTACTGGTGTTAGATAATGGAAGGCAATTCGATAACACACCCTTCAGAGACTTCTGTGAACAACTTGGGATAAAAAATCATTATTCCTCACCCTCCCACCCACAAGCAAAAGGACAAGTTGAAGTAGCAAACCGATTTTTGTTGAAGATCATCAAGACTCGGCTTGAGGGGGCAAACTAACTTATAGGGGAAACTCCTTTCAAACTAACCTATGAAAACGAAGCAGTCATACCTGCAGAAGTGCACATGGCTAACCACAGGGTGATAAAATATCAAGACGAGGAGAATGAATAATAACTTTGTCTTAATCTTGATCTAATAGATGAGGTAAGGATGGATGCGGAGCAGAGGACAGCAAGTTATAAAAATCTTATGGCTAGACAATATGATGCAATGGTGAAACCCAGACGCTTTAACATTGGGGATCTTGTCCTAAAAAGGGTCTCCTTGGCAACTAGAAACCTAGCCCATGGAAAACTAGGGCCTAACTGGGAAGGGCCTTACAGGGTTATCAATTGCAAAAAGCGGGGATTATACTACTTGAAAGCCTTAAATGGACGGAAGTTAGAGCACCCCTGGAATGTTAAGCATCCAAGAAGATACTATCAGTGAAGAATCAGCCTGAACGAGCCTTATCATGGACGAGCATCATCATGGTCGAAGTTGAAGTTATGTGTTACTTTCTTTATATTTATTTGTGTTTATTTCTAGTACTACATGTCTTTAATATTTTTTAAAAGTGCATTAGTTTCCAACTTGTGCACTGTTTATGGATGAATTTGTGATAGACGAAGTCGTGACCTTAGTCTGTTTGTACATAAGTATTTTTAATTCCCTAAAAGCACTAGCTTCTAAGCATGTGCTATGCTTGTGAACGATGTTTATGTTATGTATATATAGTTTGGATTTCCAATGTATATAATATTGTGTGAATTTCTAATTTTTATGTTATTATCATTCAAAATAATCCACAAGAAGGCTACAAGCCCAAGATGAGTAAAATCTCTGGACTCATGGATGTAACATCTATAATCTTTATTTAAAAAGGTTATAGCAAAGAAAAGTAAACCTAAGGTATACTTGTCCAAATCATTGGACGAGGTAAAACATGCACGCAATAATATTCAAAATCCATGGATTAATGTGACCAGCCAAACAGTCCAATCTTTGGACGAGTGAATGTTGGAAAGCGTCCCAAAGACAAATAAAGGACCGTACAACCTATGGATGAACGATAATGCAACCTATAAGTCAAATCTATGGACGAATAAACCTAGCAAAGGAAGCACCATTCTTAGACGAGTTATACTTGTAAAAATTTAAAGAATGGTGAAAGTGTTGAGCATGAGAAAATTATTTTAACATGGATGAGCTAGATGCCTTCATGAGTGGACGAACCACACTTAAAAACCATAGAGATAACATGGACGATGTAAACAAAGGAAGTTTGTTCATACATAAAGCATATAACATGTTTAGCACCAAATGAAGAATGAAAATGGAAGTAAATATTCATTCATAAAATGTAAAAAAGGTAGATGACCATCATCCAAAAACCCTTTTGTTGTTCAAAGCCAGTGAAGGCCATTGTATCTGTTGCATGTCCATAAATTTGGATGAATGGATTGTACTTAAATGAGTTTTAAAATAAAGCCCAAAACAGCGTGCACTTCCAACAAGCTAAAATAAATAATTTTTTCTAAAAAAGAAACAAATTACTGGTTAAACCTCTAGGGGCATTGCCCCCAAACTTTGGGTCGTCTTTGCTGGCATTAGTGGCTTCCTGGGCAGGTTCAGTAGAAGCATCGTCCACAACGTTGACATCCTTGGAGCTCATCTGAAGCAGGGAACTCTCTACTGTAATAGGAATTTGGAAGGAGTCAAAGTCCATCTCAGGGTAGGCCTCCATGGCATCAAAGTGAAAGTCTTCATAGCCAGCGACATAATATTAGTCTAGAGGATCAGTGTATTCTTTTGACTTCATAAATGTTGCAATGACTTCCTTCTAAGCATTTTCCAAAGACAAGGTAAACCCTTGAACCTTTACCTCAAGGTGAGTGATACGGGTCTTCTTCTTAATGAAGTCTGCCTTGAGCTTTTCCACCTTATTCTTTAGCTTCTTCTCAATCCCCTGTAGACGATTGAGCTCCTCGGTCAGCCTGATCACTTCCCCTTTGTTCAAAAGGACCTCGTCCTTCAGCTCCTTATTTTTGGCCTTAGCAGCCTTAGCCTCATCACAAAGTTCCTTGGCTTAGCTGGACGCAGTATAAAACTTCGTCATGGAGTGAAAGACAAATGGACAAAGGAGAGTTAGAAAGTTTTCATAAATTTCTCAGAAAATAAAATGAGAATGACGAGAAAATTACATACCTTGAAGAGGTCGTGGATGGTAGAGCGCTCAAAGTCTTTCACTGACATGTCATAGTAAGCACGCACTTCTTTGTCAGTGATGATCCCTTTAAATGTCTTCGAAGCATAATCCTCATCTAGCACCAAATTAGAAAGACGCTTGGTTGGAATTGAAGGATGAATCCTGTGAGAAGTTTTGGCTACAGGAGGAGGAGGGTTCTCAGGCTGGATGGATGAGAGATTGGCTTAGATGGGAACCAAGTTCACTGCCAAGTCTTCTAGGTCTACCGTCGTGGGTGGAAGTTTTGGAACCTTAGAAGGAGGAGTTTTGCCAGGCTTTTGCTTCTTTGAACCTCAGCGTTTTGGAAGATCACCAAAGTCAATAGAACTTGAAATGCTTTTTCTTTTCCCAGCCTGGATGGTAGGCTTCTAGACGACCAGAGGAGTTGCCTCGTCTTGGACCTAGACATCCTCTTCACCCTCAATGCTACTAGCAACGACCTTCCCTTTGTTTTCCTTCATAGTGGCTAACCCTATAAGGAAGAAAATAGAGTTAATTGGGTCCCCAGCCCAATCTCCAGAAATAAAGAAAATTTTTTTCTTCCATAACCTATTAGAAGAACTACAACCCCTAATCAAACTAAATTGGGAGCCCCTAGATGAAAACTGGTAAAAACCAATAGATTGTGTAATTTTTGAGGGTTTATAACAATAAAGAAACTCATCCATTGTAATTGGACGGTTCCCCTCAAACATCTCACGCCATAACACTTGCATGGCTACTATCGTTTTCCATCCATTAGGGTTGAGCTAGTTTGGTCCAATACCCAACCTATGGAAGAGACCCCTATAGAAAGAATTAAGAGGAAACCTAAGACCTGCTTAGAGGTAAGAAGTTTATACACCAAAACCTGAAAAGGAGAACAACACCATTCCCCCCTTTCAGGTAGATGAGGTATAAACTCACTAGGAATTTCGTATCTACCTACAAGAGTATTCAATTTACTTGCGTCCAGAGTAAGCGTCACCTCAGGGGCACAACAATAAATTACATTTTCTTCCTCCTCTTCGTCTTGAGGAGGACTAGGTGACCTATTCCTTCTGGACGAGCTAGCCTCAGCCCCAGAAGTCATCCTACGTAGCATTTCCTTGAATTCCTTCAAGGGAAAACTAGGAACCCCAGATGAATAATGCTCGTCTTGGGAACTGTTATCACTACTACTAGTACTATTCTCACTGCTCTCATAACTACCATCACTTCCAAGGGACTCATCCTGATACTCATCTATTTCTCTCTCAATTCTACCACTAGACGCAGACATACTTAAAAGAATGAACAGACGAAAACCTAAGGAATGAAGGGAAGGAAGTACCTAACAAGAAACTAGAGACGAGGACGACTAGATGAAGCTCTTGGATGAAGATGGCTGAAAGGAAATTATCATAAAAGTAAATGGTAAGATAGAGAATGTACATATTTATAGGACCTATAGGTGGGTCAACGAAATGACACAAACCAATCAAAAGGTAACATGTGGCATTTTCCTCGAAAAATAAATCAACGAGACAAGTTAACCAATAAAATTGTGACACATGGCGTAATATGGAATGACAAAATCCAACCAAGACAAAGACAACACGTAGCACAACAATTGACCATCGAAATGTTGACAGGTGTCGAAAGTAAACAGTTGTACTACGGTGTTTTGGACTACCGATGGACAAAGGGGGCAACTGATGGTAAACCAAAAATTGGACTATCTCCAGTTCGTCCATAGTGTCGTCCAAGACCAAAGAAGGTTAACCCAATATAAGAAGGTTGTCCACCATTAGGAAGTTGTCCGTGGGTATGAAGGTCGTCTAGAACAGAAACACCTGGACAACCTCTCAACACTTAGGAATTTTCAGAATAAATTTATGTTTAAGAACTTATAATTCGGATCACGCTCTACTATTTCAAAACATGAGAAAATCCTTGTTCATCGCCATAACTTTTCACTGAGTTCTTAACTTCTATAGTAGTTGTGGAAGATAAGTCTAAATCTTCTAACTTCCATAGCAGTTGTGGAAGTTAAGTTTGAACATTCTAACTTCCATCCACGTTGAGGAAGTTACTAAATAAGTAACTACTCCAAAACTTACTATATAAGGACTCATCCACATCAAAGTAAGTTTCCACCATTGATCTTGTGTTTCTTTCTTTTCAGGCCTTTAAAGCAACATTTAGCCCATTAAAACCCAAAGCATTCAGCCTAATGATTTTTTGTGTATCATCATATACAATTATGTAAATTATTTTTAAATTTGTGTATGTTAAATATACATAATTGTGTACATGATTTGAAAATTATGTCAATTGAATATATAAAATTGAGTACAATTTTCTTTAAAAATGTGACATTTAATGTATAAAATTATGTACATTGTTTAAATAACATGTACATTGAATGCACATGTTATTTAAACAATGGTGGCGCCAACTTATGGCCAGGGTGGTCCTAGGACCACCCTTACCTAATAAAAAAGTATATATAATAATTTAAAATTTTATATATATTTACCTTTAAAAAATTTTTGGGACCACTCTAAATTTTTTTATGCCAATAAAATTAAATTTTGGTCCATAATTTGAGCAACTTAACAATATATTGAGGTCTTTTAAGCAAAAAGGAAAAAACTCAAAAAAAAAAAATTTTTGAACTAAAATATGAAAAAAAAAATTATAATAAAACTACTACAGGCTGGACAGTGACTTGATTCCTTCGACAAAGCACAGTACCCAATACAACGGAATTATCAATCTTTTATTATTTTTTCTTACCAGACATATATTACTTATTTCTCATTTTTAATTATTTTTTCTTATTTATTCTTAACCACACACGTCTTCTGTCTCATCAATTTTTACACTTCATACTTTTAAATTTTATCACATCTTCATCTACACATTTAAATCTATGTTTTGTCTTACTCCTTGTTCGTAACTTCTGTGTCTTCTACTAGTACCAGTGTGGCAGTACATCTTCTCAAGTTTTGAGTCTTAAATTTCTCTTCAAAAAAAAAAAAAAAAGTCTCAAATTTCTCAATACAATTTTTATTTTAGTTGTACAAGTACCTTTGTTCATTTATTTTCTTTTCATTCTTTTTTCCCTTTTGAGGTTTTTTGGTTTACAAAATGCAAATTTGTTTTGGTTTTAAGTACAATTTTTTTTTAAGCACAAACTTCATGCTGGCCGAATTTTGAATTTTGGCCTGTATTTACTGAAACACCCCAAAATAGATCGGAATGACCCGAAATTTTTTCCGAGGTGGAATAGGGTGGGTTACTGTTCCGATTTGTTTACCGGCACGGTATTTTCCGGCCGTTACGGCCATGACAGAATGAAATTAATAACACTGAATCAAACCTAATTACCTAAAAGCTAAAAAGAAATAAGATTGTGTAATTTAGACTTCCAAAGAAACACCTTGAGCAAAATTCCTGAAACCGCTATCTTTTTAACATAGTGCTTGGCATTATTAAGAGTGCATTTGGGATTTGATGAAACTAAAGTTTATTTAGAGTTTTTTTTTTTTTTTTTTTAGGAACAAGCTTATTTAGAGTTTTTAGCTTATTTTTTTATATTATTTATGAGTTTCATTGCATTTTTTAGTATTATTTATGGGTCCCACTGTATTATTCAATTAGTTTTTAACTTTTTTTTATAGTATTTTCAGTAAAAAAAAATTTTAATTTTAGTTAAATAAACGGTTTCTAAACTGACCATAAATATTTATTATATATTAATTTGTCTATTTTTTATATATAGGAAATTTGTGTAGTTATACTTCATACTCGTTGACAATATTCACAAAATAAATGAAAGAAAAATAATGAAAAAATGTGCAAGTGTGCAACCCTAGGCATGTGTGGCCCCATAGGAGGGCATTATGAGGGCACGGTTCAGGCTGCGCCTTTCACCTAATCCGATAATCACCATTCACCACCACTTGTTGTGAGACGCAAAAACCCGTGGGCCATAACCACTCCGTGAGCTCTAACAGTCAAAAGCAGTCACAGAATTCAAAGACCAATAAAACCGAAAAAGGAAAAAATAAACCTTTATTTTACTCACATTGACCAAAATACCCACCTGCCTGATCTCAAATAGCCAATAGATGCCCGATGCTTGGAGCATATTCCAAGGCTGAGGGCGTATCGGTAATTTCACTCCTATACTGAGATCCACAAATATTTTTGTCCCCAGTAATAACCATAGGAAAAACCAAATAAATATCAAAACCTCACCGAAACCAGAAGTCCAAAACTCCAAAACCCACTCTCTCTGCGACTTTGTGAAATTTTCGATTAACGCGAAAAAAAAAAAAAATGGCCAGGAAGTTCTTCGTCGGTGGAAACTGGAAATGCGTGAGTCTCCGATCCAAAGTCTTTTGTTTTCATGTTTTTATTTAGTCGCTTACTATTCGATTCCTGCTCTGTTTGGTTGCCGAGAAAATTAAGTTATGATGGTAAGGGAAGTTGAAGGTTTATTTTTATGTTTATTTAGTTAGAGAAAAAAAAAAGTTGCGATTGTCTTTTCTCAGAAACTAAATTGAATATTTTGGATCTGTTATTTATGGCCGATCGTTTTTCTTATTCGCCATTAGTGAATCAGTTTTATTTATTTTTGGCGTCTCAGATTGATATATATATATATATATATATATAAATCTGTGCTAATAATGTCATTTCAAACTAAATCGTTTAAATTGGATGGAGAGAGTGTTATTTATCTATGATTCTTTGTTAGAAATGCACACACACAGAGTTCTGGATTGTACGAATGATTAACTTGATTTTAATTGGTTTAAATTGAATGTGAATGTGAATGTGAATGCAGAATGGAACCACTGAGGAGGTGAAGAAGATAGTGTCCACACTTAATGAAGGCCAAGTGCCTCCTCCAGATGTTGTGGGTAAGTGAACGCATGGTAACTGTTGTGTTGTATTGCTGTTTTAGTGCTTATTTTCCTGATATTACTGTGGTTCTTTTCATGCAGTTTTAATTTTAGGAAGACCCAAAATAACATTAGTAAAAGTAATAAAAAAAACGAGTAACAGAGAATATGACTTTAGATAGAATAAAACGAAGGAAACGAATACATGTGTCCGACCCTAACTAAATTAAGGCTTGTTGTTGTTGTTTCAGAGTTTGTCGGATGCTTGAGAACATTAGGTGAAATGAAATTTGGAAATGAGTAATGCTATGGATACTAACAATTTTACTATATAAGCCTTACAATTTGATGTGTCACCAATCACGAAAAATTCAGTCAGACATTTATATATTATGTTGTTGAAGTGGCACCAATCAACTTCAATTTGTAAGCCTTTTGTTGTAATATTGGTAGTAGTTTAGCATTTTCCTTTGAGTATTGTTAGGCCCCTTAACCCCACGTGGTATCTAATAGAGAAACAGGTTGTAATACAAGTTTCTGCTTCCCCATAGTTGTTTTTGGTAATATGTGACCTTTTCTTAAGGTTTTATAGGCTATATGCAGGATTTAAAATAATTTTTGCACACTTTGGCTTAGTATTATCATGGGTTATTTGCACTTTCTCCCTAACTATGGTGCAATTGCAGTGTCCCCCTAAAGTTCAAAACTTAGCAATGCGCAACCCCCCCCCCCCCCCCACCCCACACATCCCCCTTACTATGGTTCAATCCCATAGCGTGCATGAGTCACTTTACCATCCAAAAATAAAGAAAGAAAAAGAAACAGCTAATGTGGTGAGATTTCAAAATTATATTAGTTTAAAACAAACTGCCACCTTTTGATTTTAGAAATCAATCCGGTTATTGTGCTTCAGATTTCAAATAATATTAATATTTTGATGGGAGAAATAATTTCTACATTCTTACTTTATTATGGATAGTAATTATATTTGCTCCATTGATTTGTTAATGCATTGAAGACATGTTCTTGCAGAGGTTGTGGTAAGCCCTCCATTCGTGTTTCTTCCGTTGGTAAAAAATTTGTTGAGGTCTGATTTCCATGTTGCGGCACAAAATTGTTGGGTCAAAAAAGGAGGTGCTTTTACAGGGGAGGTTAGGTATGTTGTGATCTAGTCCCATCTCATTGCAGTCCTTGAATTGCATTTTGAAATGTTTCAAACTTGTTATGCAATTTGTGGGGTAGCATTCTTTAATTTAATATATTTCTTTTCTATTTTGAATAGCATTCAATAATTATGTAACTACTTAGGGGAAGAATTCTTATGTAAATTAATATAAATAATTTACGTTGTGTGTAATTTATTTAATGGTATTGAGTATTTCATTGTTGGTAAATATGTAAAGATTTATTATCTCAATGCAGTGCAGAGATGCTTGTCAATTTGGGCATTCCTTGGGTTATTCTTGGTCATTCTGAGAGAAGACTAATCTTAAATGAGACTAATGAGGTAAGCTGTTTTTTAATGACCAATAACTTCTTAAGTTTTGGCCATTGCATTTGATTTATCATTGATTACTGCTTCATGAGTGCTTTGTTTTCTTTTTATTTATTAAGGTTCCTATTAAGTAATAATTCCTGTTCTCCATACTTTCTATTTCAGTTTGTTGGAGAGAAGGTTGCATATGCTCTTTCAAAAGGTTTGAAGGTGATTGCTTGTGTTGGAGAGACTCTTGAGCAGCGAGAATCTGGAACTACTGTGGAAGTTGTTGCTGCACAAACCAAAGCAATTGCAGGCACATAGTTCACTATTCCCTATGGTTTTCTATCTATGACATTTTGTTGGGTTCAAAGTGTACTTTATTACTCTATGAGTCAGGAATTTATTTATTTATGAAGCTCAATGACTCACAAGTACATATATTGTAGTAATATTTTATCTTTGTCCCTCTTTTTTATTCTTGTCTTTTTGATTGATTAATGCGCCTTATTTTCTTTTTTAAACATTGGGCTGCGGAAATGATAGATACAATAATTGAAAAACAGTATCTTTCGGCAACTATAAGGGAATCTGCTTTTTCAGGGGAGACTATAAGAGGAGGAAAAAAACGTTTTTCAAAACGATAACCAATGTTTTTTTCTCCCTTAGCCTGATTCCATGTTTTCCTTGCATGGGCTTTATTGTTAAATGCTTGTGATGAATAATGATTGGATAATCATGCTGCTTTTTTACTTCAATTCTCGCACTTGATTGCTAGCTAATTCTAGTTTATTGACTGAGTAGTGTTCAATGTTCATTGAAAGCTGTGTTGTACTTACAACCATGTGCAAAGTGTTAACCATATTTAGTATGCTTAGATGTTCACATTGATTTTTATTTTTAAATGATGGTCTCTGGTGTGATTTCTCTTGCAGAACGAGTTTCAAATTGGGCTGATGTTGTTCTGGCCTATGAGCCTGTGTGGGCTATTGGTACTGGAAAGGTTGCAACTCCAGCCCAGGCTCAGGAAGTAAGGCTTCATCTCTTGTTTAAGGCATTCATCTTTTGTTTTCATTAAATTAAATCTTTTGTCACTTATCTTCACATTTAGCTTTGAGGTGTTCCTATGGCATTGTAATAGTGAAGTTGACGTTTTTTGCTAGGAGAATGTTTAGGTGCTTGATCTACATTTGAAAAAATACAATTTTTTTTTCTTAAGTGAAATTATCCAGCTATATCTCGTTTTTTCAACTCTTCCTTTCAAGCCTTATAGACAGAGTTGTTCATATATCCTGGAGCAGTTTTTGCACATGCATAGGAAGCCATAGGATTGAACCTTGAAGATACCAATGTCAATGGATATTCTTTGGTTTGAGTTAGAATGGCTAATTGGATTTATGAGAGAGGGGGCCAATGATCTCTAGCTCTAATGTTACCTCCTCCCTCAAAACACTGCTGGGTGTGTGTGTAAACTTACCAATTAAAGAAAGAGATTTATGGTTGTTTATGTGTTATGTGTGCGTGAGAGAGAGAGATTGCATCTGAAACATGTATGTGTGGAGGTTGCTTTCATAAACTTTGACAATCCAATGAAATGTTGAACCAGAATACCATAATTATTAGCCAGTTGCATGGTTATATAATGCCCTCAGATGCTTAATGATTAATCCTTTATAACTGTCAAATGTAAACAACTCCCATGGTGTCTCCCATGTATATATAACACTTCTTTGTCATATGACAATTTTATTCTGTAGTAGAACTGATCTTGTTGCATCAAGTTGCCTTAATTTCTTAACATTTGGTTTTCTGACACAAGGATTCTAAATATGTGCAGGTACATTTTGAATTAAGGAAATGGTTTCATGCGAACATCAGTCCTGAAGTTGCTGCTACAATCCGAATTATTTATGGAGGTCTCTTCATTTGTTCTGTCCCTCATCCTACTGTTGTCTTTGTCCTTAATAGAAGTCAATCATGTTGACTTATGAATTGTGTGACTAGTCAATAAGCTTTAACTCAACTAGTACCTCCTCTCCTTATAAGTTCTAGGGGGAGGATGAGGTCGTGGGTTCAAGACTCATTGTGTGCATGTCTAATCACCAATAAATAAAAAAGAAAAAGAAAAAGAAAAAAAAAAGGCTTGAGTTTAGCTTTTGCCAAGACAGGCTCATCTAGCTCAAATTTTGAGCCTTGGTAGGACTGGTTTTGGCTGCATTTTCCAATCTATCAACTTTGATCAACACCTGAAGGAGCACCCTCCATTTTCTTTTTCTTTTTGGTTTCCCATTGATAAAGAGAAAATGATTTATTTTCTGTTGACACTTTGGCTTTGTTAAAAATCTGACCTGTGTGTTGTATTGAAGTATCAATCTTTATTGTTTTCCTCTTGACCATATAAAACAGAGGAGAATTCTATATTACATCGATATGATTTGTTAGAAACCATAGATGCCTTTAATCCTTTGGTATCTTCATAGATCAATTGCCACCAATTTAGTCTGGCAATATTGTTAAAGAGAGGTCTTATCATTTTTGAATAATGGGGTGGCAATGAATAGTGGATTACATGGTTGTGTTAACAAGTCATTCTTGTGGCAATAATTTTAGTTGTGACTGAGGCCAAGATTGAAATGGCCTCATGAGTCTGCACCTTTACCAAGTACCAACATTGCCATGGAGTTCAGATTTTCTGTTTTTTATTGTTTCTGGTTTTGTCAATGTTCTTGTTGGCTTGAACATGCGAGTTTTTACTTAGTTGGATTCCTGTTTTGTTGAAGGATTGGTGATTGTATGTATAAATGGAATAGTATATTTAAAGGTGTTTTTAACATTTATTCTTTTCAGTTTTTGCTTTGTTGTTTCATTACCTTAATTGCATATACCTGTTTCAGGTTCTGTGAATGGTGCAAACTCCAAGGAATTGGCAGCTCAGCCTGATGTTGATGGCTTTTTGGTTGGGGGAGCTTCTTTAAAGGTAATGACTTTGTTGCTTGGTTGATATATTTAATCTTTCAAAAGTCTCTTCTTCTCATGCCCTAATTTTTTATTACCCAATGTTCTATCTTCAGCCGGAGTTCATTGACATTATCAAGTCTGCTGAGGTTAAGAAAAGTGCCTAAGCTATTTACCGGGTGTGAGTAGGTGTGACCTTAAAGCTTTCATAAGGGAATCTATAGAATCCATGGGATACAATTTTACTTCTTGAGATAATAAGTTTCGTTTTACATTCAGATCAGCATCCCTGACTGGAACTGGATTTTATGTATTAACAATAAGTACTGAGTATTACTTCTTTTTGCCTTTCAAATCCTGTTTATTATATCCAGTAGCTTCATTCCCAACATGCATTTTTGTTTTAGTTGCATGCTTCTATTTGAATCTTTGCGGAAGGTCAAGAATTAAAATGTTATAAAGTTTTCACTTTGGGTGGGCTAGCTCTTTCAACTTTTGACTGGGCTCAAATGTTGCGCATAAAGACTATACTCTGCATTTTATATTCCAATAAAGATAATGATTCAAAAATTTCTATACATTTTTTAAAAACTTCTATTAAGGTGGTTATGACTTGTGATTGTTGTACCGTAAAAGTTGTCTCACCTTGGGGAAAAAAAATAATAAAAAATATTCAATAAGAAGTTGTGAAAAATGTTTTATCGGTGACATTGTTTTTTATATTCTCCCTTCTTTAACTAAGCTGGAGCAAAAGAATGACTTTCTTTGGAAATATCATATGCGTTTAGAGTATTTTAAGATGAAGAGGTAAGAAAGGCCCTCAACAATGTTTCTGACCCAGTAATTTTCACAATTATCAATTTGTTAAGGTGGATTGTGATTTGTGAAATGGCTTAGCAAGTTAGCATATTATGACCTTTACAAACAAAAAAAGGGGTAGTTATGTATAGCGGTTTCCTTTATAGTTATGGGCTATGTAAAGTCGTTTTCAGCTGTTTATACTTTTAAAAGAGTTGTCCAATTCTGTAAATTCAGGTCGTTAATTGCGACGCCACCGATACGGACTTTGAGAGCTAACTACCACATGTGCCTGTCGACTTCCTCGTGAGTCGTGGCCTTAACTATAAAACCAGGTTCCTGGTCGTTGCAACAGTGTATGAATTGGTAACATTGCATGAATGGAACTTCTGTGAATTATTCTAGTTGTCCCCTACCAAACTAAAACATTGTCCTTGATTTGGCTTCACACGTGTTAAACTTGTTGCGGTAACATGATCTGAGTTTTACCCGTCACTGTGCAGCCTAGCGATTGGAGACTTGAGATAAACTCTAGACATAGATATCCTTAATTCAATCTCTATCTCTTGGATTACCTAGTACACAGTTTTGAAAAATGAAATCGCAGTTTTGAAAAATGAAATCGTGTATCCGTGGTTTACTACTTAGGAGTGAGTCCAAAAGAGCCTATCTTGGTGAAGTTTCACGCCATAAATAAAAAATAAAATAAAAAGCATGATATGCGAGTTATGGTTTGTGAAATAAAACCTATTTTTGCCTAGATTTGCAAAACGAGCAAAGTATTAAAAGTTTAAATTTGTTCATTTTAATTTTTTTTTTCATATATGACCTGAGCTCGAGCTTATTATCAAATAAGATTTTATGTTCAAGTTTGGCTCATTTTCTTGTTGAGCAAGCTCGAGTTTGTTCACGAGTTACTTGATTAACTTATTATTTTCTTATATACTATGAAATCATTACTAAAATGTTTTACCTCTGCACAATTTTATGAAATTTTATTACAAATAAACTATTTATATTATCAATAAATTACAAATAATAAATTAATATAATATAAATCCATTGACAAAGTTATACCATTCAATCTCAAGTCTAAATAAATATATTTTTAGACAAGTATACATATAAAAATATAATATTATATATAGTTAAATCGAGTTCTCATGTTCATCAACACATTATTATATTTAAATTTGACTTATTTAATAATCAAGTTTAAACTTAAGACTTAAACCTGACCTATTTTTTAAACAAATGAGCATAAACACATTTTTTCTAGAGCTGAACTCAAGTTGTTCAAGAATCGCTTGGTAAATTTATAGTTCTATTTTTGCCTGTGTCAGGAAAGACTGTGACTTGTTACAATCGAAGTCATGATTGGATTTTAGGAGAAAAATTATGAATTTGACGTAAATGATTATTTTACTTTAAAGTTGTTGAACAAATTAAAATCATTTGGAATTGCTTTCGTCATACCTGGCGCAATTGTTAAACCATTATAGCTCATATAGGACAGCTTGCAGCACAGGCTACTTGTCAATGTTTGTGAAATAGGTTGTGTAATGAAAATTACAATTATCTAAAATATTTGGGAGTGAGATGGGACTATGTATGTTGCGGTCTTACCTGATTGACAGTCTCCGTTGGTAGAGTTACGTGTCTGTGATTCAATGTGTAAAGATAAGAAGGGGGACCAATATTATAATTATAGGGGTCTTGGGAAAAGTGAAAGTGAAAGTGAATGTGAGATAGACTTCGTTGGATGCCAAACCGGGAGGCTTGCATATATTCTATATTTTTGACTTGTTAAAGAGGTTTCGAGAGTGTATATTCGTGGAAGCAATCAAAATTCGTCTATCCCCAACGGAGAATTGAGTAAATTCGTACAGGTGAAAGTATTGTTCGCTTTGGAATGGGGGTATTACACATGATTGATATACTCTTCTTTAAACTCAATGCTTAAATAGTAAGGGTGAGAGACATCTCTCTTCAATGTGAAATTGAGAAAATTCGTGCGGATGAAAGTAAAGATGCTCATCTTAAAACGAACAATACCTGATTGAAGATAGATTCGTTCCTTTTACAAGAGTAAATTTTTTTTCTTTTTTTTAATAAAAAAGTAAGAGTAATTTTAGTACCACATTAAAAGCAATAATTTTTACCATAACTATTATATCTAGCATAGTATATTTATATAGTATTGTTTGTCACTTTACACAACTTCTTTTTTCTACCGCTGAACACAAAAAGTAATGATTTTTTTTTTATGGCCGTCGTATAATTTTTTCCAAGTAAAATGATTGATTGACATGTGGGTAATGAATTAGTTAAATATTAGCATTGATACACCATGTTGAATATGCTAGTATAGACACGGAAGCGAAAACATAAAATATAGAACATAATAACACACGAGGGTTACGTGGTTTAGCCTAACAGCCTACATCCACGGAGGAAACTCTAAAGGGCTACATCAATAATATATTAAAGTGTAGTATAAATTCTGTGTTACAATGAATCATAACATATGTATATATAGAGACTAAACCCTAGACTAATAGACTTTTAGTATAAGTAAATAACTTAGCTTGCACACAAAGTAGAATTAGACTTGACCTATGCTAATGGGCTAATATACCTCTAACAGAATTAATTATAGGCTGATTTGTTCTAGATCATCAGTATAGTTGTGAGACACGGATGCTGTTGATGCAAAAGTCATCGAATACCGAACAAAATGATGATGGTACGCGTGAATGAATCTTATAATCACAAGTATTGGAAAAGGTACTTCACTGCTCCTTAAAGTTCTACCGTTTGGATGCATTAGGTGGCACTGTGTGACGAAGATTACCCTTTATGATTTCGACGCATAATTCGACCCTTCCACCTACAAACTACAATCATAAATTTATAATTTTTTTTTTTGAGAAGAATCATAAATTTATAATTTTTTTTTTTTGAGAAACAAATCATAAGTTTATAATTGAATGCATATAAAAAAATATATTTCATTGATTTGACTGAACCCATCATGGTTCGATTTGATGACATTTACCGACATATTATTTTGTTCTTCAAAATTTTCTTGTTAATTATGCTCTTTTCCCAGTTAATCTACATTTTTTAAAAAGGAAAAATGACTACCGGAAATTCTGAAGAGTTGTTTTTGTTTTTAAGCTAAATGGAAATTCTGAAGAGTTGTACATGATAGACTCCAATTTGGATGGCATGATTTTTTTTTTTTTTTTAATATGCAAGCCTTTTACACCTTTATTAGAGAGACATCTAAATAAAGCCATTTTGACTAAAATAAAATCATCACCCATCTAAGCCAGCGTGCGTTTGTACTTTGTAGTAGTGTTTTTGTTTTCTTTTTCCTTTCCTTTTCTTTTTCTTGATTTAAGCTTATTTGTTGAATGTTGACTAAAGTACAATTGTACTTTTATAAATGTGGCTTCATTTGGCTTTACATGAACAAATAAAGTTACTTTATTTGGCTTTTCACGCAAATTATTTTACTTAGTTTTATATATTTAAAAAAATTAAAATTAAAATTATAAAATAATTTGTGTATGATAAACATTGCTCGATTTTAAAAAAAAAATGTTAATCTTAAGTCTAATCTTATTCATATATATGATCAAGATTGGCTTTGACATGAAATCAAACAGCTGAAGACCAACAAGGGTCATGATTATTGTTGCCATTTGCCTGGAAGATCTTAGCAAAGCCAACGAGAAAAAGGACAAAGCTCCAACCATCATTGCCATTTCCCCAACCTCTTCCTTCCCCCCTGGCCTTTTCTGTCTCTCTCCACTTGCATGTAAAGTTACCAAACAAGCTGATAAGTCAGACTTTTCACGTTTGTCCATCTCGATGTTCTAAAAATAAGAACTTTCCGAGAAAACATACGCAAAGATAAGTCCAAGGTTTTCACTGCGTTTCCAATACGCTGCTCTGCCATATATCTCTAAAATCTTGGGCTTTTCTTTTCTTTTAAATTTTCTATTCAACTTGGCGGTCATGCATGTAAGTGACAGCTAATAACTCACGCAAAAAAAGCCTTTGCTTTCACACTTGGGAGTTCCTGTTTTTTTTATTTTTTGTTTAACCCTCACGGGGCTTGGTTAGTTTGACTTTTGTAGCAGTTGCATAACTTGGGTGTTGTTCACATTTATTTTTCTATAACATTCCAATTCTGAAGCAGGTGCTTATGTGTCTAATGGAGACGACAGAGAAGCTTTCGATTTCTTGGCTCGTGCTATATAATTCCTTTTCATCTTTTACCTTTTACCTTTTTGACCTTTTCAACTATAATTAACTAAAGCAAATGTTAACCAGCACGGGTTTGGTGCTAGTTAAGGAAATACTTTTCATTCAAAAAGTTACAAAAAGTTATAAAATACAACAAAAAACAGTAAAAAAAATAAATAAAAAAGGTGTTGTTAACACCCGTAACTAAAATAAGGGATAATTGCACGTTTCAATAGCCACCACCCACGTGAGATAAAATGGCCGTTTAGTTCATCAATTAAAAAAAAAAAAAATTTGCGAAAAATTTGAAAATGTTGTCAAAAAAATTAATAATTTTTTTATAAAAATTTTCTTAAAATAATTTACTAATACATACCCCAAGGATATAAATTAGTAAAACCCTACTAAAATTGCCTGTCTTGAAATAAGGGGACAATCATTTTTATAATTTTCTTTCTCAATTATATATTGAGATGTAATTTTATGATGAGTTTTACTAATGTATGATTTCAAGCATTCTTTAATAAACTATTTTAGAAATTTTTTTATAAGAAAATGAAAAAGTAACTAACCTTTATAATAGTTTTTTCAATTTTTCATAAAAAAATTTCTTAAAATGAAAAATTACTAAATGCCTTAAAGGTATATATTAATTGGGCTCTTTTAGGATTGATTTTAGTAGGTACTAAAAATGAACTTGAGAAATGAATCTGTAAGAACATTATGTTATTTTAGTAGTTATGAAAAAGTTTTTGAAGATAATTATGTCTCAAGTATTCTTTATTTTGAAAAAGTTAAAGGATTATAAAGTGAAATGACAATAAAAATGATTGGTGTAACTTTTAAGTTACTATGCTTTATAAAGCAAAATTTGTTGTACAATGAGGAATCCTTCTCTGCCCATTTTATTTGTTAGAGTTTGAAAGGCTTATGTAGTTGGTTTGACTTTTCCTCCTGCAAGTTGTTCACACTTCACACTCACAGATTTCTATTTCCCATCGCCAAAGCTGTGGCAATGTCTGTGTAAAGTACTCAAAACAAAGCTGCACTGTGTGTCCTTTGGAGAGGATATACCGATTCTGAGAGACAGTGAAGCTTTTTTCAATTTTGAATTCATGGGTTCGTGCTTTAGTGTTAGAATCAAAGCTGAGAGTCCTCTACACAATGGCATGCTAGCTTGCTGTTGCAGTACGTACCTCACTCAACTAATTCTTTCACCTGTTCTCTGCTAAGAAGTTGCGGCTTTTGATTGTTGAAACATGCAATACAGCATCTCTATCCTGCTTTCTTTTTGAATAGTTTCTGATAAGTTTCAGTGGGATGGATCTTTGTTTTGGTTTCTCTGTGGCTGAACATTGATGCTTTGTTTGGTTCTCCATCTGGGTCTATATGAAAATTTTTGTTCTTTTTGACTGGTTTATGAATCTTAATTCTAAATCTTTATGTAATTGTTGATTGAAAAAAAAAAAAAAAACTATGTAATCGTTTGCTATCCAAGCTACATAGTTGGCTTGATTCAGGCGAGGCTACAATTGTTTTCTCCTAGTAATATTGATGACAACAAAATCCTTAAATTCAAAAGCTGGATTTAATTTCTGTGTATATACTTTCTTGGAAAACCAAATGAATGGTTAGAAGGTGTTTGCTTGAGAGTTTTCTCTGTCTCTCTATCACACACACAAACACCCCACACTTGTTTTGCAGTTTTTTCCTTTGGGTTGGTAACGTTGTTTATAATAACAGAAGTTTTTATTTTTTATTTTTTTGAATCAATAGATTTTAGCTGCATTGGAGCTTGAGAAAACTAAATCAGCTAAAGTTTCTACCTTATAACATTGTCAATTTGTAATATAGATTTATTGATATGGGCTTTATTTGATCTTTTCTGTGGTTATATTTGGCAACCAATAGAGGCTTACTGTTTCTTTACTGAATGAAATTGAAGTGAAAAAATGGGGTTTTCCCCTACTTCTTTTAGTTTTACCATATACAAGTTGATGATAAGTTTGTAAGAAGATCTCTCAATTCTATGCCGGAATTCTAGATTAATTTACTTGTCACATGACATTGATGTTTGCAGGGGTGAGTTCAACATGTGGTCAAAAAATTGGGAATGATTTGAGCTGTTCAAACAGCAAAATCTCATCGGTCTCGGTGCCTTCAACTCCTCGGACAGAGGGCGAGATCTTGCAGTCCTCCAATTTGAAAAGTTTCACCTTTAACAATCTCAAAACAGCCACCAGGAATTTCCGTCCTGACAGTGTATTAGGTGAAGGTGGTTTTGGCTGTGTCTTCAAGGGATGGATCGATGAGCATTCATTTACAGCTGCCAAGCCTGGGACTGGCATAGTTATTGCCGTGAAGAGGCTTAACCAAGAAGGTCTCCAGGGTCACAAGGAATGGTTGGTGAGTGTTACTTCTACTTTTCTTTGGCTTGTTTGCATTTTCTTGATACCTATCTAAAGCCTTTTTGTGTTGAACCTTAACTGTATTTCATATGAGTCGGGTAGTAGGGTAGAGCCAAGTGTTTTAGAAATCTGTTAGTATTGGAATGTTATGGTTTAAAAACTTGTAAGGGATTCGATGAGCTTCTTTTTAACAATGCAATAAATTCATAGGAAGTCTTCAACCATTCTTGCTTTAGGTAGGGTTTTTTTTTTTTTTTTTTTTTTTTAATTTTATATAGATGGTGTTGCACATTATATCTTCAGGAGTTACAATTGATTAATTTTGTGGATCCTCTTCAACTGTAGGCAGAAATCAACTACCTGGGGCAGCTTTATCATCCTAATCTGGTGAAATTGATCGGTTACTGCTTAGAGGATGACCAACGGCTTTTGGTGTATGAATGCATGCCTCGGGGCAGCTTGGAGAATCATCTGTTTAGGAGTGAGTTATTAATATCCTTCTCCTTTATTTACTTTCTCTATTTTAATGTACTCATTGTTTATCTATTGTTAAGGACCTTAAACTTTTCTGTTAAAATCATAATCTAGAATTTTAATGATCTTGGAACAGGGGCTGCTTACATTCAACCACTTTCTTGGAACTACCGTATGAAGATTGCACTTGGTGCTGCTAAGGGTCTAGCATTCCTTCACAGTGATGAAGCAAAAGTCATTTATCGTGACTTCAAAACTTCTAATATCCTGTTGGATTCCGTATGTTAAAATTTTTTCAATTCTCCTAATTTTATGGCATCTAGAGAATTCAGTTGGACATACTCTAACCCACTTTTCATTATGAATGGCAGAACTTTAATGCAAAACTCTCAGATTTTGGGTTGGCCAAGGATGGTCCAACAGGTGAAAATAGCCATGTCTCTACAAGGGTCATGGGAACCTATGGGTATGCAGCTCCCGAGTATATGGCCACAGGTACCTTAAACTTTACAGATTTTTGTTCATGTTCGCATATTGTTTAACTTTATGAGCTTGAAGCATTGCCATAGGGTTTATCTATTGTCCTCGCATAGCTGTGCCAGACACAATTACTTCATCACTTGCTTCTTGTTTTCTTTGCTGATCCAGGCCTCTATTTTATAAATAGGATAGCTAATGGCATATTCATTAACAGTGACATATTTTTAAATTATAAAGCACCAATAGGTGTTTACCTCTCACTTCTTTTCACACTTAACAAAGACTCTTAGTTTGGATTTTCTGTTTATTATGCTGGGTAATTTTCTATCTGTAGTCCTTAAATTAGATCACAGACCACCTTTCAACATAATTTTGAGATTCATTCCCTCACCTTCCATAAATTTTCAAGAGATGGTACCTTCGAATTTTTGGGTAAATAAAAACTTTATATCCACAAACTGTCTGCATTAAGCACACCCTTTCTCGAGCTTTCTGCAATCAATTTTAAGTCCCAACTCCAACTATCTGCAAAATTTTCTAAATTGTTATTTGACCTGCAATTGTATTTGTGTTTTTTTATACATGCTTGATGCTTCTAATGCGAATACATGAAACATGGAAAGATAATATTATTTTCCATCAAACTTATGGCTTCCCAAAAAACTTGGCCAGACTTGTTTAGTATACCTGTGGCAATTGAGGAAGTTGTAGTGAAACTAGTCTTCTCAGGTTATTCTGTTTGTGACTTCAAGTCCAATTTGGGTACTATTAAGTCCCAAGTTACTCACTCTTAACTCTATTTGAAGCTCTGTAATTCAATTTCTCCATTCCATCGTCACAGATCTCTATTTTTCACTTTCATCATCATGTTTGTAATGCTTCAAACTTAGCCTTGTATCTTGTACCCGCTGTATGGACTATAGAGCTCTTGGTGAATGCTTCAGTTTACTTTGTAACTTTCTATATTGGGATTTGACACACAGTTCATTTTATTCTCGTAAAGGTCACTTAACTACCAAAAGCGACGTTTACAGTTTTGGGGTTGTGCTCCTAGAAATGATATCTGGTAAACGAGTAATGGACCACAACAGGCCACCTGGGGAACAAAATTTAGTTGAGTGGGCCAAGCGTTACCTTACCAGCAAACGAAAAGTTCTCCATGTTTTTGATGCTCGTATTGAAGGCCAGTATTCATTTGGTATAGCACTGAAAGTAGCCAACCTTGCAATGCAATGTTTATCAGTAGAATCCAGGTACAGGCCAAACATGGATAAGGTCGTAAGAATATTGGAGCAACTTCAGGACTCCAATGACATTGGTGGCTCTCGAAATGAAATCAGCCCCATTTCTACTAGCAATTCAAGCAATGGTCCGAAGAATCACAGCCAACCTTGCAATTCAAGTGTAAATGAAGCTTCCAATGAGAAAGCTGCTTCTTCTCCTGGGCCATCCGCTCCTCACCTTCAAACATAAAAGAAGAAAAAACATTCCACACATATATATAATGCTATAGCCTTAGCCTATACTACATTTATTCATTCAAAGGAAAGAAAAGGAGGGGGGGGGGGGGGGGGGGGATGGTTATTTGGATGAATACCATATCTTGTGCTCAGAGTATGTATACCACTGTTGATTATTGTACAGATTTGTTTAGTTAATGATATTAGGACAACATTTCTTTGACTCATTTTCTTGTTGTGCCTGAAACATGGTAAACATGAGGAAAGCCTTGGGGTCATTTACATGATTTTGCACCTTTTTTCTAACTGCATATGCAACATGGAAATTTGTAAGCAAGAAAATTGTTGGATTGCATAATTGATAGTATCCTTTGGGTATGGTGTTATGCAGTAACATGTCCTAAAGTTATATAGGAGTATTGATTATGATGTGGCATTTTTTTTATAAGTCATATAATTATAGCAACTAGCAAGAAAGGATGGATGGAAATATTATTCCATATGAGGAAACTTAGATTAAGCTTTTCATAAACAATAGATTAAGCTTTTCACACACACACACACACAAATAATTAAATTTAATAAATAAATTTAAATTATATAATTATAAATGGAAAGGTGTTATTAAAAAGACTTTTAAAGATATATATATATACACACACACGCTAATCAATTGACTCTTTTTTTTTTTTTTGAAAATTAATCAATTGACTAATTTGAACATATCCAATAATATTAATAAAAAAATGCACACCCCTATTCCATGGAACACTTTTAACATGTTACATTAAGTTTAAATTATTATATAAGATTATAATTGTAACATTTTTTTTTTCTTTCCAAATACAAGTATAATGCCTATATTATTGAAACTCAAATTTTAAGGTATTATTGTGAATATTTATCAATTTTATAACTTTTTAAGGCTCAATTAGTTCGGAATTGACCAAAGTGGACCAAATGAAATGAAATGGACCGAATTTGACAAAAATGTATTGAAATGGACCAAATTAGACTGAAATTGACCGAATAGACTGAAGTTGACGGAAGTGGACTGAAATAGACTGAAGTGGATTGCACCAAACAGAAATTAACTGAAATGGACCAAATTAAACCGAAGTGGACCTAATGGACTAAAGTTGACGAAGGTGGAGTGAAATGGGCTGAAGTGAACTAAACTGGACTGAAATTGACTAAAGTGGATGAAAATGGACTAAAATATTACGCTGATATGACTTAACAAGAACTTAACAACAATAAATATTACGTTTTAACTTTTAGATATTATACAAAATATAGTTGAGATGAGTGAATGGTGAATTAACATAGTTGAGTTCAAACCAATAGATAAACTTTTGGGTTAAGTAGTGTTTGTATATATTATATCATATAGATTACCAAAAAAAAAAAAAAAGTTATATCATATATGCATCCAAGTTTAGGTATTTAGTTTATCTATACTAATATTTAAGGGGTTTCACCTATTTGGATTGGAAATTTTTTTGGTTCCAAAATATCCTTACAGCCTAAATTTAAGTAGAGATAAAGCTTAATGATAACATAGTAAAAATACATTTTTAACTCCCACATATAACCTTGCCTACAAAATTAGCAATGTTTAACTCTCACGTTTTAGCTCCAATTGATTTTCAAACTAATCATTACTCCTTGTTTTCACTTTTTTTTTTGAATACCCTGGTTCCCTTGCTCCTTAATCTTATCTCATGTTTTTTTTTTTTAAATTATTTTTTATTTTATTAAATACTAAAAAGTGGAGATAAAACTTAAGGATAACATGCTAAAAATAATCTCTAACTCCCATGTAAAATACTGCCTACAAAATAGGACAACTGTCACATTATTTTTTATTTATTTTTAATATAAAAACAACTGTCACATTAGTTATTCAACTTATTAAATTTATTTCTTCCTCAATTCCTCTCTTAGTTCCATATTCTTTTTCTTTACACTATCTTCATCATCTTTTCTAAATTCAAAATCCAAAAAAGAGAAAACTTTACTTACAAAGACAAAAGTGCAATTCTAATTGTTCCGGTTCAACAAGTATATCAATGTACATTACTCTTTTTTATTTTATTTTTATAAAGAAATCAACCGCCTTCTAATTATTTGGACTTTGAGTTTTCTTCATTTCTTTATTTTCTTATGATTATCATTTTTTTTTAATATACCTTTGTGGGTTAAACCTTACTCATTACTTTTCTTTGATTACAATAGCACGGTGCTTATCTTTGATTACTATTACAGTAGAACACATAGTAAATTTAGAACGCAAATTGTGCAATTTGGATAAGTATCAAATTGTGTAAAAGAAACACAAAAAAAATACCTTTACCCAAAACTGTAGTAATTCTAAATTATAATTGTTGCAAATTATTAAACCTTTACCAAAAAAAAAAAAAAATAGAAGAGTCTGATCATCCAAGTACTTGATAATGGGCCGGACTTTTTTCGAACTTAAAACATCTCAATATTGAGGCGCGGTCTAAAAATAATAAAAGGAACTCGAGCCCAATACCTATCAAATTCTCAATATATATATATATATATATATATACACACACACACGCGGTTGGGAAGGCGGTTTCAACTTTCAAGTTCCAACGCCAACCTCCAAAGGCACTTCACAATTCACATCACAATTACATCATACAAAGCAATCGCTCTCTATAACCCTAGGTATCAACATCTCTTTTTTCTTCATTGCTAATGGGTTTGAATTTGATTCGCAAACACCACACCGTTATACACGTTACGTGTTTGATAAAATGCCGTATATAATTTGTGCCTAGTAAGCTTATGCATTCTCAAATGGACTAGAGCTTTAATAATACAGCCTCAATTTGCTGGGTTCAGTACATCAATGTTATCATATAGAATAAAGCCTTTAAATACTATCAAATACCAAATCCAAAACCCAACTCAATGCTGCTAAAATGTAATTCTGTAGGGAAACCGTATGTTGGGTTGGTTATAGTTTGTGCTTTACATGTTTGTTATAGAAATATAGCTTTTAATACTATCATGTTGGTTCAATTATATATGCATAGAATTTGATACTAATTAAGTGGTTGTTGAATGTGTAGGCAATTGGGGTTTGCTAGATTTTGTATTTTATATGTTTGTTGAAATTCTTGAATGAGATTAGGGAGGAGGGTATTCTTGTTAATTGTTTGCATTGTTATTAGGATGTTTAGTTTGTAATGTGTGCGTTTTGGCACGTAGATCTTGTTATGATCATTGACTGATGAGGTTATTATCATTGGAAAAAGGAGACAATGGAACCTAGGCAATCTGTGGACCCATTTGAGGTGGCATTTAAGGATGTAGAAGAATTGCCACCTGATTCCCCTACTGCTGATTCTATGGACATTGAAAGTCAAATCCAGACTCCCACTAATGTGTTAACACCGCCGGCCGTGATACCGTCCGCTGGGACTAATGCATCCACTGGCAACAATGAAGATGAGGATGAGGATGAAGAGGATGATAATGTGGACATCAACATCAGAAATATTTCATATAAGAGTGACCCTGACAAAGCTGCCAGGACACAGTATGTAGAAGATTATTTGAGTTCTTTCTGCTATGTTTTGCAGACATATATGGGAATGTTACATTTTACTATGGTAAAAGAAACCAAATAAGCTTGTCCTAATTGCAAGTTAAATAATTGTAAGAAATGGGATGTACCGGATGGAGGATCATTCTCCATGTCTTTCTGATATACTTGCATCTGATGTCCTAACTGCATAGTTACTCATTATCTAATAAAATCTACACTATCATTTTCTTTTAAAAAAAGAGGGATTTTTTTCCCTTTCACTTTTCAGAAGTTATGGTTGATGTAAAACCAATTTAATGCAAATCAAAATGTAATAGATGGTTTAACTTTATGGAGAACTGATAGACATCTTGCTTTTTTGCGTTTATTATGGAGAATTACAACTACATCTTGCTCTATACTTTTCAGGGCTATCCTCTCACGGTTCACAGAGGAACAGATGGAGAGGTATGAGTTCTTTCGGAGGTCTCGATTTAAAAAATCCGACATGAGAAAGGTATGCTTGTTGCCTTGTTCTATATATTTGCTGTGAATTTTCCTTCTCTTTTCCCTTTGTTTTCTGTCCCTTGTAGTTGGGTCTTTGTAAGGCTTGGTCAAGTTGAGTTATTGACCACCCAAAACACCTTTTTACTTTTGCCTAAAAATTTATTGGTTCCTCCACTTATGTGATCTGAGTCTTGGTATGTTGAGGAGCCAGCTATCTATATTGAAACACTTCGATTGGACTGAGTGTTGCGAATGAACATGTTCCTTGAATGTGTGAGGGAAAAAAGAAAATGTAGAACAACATAGTCTGGAGACAATAATTTGGTGAAAGACCTTTTAGGCTTGTTGACCTCTTAGTAGGCATTTTTATGCAGCTTTCTTGAAGTGCAGCAATAGAACTGGTAGGTGATTAATTAGTGCAATTAAAGTTTTTCCTAATTTTTTGTTTGTTTCTCTCATATGGTGAAAGTGTAGTTGTTACTGAGCATCACTGGAATGCGGGCAGTTTCCGAGCCAATGATAGTTGCAGTGTCAGCGACAGCAAAAATGTTTGTTGGTGATATTGTTGAGACTGGTATGCATATATTATACAAATTTCAAAACTTAAGTTGACATGTATTTTCCAAAATACAAGTGATCCCCTCTGGCAGTGGTGGACCTAGCAACAGCCTTTGGGGGCTATTGATGCTTTCTCTATCACGTTCCCCCAGAATCACATGTAAATCTAGTGCACGTCTTAGTCTTATATAACCATATTTTCAGATACTTAAAATTCGTTCAGTCTTCTATGTATCCTCTGTTGATGCATTTCTGTTTACAGCTAGAGTGGTTATGACCGACTGGAAGGATTCTGGGCCTATTCGGCCTTGCCACATTAGAGAAGCATATAGAAGACTAAAGCTTGAAGGCAAAGTACCTAGGAGATCAGTGCCAAGGCTCTTCTAGTGGATGGGGTGAGATACACAGCTTTTGTGCCTGATTGCTCAGGTTTTTTAATTGAGGATAATGATCTTTCATTTTCTAGTATAATTTTCTCGCATCCACTGTATGTTAGGTAGTAATTTTTTCTTTTTATTACCCTAGCCAATAGAGTGGTCTTTTACCTTGCCCTTAAATATTTGTCAAGGGGGACTCGAGGGCTCAATCTCTTAATTTTTCCCGATTGAGGGACAGCTGAATATCTCTAAAGCCCCATTGCTAGTTTTAGTTGGATTGCTAGTCCAAATGGCCACTGGTGGATGGATAGGTTTTTGTGAAGGCATATTAGTTTGAATTTTTGGTAAAATACATTTATTTTTTCATATCAAGACGTAGATGACAGCTGAGGTTGGACTGTGATGGATATCAGAGGTGGAAGTTGCAGCTTAGGTTTCTACGTTGTGCTGGTAATGACAAAAGACAGAAAGCAAATGCATAACTGTTCAGTGAGAAAAGCAAAACTACAACTGATGCTAGGATATGAATAAAGGTGGTAAAGAATGAACCAAATGCATTGAGAACTGCTAAAGTTTCTGTGGGGGGACGAGGATCCAAAACAGCTAATAAAATAGGTAAAGGCATTTCTGAGGAGGTTAACCTCGGGAAATATTGGGGGGATGTCCTCGGAAGGTACTCACCTAACTCATATAGAGGTTGAATGGCCACAGTTGACGAGGGCTCTGAGGACACCTATTTAACCTCGGAAAGTCGAGAGTCAGAGTTAAAGAGGGCACGACGCAACGCGAGGGTGGAAAATGGTAACTTGGCATTGAGCAAGAAAGAGAAGAAAAAGGAAGGACAAAGCAGTCATCCCCTCTGCATTAAATGCATTGCAACCACTTAGTTGGCCGCATTAATGGGAAAATGACCTTGAATAGTGCCCACACAGCTCACGCTTTAGTGTAAAACCTTCTAGCAAGGCCTTGATGGGACAAGTATCAAGAAAATCTGATCCTAACCCTCCAAATGTAGAGTCTAGATGCATTTTGGCTAACTATATAAAGCCAAGAAACACCTATATCAAGAAAGAGAGAATTATTTTTTGGGGGAATTGAAAGAAGAGAAATTATCAAACTGTAACCTCATCTTCGGACTAAACCCGAGGACGAACACTTAGCCATTTCAAGGTTTTTTCTAATTGAATACATTCACATAACACTAGAAACTCATCTAAACATCTTTATTTATCGTATAACGGGTATTCAAAAATTTACCTTGCATCCCATTTCTAAATATTAATCATGTACGTAAAAGGTAGCACATCTAAACCCGTTAGATGCACTTTTTGCCCACCACAGTTTGTATTCCTGATAAAATTATAGATTTATTCACGTAAAAAGAAACCTTATATAAGTATATTTTAGGTGATTTTGAGTCTGTCATCCTCATCCTCATCCTCATCTGCGTGCTCGTTGATTCATTTTACAGTTTTCAATTTTACGTCATGTGTATTAAATTCATTTACTTGTTGGTAAAAAGCTGCCTTTTTTTGTTGTTGTTGTTGTTGATAATTTGATATATTAACCCTCTATTCTTTTCTCTATTCATTTTTACCCTTTATTTGGATCTTTTTCAAATTTTCTTATTTATGCTCTTTTGCCTTATTTTCAGATCAGCTGGGTTGCGGTCTCATGGTTGGATAAACATCAATATATAAAGCAAAGGCCAGGATTTTTTGTTTTTGTTTTTTGATAAGTACAAAGGCCAGGATTTTTAGCCTTTGTGCTTGGGAACACCTCCTTTTCCAGTACATACTACATACCGGTGCAGAAAGTTAAAAATACATCTGAAGTCTAATATAGTGTGATGAGCAATGGCTGACAATTAAGATTTTTGTCACTAGACTCACTACTCACTATTAAACAAAAAATTGTAAGTCTCAAATGTTGCCCTTTTATTGTCAGTTTGTCACAAATATATCCAAGCTCATCATGAACAGTTTTGTACACTTCCCTTTCATACATTGAAAGCAATTGGTGTGATTATGTCATACAAGATGACTCCATGATGCATTCCCCAATTGGCCTTGGGTTTACAAGAATTGATTTATGTTACTATTATTATTAATGCTGACTAAGGAGGAGAGCATAAAGTTTACAAATGTAATCCCAAGCCATCCTTGAATGATCCGATTGACTAATGCTTAGGTTGCTTGTCTATGAATCCGGACCAGAAACTGCAATTGGCTCATGTGTAATGCTTTTCTTCAATAGGCAAGAATGTTAACCTTAACTTATTTTAAGAACCATTTTCACAACTTCGCTACAACTTGTTAACTCTAATAGAAACAAACTGCAAGTTTTCTGCTCTATTTGCCAGCGATACTATACCTATCAAACATGGCAACTTGTGAGTGGTGGAATTGTGAATCCACATGGACCAACCATTTTTTCCATCACTCACAACTCACCACGTAGGCGAGGTGAGTTGTACCAAAGTTGTGAAAATTGTTGTGATAGTAGACTTATTCTTTAAGAACCACTTGGCTATTCATCTAAAAAAAGGAAGAAGAACTAGTTGGCTGTTTTTTTGTTGTATATTGGTGTATTTTTTATTGAAATGTTCTAATAAATAGTTTTATAAAATCATTCTCTCACGAGAAAGTTTATCATGCATTAAATATATGCATCTTTTCAGAGTGTGTGAGATCCATACTTTCCCCACCCCAAAGTGATGACAGGCACCCCTAACCCGAATTTCAACCCCGTTCCGTAGCCATCCCTCCATAAGAAATTTTTTTTTTTCAGAAGAAAGAGGACAGTTTTCCCATTTTCTACCCACGGTCGTTTACTACATTGCATACCAAGAGTGAAAGTCGTTTACTTGCCATCTAGATCAAAAAACGCAAGTCGTCCAAAACAGATAGAGAGGGTTATTATCGTATTTTGAAACCGGAGGCTGAGGTTTAAGCGATTGCCTTTGCTTGCTCGGGGTTCTGCTCTTCTCTACTCTGCTCTGCTTCACACTGCAGAGAGAGTGATGATTGCCACTTCAATGGCGCTAATACAGCACGTGTGCTCCGCCCCTCTCGCACGTGCGGCGCGACCTCGCTTCCTTGCTGCTGTTATATCCTCCCGCAACCTCTCTATAAGGTCTTCCTCTTCTTCTCCCGCACGTGCCTCCCAAGCTGACTCGCACGTGCTCCTCGGCATGTCCGAGCAGGAGCTCCAACAGGTCGCCCTCGACTTCGGTCAGGTAATCAATAAAAAGCAAAACACTTATCCTCTCTCCTGTTTGGTTCCCGAGAAAATTGAAATAAAAAACTTAATAGCATTTAGAATAGTAACTGAGCATGGTTGAGCAATCAGGCTTATTGGTTCTTAGTTCTTTAGTGATTAGTTTTTAATAATTTTTTTTTTTTAATTTGGAATTATGTTCTAGCAAAGCTTTAGAGGGAAGCAACTCCATCATCTAATTTACAAGAGAAAGGTCAAAGAAATTCAAGATTTCAGTCAATGTGAGAAAACTCTCTCTTTCCTTTCTTTTGTCCCAATTGTTCTTTCATGTATTGTATTGTTGAAGCCTCTCTCTTTGTTATGTTTTTCCAAAAAAATGATTGTGTGACTTGTACTGGACTTTTTGTGCTGTTTTCATGGTTTTACAGTGCCTCAAGCATTCAGGAATGACCTTGAAGAAGCTGGATGGAAAGTCGGGCGGTCGCCCATTCACAACACGGTAACTGCAGTTGATGGCACTATTAAGGTAAGAAGAATATGATTAGATTATTTTACTAATTGTAATTTGTTAAACGGTACTTTTGGATTTTCCAAGCAGTTCATAAGACTATGCACGTGTACTTTTAGTCACATGATCTATTTAATTGTAATGTGACTTGTTTAAATTTAATAACTTGCGTGATTTAATACACGTGGATGGTCTTATGTACTGCCACGTAATCGGTTGGAGGAGATTCCTCCAGCCTGATTTGGTGGAAAACTTTGTCCTTCAGATATTATCATAAACTTTTGATCGTCGAGTGAATATATGGTTGCTAATATCTTTGCTTCACATTTTGATTTGGAAGTTGTCTCTTTTCTCTTATTTAACTCTACTTGCCTCTGATCATGCAGTTATTGATTAAGTTGGAGGACAACAGGTTGATTGAAACTGTGGGCATACCAGTTGAAGATGCCAAAGGTTCAGTGAGACTTACTGCGTGCGTATCATCACAGGTGATTTTCTGACCTGTGAATCAATCAGTGCCAACTTTTGTACCCTTTCCTAGGAGTGTTCTTTTGTTGAGTCAAGGAACTGTTTTCATGCACAACAGTAATGAAAATATATTTGTAGTGTACTTCGTTTATTGACTTGTTTTTTATGTGCCTTTATTTGGATATTCAGGTTGGCTGCCCACTGCGTTGCTCATTTTGTGCCACTGGAAAAGGTGGATTTTCAAGGAATCTTAAGAGGCATGAAATTGTTGAGCAGGTAACTCTAATGTCTTTTCCATGTCCACTCTTCGAAGTCCACTGTGTGGTAGGGTGGTGGGGTCTTTGAATGTTTTATTGTTTACACAATTCTGAAAAATGAAGTGACCAAAGTAAAATAGAGGAATTTCATTTTTGAAGATTGACAAAAAAAAAAAAAAAAAAAAGAGGAAATAAAAAGCCTATAATTTTCATAATATGCTGAATAAATTAATTTACTCAAAGCAAGCTTGGCTTTGTATACAATGAACAAGTAAATACATTTGTGTACACAGGTTTTAGCCATTGAGGAGCTCTTCAAGCATAGGGTGACAAATGTGGTGTTCATGGGAATGGGTGAGCCAATGTTGAACTTGAAGTCAGTACTTGAAGCACACCAGTGCTTGAATAAGGTGAATTTACAACTGTTTCATGCGTATTATCTAATCGCTTCATTACCAATGTTTGTTGTGTGGATAGCCTTTAATAACTTGTTTATTTTAGTTTTTTACTTACATAATTGCAAGAGGTTTTTCCACTGACATATTATATTCTTTGTGATTTACTTACTCCATCCTTTATTGTTGGTTTTTTTGGGATTATTGCAAAATATGATCCATTTTGAAAAGTCAATAAACGCAATATTAATAACTATCTTAATTTACCCTTTACTTTATTGAAAAGTCAATACCCCTTTTTTTCACTTTTTTTTACACTTCACTGAGTTTAAATTATGAAGGGCAATTTGAAAAATTTTACCTGTTTTTAGAAAGATAATTCATTAAATGATGTTCCTTAAAAAATTGAATTTTCTAAATGGGACTAACAATATGGGACAAAGAGAGTATTAGAATTCCATTTTCCTATAAGTTTTGAGTATCATATCAATTTTGGTGGGTCTCTCTTGTTTGTAAGGATGTGCAAATTGGTCAAAGAATGATCACAATATCCACTGTGGGGGTTCCAAACACAATAAGAAAGCTGGCTTCTCACAAACTTCAGTCAACATTGGCCGTCAGGTATGTCATCTATAATAGGAAGTCATGAATTTTTGTGTCTTCATACCATGTACCATTTACTGATGTTGTTTGTTTGTGAGTAATTGGCCATTTTTGTTGAAGTGTATATGTTTAATTGATAGAATTGGCTTGGTATTGAGAATCTTGTTGCTCAATATGCTGTTTCTGGCCCATATGTACAGTTTGAGAGTACATCTGTTCCACACTGCAATTCACATATTTTGTTCAAGGGGTTTCAGATCGTTGGTCAGGCTAATGTAGAGTGGGAGAAATATGGTGGACTGCCTTTTGTTCCATATCAGAAAAGATTTGACCCTTAATCTTTTGTAGTAGGCTAATAGCAAATCTACCTGCAAAGTTTTCTAAAATCCAGAATTTGAGCAGTGCATATCATTCAAAATTTCATAAACACATTATCAAAATTGTGACTTACTACGTTTTAAGCCTTTTGTCCTTCAACCAGAACTATCCACCCCTGAAATTTTGACTGTAGAATAAGTTGATCCCAGTAAAAGCTGATGGGAGGTAATGAATTCTGCCTGCCACTATGCCTTATGATTTAATGTCCATAATCCAAACTTCTGAATCAGCTCATATCTTTTCTTTTCTTCTTGTTCTTCTTCCTTTTTAACCCCAATAAAATATTGTCTTTGAGTATTGACTGTAAATCAAACGTTTGTTTTTTTGATAGGTAATAATACTTTTATTGAGAAAAAATGAACATTGAACATCATGTTCACGATGGTGAACACTTTGAACAATACAACAAATACAAGAAAATCAAGAGCTAAAGGAAATAGAGACTAAAAAATCAGTGACAGTAGTACAGTTCGTAAACCCCCAAACACGAGCCCAAAGAAACAGAGTACGACAAAGTAAACACTTAAGTTGAACCAAAGATCTCGCTTTGTCTTCATAAATGCGGGTATTACGTTCCTGCCAGACTACCCACATTAAACATGCGGGGACCATATTCCAAATGGTTGAACGGTGCTTTCCAAACTAGTTTCTCCACACAAAGAAAAAGGATTTCACTGAACTTGGCATTACCCATTGAATCCCAAACACTGTAAAGACTTCACACCATAAGGCATGAGAGAACTTACAATGAAGAAGAAGGTGGTCCACTGATTCCCCATCACAGCAACATAAGCAACACCTATTAACCAAAAACTGACCTTTCTTAATAAGATTGTCCATGGTGAGTATCCCATCATTAGCTGCTGTCCATAAGAAAAAAGACACCCGTTTAGGCACCTTATTATGCCATATACATTCCCAAGGAAAGGAATTCGTGGTAGGACTAGATAAAAGCTTATAAAAAGAACGCACATCAAAAACACCAGATGTATTCAATCTCCAAACCAGCTGATCTTCCCCCTCACCCCTCGGCATAGAGGAATAAATAAACTCAAAGAATGAGTAGACAATGGATTCCTGCCAATCCTGAGGACCATGACGGAACAATAAATTCCAGCTCCTACCTCCTTCTGAATTTGATAAAACCAAGTCAGAGACCCATGCATCTTTAGAAACAGAGCACTCATACATAGAAGGAAAGAGTTCCTTCAAAGGAGAAGGCCCACACCATGGGTCATGCCAAAAACTAACACGGTTACCCTCCCCCACATTATACAGAATCTGGCTAAAGAACTTCTCTGTTCCTTCTGTAATACTCTTCCACATCCCACACCCATGAGCACCTCTTACCCCTCTAGTGCACCAGCCTCCTCTTGCCTCCCCATATTTGTCTGCTATAACCTGACGCCATAATCTATGATTTTCTCTCCCAAAACGCCACAACCACTTTCCAAGCAAAGCCTTGTTAAACAGCCCAACCCTCCGAATTCCCAAACCACCGCATTCAACTGGTAAGCACACCTTATCCCAAGCAACTAAAGGATACTTAAAGACATCCTCTGAGACCCCCCAAAGGAAATTCCTTTGAATCCTTTCAATTCTTGCTGCCACAGCCTGAGGGATAGTAAACAATGATAAAAAGTAAGTGGGAAGACTTGAAAGTGTACTTTTTAACAAAGTAAGCCTACCTCCTTTCGACAAATAAAGTCTCTTCCATCCAGCCAGCCGTTTCTCCATCTTTTTTATAATAGGATTCCAAATTGATGAATCCTTATAATGTGCCCCGAGAGGCATGCCCAAATATCTCATAGGCAGAGTGCCCACCTTACAGCAAAGAATACGAGCCAAACCATTCAAGTTCCCAACTTCGCCAACAGGAACAATCTCACTCTTGCCTACATTAATTTTCAGGCCTGTAATGGCTTCAAAGAAGATCAACACCATCCGCACGTATAATAACTGTTCCCTAGAAGCATCACAAAACAAAATAGTATCATCAGCAAAAAGAAGGTGAGAGATATGTATTCCCCCGTGTCTAACGGACCCTGCTTGAAATCCACTAAGGAAACCACCAATTTCAGTCCTCTTCAACAGTCTACTCAACACTTCCATAATCATAAGAAATAAAAGCGGAGACAAAGGATCCCCTTGGCGAAGACCATGAGAACTACCAAAAAAGCCTGAAGGAGATCCATTAACCAGAACTGAGAATTTAACTGTAGATATGCACATCTTAATCCACCTACTCCACCGTGCCCCAAAGCCCATTCTTTCCATAAGATAAAATAGTGCATTCCAGTTTACATGATCATAAGCCTTTTCAATGTCCAGTTTAATTATAACACCAGGAGTACCACTCTTCAATCTGTTATCTAAGCATTCATTGGCAATTAAAACCGAATCAAGAATTTGTCTCCCTCCCACAAAAGAATTTTGAGAGATAGATATCAATTTATCCAAAACCCCTCGAAGCCGATGAGCCAATACCTTAGCCAAAAGTTTATAAAGGCTGCCCACAAGACTAATAGGACGGAAATCTCTGATATTTACTGCATTAGTCTTCTTGGGGATCAAGCATAGAAACGTGGCATTGAGAGATTTCTCAAAAACACATTGACTGTGATATTTACACATTGACTGTAAATCAAACGTTGCACTGCTTCCCCAATTTCTGCAATCTCTAGGGTCTATTTTTTGGTCTATCCTACAATTAATTGGAAAGTGTGTGGAGGTCAAAAGTCCCAACTAAGGTTGCTTTTTTCCTTTGGACAGCAGCTATGGGGAAAATTCTGACCATTGATAATTTACAGAAATGGAGGATCCTAATTATTGATTGGTGTTGTCTGTGCAAATCAGTGGGAGAAATTGTAAATCATTTGCTTCTTCACTGCCCTATTGCTTATGAGTTATGGAGCATGATTTGCACATTATTTGGGGTCAAGTGGGTTATGCCTGAGGTGTTGAATATCACCTCAATAGCTGGAACTGAAGGTTGGGTGGACCCAAAAGTCACACGATCTGGAGTGCGATCCCATTTTCTGATAATGTTTATTACTTACCCAAAAAAAAAAAAAAAAAAAAAATTTACTTATGAAGAAGACCTTTATATCTAATATATGTCTGATGCCAATATGTTATTTTCATTATTTTATGCAAATGCAACTTTATTTTCTTGTTAATTTTCTTGTCTTCTTTTGCATCAGCCTACATGCTCCTAACCAAAAACTTAGGGAAGCAATTGTGCCAAGTGCTAAATCCTACCCTCTGGATGCTATCATGAAAGATTGCAAGGATTACTTCCTTGAGACCAGTCGACGGGTTTCCTTTGAGTATGCACTGTTAGGTACCAATCTTTCACTTAAGAACTACTAATTTTGTTCTATTTATTTTATAAGTACAATTCACTTTAGAACTTTTGTATCCCCATCCCTCCCCCTTCACACATGCTTGAATAACATAAATATTGATGTAAATGACATTTTCTCAGTATTAGTGTTACTTTTGGCCAGCTGGAGTCAATGACAAAACAGAGCATGCAGTAGAACTTGCAGAGCTTCTCCACCAGTGGGGGCGTAGTTATCATGTGAACTTGATACCTTTCAATCCAATAGAAGGCTCTGATTATCAGCGACCACACAGGAAAGCTGTAATGTTGACCCTATGTTATTATGCCCTCATTTTCAACAAGAATATGCCTCATCACTTGATTTTATTTGTTCTTTAGTAATAGATATATGGATTTTATTTCATTTGGCAGGTGATGGCATTTGCAGCTGCTTTAGAATCACGTAAAATAACTGTTAGCACACGGCAAACAAGGGGCCTGGATGCTAGTGCTGCTTGTGGTCAGCTAAGAAACAAATTCCAGAAGAGTCCTTTGCCCTTGGACTCCGAAGACCTGCAAACTCAACCAGATATTGCAGTTGCATGTTGATCCCGCATTGTTTCTTTGCCGTTTGTTCCTCCCCCTTTTTGCTGTATACTGTACACTTTCATGTTCTCTTCCCTCAATCCGTATGAAGCTTGATGAAAGTGGTGCTTCATGTGGCAAGAAGGCTAGTTGGGATCATTCCCTCTCCCATTTGCGGGAAAAATGTAGGTTTCGCATGATGATGAGTCAGCTGCAGAATTCAAAATCTTCCATACGTAACAATGAGATGTTGGGGGAGAACTTTATGTGGATGGCTGCAAAGTCACGAGTAGACTAATGACCCCTCTTCTCATAGAATCACTGTCATGTATTGCCTGTTAGGCTAGTTTCTTTCCTATGTAACTTGCATTTATAGTTTTGAGTGATGCTCCACTTTATTCCGCACTGGAGGCAGGGCCATAGAATTCAAAAATGACTTTAAATGGGCATAGTGAGATAGGCATTTTACCTTGTAGATGTAAATTTTATTGATGTGGCAACTTGCAAATTTTCTATCATGCCGTACTCTCTTGGTTCAAAGAACTTCCTTACTAAGTAATGTGAGATTTTTGTTTTGATCCACCACTGCTAGTGTAAATTATGTTTTTATATAAAATTAACGACACAAAATGAATTGAGTTTTGAGGATTTTGTTCTACCATAAACGCTAGTGTGATGTTGTGAATTTGAATTATATTTTCCATCTAATTATTTTAAATCCATATATTTAGAACCCTCAAATGAGTCAAATTATTCATAAATTTAATCAATGAAAAAGAAAAAAAAAAAGAGAGAGAGAGAGAGAAGATTTTCTCATAGTTTAATTAAGTCATTTAAACTAAAAATTATAATCTAAAACCCTCATTTTAAATACTTTTATCCAAAATGAATCATGGGAAAGATTCTTCTCATCTAGTGTGTTTGGGCGATGGATATTGCATGAAAGATGAAACCAATCTCTAAACCTTATTGTTTTTGTTTAGGAGGTGTAATAATTCAAATCCATTTATTTCAAAAGTAATAAATTATATCTCAATTCGTTTACAGGAACAACTTGTGTTTGATATGAATTAAGGGCTTAATTCATTCAACCTCGCCTTTGACTGACTAGTTAATTTACTACCTTTAAAATTGTAGGATTTAATTGTTATACCCTAAAACTATACAATTTAAAATGTATATTTTTGTTGGTGTGAAAAGGGTCCTAAAATAGAGTACTATAACGCGTTACATCATATACTATTTAGATTTATGATAGCATTTATGATGGTATTGTAGCAAAATGGTATTAGTTTTTAATATATTTTATTCTTACTTTTCTCTCTTTCCCTCTTTGCATCTCTTTCACTCTTTAAGGAAAATAAAAGTTGTGTTGTATATTTGAGTAAATATATTATTTTAATATGTTGTATTGAAAAATAAAAATTGGAATGTTAGGTGTAAGGACACAAGTTACAGATTGGGCCTACAGGAGAGATGGACTCTGGCCCAACGAGTAAAAGATATCCTCGCAATGAATTTGTAAGAGAGTGGGTTGAAGAGCTAGGCTTTAGTGGGTCAAACAGAGATGAATCGAGTGAAAGAGCATCCTCGGCGCAATCCGAGGAGTTTTGTTCTAGTAAATATGTTCAATGAGAATTGTTACAGGAGTTCTTGAGATTGTTCTCCTCTTTCCATGGTGGATTTATCCTATTATATAGTCCCTTTCAAACAATCTGGGCCTTCCATTTGTCGATCATCCGAGCCTATACTAGAGTGCTTGTCCTATCAGACGCCCTCTTTGGTGTTCTGTGAGTTGCGGTAACCGAGGTAGCACTGTTCAAGGGTCCTGTCCACATAAATGCGGTGACAGCAGCTTTTTCCTAGATATTTTTGAGTTCCCACCCTTCTTGTACGTTTGTGGCACGCGTTCCTATCACTAGAGCTTCCTAGAAGGTCACCTTGATCACTAGGATCTATAGCTGATCTATGTTCAGCTTATCCGAGGAGATATTCTTCCTCGGACTCGGACCACTCACGATCTCGGCTAAAGCCCCACGCTCTCGACCAAAGCTCAAGACTCAATTGCATGATTAGTGCATGGAAATTCTCCTCGGACAAACCCAAGGCCCAACATTGCAGCTGGATCCAGGCCCCCACAATAGCCCCTCAAAAGCCCTAAATTTCTTTTATCCGAGGAGAAATTTGGGGTTTTGACCTAAGAGTACGCGTAACGCGCGCAGAATCCTTGAACACTTATAAAATTGAACGTAGTGTTAATTTCCCCTAAGAATGTGGTCCCAGGACTCTGCATTGACTTAGGTTCTGTTTGAACGCTTGATAAATTGAACTTAGTGTTAATTTCCCCTAAGAATGTGGTCCGAGGACACTGCATTGACTTAGGGCGATGCTTTTGTACTCCTTGGCAAGGCTCTGGGCACAGTACCGAGGAAGCTTATAGCGATGCTTTTGTACTCCTCAGCAAGGCTCTGGGCACAGTACCGAGGAAACTTATAGCGATGCTTTTGTACTCCTCGGCAAGGCTCTAGGCGCAGTACCGAGGAAACTTATAGATGCTTTTGTACTCCTCGACAAGGCTCTGGGCGCAGTACCGAGGAAACTTATAGCGATGCTTTTGTACTCCTCGGCAAGGCTCTGGGCGCAGTACCGAGGAAACTTATAGCGTTGCTTTTGTACTCCTCGGCAAGGCTCTGGGCGCAGTACCGAGGAAACTTATAGCGATGCTTTTGTACTCCCCGGCAAGGCTCTGGGCACAGTACCGAGGAAACTTATAGATGCCTTTGTACTCCTCGGCAAGGCTCTGGGCACAGTACCGAGGAAACTTATAGCGATACTTTTGTACTCCTCGGCAAGGTTCTGAGCACAGTACCGAGGAAACTTATAGCTGTCCCACATTGAAAGAATCTTCCCCCACTTTCAACCTTATAAGCTTACAGAACTAGCCCCACCGCGGAGCCCCTTTGATTTGCTGTACCATCAACATATACTGTCTAGAATAAAGGTTCTCGAGGCATGTACTTGATGTCAAAAGCCCCCAGAACTGTGCCCCATTTAGCAATCCTCCCCATGTAATTAACACCTCAAAGTATAGACTCTGGCTTCATGTAGTGACTTGCTTACATAGTATACTGGCCACCACAATGGCCTTACCCATGGACTCTTGCTGATGGAAGCCTGATCCTACCATAATTAACCGTTGCACTCACTATCACACAAGCTCTCCCCACAGACGGCGCCAATTGTAAGGACACAAGTTACAGATTGGGCCTACAGGAGAGATGGACTCTGGCCCAACGAGTAAAAGATATCCTCGCAATGAATTTGTAAGAGAATGGGTTGAAGAGCTAGGCTTTAGTGGGTCAAACAGAGATGAATCGAGTGAAAGAGCGTCCTCGGCACAATCCGAAGAGCTTTGTTCTAAATGTGTTCAATGAGAATTGTTACAGGAGTTCTTGAGATTGTTCTCCTCTTTCCATGGTGGATTTATCCTATTATATAGTCCCTTTCAAACAATCTGGGCCTTCCATTTGTCGATCATCCGAGCCTATACTTGAGTGCTTGTCCTATCAGACGCCCTCTTTGGTGTTCTGTGAGTTGCGATAACCGAGGTAGCACTATTCAAGGGTCCTGTCCACATAAATGCGGTGACAGTAGCTTTTTCCTAGATATTTTTGAGTTCCCACCCTTCTTGTACGTTTGTGGCACGCGTTCCTATCACTAGAGCTTCCTAGAAGGTCACCTTGATCACTAGGATCTATAGCTGATCTATGTTCAGCTTATCTGAGGAGATATTCTTCCTCGGACTCGGACCACTCATGATCTCGGCTAAAGCCCCACGCTCTCGGCCAAAGCCCCACGCTCTCGGCCAAAGCCCAAGACTCAATTGCATGATTAGTGCATGGAAATTCTCCTCGGACAGGCCCAAGGCCCAACATTGCAGCTGGATCCAGGCCCCCATATTAGGTATCTTATAAAATAGTATGGTATAATTGATAAAGTTGCTTTAAAGATGGTAAAATAGAATAGCTTAAAGATAGCGGATGTGAAGGAAAAATTTGCTAAATAGACTGTTTTTAGGAAATATTTCAGTGAATAGTATGTGCGTGAAACTGATTTTGGAACTCGAGTTTGCTAAACTCGAGTTCCAGCCCAAAATTCACTGGAACTTGAGTTTGCTAAGCTCGAGTTCCATGTGTTTTTTTTTTTAATTCCACGTCATATTTATGCTGGTTGGACTTGGAGATTTTTGAGGTGGAACTCGAGTTTGGCAAACTCGAGTTCCAAAATTAGTCTAATTAACTAAATACTTTCACGTGTATACTATTCACTGAAATATTTCTTAAAATCAGTCTATTTAGCAAATTTTTCCCAGATGTGAATGCTATGGGCAATAGGTTTTGCACTGCAGTGAAATTGATGTATAGTAGTAGGTAGTCTTATCTTGCAAATGATTTCATCACCGCACCACATCATTAACCAATCAAATGCAAGTCTTTTTTTTTTTTTTTTATTGAAGCTTCTACTGACCTTGAAGTTGTGTGTGTGTGTGTACAACGGAGATACAAACAAAGACACGACGTAGAAAGTATCAAAAATTTGGGTAGACCAGACAGAGTACAAATGACACAGTACCACTATCACCAGCCTGAAGAAGATGGCTAGGACACCATAAGAGGGGCGGAAGTGGTATGCGAAGTAGAGAGTTGATTAGGGTATGTGTTACAAAATGCAATGGTTGTAAGATTAAACATAACAAGTAAGTGTTGAACCTAGGACAGAATGGATAGGTTATTTAGCTCCAATTCCTCTGTTAGCTCCATATTTAGTATCCCTCCTGATATTGTAAATGAGGAAGATTACTCTATTGAAAAAACTGATTTCACTGATTTTAAAAAATGGTGTATTCCTAAAGTTGATACTAAATTTATTTATAAAACTAGTTGGGTTCAATCTACCTTCAATTTCGAGTTTAGTGTTAGAACTATTGAGCAAACATATTCATATATTTCAAAAACTCATGAAAATTGTTGTTTATTTAAAAGAAAATGCATTAATGATTTTCTTGCTAAAGGATTCAATTATTTGCATATTGACTTGGTTCAAGTTGCTGTTAAACCCCTTACCCGAAATGATATTAATGCTTCTGTGCTTATGTGCCTAAGAGATGCTAGATTTAAAGATTTTCGTATTAATATTCTTGGCATGATTACTTCATCTTTGTTTGATGCTCTCGTTTATTTCAACTATCATCCTGATCTTACTCTTACTTTAGATGGCCCTAATATTGTTAAAGCTTTTATATATATATATATATATATATATATACACGTTTTTTTTTTTTAAATTTTTTTGAGGGGGGATATATACACGTGTTGGTGAAGTTGAATTGAAATAGACGAAAAAGTTTCAGTTGGCTTGGTGTAAAATTTGGTTGACCACTCAAATAATAAAGCTTTATATACTATCTCCTCCTAAATTTTCTGAATTCCTCGTTGCTATTTCTTTTATTTTACAATATTTTCAAATTATTTATTTATTTTTTTATGTTATACAAGGAGGAATGGGTGTTAAAAAAGAAAGAAAGGGAACTTAAGCCCAGCCCACTGCGTTTGTCACCCAAAATTGGGCCTCACTTTGTACTAATAAAAAGCGGGGCAACCCGGCCCACGAATCGTTCCCACTCCTGGTCCTAGGGCATAAAAAATCTAAACACGGCTTCGTGGAAAATTCCGAAACCTGGCTCTACAAAAGCAAGAATAGAATTTTGACGAAAGTAGCTGCGACACGGTTTCACTTTCATTCTTCAGATTTGATTTCAGAACCTGAGATCTAACTTCAAGCTCAGCTTCTCTTTCTTCTTCAAAGCTCTTCTTTCACAGGTAATTAATCAATCAGTCTATCTACTTTTTCCCTTTTGCTTTATCAATACGCCTTTGTTTGGTTGCCGAGAAAATCATAGAAAATAAAAACTAGGGGTTTTAATCAACAAGGAGTGTTCTATCGGCCCAGAAATTTCAGGAAAAGAAAACTAAAGTTTCGATCTTTGGTTCTGTTTTTTTAGGTTTTGATTTTCAAAGTATGATTGTCAATTTTGTAAATTGGGCTCTTGGTTGATTAAAGGTTTTATTTTTCTTGGCAACCAAGCAAGGAATCTAGTTTTCTTTCTTGGGTAAAAAGCATGTGACTTGAGATTTACGTTCTGGGGTTTGAAGAGTTCAGATTGACCATATGTACATTATAGCTTAAACGTCATTATGTCAATTGATTAATGTTATTTTTATTATCTTACATGTAATGGGTTTAGGAAATAGCATGCTTTTTTGTTTTTTGTTTAGTAGGTTCACATAGATTATGATTGTGTGTTGTTAGGAAGCATAATGAGGAGGTACAGTCCACCATACTATAGTCCTCCAAGGAGAGGATATGGCGGTCGAGGGAGAAGCCCTCCTAGAAGAGGATACGGCGGTGGTGGTGGTGGTGGTGGTGGTGGCGGTTATGGTAGGCGCAAGGAACAGAATGGAAGCCTTTTGGTCCGCAATATTCCACTGGATTGCCGGTAATTTTTTGTGGGTAGTTGTTCTTTTTGGTGTTTTGGAGGTGAAAGATCCCTACCGGGCCTCCCTTGGTGTGTCAAAACAAGTTGGTTATTTTATTGTTTGCTTCTTTTTGCAGGCCAGAAGAACTTCGAGTTCCCTTTGAGAGATTTGGAGCTGTCAGGGACGTGTATATTCCCAAGGACTATTACACAGGGTGAGTTTTTTACCAGTAGATTATATGCCCTTTTTTTTTGGTTCAATACGACGGTGGTGTGTAATGAAGGAAATCAGTTGAGCAAGTTTTGGGAATTGAGCTCTGAATGCTTGCACTTGAATCAAGGTTGAGCTTCAGTAGAGCTGAATTTGTGATTTCCAAGCATAGTTCACCTGTTTTCAGTCATGTTTGCTAGGTTGGTTGAGCTTGTTGGCTTGAAACTAGTATAATGTTAGATTCTGCATGACCATCCAACATCCCTAACTTTACAATGCATGTTAGTAATGATCATAACATACTTCTGAAGCTCTTCTTTCCTTCTTTGTCCTCCCCTAGCTTCATATTACTGATCAACTTAGTTTATGAATTTTTTAAATGCTTAAGAGGTTATTAAACTGCTGAGGTTGATTTGCCTAATTGAGCCAAGCCAAAGCATGTGCCTTAAGGTTGGCAAGCTGAATAGTCTGCGTGAAAAGAAGCATGAATTTGGTAAACGAGTTCTTGTGATGTTGATGGAAATTAGGTGTCTTTGCAAGCAAACTTATTAGGATTGATAAATATAGATATAAATTGCTAATATTAGAGACACCATTTCATTATTATCTTTTTGGCACCTTTGGTCAAAGTGTACAAGTAGGGGGTGCAAAAGCTGTCTATTGAGTTACATTCTACACTATTTATGAAAATTTCTTTTTTTCCTTTCCATAGTGAATTAAAAATTTGAACTGGCTTGTCAGGGGGTATGTTGGTTTGAACTTTGAAGTTAAAACAAAGCCCAAGCCCCACTTTTGATGAAGACCTGTTTATCATTGCCTAACTTGTTGGTCCCCCAAGAGTTTTAAGAGTAATCTTCAATTGAAGAATGTTGCTTTATGAAGAGAAATTATTTAATTACACAATCAATAGTGGTTTGATGAGGAAGAAGATTGATTCTTGACCAATTGAAGACAACATGAGATGATTTTTAAGTTTGTGGGAACGTTGATTTCAAGTGCATCCTATAATTACAAGAATGTGAAGAATTTTCAAGTCACATGCCTCTTTTGAAGTTGGCTTTCATACTTGACTGTAAAGAAAAGTGCAGCCATTAAGCTTGGATTTAGCTGCTTTAAGTAAATTCAGCATGCACTTATCTGGAAGTGCTTGGAGCTGATAATTTAGATGTGTAAAGAAGGTATACTAAATAGACATTGTCGTGCTACTTACTATACTGAGTGTCAGGTCCGTGACCTCGTACAATCAGTGCTTTTGGTGAAATTTAATTGTTCATCAACTGAAGCTTTGCTGTGACTTCTTTCTAGGGAACCTCGAGGATTTGCATTTGTGCAGTTTATGGATGCATATGAGGCCTCAGAGGCTCAATATCATATGAATGGAAAAATTTTTGCTGGGAGAGAGATATCAGTGGTTGTTGCTGCAGAGACAAGGAAAAGGCCTGAAGAGATGCGTCAAAGGACTAGAGTGAGGTAGTTTCTCTCTCTCTCTTTCTCTCTCTACCCCCTTGCCTCTTGGAGTTGTATTTCACATTTTATATATTTTGAGATTCCTATGGTTTGTTGTACTTTATACAGAGGACCTTCGGGCTATGGGGGACAACGGTCATCTTATTATGGTATGTCGTTTCTGACAATTTTGAATATTTATTTTTTAGTAATCCTGTAACTTGTATAATTCCTATTGCTATATTAGTGTTGTTAAAAGCAACACTTAGGCATGCTTAAAGCTCAAACCTCAAAGCCCAAAGGTCTAACCGTCTAAGTACTCTCAATTGTTGTATCATACAAACGCTATTCCTAAGGTGTTATATTACACAAGCAAGGTTTTTTATTTACATGTCAAAAGATATGAATAAGGTTAATTATTTATTCTTGTTTATTTTGGTCTTTGCATTTTAGATATATGTTGATTGAGATATATTTCATTTGATCAAATTATCATAGGACTGTTGACAGCTAAATGAATTGTTAGGTAAAATTTAATTGAGATTAGATTGAAGTTAGGAAGCTGGAAGTTATATAATTTATTTGATTTGGAGTCATTTTTTGGTTTCTATTAATTAGCATGGCTTTGCATTTTTTGTTTTCATGTCCATTATTTTGACTACTCCTGTTTAAAGTAATCAGTACTCTCCTTTTGACTCTGATATGCTTAGGACGTTCTCGGTCTCGTTCATTATCCCGTTCACGCTCTCCCCCCCGCTATCCTTCTGGTTCCAGAGGCCGATACCGCTCTAGGTAAACTTGCAAGTTTACAAATGCCATAATTATTTTTTTTGAATGTCCACTTGACTGCTGAACACGTTTGCAAACTAAAATTATAATTATCAGGTCCTACTCTCCCGCCCCTAGACGGAGGGGTGACTACTCAGTTTCCCCAAGTAGAAGGCATGCAGACCATCCGCGGTCACCAAGAGGTCCTCCAAGAGAGCGAGATGCCGATCATCGCAGGTCTTATTCTCCAGGTTATGCCAATGCTGCTGATCAAAATGAAAATGTCAATGGATATCGCGAGTAAGTTTTGGTGTCTTCAAGTGTTTCGTCTTTTTAGTAACTTTTTGGAGTCTTGTTTCTAGTTGTTGGCTGTCCCAAAGACTTGTTTTTGTCTGTGCTACTTGCATGGTGCTGATATCAAATATTTCTTTTTAGGAAACCAACCTATGATGCTGAGGAACCAAGAGGTCATTGGAGGTCATCACCTGTTAGAGCTTCTAGATCACCCTCTGGTTCTAGGTCTAGGTCTGCCGATGCGTCACCCAGGCGCAGCAGCAGATAATGGAAAGGCAGTATGCATATTGCAAATGGTCGATGCTACATTTGCTGGCTTGTGTGCTACTATAGGAAATAAGCTCAGGAATGTGTGTCACATGCCTTAGGAACCGTAAAACTTGTGTGTTTTGATGTACTCTATATGATTCAACTTTGATAATCCTGTGATTTAGAGATTTTTTTTTTTAATTTCAACTTTACTGTTATGAGGTGAGTTATTATTAGGTGTTATTGGCTGGGTCAAGACCTAATATAATTTAAACTGATATTTTTGGCTCGAGGCCTTCCGTACAATCACTGTTTTGTCATTTGTGGCTTCACCTTTAAAACTAGTACTAGTGGTGGTGTAAATTGAAATAAATTGACATTGAAATTACAAAATACTTAGAGCTTCAGCGTCTAAAAATGCTATCTCATTCCATTTTACTATTTTAAAAAGTTACTTTATCAATTATATCATATTATTTTACAATACACAATATTCTAAAATTTTATTTTATTTTTTCGTTTTATTTAAATATTCTATTTTATTCCTATTTTTACTATTTCTTTTTTTCTATTCCTTTTCCTTTCTTACTCCCTCAACCTCTATTACCGGTTTCAATACACAGAGCTACACACATACACCGATCCAAACCCATCACCACATACATAGAGCCCCACACACACACAATCAAAAACAAAAATAGAAATCCAAAACAAAAACAGAACACAATCCCATCACCACACACACCGATTCACCTATTTAGAACCTTCTCTTATTTTCTTTCATCTTCACACCAAACAAAAACAGAACACAATCCAAGAGTTTCAAACCAAAAAAAAATAAAAAAAACCCACCACTGGAGCCCTCACGCTGATCCAAACCCACCGGAGCTCTCATGTCGATTCAAACCAATCGGAGCCCTCATGCTGATCCAAACCTAGCCCACTGACCCACTATCGTCAAATCCATCGGAGTTCGTCGGAATCACTATCAGAGTAGAGATCAGATGAGAAAGAGAGAAGGAAGAAAGAAGGAATCACTGTTGGAACCCACCTATCGGAATCACCATTGTCAAAACCCACGGGGTCTTAGGCCTGAAGAGAGCAGAGAACAGATGAGATAGAGAGAAAGAAGAGAGAGAAAAGAGGAGAAATAATGAGAGAGGAGAGAGAAATTTTCAGAGAGAGAAATTCTCGGGTTAAAAAGTCCAGAGAGTATTAAATTTTTATTTTTTATACCATTCAGCTACAGTACAATCTTAAATGTAAGATGATATTGTAGCTCTATGCCAAAAAAATTTAGTATTTCTCAAGTTTAGCCTTCTAGTTGCTTAGCATTTTTTGGGCCTGAATGCCAAATGTACCTTACATTTGGCATATAACAGGCCCACTGCTGACGCTCTAGGATCCGTTTGGATAGAGCTGAAAAATAAAAATACTGTAGCAAAAATAATTTTTGAATGTGTAAATAGTATCGTGAGGTCTATTTTTTAATATTTTTTTTCTGAATAAAGTAGCTGTGGGTTTCGTAAACAGTGCATGAACAGTGCACTATACAGTTTAATCCGTGTGCATGAACGGTGCAGGTAACTGTTTATAAGCCTAAAATGCACAGTACAAGAGGCGCTAAAAAAAAAAAAAAAAAAAAAACGCAAAAAACGCAAACGTGAAATCATCCGTATCCAAACCACACCAAATTTATTAGAGCTAAGTTGATTTTCGGGGATGCTGGTATATAATGCAATTGCCGTGACAAGTACTCTCCGGTTCATCCTGAAATGTAACTGAAAAAACAATTTTAAATGAAACCATTAGAGCATCCACAGCAGTGGAGCTAAATTTTTAACAATTTAGCTCCACCAAAAGTTACTTTATCTATTTTAGCTACACACATGCTGCGGCAGTGGATCTATTTTAGCTTTCAACACAATAAAATAATATAAACATCACAATAAAATAATATATCTACTACAATAAAATAATATCTCTATTACAATAAACAACAATCACAACCACCTGCAACCGCCACCGCTACCGCAGTCGCCGCCACTACCACCGCCACTGTCGCCGCCACCACCGCCGACTCTTATATCACCACCGTTGCTGCCGTCACCACCGCCACTGCCATCGCCGCCGCCTCCGACTCCGACTCTTTCACCGCCACTGCCACTACCGCCATATGATAGCAAATAATCGTCTTGTGTTAACAATGGATTTTTTTAACTCCAAATTATACTTATACATTTTTTTTTTTACTAAAACAATTTCTCAATCATCATGATAGCCTATTATAGTCTCAATTGTCCGGAAGCAAAGTCCCAAACTAATATTTATATCAAAACTTAAAATACTTAGAATTAAAACAATAGTCCATGATTATGCATAAAAATACTGAATTTGACAGAACAAAATTATTGCAAACAGAAAAGAGAAATTATAGCCTTGTGCAACAGAACAAAATTATAACAATATGCTTCTGTTTATGGTCTTGTGCAACAGAACAAAACACTAGAAAACCACACAGATGCTGCAAACAGAAAATTCCCAATCCATTCTAAAATTATTGCAAACAAAAAATTCTCAATACATTCCTGCAAACAGAAAATTCTCAATACATTCCTGCAAACAGAAAATTCCCAAATCATTGCATCTAAAAATTCCCAAATCATTCTCAATACCCATTCTCAAAAAATTCCCAAATCATTCTCAATATCCATTCTTCCCAAACAAATAGATTCACCCAAATCAAAAAATTATCTACTCTAGCAGAACAGAAAAGAGAGTGAGGTGCTTACTTAAGGGGGTTTGGTGTGTGATACGGCGAAGAACGGTGGGCCGGTGGAGGAGTGGGATGGCTGAGGCTGATCGGTGGAAGAGAAATGGGGGTTGATTGGCGGCTTGGAACTGCTGTGGGTAGGTTCGGTGGCGGTAAATAGGGGCGGCTGGTGGACGGCGGTGCAGAGATACTGATCGGTGGAAGAGAGGTGCGGCGGCTTGGGACTGCTGTGGGTAGGTCCGGTGGCGGTGCGGCGGCGAGAGAGGAGATGTGAGAGCAGCGTTGAGAGATGAGAGCCGAGAGGAGAGCTTGCGAGAGAGAAAGACTTGTCTGAGCTTGAGAGAGTATTTTGTGTTTGTGTGAACGCAGTGGAATGATAAAAGAAAGAAGAAAAAATAACGGGAGGGAATATAATATAATTTTTTAGTTATAGATGAGTGCTACAGTGCACATCTATCTATAGATATGCACTGTAGCACTTTAGCTATAATTATAACAAATGCCTTCACTGCTGTGGCTCTTTTTTTTTGCTAAATAGTTATATTTTTAGCAATATAACTATTTAGCACCACTGCTGTGAATGCTCTTATGATGTGAAGCAGATAAATGGGTTAGCGTCAACATTCGGTCACATGACTCACATCTAATAAATGATTTACACTACCAAATGTACAGTCGTGTATGGATGTGAAGAAAATGTTAGTAATAGAATAGTCTACGTCATAAAGTCAAATAGGGTCGTGTCATAAATTCAAATAGGATCATGTACAAATTCAAAGTCGATCAAAGTTTCAAACACAAATGATTTACACTACCGAATGTTAGACATGTATGGATGTGAAGAATATGTTTGTAATTGATTTCATGCACAAATTCTAAATTCAATTAGGGTCATGTACAAATTCAAAGCCGATCAAATATAAAACACGAGGAATTCGACAAAGTTGAGCTCATAAATTCAATTATGGTCATGTACAAATTCAAAGTTGATCAAAGTATCAAACACAAGGAATTCAACAAAGTGGAGCTCATGACGACTAAAATCTTCAAGTTGGTCCAGCTTACTCAATTAATTTGAGCTACTTCTCATATCAATATCATCTCTTCTCAACTGATAATGGAAGTTTTTGGTGTCCACGGTTTTAAATATTGGAATAATCGTCTCATTCTTGGTTTCATTGGTTTTTATCAGAATAGTTTACGACTCATTTCCCAACTGAACAGGTCAGTCCAGTCAATTTTAAAAACAGTTAAAACACCCTGTTTTCAGAGCCCGCCTTTTAACATATTTCAAAACTGAGCAAAAGATTTGCATTGGGTAAAATCTGCTAAAGTGGATGTTGTCAACCAAAAAAAAAAAGGGTAGTCTACAGTGTTATAAACTTGGCTAGTTGGCTATACATTAAATTAAAGGGTTTCATATTGTATTATTTTGTATATGGGTGAATACTATTGGAGAGTAGTCCCATGTCAAGATTAAAGTGTACAATCAACTTTTGTTTGTAGATAAAGTAGCTGTAAGAATACAGAGAGGGTACTCTTTTGTCTGTTGGCTTGTTGGGTAAGCTCAAATTGGCCTCCCTCATAACCATTGTGTTGTGTCGGTGGCTAGAGATGTTTTAATACAAATTATTTCTTATTTATCAAAAAAAAAAAAGAAAAGAAAAAGATAACCCATATATTTGCATTTTATTCAAAACTCAAAATAATCACAATTTTTCAACGATAAACTCAATCCGAAATATTTGCAATTTTTTCAATATTTGAAACGGTCGCAACTTAAAAAGAAAAAGAAAAAAACCTCTAATCACACAGCATAAGGTGTAAATGTGTAATAGCAATTGTACATTTTCACCCTACAATACTTTTTGAATGGTTGTGATCAAAAGTTAAGAAAATTACTTTTAATATAAGTTATTGGATCAAAGAGATTAAAAAGTAAAAAAAATTAAAAGTTCAAAAGGAGTAAAAAGATAAAAAAAACTTAAACTTGTTGCGACAGGGGTATTACATGGTGCAATAGCTACTGCTCATATACCAAATTTAATACTTTTTCTGTCTCAAATATCAGTCTTCTATTCCATGCTCAAATGTTTCAAAATGCAATATTTCTTAAGAACTGTAGTTTCGAAAACTTACACATTTTTATGTAAAAGATAATATATTATATTAAATTAGGTTGAGGTTTTTAAAATATATGTTTTTATTTTCTTTAACTTATTGAACTTATGAATAAATTGAAATTCAAGTTTTCAAGAGAGGATTTCAAACACACACACACACACATATATATATATATACATAGACGCACACACTTAGATTATACTAGAGTTTCTATCTCAAAAAAAAAAAAAAAAAAATAGAAACTTTTCATTCTTGTTGATGTTGAGCTCAGTTGTTTCTCAAAAAAAAAAAAAAAATTGTTGAGTTCAATTGCCCCTATTATTTTTTTTAATTAAAATCCAAACGTGCAGCCAGTTGATGTTTCGTATTAGTCAATTGGAGGGAAACCCATGAGTTGGCCAACTACCAGTCGTTGGTCATTCTAGAATGTTGACCGCCCGTCACTTAAACAACGATTATGTTATGTATGATAATTCCTCGATATAAACCATGCTATAAAGTCCAGTCCTGAAGACAACTCTTACAGAATATATCATTGAAACTGAAATTTGAGAGAGAGAGAGAGATGGCTATTGGGCTAATGGAGGTGCTGCTTATGAATGCAAAAGGCCTTGGAGACACTGATTTCTTTGGTATTATTTACGTAAATTTCTCTTTTACTCTTCTCCTATATATATATTTATGTTGTTCCAAACTTCCAAGTTTTATATATATATATATATATATCTATATACATATATTTTAGCATCAAAGCATCCATGAAGAAATTCGGGTTTTCCTTCAAATTGATCTCTTTATTTTCTTTCTCACTATGACTATGTTCTTTCTTTTTGTGTGTGATTTTTCTCTATGTTTGTTCTTCTTGTGGTTCAAACCAAGATGATTTATTCATTTAATAAAAAAAAAAAAAAACAACTAAGATGATTGTTATCATATGGTCTGTGTTGGCTGGCTGCAAGACCATGATATAAGTCATCATTTTACTTTAAGAATCGTCATGAACTTCCACAAATTTATCAAGTAGCTAGAAAATTTTTAGCTCAAATAGTTTTAATTAACCAATTTTTTTTTGAAAGAGTTTCAGCCTATGTTAGTTTTTGGTGGAAGTGGGGAAGTTTTGATTAGCCTTGTTATCATATTTTGTATAATGTGTTTGGTAGGTAGTATGGATCCGTATGTTTTGATACAATACAAAAGTCAAGAGCGCAAAAGCAGCGTGGCCCGAGGTAATTAGTTCGTCCTTGCTTTCTGTTTACACTAATTACAAAATATATTATGCCTCAATAATTCAATATTGTAGCTAATATCTGATGTTGATGAATCCAAGTTATCTTTGGTGATCATTGAGAGCTTTTCTTACAAAAGAATCCAAAATTTTTCGTATATATGAAAAAAAAAAAATCCAAATTTTTTAAACCGAATAATGTGAGAGCTCCGTTATCATGTCATACATTAATTTTTGTGCATTTAACATATAATATACCACATCGTATTATATGAATTTTCTGCTACAGTTCCTTAGTTATACATGGTATTCCTATTGCATAGTGTTGCCCTTATAAAATAGACAAAAAAATTCTAGGACCGTAACCTATTTCACACTCATTTTCACAACTCTCTGGTGTGGCTGACTGTGAGTGATAGAGAAAAAGTAATGAATTCATGTGAAAATGACAGATAATCAGTTACAGTCTGCCACATACGATAGTTGTAAAAATGAATATGAGATATATTGTGGTCTTAAAATAACTCAAAGGGATTTTGTTAACCCAAAAAGAAAGCCATGAGCCAAGTCAACATTTATCTAAAGTGAAGAGTGGTGACATTAAGGTCTCTTCTAAAATTGAAGTGTTCATCAAAATCAAATTGCTTTTTAGCCACTCTTTATGTAAAATTACATCAATACCTGTAGGTTTTAACTAATTCAATTGGAAAAGTTTCTTTAAACAATAGACTTGGGCTTGTATCCTGCCTAGACTAGAGATGTCCCATGACTCCCATTAGCTCAATAGGCCTCCAGTGGACCAAAAGCTAAAGAAAATTACTTCATCACCCAAGGGGAATTGAGAGAGAGGCATAGGCTTGCTGTCAATTCTAAGTCTTTCATTTATTCCTTGATTTTACCTCAATTCTAAGTTCGAAGTTCAAATTTTTTGATGATTGAACCAAAAACCAAATATATATAGGTAATAGTGTATGCTGCTTTTCTAGTTGCAGCCTCTTCTGTAGAAATAATGAGATATACCAATATTGGTGCAGGTCAAGGTGGATCGCCAGTGTGGAACGAGAAAATTACATTCAGGGTAGAGTATCCAGGACAAGGAGACCAATACAAATTCATTCTAAAAATCATGGATAAGGACACATTCTCCACTGATGACTTCATTGGGCAAGCCACGTAAGACACCATAGCAGCATGTTTCTCAGTTACATTTTATGCTCTTAATTAAGACTTCCATAAATTCTTCTCCTCCATAAGGTATAATTTGTTATGTGGCTTGAAGGCTTGAAGCTAATTAGAAAAGACATTGAGACCTAAACAATGAGGGTGAAAGGATTATGTCTACGTTATTATCTTTAAGAAAAAGTGACTGGAGGGATAATGTAGAGCATGAAAAGCAATATTTGATGTGCATTATATATCTTTGTTGTTTGATTGTCCTCCCTCATGCTAGACAAATTTTCCATTTGCAGCATCTATGTGGAGGATTTAATGGCGGTAGGAGCGGAGAAGGGAACTGCAGAGTTGCACCCTCGCAAATATAGTGTGGTTCGCAAAGACCAAAGTTATTGTGGAGAGATTGAAGTTGGTGTCACTTTCACCCGAAAGGTATTTCTGAATCTTATATATGAGCTATGAGCTGGTTGCTTCGTTTATTACAATGAGAAGTAAACAACATTGTGCTGTATATATGCACCTTCTCCTCTTGAAAAAATAGAGTGAAGGATGAGGTTGTCATTTTAAGACCTATTGAATGAGTGTGTATTAACTTAGAGAAGTGTGTTTAGCTAAAGTTCCTTAGTACAATTCAATTGGGAAACCTAAGGTATAACCGTCAAGGAACTACACCTAAATTTTGCCGATTTATAATGTAGCTCTGACACAAAATCACATATTTGCCTCTTAAGATGTATACTATTCATATACCTATAACAAATAAAAGTAGTGCTGTCATTTCTTTCGTTTTTTGTGATGAGAAGTGCTGTTATGTTTTTGCTTGTGATTGAAATGGTTGGTGCATGGAGTGATAAATGATGCATTGAGTTCCATAAGCCAAAAGAGTTCATGATATCTTAATTACAATTTCTTGTTTGATTAATGTGGTTTTTCTTTTTTTAAATATTAATTGTAGGTAGAAGAGCAATATCATGGAGAAGAGTTGGGAGGATGGAAGCAAAGCGACGACTACTAGTTCATCTACCAGTTTGGTACACATGGAATTTGTGTGCACCTGGTGGATTTTGGACAATTTTTTTTTTTTTTTTTTTGACTGAATTTTTTGGACAATTGAAGTCGCAATGACACTTTTTTCTGCTAATATGTAATGTTAATTTTATGCTCCATTTGATCCATGGTATGGGAACAGATCAATATTAAAGTTGAGGGGGGGAAAGGTATCTGTCCAAATCAACTGGAGCCTTTAGACTGGAGTGGTAAAAGAATCATGTCCGGATGTGGTTGGTCTTAATTCCAATGGTAGTAGAGAGAACATTTCAAGAAGTACATGGATTATCCAGAGTGTGTAGGTTACTAATCTTCTTTTGGAAACTAGAATATGTTAACAAAAGAGATTGTTATTATCAAAGTTTATGTCTTGCTCCTTCGAAGTTCAAACCATTAGTAAATCAACACTGCAGCAATAAGATTGATCCCGTTCAATTTTTTATAAAAAAATAAAAGCAGCAACGTTATGAAGTCTAACCCCGACTTGGAAAATTACCGTTCTTTATTAAAGTGACAATATTTTTAAAGAGTAAGAAAACCACCTTAGCAAAGGTGGCAGGCCTAGAATATGACAAAGGAATAAATTTTGAGAGAGAGAGAGAGAGAGAGAGAGAGAGAGAGAGAGAGAGAGAGAGAGAGAGAGGATTCTCCATGTGTAATTAAGGACCTAAGAAAGTTATTTCAGCCTCTTGGCATATTTAGCATGAAAACATTGTGTTATGTAGAACAATAGTCAATGAAGTGGTTTAAGGTTAATGAAACTTGCACTAACGTCCCTATCCACTTAGATTTTATAGAGGACTCTAAGGATGTTTAAAAAAAAAAAACTCTCTATTGGGTCCTCCAAACCACATTTTTAAAAGTTCTCTTCAATGAGATCCCTTCAATTGAACAAGTCTACACAAGATGAGAAAGAGAATAAAAAAGGCATGGGTTTGATCTTGCTTAAGTTGTTTTGTTGGCAAAGCTTCCAAGTAGGCCTTCGCAAAAAATTGGCCCTCAACAAGAGCGAATTCAACATACAATATAACAAAAACTGAAACAAGAATGGTTCACCTCATCCATTTTAGACTATCAATTCCACCAACTCTAGGCTAAGATCCTTTTAGCCCTACAATGTCTATTTGTACTTGTGCCTATTGCTTACAATCTAAAGTAACATAGCGTTGTAGCTTATATTTGCAACGGTGTATTCTTTTATTCCCAATTTCACTCTTAAAAATAAAAACTATGATCTTAAATTGTTGTATCTAGTTGTGCCCCTAAACAAATATCATATAGTACCATTGATACTTGAGCCAAATTCCTCTCTTACCAAAAGCGCAGCAAAATTCCATCCTTCACATACAAAAAGTCTAGCTAAACCTTCTTAATTTCTGGTTTTGTTCATTCTAAGACAAAAGTTATTATCAATGCCGTCTTAGCTCAGCCGGTAGAGCGCGTGGCTTTTAACCACGTGGTCGTGGGTTCGATTCCCACAGACGGCGTTTTCCTTTGAATTTCATTTTGTAATCTTCCTTCGGACTTGTAATTAGACAAATTTTAAAATAATAGAACGATTGGCAACTGAGCCGTCTTAGCTCAGCCGGTAGAGCGCGTGGCTTTTAACCACGTGGTCGTGGGTTCGATTCCCACAGACGGCGTATTGTGATCTATTTTTTTAAATTTTGATATATTTAAAAAAAAGTAAAAAAATTGTTTATGCCTTTATTTATTATGTATAATCTTTTCTGAACCATATATTTGGGATGACTAACCTAACTCCCCTTTCATAGTTGCCAGTTGCCGCTCAAAAGTCCAAAGAAAAGTTCTCATAATCATGGGCTTCACGTCTCACACCTCACCGTTGAAAATGAAATAAATGTAAAAATGTACCTTATGAGTTCATGGGATAGTCATGTACCTCACAAATGTTACCAAATACCAACCTCAAAAAACTAACAGATTTCACAGCTAATCGATTCTTCCACCCCACATTCTCATGCCTCTATTTTCTTTTTTGTCTCGGGCCCCCTCTTAAAAAGCCCACAGCGACTAAGTATTCAACCTACCTATGAGGCTATAAAACTACAGTGGCACCCACGTCCTACATCTAATAGGCAAAAATATACTATGGTGGCACCCTATTTTGATTTTAATAACAGTCTATAGCCTATAGGCTCTCTCTCTATCTTTCATACACTACTTGGTCACAGATTTTTATGTTATAAGAGCTCCCTTCTCTTTGAGTGAAGCAATGAAATTTGAGGACTTACTAATGCAACGAAGTGACGAGAGGCAGAAAAGACTTGACCTCGTGGAAGAGGTGAGAGCTTCTGCTCATTTTCCTGTCTTTGGCATTTGAATTTGAACACTTTTCCAATGCAAAACTCACAGAAAATGGTACTGCAAGAAATGGCATGTAACTTTGTCACAGCATATATTGTACAGGTCAAGAAACTGCAAGGAGTACTAGATGGGGAACAAGCACTCAACAGGGTTTTGCGCTTTGCACTTCAAGGTCCAGTTTCTTCCCATCCAAGTCTTTCCTCAGTTGTCCCCCCTGAGGTAAGAGCGTTTGTTTTGGTGTAAATATTTTGTCAAGGAAAACTATTTGTTTTATGGTGTACGTTTAGTTGTGTTCTTCAAAATGCTCTGGAAAACATTTAAGCCTTGTTCTCAGAGGCGAATGTATAATGCAGGTTCGGCTGATTTTGGAAGAACTAGCAATAGTACAGGAAGAGATATTATGGCTGGAGAGAAAAGTTGAGGAACTAAAACTAATTTTGTACAGACAGAAGGAACAGAACAGAGAAAGGGAAATGCTACATTTAACAAAGCTGCCAGAAGAAACTCAGTTGCTATTTGCACCAGATAACCGATCAGTGCTTAATGATCAGAGATCCAGATCACAAAACTATGATGAGTTTAGAAAAGAAAGGGTGAGAAAGGAAAGAAGACCCTCATTGGGTTCTGTATCAGAAATCCTAAGCATGTCTTCCACAAGATTCAATGGTAAACCAAAGACTTTGCCCAAGAAGAATGTTCAAAAAACCACCTGCTTACGTTAGGGATAAAGAATCTAATAAATGATGGAATTGTATTAGACCCATAGATTGGATGGTCCTGTCACATGGCAACATGTTGAAACATGTTTATGTATTGCCTAAACCCCATCCCCCCCCAAAAAAAAAATCATTTGAAGTAACATGTTTAGTTATTTGCAAATACATAGATATTTCTTCCTCATTCTTTTCACTAATTGTTTTTCAATAATTTGGTTTTGAATGTGATGACAGAAGAATATCAAATGTCTAGGAGACATACCAGGAGATTGATTCGAAACCAACACCATGTTAATAAAGAATCTGTCATCGAGAAACCAAATGAACTCTCTGAGAAACTGATAAAGTGCCTAATCAGCATATTTTTCGAGCTCAACCAGGCATCTATGGGGAGAGAGGGATCAGCTACAGTTCCTAAGCTCACTCTCCCTTGCATGAAATCAAAAGGGTTCATGGCAAAGACCACATTCAACTGTAAAACATCCACATTCCTATTCAATGACAATACTTCAAATCTCGATCCTTACGGCATATTACCAGACTTCGATGGAACAGTCAGGGATTTTGGACCATACGAGAACTTCATTCAAGTCACAAGAAGCTCGTTAGACATTGGCCGTATTTCAGAGTGCTTACCAGCAATGAGGAAACTGAGGTTGCTTCTTGGGTATTTTTACATTAAAACACAGTAACAATTACTTGCGCACAATAGTCAGACCAAGTATTCTTATATGTTCTTTACCCTTTTGGCAGGTTTTTGATGCATAGGCTATGTAATGTCGACTTGACTTTCTTGACCTACAAACAGAAGTTGGCATTCTGGATCAACATCTACAATGCCTGCATAATGCATGTACCGTAAGACAATCTTAGCCGTGGGCTACATGCGTCTTGTTCCAGTGCAAACAGGACACGAGCGGATCATGCCACGTCTAATGCATACTATTCTGACAATCATGGCATGATCTGCTTGCTTTGCTTTGCACAGGAACAAGAAGCAAGCCAGTCCCTAAAGCCACAAGATAAAAGTAGATAAGTTATAAGTATGCAATATAAGTTCACTTTGATTTTATCAAATTTCAGGCATACCTAGAACATGGATTACCTTCAACTCAAGGGAAACTACTGGATATTATGAACAAGGTATGTCAATGTCTGGGAGAGACTATTATCCTAAAACTTTGGCTAGCAAATCATCACTAACGTATTTTCAAGTATTATGCTGATACAAGATGGCTCTATTTTGGCAAAGGCTGCAGTGAATGTGGGCGGTATAGTACTGAATGCTTTGGCTATCGAGCATTTTATTCTCCGACATCCATGGGAATCAAACCAAGTATGTGTGAAGTTAACAACTTAACATCTAGCCACTTGATCTAATCTATGCACCTAGGCTTATAAAACTCCTATGTTTCCAATGCTTCAAGTCATCTCAATCAATATTTTTGACCACTATAATCTAATAACTAAAATTTTGTTGATCTCAACCAGTATTAAAGCTGACACCAAAACCAAATTTAACATGATGGTAGACACATTTAGATTCCTAAAGAACTCTTCTAGTCTTATCTTTGCTTAGCTAACGAATGCATATATCTCAACCAGTATAAAAGCCGACACCAAAACCAAATTTAACATGATGGTAGTCACGTTTAGATGCCTAAAGAATTCTGCTACTCTTATCTTTACTTCGCTAATGAATGCATATACAATTGCAATTTGCAAGGGCCTTACGGATGAGAAGGAAATGCTGCTACGCCATGCCTATGGTCTGGGTTATCCAGAACCCAATGTTACATTTGCTCTTTGCCGAGGAAGTTGGTCCTCACCAGCTGTAAGTATAACATCCTCCTAATTCATTTCACTAAAACAATTTTCCTGTCTGCTTCTAGTTACACGCGTGCATTTAATAAGGTTGATGAAAGAACGACCTACTTTGCAGTTAAGGGTCTACACACCAAATGAAGTAGTGAACGAACTGGGGAAGGCCAAAGTGGAATATTTGGAAGCTTCAGTAGGAGTTACAAGCAAGAGAAAGATCATAGTGCCCAAGCTCCTGCAATGGCACATGAGAGATTTCGCAGATGACATGGAATCACTACTAGAATGGATTTACAGCCAATTGCCACGTTCTGGGTCGTTGAAAAGATTAATGATGGAGTGCTTAAACGGGGAAACAAGATCTCCTAGAACCAAAATGGTAGAAATCCAACCTTATGAATTTGAGTTTCGCTACCTGCTGGCTTTATGAGTGAGGAAGGAAAACAGTCACAGCTGCTTATATCCAACAAATGGGGAATAGAGGTCCAGATTAGCCACGTAGAAGAAGCAAAGCGATTTCCTATACAGCAGGCAAATACTGTGAAAATGATTTGACTACAAATAAGCTTATTAATTATAATTGTCTTAGTGCTAAAGTCCATCAAGATTTATAGTTTATATGCTAAGCTCCACAACCATCTACTACTGTTTCAACCAATACTTCATGTGTTTCCAACGGATATGTTCAGGGTTCAAATCCCTCCTCCACCACTTATAATGTATCAAATAAGCAACAGCATTTCCATTGATTTATACAAATGCTAAATCATAGCAGAACATGATGGACTATTTTATGCACTAATTAGAAATAAAAATAAAAAAGCTATGAGCCTTATAGCTTTGGCATCTTTTGGTTTTTCTAACGGAGACATCCAAGGTTCAAATCCACACCTCCAACTATTAATATATCAAAAAAATCTAATTAGAAATAAAAACTAATTCATACAATAATTTAACTGATAAATAATCCAATAAAAAATGAAAAAGAAATGAGAGAAACACATGATTCCTTCAGAGAAAAATGGCAACGTACATGTGTAAAATATAACCACTGTATTTATTTGAGCGGTAGAAAGTCAGAAATATGACACATTCCTTACATATAGACACAAAAGTAAAAACAACAGAGACAAAATGGTCTGGTCCACATTGACAATGACCCATTTCCACAGGAAACAAAGGCAGTACATAATATCTGGATTAGTACAAACTAGAAGCATCAAATAAATAAATAAAAAAAGCCTCTGAACAAGAACTTAGATGCATGAGGCAGTTTTAATTAATAAAAAAATACAAAGGTTTCGCTTTGGCTATTCTTTACGGGGATAACATGAAAAATACAAAGTTGCTTAAGCTTATACACAAACTTTTTTAAAAGCAAAAACAAAAGAAAAAGGCCAAGATTGTTTGAAAGAACTGCTATGAAATAACAAATTCAACTGCATTTTTAAGACAATGAATCAATTTCTTTGAGTATTCACCTGTTTTCTTCCCAAACTTGATGATCAATAATCCCACATTCCAATGCAACCAATTACAAGGGGGCAAGAGAGGATTCAACTAAGAAATTTACAACTCTGTTCAACAGATTTAAGCCGAATACAGTTTCCTCACAGTTGACTTTTACAGACACTTGCAATGGATCGTTGCATTTTCCTTCAACAGTGATGGTAATCAAGCAAGGAATTGAGTTGCTCAAGATCTCACTACTGAATCGTAAACGTAAACCGGATGCATCATCAAGGTTGGTAGAAACTGGCATATCCACTGATACAAGAAAAAGATTTGCATTGCCAAGCATCTTTAAGGCTAGGCACTGGCAGATTACTAGAAAGTTGTCTTTTACTACATGGTTGTCACCCTTATCCTTGTTTAGCTCCCCAATGTGGTCAGTGAAAGTACAACTGTTGCATGTAATGCCAGAGAATCCAACTTAGAATACAAAAGAAGATTCATTTTCCAAAAGGAAGTTAAACCCAAAAAAATATCAAATACCATTATTATTCAAATAAAAAAATTGCCAAGAGAAAGAGAACTGTCTCCATAATTCAAATCCCAGGTATCTGTTAATATGTTGTATTGAGGTGTGACAGTTGCAAATCATACATTGCAATTCCTTCTCTCTATTTTTACCCCTTTTGCTATGAAGATAAAAATAATTGGGGAGTGAGGGGTTAGGAGGGGATGCTGGCACCTCCTAACTGCAGGCATAGAAAGGCAACCCTAAGAAGAGTAAAATCCTCTGACCCAATAAAATTAGGTACCCACTGCAACATGAGTGTATTAGATTCGAACCCAAGCATCAAGCAAGGAGAATGAACACATTTAACACTCTACCACCTGTTGAAAAGGTCCTATATAGCAATTTTTACATATAAATTTCCTTATTTACAAATCCCATCACCCACCTCCAGGACAATACAAGGAAAGAAGGCAATACTGAAGAAGATGAAGAAAGGTAAGTATTATAGAATTCAATACGTGACTGACCTCCTAACATATTCAAACATTCCTGGGAGATGAGATTCCTTATCAGTGAAGGCTTCAATATTCATTGGAAGTGGTTTTACAAAATAACCAATGTCTGGCCGCAACTTTACAGGAAGATTATTGCCATTATAAAACAAGGCCAGCTTCAGAGGTAATAGATGATGATGGAAGCGAACCTGGATAATCCTCTTTGCTGTCTGACCAGGTTCCAGATAAGTGATCTCTTCCATAGGAACAAGAATTGGTACGTTATTATGGGATGTCAAGGAGCTGCAGCATCAAGATGAAAAGGTTCAACAAGATTTAGTGCTTTAAAGGTCAGCATGTAATAGACAAGGAAGGGTGGGGAGAGGGGAGCAACAACCTAAGTTCAGACAGATACTGCTGAGTGCTGAGTCTATAGTTACTGATCACAAACAATTTGCATGAAACTTTAGTAATGGTGGCTGAAACTCAGGTAGATCTGGCGACCCCTTAATAGTTAAGACAACAATTTAAAATATTTGAAAATTTAAACTCAAACTTTAACACAATATTGATAAAACTATACTCTGACTTTTAAAAATCATCAAATATTAATACAAATTACAAATTCTACCAAGGATGAAAAGAAGTTAAAATTTTGACCATGTGAGTCATGCATAACCAGCTTATAGAAAAATATGTTAAAACTTGTAAAAACCACATCTAACCTCAAGTTTAAACATCCCAATTATGAAGAATTTGTTTGACTGAAAAAAAAAAAAAATTAAAACAACTAAATTTGTGTCAAACTGTAAGTTATGGAATAGTGGGAATGGCACAAACTTTTCCAGTAAAAATCATATAACCACATTTTTTTAATTGAAGATTATAACCAGACCTTCATGAACACCAGTTAACCTAGATTTTAGGCATGGACCTCGCAGAGGTACAAACCCATGATATTAGCAACAATCTAGCTTACATCAAATATACACTCTTCCCTCAAATCTACATACATAGATGTTCAACCTAGAATGTAAATAAAAATAAATAAATAAAATGGCAACTTCATTGACTAGTATAATAACAGTTACCTGTCAGTAGCAACCAATGTTTGATCGGCAGAATTGGAGTCTTTGTTTGATTCCTCATCTTCTAAAAGTATGTCTGACATGGGTTCTGATGAACAATTTTTGAAGAAAACTTCTACAGATACAAGATGTGGGGATATGGTTGAAACTTCAGATGAAAATGAATAATCCACCTTCAAGCCGTTTCCATTTGCAGGATCTAAGAGTGTGTAGCTCTTAGTTTTAACTCGGTGCCGAATATCCCCGATAGAGATTCTTGCTGTAGATATACGGACTTGACTTTGTTCTGATGTACTTGTATTAGATGATATGGGTTGGTCATCCAACCAGGATTCAAGAGCCCTCTTCGATATCAATTCTCCCAAATCAGCAGCGCCAGAATGAGAAACTCCAGACTGAGTTTCAAAAGCATTGCCAACATCTGAAATCTGAATCAGTGGATCAGTGTTGTCATCACCTTCACTTGCAGAACCAGTCTCATTACTGCCACCACTGACATTTGAGCCAGAAATAGAATGTTCAGAACCATAATCTGAAGCACCTTCCTCATCTAAAGACCCAGATAATGAGTCAGTTTCATCTGTGTCGACGGAGTCACTAGTTCTGGTTCTTTCCAAGCCATCTGTTCCTTGAACCACATTGTCATCTCGTAGCAAACTACAAGGCTTTGGGAGGGGTTCATACCCTGGGGCTGCATGGAGAACTATCTGTGAAAGAGAACCAGGAAGATAAAATCGGTAGTTTATGGGTTCAGGTGATGATGATTTTGTCTGTCCCCCAAATATGTGTCCTGAAAGTACATATGCCAGGTCCTTATTTGGGGATAGAATATTTGTTTCTTCCTCTAATCCTTGAGAGTCTAAATGGCTTGACAAAATTTTCCTAAGAAAACGTGCACGGTCACGAACATCATAGTTCAAGTCACACTCAGCCAGTTCAAGCACATAATTTAGAACTCTTTTGAAGCTCTGAATGTCTTGCCCTTCTGCACATAATAAGACCTGTACAAAAAGGCATTTGAAATATATAGCACATTTTTTTTTCAAACCTACTAAAATCAAACATTTCAAAATCAATATGATTTCAATACCTAAACAAGAAACACCAGGAACCATCATATATATATATATATATATATATATTAAATACTATTAACTAATCTGAAGAAAACTGTCATAATAAAAGAAATTAACCAATAAATAATCTTAATAGCATGACCAAATATACACTTAAGTACAATTGAGTATTAAGTGAACTGATTATAACGGACAAAAATAAAGGGACTCATGAATGGGTATGAGTTTGGAAGAGTACTGCGACCTAAACTTCACACTCCTTACAGATTTCAAGGAATGAATGTTTATAGCCTTAGTAGCTTGTTTAATGGAGAAGAGGGACACTGAAGAACATAAAATCTTCTCTACTAAGATATAGAAATAATCGATGAGATTAAAGTAGAACTGTAGAAAAGTTCTCATAAATACCTTCACAATGGAATTAAGTATCTGAAGCTTTGTTTCTAATGCTTCTGAGGTGAAGTGCCAAGCAAGATACTTCAGTACTGTGGATAATGTCCTCGGTATTGTCTCCCCCAAAGAGCTATACTCCCCTACCATCCAAATAATGATTGCACGGGCTGCAGGTACCTTGACTGAATCCAAACTACGAATCAGCTGAATTATAACCTGTAAAAGTTAAAAAGAGGTTACTTATAATTGCAAGAACAAATTATTAAGATCATGCATAAGATTCCATTGTAGAACACATGACTATAGCATATGTGCTGTAGTGAACAATCCAAACCAAAGAGAATCTTTTGAATTAGTTGTTACTGGATATAACTAAATTGTTAAATGCCTTAATCCCAAAAGAAAGGCAATGTAAGGACTAAGCCTGCACTTCAATGTAAAAACTCAACCACAACATAAATAACAGAAAGTATTAACCAAAAACATTCCTGGAAGATGCATAACTAATGCAATGACATACGAAGGTTCTCCTTTGACATACGCACTTTTTGTTTCATCTAACTGAACTTATAGTTCAATTAAAAAATGCATAACTAATGTTATAAATAGTTATTGAATTCTTATTAGATAAATTTGTAACATGCAACATGACAGGAAATTTAAAATGCTGAGAAACCTAATAAAATAATGAAAAGAATAGCATGGAACACCTCCAAGTAACCAAAAAAAAAAAAAAAAAAACAAAAAGAAAAAAAAATTACATCCAATTTTCTTGAAATTACATCCAATTTTCTTGAACCAACACACAAGATGCCAAAAATTATGTCCAAAATGAAATTAAATGTGTCATATTTGCCATCCCATTCCTTTTTATTGTGTCCCTTGCCTTGCCTCTACATATTCTTCTAAAATGCCAGAAAATTCAGATAACATAAACAGAATATAGAAAGCTGAAACACGTAAGAGAGGATCATGACAACAGAAGAATAAAGAATACCTTCTCATGACTGGGTGGATCTTGCTTTATGATTGATTGAATTGACATTATTGCTTGAATTAAAACACCCGCTTCTCCATCCACTGATCCAAAGTCACTAGACAAAAATTCTGCATTGTTGTGCATTTCATTTAACAAAAAAGAAAAGAAAAAAACATTTTTCCAAAGCTCAGTACAAAACAAGTAGCAGGCAACAGACCCTGTCTAGTCAGGGCCAACAGCCCTTCCAAGCATGTGGTTGCCATATCAGGAAGTCTTTGTGAACATAAACCAATAGCAGCAACAGTATCTGCAGCAAATCTCCTGTCTGGATCTCTAATGTAATCCTAGCAACACTAAAAGATAAGCATCAATTCACGCACTAAAATCCCAAGAACATGAAAGAAGAGATGCAATGGTGATGGACAAAAACGCAAATTATAAAATAATTTTATAGCCAATCCAAACAACAGCAAAAAAATTGCACTTAAATGTGTGCATGTGACTCATATGTCATACACGTGAGTTAATTTTAAGATTTGGTCAACAATTCAAGATTTTCATAGGATATGGTGGATTGGTGTCTTAGACATAGTCTTAGTGTCACAAACTTGAAAGTGACATATTAGCATTAAAATAAATTCCTTCAATTGAAATCCCACCTAATGACTTTTTCCTCAAATTGGCCAAAAATTTCTATTTGTTTCCTGTCCCCTAGAAGCAGGTCTGAAACTTCTTTTATTACACAAAGGGATGCGTTCCAACGTCTACCCAATCAATGTTATATTTACATTACTGTGTTTTGGATAGGAGAGGATAAGATGTGCTGAAAACCAGATAAGAAAAAGGGCTTCAAGGTAGGTGTTTATTACCGACTTTTTGAACTCTGATACTGATACTCATACTGCTACTACTGATCATCTTTTCCCTTGGAAAATAATTTGGAGATCCAAGGTCCCTCTGAGGGTAACTTTCTGTGTATGGACTGCAGCTTTGGGTAATATTTTGACCATTGACAACTTAAGGAAGAGAAAGTTAAAGATCATAGATTGGTGTTATATGTGCAAATGTAATGGTGAATCTAATGACCACCTTTTGCTACATTGCCCCATCGTTTCAGATTTGTGGTCCATGATTTTTGGTTTGTTTGGAGTTTTCTGGGTGATGCCAAAATCTGTAGTTGAGCTTCTAGCTTGCTGGCAAAGGTCACTTTGGTAGTCATCGAAATGTCACATTTGGATGATTATCCCACATTGTTTGATGTGGTGCATTTGGAGGGAAAAAATAGTTGAAGTTTTGAAGATACCAAGCATTCTGTGCCTGATCTCAAGTTATTATTTTTCCAAACTTTATTGGACGGGCTGACTGCCTCGAGAAATCTTTCTTTCTTTTCTATTGTTGATTTATTAGATTTATGAAATTTTTGTAACGGATTGTTTCACCCCAGTATATTTCCTGTATACCCAGACTCCTTTTTTCTTATATATATATATATACATATATATATATATATTACTTTATCAAAAAAAGAAATAAAAGCAAAGTGTTCAACAAAGTTCCAAGCAGATACACTGACAGCATCAAGGTCATGAAATAGTTAGTATCAAGATGTAGGGAAGCATGACCATTTTCAAATTTGGTCTAATGCATGAACCCTACACATTTGATTGTGCATAACCGCATTGCCATTTTAGAGCTGCATCTGTTAAACATTCCCATATATGCAAAAATAAACACATCAGTGTAACATGTCACTGACTACAGTTATTTATGGATTATCCGGCAAAATTAAATTCCAACAAATGAATGTAAATTTCCGAAAACTAAGAACTGTAATGAAATTATTTAACACAACATTTTGATGTGGTAAGTAACTCAATTACAGTCCAGCCCACAGAAAGTTCCAAAATGACCATTACTTTATCTGATATATAGGGACCAAAAAAGCCCAACATTGACAGACATTCCTCCAAAAGGTAGCCACTTATAATTAAAAGTTAGTGAAAAGAGATTATTAAAAATACGGGGGAAAATACCTGAAACTCTTTAAAAACAAAGGAAATGGTTGATTCTGTAACAATGGATGAGAGTATCTCAAGCTTCAAAGTTTTTATTTGATATGAATCTGAAGAACATATGAAGAAGTCTTCAAAGTGTGGAGCAAAGAGAGAGGGCATCGCTTTGGCAAAGACTTGAATGTTGCATAGGACCTGCAAAAGTCAATTGATATAACCATCCTTACCATCTTACAAACTAAACTGAAAAATAACAAAATATAAGAACAGTAAATAAAATCCCAGATTTTACTTGGACAAAAGCAATATCTATTCTCATAATGCATGATACAATGCACGCTTCCTCTTTCGAATAAAATTATTTTCACTTACAAAAACAAAATGCATAAGAAATCCAATATCATGACTTACTAACTTCCAGAGAAACTTTGAATTTCATGCATAGGTATCACCCACATCAAAAGGTAGCAGGCTATTTAACCAACCATAAGCTTTATGATAGTGCTTCTCACCAAACAGGTCCCAGAAAGGGCATAGGAGAGTTAAGGATGGGGGTTACATAACATATATAAGCAAACTCATCCTACTATAGAGGATCAGGTCAGCATGGCAGGAGATATTCTTAACCAAAAAGAGAAATAAGGTATCCCTTTTCTTTTAGATAAGGTATGCATGCATGTCATAGAAACATGTAATTCAACTAGAAGGATCATACGAAGTATGCATAAGCCAAAAGATTCAAAGAGATGTTTTAAGTACCACATATTTTGAGGCATTGGATGATCTCAAAAGAAACAAAAGTGGTTTGACAATTTTCTTGACATTCTCACTCGGTGCCATTATCCAATGTACACCAGCAGCTGCAAGTACCACTGCACTATTATGACTCCACAACAATGGGGATGTACACTGCAGCAGGATCTTTACATCGTCATTACTTTTTCCAGAAGTAAATTGTGCAACATTCAGTTCTGAAGGACCCGTGTTTGCGTAACTTAACCGCGATAAGTATTCATCCGGCCCTTCAATATAACACCTGGACACCATATTTGCTAACTCCAAGTCAATATTTCCACTCACGTCAGCACCTAATCCAAAATCATCATTCCCACTTGCATATCCAGTGTCTTCTTTATTTGAAATTTTGGTAGCTTCACCATTCTTTTCAGACTCACCACTCTTTGTACTACGCAAAGAAAACATAATAGATTCTTCAACAAGCCCATGCCTAGCTATCACAAAGCGCAAAAGGATCCCAATTAAGATTATCTGACCCCACTCTTCCACGTCGGGAAGAATCTCACATAACCTCCGATAATTCCGCTCAATGAGTGAAAAATTACTAGGACAAATAGAAGCAAATGCAGCAGCTGCAGCTCCAACCACTCCAGGTGATTGGTCATTTAACAATATTCCAACAATCTGCATAAGTCATAAAAGAACCAACAAAAATAAACCCTTTTCAATTCATGTTGTCCCTGCAGTATGTGGTTAAATGATTAAATTTACCAGTCCCCCTATCTCTTATAACAGTTATACTCAAGTAACCCCGTAACAACTCAATAACCGAAAACCAATGCCCCAACCAACTTCCCACATTGAATTCACTCATAACTTGGTATAACTGCTATAACAAACATATCATTCGATTAAAAAACACACGTTAAGTTACCGGACCTCTTCGATTGCAGAGGTATGTTCCTCTAAGCGCAGATCATACAGCTTAGGAAGCGCATTGGCCGCGGATTTTCTAACATAAACAGAAGGATCTCTAGCACATTTCCCCACAGCTACCAAAACAAGAGATGAAATTACATGGAGACGAATTCCGGCCATGGCACGAAGCGCCCACGCCCTCACCAACGCGTTCGGATCCCCCAAATCCTTCTGGAAACAATTAATAGATAGCAACGCTTCATTCGGACGCCTAATTTTTCATCAAATTATATAATTACACACTAGCCAAACAAAGCATATATACATACATACATACATAAAAGTCAAAATCCCTAGGTTACGTACTTTTCAGCGTAATGTAGTAGATACAAGTAAACCAGCTTTTTCACTTCCAGCGATTGAGTTGCCACGTTCTTAACGACCTGAAATTCGATTAATTAAGCAATAAATTTAGTGAGATTTAGGCAAATTGTGTGGTGCAGTTGTGATTTTGAGAGTGGAAAAACCTGAGGGAAGAAATTGGAGACGTCGAAGCCTTGAGCAATGAGAGCGAGCAATCGCTTCAGAGCTTCGCATTTCTCGGAGTCGAACTTGCTGTCGAGGAGAGGAGCGATGTTGACATCTTCGGGATCGTCGTAGAGATGAGCGTCCGTGCCGATTCGGAACACCATGGACGACGCTTTGCTTAGAGTCTCCGCCGTGGCTCCGAATTGAGGGAACATTTTTTTTTGTTTTTTTTTTGCTTTCGGGTTTCGGAATCAAAATCTTTTGAGATCTTTCTCTCTGTTTCGGATTGTAAATTGCAGCTGGAGAGAGAGTGTACTGTGTATGTTTGGATGCAGAAGATGCGTATTCTGAATGTCGATTAGAGCTTGCACGTGTTTGGGTACCCCTCTATAGTTATTACTTCTTTTTTTTTTATGGGACCTTTTTTTTTTGGGACGCGCCGGGGGGGGGGGGGGGGGGAGGGGGTTGTTAAGATAAAGAGAGGAAATTTGATTTAGTTATGTAGCGGATGCATCAGATTTAATTAGATTTTTAAGAGAGTTTCAACTTATGGCGTTTGCTCCTGATGATAGCTATTTATCATCAGACTAAAACACCAATCAGTTTTTGGTGTAGGCTTATAAAATCATCGGAGACTTTACCGGTTGAGTTAACTGAAACCCACAGATTTAATTAGATTAAGTTATTTAGCAAAGTGTCAATTTTCCAAATATTTTACAAAGCACTCTCTCCAGTGCGCCTTAAAAGATCCCATAGGTAGGGATTAGATACAAACAATAGACATATTATAAATTCTTTAAAACTGCTTCTTTTATGTACTCTTTTTTTGGACATACCATCTGCGACACTATTAGTTTTAAGGAAGATGTAACGTGGAAGGACAATTCATGGTCTACTCAGAAGGGTTCTAGAGTTAGTACTTTTTATCCATGAAATATACGAGATCAATTTTTTTCTTATCATTCATATATTTTTTGGTAATTACAATGGTGCAAGGGATTTGATGCATATTTATTAGATACAAACATTGTATATTATCATTTTGATTCATATTTGGATCATTGATGATGTAATAAAATCCAATCAACTTATTTAAGAATGGATGAATCTTAAAAACTCTATCTCGAAGTTATCCTAAAAACTCTTGAAATTCCTAATCATTTTAATGCTAGTCTTTTTTTTTTTTTTTTGAATGTGGAATGAATTTCATTAATTCTTAATCAAATCCAAATACAATGCTTCACGTGCAGGAGGAGGGGATTCCTCCAGCCAAACGACCTTAACTAACCCTCTAGCAAATTTTGCCAAGCAATGAGCCATTCCATTGGCTGTACGGCTTACCCACCCAATAGACACAGCCTAAAGCGCACACAAACACTGTATATCCTCATATAAATGCCCCAGATGTGACCCAATAGGTTGAGAACGTAAAATGGTCTGCTTAACAGCCACGCTATCACCTTTCAACAAGAAGCTCGGTGAAACCTGCATCCACGGCGAACTCCAAGGCTTTGCGGCAAGCCAGCACCTCAGCCTCCTCACTACCTGAAACTGGTGGTCCTCTAGCTGCCATGGTTGCCAACACTTCACCTTCCCCATTGCGAATAACAGCATCGAAACCCGACGCATTTACGTCCTCGAAAATAGCTACATCAAAATTTAGTTTAAACCCATTTATTGGCGGTGGGCTCTAATAGGCTTCACTAACAACCTATCTTCGAACAGCCAAGTGTTGTTGGGCTTCTCTAAATTCTTCCAAAAAGTCTGTTGCTCTCTTGTTCAGCCGAGACGGGTCCTGCATGCTTCCCCCATGGATGATAGTATTCCGTTGGTTCCAAATCAACCACGCCTGGACAAAGAAAAGCTCGAGCTCCTCGGTTGGTAATTTTTCCATTAGCTTCTCCACTAGTTGCAGCACATCAAGCTGTCCACCCACACTTTTCTACAACCATCTCGCACACCCCGCCCACACGTCCTGAGCCACACTGCACTCCCATAAGGCATGGATAGCAGATTCCAAGTCTCTTTTGCAAAGCATGCAAGTGCCATCATCAATAATTAGTTTTCGTGCAAGCTTCTCATGAGTGGGCAGAACGTCATGGCAAGCTTGCCATGCAAAAATCTGGACCTTATTTGGTATGTGGAGTTTCCATAGCTTGCCCCATACCATGCTACACCCCACCGATGAAGAACTCGCTCCCTTTACATCATTCTCCCTCATGAGCTCTCTAGCCAAATGGTACCCTGTTTTGACTGAAAATTCCCCCTTTGTTGAGTGCAACCAAAACAGAGTATCCTTAGTTTGTAGACGACTCAGTGGAATCTGAAATATAGCATCCGCATCATTCTAGTGAAACCTACCCTTAATTAGGTGTCTATCCCATTGCTTAACAGAACAATCAATTAGCTCCGAAACACACCATTCCGACTCTTCTTCCTTCGGTGGATGCAACACCCTATTAGTGGGATGGTTCAGGATCCATTTGTCCTTAAGTACCCGTATTCTAGAACCATCACCCACCCTCCAGCAACTTCCTTTCTTCAGAATCGGTTGAGCTGCAATAACGCTCTTCCACATATAAGAGCTATTGGGCACATCCCTTGCCACCAAAAAATTACACTGCGGAAAGTACCTCGCTTTGAAACACCTGTAGAACAGAGTGTCCTTTTTCTTTAGCAGCCTCCATCCTTGCTTGGCTAGCATCGCCAAATTAAAACACCGAATATCCCTAAAGCCCATACCACCTTCCTTCTTTGGTTTAGACAGTGAGTCCCAACTCTTTCAATGAATCTTCCTCTCATTTCCCACCTACCCCCACCAAAATTTTGCACACATGGCATTAAGCTCATCACAAAGCTTCACAGGAAGTTGAAACACTCCCATAGTGTAAGTCGGTAGAGATTGAGCAACGGCCTTTATCAACACCTCCTTTCCGGCTCTAGACAGCATTATCCCCTTCCATCCTTGTAGCTTTTTCCAGACTTTATCCTTGAGAAAGGCAAAGGCTTGATATTTTGAACGGCCAATCAGTGTTGGTAGTCCCAAATAAGTTTCAAACCAGTCCACTTCCTTTACATTCAGCCGAGTTTTAATCCAATTTTGTTGCCCCACATCCGTATTGCTACTAAAGTAGATTGAAGATTTCTCAAAGTTTATGAGCTGCCCCGAAGCTGTAGCATAGAGCTGCAAAATATCCACTATTGCTTGAACCTCATCCTGAGTAGCTCTGCCAAAGAGTAGGGAATTGTCTGCAAAAAGCAAGTGGGAAATGCTAGGAGCTTTCCTACATATAGAAACACCATGCAATCTATTCTTCGCCTTAGCTTTTGCAAGTAGTGAAGAGAAACCCTCTGCACATAAAAGAAACAAATAAGGAGATAATGGGTCTCCTTGCCGAAGCCCTCTAGAGGGAGTGATATTACCATAGGCTTTTCCGTTGATACGGACAGAGAACGAGGGTGTAGAAACACAACATATGACCCTCTCAATCCACACCTCAGAGTAGCCCAGTTTTGCCATGATACTTTTTAGGAAGGCCTACTCAACACAATCATAAGCTTTACTAACATCTAATTTCAAAGCTAGCGAACCTCTTCTACCTTTTTTTCGACAATGCATGGCATGTAACGACTCATAAGCTACAAGAAAATTATCAATAATGAGATGGCCAGGAACAAAAGCACTTTGGGAGGTAGATATCAAGTTGGGGAGGATTTGCTTCAATCTGTTTGCTAGGACCTTTGAGATAATTTTATAGATGACATTACAAAGGCTAATGGGTTTGTAATCAGTTATTTTTTCCGGTGATTTTATTTTAGGAATAAGAACAATATATGTATAATTTAAACCAGGTTCCAAAATGCCATTATTTAGAAAATCCAACACTGCATTAATCACATCATTTCCAACAATATGCCAAAATTTTTGGTAGAAGAGAGCATTCATCCTGTCAGGTCCAGGAGCCTTTGTTGGTCCCATTTGGAACAACGCCGCTCTGATTTCCTCCGGACTGTATTCACTGGACAAAATATCCCGCACATCAGGAAAGACCTTAGGATGTACTGCAGCTAGACATTCCTCCAATTTGTCACAATCACCGGCCTTGAAAATATTCTCAAAATAATTGGTAGCCACACCCGCTATCTCTTCCACTTCCTCCACCCATCTGTCATCCTGATTCTTTATCCCTTGAATAAAATTCTTCCGCCTTCGTTGTGAGGCCTTAGAGTGAAAAAACTTTGTATTCTTGTTCCCATGTTTAAGCCAAGAGATTCGAGAATGTTGCGCCCAAAAAATTTCTTGTTTAAGTAAGAGGTCATCCAACTCCTTACTGACCATTAGAAACTCAACTTTATTTTTATCAGTTTACTCACCCATATTCAACACCTCTATCTTCCTTTGGAGTGCCTTTATCTTTTCAATGTCAGGCTGTGTTTTAGATGCACCCTATGCATGCAACTTTCTACCACATCCATCAATCTTCTTTTTCACGTTTGCCATAGCAGAACCCATGCCTTCCCTTTTATTCCAACCGTCTTGAACCACAGCCTCGCAATCCTCCCATAATAACCAAGCTTCTTCAAACTTAAAGTCCATATTGTTCCTAGAGAGGCGTTGCTTGGCTGTCTTGGTCTGGAGAATAATTGGTAAATGGTCTGATGCGTGAGTTGATAGGTGTGTGACCGTACTCTTTGGAAATTTTGCTTTCCATCCCTTAGTGGCAACAGCTCGGTCAAGGTGCTCCTTTGTGTTGGCAGGTCCAAGTCACTTGTTATTCCATGTGAATGGATAGCCAAGAAACCCCAGGTCTGATAAGGAGCATTTTTCCAAAGCTTCATGGAACTCATCCATCTGCTTGTATGGAGACGGCCTAGTATTGAGCTTCTCGACGGAGAAATATCGCATTGAAATCACCAATGCACAACCAAGGGCCATCCACAAATGACGACAAGTGCGATAACAGAGCCCAAGACTTCAATTTCTGACTAGAGTCCGGCCATCCATAAAAGCATGTAAGATACCATGTAAAGCCATCCTCTTCAACCACCTTTGCCAAGATGTGATTCTCAGTAAAATTAATTACATCCATTGCAACCTTCTTCTTCCACAACAAGGCTAACCCACCCCTGAATCATGCTTCTTAACTATTAACTTATTTGCAAAATTTACCTCCCTATAGTGCTTCTCAAAACCTGTTTTATCAAGTCGCATTTCCATTAAAAAACAAACTGTGGGCGCTTGATCCTTCAAGAGTTTTTGAAGGCCATGAACTTTCCAAGGGTTCCCAAGCCTTGGAAGTTCCAACACAGAAGCCTTATTGTGATCGGCAAGGGTGTTCTGACACCCCTGCCACCATAGTATCATCAAGATCATCTTGTACTTTCCCACGCTTTGAACCATGAACCACCAAGTTGTCTGCGTTTTCCTCCTCCCAGAGTGCTGAAGCTTTTCTTTTGCCCAGTGAAGTGGTTAAATCACCTTTTTTCTTTTCTTTTTCTTCTCTCTTTCTTTCTCTCTCTCTCTCTCTCTCTCTCTCTCTCTCTCTCTCTCTTAAATTGCTTGTGATAATATTGACTATTGAAACTTTATTTTTTTTTTTAAGAAACAATGATATTCATAGCTCTTCAAGCACCTGACTATTTTCTCGAGCATGTGTAGTCATATTATCTCACACATATCAGGTTATCATAAGGGAAAATCTCTTAGGAGTGGTCCCAAGATGCTAGCTAAAGGTTTCAAACCTAGATTTAAACAAATAATAGTAAAGGCAAATAAATCATCAAGCATGCATGCATATAAAGAGCACAAAAATTTACATGGTTCAATAAACAATCTATGGAGATGAATGTCTATGTGAAAAGGGGTATCAAATTAACAATACTCAATAAGGATTATAATATTCAACCTCTCTTATATATTATAAGCTCTTGTTATGAGTATCCTTTCAATCACAAGTATCATTCCAATCCCAAAAGAATTATCAAATCACACTCCTTTTGAGAGTCTTTTCCTCTATCAAGACACATCAAAATTCTATCATTTTTTTTCCCTCTGTGGGTACATATTCAATGGATATTGCTAATAAAATAGTCAAACATTTGCACAATGTTAAGCTAACTTTGTTGGTAACCAAGCGAACTGAGAAATTTCCACCAACAACATCGCTCAATATTAAGCTATCTTTGTGTCGAAGGCAAAAAAGTTTCCCTCTGACAAATGAGATTCGTGATGGGTCGGGGGCCTAACCGAAACTCGACGATGGGCTTAATGCGTGGCCCAAAGGCTATCGGTGAAGATCCAAAGAATTCACTGTGCTTTTATGGCTTGGTTTTAGATTGGGACTGACAAGAATGGCCCGTAAACAATCCCTACAGTGAACATGTTAATATGATCAAAAAACATATTACAAGCCATAACCCAGCAGTAAAATGTTTCTACAGAAAAAGGCCCAGTGGTAAAATATTTCTGCAGTAAAAAGGCCCAGCAATAATGTGTTTCTGCATAAATCAGCCCAGCAGCAATGTGTTTCTGCAGAATTCAAGCTAGCAGCAATGTGTTCCTGCAGAAATCGACCCAGCAATAATGTGTCTCTGCAGAAATCAACCTAGCAGCAATGTGTTTCTACAGAAATCAGCCCAGCAGTAAAATAAGACAGAATAGGATACAACAATTTTATAAATCAAAGAAAATCTCTGTGTCAAACTCATCGTTCGTCAACTTTGGAGAACAGTCCTCTAATACAACAACATTAATATGAGGGAAAAATACTATAGTAATAGTTACATCGTAGCCATCAATGGTAAATGAATAAGTAAGTATGATGGGATCCATTATAACAAACAACGAGGAAAACTTAGTGTGAGATGAAGGGAGAGAGAGAGAGATTCCAGCTAGCGCAGTAAGATCATTATAGTGCTAAGATGTGCTCATGAATAGTGAGTAGTGAGAGACATTTCAAGTAATATGTATATTGTGGAATAGTGTTTAGTGGAGTTGCTAGGACTTTCTGCTAGGGTAGAGGAATGTTTAGGAATAAAGGTATATGGAGTGTTTTGGGCTAAGAGCTGGGGGAACTTAGTTTTTTGGCTTAAAACTTAGTTCTCAGTGACTTCTTTAGCACGTAGGAAAGGCTTAAACAGAAGGGTAGAGAGGGAGTTTTCTTGGTAAGTATTTTTAATGTCTTCCTCTGTTGTTCTTGAAGCTTTAATGGATAGTTCCTTTTATAGCTAGGTTCTTAGGGGGTGATTAGCAAATAATTTTTCTAAATCTTTCTAAATCTTCAGAAAATCCATTAGAGAATCGTTTCCAAGATTTTTGCCAATGGTGGTAAGAAAACTCTTGCTATTTTAGGTAAGATCAGCTGGGTTCCTGCCTTAGCATTGAATGTTGATTAGCATTGGCTGATGAGATTAGCACATAGATTAGGCTGATGAGATTAGCACATAGATTAGGCTAATGACCTTGGTTATGCTGCTACTAGAATCAAAGTTCCTTAGGGCAGGCTGCATCACCCCAAGCCAGGTGTCAACCATGGAGCCCCTGCTGAAAACCTCTGCTGGGATCCCCTTGGTGCCCTTCAAACCACATTTCCCTAAGTTTTCCCATTTGGGGTTCGTGTGCTTGGTCCATGAACTAGAAAATATGCATTTTTAGTATGAAAAAGAACTGATTTCAGCTTGTTTTGTGAGCTCCAATGGTCTGATTCATGGTTGTTTGATGACCCTTGACCAGCTGTGTTGGAGGAGAAAGAAAGGACTGCTGGGAAAGCTGGTTGAAGCTTCCCAGCTGTCTGTCACATCAGACTCAGCTTTTTGTCATGTCATGTGTGATGGAGCTTCAACTTGTAGAGGAAGTGTTTCTTCTCTGATTGACACGTGTCCCTCTTTCAATCTGATTGGATAAGTTAGACTTTGGTGGTAGTAGGCTTCAGCTGTTAAGATTATGCTGAATTTTGGCTGAGTAGTTTATGTTGGCTTCAGCTGCTGGGCCTTGCACACGTGATGGGTTGGTTTGACTGGTGCATGTATTTAAGCTCCTTTGGGTTTGGTTAATCCTACAAAATGAAGACTTTTGCCATGGGTGATATACATAGGCTTTTTATAAATTTTGTAAGAGAAGTATTATATTGAGAGATGAGTAATTATATTTCTTATGAGTAAGGGATTTAATATATGTGAAATAATACTTGATTTTGTAAATATGTGCCAAAATAGCATTTGGGCTTTTATGAAATAGTTGCAAAAATGGGTATAGTGCCAAAATAGTTTTTGGGCTTAATAAAATAATGCCAAATTAATACTTGGGCTTTGTGAGACTAGTGCCAAAATAGCTTTTGGGCTTAATAAGATAGATGCCAAATTAGCATTTTGGGCTTAGTAAAATAATGCCAAATTAACATTTGGGCTTTAGTAAATAGTGCCAAATTATTATTTGGGCTTAAGTAAATAGGTGCCAAATTATTATTTGGGCTTTAGAAAATAGTGCCAAATTATTATTTGGGCTTAAGTAAATAGTTGCCAAATTATTATTTGGGCTTTGGAAAATAGTGCCAAATTATTATTTGGGCTTTAGAAAATAGTGCCAAATTATTATTTGGGCTTAAGTAAATAGTTTGAGATTTTGTAGAAATACTGCCGTGTAGCAACAAACTTTTAGAGATGCCGTGTAACAACGGGCTTTAGATAGGTGCCATGTAGCAACGGGCTTTTAAAGTGCCCTGTAGCAACGGGCTTTTAAAGTGCCGTGTAGCAATGGGTTTTTAGAAAGGTGCCGTGTAGCAATGGACTTTAGATAGGTGCCGTGTAGCAACGGGCTTTAGATAGGTGCCGTGTAGCAACGAGTTTTTAGAAAGGTGCCGTGTAGCAATGGACTTTAGATAGGTGCCGTGTAGCAACAGGCTTTTAGAGTGCCGCGTAGCAACGGGCTTTTAGAGATGCCGTGTAGCAACGGGCTTTTAAGGATTTTTGTTTGATTTTTGGGTTTTCCCACAAGGTAGATAATTTTGGGTTTTTTGTTGTGGAGATAGTGCAACTTTATGGCCCAATATTGGTAGTAATATGATGGGTATTTTTTGTGGGTAATATGTGGATAATGTGTATGAGAGGGCCTAAATTAATTTATGGGGGTTATATGGGGATATTTGTGGGAGCCCAATTACATGGAGAATATTTGGGTAATATATAAATATGGGAAATATTTATGTAAGTTTAAAATAATTTGTGGGCTCATGTGGGTTTTTTGTAAATGGGCTAAAGAAAATTAGGGCCTGAAAATTTGTACCTCAACATTTAGCCCCCTGAGTCACGTGTGAGCAGTTGCCATTTGGTCACACGTGCGAGTTTTAAATTTTTGGTGGCAGTTATGAATAGTGGGCTTCTGTAACTTCCCACGTTCAACACTTTCCTAGGTTCAGCTTTTATTGGGTCTTTAGTTATCCCCAAGTCCTTTGCATTAAATGCTGGTTTCTCCCCCATGTCTTGTCATTTACACTTTTCACGTTTACCATTGAAAGGTTGGGCTTGGCTATTTTTCCTCCTTTTATTATTTTTTCTTGGACCAAGAAACAGAGAGAGAAAGGCAAAAAAGAGCATATTTTCTTCTCCCTTTTTCTATTTTCGGCCAAGGGTGAGAGAACACCAATAATTTCGATCAAGGTAGAGGGAATGACTGAGATTTTTGGCAAAACAGAGAGAAAAACAGAGCTTTTCCTTTTTCTTTTTCCTTGCTGTGGCCTAAGAGTGAGAGAAACAGAGAGTGGCGGCCAGGGTTTGGGTTTCTCCTCCTTTCCTTGCTAATTTCGGTCAAGTGAGAACAAAACCCACATTTTCTCCCGCTTCCTGGTGTGGCCGTGGGTGTTTTTGTTCCTCTTTCTACTCTTAGGAAAGCAATATTTCTGCTGCTGCTGTGAGTCATGGCTGGGGAAGAAGAACCGTTGGGTTCTGGTGATGTCAGCACTGCTGGGGCAACTGTACTAGGGAATAAGGCCACGGTTGGGGGCACGGTTGAACCAATAGCTGGGAGTGGTGATGTGGAAGTCAAGCCAGGGGAGTCCTTGCTGCCACTACAGGACCCTTGGTATTCTTCATCCTTTTTATTCCTAGCGGTTGGGGCTCTTGAAGTCAGCCCACCCGGGTTGCCGAATAAATGGATTTTGAAAGGTGAAGCCCCCAGCCCTGAGGCAGCGTGGGTCCGAGCGGCTTCTGGCATACTTGACCTGCATTTTCAACGAAAGGAGCTTCTGCCAACCCCTATCCAGTTTTTGTGTCCTTGTGGTACTACTCTCGGATGGTCGAATTGGGTGGAACAAGAAGTTGCTGATGAGAGCTTTTGTCAAATTTTAAAGAGTGCCAAGATTTTCGAAGCTGTGGTCTTATCTCGTGGTTGGAATATGTACAGGGACATGAGAGCACTCCGTTTCCTGGTATGCCGTTGGAATACTGATACCCATACTTTCTTTTTCCCTTGGGGTGAAACTATAGTCACCGTTGAGGATGTGGAAAGAATCTGTTTGCTGCCCAGTATGGAGGAAGTGAATCCACTGGAGCTAGGACTGTCTCATGTGGAATCGGTGATCGTCGATAAGTTATTGGAAACTTTTGGAGGTGCCTTTACGTCTTGGGGAGGTAACAGCGCCCGATTTTCTTTCTGGATTTCTGAGTTTAGGGTGTTCGAGGATGTTGATGTAAGAAGAGCCGTGTTCTTAGCCTTGTGGATGAGTAAGTGCGTATTTAATTCTGCCCCAGTTCAGTTCATGAAACCTTTTACTTTTCCTTTAGCCGTAGTATTGTGCAGAGGTATGTCATTGTTGAGGTACAAATTTTCAGGCCCTAATTTCTTTAGCCTACTCACAAAAATCCCCACACAAGCCCATGAATTATTTCAAGCCCACATAAATATTTCTCACATATTACTCAAATACTCTATGCTATTAGGCCCTCTCATACATATTATCCACAAAAATACCCATCATATTACTACTAATATTGGGCCATAAAATTGCACTATCTCCACAACAAAAAGCCCAAAATTATCTACCTTGTGGGAAAACCCAAAAATCCAACAAAAATCCTATCTAAAGTCCGTTGCTATACGGCACCTTAAAAGCCCTTTGCTACACGACACTTTAAAAGCCCGTTGCTACACGGCACCTATCTAAAGCCCGTTGTTACACGGCACCTATCTAAAGCCCGTTGCTACACGGCACCTTAAAAGTCCATTGCTACACAGCACCTATCTAAAGTCCGTTGCTACACGACACCTATCTAAAGCCCATTGCTACACGACGCCTTAAAAGCACGTTGCTACATGGCACCTATCTAAAACCCGTTGCTACGCGGCAATATTTCTACAAAATCTCAAACTATTCACCAAAGTCCAAATAATAATTTGGCACTATTTTCTAAAGCCCAAATTATAATTTGGCACTATTTACTTAAGCTCAAATAAATAATTTGGCATTATTTTCTAAAGTCCAAATAATAATTTGGCATTATTTTCTTAAGCCCAATTAATAATTTGGCATTATTTTCTAAAAGCCCAAATAAATAATTTGGCATTATTTTCTTAAGCCCAAATAATAATTTGGCACTATTTACTAAAGCCCAAATAATAATTTGGCACTATTTACTTAAGCCTAAATAATAATTTGGCATTATTTTCTAAAGCCTAAATAATAATTTGGTACTATTTACTAAAGCCCAAATAATAATTTGGCATTATTTTATTAAGCCCAAATACTAATTTGACATCTATTTTACTAAGCACAAAAACTATTTTGGTATTAGCCTTACAAAGCCCAAATATTAATTTGACATTATTTTACTGAACCCAAATACTAATTTGGCATCTATTTTATTAAGCCCAAAAACTATTTTGGCATTAGCTTTATCAAGCCCAAGTATTAATTTGGCATTATTTTACTAAGCCCAAAAGCTATTTTGGCAAAACCCAAATGCTATTTTTGCACATACTTACAAAATCAAATATTATTACTCATAAGAAATATAATCACTCATCTCTCAAGGAAATACTTCTCTTACAAAATTTATGAAAGCCCATGTATGTCACCCATGGCAAAAGTCTTCATTTTGTAGGGTTAACCAAGCCCAAAGGAGTTTAAATACATGCACCAGCCAAGCAAGCCCATCACGTGTGCACAGCCCAGCAGCTGATGCTAATGTGAACAATTCAGCCAAGACTCAGCATAACCTTGACAGCTGGAACCCACCATCACCAACCCTTGACTTGTCCAATCAGATTAAAAAGGGAGACACGTGTCTATCAAGGGAGAAAACTTCCTTTACATGCTGAAGCTCCGTCACACATGAAAAGACAAAAAGCTGAGTTTGATGTGACAGACAGCTGGGAGCCTTCAGCCAGCTTTCCCAGCTGTCCTTTCTTTCTCCTTCAACACAGCCGGTCAAGGGTCATCAAACAGCCATGAATCAGACCCTTGGAGCTCACAAAACAAGCTGAAACCAGTTCCTTTTCATACTAAAAATGCATATTTTCTGGTTCATGGACCAAGCACATGAACCCCAAATGGGGAAAACTTAGGGAAATGTGGTTTGGAGGGCATTAAGGGGCTCCCAACAGAGGTTTCTAGCAGGGGCTCCATGGTTGACACCTGGCTTGGGGTGATGCAACCTACCCCAAGGAACTCTGATTCTAGCAGCAGCATAACCAAGGTCGTTAACCTAATCTATGTGCTAATCCCATCAGCCAATGCTAATCAACATTCAATGCTAAGGCAGAAACCCAGCTGATCTTACCTGAAACAGCAACAATCTTCTTACCACCGTTAGCAAAAAATCTTAGAAACGATTCTCTAATGGATTTTTTGAAGATTGAGAAAGATTTAGCAAAGATTATTTGCTAATCACCCCCTGAGAACCTAGCTATAAAAAGAACTCTCCATTAAAGCTTCAAAGGGGGGAACAACAAGGAATACATTAAGATATTTAAAATAGAAAACTCTCCCTCTCAACCCTTCTGTCGAAGCCTTTCCTACATGCTGAAAAAGTCATTGAGAACTAAGTTTCAAGCCTAGAAACTAAGTTCCCCCAGCTCCTAGTTCCAAAATACTCCATATACCTTTATTCCTAAACACTCCTCTGCCCCAGCAGAAGATCCCAGCAACCCCACTAAACACTATTCCACACTATACATACTACTTGAAATGTCCCTCATTACTCACCACTTATACTATATCCATGGGAATGCATTGGCACCATAATGACCTTACTGCGCTAGCTGGAATCTCTCTCTCTCCCTTCATCTCACACTAAGTTTTCCTCATTATTTGTTATAATGGATCCCATCATACTTACTTATTCATTTACCATTGATGGCTATGATGTAACTATCACTATAGCATTTTTCCCTCATATTAATGTTATTGTATTAGAGGACTCTTCTCCACAGTTAACAGATGATGAGTTTGAAACATAGAGACTTTCTTTGATTCATGAAATAGTTGTATCCTATTCTGTCTTGTTTTACTTCTGGGCTGACTTTCTGCAGAAACACATTGCTGTTGGGTTGATTTCTGCAGAAACACGTTATTGCTGGGCTGACTTACTGCAGAAACACATCGCTGCTGGGTTGATTTCTGCAGAAACACGTTATAGCTTGGCCTTATTTCTGTAGAAACATTTTACCGTTGGGTCGTTTTGCTGCAGAAACATTTTACCGCTGGGCCTTTTTTTTTTTGCAGAAATATTTTACCGCTGGGTCTTTTTTTACAAAAACATTTTACTGCTGGGTTACAACTTGCAATATGTTTTTTAATCATGCTAACGTGTCTGCTGTAGGGATTGTTTATGGGCCATTCTTGTTAGTCCCAATCTAGGCCCAAGGCATAAAAGCACTGTGAATTCTTTGGATCCTCACCGATAGCCTTTAGGCTGCGCATTAAGCCCATTGTCGAGTTTCGGTTAGGCCCCCGACCCATCACAAATCTCATTTGTCGGAGGGAAACTTTTTTTTGCCCTCGACATGTTAGCGACTTCGCTGGGGATACCTACTGAAGCCAAGAGTTCATCATGCCTCCTGGGTTGCGGAACAGCCGGAAAGAGGGGACTAGAAACACCAGTCTCCCAGTAGCACAAAGCCATTACAGCCCGGCTGCACAAAGAGAACATGTTGACCAACATGAGGTTAACCAAGAGAGTTCTGACCATCGATTTTCTTTCCTCCTAGAGACATTAAAAGGCATGCAACAAGCTCAGTTTGAACTTGCTGAATCTTTAAGGGTCTTGAGAGAGACTCAAGGGCCAACGCCCCAACCGTTACATGCAGACCCAGATCCTAGAACCCAGCAGGAGAGGGGATCAGCCGCTGGGAATCCTCAGTCTGGTGAGCAAAATGCTTCTCTTCCTCAGTTTATTACATTATCTGATCTTACTGCCTTGCTGGAAAGGGAAAGGATTAGCCAACCAAGCCAACCAAGCCACTTTGTTCGAAGGCCACCTTTCCTAGCTGAGTTACTTAGCAAGCCATACCCGGAGAAATATGAGACTCCCACATTCTCTCTTTATGATGGGAGGAAAGGGAATGCAATCGAGCATGTCAACAAATTCCTTGATTCTATGGGTCCTTTTGCTGGAGATGGTGATCTTTGCTTGAGGGAGTTCTAAAAATCCCTTACTGTTCATGCCTACACATGGTATTCCACTCTTCATCCAGGTTCCATTGCCACATGGGATGACATGGTTGAAAGTTTCTGCTCAAAGTACTTTCATGGGGAGGAAAAGGTTACCATCCTCACTCTTCACAACACCAAGCAAAAGTCCTCCGAAGGACTCCTTGACTTCATTCGCTGATTTAGAGATGCTGCTCTTGACTGTTATGGGCAGTACAAAAAACAAGAGCTCGTTGAAATTTGCGTTGACAACATGTCTCATGAGTACCGAGCCCATTTGGAAAATCTTGATATTATTCAGTTTGCCCAGCTGCTCTAGAAAGCTCGTAAGACAGTTGTATTAGTCAAGCCCTCCACCACTGAAAAGTCCAAACCAGAAAAGAAAAGTGCTCCCCAAGCTCTCACGGTCTCCACTAATGAATCGGTGGTGGGAGAGAAGCGAAAGAGGGAGGAGGAGGAAGAGTATCCTCCCATTTCGTGCACCGACGAAGAAATGAATGCCGTTATTGACAAATGGATGGCTGATGGAGTACTTAGGCCCTTTAAGCCTATCCGAGAGCCTACTCTGGAAGATATGCGAAAGCCTTTCTATTGTTGGTATCATAGATATGTAAGTCATGGAACTAGAGATTGTAGAGTAGTCCAGAGAACATTTCACAAGAAAATTTCAGATGGCACTCTAAACCTTACTCGTGAGCAAGAGGTCCAGCGGAACCCACTGCCTCAGCATCATAGAGGGAAAGCCACGGCAGCAGTGCTTTTTCATAATGTGGTTGGTGAAGATGACACTGCCATCGGTACAAGCATGCCCCCAGTAGCTATCTTTGCTCTTCAAAGAAGCCTTACTTTCTGAACTTTGTTCAACTAATAGGGACTCAAGGAAGAGTCAAGGAGGACAGCAACCGAAGCTCTTGTATCCATCGCTGCAAGCTCTGGAACACAATGCCTCACAGCTGATGCTCATGCCAGCCGCGCCTTCTTAGAAACTACTAATGCCATCACCTTCATCGACGAGGATATAGAGGTACAACACCCTGATCATAGCAAACCATTATATATTGCTGCTCAGATTAATGATGTTCATATAAGAAGGGCACTAGTCGACACTAGTGCATCACTTAATCTTATTCCAACTAGTACACTCAAAGCAACTGGGATCCCACTCAGCAGAATCGCTGGGGCTCCTATTGAGGTTTTTGGTTTTGCTGGAATTCATGAATGCACTATTGGGAGTATAAAACTAGTTCTTAAAGCAGGGCCTATTCTTGCTCTCACTAGATTTCATGTCATTGACTCACCCGTTTCTTACCATGCTTTACTTGGAAGGCCATGGCTCCACAAACATAAGCTTGTGCCTTCTACTTACCACCAATGCGTCAAGGGAAGATTTAATGGTAAGCCCATACGCATCCCAGCTAATCCTACACCATTTGGTCTATCTGAAGCACACTACTTTGAGGCTACTTTTTATGATGAGCTCACCCCAAGTGGGGAAGATTCTACATTAAAGTCTGTTGGGATTCCATTACCTGGCTGGCAAGACATCGAGAATAATCCAGAAATAGACATGAGATCTTTCCTTGATTAAAGGAAAAGGAAAAGAGAGCGTGATGAAACCCCCAGCGGTACCTTGCAACCACGATGCGTACAAGTCCAGCTGCCGGATGGCCATTTGGGGTATCGTTTATGATGGTACGTAGGGCCTAGCTGTCTCAAGCAGAAAGGTCCCGGACTGAATGAAGCATGCACCACACCAATGTGCTGTTATATCGAAGAAGCAGAACCCCCAGCGGAAGAAGAAAATCTGCCCAGCAGTCTGGCAGACCTGTCTGAAGAGCCCCCAGCGGTAACTAATTTTTCACCAAATGTTGAGCTGGAGACTGTTAATCTCAGTAATGATCCTAGTATCCAGCGACCAACCTCAGTTAATGCCAATTTGCCACCACTGGAAAAGGCTCAACTCATTTCACTATTAAAGGAGTACATTGATGTCTTTGCTTGGGAGTACCATGAGATGCCCGGTTTGGATCCTAACCTAGTAGCACATGCTCTTAACGTGGAACCAGAGGCAAAGCCAGTAGTACAGCCCATGCGGACTTTCCATCCTGATGTTGAAGCTCAAAATTATTCAAGAATTACAGAAACTCCTCACAGCTGAGTTCATCAAGCCTATCATGCACCCAAAGTGGCTTTCAAACATTGTACCGGTCAAGAAAAAGAATGGGCAAATACGATGTTGCATTTACTTCCGAAATCTTAATAAAGCATGCCCCAAAGATGAGTTTCCACTTCCGAACATGGATATGCTCATTGATTCAGCTGCTGGGCATGCTATGTTCTCATTCATGGATGGCTTCAGCGGCTATAATCAGATCAGAATGTCACCTAAAGATGCAGCCAAAACAGCCTTTCGAACTTCTATTGGCAACTTTTACTACACAGTCACGCCCTTTGGTCTTAAAAATGCCAAAGCCACATATCAAAGGGCCATGACCGTGATCTTTCATGACATGATGCACAAGGAGATTGAGGACTACGTAGACGACATTGTTGTAAAGTCAAAAACAAGGGGGGATCATCTTGCTGTCTTAGGAAAGTCTTTGAAAGGTGTCGGCTCCACAAGCTTCGTATGAATCCACTTAAGTGTGCTTTTGGAGTTACAGCTGGGAAGTTTCTGGGATTTCTTGTTCATCAAAGAGGCATAGATGTTAATCCTAGCAAGGTGCAAGCCATTACTACAATGTAGCCACCCGCAACACTCACACAGCTTAAAAGTTTCCTTGGTAAGCTCTCATACATCTGGCGTTCATTCTGGGTCTTGCTGCCTTCACAACTGTCTTTACACCACTGTTGAAACAAGGAAAACCCTTCCGCTGGAATTCCAAGTGCTAGCAGGCCTTCCTGTAGCTGCAGCAACTCATGACTAGACTACCAACCGTATGTGCACCCATACCAAGGAAACCACTCAAGCTGTATTTGGCTACTAATAGTGAAGCAATAGGGGCATTCATAGCCCAAGATGATCAAAAAGGGGTTGAGCGACCGATCTATTATGGTAGTAGAAAATTAAAGGATGCTGAAACTCGTTATCCAAGGGCTGAAAGGGCTTGTCTTGCTTTGATATATGCTGCCCAGCGGCTACGTCATTATTTGCTAGCTCACACGGTACAACTCTTATCAAAATCTTATCCAATCCACTCACTTTTGAGGTGATTGGTTCTTTTCGGAAGGCGAGCACAATAGCTCTTGCAATCATCTGAGTATGAGATCATTGCAATTACCCCAATGGCTGTAAGGGGTCAAGCCATTGCTGATTTATTGTCAAATTTCCCTAGTAAGGATGGCTGGGACATTACTGATGATGTACCTGGAGAGCTGCCAGCTGTTGCACTGATGGAAATAGCTGGGGCTGTTTGGACTTTACATTTTGATGGATCTTCTACCACTTCTGAAGGAGGGGCTGGAATAGTCCTAACCAAAAATACCGAAGAAACAGTGGGCATGTCATTTAAGCTTGATTTTCCATGCACTAACAACATGGCTGAATATGAAGCATATCTTACGGGCCTAGCGGTGGCTCGTGAAATGGGCATCAAACATCTTCGAGTAATTGGTGATTCAAATCTGGTTATTTGTCAAGCTAGAGGAGACTTTGCACTTAAGGAACCGTCTTTAGCTCCATATAGAGCTATGGCTCAAAGGTTGGAAGACTCTTTTGAAGAATTCAATATTGAACACTCCCTAAGGTCCGACAATCGCTTTGCCGATGCTCTAGCCACATTGAGATCAAAAATCAGATTTGAAGGTGCAACTACAGATGTCTCTATCATATAAAGGCCTATTTCGGTTGTGCAGACCTTGAAAGAAGAATTCTGTGATCAACTGCTAGGTCAGACAGATTGGCGTTCTTCTATCAAAGAAGCACTATTATCATCGGATGAGAAGGATCACTTGAAGGCACTCAAAGATTATACTCTAATGGCAAGGGAGCTGTACAGAAAACTTCTTGGAGGAGTTCTAGCTAGATGCTTAAGCCTTGGTGAGTCCACTAAGCAATTAAAAGAAGTTCATGAAAAATCTTGTGGCCCTAGCGGTTTTGTCAGTCTCTACAGACGCCTCCAGCGGCTGGGCTATTACTGGCCAGAAATGGGTAAACAAGCTACTACTGTCTAAGAACAATGCACCAATTGTCAAAATGCTTTTGATCGGGTAGAATCATGTACAGTCCTTATTGCCAGCGATTGGCGTGTACTCTTCCTTAAGTATCTCATAGAAGGCATCTTACCCGACAATCACAAGGAGGCCTACCGCTTGAAGAAACTGGCTGCCCATTATTTTGTGGAAGGAGGTATTTTTTTCAAGAAGGGATTCAATGGGGAGCCTTTGAGATGCCTAGGGGCCCCCGAAGCGCAATCGGTTATGCAAGAGGTACATGCGGGAGAATGTGGTGACCATCAAGGCAAAAAGCAACTTCTCCAACGACTGCTCAATCTTGGGTATTTCTGGCCCACCATGAAGCAAGATGCAGCTGAATGTGTGAAGACATGCCATACTTGCCAAGTCCATGGGAATCTCATACACACTCACCCCACCAACCTCCAAAATATGATGACTCCTTGGCCATTCCACACTTGGGGGCTTGACCGAATAGGCCCAATCAATCCACCATCCAAGGGTCATATTTGGATACTAGTGGCTATTGAATACTTCACGAAGTGGGTTGAAGCCATTTCCCTAAAGAAAGCTACAGGCCCAGCCATTGCAAATTTCATCCGAGAGCATATAATCTGCAGATTTGGCATTCCTCACAAGATTGTTACTGTTAATGGCACTCCTTTTGTCAACAAAGATGCCCAAAAATTGCTTGACCATCGCTGCATCAAACACCGCAAATCTACTCCTTATTATCCACAAGGCAATGGCCAAGCGGAAGCTACCAACCGGGTTTCATTAAGAATTCTCAGCAAGATGGTACATGAATATGAGGGTGGCTGGACAGAACACCTACCAGAAACTCTATGGGCATACCGAAGTTCAAGCAAAACTGCCACCAGACTATTGCCATTCTCTCTTGTGTATGGTACCGAGGCCATATCTCCAGTTGAGCTATTGGTTCCCATTCCAAGGGTTGTTCATGGGTAAGAAACAGACATAGATGCTGTCACTTGTGCAGAAATCAGAACTACAGACCTTGAAACCTTGGAAGAGACGCGAAATCTTGCCTATAACCGCACTCAGCGGTATCAGCAGCAGATGGCCAATGCTTACAACAAGGCCACGAAATCTAGGGTTTTTGTCAAGGGACAAATGGTTTTGAAGGCAGCGGATCATATCAAGAGGAATCTTTCAGCACCCTCTAAATTTGCTCCAAGTTGGGAGGGGCCCTATCTCATAAAGGAAGCCAATGACAGCGGTTATTATCATCTAGTTACAGTAAAGGGTGAAAGCCTCACGGAACCTATCAATGGCAAATAGCTTAAGTTGTACTACGCTTAACTCAACTTTCAAGTATGTACCAAACAACTCTTTTTTGCATGATCCTAAACTACTACTATGTGAATAAGAATTAAGCATTGCCTTTTGCCTCAAATATGATCTTTTTATATTTACAAGTACTTGAATACTACTTTCCATTTATAAATATGCATATTATGAACTGTGAATAAAGTTACAGCCCTAACAGCTGGGTATCTTGAACCAAAATAGTCATGAACACAATAAATATTTTCAAAATTATGTATATGATTCCCATGACTATATTTTAGCCTGAATATACTATTCTTTGATAAATGAAGTACTTTTCATAAATTAAATTCATATACTTGTGCATAAACAAAACACAGTTTGCATAGCTGGGGAAATATCAAACTACCACATAAAGTTCATATGGCTGGTGCACTTCTGCACAAAACACAGCCTACATAGCTGAATAAACCCAAATACATAACATGTTTCATTACGTCATAATTTAAAAACAAAACTGACTAGAATACCAAGCTACTAATAATGATAAAAAAGTTAGTCAAATAAGCCCATCGCCAAAGGTTTCCGCTGAGGAAGAAGCACCTCCAGCTGATGAAGACTGCATCATCTCATCTTTCTGACTCAACAAAAGTGAAAACTCAGCTCTCTTTGCTACAATTACTCTCTCAAGATCAGCTACCTTCATTGCAAGATCATTCAACATAATCTCATTATCTCGGGCAATACAAGCCTCGGTAGCAGCCCAAATCTTATCAAGAATGAATTGGACTTTCAAGTCCTTAAGAGCATTTTTCCACTTAAGTGCTTTCTTCAAGTTTGAACTTTCAAGCTTTGTGTGCTGCATATCCAGCAGCATTGCAACGAGCAATTGAAGTCCGGATTTCCTCAATGAAGCACCTAGCTTGCATCCATCCATGAAGTGTGGGTGTTTTCTTACAATTGCTGCCAGCGATGGCTGACCTTCTGCAGGAATTTCAGACCGCTGGAACATGACAGTGTTATTTGAAAGGGAATAGAAGTCAGTTGCCACTTTCTCATTCTCTTCATCTTCTGCAAATTTCTCCAAGAATTCTTCAAGGCTCATTCCCTTGATGGTAGCATCAGAACACCCAACCCGTAGCTCTGCGAAAAGAGGCATGATAATGTCCCCAGCAGTAACAGAAAGCACTCATATAGTCAAGTATTATTGAACAAGAGACTTACTTTACTAAGTATAAATGGCTTAAAGTTATCGTACTTGAAGGTTCTTTGCTATGATGCACATCATGAACAGTTGAAGAAACAACGTGTTTTTGGTTGGGCACATCAGCAGTAGCTTCTCCAGCAGTAACAGGAATATCAGGGTCCTTGCTAGCATGTTCTTTGCTGGACTCTCCAGCAACAGTCTCTCCAGTGGTGACAACAACAGCAACAACAAGACTCTTACCACCCATCTTTAGACATGTCGCACCCATGGGATACAACCACAGCTTTGAAAATCTTGGCATCCCTTAGAATTTGACAGAACTCTTCATCGGCAACCTCTTGCTCCACCCAATCGGACCAACCAACTATTGTGCCACAAGGACACAAAAATTGAATAGGGGCTGGCAGAAGCTCTTTCCGTTGGAATCGCAGGTCTATTATACCAGAAGTGGCTAGGACCCATGCTGTCTCATGACTGGGGGCTTCACCTTTCAAAATGCACTTCTTTGGCACCCTAGGTGGGCTGACCTCAAGAGCCCTAACCACTGGGAACAGAGAAGTTGAACAATACCATGAGTCTTGCAGCGGTAACAAGGGCTCTTCTAGCCTAACCTCCGCACCAGCACCCTTAGCAACTGTCTCAGCCACGCTCCCAACCGTAGCCTCATTTCTTGGCATAGTTGCCCCAACAGTACTGACATCACCAGAACCCAGCGGTTCTCCTCCTTCAGCCATAACTCACAGAACCAGATGTATTATTTTCTCAAAAACAAAAAAGTTGCAGAAGCCCAACTATTCATAACTGCTACCAAAATTTCAAACTCGCACGTGTGACCAAACAGCAACTGCTCACATGTGACTCGGGGGGCTAAATGTTGAGGTACAAATTTTCAGGCCCTAATTTTTTTAGCCCACTCACAAAAATCCCCACACAAGCCCATGAATTATTTCAAGCCCACATAAATATTTCTCACATATTACTCAAATACTCTATGCTATTGGGCCCTTTCATACATATTATCCACAAAAATACCCTTCATATTACTACCAATATTGGGCCATAAAATTGCACTATCTCCACAACAAAAAGCCCAAAATTATCTACCTTGTGAGAAAACCCAAAAATCCAACAAAAATCCTATCTAAAGTCCGTTGCTATACGGCACCTTAAAAGCCCGTTGCTACACGGCACTTTAAAAGCCCGTTGCTACATGGCACCTATCTAAAGTCCATTGCTACACGGCACCTTAAAAGCCCATTGCTACATGGCACCTATCTAAAGCCCGTTGCTACACGGCACCTTTAAAGCCCGTTGCTACACGACACCTTAAAAGCTCGTTGCTACACAGCACCTATCTAAAGTCCGTTGCTACACATCACCTATCTAAAACCCGTTGCTACACGGCACCTATCTAAAGTCCGTTGCTACACGGCACCTATCTAAAGCCTGTTGCTACAAGGCAATATTTCTACAAAATCTCAAACTATTCACCAAAGTCCAAATTATAATTTGGCACTATTTACTTAAGCCCAAATAAATAATTTGGGATTATTTTCTAAAGCCCAAAAAATAATTTGGTACTATTTACTTAAGCCCAAATAATAATTTGACATTATTTTCTTAAGCCCAAATAATAATTTGGCACTATTTTCTAAAAGCCCAAATAAATAATTTGGCACTATTTTCTTGAGCCCAAATAATAATTTGGCACTATTTACTAAAGCCCAAATAATAATTTGACACTATTTACTTAAGCCCAAATAATAATTTGGCATTATTTTTTAAAGCCCAAATAATAATTTGGCATTATTTTACTAAGCCCAAATACTAATTTTGCATCTATTTTATTAAGCTTAAAAACTATTTTGGCATTAGCCTTACAAAGCCCAAATATTAATTTGGCATTATTTTACTAAGCCCAAATACTAATTTAACATCTATTTTATTAAGCTCAAAAACTATTTTGGCATTAGCTTTACAAAGCCCAAGTATTAATTTGACATTATTTTACCAAGCCCAAAGCTATTTTGGCAAAACCCAAATGCTATTTTTGCACATACTTACAAAATCAAATATTATTACTCATAAGAAATATAATCACTCATCTCTCAAGGAAATACTTCTCTTACAAAATTTATGAAAGCCTATGTATATCACCCATGGCAAAAGTCTTCATTTTGTAGGGTTAACCAAGCCCAAAGGAGCTTAAATACATGCACCAGCCAAGCAAGCCCATTACGTGTGCATAGCCCAGCAGCTGATGCTAACGTGAACAATTCAGCCAAGACTCAGCATAACCTTGACAACTGGAACCCACCATCACCAACCCTTGACTTGTCCAATCAGATTAAAAAGGGAGACACGTGTCTATTAAGGGAGAAAACTTCCTTTACAAGCTGAAGCTCTATCACACATGACATGACAAAAAGTTGAGTCTGATGTGACAGACAGCTGGGAGCCTTTAACCAGCTTTCCCAGCGGTCCTTTCTTTCTCCTTCAACACAGCCGGTCAAGGGTCATCAAACAGCCATGAATCAGGTCCTTGGAGCTCACAAAACAAGCTGAAACCAGTTTCTTTTCATACCAAAAATGCATATTTTCTGGTTCATGGACCAAGCACATGAACCCCAAATGGGGAAAACTTAGGGAAATGTGATTTGGAGGGCACTAAGGGGATTCCAGCAGAGGTTTCCAGCAGGGGCTTCATGGTTGACACCTGGCTTGTGGTGATGCAACCTGCCCCAAGGAACTCTGATTCTAGCAGCAGCATAACCAAGGTCATTAGCCTAATCTATGTGCTAATCCCATCAGCCAATGCTAATCAACATTCAATGCTAAGGTAGAAACCCAACTGATCTTACCTGAAACAACAACAATCTTCTTACCACCATTCGCAAAAATCTTGGAAACGATTCTCTAATGGATTTTCTGAAGATTGAGAAAGATTTAGCAAAGATTATTTGCTAATCACCCCCTGAGAACCTAGCTGTAAAAAGAACTCTCCATTAAAGCTTTAAAGGGGGAACAACAAGGAATACATTAAGATACTTACAATAGAAAACTCTCCCTCTCAACCCTTCTGTCTAAGCCTTTCCTACATGCTGAAAAAGTCATTGAGAACTAAGTTTCAAGCCTAGAAACTAAGTTCCCCCAGCTCCTAGTTCCAAAATACTCCATATACCTTTATTCCTAAACACTCCTCTGCCCCAGCAGAAGATCCCAGCAACCCTACTAAACACTATTCCACACTATACATACTACTTGAAATGTCCCTCACTACTCACCACTTATACTATATCCATGGGAATGCATTGGCACCATAATGACCTTACTGCCCTAGCTGGAATCTCTCTCTCTCCCTTCATCTCACACTAAGTTTTCCTCATTATTTGTTATAATGGATCCCATCATACTTACTTATTCATTTACCATTGATGGCTATGATGTAACTATCACTATAGCATTTTTCCCTCATATTAATGTTATTGTATTAGAGGACTCTTCTCCACAGTTAACAGATGATGAGTTTGAAACATAGAGACTTTCTTTGATTCATGAAATAGTTGTATCCTATTCTGTCTTGTTTTACTTCTGGGCTGACTTTCTGCAGAAACACATTGCTGTTGGGTTGATTTCTGCAGAAACACGTTATTGCTGGGCTGACTTACTGCAGAAACACATTGCTGCTGGGTTGATTTCTGCAGAAACACGTTATAGCTTGGCCTTATTTCTGCAGAAACATTTTACCGTTGGGTTGTTTTGCTGCAGAAATATTTTACCGCTGGGTCGTTTTTCTGCAGAAACATTTTACAGCTGGGCCGTTTTTTTTTTTTTTTTTTTTGCAAAAATATTTTACCGCTGGGTCTTTTTCTGCAGAAACATTTTACTGCTGGGTTATAACTTGCATTATGTTTTTTAATCATGCTAACGTGTCTGCTGTAGGGATTGTTTACGGGCCATTCTTTTCAGTCCCAATCTAGGCCCAAGGCATAAAGGCACAGTGAATTCTTTGGATCTTCACCGATAGCCTTTGGGCAGCGCATTAAGCCCATTGTCAAGTTTCGGTTAGGCCCCCGACCCATCACAAATCTCATTTGCTGGAGTGAAACTTTGTTTTGCCCTCGACAGTCATTACCCTTAGGTGCTTTGTGTCTAGGCACCCTTTATTCTGAGCTTGACAGATTGCATAGTGATGAGCTTGAGGGGTCACCGTACCATATCATTGAGTCTAGCATTAATGTAGTGTTGTTACCGACTTTTATATGGGATCATTTAAAAGTTTATATTGATGTGGGTAAGGATGTAAGTGAAGTGAAAGCGACCAACTGGGTGGTCGGAGCTGTTAGCCCTAATGGTGAGCTCCGATTTCTTGGTTTTGAAGACGGCCTCCCCTTGTTGATGAAATGGATGGGATTAAAAGTGTTGAATCTTCCTTCCATTACTTTGTTGGATGATGGCACTCATTTTGCATGGAAGCCTTACTCTTATGTTGCGGTTGGGTTTCATTTCCCAAACCCTTTTCCAAATGCCAGACCTGGGTCTCAAGAGTTTGGGTTGAACGATCACGAGAAAATTTTCAATTTCTTGCTCATTACATCCCCTTTGTTTATCCCGTACCCAAGTGGTGTCGGGTTTGGTTTGACACAATATAACCCTCATAGAGTTTTGAGACAATTCGAATTTGACCAGGATGTTCCGGGCATTAATAGCACATTCTGCCCTTTAAGTGACGCCTTGCGACCACTAGTTTATGATACAGCAGCAGAGTATTGGGCTAGCAGAGTAGAGAGGGTTTTGATTCCCAGTAGGCACCGTGAGGGGTATGCCACCACAAATATGAAGTTATATTGGAGGAGAGTGATGAGTACTTTTGTAGACTATGTGAGTAGTCAGGAGGTTGAAGAAGTGGTCATAAATCCTCCTTTGAAAGAACTTCCCTCTAATATTTGGCTCATTCCAAACACAAGGGCAGCTTCAGCATGGGCCACTAGACAAAATCTAGTGTTTGCCGAATGGCAGGCTGATCTCAACAGCTGGGTAGTTCATGGGGGTGATGTTTCCATGGAATGGAGTGAGAAAAATGTCATAGCAAAGCCCCTGAGTCTAATCCAGCCACTGTCATTCCCAAGAGACCCCGTGGCAAATCATCCTCTTCTGAAGGCAAGCCCCAAAAGGTAAGACGAAAGAGAGCAAGCGCTGAGAAACCTAAGGCTGGCAGTTCCAAGCCCCCAGCTTGTCCAGTCTGGTTCTGGTGCAACTCTAGCCATTGAGTTCAGTGCCCCAGCTGCTGCATCTGCTAGTTCCTCCTCACCCTTAAAGCAATACAGAAGGAAGACCAGTGCTGGCAGGGTGCGGATACTTGATACTTTAGAAGAGGTATTCTTTTAGTGCCCTTACCTTTTTATACCCTTTCCTTTTCTTTTCTTCTTTGCCCTTTTTTTTTGTGGTGCTAACTATGTGTTTCCATGGCTGTAACAGTCTAGTGAGTGTGAAGAGATGTTATCAGAGGGGCATGATCTTGAGGGCACATTTGGTGACTTTGGTAAACTACTGTTCCTCGCTTTGGTTTCTTCTCGCATTTCCTCTGCTGACGTCGTTTGTTCTTTAGGTCCGGCTGATGAAGACGTAGAGATGGCTGGCGAAAGTCCTACTGTTGCTGTTTCTACTGGAGAAGCTGCTGCCGGTGTGTCCAGACAAGGGCATGTTGTTTCTCCAACCGTTCATGATGTACATCCTAGTAAAAATCCTTCAGGTATGATACCTTTGAGTTGCTCATGCAAATAATAAAGTTAGCTCTTTGTTTGATAATACTTGACTGTGTGAATGTTTTTCTACCATTACTGGGGTCATAACCATGCCTCTTTTCTTTTGTAGAGTCGCGGGTTGAGTCTTTTGGTGGTGCCACCAAAGAAATGGGCATTGAAGAATTTCTGGAGAAATTTGCTGAAGATGAAGAGAATGAAAAAGTTGCAACTGACTTTTACCCCCTTTCGAATGATACTATCATGTTCCAGCGGTCAGAAATTCTTGTAGAAGGTCAGCCACTGCTAGCAGCAATTATAAAGAAGCATCCACACTTCCTGGCCGGGTGTAGACTAGGTGCTTCACTGAGAAAATCAGGCCTTTAATTGCTTGTTGCAGTGCTGCTGGATATGCAGCGTACAAAGCTTGAAAGTTCAAACTTGAGGAAAGTGCTTGAATGGAAAAATGCTCTTAAGGACTTGCTGTTCATGAAATTTGGAGTCCAATTCATCCTTGACAAGATTCGGGCTGCAGCTGAGGCTTGTATTGTTAGAGATAATGAATTCATAGTAAAGATGGCTGATTTGGAGAAAGAAATTGCGGCAAAGAGAGCTAAGCTTTCATTTCTGTTGAGTCAGAGAGATAAGATGGTGCGGTCCTTGTCAGCTAAAGGTGCTTCTTCCTCGGCGGGAACCTTTGGCGATGGCTTATTTGAATAGCTTATTTATTATTAGTAGTAGTTCGGTGTTCCATATAGTTTGTTTTTAAATTATGATGTAATGAAACATATTGTGTAATTTGGATTTGTTTAAGTATGTAGGCTGTGTTTTGTGTAGAGGTGCACCAGCCATATGAACCTTATTTAGTAGTTTGTTATTTCCCCAGCTGTACAAGCTATGTTTTTTTTATGCATAAGTACATGGATTTAATTTATGAAAAGTACTTCATTTATCAAAGAATAGTATATTCAGGCTAAAATATAGTCATGGAAATCATATAAATAATTTTGAAAATATTTATTGTGTTCATGACTATTTTGGTTCAAGATACCCAGCTGTTAGGGCTGTAACTTTATTCACAGTTCAGAATATGCATATTTATGAATGGAAAGTAGTATTCAAGTACTTGTAAATATAAGAAGATCATATTTGAGGCAAAAGGCAATGCTTAATTCTTATTCACATAGTAGTAGTTTAAGATCATGCAAAAAAGAGTTGTTTGGTACATACTTGAAAGTTGAGTTAAGCGTAGTACAACTTAAGCCATTTGCCATTGATAGGTTCCGTGAGGCTTTCACCCTCTGCTATGGCTAGACGATAATAACCGCTGTCATTGGCTTCCCTTATAAGATAGGGCCCTTCCTAACTCGAAGCAAATTTAGAAGGTGCTGAGAGATTCCTCTTGATATGATTTGCTACCTTCAAAACCATTTGTGCCTTGACAAAAACCCTGAATTTCATGGCCTTGTTGTATGCGTTGGCCATTTGCTACTGATACTGCTGGGTGCGATTATAAGCAAGATTTCGCGTCTCTTCCAAGGTTTCAAGGTCTATAGTTCTGATTTCTTCACAAGTGACAGCATCTATGTCTATTTCTTGCCCGTGAACAACCCTTGGAGTGGGAACCAATAGCTCAACTAGAGATATGGCCTCGGTACCATACACAAGAGAGAAAGGTGATAGTCCGGTGGCTGTTTTGCTTGAACTTCGGTATGCCTATATCTAGTAGGTGTTCTATCCAGCCACCCTCATATTCATGTACCATCTTGCTGAGAATTCTTAATAGCACCCAGTTGGTGGCTTCCGCTTGGCCATTACCTTGTGGATAATAAGGAGTAGACTTGCGGTGTTTGATGCGACGATGGTCAAGCAATTTCCGAACATCTTTGTTGACAAAAGGAGTGCCATTATCAGTAACAATCTTGTGAGGAATACCAAGCCTACAGATTATATGCTCTCGGATGAAATTTGCAATGGCTGGGCCTGTAGCTTTCTTTAGGGAAATGGCTTCAACCCATTTTGTGAAGTATTCAGTGGCCACTAGTATCCAAATATGACCTTTGGATGGTGGATTGATTGGGCCTATTAGGTCAAGCCCCCAAGTGTGGAATGACCAAGGAGTCATCATATTTCGGAGGTTGGTGGGGTGAGTGTGTATGAGATTCCCATGGACTTGGCAAGTATGGCATTTCTTCACACATTCAGCTGCATCTTGCTTCATGGTGGGCCAGAAATACCCAAGATTGAGCAGTCGTTGGAGAAGTCGCCTTTTGCCTTGATGGTCACCACACTCTCCTGCATGTACCTCTTGCATAATCGATTGTGCTTCGGGAGCCCCTAGGCATCTCAAAGGCTCCCCATTGAATCCCTTCTTGAAAAGAATACCTCCTTCCACAAAATAACGGGCAACCAATTTCTTCAAGCGGTAGGCCTCTTCGTGATCGTCGGGTAAGATGCCTTCTATGAGATACTCAAGGATGGGTACGCGCCAATCGCTAGGAGTAAGGATTGCACATGATTCTATCCGATCAAAAGCATTTTGGCAATCAGTGCATTGTTCTTGGATAGTGGCAGCTTGTTTGCCCATTTCTGGCCAGTAATAGCCCAGCCGCTGGAGGCGTCTGTAGAGACTGACAGAACCGCTGGGGTCACAAGATTTTTCATGAACGTCTTTTAATTGCTTTGTGGACTCACCAAGGCTCAAGCATCTAGCAAGAACTCCTCTAGGAAGTTTTCTGTACAGTTCCCCTGCCATTAAAGCATAATCTTTGAGTGCCTTCAAGTAATCCTTCTCATCCGGTGATAATAGTGCTTCTTTAATAGAAGACCGCCAATCTGTCTGACCCAGCGATTGATCACAAAATTCTTCTTTCAAGGTCTGCACAACTGGAATAGGCCTTTTTATGATAGAAACATCTGTAGTTGCACCCTCAAATTTGATTTTTGATCCCAATGTGGCTAGAGCATCGGCAAAACGATTGTCGGACCTTAGGGAGTGTTCAATATTGAATTCTTCAAAAGAGTCTTCCAACCTTTGAGCCATAGCTCTATATGGAGCTAACGATGGTTCCTTGAGTGCAAAATCTCCTTCAGCTCGACAAGCAACCAGATTTTAATCTCCAATTACCCGAAGATGTTTGATACCCATTTCACGAGCCACCGCTAGGCTCGTAAGATATGCTTCATATTCAGCCATGTTGTTAGTGCATGGAAAATCAAGCTTGAATGACATACCCACTGTTTAACTGGTATTTTTGGTTAGGACTATTCCAGCCCCTCCTTCAGAAGTGGTAGAAGATCCATCAAAATGTAAAGTCCAAACAGCCCCAGCTGTTTCCATTAGTGCAACAGCTGGCAGCTCTCCAGGTACATCATCAGTAATGTCCCAGCCGTCCTCACCAGGGAAATTTGACAATAAATCGGCAATGGCTTGACCCTTTACAGCTGTTGGGGTAATTGCTATGATCTCATACTCAGATAATTGCAAGAGCCATTGCGCTAGCCTTCCGGAAAGAACCGGTCGCATCAAAAGTGAGTGGATTGGATGAGATTTTGATAAGAGTTGTACCGTGTGAGCTAGCAGATAATGACGTAGCCGCTGGGCAACATATATCAGAGCAAGACAAGCCCTTTCAGCCCTTGGATAGCGAGTTTCAGCTCCTTTAATTCTCTGCTCACATAATAGACCGGTCGCTCAACCCTTTCTTGATCGTCTTAGGCTATGAGTGCCCCTATTGCTTCACTATTGGTAGCCAAATACAGCTTGAGTGGTTTCTCAGGTATGGGTGCACATACGATTGGCAATCTAGTCATGAGTTGCTGCAGCTGGAGGAATGCCTGCTGGCACTTGGAATCTCTTCTTTGTCCTGTACGCTCATGAGGCACATCTTTATCAATAGAGTTTTCCTAAATGTTATTATGGATGGCTAAACACATCTTCTGACCTATGCTGCTTACTTGAGAAAACATTCCTCCTCGGCCTACCTTTCTCAGCCTTCTCAATTGTAGTTTGTTCTTGGAATTTTGAGTCTTATATCTCCACTATTGCTTATCTGTCCTCAGACTACTAAGCGTTCTCAGACAAAGCCTAAGGTCCAATATATACTCTTGGCCCCCTTATCCCTACAATAGCCCTTCAAAACTCCGGTTTTCCCCTCCTATTTGAGGAGAAAATTGGAGTTTTGACTTTGGATAATTAGTTCAACAAGTTTCTTTGATTTCTGCATGTGAGAATGTCGCTTCGTGTGCCCCGTAACTGGTCTGCCGCTTCGGAGTTTGCAATGTCTCATTAAATGCTCTAGGCGGCGCTTTGTTCCTCGCATCCTACGGTGAGATGGAGATCCTACGGCTAGCGTTTCTCCTTAAATTTTGGGTGGGATAACTCCCACCCAGTTCCGCTCCCTATATAAGGTGCCTGAGGGGAGTCATTTTCCTCACTTTACAAATCTTCGAGCTCTCTAGAATTCCCAAACTTTCAAACCTTCAAAGCTTTTCAAGTTTCCAAGTCTTCCAAATCTTTCAAATTTTTTTTTATAACCTTTAAAAAGTTTAGGAAACATCCTTTGTGTTTATTCTCGTAAGTTCATTATTCTTTAGGTTCTTTTCTCCTCGGCTAATCTCCTCGGCCTTCTGTTCTTCATTTTCTTTCCTTGAAAATTTCTTTCATTTCCCTTTAAATGGGTAGATTCAAGCACCTCGTAGACATTCCTACTGGTATAGAAGGCTTTAAGGCTAAGTACCACATTCCTCAGGAAGTTTCCTTATTGTGCCCTCGATCAGGTGCTTACCCATAGGAACGAAGGGGAGGTCGTCATTCCTATGATATCCTTCATAGAAGGGGTAATGACGCTTACCATGGGTAGGGTAACCAGAGACTACCTTATCGCTTATAGGCTATGCCCCCACTAGTGTGCACCCAACCTCTTTAGGATTTTGGGTAGTGTAGACGCCATCAACGAGAAAATGGGGCTAAACCTCACCTGGCACAACGTTGTTTGGATGTATGAGTGCCACTTGCTCGGAGAAGTAGGGTATTATCTTAAGTTTAGGTCCTCGGTTGTCAGGCTCATCTCGTGTCTTCCTAAATCCAATAAAGGTATGAAGGATGACTTCTTGATAGCCTCGAGGGAATGGCACAGCGGTCTTCACTGCCCAGTTTGGGAGGAAGAGCTAGATGGGGTGCCTTAGGCTTAGGTTTCCCTTTTTTTCTTTTTGCATAGGCATTAGTTTTGCGATTTCACCACTATCCTCTTTTTCTTAGTGTTCTGCTTGCTTCTGATGGATAGCTTCGTTATCCTAACTGTGTTTTTGCTTCTTGGATGTTTTTGCAGAAAAACAATATGTAGCTCCCAACTGCAACCTCGTCAACTTCGTCGGCCTTAACAAAGTGCTGATGTCTGAAGTGTTCGTGAGTGAAGACAAGCAATTGAGAGCTATCTACCTCATACATGACTTCCAGCCCTTGTCAAACAAGTTCCAAGACGTGGGCCACGCAATAAGAGTAGGCAATCCTCGGCTAGCTAGGATTGATGTCTTAGTGCTCGATTTTTTGGCTCGAGAAGATCTCCCACCAGTCGAGCTGCCCTTTCATCGCTCTCTCCGCGAAACTGTAGTTTTAAGAGAAGAGACAGCTTTATCGCGGTTGTCGCTTGAGGTCGAGATAGACCAATTCCACCTCGAGAATGAGAGGGATAACCCAAGAGAACAAGTGGTTCAAGTCTCGGACTCTGAAGACGAGCTCGATAGAGTTTCGAGTGTCCACGCCCCTGGTCTTGTCATCGTTCGTATAGATGACAGCTCAGAGGAGGAAGAAGAGATGGCCTTGAACCAAAGGAAATGTTTGAAGGATCTCCTGGCGGGGAGGAAGAAGGGGTTAGCAACCCAGGATGCCGCAGGGTCTCAGCTTCCTCCTGATCTTCCCCCTCCCCCACCTCCTACTGTAACTAGCCTGGTCCCTATCCCTAACCTGAAGAAGAAGAGGAAAGAGAAGGAAACCTAGGAAGGCGAGGTGGTACCCCCGAAGGAACCTAAGCAGCAAAAAATAGCTAAAGATAAAGTGTGGTCCTCCTTGGTGAAGAGTAGGGCGGCCAAGCACTCGGCCGACGTGCACCATTCAACTTGGAATCCCAGGTTGGAGTTGGATGGTGTGGCATTACCCAGGAGCTCCTCTATTAGGGAGTTCCAGAGAGGCCACACCCATCACGTGGCTGAGGCTTTGGAGCGTCCTCTTCTTCTTCTTCCTAAGGACATGGATGCCTTGAAGCAAGTAAGGCAACTAGAGCTTTTCCTGTCCCTTAAGTGGGACCTGGCCCTGGTAAGCTCCTTGGCATACTCTACCAAGAGTGGTTTCCTTTCTTTCTCCTCTTTTTATGTTTAACGTACTTCTCGGTTGTTTATGAGCAGGCTATCCAGGAGGTTTTTGTGGCTGAGGAGTGGGTCAAGGATGCCCGGAATGAAGTTAGGGTTGAGGCTAATTTTCGCGCCGAGGCCAACAGGGCCTTGGGAGTTGCCAAGCAGAAGAATAAAGAGCTCAACGCCAAGCTAATCGTGGAGGAGAGGGCGCAGAGGAGCACCAAGGCCGGTCTACAAAATGCCTAGGACTAGGCTGAAAATCAGCGTAAAAAGCTTTATCATATTGAGATAGAGCTGGCCACACAAAACAGCTGGTCCTGTAGCTGAAGACAGAGCCACAAAAGGCCAAGGAAGCAGCTCGGACAACCAATGAAGTTGTTGAGGCTTTGGAGTAGGCATCCTATGAGCGTGGGGTGCATGAAACTGAGACCCGGCTGGCAGAGGAGCTGGCGGAGGTATGCAGGGACTACTACAAGGATGTCTGGGCAGAGGCGCTCAATCGGGGAAGAGTCCCTGCTACCTCCAAGTGGAGGCTCGCTGAGAACATTTTCTACCCAGAGGACATCCGAGGCGTTCCAGTGATGCTCCTTCTTCCTGATACTCTTACCCTCTCCCCTCTAAGTAGCCCTCTACCGCCCAGGCCTCTCTTCCCCTTCCTGAAGTCTCTACAGGGCCTAGCAAGGATGGTGACCAAGGTCAGGAGGCTGACATGGCCAAGGGCAAGGAGCCAGGCAAGGATGGTCTTGGGCCCGAGGATAAGGGTAAGGGCTAGGAGGTCAAGCTCCTGCCAGAGGCCAAGGGCACCGAGACGATCAAGGATGCTGTCTCCAAGGCCAAGGATGCTGAGCCTAAGTCCAAGGCAGCTGATCCCAAGGATGACGCTTCCCCAGCCAAGGCATAGTCTAAGGATCTTTTTCTTCTACTTTTTTTTTTTGTTGTAGGTTTTTTTTTTTTTTTTTTTTTTTTTTTGTGGCAGCTTGCCACTGTTTATAATGTACCCCTTTCCTTTTGTTTAATGAAAAGATATCAATTTGTACTTCAAGAATCTTTATTTTCTTTGCAACTTCAATGTTTACCTATAGTTGGTATGATTATCATTTTACCTTCTGATGAGACTTGAGATTGATGATATCTTTAAGGGAGAATACTCGGACTTTCACAAAAGTTAACAATAATGAACTGTTGCTAATTCACATGAATTAAACGAGTATAAACAGTGAGAAAATGTGAAGTATTAATTTAAAGAGAAACATAACCCTTAGAGATAATGTGAAGCATTAATAGACACAAAGTATATGGTCTGAGGGGTCAGACATAACCAAAGTTCTGGTTAGGATTTAAAGAAATAATGTAGAGTGTTAATTCACCCAAGGCAGGTGGTTCGAGGGACTAGGCATAACTAAGATTCGGTTTAATACTTAGTAAAATGACTTGAAGTATTAATTTACTCAAAGCCTATGGTCTGAGGGACTAGACATAACTAAGGTTCTGTTTAACACTTAGTAAAATAACCTGAAGTATTAATTTACCCAAAGCATGTGGTTCGAGGGATCAAGCATAGCTATGGTTTTGTTTAACACTTAGTAAAATGACTTGAAGTATTAATTTACCCAAAGCATGTGGTTCGAAGGACCTGACATAGCTAAGGTTCTGTTTAACACTTAGTAAAATGGCCTGAAATATTAATTTTCCTAAAGTATGTGGTCCAAGGGACCAGACATAGCTAAGGTTCTGTTTAACACTTAATAAAATGACCTGAAGTATTAATTTACCTAACGCATGTGGTCCGAAGGACTAGGCATAGCTAAGGTTCTGTTTAACACTTAGTAAAAATGATACAAAACACATAATATCATTAACGAAAATATAGCAGAAAAGACTTTCATTAATAATAATACATTCGTAGGTTATTTGCATTCCAGGGGCGTGGTACAACATTCTCATCTAGATCTTCAAGATAATATGCACTTATTCTAACCACTGAGGTGATACGATATGACCCTTCCCAGTTGGGCCTTAATTTTCCCCATGATGGGTTTTTTACTGTGCCCAAAACCTTTCTTAAAACCAAGTCTCCGGGCATTAATGTCCGTAGCCTCACATTTGAGTCGTAATCTTACTTGAGCTTGTGTTGATAGTATGCCAATTGAACCATGACATTTCCTCTTCACTTTTCAATTAAATCTAAGCTCTTCTCTAGCAGCCCGTCATTGTTTCTTGGAGTGAAAGAGCTCGTCCTCAGTGTTGGGAATCCGGTCTCTAGAGGAATTACGGCCTCGACCCTATAAGTCATTGAAAAGGAGGGTCTCTCCTGTGGATCTATGAGGTGTAGTCTAATATGTCCAAAGGACGTGAGGTAGTTCTTCCACCCATTTTCCTTTTGCATCATCCAACCTCTTCTTGAGTCCATTCACTATGACCTTATTGATAACCTCGACCTGTCCATTTCCCTGTGGATAAGCCGAGGTGGAATATCTATTCGTAATGCCCAGGTCACAGCAGTACCTTCGGAAGACTTTGCTATGGAACTGAAGTCCATTATCTGAGATGAGTGTATGAGGGATTCCAAACTGTGTGATGATGTTTTTCCAGACAAATCTCTTGGCTTCCATATCCCTGATATTGGCCAGTGGTTCAGCTTTAACCCACTTAGTGAAGTAATCCGTGCCGACCAACAACCATCTCTTATTCCTTGCAGCCTTAGGGGAAGGCCCTATGATGTCCAAGCCCCATTGAGCAAAAGGCCAGGGGCTAGACAAAGGATTGAGGACACCCCTCGGTTGGTGAATGTTTGGAGCAAACCTTTGGCATTGGTCGCACATCTTTACATATTCTTGTGCTTTCCTTTGCATATTTGGCCACCAATATCCCTAAGTGAGAGCCCTGTGAGACAAGGATCTGCCCCCTGTGTGGTTTCCACAAATTCTTTCGTGTAACTCTTCTAGGAGTAGTTTAATTGCCTCGGGGTGTATGCATAGCAAATATGGCCTAGAAAAAGATCGTTTGTACAAATTTTGGTCCTCGGACAACCAAAATCGAGAAGCCTTTCTTTGTACCTTATTAGCCTCGAACTTCCCCTTGGGCAAGATATCTTCTTTAAGGAATAATACAATAAAGTCCATCCAGCTAGGTGTCCCACCTTCATTTGATGAATGTGGACCACCTCTTCTCTTATTTCAGCGGGTTTACATAAGTCTTTCACAAGGATAACTTGAGGTAAATTTTGTGTCGAGGAGGTCACGAGTGTGGCAAGAGAATCAGCATATGTGTTTTTGCTTCTAGGGACTTGCAATAAGGTGAAAGACTTAAACCCTAATTGCAAGTGTCTAACTTGATTCAAATATTCTTGCATTCTCGGATCTCTAGCTTCCAACTCTCCCTCTACCTGGCCTACAACCAATCTTGAATCCAAAAACATTTTCATTGTTTTTCCTCCCATTTTCTGAACCATAATCATTTCTATCAAGAGAGCCTCATACCCAGCTTTATTATTTGTGGCTGAGAAGCCCAACCTCAAGGATTTTTCAATAACGATCTTTTCAGGTGAAAATATAACTAGCCCCACTCCGAATCCTCTTTGATTTGCTACACCATCAACATATACTCTCCAGAATGAAGGCTTTTGCGAGGAGACTATGCCAACTGATTTTCCATCCATGTTCAGATTTTTAACTTTCCCTTCCAATGGGGATTCAGCAAACTCAGCCACCAAATATGCGAGGACTTGACCCTTGATAGAGGTGCGAGACATGTACTTGATGTCAAAAGTCTCTAAGATCGTGCCCCACTTGGCAATTCTTCCTGTGTAATCAACGCACCTAAGTAAGGATTTAAACAGAAGTTGGGTTAAGATAATAACTGTGTGAGATTAGAAGTAGTGGTGGAGCTTACGTGTAGCATGTACCACTGCCAAAATGGCCTTTTCCAATGGTAGGTAACAAACCTCGACCTTATGTAGTGACTTGTTCACATAATAAATTGGCATCTACATGCTATTATCAACCTGTACCAGCACCAAGCTCACAGCATGGAAGTCTACAGCAATGTAAGCAAACAAAACCTCATCCACCTCAGGTTTGGATATAATGGGAGGCCGAGAAAGGTATTCCTTCAACTGTTGGAAGGTCAAGATGTACTCCTCGGTTTATTCAAATCCCTTCCATTTATTTACCAACTGAAAGAAAGGCTTGCACCTGTCTGCTGACCGAGAGATGAATCGGTTTAGAGCAGCGGTCATTCTTGTCAACTTTTGGACCTCTTTAGGGTTTTGAGGTGATTGCAAATTGTTAATTGCCTTAATTTGGTATGGACTGACTTCAATTCCACGGTGAGTGACCATGTACCCCTAGAATTTCCCTGATCCGACACTAAAAGAGCACTTAGAAGCATTAAGTCGCAGCTTATGCCTCTTCAAGATGTCAAAGATATTCTCGAGGTCGTTGACATCCTCGGATTCTAACTTGTTCTTTACAACCATATCGTCTATATAAACCTCAATATTTTTTCCTAGCTGTAGCTCAAACATCCTGGTCATCATCTTCTGATAGGTAGACCCTACATTCTTTAAACCAAAGGGCATTATCTTGTAGTTGTAATTTCCTATGGGAGTAACAAAAGCTGTTTTTTCCTAATCATCCAGAGCTAGTGGTATTTGGTGGTACCTTTGAAAGGCGTCTAGAAAGCTCATTCGAGGATGGCCTACAGTGGCATCCACCAACTGATTTATTCGAGGCATAGGGAAAAGATCTTTGGGGTAAGCTTTATTCAGATTAGTGAAGTCAACACACATCCGCCACTTCTGATTCTTCTTTTTCACTACCACCGTATTGGCTAACCACTCAGGGTAGAACACTTCCTTAATAGCCCCAGCCTGTTTAAACTTGTTCACTTCCTCTTTGATAGTATCAGAATGCTCTTTAGATGAGAGCCGAGGTGGTTGTTTCCTAGGAAGGATAGTCGGGTTGACATTTAGATGATGGCAAATAAAGTCTGAATCCACCCTAGGAGCTTTATAAGTATTCCATGCGAACACATCAATATTCCTTCTTAGAAACGTTATCAGCTCTTCCTTTCCCCGAGGAGGCAGCAATGCTCCGACCTGAAAAAACTTCTCTGGATCACCATTTATAACAATTTCCTCCAGCTTTTCACACTTTGCCCCTCTGACATTGCATTCGTAGATAGGACCGGAATCCTTGATTATTATGATCCCCCTTCAGTAGAGGTTAAGGACTCTATTACAGGCTGATGACTTTACTACAAGCTGATGCATAATTGCAGCCACCAAGCATTACCTAACCACCGACTAGCTCCCAACTAGCTCCTCAATCTGGTCCCAAAACAGATACTTTACCTTCAAATGCAAGGTGGAAGAAATGGCTTCTAAGGCATGGAGCCAGGGCCTTGCCACAATGGCAGTGTAGGGGAAGTAAGCATCCACCACAATGAAGTCCACCTCAACCACTTTGTACCCCGCTTGTACTGGTAACCTAATCTAACCTTTTGGAATGCAATTTTCCCATTAAAGCCTACCAAAGGTAAGTCATAATGCACCAAATCTTCAGGTCTCAACCTCAACCCCTCATATAGATCAGGGTATATAATCTCTGCATCGCTGCCCTAGTCTACCATCACGCTCTTTGCATCATGCCCTCTAATCTTGAGGGTGATAACTAAAGCATCATTGTATGGCTGTATGGTTCCAACTTTGTCTTCATCCAAAAAATTCAACGCTGTTCGGATCCCCACTCTAGCCCTCTTCGGATCAGGGTTAGAGTCCTCAGCAGGCGGCTAAGCCACAGACATCACCTTGGACGGGTGATAACCAGTTCTCCCTAGAGCAGCGAAGATGACATTAATTGTGCCCAAAGGTGGCCTTGAAGAAGCATCTCTTTGAGCTGCCGACATTACTTAGTCCCCTTGCCTATTGGGCTGATAAAAAAATTGTTTTAACCTTCCATCCCTAACCAGCTATTTTAGATGATTCCACAAAGTTCTACAGTCCTCAATTGTATGCCCTCACTCCTAGTAGTATTGGCAATGGAGACTTTGGTTACGCCTTATGGGGTTTCCTCTCATCTTATTTGGCCATTTGAAGTATGACTCGTTTTTAATCTTTTCTAAAACTTGATGCACAGGCTCTCGGAATACTGTGTTGACCACCTAAGTAGCAGTAGGCCCAGACTGCCTAGCAAAATCTCTTCGGGGCCAGTTATTATTATATCTGTCAGACCTGAACTCCCTCCTATCCTAAGGGATAACCTTAGCCTTCCCTTTACCTTGCTGTTGGTCTTCTTCAACTCGCTTTTATTCGTCAATACGGTCCATGAGCTGACGCACGCTCCTTACAGGCTTCTTAGTCAAGGATTCCCTTAAATCATGCTTGGTAGGTAGGCCGACCTTGAAAGTCCTTATGGCCACGTCATCAAATTCCCCATCGATCTTATTGAACATCTCCTAGCATCTGTCTGAGTACATTTTTAGGGTTTCCCCTTCTCGCATGGTCATAGACAATAAGGAATTCAAGGGCCGAGGAACCCTATTGCATGTGATAAAGCGAGACCCAAATGCCCAGGTAAGTTCCTTAAATGAATCAATGGAACCTGCTCTCAGGCCATCGAACCACCTCATTGCCACAAGCCCCAAACTAGAAGGGAATACCTTGCACATTAGGGCCTTATTCTTGGAGTACATGGCCATTCTTAGGTTGAAGTGGTTTACGTGCTCCACAGGGTCCGTATGACCATTGTACATGGTAAACGTTGGCTGAGTGAAGTGCTAAGGAAGTTGTCCTCCTTCAATCCTGCGCGTGAAAGGTGATCTGGAAATTTGGTTCAACGCCCTACTCATAGCGTTGTTTCCCAGACCTTTGCAGGATGGGTTTTTACCCTTGCGCCCACGGTGGTAATCCTCATCATACGAGAAAGACTCACTGGGAGGAGTCCTCGATCTGGGCCTGTAACTGCTGTCTTCTTCCTCACCAGAAGAAGAAGTAGAACCTGAGGGAGTCCTCCTCCGTTGCTCGCGGCTCAGCTTCCTTTGCAAATGATCAATCTCCAATTGCATGTTTCTAGCATTTTCCTCATGAGAAACGTGGCTCCCACCACAATATTGACTCTTACCAGTATGGGTGGTATGTACACTTCCTTCGCGGTCCCTTCTTCGTTCAAGATGGAGGAAGTGATCTTGACGTTGGAACCCTATAAATTCCGCCTAGTTTGGCCCGAAGCCCACCATTACTGAATGTTTATCACACTAAAGCACCAGTATCCCTACAAACGGCGCCAATTGTAAGGACGCGTTTTGGATCTCAAGCCTAAGAGATAAATGAGTTTAGGCCCAAAAAACCCTATACAATGAATTTGTAGAGAGTGCGTTAGAAAACTAGACTCTAATGAATTGGACAGTAATCACAGTGGGTCCAAATGACAAGAAAATAAAGATGAACAAGTTTTATCCAAATAAAATCTTTCTCGACAGAATCCGAGGAGGTTGGTTCATCTATATATTTCTTTTGAATTTGATTACAAGTACAATTCTTGTTGCTACAGTGTTTTTCTCTTTTTTCCTCGATCCCCCTCCCTTATGGTCTTCTTCCTATTTTATATTCTCTTCTTACTTTCATCTCTAACCTCCACGTGTAAGCTAAATTACTGGTATTGATCCTTATCCCATCAGCACCTTCCTGAAGTTTTCAGGAGTAGCTGTAAGGCTGAAAAGTACTGTTCAGGTATCACTTCCTCATTAATGCGGCAAGAGGATTAATTACAGAGCATTCAATACGGTGGTAGCAGCTTTCTCAGAAATATTTCACAATTCTTCTTTGTGTTGTACACTCATGAGGCACATCTTTATCAATAGAGTTTTCCTAAATGTTATTATGGATGGCAGAACACATCTTCTGACCTCTGCTTTGCACATCTTTATCAAACATTCTTCTTTGTCCTGTACTCCCCCTTTTTTTCATGAGTGACAAAGGGTAAGTACATCAAGTAGACATCTCATTAGCACTGGTAGAGGTAGCATCATCATCCTCATCAACATTAGAAGCATCAGCATCATTATCATTGTCCTCATCCTTAGAAGCCTCTGGAGTAGGAGGAGGAGAAGCAATTAAGCCACCCATGATAGCCTGTTGTCGTACAATACGAACAACACGGGTGTTCACTTGACACAACTCATCACTAAGAGTATCGAGGCTAGCATCCATGTGCACAAGCTGTGCCATGATGTTCTTGAGAGTCACATCACCTATAGAAGAAGAGGGAGCGGATATGAATGGAGCTGTAGAAGCTAGAGGAATTGCTGTCCTGGTTCTCCTCGAATGTAGCTGCGCCTCGCTCCATTTAACGGTAGCGGCATCTATGGCACACATGACATGGAAGTGGTTGAAAACGGGAAAGGAGATAGGAAAGTGGCGAAGAATCCTTGTGATAGTTGAAGGGAAGATGAGCTTATCACGGGTCGCTGTATCCTTATATACATCTATGAGGGAGAATGAAATGAGATTGAAAATCTATAGTAAGATGCTCTAAAAGGGAAAGTAGAAATCTAGCACGGGGCTTTGTAATGGAATTATAATGAGATAAAGGATGCAAAACAAAAGTCATAATTAGGTTAATAAACCTAGGACCTTTAGCAAAGGCTGAACAAGGAGTGAACTAACGATCACCTGAATCAGATGGATGCTCACAAAAAGATGACATGAGCTCGTCTTTGGACACGGTCCTCAGACGCTTGTGACCAAGGTAGTCAGGATGCGCTACCCTAGGGACGTGAAGCACCTTAGATACAATATTCAGTGTGACCACAATGCGCATACCTCGAACACGAGAGAAGAAATGAGGTACTGAATAATCAAAACCGTGTATATTAAAGTAAAACTCTTGTATGATCACGGATGGACAAGTGACCGTAACATCACACAGTGACTCCCAACTCCTATTGTGAATGATAGTGGGTAGGTCAATGTCGAAAAAATCCGATAGGATAACTTGGCGTTCCGAATGAATGCTTCATTGAGAGAAGTTCTCCAAGAAGTCCTTATGGGATTTCTCATCACAAAACCGTACGTGTGATGGAGTAGGATCAGAAAGGAGAGATGCCCCAAAACGAAGAGGGTTTTGGGACGGAGTAGATTTGCGTTTGGGTGCCATGACGCAACTAATGCAAGGAAGAGAGAGAGAGGGAGAGAGAGAGACAATCTAAAAAGTACCAACAACAATATATCAAAAAGTAAGAAATTGAAGGTACGTATGCATGAAAATGCATGGGCATGTGACATGCAAATTTAAATGCATCATGGGTTCAGCCTAATCCAAACCTACCAACACACAATCATTTCAACAAAGTAAACACACATCTAAAATGCATGAAACATTGTAATAATGCAAATGTGATGCAATGCATGATGATTTAAAGCCATTTTCACAAAGCCCATCCCAAAAGTTTCACAAAAATTCCATTAATTTTGAAAAACCCCAAAGTTTATCAAAAATCCCAAAACATATTGTATTAACTATCATCATTGTAATAAATATTTAAATTATTGATAATGTAATAAAATCCAATCTATTTATTTCATATGGCATAGTTAGGATGCTAAGATTAAATTATCCTGAGAACATTAAAAAAATATTTTAATCATCTTAATTAAATTCTTAATCCTAGTCTTGGATCAGTAAATAAACCGGTAGGTTTCCTTTAATTTCCTTTTTTGGCCAATAAATCTTTTTTGACAATATTGACTCGTTCAATTTGGTGGAATTTTTCTTTCCACTTGTACAATAAAACTCAAGAATTTAAACTAATAATGAATTAACAATAACAACAAACAATTAAACTAGTACACATATAAAGAATCGAAGAATTTGGGTGGTTTAACAAACAACCTACCTAAATCAACTATAATCAATAAGGATAACAATGCTCAAACCCCTTGCACAACTCTTATTTTAACCCCATAAGAACAATCAAATTACTCTTCTTTTTAGAGTTTTCTCCTCTATGAAGAGAAACTCTTTGTTGGGAAAATAGCCAATTAAGTAATACAACACACAACGGAATTATGTCATTTTCCCCTCTTTGTGCAAATGCAATGGCGGGTGTTCCAAATAAACTAGCCGAACATAATTTTAATATAAACAAAAAATTTAGACAATCAAGATATTGAATTCTCACATGGAAAATTCTCCAATGAAGAAGGAAAAAACCGCGGTTCCTAGTTTTTTTATAAACTTTCACTATAAAATAATGGGATCACAAGTAGAACAAATGCTAGAGGTTACAAAAGAAAAAACAAGATGTCACCGAGCGAGTCTTGACATTCGAGCATTTGAAAAGCAGATTAAATCAACAACACCAGTCAACATGACGCTATCTTCGTCCAGAACAACATATTGAAATTGAAACGATCTTATTCCAATTTAGAAGAAAATTTCTCCAAAAAGAAAAACGAACAGCTACGTACTTCACCACGAACAAGGAGGAACCGCCTAACATTCTTTTTTGAAGAAAGCATACTAGTTTTGGTGTATAACATCTGCAAGAGTAAGAATGATAGATAATGCATCTCCGAAGATGGCACGAATGATGACCTCAACAATCAATTTTATTATTCTTCCGCCATACTTGCGCAACTTCTTCCCATTGAAGACACTTCGCTGCACTTGCAAGCTCAAGGTATTTGTGTTGCTTTCCGTTGGTTCAAGGACATGAACATTGTGAAAATTGTTGAAAATCATGTCCTTCACACATGCCACATGATATCGGTGTTTGCCACAATCGGAAACATAGGCCCAGCCCTTAGTATTTTCTAAAAGTTTCCTCCTGTCGCATATCTGACACTTTTTCACGTGTGAGACCTGTTCACGAAGAGTTACATTCACCCCATGATCAGTAGTCTTGCTATGTGGGAGCTTCAAACAGCAAGGGTGAAGTACAAGTGCTTCGTTGATTGAAGACTCGTACATGAACCCTCTGACATACTTTCCACATGCAACACAGTTTCTATTGTCAGTTTGATACTCGCCATGAAATGTGAAGCTGCAATTCTGGAAGAATTGGTGAGTGATGGGACCAGAACCAGAAGCGAAGGCGCAATCTTCATGAAGATGAAAGTTACAATTGTCTTCTTTACACTTGTAACATGACTCAAGCCCTCGCTCTTTACATCCATCACAGTTGAAAGGAGTTTGGATACTCGTGAACAGTGTAAGCTGATGCCCGTGGCTGGGATGTTCTATCTTAGTAATTCTCGACATATCTTCTCAGTAGATTGACTTCACAAGTCAATGCCTAGCCTGTTTCTTGTGGATCTCAAAATTCCTGGACAATTTAAGTGAAAATAAACATGAATTTGGAGTTTGATCAAATAAAAAAAATGGTTCATAATAATATTTTAAAAATATATTATGATTATATATGGAGAAAAGAGATTGCACAGAAGAAGAAAAAAAAATGGTGGTGATGATACATGGTTTTCAATTCAATAAGTGGCACAAAACGAGTTATTAACAAAATTTTGTATCCAAAGAAAAAAAAATATAAATAACTATTTATGAAAAAAATACAAAGCATATATATATACTCACCAGAATATTCTAATGCTATGTAAGAAACTTTATTTTCTTCTCCCTAGCTTTTGTTGGTTGTAACTTGTAAGGCTCTTACAAGGCTTTATATAAGTCTCATTTCACAAACTGAAACAAAAAAGAATTTTTGAAATTAAAAAAAATTATGGAAGACTCTTTCTCAATTATTGATTTCTAGGAAGGCTCATAAATCAAGTTATTAATTTGATTGTGATCTCTTTTGTCATTGTCAGTATCATTAATACCACAATTAAGCAGAAGAAAAGTTCTTGTTCAGTTTTGCTTGCTGAGAAAGCACATAAGTCACTGTAAGTGGGACTCTTGACCGCTACCAAAGTTCATAAATTCATAATATAGTCATACTATGAATTTCGTACTGTTTTCTTTGCCACATTTTCCCAATAAAATGGAGTTATTTTGACGCTACGTTTGTTTGTTTTGATGAAAAATTTTATATAAAAATAGTTTTTTACATTTCTCAATATTTAGTAGTATCAAAAATAAATAAATCAATAGAAAACTCAATTAAAAATATGACATTTTTTAGAAGTCGTTTTTCACTAAATTTTTTTGAAAAACAACTCTATCTCGTACTGTAGCTTTAAACACTTTCAGTTTTTATCATTTTCATTCTTGGCTTTTTAATAGCAATGTTATTATGAGTTTACACTACAAAAAACGCGAGATTAAGCTGCGTTTTTGAGCTACGTTTTTAAAAAACGCAGCTCTAGGGTGTAGTTTGCGCTGCGTTTTTAAAAAACGCAGCTCTACCCCTGGACGTATAGTCGTGTTTTATAAACACAGCTATAGACCAGTTATGAGGCCACGTTTTTTTTATGTTGAGGCTATGTTTAGTTGGAGCCGCGTTTTAAAAAACGCAGCTCAAAACCCATCCGGGGAATTTTTATTTTTTTATTTAATTTATCCCAGAGTTGCGTTTAAAAAACGCAGCTTAAACTAGACCGAGTTGCGTTTTTTAAACGCAGCTTCAACATGTCTGAAGCTGCGTTTAGCAGACGCAGCTTCAACATGTCTGGAGCTGCGTTTAACAGACGCAGCTTAAATATTTATAGAGCTGTGTTTGGTTAAACGCAGCTTAATCATGCCTGGAGCTGCGTTTAATCAAACGCAGCTCTAGATTTTTACTATCTATTGAAAATAACCCTAAAATTTGAGATAGGTTTGCTTACTCTCAACCCGAAAATTGCAGAAATCTAAACTCTCAGCTCACAACCTCGCCGTTCCCTAAGCTCAACCTCTCGCCGCCGTGCTCTCAACCTCACGCCCTTTCATCTCCCTCCTCAACCTCGCTGATCCCTAATCTCGCTCACTCTCAACCTTGTCGTTCCCTAATCTCAACCTCACGCCCCTTCATCTCCCTCCTCAACCTTGCCGTTCCCTAACTCGAAAAACACTCCTGATCTCTAATCTCGCTCACTCTCAACCTCGCCATTCCCTAATCTCAACCTCTCGCCTCTGTGCTCTCAACCTCACTCCCCTTCATCTCCCTCCTCAACCTCGCCGATCCCTAATCTCGAAAATCACTCCAGATCCCTAATCTCGCCGTCGTGCTCTCAACTCATATACCCACAAACCTCGCGCCGCTTAGTCTCCCTCATCAATCGGTAAGCTCTCTCTCTCTCTCTCTCTCTCTCTCTCTCTCTCTCATAGATCCCCTCTCTGTCTCTCTCATCGAACCTTTCTCTATTTGTAGGAATCGTTTTTCTGTTCGCCAACGCAAGGAAAAAGGGCGGTCCAACGGCTCAAATCAAAACCCATTTCAGGTATGATGCCCGATTGTGTGTGTGTGCCCGATTTTGTCACTGCTCTATTGTGCTTGCTGTGCTCTATTAATGGTGGATTTCAAATGAGTTTTCTGGTTGAGATTTCTTTTTTCATTTTTTTAATAAAGTCAAGGTGATTTTTTGTTCCTTTGTTAATGCGTTGTTTTTCTCCTGTGCGAGTCTCAAAAGGTTGAAAATAAATCCAAAAGTATATTTAATATAAAGTTCCTGGTGTCTTAGTATAAGCCCATTTGATCATTTGATGAAGTAAAGCTCAATATATTTAACTATGAATAGTTATTTGTGGGCCCTATAAGAAACTCTACCAAAGCCATGTCAATATGTTCATAGTGTAAAGATTTGTAATATCTCCTTCGTTGTTGAATTTTCCCTCTTAATCAAAGAATTAAATGGATGAATGCCTGGCTTGTCCGCCATTTGTTAGTCCTACCACCTACTATCATGACACGTTGCACTTGGAAGCTTCTGGATTAATGCAGCAGGGCAAGAATGTTGAATGCTTAAATTTAACTAGTGCCCCATTGAGAAATATATGGTATTTGTATGACAGTTTGAGGCCAAAAATCTGGTCCTCTATTTGTGCATCATGATAGGGAATGCTTAGAGAAAGTGTGGTGATATGCTCTTATTGTGGACAAGAAAGTAGCCATCTGGGATGGAAAATATTGTGTTCGAATTTGGAAGGTGTTGACATTTTCTTGATAATGTGGAACACGAGCTACCTACCTTATGATATGCTTTTGCATTGTAGACTTTTGGTGCCAGTGCCTATGATGATGTTAATGCACAGAGAAGTCGCTGGCTATATTCAATGATATCATTGAGACTTTTTTTTTAAATGATATTGATATTGATGAATTTTGAATATCATACTTTTTAATGTTTCTAAAACACAAGTAAGCCTGCTAAATGTCTTAATAGCTTGTTTGGGAGTTTAGAAAGAGAGGAGAGTAGAAGAGAGGAGAGTAGTGAGAAGGAAAGTAGAAGGGAATATTTATTCTCCACCTTATTTGAATGTTTTTAAAATTAGTAAAGAGAAGGAAATAATTAACCCTTCCCCCTTGTTTGGATGTTTTAAAAATTAGGATGGGAAGGAGAAGAAATGATTAAATATTTTTAAATAGACAAATTTACCCTTATTTGAAAATAAACTTACAATATTTGGTCTATGATTAATTTGTTAGATTAAATAATTATAACTATAGCATACAATATTTTTTTTTGATAATTTTTTTTTCCTAATGTGAATTAAATAATCAACATTGGTCTATGATTAAATATTTTTTCTCCTTTTTTTATTATACTAAAAAAAAACCATCCTAAATTGAAAATAATTAAAATAAGAAAAATAATTTATAGAGGCAACGTCCTATTGGAAAATCCAATGACTTAACTAATCTGTGTTACACGGGTCCAGCTATGATGCTCTGTACAGTCTACGAGGTTCCCTGTCTTTAAAAAAAAAAAAAAAAAAAAAAAAAAAAAAAAAAAAAAACAAACCCTATGATGGAATATCATTGCCTCTCCTCCTCTATTTATTTTTTGAACTGTGATGCATTAGCGTTTGCGTTGCTTTGGACGGAAGATTATAATATTTGTAACTTTCATGTTAAGAGTAGTTTTATTAACTTCTGAATTTTCTATGGAAAAATATCTGCAGATGACGCAAGGTAATATACGGATATCGACAAACTTGTTGGGTTTTGCACAAAGTATGACACTTGTTCTTAGGTTCCAAACCCGACCGATTCTTTTGGAAGAGCCTTATTTGCTCATGGAGTTCTTCAGAGCCAAATTCCAACTCACAGTTTAAAGGCCTTAAGGTCATACTAGCTGATGATGATGATGTAAACAGGACTCTTGATAGTGCTAGTCCTGGTGTCTCACCATTAGGCCTTCAGATCCTGTGCACCCCAGGTTCATCATCTAAACAAAAGACTTGCCCTTTGGATTGTGCTATTCGCTCAACCTCCTCTGCAACCAAAATTGAAAGGACTGTAAATTCTTTAGGTAATGATACACGTGCATACAGAGAGAGAGAGAGAGAGAGAGAGAGAGTGGGCTTGAAGACAATGCTAAGCTGAATTGGTACCAAATGGCCATCATCAGATGTTGCCAATACAGCTCGGGATTCACCAACATTTGCTATGACAAGATGTTCGCCCTAAAGACAATTGATGAGTAAACAGTTCAAGCTACTTATGACCTTTAACAATTCAAAGATCCATAACAGGCCCATAAATAGTACCCAAAACAAACAAAACTTGCATCGGGCAACTACAATAATAGTCTTATTACTCAAAATAATCTCAGAAATCCAATTTTTGCTATAGTTAACCTTATTACTAGCTAGGAAAGGAAACATTATACTTATTCATACCAGATGATAATAAATAGCAGACGGCACATACTGTGACAGAATTGGAAATGAACTTTGAACATGCCACCGATTTAGAAAAATATGTGAATATGATATAACATACACCATTCCAAACAGTAGGACAAGTACAACTGCTTTTCTGAGCTAGCCTAACAGACTCTTGAAAGAGTAACTTGTAATAAGACCTATGTCCACATGGTTTTTCTGTAAATTGACAGCCCAATGACTTATAAACCAAATCTTATCATATGGAAGATATCTAATCACCTGTTTAACAAGTGTCAGAGCTGTAGTACCGCTACAAAAAAAATCAATTCCGGGATGATGCTTAAGCTCTTGGTCAACAGCCGCATAAGTTTTTAAGTAGGATTGCTTCCATATATCAAAAAGATGAGGGTTCTATCCACTTCAATTTCAAAATCCAGGTCAAGTGAGGTTGAGGCTAAAGTCTCTTGCCAATTGCACAGCAAAGAAGCAGGCACTGATTTTCTGACCCTTTTGGCTACAAGGTGTCCCCATGGGCCATGCCCATCAAAAATCCCACAAAAAAGAATGTCTTCTTGGCATCCAAACTCCTAACAACCAAACCATGCTGATAAATTGATCAGAAGGAAAAAAAATTAAAAGAAATTAGATCTGCTACATAAGTCAAATTTTCAAATGTCTGTAATGGTTTATGTTAAAAACAGCTAAATATCAACATTGAACATGTAGTGACATACCTCCCAAAACCTCCCAAACAATTAAGCAATCCTGATTAATTCCTTTCATCCCTCTCTTGGAGCACACTGACATCAGGTTGTTTGACTTGTAGGCTTTCACAGTGCCAGAAGAACTCAATATCAACTCATTCTTCTTCGCTTCCTTTGCCAACTTTTCTGCAGTTTCCCTTCCAACATCGTTCTTATTATTCATCTCTTTCTTGATTGGTACACTTCTTGTGAATCCATCAAGAAAGGAGGGGAAAATCACCATGACCTATACAGCCCGATCTTTAACTGCAACTCAGCTGCTTTACAATAACTATGTTAATTATTTGATAAAGTTCCAAATTACAAGTCCATTTAATTGCCAATAAAATGACAAAACAAAATTTAAATTATATGTAACTTTTTCCTCAAAAATAACTTTGGAATTTGAAATTTTACCTAACATACAATATATCCAGAACTTGTAAATTTAAGATTATAAAGTCAGCTTCTTATTCATTTTTTTTGCCTCAGCAACCAAACGGAAACTACCTAAACCAAAATTAAATATTCAATATACCAAGGAAGTATTTCAAACCTAATGTATTCAGATGAAAGAAGAAAATTTTATATAATTGAATAGTCATTAGACATGCAATTACAACAACAATGCTCTTTCAATTTAATTTTCAAAGCCTCAGCAAACAAGCCATAAGAAACTAAACTAAATAGCTTTATTAAGCCTAAAGACTTATGTTTTCTTATACCCTAAAGTGAAACTAACGATATCCAAAGTGGAAGTCTCAAAATTTCTTCTGTCATACATTTTTTAAGCATCTAAACAAAGCATATATAGGATTACTTAAAAACCAACTCAACTACATTTTTTTACACGTATGCCAAGGTTTTCTTAGCTACCTAACAAAGACATAAGACTTAAAATTAACAAACTCATGTGAGTTTGATCATACACAATCAAACAAGCAATTTATCAAACACATTGTGAGCAACTCTTTGAAACTTTAAAATTCTAGTTAAAAAAAAAAAAAAAAAACCAAATCAGAAACTCATTTACAAAAAACAAGAAATTACCCAATAAAAATCACAAACCAATAATAAAAAACCTGACCATAAAATCAAACTTACACAGAATAAACAATCACAAAGCCTAGGTTTAACTTTGAAACTTTAAAATTTAAGAAAAAAGGACTTCAGATCCGAAACCCACCCACAAAAAACATGTTCTTACCCCCATAAAATCGCAATTAAAGAAATTACCCAATAAAATCACAATTTTAAGAAAATAGATATTTGATCCAACTCAAAAGAAACCCATGAAACAGAAATTAAAACAGAGTTTACCTTTGTGAGAGAATGCTAGGCGTGAGAGAGAAGAGTGAAAGACAATCCAAGAGTGAAGAAGTCGTGAGAGAGAGCCAGCGTGAGCTGAGAGAGCTTGAGAGAAATTTGTGGGTTAGGGTTACAGAGCTGAGAGAGCTTGAGAGAAATGAGTTACAGATTTTGTTTTTTTAACGTTACCGATTGTAATTTTGTTAATATAAAAAGGGTAAATTAAGTAATTTACTTAATTAATAATTTATGCTTTACTTTTTTTTTAAATTTTTTTAATTTAGAAAAATTAAAAATAAAGGGTTAAAGGTAATTGAAATTCCTCCAAATTTCTTTTTCTCATTTTTTTAAAAAGCTTTCAAACAAAATAATTGAATTACTCTCCCTTTCTTTACTCTACTTTTTCTCCATTTTTAAACTCCCAAATAGGGCTGTCCACGGGTCGGTTCGGGTCGGGTTTGTGCCCAACTCGGAACCGATCCGACCAGATCGGGTGGCCAGAAAATGAACCCGCCGCTGACCGAATTGGCTCACCGGATCGGGCTGATCCGACCTTCAACGGATGGCGGTCGGTTCGGTCGGAGTTGAGGAGCTCAAAATCGTCCAAAAACCGGCGAGTGAACGGCGAAATCTGCAAAATTTCCGTGATATTTTCGCCGGATTGTCGCCAGATTATCGCCAGTTTTGATGCAATCTCACCAGATTCGGCGAGATCTAGTCAAATCTAGTGAGATCTCACCAAATCCGGTGGAGATTTCATGGATCTAGCTGAGATCTCGCCGGAAATGGCTGAGATCTCGCCGAATCTAAAAAATTTTCGCCGGAAATTTCTCTTTTGATCGGTCGGTCGGGTTTCTTCGGGTTTTGGGGAGAACACCCGCCGGCCGACCTGCGGTTTTTGGATTCTGGAGGTGGAGACCCGCCGGCCGACCGTCACCGGCGTCGGGTCGGCCGGTTCTCGGTCCGGGTCAGGCGGGTTGGTCGGGTGGGTCGGGTTTCGGTTGTTGTTGGACAGGCCTACTCCCAAACAGGATAGTAGTGCTACAAAAAGTGATTTGATAGTCTTAAGAGAAATGATATGTTCACAATATTTTTCACAATATTTTTACAACAAATCTTAAGTGGCAGGTTGTTATTGGTTGTTATTGTTGGGGCAAAAAAGTAATTTTAGTGTTAGATTCAAATTTAAACCAATAACAACTAACACCTATGATTTGTTGTGAAAATATTGTAAAAAATATTGTGAACGTAATACCTCTCTAGTCTTAAAGCTCTTTTAGCAGAAATTGCACTTGACAGTTTCACTAAAGAGCTTTTAGGAGATTATTAAATTCAATATTTTAAGTATTCTTCACCGTATTTTTTCCAACGTTGAAACGTCTTTAGTTAACTATTTATTTCACAATAAGATAAATATTACTTATGTGAATGTGTTTGAATTGCTATAAATTGTGTTTAATACTTTGATCTGCATTTGTATACACACATACATACTGTTTGTTTGATTGTTTTAGTTTTGAAGTTAAAATAATGTGTTTAATTAGCAGTTTGATTAGGTTTGGGGTGATTAGGCAGTTGTTTAGGGGATCTTAAGTTAAGTTGGGGATCTGTTTGTTTGGTGAGAAAATGGAGGAGGAGGAGGAGGAGGAGATGTAATAGCAAAGATTTTGAGGAAATGGATACCGACACTCGACTGAGTCTAAACTCTAAGACAACCTTTTCGCTTAGATAAGTTGGGCATTTTTTTTTTTTTGACTTAAAAAATTAAAATGCAGAATGATAAGCGAAGAGAAAGGGGTTTTAAAGTCGGAAATTTAGTTTTTACTTAACGCTTTTGGATTGATAGTGATGGAGGAAGTCAGAAAATTAACAAGTTTAACGAAGTGTTGCAGGGATGAATTTTCATGTACTCGGCTCAGTGAAGCCCTTCCTAGAATTCACTTGTACATTGGATTTTTTTTTTTTTTTTTTGGAGGGGGGGTGGTGGTGGAGTTGAGATGGTTGGGATTTAGAGGGTTAGCGTACTGTTTCAGAGCCCTGCCTTTTAGTTCCTTCAAATTGGGGGAATTTGAAGGGAGAATTACTAGTTTTAATGAATTTTCTATACTTCTCTTTTAAATTTGAACAATATCTGTTAAGAGTTTCTTATTGATTATCTTGTAATTGTTTCAAGTACAGTGTGTTCATCGTTGTGAACACATAGTGCTTTTTTATCAATATCTTCTACATTCCTTATCATTTCTTCCGTCCTAATGTCAATATACATAATACTTTATCCTTCTTTCCATCCTACAACCAGACTAAGTGTGCATTTGGCATTGGCTTAAAATGCCAACTCTTTTTACTATTCAACTTATTTTTAGTACTATTCATGGATCCTATTGCACTTTTTGATATTATTTATGGGTCCCACTGTACTATTTCAGTAACTTTTTAGCTTTATCTACAGTACTTACAGTAAAAAATTTTTAGTATTAGCTAAATAAGTTGTTCTCAAACAAATACTAAGGGTTAATGAACTGTCCCTTTGTAATCTGCATTTGTTGGATTCAAGTAAACTTGGTGAATTCCTTCTTTGATATGTAGAGGTGTTATCCTTGTAGCCTGCCTTGGAAATTCTTTTTTAATTGGTAAGTTTACATATACACCTAGTGGGTTTTGAGCCCATGGCATTACCCTCCACCTTTTATTATGGGGCTAGGCAAGCCTGCCTTGGATGTTTTCAGCATGTATTCCTTCTAGCCCTTTGTTGCACGCATGAGAATTTCATCTTATTTGTAGGATACTCGTGATATGTTGATTTATGAATATGAGTTGCTTATATATGTGTTCATGGCTTCATGCATGCTAATGTACATAGAGACCAAAATTTATGTTTCTTGATATCAAGTGTATTTCTTTTGGATAATTTACAATTTGACTTAGTATATTTTTTTCCCTTTGTAGAGCTTGAAACAAAGAGAATCTTGCTTGATATATTTAAAGAGAAGCAACAAAAAAGTGCTGAAGCTGGCACAATCCCGAGTTTCTATAAGAAGGCATGTGCTAGATTTGTAGCTTGTCCTTACTTTAAAATATTATATATTAAGATAGGATGGGGATTAATACGAGGGGAGTTGCTTGATTACTGCATTTCTTGTTGCCTATGTTCATTGAAAGGCAATTAAATTTCTTGTTTTCTGGTTTTCATTTATTTACTTATATGCAAAATTCAACGGACCACAAATTGAATTTTTGGCATTCTGTTTTGTGGATATTTTTTTTTCTTTTTTTCCCTTTTGTTGTATGCTCATTTTTTTCATTTCTCTTTTCTTCTATATGTTTCCTCTGGGTTCAGAAACCTGAAGAAGGATCCATCAGTCACAGGGTCTAGACGCTGGCAAAATATCGGTTTTTAAAGGTATGTTGCAAATCATCCTGCCTGGTCTGCTGATTGTTAGTTTTTACTGCCTAAGCAATTAGTAATGTTCTTGATAACTTTATTGCTTGTCATTGCTGCAGAAACAATCAGATCTTCTGCTAAATGCTGATGATCTAGATGCAATGTGGGTTTGCCTACGAGAAAATTGTGTGATTGATAATGCTACTGGTGCAGAAAAGGTCTGTATAGCTAGCCATTTGCTTCTCACTATGTTAATTGTTGTTGTCAACTCCCTTAGTATTCAGCTTTTTTGTAAATATTTAAACGAGTTGTGGTTCTCCTTAAGGATTGTTCCACATTAATACTGCTACAATATGTGTAATACCTGGTTATGCATTCACTCATTCATTTTTTTTTTTTTTTTGGCCTACAATTGTGGCATTAAACACACACACACACACGCACATAAACTCAAGGCATGGATTTGAAAAAAAAAAGAAAGGAAGAAAAGCTTGTCAAGTTGTGTATTCTAGTATTATACTGAGGCTTATACATCTCTTGATTTGTGTGCCTGTCCTCAAAAGTGACTTTGTAGTTTGTACCATAATGCACTCCAAGTTTGCAACCTAAGTCAAACTACTAAAGTGATGTACCATATATAGGTATCAACTTATGGTGGGAGCGAGCAAGAGCTACCAATGGCAAAGCCAATAATTTTTTTTTTAAGGGGAGCCAAACTAAGTATAACAAAAATTTTAAGGGTTTTTATTTATTTATTTATAATTTTTTTAAAAGTCATGACATAATTCTTGATTAATAGGATGTTCAATCATCTTACTCTTGTTCTAAAAAAGCAATATATTATTTCTTCATTCTTCAATTCTCATTTTTGAGCCTTTTTAGGAGCTTCAACATTTATAGCTTCAATAATTTGAGATATTAAATGGTAACCCTTCACCTTTGAGCACTTCTTATATTAAATTATTGTGAATATTTTTCACTTAAAATTATTTCGTACTTTAAAATTCGAATAGTGAATGTTATACAATAGTTATATATCCATTTAAAAAAAAATTATAAATACTAAATGGTATGCAATCAAACAAAAAAAATAAATTCACATAAAAAAACTAAATATAAAATAAATCAATAAAACCTTAAAACTTAGTTGTAAATTGTTACATTAAATAGTCTACATGCCCAGCAAAAAAAAAAAAAAAAAAACAAACAAATTGTTTTCCAGGATTGCATAAACTTTGTATGATATAATAACCATTATTATATCATCGGTTGGTCAAGCACTTTTCCTTTAGCTCTTGATAAGCATATTTTTCGAGCTGCATTGGTGTCTTTTTAAAATAACAATGTTGAATGCCAATTAAGAGGCCTTTTATTAAAAAAAAAAAAGAAAAAAAGAAGAAGAAGCGGTGGATTCACGGAGAGAGAGAGGAAGAAAGAGTAGAAAGTTTGGAGAGAGAACTTTGCAAGTATGAAATTCTATGAATAGAAAAGTATTGGTAAAGTTGGTTTGGAAAAGTAGTATAATGCCCTAAATTACATCTTCAACCATTTCCATGTATTTTCATTAGTCTATAATGAATTACAAAGGATCTTAAAGGTTGTTTTTTTGGGAGTAAACTTAGTGATAAAAGAATACCTGGCTTCTTGCTTCATGTATAGCAGATATATTCATTGAGATATATATTATATTGGAATTTGGAAATAAGAGAAGTTCCTTATGAAATTATTCATACAAAGGTCTCAACGTTTACAATTGATTGGTACTTTAATGAGTTATGCTGATGCTTAGTGACTTTTTATTTTTATTTTCTATTTTGCTTACTAGTTAACAAGGATGATGATAAAATGGGCTGACTAGAATCACACAATTAGCTTAGTCAAATAAGAATTTTTTATTTTTTAGGTGGCTTTATTGTGATAAACTATGAGATAATTGTTCAATTTTTTCTATATAGATACGCGTGTCGCATTTTGATATGTAATCAGTTGGACTTAGAATTGTTGGGATAATCAAGTCAATATGTTATTTCATTAGCCAATTGAAATAACATAATGACTACTGAAATGAGATAATAAATGGTGTGGAAATTGAACAATGAATTTATATGTTGTATATAACAAAAATAATGTTCGAAATATAAAAGTAGAAGTAATATTGCACAAGACTTATCTTTTAGTCTTGTTGGCATCAATCATAATTCCAGTAGAATTACTTGTTAGATTTTGGGTGGGCTCAAGTTGATGCAAAATATGGTCCTTTTGCACTCCAATCTATTGCTCCTATTTTTCCTTTGCTGACTCATTCTCAACTGTGTAGGTCTGGTACACATAATGAAGAATGAATATATATATATATATTTAATCTTGCTTTTTGTCCTAGTCAAACTTTAGAGATTTTTGCGAACCCAATTCAACACAATTTCAGGTGTTCTCAAGACACCAAAAATTTCTCACATTGATGTCCAAGACCAAGATGCCGATTGGTACCTTCATATTGAGAAACAAGTGGCGATTGGCACTTGCTCTTTGAAATTCATTCTTTTTCACAAACCTATATCCAATTTCTCTGTACACAACTCTAGGCATTACCACCATGTAAAATCCAGACATTTGCTCAAAGTAAAATAATGGACACAATTTTTTTCAAAGAAGGAAAAAAAGAAAAGAAAAGCCGAATGGTTGCTTCAAAGCCAGATGCATGAGGCCCATGAAATAATTTTAAAAAAATGTGTGTTAGGCCCATAGATTGCAGACACAACCATAGCTTCCAAAACCGACAAATAGGGGCAACAAGATAAGAACAAAGGAGCCTGACTGAATTAAAATAAAAAAGTAAAAAAAAAATCAAACAGGTAATTCACCATTCTCCATTTGTCCTAAACTGTTTGACAACACCATTTTTTCATTAATGAAATCTTTGGTAGGGCCTGTGAAACGATCATGTTTATTGAAGGACTTAGTTTTTTCCCAATAAGACAGATCGATCCAATAAGATTAGGTGGATAGCTTGTATCCAAACAATTGCTAAAAAATTAGAAGTGAACCTAAAACTTTGTTGCTCATATGTGGTGTGTAATATTATTGAGCTTTCTTCTACATCTTACCTGTGTACATGATTATACTACATTGTGTACATGTGGTCCAATCTTCCACAACTTACCGTACTTGTTTTTTATTTTTGCTTCTTAATGGGGGTTTCAAGTAGGAAGACACTGAGCCACCTGCGATTCTTATTCATATTCCATTGCTTGCTGAAGATAAGGTAGCTTTCTTTTCATTACTCGCTTTGTGGGAAATGCAGCTGTGTCTAATATATGAATACAAAAAAATAAACAGTATTCCCTAATCTAGCTAGCTATAGTTGCCCTATAGCTGCGTTTCTTATAAATGCAGCTAAAACGATATACCTGTAGCTACATTAATTTTTAAAGACGCAGCTACAGGTATATCGTTTTAGCTGCATTTATGAGAAACGCAGCTATAGGTCCCTTTGTAATAACTTCTTATTACAAAAAGAGGGGACCTATAGCTGTGTTTTTAAAAACACTGCTATATTAGTTAAAGTTAAAGATTGTTGGATATATATATATATATGTATATATATTTTACATTTTACATATACTTAAAGAAGTGGTAAATGATCATTGAGGCTTATTTTGACCTTATTTTGGATGTCCTTATTTTGGATGTCTTATTTGTTTAAATATAAGTAATAGTTACAATAAGTGAGGCTTTAAAAAACTTTACATATCACATTAAAATATTCCAACAATTATGCATAAAATATTCCACAACAACTCACATTAAGTTATGCTTGATTTAGTGTTATTATTTACAAAATTGAAAGCATAATTTACTCTTGAAGTAGTGTTATATATATATATATATATAGGGAATATCTACGCATAGCTTAGTATGTCTGTTCGTAACAAATCACCTATTCTTAAGAAAGCACCTATGAATCTAATTTTAAGGTTTATTGGCTCCACATTACCAAATGTTGTTGTAGGTCAGATTTTGTAAATCTTGTATACCAATGGATAAAAATTGGATGAAGAAGAGGAAGGGTGACAAGGAATATATTGACGGTGTAGTTAGCTTTGTGAAATTTGCATCTTTACATGCACGCGGTGGGAAGATCTTATGTCCTTGTACCAAATGTGTGAACTTGAATTTCGTACTGCCTAGGGTGGCACAAGCCCATTTGTGGACTAACAGGATGCTTGGAAGTTACACTCATTGGAAATTTCATGGGGAATCGGCGGCTGTGCCAACAGCCCCCGAATGTGGGAGTAGTCATGTGCAAGACTCCCATGAACAATACGGTGACTTCCGTGGGATGTTGCATGATTTATGCCCCATGCATGAAATGGCAGCTGAACCAATGGGACAAGGTGAAACTGCGCAACAACCGGCTGAAGGTTCGCCTGATGGTGCACAAAAGTTTTACAAAATGATAGATGATGTGAACAAACCTTTATATGCTGGTTGTACGAAATTTAGCATATTCTCAACCATTGTTGTGCTATTCCAGTTGAAGACTCTTTGTGGTTAGACGAACAAGTCATTCACTATGTTGCTTCAAGTCTTGATGGACATGCTTCCTTCAGATGTGAAGTTGCCAAAGGACCATTATGAGGCTAAGAAGATAGTCCGAGATTTAGGATTGGATTATGAGAAGATCCATGCTTGTCCTAATGATTGTATGCTATTTTGGAAGGAGAATGTTAACCTTGAGGCGTGTCCTTGTTGCAAAGTTTCAAGGTGGAAAACGAATGAGGCATCCGTTACAGGTAATAATGGCTCATCTAGTAAGGGAAAGAAGAAAGCTGCAAAGATCCTACAGTGGTTCCCCTTAAAGCCAAGATTGTAGCGACTGTTTTTGTCACTCGACCTGGCTAGTTCTGACGACATGGTAAGAAATGCATTACAGGTGCTACTGTATTCGTGTATCACATAAGCTGATTTTATGCTTCTAAATTTCACTAAATGTTAAAAATACTCTTTTACATTCTTGTTGGTGGTAGATATAAACTTAGAATTTAGGAACACCTCAGTGTACTCCAAATGATAAACAACATGACAAATTTGAGAGCGTTTGTGTTTATTGTATGACTTTTTGTTCATCATGTAGGCAAAAGCGAACGGGGCTTCGGTCGAGCGCGCAAACGTGTATCTAAAAGTATACCATAGGAGAGATGGGACTGGTGTTACGCCCCGTGCGCAAGAGAACATAGTAAGCACAATTCGAATCGAATTTTAATGTATTTTTTGTTTGTATTGTTTATGGTGTCTAATATGTTATTTGGTTCTTGTTGGAAACCGTACAAAATAGGTTGGAAGAACTTTTGAGGCAACCGGGCATGCGACTACAAGGAGAGCCTGGTAGTGGAGTTCTTTGGTCTAAAGACGATGCCTATGCTCAGGTGTTTGGTCCAGAGCGCGCTGGACGTGTACGTGGGGTGGGCTTAAGGATCACTCCATCTGGAAGAAGTGCCACAAATGCTTCACAATTTACCTCAACTCCATCGTTGCCAAGAAGAACAACGCAAAGGATTTCAGAGTTGGAGAACCACTCCTCTAGAGTGACTGAGCAACTAGCCCAAGTACAAGAACAACTCGCCCAGTCAGAAGCAAGGCACCAAGAACAACTCTCCTCGATATATGCACGGCATCAACAACAAATGGCCGAAGTGATGACGCGTGTGAATGCAATGTTTGCCCAAATTAGCCAAGGTGGAGATAGTTTCGATATTTCTTAGGTACCAAATTGAAGTTGTATTAATTGTTACACTATTTTTTGCAAACTTTTGTTATGTGATATTAATATGATACCTTTAATATATTCAGGGTGGCAGTGCTTGATGGGGACTCTCCATGGGAAAGAAACTGTGAATCCCCTGGTAAAACAAATACAACTATTTCTAATAACATATACAACTATATTGGGAAAAAAATAAATATAAAAATCAGATATATTCCTGCTTTTGTTGGTTTTATATGAATTTGAAGGTCCCACATCAGTACATATGAAGCAAGACTATGTTAACAAGCTCGTATATGATAATGACTCACAAAAATTTAAGGGATGTTGACCTTGTTAATAGACTGACTGAGCTTCATACTTGGTTATATGTGTAGAGTTTGTTTGTTTTAGCATTAGTAATGTCTGCTTGCGCATTCTTTATTCTCTTACATTTCTATTTTCTGGGTGATCCTTGAATGCATGCCCTCTTCGTATGTCCACACATAATTTATATAAGCCCAGGACTCTTTGGTTGTATGCTTTTGTATTCTAGGTTAATGTAATTAGGACATTTCCAACAAATAGAACATGTGTCTTTTCAATTTTGACTTGTTAAAAGATCTAGTGTAATTGATGTTTTCTTTATATTGATTAGTGTTTAAGGATGGAGGCAAAGAAGAAAAGAAAAAAGAACCAACTTCATCATCTGTCAAGTGTTTTTTCATTCATATGGAGTCAATTGAAATGGTTTATGAATCAAGGTCTTTATTCATGCATGCACATCGATTGCCTAGTGTGGCCAATTATATGGCTAGGTATGTTGACAATCCAAAGAGTCTATTGAGAGCCATATCTAAGAATTTTTCATAAAGATTTGAAAGTTACTTTTACTGTGAAGTCAGGTTGTCCAAGACCATAAAGGTAGAAGTTGATTTAGCATCTGGTTAAATTCAAATTTTTTTCTTATCCATATCTCTTCAATATGCATTTTTTCCCTTTTTCGTCTATGGGTAAACTGCAAGATCGAGAGGGTAAAGTTGTCTATGAAAAACCTAAGAAACCTTGTATACATACAGATGGAACAGTTGGAGAAACCTCTTACGGGTGCTTTGCTAGGCTAACTGAATGGTTGGCCTTTCCAGTTTTAACATGTTAGTTGTCTAACCACCTACTGTAATGGTAATCTTCGACCATTCATATCAAGGGTTTGATAAAACCTGTCATTTTCTCCCTATGATATACTCTAGCTCCTATGGTCTTGAAAATGCTATTGCAACACTGCGTAAATAATCTTTTTTTTGTCTTTCCTTGAAATGCATATTGCCAAGAATGACTAGATTTCAAGAGGACACACTTTCATTAGGATGATATATTTGAGATGGCCCCAGAAACTTTTTAAAAATGGTAGACATTCCTTTCAAAAGGAAATTTCCTAAGTTGTCTTCTTTTTTATGTCAGTGCTCAAAAGATGATAATGGTACAGTGTCTTTGTCTTCTCCCAAGTATTAAAATTTTTTAGGGTGCGGTTCTCTCTCCTTCTTTAAAATTCAAGAATCAATTGACACGATGTTCTTATGTAGGCAGAAAAACACAACTAGTGCATATAACATCAGCACAGAGCCATGTACACAGCTAGATGCAAGTGAAAGGCATTTGTGAACAAAACTAAAAAGAAAAAACGCACATGAAAGATCTGTAATTTTATGATATGAGATATGTTGATTCGCTATTGTAATTTTCTCTTTAGTATTATGCTTTACTCTGGAGTTTGGACCCTTTTTATGTTAATGCATTCAAGAAACATGCAGATGTAATTGATAGATGCAGAATAAAGTATGAATTTCAAGTTATTGTAACTTGTAAGAGTATAAAATTGGTCTTCAGTTTTGCTTGGCATAGATAATGTCACTATATCCTTATGGTATTTAATCTAACTTTTATCTGTCTCTTGTCTTAATATGACGTGTTGCATTGTGTAACTCGAAATAATTTTTGTTATTGTTGTTTTCATCAAGAATTCGAGTTCAAATTAAGAGTTGCATGACGTTTTAAAATATTATCCTCGTGGTCATCATGGTGTGGACAAGGAAGGAAGATGAAGGAGTACCTAATTAGGTGTTCACAGCTTGTAGAAGTGGGCATGCATTCATCTTCCTTGAAGGAGCTGTGAAAACCTATTGTAGAATTTGAAGGAGTACCTAATTATTTGTTTATGTAAATTAATCTTTTGGTAATGAATTAGTTTTGGCAAGACTGTTTATGTAAATTAATCTTTTGTTGACTGTTGGCATCTGACTGTTAAATGTTGGATATGGTATTGGTTGCATTTGAGTGTTGGCAGGAATTACAGGTTTTGTTTTGAGCAAGAATGTTTAGGAAGAGAAAATAGGGGGGGAAAAAAAACCTATAGCCACGTTTTTGAAAACGCAGCTACAGGAAAACCCAACTGTACCTAGAGTTGCGTTTTTAAAAATGCAGCCACAGATCACCTATGGCTGCGTTTTTGACCCTTATAGCCGCGTTTTTATATACGCACAAATACGGGACCTATAGCTGCGTTTCTTTACCAAAACGCGGCTATAACTCCGGTTTGGGCTACGGTTTCATAATGCGACTATAGGTCGATTTGGGCTGCAGTTCTGTAACGCGGCTATAGGTCCGGTTTGGGTTGGGGTTTCGTAACGCGGCTATAGGGTGAGTTGGAGCCGCGTTTTAGACGCAGCCCAAACCAACCCTATAGCCACGCTTTGGTACAAAACGCAGCTATAGGTCCTGGATTTTTTGGTGTGTAAAAATGCAGCCATAGGGTTATAAAACGCAGCCATAGGCTGATCCTGTGGCTGCGTTTTTAGAAACGCAGCTCTAGGTTCCGCATGAGGGCTATAGCCGCGCAGGATAGGCCGCGTTTGAAAACGCGGCTATGAAAACTTAGCTATAGCCTATAGCTGCGTTTTTTAAACGCGGCTATAGACCTCTTTTTTTGTAGTGTTATGACACATGGCTAAAACTTTCTTTCTCTCACTTAATTACTTAAGCTACTACAATAATTATTTTATATTTGATCGATGTTTACTCTTCATTATTAATAAAACATCAAATGTATTGTGTGCATTTTGTTTTGAAATATCTCTGTGGGGACCCGAGCTTGAGTTCTGGGCCCAATGAGGTGCAAGAGCTCAAGCTCAAGAACTCCTACAATAAATTTGTAGAGAAGTGGGTTGGAAGGATGGGCTAACGTGAGCAAGACGATAATCCGGACAATGTAGGGATCACCCGAGCTTTATCAGGGCCAATATTCTTTTTCCCCTTCTCCAGAATCAATCCCCCTTTTCCTTTGAGAGTCCCTTACATTATATACTCTCTATCTGGATGATCCTGAGCTTCCATTTGTTGATCATCCGGGTCACCACTTGAGTACCTGTCCCATCAGACACCCACTCTGGCTTTTTGTGAGTTGCGGTAGCCAAGGTAGTACTGTTCAGAGGGTCTCCTCCACATTAATGCGGCTAGAAAAGTAGCTGCTGCGCATTCAATGTGGAGGTAATGGCCTGACCTTTCCTTTGTGCCCCTGAAGTGCACGCCTGTTGTTGGAGCTCCTCGCGCCCCCTTTTTGGTCAGTAGGCTCGGACCCAAAGTGGGATGCATGTGTCCGAGGAGGAGGATCTCCTCGGATGGGCCTAAGGCTCAATCTGGCAGCGGAAACCAGGCCCCCACAATAGCCCCTCAAAAGCCCTGAATTTCTTTTATCCGAGGAGAAATTTGGGGTTTTGACCTAAGGATACGCGTGACGCGTTCAGAATCCTCGATTAACGTGCCCCCCCCTTTATTGCGGTTACTGCTTCATAACTAGCGGGCGGGCTAATAAATGCCTTGAGCACCGCTGTGACGGCTGACATTTGTTCTTGGAAGTCGAGTGGGGGAACTTTCACACGAGTGCTTTTCCTCTCCCTCTTATAAAAAGGGGGTTAAGAAGGAGTGATCGCCCTTTATTTTATTTGCTCTCTAAACTTCCAGTTAACTTCAAGCGCTTGACTTCTCCGTGCTTTAGGCTTTTCTTTCCCCCCAGAGAGACTGCTACGCCGATTCTTCCCCCGCGACGCAGACCCGACTCGCTAGCTTGACTCAGTAAGTGCCGCCTTTCTTAGGATATATCCTCTTCTCTCAGTCGCATCTCCCGGTCCTTCTTGCCCGTAGGATTTCGCCGTACAGCGATCCCCCTTTGCTTTCATGGGTAGATTCAAGCATTTAGTGGACTCTCCGGCTGGGTTAGAAGGCTTTAGGGCCAAGTACCATATCCCGCGGGGAGTGGGTTTGAGGTACTGCTCCTCGGACCAGATTCTGACTGACCGGAGAACTGGCGAGGTTGCTATCCTGATGATCGCCTTTTTGGAAGGAGGGATGACTATCCCCATGGGTAGGATTACCAGGGAATATCTGAACAATCACAGGCTATGCCCCCAACAATGTGCCCCTAATATGTTTAGGATCCTAGGATGTGTAGATGCTCTTAGCGAGCAGATGAACCTCGGGCTCACATGGCACGATGTTGCGTACCTATACGAGTGCCATGCCTTATCTGGAGGGTACTACCTCAAGTCCCGGTCCGAGGAGGTGAGGCTAATCTCCTGCCTCCCCAAGTCCAACAAAGGCTTGAAGGACGACTACCTGGTCGTTTCCGGAGATTGGCACGACGGTCTTCACTGTCCCGTCAGGGAGGGAAAACCAGGTGGGGTACCTTGGGACGGCGTCCTTAGGACGGGGTTTAGCTCTCCGAGATGCTGCAGTGTTGCTCATTTGCTTGTGTTTTGCTTTGCTTTTCTTTTTTTTTGTTTCGGCTGTAAACGTTGTGGATCTGACCTGCTGATGCTTTTTGCAGACAAAGACCACGTCTCTCTCAAGCTCGGCCTGGTCAACGTGAACGCCCTTAACTACTTACTGAGATCCGAGGTGTTCATCAGTGAGGACGGACAACTGCGGGCCGCCCATTTGATCTTGGAGTACGAGCCTTTGTCGAGGGACTTCCAAGCCATCGGCCAGGCAATCAGAGGAGGAAGTAATCGGCTCGCTCGGATAGACGTGTCGAAGCCCAAGTTTTTGGCCAACCGGGATCTTCCTCCTGTTACTCCGCCACTCCCCAGGACCCAACCGCCAGTCCCTATCCAGTCCGAGGGGCTCGCATCATCTCTTCCGCCGTTGGATACGGAGATTGATCAGTTCACGCTTGGAGAGGCTCCTGCCGAGCACGCGGTTGAGATTTCGGATTCCGAGGACGAAGTTGAAGAGCCTGAGTCCGAGGGCCCTCCAAGGTTGTTGCTAGCTCAACCAGATCCTAGTTCCGAGGAGGAAGAGGAGGGCATGGATCTGAAGCAGAGGTCGGGACTGAGGGGCCTCATGGCTGGGAGGAATAAGGGGACCGGATCGTCCTCCAAGGAGATCCTAAAGACCCAAGCGGCTCTCCCTTTGCCTCCTTTACCACCCAAGCCGGTGGTCGACCCAGGCCAGAAGGCAAAGGATAGCCTCAAGAAGAAAAGGCCCGTGGAGGCGCCCGAGGAGGGAGAGGTGTTGCCCACCAAGGGAGGGAAACAACAGAGGCGGGCAGACCCCCACGAAAAAAGGGATAGAGTGGGGGAAGTGTCCGAGGAGGCTGCTTCACGACGTGCGCAGCGCGCGTGGGCCCCTCGGCTGGAGCTGGGGGGTGCTGCTATCCCTTGGGACGCCACACTTTGGGAATCCCAGAGGGACAGTGCCGGAGCTCTAGCCGATGCCTTGGAGCAGCCCCTACTCCTTTCCAGGGACATGGAGTGCCTCAGGTGCATTCGGCAGCCAGATCTTTTCAAGTCCGTGAAGAGGGATCTGGCGATGGTGGGCTTCTTGGCCCTTCCAAAAGACTTTTAAATTAAGCCCATTCGGCCGAGAAGGTTTACTAATCCGTGTTCCCCTTGCTAATTGTGCAGGTTACTTAGCAAGTGTTCGTGATTGAGGAGTGCGCCAAGAGGGCACATGAGGACACTAAGGCCGAGGCCAATCTCCGTGCGGAGGTCGAGAGGCAGCTCAGCGCCGCAAGGCAAGAAAAATCCGACCTTTCTGGCAAGTTGAAGGAGGCTGAGAAGGCTCGCCTAAGCGCTCAAGCTGGCCTGAAGTCCGCAGAGAGGCAGGCCGAGGATCAACGCCAGCTGCTGCATGTGACCGAGATCAATTTGGCCACGGAGAAGCAGAAGGTGCTTGATATTATGGCCGAGCTTCGGAAGGCCAAGGAGGAGACTCTGAGGGCCAGGGAAGCCGCTGCGGCCGCGGTGGAGGCCTCGTATGAGCGCGGAGTGGCTGACACCGAGAAACGGCTCGCCGAGGAGGTGGCCGTGGTGTGCAGGGACTACTGCACCGAGTCCTGGGGGGTGGCCATGGATCGGGCAGGGGTCCTTGCAGACTCGGAGCTCAGGAAGGTTGAAAACGTCTTCTATCCGGAGGATATTCGCGAAGTCGCCGAACCTGAGCTCCTTCACGCCATTGAAGCCCCCGCTGCCGATGACAGTGTTCCCGTAGGGGTGGAGATGGGCGAGGGGGGCCAACCTTCTCCGGGAGCTCAGCCTTCTGAGGACGAGCTGACCATTACCCAAGTGGTTTCCAAGGCCAAAGACGCCGAGACCGAGCACCAAGCCGGTGACCTGCCCCCCGAGGTGCCTAAGGATACCCAGCCTGGAGCTTAATTGTAGGAGTTGTATTTTTTTGTTTTGTTTTGTTGTTTCTTTTTTGTTTGTAACAGAACAGCCGTTGTACTTTCTTTTCTATTTTAATGAGAACGGGTACTTCAATTTTTGTGTTCATTTGAAGAAAAAACTGTTGTCTTGTGTATTTGTCACTGTTCTTTTTGTTCTCATAAGCTTCTGTTTTAACACTTGTGAAATTGAATGTAGTGTTAATTTCTCTTAAGAGTGAGGTCCGAGAACGCTGCATTCGCCTAAGCTCTGTTTGAAAACTTGTAAAATTGAAACGTAGTGTTAATTTCCCTTAAGAGTGAGGTCCGAGGACGCTGCATTCGCTTAAGTTCTGTTTGAACACTGGTGAAATTGGAACGTAGTGTTAATTTCCCTTAAGAGTGAGGTCCGAGGATGCTGCATTCACTTAAGTTCTGTTTGAACACTTGTAAAATTGGAACGTAGTGTTAATTTCCCTTAAGAGTGAGGTCCGAGGACGCTGCATTCGCTTAAGTTCTGTTTGAACACTTGTAAAATTAAAACGGAGTGTTAATTTCCCTTAAGAGTGAGGTCCGAGGACGCTGCATTCGCTTAAGTTCTGTTTGAACACTGGTGAAATTGGAACGTAGTGTTAATTTCCCTTAAGAGTGAGGTTCGAGGACGCTGCATTCGCTTAAGTTCTGTTTGAACACTTGTAAAATTGAAACGTAGTGTTAATTTCCCTTAAGAGTGAGGTCCGAGGACGCTGCATTCGCTTAAGTTCTGTTTGAACACTTGTAAAATTAAAACGGAGTGTTAATTTCCCTTAAGAGTGAGGTCCGAAGACGCTGCATTCGCTTAAGTTCTGTTTGAACACTGGTGAAATTGGAACGTAGTGTTAATTTCCCTTAAGAGTGAGGTCCGAGGACGCTGCATTCGCTTAAGTTCTGTTTGAAAACTTGTAAAATTGGAACGTAGTGTTAATTTCCCTTAAGAGTGAGGTCCGAGGACGCTGCATTCGCTTAAGTTCTGTTTGAACACTTGTAAAATTGGAACGTAGTGTTAATTTCCCTTAAGAGTGAGGTCCGAGGACGCTGCATTCGCTTAAGTTCTGTTTGAACACTTGTAAAATTAAAACGGAGTGTTAATTTCCCTTAAGAGTGAGGTTCGAGGACGCTGCATTCGCTTAAGTTCTGTTTGAACACTGGTGAAATTGGAACGTAGTGTTAATTTCCCTTAAGAGTGAGGTCCGAGGACGCTGCATTCGCTTAAGTTCTGTTTGAACACTTGTAAAATTGAAACGTAGTGTTAATTTCCCTTAAGAGTGAGGTCCGAGGACGCTGCATTCACTTAAATTCTGTTTAAACACTTGTAAAATTAAAACGGAGTGTTAATTTCCCTTAAGAGTGAGGTCCGAGGACGCTACATTCGCTTAAGTTCTGTTTGAACACTGGTGAAATTGGAACGTAGTGTTAATTTCCCTTAAGAGTGAGGTCCGAGGACGCTGCATTCGCTTAAGTTCTGTTTGAACACTGGTGAAATTGGAACATAGTGTTAATTTCCCTTAAGAGTGAGGTCCGAGGACGCTGCATTCGCTTAAGTTCTGTTTGAACACTTGTAACGACTAAAAGGGGACTTTCATTAATAATAGTACCTTTTCAGGTTGTTTACATTCCATGGGCGTGGTACAGTTTTTTCATCTAGGTCTTCGAGGTAGTATGCACCAATGCCTGCTACCGAAGTGATGCGGTATGGGCCTTCCCAATTGGGCCCTAGCTTCCCCCAGGTGGGGTTCCTGGTACTGCCCACGACTTTCCTCAGCACCAGGTCTCCAACTGCCAAGGGCCTTAGTTTAACATGAACGTCGTAACCCCGCTTGAGCTTATTCTGGTAGTACGCTAATTGTACCCTGGCAGTATCCCTTCTCTCGTCTAGTAGGTCCAGGCTTTTCCCCAGTAGCTCGTCGTTACTCCTCGGGCTAAAACAAGTGGTTCTTAGCGTTAGGAAGCTAGTTTCCAGTGGGATTACGGCCTCGGCTCCATAGGTCAACGAGAAAGGGGTCTCTCCTGTTGATCTCCGCGGCGTAGTCCGATAGGTCCAGAGGACATGAGGTAGCTCTTCCACCCACCTTCCCTTCGCGTCGTCTAGCCTTTTCTTGAGACCATCCACTATGGTCTTATTTACGGCCTCGGCCTGTCCGTTCCCCTGCGGGTAGGCTGGGGTGGAGTAACGATTCTTAATCCCCAGGCTGCTGCAATAGCATCGGAAGGCTTTGCTGTCAAATTGGAGGCCGTTATCCGAGATGAGGGTGTGGGGGACCCCGAACCGGGTGACGATGTTCCTCCAAATAAACTTCTTGACGTCTACGTCTCTAATGTTTGCTAATGGCTCGGCCTCTACCCATTTGGTAAAGTAGTCCGTGCCGACCAGTAGGTATCTCCTGTTGCCGACGGCTTTGGGGAATGGACCAACGATGTCTAAGCCCCACTGAGCGAACAGCCACGGGCTGGACAGCGGGTTAAGGGCTCCGCCCGGCTGGTGCATATTTGGCGCGAACCTTTGGCATTGGTCGCACTTCTTTGCGTACTCTTGGGCTTCCTTTCTCATATTAGGCTACCAGTAGCCTTGAGTGATGGCTCTGTGCGACAAGGACCTTCCTCCTGTGTGGCTTCCACAAATTCCCTCGTGCATTTCTTCTAAGAGTGACTCCGTTGCTTCGGGGTGGACGCACAGCAGGTACGGTCCGGAAAAGGACCGCCTGTACAGCTTCCGCTCCTCCGATAGCCAAAACCTTGAGGCTTTCCGTCGGATCTTGTCAGCTTCTCCTTTGTCCTCAGGGAGGACGTTGTCACTTAGAAATATTGTCAGCGGGTCCATCCAGCTGGCACCCACCCTGATTTGATGGACACGGGTGGTATCATTCTTTGCCCCCGTGGGCGCATCCAAGTCCTCCACGAGTATGATCCGAGGCAGGCTATGGGCCAAGGAGGTGGCCAGCGTGGCCAAGGAGTCGGCGTGCGTGTTGCCGCTTCTCGGTATGTGCTGGAGCGTGAAGGATTTGAATTGTGATCTTAGGTGTCCTGCTCGGCTAAGGTATTCCTGCATTCTTCCATCCCTGGCTTCTAGGTCTCCGTTCACCTGGCCCACTACCAACATTGAGTCCGAGAACACATTCACCCTTTTTCCGCCGAGTCTTTTAACCATGGACATCCCCTTCAGTAGGGCTTCGTACTCGGCCTCATTGTTTGTAGCCGAGAAGCCCAGTCTTAGCGCTTTTTCAATAATGAGCCCCTCGGGAGAGGTGAGAACTAGCCCCATTCCCGAGCCTCTTTGGTTCGACGCCCCATCAATGTATACCTTCCAACAAGCCGGCTCCTCGATCGAGATCAGGCCAATAGCCTTCACGTCGGCGGCGGATGCTCCGGATGTCCCTTCCAAAGATGGCTCGGCGAACTCCGCCACCAGATCGGCGACGACCTGGCCCTTGACTGAGGTGCGCGGCATGTATTTAATGTCAAAAGCCCCTAGGATCGTTCCCCATTTGGCGACTCTCCCTGTGTAGTCGGCGCTACGAAGCACGGACCTGAGTGGGAGCTGTGTGAGGACGACGATGGTATGGGCTTGGAAGTAGTGGGGAAGTTTTCGCGTGGCATGAACCACCGCCAGGATTGCTTTTTCCAATGGCAAGTAACGAACCTCGGCCTCGTGCAATGACTTGCTAATGTAGTAGACCGGCCGCTGCACCCCGTCGTCCACTCGTATCAACACTAGGCTTACTGCGTGTGGGGCCACAGCTATGTAGGCGAACAGGACCTCGTCGGCCCTGGGGCTGGACATGATCGGTGGCCGAGAGAGGTACTTTTTGAGCATCTGGAAGGCCGAGTCACACTCTTCCGTCCATTTGTACCCTTTCCACTTGTTCATTAAGAGGAAGAAGGGTCTGCACCTGTCTGCCGATCGGGAAATGAATCGGCTCAGGGCAGCGATCATTCCCGTGAGTTTCTGCACTTCTTTGGGATTCCGAGGAGGTTGTAGGCAATTAATGGCTCTGATCTGGTCAGGGTTGACTTCGATTCCCCTGTGGGTGACCATGTAGCCCAAGAATTTCCTTGACCCGACTCCGAACGAGCACTTGGAGGCTTTGAGGCGCAATTTGTGCTTTCTCAGGGTTTCAAACACACCCTTGAGGTCCTCCACGTGGTCGGACTCTCTCTTGCTCTTTACCACCATGTCGTCTATGTACACCTCAACATTCTTGCTGAGCTGCGGCTCGAACATCTTGGTCATCATCCTCTGGTAAGTGGACCCTGCGTTCTTCAGCCCGAAGGGCATTACTTTGTAGTGGTAGTTCCCTGTGGGCGTGACGAAGGCAGTCTTCTCTTGATCCTTTAGAGCTAAGGGGATTTGGTGATACCCTTGGAAGGCGTCCAGGAAGCTCATCCGAGGGTGGCCCGCAGTTGCGTCCACCAGTTGGTCTATCCGGGGCATGGGGAAAGGATCTTTCGGACATGCCTTGTTCAGGTCGGTGAAGTCCACGTAGACTCGCCATTTCCTGCTCTTCTTCTTGACAACAACCGTGTTGGCTAGCCACTCCGGATAGAAAACTTCCTTGATAGCCCCTGCCTCTTTGAGCTTTGTCACTTCGGCCCGCACAGCGTTGGCGTGCTCGTGGGACGGACGCCGAGGCGGTTGCTTTTTTGGGATGATGGAGGGGTTAACGTTTAGGTGGTGGCATGCGAAATTTGGGTCGACGCCCGAGGCCTCATAGGAGCTCCATGCAAACACGTCCAAGTTCTCCTTGAGGAAGTCGGCCAGCCGCCCTTTCTCCTGAGGGGGCAGCTGAAAGCCGACCTGGAAAAATCTCTCGGGGTCATCTCCGATTAAGACCACCTCCAGCTCCTCGCACCCTGACTCTTCGGCGAGCCCCTCGGTCGTCTCGCTTCGGCCCTTTGATTGCTATAAGTTCTTTTGGGTGGGGATCGTGGGTCCCGCTTCCGGCCGGTGCGTGATGGCTGCCACCAAACATTGTCTCGCTGTGGTCTGACATCCGACGATTTCCATGACCTGTCCCCCGGAGGGAAACTTCACCTTTTGATGCAGGGTGGAGGCGACAGCCCCCAGCGTGTGGAGCCAGGGCCTGGCGACAATGGCCGTGTAGGGGGAGTAGGTGTCCACAACGATGAAGTCTACCTCCACTACTTCCGGGCCCGTTTGCACGGGTAGCCTAATCTGGCCTCTTGGGATGACCGTCTTTCCGTCAAAGCTCACGAGAGGGGAGGTATACAGTGTCAGATCCTCGGCCTTGAGGCCGAGCCCCTTGTAGAGGTCAGGGTACATGATCTCGGCGCCACTTCCGTTGTCCACCATAACCCTTTTCACGTCATACCCGCCGATCCTGAGTGTTACTACCAGAGCGTCATCGTGAGGTTGTATGGTCCCCACTTTGTCTTCCTCTGAGAAGCTTAGGGCCGGCGTGCCATCCGTTCTTTCCCTCTTCGGGTTTGGGATGCTGTCCTCGGATGATGGTCGGATCACAGATATTATTCTTGACGGGCATGAACCGGTTCTCCCTGGCACTGCGAAGATGACGTTTATCATGCCCACTGGGGGCCTCATGACCGCGTTCGCTCGGGGCTGGTTCTGCCCGCCACTGGTGTGGTGCAGCAAGTGCCCGAGCCGCCCTTCTCGGACAAGCTCGTCGAGGTGGTCCCACAGGTTTCGGCAGTTCTCTGTGGTATGTCCTGGCTCTTGATGGTATTGGCAGTACAGGTTCCTGTTACGCCTCATGGGATCCCCTGCCATCTTCGGTGGCCATTTGAAGAATGGTTCGTGCTTGACCTTTTCCAGGACCTGGTGCACAGGCTCCCGAAACACGGTGTTAACCGCCCGCGTGCTGGCATTCCCGAGTTGGCCGGTGAACTCTCTCCTCGGCCGACCATCCTTGTATCCGTCCGACCTGAAATCCCTCCGCTCCTGGGGGATAACCTTAGCCTTGCCCTTCCCCTGCAGCTGGTCCTCTTCGACCCTCTTGTATTTGTCAATGCGATCCATAAGCTGGCATACGCTAGTGACTGGCTTGCCTGTGAGGGACTTTCTCAGCCCATGTTCGGCTGGCAGGCCGAGTTTGAAGGTGCCGACAGCAACCTCGTCGAGATCTCCATCTAGCTCGTTAAACATCTCCCAGTATCTGTTGGAATAGGCTTTTAGGGTCTCCCCTTCTCGTATGGATAGGGACAGCAGCGATCCCAGGGGTCGGGGGACTCGGCTGCACGTGACGAAACGAGAGCCGAATGCCCTGGTCAGCTCCTGAAAAGAGTTTATGGACTCGGCCTTAAGGCCATCGAACCATCTCATCGCCACCGGTCCCAGGCTGGACGGGAAAATCTTGCACATTAGGGCCTCGTCCTTGGAATGGACTGCCATCTTCTGATTAAAGTGGCTGACGTGCTCCACGGGGTCAGTCCGACCATTGTAGAGGGCGAACGTGGGTTGGTGGAAACGTCGCGGGAGACTCGCTGCCTCGATCTTACGCGTAAAAGGTGATTTGGAGATCTGGTACAGTGCTTTGCTCATGGCGTCACCTCCCGGGCTTCCATGAGATGAGCCCTCGTGCTTATGCCCGTGGTGGGGCTCTTCTACGTGTGAGAAAGACTCGCTCGGGGGAGTCCTTGACCTCCTCCTATAATCATCGTCTTCCTCATCTTCGGAGGAGCTACTAGGACTTGGCGAGTCTCGCCTCCGTCGGGCGCTGCGTAGCCTCTTTTTTAGCTCATTGATTTGTAGTTGCAGAGCCCTGGTGTCGTTGGGCCTCTGGGAGGCGTGGCTCCTTGCTCGGGAACTGATTTTACTGCCATGCACGGTACGTGCGTTAGTTCTGCGGTCTCTCTCACGTTCGAGGTTTAGAAAACCATCCTGTTGCTGAGACTCCGCTGACTCTGCTGGTGGTGAATTTGACCTTGCCATGCCGGCCTGTCACGCTCACGGTTTCGCGAAGCAACCTTCCCACAGACGGCGCCAATTGTGGGGACCCGAGCTTGAGTTCTGGGCCCAATGAGGTGCAAGAGCTCAAGCTCAAGAACTCCTACAATAAATTTGTAGAGAAGTGGGTTGGAAGGATGGGCTAACGTGAGCAGGACGATAATCCGGACAATGTAGGGATCACCCGAGCTTTATCAGGGCCAATATTCTTTTTCCCCTTCTCTAGAATCAATCCCCCTTTTCCTTTGAGAGTCCCTTACATTATATACTCTCTATCTGGATGATCTTGAGCTTCCACTTGTTGATCATCCGGGTCACCACTTGAGTACCTGTCCCATCAGACACCCACTCTGGCTTTTTGTGAGTTGCGGTAGCCAAGGTAGTACTGTTCAGAGGGTCTCCTCCACATTAATGCGGCCAGAAAAGCAGCTGCTGCGCATTCAATGTGGAGGTAGTGGCCTGACCTTTCCTTTGTGCCCCTGAAGTGCACGCCTGTTGTTGGAGCTCCTCGCACCCCCTTTTTGGTCAGTAGGCTCGGACCCAAAGTGGGATGCATGTGTCCGAGGAGGAGGATCTCCTCGGATGGGCCTAAGGCCCAATCTGGCAGCGGAAACCAGGCCCCCACAATCTCAATATGAAGGTATGATCTTTTTTTTTTAAGAAACATATGAAGATGTGAACAAATATTTAAGCCAGCAGTTTATGTTAGATTTTATAGTAACAAAAGAAAATTATTATGATTTAGCCTTTAAAAATGTAATTATGGTGTCTTTTTTTTTTCTTTTTTCTTTTTAGCCATAACGTAATTATGTTATCTCGTATATGAGAAATCAAAAAGCAAACCATTTTTCCTTCTCCTTCTCCCAAAAAAAAAAAAAAAAAGGCAAACCTAACAAAGCTTTAATCCCAATTAAATTTATACATAGTTTTTTCAATTTATATTATTACATTAGTTGATTTATAGAATATAAATTTTTTTTATAACATGTTGGAGGTAATGACTGATTTTTTTTTTTTTTTTTTTGAGGAAAAGGTAATGACTGAATTAAGGATGATAAATTGTTTTTCCTTTATTTATAAAAAGTCTTACATATATGCATATGGATGTTCTTTTGACTTTTCTTGATTTGAGAATGGCAAAAGTTGCTCAAATTCTTGATTTTTGAGAAAGCGGCCATTTGGTAACGTTGTTCTAGTAACGTTGTTTATATTTTTTGAAAATACATGTGAGTAAAAAAATGTGTGAAAAAATGTGTAATATTGTTTAAAAATTGAAAAGTGCTGCTTAAACTACCATATCAAATGCCCCCAATTCATATTACAAATTTCATCGTACTCTCTTTTGTACATTTTGGTCACTAAAAACCTTGGAACACATGTTGCCTTGTTCAATCTTCATCGTCAAAAAGCTTGCTTCATCAATTTTTTTTTAAAATCCGATTAAATAAGTCCACTTTTTATTTGTGTTTTCTAAATCATCAATGTAAAATATATAATTTATTTTTACTCGCCTTTATTATAAGGGAAATGTAAGGACACAATTTAACAGGATGGACCTTCAAACGAGATGAACTTAGGTCCAAAAATATGAACAGTATCCTCTCAATAAATTTATAGAAAGTGGGCTAAGTAAACTGGATTGAAAGCAAGATCGCTAATGACCCAAGTATAGTTATGAACAGATTAACGAAAACAGAATGCTGAAGTTGTATAGGGCTCTTCTCAGATTGGTTTGAGGAGTAAGTTTTTACAACTATCTGAATGCCTATATCTCTTTCTCTCTCCCTATCTGCTGCTACCTCCCCCTCTTTCTCTATTTATAGGCCAATTTACCTCACGTGCCAGTTAGGTGATTTTCCCTTGATACTTGTCTCATCAACCTTCCCTTGAAGTCTTTATACGGCAGCTGTAAAGGATAATGGTCACTGTTCAGATGTCTTTTCTCTATTAATACGGCCATAGGGTTAGTTGCAGGATAATAAATGCGGTGGTAGCAGCCTTTTACATAATATCTCATTGCCGCCACCTGTCCTTTTCGCCTATATAGATCAGGGGGATCTTCAGAAATGTTAGGATCAATGTTGGGGCATTCATCTTAATTGTCCCTTTGATCATCCGAACAGGTTGTGCTCCTCGGACAACTCTTTTCCTTCTTCATATAAGTTATACTTCAGTGAAGAGTTAAACCAGATACCTTCCTTATGATTTACTGTCCTCGGACGGATAGTCTCCTCGGACAAGCTCACGGCCCATTATCTGGAATTGGACCTTTGCCCCTACAAGAAATATATAAAAACTTTCTTTATATAGATTATTAATAAGTGCCCTAAGGGCACTCGTTAGCATTTCCCTTATTATAATCCAAACCAAAATCTTCATGTTGTAGTGAAACAAGTAATGATTGAATCGAGGGTAATCAATGTGTTGAGTCTGCTGAATCTTCATGTGGCATTAATTCTATATACCTTTAAACTTGTAGTGGTATTTATTTTGAACCAGAAAATAAATATACTTCAAATGGAGGCAATAAATTTTCCCTTAACAAGTGCCTTAAGGTCACAAATTATTATGCAATTATGAATTTTACTACCTAGGTAAAAAAATAAATACTCTTTTTATATATATAAAAAAAATTCACTTGCACTAATTTGTACGTATAAACTCATTTGTTTTTGTGTGTATTTTTCTTGATATTGTATATCGTTTGACTTTAATTTTTTTTAAATATATAAAAATAGTATTTAATATTTTAATATTAATCACTTTAATTTGTCTTCTTTGTTCACTTGCTAATTAAGAAAAATTAATTTTAAAACATATTAAAAAAATAAAAATAAAAGTACATACCCATCTGGTGACTAAGACTTGGCTACAACCACTATATATAATTAAGTTGTGTAACTGCCATAATTATTAATTGAATTATGTTATGTTTACAATATTTTTTACAACAAATATTCGGTGACAAGTTGTTAATTTGAACCTATTATTAAAGCTTTTTTTACTTACTAATAACAATCAATCATTTAAGATTTATTGTGAAAATAATAAATACATTTTATTAATTGGATAGTGTTAACTTTTTGAGTTTTAAATTGTCACTTCAATAATATTTTCAATCACTTCATTAATTTATATTAATTTTTTATTAAATAAACTCCACAATAAGTCATCCTTAATGGACATCTTGCAGTGTCAGTTAACATTTTCCCTTTTAATTAGGTAACTAGTAAAATGAGAACTAGTCTTGTCACGCCTTCTCGCTCAAAATGACAATTCACAAAAGATTACTCTATAATCTAAGTAAGGCAAAAAAATAAACAAATGGCCTTTAAGAAAAGTTTCGGATTATAGGCGTTACCGCCAACTGCAGCTGGAATTTAGCACCATCAAAAATATAAAATAAAGAGGATTTGTTTGGATTAGAGCATCTCCAACAGCATATGTTGGTTTGTTTGGGATTCGCTTATTTTATTGAAACTGAAAATTTGTTGAAAGTACTGTAGATAAAAGCAAAATTTAACTGAAATAATACAGTGGGACCCATAAATAGTAGTAAAAAGTACAGTGGGTCCTATGAATAGTAGCAAAAATAAGCTAAATAGTAAAATAAGTCGACAAAAATAATTTTTGCCAAACACACACGTAAAAGGAAAATAATCTCTATAATAGAGAATGAAACCAAAAAAATGGCCTCCAATGGTTTCTCTAAATTGAAATTTTTTTTTCTCATGAATAGTAGCTCATCAAGTCTGATGGGCTAATATACATTAACAATTGGTTTTTTTTTTAATTAAAAAATTATAGCAACTACTATTATATCAATTCTCTTTCTTCTTGATTTCTCTTTTATCTCATAATATTATATCAACTAATATTTTATTGGGATAGAAAAAGAATAAAGAATTTGTTGAAAAGTGTATTTAAAAAAATAGATAGGCAAAAGGTAAATGTAACTGTAACTGTTCACTCTCCAAACAGTACAGAAATTTAAAGAATTTGAGTCCTTACAAAATCTAAGGAATCTAAAAAATCTGATCAAATCATATTAGAATAGGTGCAACTTTTGTCCAATGCACATGTGTCATGTATTATAGGAAATTGGATAGAAGTCGCCCAATTAGAGAAATATTTATAATAAGACAAGACCACCGTACGTTCTTGGTGCGATGGTCACTCCACAAGTGGAGTGTGAGGGGTAAAGGTCGGGGTTTAAGTCTCCATAAGGAAGCTTTACACACATATATACTTAGATTAGATTAGAGTATAATTCTATCTTGTATAAAAAAATAATAATAATAATTAGACAAGACAGTGAGACTGCTTTTGGGTCCAACGCGCTTCTCTTTGAAGCACCGACAACCTCCAGTCATCGACTTGACAAATTTGACTCAGTTAGTAGACCGACCAATTAATCCAACACCATCATGTAATTCCACTGGTTTTGAGCTTTTCATGAATTATATCATGTTCTTCATGAATCAATATATATGTGGACTACAGTTGCCCAATTGATAAGTTTTCTTGAACAGTTCAAAAAAAGAGTTTTCTTGAATGATATGTTGGTCAAATTTCGTAAGTTTTCTTTGAGTAATCACCTTGATGATATCAGCAAATGTAGAAAAAAGTTGACGGGTATCTTAACTACATTTTAGAAATTTATATATAGTTTTTTTGCAATTAAATTTATACATAGTTTTTTCAATTTTTATTATTACATTAGTAGATTTATAGAATAAAAAATAATTTATAACATGTTGGAGGTAATGACTGAATTTTTTTTTTTTTTTTTTTAAGAAAAAGGTAATGACTGTACAGAGAATGTTTGGTAGAAGTTGCTCAAATTCTTGTTTCTGAGAAAGCTCGTAATTCACATTACAAATTTCATTGTACTCTCGTTTGTACATTTTGGTCACCGAAAACCTTGGAAGACGTGTTGTCTTGTTCAATCTGCAACCCCAAGAAAGCTCATAAAGTTTGATAGTCATATTGTGAATTTCCCTGTTGTCTTGTTCAATTTATTTTTGTTATTATTTATGTGCTTCATTATATTTTTTAGTACTATTTATGAGTCTCACTGTACTATTTCAGTTAATTTTTACCTTTATAAACAATACTTTCAACAAAAAATTTTCAGTTTTAAGCCTTCAGCAAAATAAGTGGATCCCATGGAGGTCAATTTGCTTTTTCTTTATGATTATTGTAAGGACCAAATAAACAAGCAGCCCAAGCCCACTTAGAACAATGAGTAGTACAATTCAATCTTGGCCTAAAACAATATATTTGTAAGAGAGGGAAACAAACAATAAGAGGGGGCTTGGCCGAGAATGAAAATAAGGAAGAAAAAGCTGATAATATTGAATAGATGAGTTAATATCTCAATACAAGCTAGCCCGAGGAGGTCAAAGTCATACAAAAATGGTACTGTTCACTCTCTCCTCTCAGTGCTCTTCTTGTTTCTTTTTCTGTTTCTTTATCATTTTTCTCTTCTCTGAAAACCCTATATTTCTTATAGACTCCTCCCTCCTTCACATCCTAGCCTTCCATCTTTACCTAACAAATCTCCTCTTATAACACTTGTCCCTTTTTACATCTGAAGAAGGTGGTAGAAGGAGTTTGTTTAGCTATGATTTACATTGTTTGAGTCACTTCCTCATTAATACAGCTGATAAAGCTGTTGCCCGCCATTTAATGTAGAGGTAACAGGCTACCCTAAACTGGAAACTTTCCCTATTATCACTGATTCTCTCTCTTCAGACCCTTCTTCCCACCTGGAATGCCTCAGAGTCCTTTGTCTCATCCCTTCCTCTCCTCGAGCGAATTTCCTCCTTGGGCCTGTGATATCCCCACATCAGTACTGCAACTCTTCAATTTCATGCTCAATCCTCGAGCACCCACAATTATATTGGATTGTATTATGAGAGGTATTGTATTAACTCTTATTTTATTCCTTAGTCTTTTATATTAGATTCCCCTTTACCCAAAATAAAAAAGAAATTAAAAAAAATCGAGTGTAATTAATCACTTGTCCTCTATTTTTAATCGTTTGTCATTTATAATAAATTAATTAATTAATTAATTGAATTTCAAGACTCTTGACACTTATAACTAGTTTTCTAGCCCTAAATTTCATAAAATATTACAATTATAAAAAACAAATCAACCTCAAGAGAAGCTCCTCAAGAGCTAAATTGTTGTAGAGCCCAAATAACTTGTTGCCTAACTTATATTGAACAAAATCAAACTTGAAAAAAAATCCATTTAAAAACGCCTGATACATGACTGAAAAACTTGATCAAGATTTAGAAATTATAAATATTGGCCGGAAAGAGCTTTAATTTCTTTTTCTTTAATATTCAAGCATGATGTAAAAATTTGATCAAATTAAAGCTTTATTTTCATCCATGAAAGAAATTTTATAACACAATCATTATATAAGCACTAAAAACATATAAATTGTAAAAATTCAAGCAATATAAGCTAAGCATCTTCCTCGGTTCGCCATATCAAATTAATAATATAAATATTATATATATATATATATATTATCATTTACCTCATGAAAAGTTGTATGTTCTCTTCACAAATATATGATCAAACAATTTGGACCTTGAATTCTATATATTGTCTTGTTCTAAAAAGATAAAGATATGGACCCTGAATTATTTATAGATGTTACTTGTTGAGAGGAACACTACTATACGAAGAATTTAAGCACATAGAATGCCACAAATTGTCCATTTATCCACATAAAATTCATAAATATATACATATACGGATCAGAATCATATATAACATAATTATATTTTTATGGGTAAAGATGGATGATCTTAAATTAACATTTGAATTATATCCTGAAATAATATATTTACATGAATCCCAAAAAAAAAAAAATTTAAACTATTTTCTTTTCTTTTCTTTTCTTTTCTTAATGATTAAAAAAAAAATGATACCTCTTAATAGGACATATAATGCAGGACGGAAAAAAAAAAAAATCAACCTCATTTTTTCTATTCCTCCATTTTTCATCAAAAATGAAATGCATTCAATGCCTAAAGATTTCAAACTCAGAGCCACTATTGAGATTTATTATAGTACAAGTCTCGATTTTTTTTTTTTTTTTACCAAAAAAAAAAAAAAAAAGATAAAGAGATTTGTCATCCAATCAATGTAGCGGAAGTTTTGTTACCATTTGTTGTGCAATAACACTCAAAGATTTAAACAAATAACAGTAATGGAAAATAAATCAACAAGAACTCATACAGAGAGCGCAAGAATGATTATCAAATCCATTTTACTCAATAAGGATTACAACGTTTAGAGGCTGTTTGGATGAAAAATTTTCATCACTCAATTTCCGTCACTCAATTTTCATCACTCATCACTCATCACCCATCACTTATCACTCATAACTCATCACTCTAAAATATCACATCCAAACGACATTATCACTCAGTTACCATCACTCAATATTTTTCACACTATTTATGGACCCCATATCTGTCACTGTGCAGCTTTTTGCTTTTTTTTTTTTTTTTTTTTTTTTCTTTTTCTTCACTGTTCGGTCTTCACCTTCACTTTCTTTTTTTCTTTTTTTCACTGGGTTCGGTTTGCATGTTCTTTTTTTTTTTTTTTTTTTTTTTTTCAAGATGAGTGCAGACCGAACCCAGTGGAAAAAAAAAAAAAAAAAAAAAAAAAAAAAAAAAACAACGTGCAGACCGAACCCAGTGAACAAAAGAAAAAAAAAAAAAAGAAAAAAAAGAAAAGAAAGAGACGGTGAAGACCGAACCCAGGGAAGAAAAGAAAAGAAAAAAGAAAAAAGAAAAAAAAAAAAAGAAGCCCAGACCGAACCAGAAAAAAAAAAAAAAAAAAAAAAAAAGAAGAGTTGACTGGTCAAAAGTTGCGGCTGAGTGGGTCCCCTATGTGTGTTTAATTACAAAAATGCCATTGAGTTATGAGTTATGGAAACTGAAAACAGCCAAAATGTGTTTTCAGTTTCCATAACTCATCACTCAAAAATCAGAGAATTGAGTGATGGAAACAGAGTTATGGAAACAGAGTTATTTGCTCCCAAACAGACTTTTTGTTATGGGTCCCACCATTTTTGAGTTATGAGTTATGGAAACTGAAAATTGAGTTATGGAAACTGATGAACCAAACAGCCTCTTAATCTCTCTTGCGTAGCTCTTATCATGAATTTTCTTTCACTCCCAAAAGAATTATCAAATTAAACTTCTTCTGGGAGTCTTCTCCCTTTATCAAGACATAGTGGATTTCTATCATTTTCCCCTCTTGGCTAAATTCAATGGGTATTGCAAATTAATAAATAGCCAAAAACATATAATTAATATAAACAAAACATTCAACAACACCACACAATCAAGATATCGAGAGTTTATACAAGTATATACCACATGTATAACAAGAAGATTATAACATGGGCAAAAGGCCAATTTTGATTTGAAAGTGGCTAATTATGTAGAAAATTTCTACAAAAAGAAAAACAAGCAGCTACTTAACCGCGCATACACTTCTTCATCATCTTCTTTTGGGAGAAATCGGCTTCTCTCACATGAGAGATTTATTATTTACACAAGATACCACCTTCATGTCAGAAGGAACCGCCTAACACACTCTTCTTCTAAGAAAACATATAAACTAGACTAAGCGTAAATAATCTGCGATATTAAGAATGATAGATGACACATTTCCGGAGATGGCAGAAATAATGACCTTAAGAATTAATGTCAAAATTGGCTAGCTAAACTCACGGACATTCTTTCCAGTCGAGCCACTTTGCTGAAATACTTGCAAGGTCAGGTTACTGCTGTTGCTTTCTTCACCATCAGTTGTTTCAAGGACTTCCAGTTAAGCCATTTTTTATATGTTACGTTAGTTGATTCAACTCTTTTTTCTTTTTTTCATTTTATTCATGATGAAGTCAAGAATCTGCTCAGTAAGCTACATGGTCTGCACGCGCTCGAATGAACCTGCACAAGTCAAAAGAACCTCAAAGGGGAGTACCGGCGTGGTACTGGCCAACGACCCTCCGATGGTTAAGTTAGTATCGTTCGTAACTCTAGAGTGCCAGAGTCAGGGAGAATTATGCGTACCTCGATTTGTGAAGGCCTGGAGGTATTTATAGTAGCATAGGACTTTAACCGTGGCGTGTTTGGGAAGACATCTCTTTACCGGAATTACCCTTGATTAGCGTGGAGCACAAAACATCTTTTGGGCAGCAAGCGTGTTGGCAAGACTTATGAACAAGCGTGCTGCGCAAGCCATCCGCTCAGGTATAAGCGTACGCAGCAAGCCTCATTCTCTTAATGAAGCGTATATGGTAAGCTACGTGTCGGCGCCTTCAGCTTCGCCTCGTCGCTTACTCTTTCTGTCGGATATGTCTGGCTTAATCTCGCCTCGACATCGTGGCGTTCCCATCGACTTCATCACGGGGCGTCCGTCTCATCTTATGGGCATGGTGGGCCGTCAGCTTGTGTCGTACCGTCAGTCCGTGTCGTACCGTCAGCCCCTATAGGCCGTCGGCTTGCGTAGGTCATCAGCTTCCGTAGGCCGTCGGCTTGCGTAGGTCGTCAGCTTCCGTAGGCCGTCGGCGCTCTTCAGACTATCCCTATCAGTTGCCCCTTGCTCCTCAAACCCGTCAGCCTTAGCTGTCGGTTTGGGGAGTATATTTTCGTGTGGCAGACAGGGCATTAATTGCTAGCCTCCTCCAGTAGCCTGGATGTCGGAACACGTGTCTTGGACCAACTGGCCCCGTGCCTGGACGGGGGTGTCGCTTCGTCTTCTGTGCCATATACTTCCCTATATATATGCCCCACTCCCCTCATTTCTCTCTTTTATTTCATTTCTGCTGATTAGAGAAGAACCGTCAGTTTAAAGAATCCGAGATTATCAACACGCTTTCGTCTCCGTCCGTTTATTGAGACCGTTAGCTTCATCGAAGCCGTTTCTGTAACTTGGTGAGTTATTCCTGCTCTTACTGTCTTCTTTTTGTTCTCATGCCTATTTGAAAGACTTCATTAGAAAGGTCGTCACTTGGGCTCTTAGACCCCCCCCCCCCGGTCGCTTGTAGGTAGTAAGATGTCTAGGGAGGCGACGAGTGAGCAGTCGTCAGTCCGCGATGGAGCGGGCTACGACGAGGTCTTCCAGTCAGGCCATGAGCCCGAGGAGGGTTCTACTTGGTCACTAAAAGGTGGATCGTCTGCCCAGTCTTCCGACGGGGATGTGGAGACCCATAGGAGAGGTAGATTGGTAGGTGAGGGAAAGGTTAATGATGACGGGGTGGACAGTAGTAGTGACGAGAGTTCATCTGGGGGTGAGGACGCTTTGGAAAGCACGTCCGGAGGGCCCGGGGACGATCGTCCGTTCATTCTCCCTAAGGAGTGGATGATTAACCACTTTATGTCGACCATGACGAACAAAGTGTTCAATTCCCTGTGAGTACGTTATCAGATCCTTGACGACATCCCGATCCGTCTTCCTTTAGAAAAAGAGAAGTGCTACTCTGGGAAGACTGCGGATGTCGGCATGTACAACGCCATGTTCGCGGTGGGGTTAAGGTTGCCTCTGACGGCACTCCACCATCAGCTGGCCAACTATCTCGGGCTGTCCATCAGCCAGATTGCTCCTAATGCTTAGAGGGTGTTCATTGGGGCCGAGATTCTGTGGGGTAGCTTAAGTGGTCGAAACCGTCAGCTAACCCTTGACAAGTTTTTCTGGTGCTACCGTCCTCACCATATCGCCTCGTCCTAGAGGATCTATCACTTCTCCGCGAGGAAGAAGGAGTTGAGGCTGGTGTCTGACATGCACGACTCTAATAGGAACTGGAAGGGTAGGTACTTCTTCGTGGAAGGGACAAATTGGGTATGCCGTCAGGAGGAATGAGAGACGATACCCCAAGGCTTTGACAACACTTGGGCCTTCGTCAGGGAATCAGGTCGTCGCCGTCAGCTTTTCCTTGAACTTATTTGTTCCTGAGTTCTTATATTTGCCTTTTTTCTTTTTTTATTTCAGTTAGCATCCGTCTGGAGATTTCAGAGGAGCAGGAGGCTTTCATTCTTAAGGTGACGGAAATACCTTTAGAGGAGCGAAGGTACCGTGATCTCATTACACCCGACGCTCTTCATGCCTATTGCGGGGGCCCTAAGCCTACAGAAGAAGCCCGTCGCTTGGACAATCTCTCCCATCAACGTAAGTTTTCGTAATCTTTATATTCCCGTCACTTTCACTTGTGGCCTTACATTATATTACATTTTTGTCTGTCTTGCAGAAATGGAATCGGCCAAGTTGAAGGCGCAGATTCGAGCTGCCGCTGCGTGGAAGAAAGATGAGGGGAAAGGAAAAGAGGTGGCGTCCTCGTCCCTTCCCAAGACCGTCACCAAGGGTGCACCGAAGAGGAAGGGTGACGCGACGGACGGCGGCCCGTAAAAAAATCAGACCGTCACCCCTGGGGAGCACACTTCAAAGCCCCCGTCACCTAAGCACAGGGCCGAGAAAGGGTTAATGTCAGCCCATGGTCCCGTTGGCCAGGAGGCCGAGCGTCGCCTCCTTACCCACAAGGGGTACGCATTGGAGATGTTGGAGTCCATCTTCAAAGACAAAGACGCCGATCCTTGCGTCAACCAGTTCGTGCAGGAGTTGGGGGACTCCGGTCTTTTTGACCTTGCCCGGGTATGTATTCTTCCCTTCAGCTTTTTGTTTTGTTAGTTTATATATTATTGGGCTGACGGATGTTTTGTCTTGTAGGCCATGGTTCACATGAAGGCCTTGCAGGTCAAAGGGGCTAAGAGTGAAGAGTTGCTGGCCCGTCAGCAGAAACGCATCAAGAATCTGACTGACGGGCTAGAGCAGTATAAGGACGCCTGCCGTACCTTGAGTGGTGAGGTGAAGGAGCTGAGAGGGAAGCTCGAGGAGGGAAGCTGTCAGGTGGAGAAGGAGCGGGAAGCGAGGGTGACAGCAGAAAAAGAGCTGACGACTCTTCTGGGCCAGGTGGAGATGGCCAAAGCCGATGCCGTGGCTGAGTTCAAGACGTCACAGACGTTCGTTGATTCCTACGCTGAGTACTACAGTGACGGGTTTGAAGACTGCCTTAAGCAGATCAAGTCTCTTCACCCTCACCTCGACTTGTCGAAGGTGTCAATGGACAACCCTCTGCCGTCGACGCCCGTGGGCGAGACCGTGATGACGACCTCAGTGAGTCTAGGATGCATCCAAAAGATGACGGTGTCGTCCTTGCTCAGCCTGTCCATGATAGATTCGTCGCTCCAACCATCCCGTCAGGTGATCCTCCCAGTTTTGAAGGTTTCCCTGTCAGCGAGGACCCCCTTAAGGATGACGAGATCGTTCCAGATGCTCCTGCTCTCTGAATTTTTTCAATTCTTTGTAAAGAATTTTTTCTTCGGACATGGTGCCCCATTGTTTTGAGGGCTTTATTTGTAGAAACAATATTTTTGTGATATAATATTTGGTTTCCGTCACTTGTAGCTAGGGGTGTTCACCAAACCGCAAAAACCGCACAAACCGCAAAAACCGCACCAAAACCGCCCATAAAATGGCATAACCGCACCGCACCGCAAGTAATAGTGCACCGCACCGCACCACACCGCATGGTGTAGTGCAGTTTGCGGTTTTATAATAAGAAAACCGCACAAACCGCACCGCACCGCACCCTCTCTATATATTAATATATTTATTTATTTTTAATATTAAATATATTATTAATAGTTTTAAAACCCTCGTTTTCAAAAAAAAAAAAGTTTAATAACCCTAGCAAGTATTGACTAGAAAAGCCAACTCAAATTAAAGAAAAAACCAGCTCAATAATTTAAAACTTGACCCAAAAAAAAGGAAAAATTAGTTTTGGGCTGAGTAGGAAAAGCCCAAAATTAGAAAAATATACCGACTTCAAACTGCATCTTATACATAGTATCGCACATATGACCGCAAAAATGAGGTGCGGTGCGGTTATGGTTTTGGCTAAACTCTAAACCGCACCACACCGCACCGCACCGCACCGCACATGTGACCGCAAAAACAAAGTGCGGTGCAGTTATGGTTTTAGCTAAACCGCACCGCAAAGTGCGGTGCTAAAAATGGCCCAAAACCGCACCGCACCGCACCGCGAACACCCCTACTTGTAGCGTAATACCTGTTTCTTACTTGAACTTTGTGGATGATTTCCTTTTCTCGCTGAGCCCGTCTACTTTATTATTTTGTGGTAGTTTCGTTTTGGACTTTTAATATTTTTAGGATGAAATCGTTTCCTTTCGATGGGGCTGTCAGCCTTGAACACCCTTTATGTGTGTTGAAGTTAATTTTAGAGTGAGGTCGTCAGCTTGGGACAGCCTCAATGTATTATGAAGTTAACTTTGGAGTGAGGTCGTCAGCTGAGGGTCGTCAGCTTTGGATACCTTTCAATATATTTTGAAGTTAACTTCATGGCGAGGCCGTTAACTTTTATGCTTTAACTGGCCTTATGCCTTGTAGCCTTTTAGGATAAAGTCGTTAGCTTTTATGCCGTCAGCTTCTATGCTTGACCGGCTTTTACGCTTTGCATATCCTTCTAGGATAGAGTCGTCGGCTTTCAAACCATCAGCTTCTATGCTTGACTGGTTTTTTTATGCCTTGTGTATCCTTTTAGGATAGAGTCGTCGGCTTTCAAACTGTTAGCTTCTATGCTTGACTGGTTTTTTATGCCTTGCATATCCTTTTAGGATAGAGTCGTCAGCTTTTAAGCCGTCAGCTTCTATGCTTGACCGGCTTTTACGCTTTGCGTATCCTTTTAGGATAGAGTTGTTGGCTTTCAAACCGTCAGCTTCTATGCTTGACTAGTTTTTTATGCCTTGCATATCCTTTTAGGATAGAGTCGTTAGCTTTTATGCCGTCAGCTTCTATGCTTGACCGACTTTTACGCTTAACACTTTGTAGAGTATAGAGACTTTGAATAAACTTCCGAGCCGTCAGCTTCTATGCTTGACCGACTTTTACGCTTAACACTTTGTAGAGTATAGAGACTTTGAATAAACTTCCGACTCTTGCATTACTTCAAGAAAGGAGGAAATAGACCCTTTGAGTTTCCAAAATACATTAAGACAAGCTAAAAGTAGAGTGTCGTTGCTCTTGGTGCCATTCTTTTTTCACTGGTAGTACTTTCGTAGATGCTCGGCGTTCCAGGATGGTGTAGCTTCCGTCCTTCCATCGTTTCCAGGTGGTAGGTGCCTTTTCTTTGCCATGACGTAACTCGGTAAGGTCCTTCCTAGTTGGGGCCGAGCTTCCCCTGGGCGGGGTCTCTAGTAGCGCCTATGATCTTTCTCAGAACAAGATCTCCGACCTGAAAGTTCCTGTGTTTGACTCGGGAGTTGTAGTGTTTAGCTATGCGATCTTGATACCGCGCGAGCCTTTGTTCTGCTACTGCCCTGACTTCGTCGATTAAGTCGAGTTGTAGACGCATGGCCTCGTCATTCCTACTCTCATTGTGGGCGTTCACCCTGTAGCTTGTAAGTCCCACCTTGGCTGGGACGACCGCCTCGCTTCCGTAAGTTAGCCGGAATGGTGTTTCTCCTGTAGGGGTCCTTGCTGTTGTCCTGTATGGCCATAGTACGCTGGGTAGTTCTTCAGGCCATATCCCTTTTGCCCCCTCGAGCCGAGTCTTGATAATCTTAAGCAAGGATCGGTTCGTTACTTCTACCTGGCTGTTGGCCTGGGGGTGGGCGAGGGAGGAGTAGTGATTCTTTATCCCCAGCTGCGAGCAGAACTCTCGGAAGGGGCCGTTGTCGAATTGCTTCTCGTTGTCCGAGACTAGGACCCTGGGAATCCCAAATTTGCATACGATGGACCTCCAGACAAAGTTTCGTATGTTTTTCTTTGTGATAGTGGCCAAAGCTTCAGCTTCTACCCATTTCGTGAAGTAGTCTATGCCTACCACCAGGAACTTCAGCTGTCGCATAGCTATTAGGAATGGGCCCATAATGTTGAGTCCCCATTGAGCAAACGGCCATGGGGTTGTCATGGGGGTCAGCTATTCGGATGGCTGTCTGATGATGTCGCTGAACCTTTGGCACTTGTCGCAGGCTTTGACAAAAGCTTGGGTGTCTTTTTGCATCGTGGGCCAGTAGTATCCTGCTCGAATCAGCTTGTGCGCCAATGACCGCACCCCTGAATGGTTTTCGCATATTCCCTCGTGGACTTCCCTCATGACATAGTCCGCTTCCTCGGGACCCAAGCACCTTAGGTACGGGTGAGAGAAACTCCTTTTATACAGGACGTCCTTTATCAACACGAACCTTACCGCTTGGACCTTCAGCCTTCTGGCGGCCTCCTTTTCGTTCGGCAGGGTGCCATCCTTCAAATAAGAGATTAATGGCGTGGTCCAATTGCTTTCGGAACCGATTTCTTGCACATTGACAGAGTCTATTAGCGGAGAAACCTGCACAAAAGAGAGCACATTGTCAGGGGTGGTCATGTGTTTCGATGAAGCGGCTTTGGCGAGGCGGTCGGCTTGCTCATTCTCTTCTTTGGGGATTTGGATTATTTCTGCCTTCAGCTCGTCTACCCTTTGTTTTGCTAGATCGAGATATCTTTTCATTTTGTTGCCTCTACACTCGTAGTTTCCATTTACTTGGTTGACGATGACTTGGGAGTCACAGTAGACTACCACTCGGGCCGCTCCTGCTGCTTTGGCGAGGTCAATTTCGATTATCAAAGCTTCATACTCCACCTCGTTGTTGGTGGTGAGGAAGTCAAGGCGGACCATGCAATCGATCTGATCTCCTTCAGGGGATTGAAGTACGACACCTACTTCTTCGGCCTGCCTATTTGATGACCCATCTGTATGTATACTCCACAGAGGGCGTTCGTCTGCCCCCTGGTCTTCCACGCTGGTGAACTCAGCGATAAAGTCAACGACAGCCTGTCCCTTGATGGCGGTTGATAACGCCTTAAAATGTATACTTATTATATATTTATGTGGGTGTTATCTCCTTATTACTATGCTTAATTTGTATAATTAAGCCATGATTTGCATTAGTCCCTATTATTTATCTTTACATAATTTCTTGAATAAGATGTCATTCATTGTGTGTAATTTTCTACTTTCAGGAAATTATGTGAGAAAGATGAGTTTACAGGAATTTGTGAGAGAATGGAGGCCAAACTAGAATTAAAGTGGAGCTAAAGGACCATGTTTAAATGTCTAAGGAGGTGCAGCTGGAGTTCTTGGATTGTCTACCAAGATTGGAAGCTTCAAATAAGGAAAGAAATCAAAGAGGTAGAATCTGAAAAGGGAAAATCTGATTTAAGCACTAATCAGTATTTTGGGCGTATCTCTCTCCTCAAAAATCCAATGACACAAGGCCAAATGGGTTGGAACCGTGACTTAAATATCTACAACTTTCCAGTTTTAAGTTTTTTGAAATTCTCAATTTTTGAAGGCCGAAATTAACTCACAAATTACCGCTGTAAACCTGGACGGAAATTAAAATAGAAAAGTTTTATTTTCTTTAGATACTTGGACATTAGGGTTTGGAAGGGAGGCTGTGAGAACAACTTTTGGGCAGAGAAAACCTTGTATTTTCCTTTCTCTAATGGCAGCCTAAACTCTTTGCTAGGGCTAGGGGTTATGTTTCTTCTATACGGTATGAATATTCAATGTGATTCTCTCTAGGATTTTAGACAATAACATATTTGATTGTTCAATTAGATTTCTTTTTGATATATTAGTTCTTCCATGCTTTCAATAAGTTCAATCATGTTTTTCTTGTTGTTTAGATGAATTTCTAATAGTTTCAAATAGAAATCAGGTTTTAAAGTGAATAGGTTTTTTTGAAAACTTTTCTAACTGCATTATTAATCGAGGTTATAATGCGTTCTTGAATTGTCTCAGTTCAACTGAATCATAAGTTTTTAATTGTATAAGAACAATCAATTATAAAATATATATTTTTTTAGATCACAAAGAATCTCATATCGATATAGGGAAACACCCCGATGCCCTGGTATTTACATTATTGATTTAAATCAGTTTTTATTATTATTCTTGTTAACAATCACCAAGAAAAATATTTTTCTTCTCCACCAAAATTATTATTTAATTATATTGTCTTTGAATTTACCTTGCTCCTTGTGGTTCGACCTCGGTATTCCGAGAATTATATTGCTACGATCTCCTGCACTTGGGAGTGAGCAAGCAGCGGTGCGCGGGCTGTACCGAATGTCGAACTCAGTCAACTCGATCGCCCACAGGGCCAGGCGACTAGCGGCTTCTGGGTTGTGCATTGCCCGCCGCAAGGGTTTGTCGGTTAGGACAACTATTGTATGAGCTTGGAAGTACGGCTTAAGCTTTCGAGCTGCCGTAATCAAGGCGAAGGCGAGTTTCTCCGTGGGTGGAGATCTTTCCTCTGCACCGCGAAATGCCTAGTTGGCGTAGTACATAGGTCTCTGGACCTTGTCTTCCTCTCTGACCAAGGCGGCGCTGACGGCTGCTGGGGACATGACAAGATAGAGAAAAAGCTCTTCCCCTAGTTACGAGGGACTTAGTAATGGCGGTGAAGAGAGATAGGCCTTCAGCTTTTCGAACGCCTTCTGGCATTTGCCTGTCCACTCAAAATTTCTCTTTAGCGTGCGAAAGAAGGGTAGACATTTGTCCGTCGCCCTTGACACAAACCTCTTCAGGGCGGCCACCTTCCCATTCAAGCTTTGAACCTTTTTCACGTTTTTCGGGGGGGCCATCTCCATTATGGCTCGGATCTTGTTTGGGTTGGCCTCGATGCCCCTTTAAGACACCATGAAGCCGAGAAATTTTCCTACCGTCACTCTGAACGCACACTTCGTTGGGCTGAGCTTCATGTTGTAAGAACGGAATTTGCCGAATGTTTCTTCGAGGTCTTTCAAATGGTCCTCCTCCCTTCGGCTTTTTACTAGCATGTCGTCGACGTATACCTGAACATTTCTTCCTATTTGGTCGGCGAACATTTTTTTCATGAGTCTTTGATACATGGCGCTCGTATTCTTTAGTCCAAACGGCATTACCTTGTAATAGAAAAGACCCTGGCTAGTAATGAATGAGGTCTTCTCTTGATCCGCCACGTCCATCAGGATCTGATTGTACCCCTAGAAGGCATCCATAAAGCTCAGCAGCTGGTGTCGAGCCGTAGAATCCACCAGTGTATTGACTCGAGGGAGGGGGTAGCTGTCCTTGGGGCACGCTTTGTTCAGGTCTGTGAAGTCTACACACATTCGCCACTTTCCGCTAGCTTTTTTGACCATCACCACATTAGCCAGCCAGTCGGGATAGTATACTTCCCAGACGAAGCCTGCCTCCCGCAATTTGCTGACTTCTTCTGCTACCGCTCGGTCCCGCTTTGGGGCAAACACCCGCTTCTTCTGCTGGACGGGCCGGAAAGTGGGCGATACATTCAACCTGTGCACTATGACTGAAGGGTCGATTCCCAGCATGTCTTCATGGCTCCAGGCGAACACGTCTTGGTTTTCCTTGAGGAAGGCCACGAGCGCTTGGAGAGCCTCAGGTTCAGCGAGAGTGCCGATCCTGGTGGTCCTGTCTGGCCTGGACTCGTCAAGGGCTATTTCTTCGAGCTCCTTTACAGGTTCTGCCCCCGCAGGCTGCTCTATGTTCATTGCTTGTAATGGGTTGTTCATTTCCACCATCGCAACGTAGCATTCCCGTGCGGCCACCCGGTCTCTCCGTAGCTCCCCCACTCCGTACTCGGTAGGGAACTTGACCATCAGGTGGTAGGTCGAAGTCACAGCTTTCCATGCATTGAGGGTGGGCCGCCCTATGATGGCGTTATAGGCAGAGGAGCAGTCGACAATGAGGAAGGTAACATCCCTGGTGGCTTGCCGGGGATATTCCCCGATTGTGACCGGCAAGGTGATCGTGCAGAGGAGGTAGACTCTTGTTCCTCTGAATCCGATGAGTGGAGCGTTGGTAGGAACTAGGCGTTCCTTGTCGATCCGCGTCTGTTGGAATGTTGAGTAGTAAAGAATGTCTGCAGACCTTCCGTTGTCGATCAAGACCCGATACGTGTTATAGTCCCCTAACCGGATGCTGACGATAAGGGCGTCGTCGTTTGGATGATGAAGACGTTGTGCATCTTCTTCTGTGAACTCAATAGTGGGGATATTGACCCGCGGCTTCTTCTAGACAATGTTTGTAGCCTGGACATTCTGAACCGCTCTGAGGTAGGATTTTCAAGCCTTTTTGGTCGAGCAGACGGCTGCTGCACTCCCGATGATCATCCTTATATCCCCTATGGGTGGTCTGGGACTCTCATTATCCCAGCGGGGGGCTTGGTCCTATTGAGGTGCACTTGTTCTCTCTCGGCTGACAAACCTCTGCAACTTTCCTTGTCTAATCAGGGCCTCGATTTATTGCTTCAAATCGTAACAGTCAGCGGTGTCGTGGCCGTGGTCTCGGTGGAAGCGGCAGTACCTGTCCTTGGGTCGTCTGTTGGGATCTCCTTTCAGCTTTCCTGGGAACGTTAGGGACCCTTCGTCCTTGATCTACAACAAGACTTAGTCGATCGGAGCCGTCAACGGGGTGTAGCTTGTGAATCTCCCTGCGGGAGGCTTTGGGCGCCTGTTGTCTTGGCCCTTTCCCGTTCGTGCTGCCTTTCGCCCTCTGTCATATCGCACGTCCTCCTGCCGTTCCCTCTTCTTAGGAGGCTTCTCTTCTTGGGCCAGTAGCTCGTTTTCTGCATTCATGTATTTAGTCGCCCTGTAAAGCACATCTGACATAGTTTTCGGGTCATTCTTGTATATAGAGAATAAGAACTTACCCTTCCGCCGTCCGTTGGTGAATGCGGCGACCAGTATCTTATCATCTGCCTCATTGATCAACAGTGCCTCTTTGTTAAAACGGGCTATGTAAGCCCTTAGTGTCTCATCCTCCCGCTGCCTAAAATTCATCAGGCACGCCGTAGATTTTTTGTACCTGTGCCCTCCGATGAAGTGCGAGGCAAACTGGGCGCTCAGCTCTTTGAAGGTACTAATAAAGCCGAGCGTCAGCCTGCTGAACCAGATCCTGGCAGGGCCCCTCAATGTTGTCGGGAAGGCCCTACACATGATCTCGTCCGGCACACCTTGCAAGTGCATCAATGTCTTGAAGGATTCTAGATGGTCTAGTGGGTCTTTGGACCCGTCGTAGCTTTCCACTTGAGGCATACAAAACTTTGGCAGAAGGGGGAACAAAATGACAGGTGTAGTGAAGGGGGAGTCCGTACGCTGGACGAGGTCGTCGAGGTCGCTGGATACCCGTCCCTTGAGGGCGTTCATCATGAGATCCATGCGCTCCCTCATTAATTGCATTTCCGCGGCGACGTGGGACGGGACATAGTTGGTGGCCGACGGGTGGCTCGTCTCCTGCCTTTCGGGTCGACTCAGGGCATTGCTCCCCTCGGGGCCTCCAAGATTCCTTTCCTCGGCACTGCTTGCCTCCTAGTATTCTCCTTGGTTGTTGATTGTCGCGTTCTTCTGTCGCAACTGTTCTTCTAAGTCGTGGTTGTGTTTTGTGAGGCGTTCTACCACGGCCGCTAGAGTTTGGACCTGTCTCTCAAGAGCTGTGGTGCGTTGTTCATTGCCTTGATCGTTTATGGTGGTCGCCATTGAACGCGTGAGTACTATGCAACTTTTTGTCTGGAAATCACGAAGCACAGTCTACACTACATTCCTCATAGACGGCGCCAACTGATGAAGTCAAGAATCTGCTCAGTAAGCTACAGGGCATGCACGCCCTGGAATGAACCTGCATAAGTCAAAAGAACCTCAAAGGGGAGTACCGGCGTGGTACCGGCCAACGACCCTCCGATGGTTAAGTTAGTATCGTTCGCAACTCTAGAGTGCCAGAGTCAGGGAGAATTATGCGTACCTCGATTTGTGAAGGCCTGGAGGTATTTATAGTAGCATAGGACTTTAACCGTGGCGTGTTTGGGAAGACATCTCTTTACTGGAATTACCCTTGATTAGCGTGGAGCACAAGACATCTTTTGGGCAGCAAGCGTGTTGGGCAAGACTTATGAACAAGCGTGCTGCGCAAGCCATCCGCTCAGGTATAAGCGTATGCAGCAAGCCTCATTCTCTTAATGAAGCGTATATGGTAAGCTACGTGTCGGCGCCTTTAGCTTCGCCTCGTCGCTTACTCTATCCATCAGATATGTCTGGCTTAATCTCGCCTCGACATCGTGGCGTTCCCGTCGGTTTCATCATGGGGCGTCCGTCTCATCTTAAGGGCATGGTGGGCCGTCAGCTTGTGTTGTACCGTTAGCCCCTATAGGCCATCGGCTTGCATAGGTCATTAGCTTCCGTAGGCCGTCGGCTTGCATAGGTCGTCGGCTTGCGTAGGTCGTCAGCTTCCGTTGGCCGTCGGGTTGCGTAGGTCGTCGGGTTGCGTAGGTCGTCAGCTTCCTTAGGCCGTCGGCGCTCTTCAGACTATCCCTATCAATTCATATGACCTTTTTTTAATTCCAATTTTTATGGGATAAAAATAAACACATTGATTAGATATCTTTAATTTCAATAAGATTTAAATGAATTATATTTTAAATGGAACTCTACCAATATATATAACTCTATATATCCTTTTTGGAGTGAAGCTTATTTTAATATATGAATGCCTAAATCCTATGAAAATGCAGATATGCATTCTTTCTTCTTCTTTTTTATTATTATTATTATTATTATTATTATTATTATTATTATTATTATTATTATTATTATTATTATTATTATTATTATTATTGGTTTTTGGTCTTCATGTGATTTTAATTAATGAATTCAAAACATTCAAAAACATTGTTAAGTTTCTAAAGGCACCTTCTTTGTTTTTATTAAATTGATTAGGTTTTGTGTATTAGTTGCCTTTTGTTTAAAATAATTTTCTTAGCTTTGGTCTAATTTATATGCTTAGGGTTAGGGTCTTAGAATTAATGATTAAATATGATTAGAATTAATAGATTAACTTTACAATTTTCTTATTGGATTTTCATGTTACATTAAATTATCAAGATGTTTTACACGTGTATTCTTGAATTATCAACTGTAATTTTAATTTATAATATTATCAAGATTATATTAATTTTAGATTTATCAATTGTTTAGTACATTTTTTTAAATAATTATCAATTTAAAATTCAATTTGGAATTATCAATTTAATTTAGTTTTAGGAAGAAATATTACCCCTTATTTTAGTGGGATAATTATTTACACTTAATAATTTTTTCTTTTATCTTTATTGAATCTATTAAAATATATAATTATTTATATATTTATTTTATAAGTTTTTTCATATAACCGTGCAATGCACGAGCCTATAACTAGTGTGTGTGTCTATATATATATATATATATATATATATATATATATAATATTTGCTCTCACCAGGATTATTTGAAAGCTATGTAAGAAACTCCAAATTCTTCTCTCTCTTATACAAGTCTCATTTCAGAAAAATAAATTTTAAAATTATGGAAGACTTGCTATTTCTATAGCCATAACTAGCTTTCTTGTAAATAATGATGCCCTTTTTTTTCAAAGAAAGCTGTCGTGGATATATATATATATATATATATATACTTATATTTATATATATATGAGAGATAAGAGATAAAAGAAGATCGCTGAGAGAGTTATTGAATGAATATAAGTGTAGGGGTAAAAGGCCCGATTTCAGATAGTGGGCCGTGGGCCTGTTCGAGGAGACTGGCTGCCCAAGGACAGTAAGTCACGAGGACTATACCTGGTTTAACTCCTCCCTGTAGTTAAAATTGTGTGAAGGGAGAAAAGAATGGTCCGAGGAGCATTGTCTGGTCGGATGATCAGAGGGATGGTCCAGATGAATATCCCAGCATTGATACTGTCATTTCTGGAGAACCTCTAGGTTCATGTGGGCAAAGAAGGCAGGTGGTGGCAAAGAGATATTATGTGAAAGGCTGCTGCCACCGCATTTATAACCCTGCATCTAACCTCCTGGCCGCATTAATGGAGAAAAGACATCTGAACAGTGACCTTTACCCTTTACAGCTGCCATATTAACGGAGACTCACCTAACTGGCACGTGAGGCAAATTGGCCTATAAATAGAGCGAAAAACAGAGAGAAAATGCATCAAACAATGAGAAGAAAGAGGGAAGCCATAAAAAAGAAGAACAAGAAAGAGAAGGATAGAATTACTCAGAACAGCTGCCTAAACTTTCTCCTCGGACTAAGCCGAGAAGGATCCTGTACAATCTCAGTATTTCATTTACGTTAATCTAGTCGTCATCATACTTGGGCCATCAACCCACTCGTCAATCAAGTTTTCTTCGGCCCACTCTCTCAACAAATTCATTCCAAGGATACTATATACATAATAGGCCTCAATTTCTTCTGCTTGTAGGCCCATCCGATGATTTGTGTTAGGTTCTAAGGATTAGGATCTTATGTATTTAGAACTTCAATTTGTATGTTAGCAAACCATGATCAAAACAATGTTTAGTCTTGTGTTAGACTTGCTCAAAGTATGGGTCTAAACGAACTGACAAGTGGTATCAAAGCGGGTAGCTTTTGTTTTTGATCCTTTGATCTTTTAGCTGATCCTTGACCCCTGCTGTCATGGAACACGGACACTCTCTTGTTGTTCCACCTCACTTTGATGGAAACAACTATGCTTATTGGAAAGTAAGGATGAAAGCTTTCCTGAAATCCATTGATGAGAGAGTTTGGAATTCCGTTGAATACGGATGGGAGAAGCCCACTACTCCTGTGAGTGAGTGGCAAACTTCTCAAAAGGAGGCAGCCGCTTTTAATAGCAAAGCTATGAATGCTATTTTTAATTCTGTTTCCATGGAGGAATTTAAGAGAATCTCTAATGTTGAGGTTGCTCATACTGCTTGGAAAATCCTCCAGACTGTGCATGAAGGCACGAAGGCAGTTAAAATTAATAAGTTGCAGCAATTAACCTCTAGATTTGAAAGCATTAGAATGAATGATGATGAATCATTTGATGAATTCTATGCTAAATTGAATGATATTGTTAATTCTGCTTATAATTTGGGTGAAATCTATGATCAACCTAAAATTGTTAGGAAGATTCTTAGATCTTTGACTGAGGATTTTAGACCCAAAGTGACTGCCATCACTAAGAGCAAGAATGTGGACTCCATCCCTGTGGATGAACTTGTAGGATCTCTTCAGTCCTATGAGTTAGACCTCCCCAAGACTAACAAATCCAAATCAATGGCTTTTAAATCTGTTGATGATGTTGAGGATGGTGGATTTGATGATGAACTCTCTGCTACAGAGATTGCCTATCTTGCCAAGAATTTTAGAAACTTTCTGAGGAATAATAACAGAAGGGCAAGAGGCAAGAACATTGTTGAACCTAGAAATTTTAGGAAGAATGAACCCACTAAGGTTAATAACATTGAAAAACCTAAGGAGAAAGTAGGTCAGTCTTCTAATAATTCTTTGGGACAACAATGTTATGGTTGTCAAGGGTATGGTCATTTAAAGTCTGAATGTCCTACTTATTTGAGGTCTAAAGGTAAGGCTATGGTTGTAACCCTTAGTGATGACGAAGTTTCCGACAATGAATCCGCTAGTGATGCGGATGGAAACTTCATTGCTTTTACTGCTACCACTGTAGTCAATGAAAGCATGTCTGTTGAAGAGAACCCTTCTGATGGGGAACTCTCTGAGGATGCAGATTTACAGGAAGCCTACAATAAACTTTGCAAAGTTGTTGCAAAAGATGCCATGAATGTTGAGTTAGGCTTGAAGAAAATTGCATCTTTAGAACTTGAAAAGAAAAATTTACTTGTTAAATTGTTTGATGCAAATGAGCTTTTGAATAATGTGAAAACTGAGAACATGCTCTTACTTGATAAAGTTAAATGTTTGGAACTTGATTTATCTGTTGCTAGAGAACAAACTAATAGGTCTGCAAGCTCCAAACTTGATCACATGCTGAGTATTCAAAAGTCTCCGTCTGATAAAACTGGTTTAGGTTATGAGGAAAGTATTTCTGTGCTTGAACCTTCTTCCACTAAATTTGTTCCTTCTTCTGAACCTCCTAAGAGTGAGATTGTTAAACCCTTGGTGAGTGAACCTGTCAAACCTGTTAATGTTACTCCACCTAGAAAGATTAGGGTTGATCTTCAAGCTTCTCATTCTAGAGCTTCTACTTCTACTAAGGGCAAATTGCATGATAAGCCTGCATGGGTTTGTCATTTTTGTGGAAAACCTGGACACATTCGTCCAAATTGTTTTAAGTTGCAAGCTGCGAAGCGAGCAAATAAAACTAAAGTACCTGTGCCTCAAGCACATGATCCTATGGTACTTATTGGTGAATTGGTAAAGGCGTTAAACCTTTATTCCAATCCTGGAGTTGCTCAGAATTCTAATGTGAATCATAACTCCAATGCAAGAGTTGTATCTAAGAAGTCTTGGATGCAAAAGGCTCAATCTAATTGAGTCTGTCTGACATGGTTCTTGTGCTTCATTGCTCAATCTTTTGTGACCTTTGTTTTTAGGATTTGCATTGCATTACATTCATGCATTTCATTCTAGGATGTTTGTTTCTTTGTTTAATAAATAAATAAAAAAATAAAATAAAAAAATTTTTTTTTTTGCAAATTGTGTTTTGCTATTTTTCCTTGAATTTGAAGACAAGGTTGGTCAATCAAAATTTACATGTCATATGTATGTACCTTGTTTAGCTTTGATGCACTTATTTCTATTGCACTTTACTAGCTAAAGTCTTGCTGTGCATGTCGTGTGGGAAGATGCTATATTTGTTGATCACATTATCTTGATCTTGAAGTCTTATGTCTTTGATTGTTGGACTTGAACTTATTGAGAAAGGCATAAATAACCATCTCACCACTGTTTATTAGCCAATCATGAACACCTTAGTGCATATCATAAGATTTTGTGCTCGAGAAAGTGTAGCACATGCACAAAAAGAACATAAGGTGTAGCCTCTATTAAAATTGGTGTGTACATTATTGGGTTATAATAATCTCACAAATTCAAATAAAACTGGTGTGTACATTATCCCGGCTATATTAATAAGTTTCTAATCAATTACATTGAATAATGAGGCAAATCAAGAAACTTACATGATTGCAAACTTTTATTCTAGGAGATGTGGGAGTTATAGGATGTAACTCTTTAAGTAAAAGTCTCTTTCAAATTCATGTGATGAATTTTGTAGAAATTTTGATTATCCTCTATGTGCATATCACCTCACATGTTTCTCAAGCTTATGCTAGTTGCACACACTACACAAGTTATTCTTTGCTAGAATTGTGTACATGATATTGTGTGTGTTTTTGGCCTGACCAACCAAGTTTGAGAATTTCTAGAAATTGATGCAGAATATGTTTGCTTGTTTTTTTTGGGGTGTATTGAGAAAAAATTTTGCTTTGAGAAATCTGGATTGAATACATGTGTTTTTGAAAAACATCTCATCTCATGCTCATGCATTTTATTTATAAAATCTAATGCTTTGAGGAGTTTTTGATCTAAACTGTTTGGTTTTTCAAAACTGTGATTTTTCCAGAATTTCGATCAATCGAAAATCGGGATGACTGTTTTTAAAAATGGCTCTTTCTCACGTGTCTTTTCACTTTTCAAAACTTTTTCAAAAGTTTTTGTCTCCCTACCAACCGGTCAAGCACCTTTCTTGGAGATTTTGTCGCTTTCTTCCAATTCTTTTGCACAATCTCTCTCCTTCAAGTCTGGTAAGACCTTTATGCCCCTTCCTTTGCATTTATTTTCGAAAATCATGCATTTTTTCATGCATTTTTGTTGTTATTTTCGGCATTATTGTTGTGGCAAATTAGGAAGTGTTTTTGAGTGTTTCTTTCTCAAATTTTTCATGGGTTTTTGTGGGGACACCTTACCTAAGCTCTACATGTGGTTTAATTTGATTATTTTGGTGTTTTGAAGGAAATTTGAAATTCTAGGGCTTTAAATTGAGATAATTGGGGGTTTTGTTCAATTTGATTGAACTTGATGAAATTGGCTTGTTGGTTTGGTAAATTTGATCATTATATTGTGTTAATTAACTATTGTATTGATCAATTTATCAATTTGTTGTGTTTTGAAAAATTAGGTTTTTCAAATTGGGTATTTTTGATAAATATTGCTTGCTCAAGCCAATTTTGTTAATTTGGATCACAATTGAACATGTCACTGCATTAGTATATGCATCATGTTATGTTCATGCTCATGCATCATATAGAATTGATTTTTTTTCTATATTTTTCTGATGTGCTAACTTGCAGTCTGCCCTTGGTATTTGTTTGTGCTCTTTTCTTTTGGTGTCTATTCCTTTTCCTTAGCACTATGCCTAGGAAAACTAGAGCCCATAGGACTTCTGATCCTTCTCCTTCCTTTGACACTGAGCGGTTCCCTAGTGAGTCAAACCAAGTCACCTATGAGACTCTGAACCTTAGGCGTCAAATTTGGGCTGAGCGTAGGGTTATCTTAGATGAGTTGGATCCTGAAGTGCGTCGTAACTTTGAGCGTCGGGGTTGGTTACCTTTGCTCGAGTATGAGCATTCTCCTCCTCCTGCCACCTTGATTAGAGAGTTCTATTCGAACCTCTCTATTCATGTCTATGATAACGACACCTTAGTAAAGGTGTGGTTACGTGGTGTGGAGTATCGCATTACCCCTTCGGTAGTGTCTGATGCTCTTGGGGTGCCTATTGTGGATCATCCCGTTTTTCCTTACGAGGAGTCTCCTCCCCTTGATGACGTTCTGTTATACATCACTGGGTCTTCTATCCAGTGGGGTTCTGATCCTCGGATCACTTCTGCTGAGCTGTCTGAGCTGCACTATCTTTTCTTTAGGATAGCGTGTCATTCTTTGTGGCCTATTTCGCATGTCCACACCATTCCTCTTGAGAGGTGTGTCTTTTTGTATGCCTTGGTCACTGATGCGCCTATCAGTTTTTCGCATCTGTTCGTTCGTTCTTTGAACGAGGTTCATCGATCTAGTTCTACGGCTCATGCTTTGTTTTTCCCTGTTTTTATTCATAGGATTCTCCTTTTTCTTGGTTTTGGTGAGTTTCCTGCTTCTGAGCCTGTACATGTCATCGCTCCTATCGGTGCTACCTTTTTGAGGCAAAGGGCTGCTCAACTTCGAGCTAGCTCTAAGCGTCCTAGGGTAGAACCTTCCGGTGTCACTCCACCCCCTTCTTCTTCTACAGATACTCATGCAGCTGGGACTTCGTCTGATCCTGCTGTTGCTGCTGCTGCTGATGTTCCTCCACCGTTTGATGAGGTTTCTGACCTTCGTCGGACTCTTGATACTGTCGTGACCATTCAGGCGGCTCATGGTCAGCTTTTGGTGGACATCCTTGATGAGCTACGTGCGTTACGTGCGGATTTGGCGAGCTCTCGTCATTCTCCTCCACCTTCTTTTGATGATGAGTGAGTGCCCTTTGGCAATTCGTCACAAAAAGGGGGAGTACATAGTTCATTTGTATCTAGGAGATTTTGATGTGGAGATTTACATTTTAGGGGGAGTTTTTTGTTTACTTGGTAGTGATACTGCGGAGCTTGTGGAGTTATTAGATTGTATCTAGATGCTTCACTGTGTATTCTCATTTTTAGCTCTTGATTAGGAGATATTTGTGTTGAGATACATTTTTATGTATATGTTTCTTATTTCACTATGCTACTCTGCTTATTGATTTATATTTATGATGTTATTCATGATATATGTCTTTATTTTGTGTCATGTGAAATCAAGAAATTTTTATTTATGTATTTCCTGTTTTTTTCCACACATGCGTTTATGTGTTTGTTAAGTGTTACAGGAATATACAGGTTGTTTTCAGTCGAGTTGCTGTCTACTTTGCAACTGTTAGATAGTAGTTTAGGTTGAATTGTTAAGTGGCTATTTTTATTGTAATGGGCTATTTCAATTTGTAAACTTTGAACTTTTTGTTAAGTCTGTGTTTTGTCACGGATTGCCAAAGGGGGAGTTTGTTAGGTTCTAAGGATTAGGATCTTATGTATTTAGAACTTCAATTTGTATGTTGGCAAACTATGATCAAAACAATGTTTAGTCTTGTGTTAGACTTGCTCAAAGTATGGGTCTAAACGAACTGACAATTTGTGTCCTTACAATAAGCATTTATCGAAAACCCCTTTATATATAGGAAGTCTTTGACATAAAATAAGTCATTCACACGAATCACACCTCTAATAAATTTAAAAAAAAAAACGTGAAAGAACAAATATATATATACACACACACACACATACTAGCTTTATGTCTGTGCGATGCACAGCTTAATCAAAATTCATATATAAATAGTTTTTTTTTATTAATTTACTTAAAATTAGATAATAAAATAGATAATAAAAATAAGTAAATATTTTATTTTTAAGTTATGTAATAATTTCATATTGTGTGAAACTAAGGTATTATGAAATGCATATATATATATATATAAATAATAACTTATTAAAAGAGTGCAATAAATATGTTTGTTTTCAGAATGCATAAGATAATTTATTCTTTTTTTTTTTGTATATTTTTTTTTTGTCAATATCATGAAACAAAATTTGTATGTTTTTCTTCAAACTTACGTGGATTTGAATTTGTCATTTATTTATATATTTTTTTGCAAAATTTGTCATTATTTTATATATATTATTTTTATTTTTGGTTACTTTATCCTAATTTTTTTTTTGACCTAAATTAGATTTTTTAATTAAGTTTACATTAATGTTAATACATATTAGCTATCATTTGATACTTTATCCACACAAAAAAAAAAAAAAACAACAATTAATGTTTAAATTAGGCTAAAAGTCAAATTGTTACTCTATAAAAAAAATTGATACAATACTTATTGTTACTTTATCGAAATAAGTCGATAAGAACAAATAGAATTAGAGTCTTACTTAAACTTAAACTTGTTTGTTAAATCGATTAGATGAAGAATTTGGATTGTAATTAAATTAAGATTAAATAAGGATTAGATGGATTATATGAAAAATTTGGATTGTAATTAAATTAAAATTTTTATCAAATTAGAGATTATAGAAGAAGAAAAATTATATATATATATATTGAAAGCTCACTTAGTGTGTAAAACACTTGTGAATGTTTAGACCCCCAAATTCAAATTTTCCAATACAAAGCTTATATTCAAACAATTGATGTATGGAATTTTAAATATAAGCAATACCCAAATTGGCAAAACACTCTAAACCACAATTAATCACAAACACATCAGCAATTAAAAGGAATAAAGTAGGGAAGAGAGAAGCGAACACAAAGCTAACACCGAGACGTGTTATCAAAGAGGAAACCAAAGAACTCGGCAAAAAACCTCGCTGTTGCCCTCTAAGCGGTAAAATGATCACCTAGAAAATTAGTTGAGATACATGAATAGCAATAGAGCCTCCAAGCCTAATCTACCCAATGCACCTAAGCCCTCCAAGTTTCTTGCTCCAACAAGATTAAGCCGAACCATGTCTTCTCTAGCTTTTGGGATCTCGCAATAAGTCCATTGCATCAACCAGTATGAATTGGTTCTCTCTCGAACTGCTTCCTAAACACCAAGAACCTTCTCACTGCTACGAATTTGGTGAGGTAAGGATTTGGCTTAAAATCCTCTCATGGGTATGACAATGGAGAGAGTGAGAGTAGAGGAATTTGGAGAGTCAAATGTATAAGATTGTAGATGAATCAATCTTGTTGTTCTCTAGGGTTTATCTCTCAAAATTCTCTCTGGAAAACTCTTCACACTTCGTGGGTATAAGGGTATTTATAGTAGGGTATGAGATGGAATGTGAAAAGACATTTTTCAGCAAAACAAAGTGCACTAGCGAGTTGTTGTGAAATTTTAAAGTACTGGCAAGTGTACGAACTGTACCGAAGTATAGTTTGACAAGAACGAGGTCAAACTCACAGGGACTTGGATGAACGTAGGAAAATTAATTAAACCTTAACCAAATTAATCATAATCTAGTTTAATAAAAATTGGTTTTTTTGAGATTAAATAAACTAAGCAAATAATAAAATTAAGCAAATAGTTCAACTAAGTAAAAGATATAAAGCAATAAAAAGATATAAACAATCAAGAGAAATAAATTAAGGTTTTGGAATCCGCCTTGTAAGTCATATCAGCATATGTTTATGATCATTAATTTTTTCCAATCACTGCATGATAATCTAGAAATTAATCTTGCTATCATGGAAAATATCATCATTAAAAATTATGTTTAAAAATCTAAAGCATGTTCTTCTTCGCTTCTTAAGTATAAAATCAAATCATCAATTGTATCCGTAGCCAAACAAATCACAAGATATATCCAATTCTAAAAATCAAATCATAAATTGTATCCATTGACAAACAAATCACAAGCGATATCCAATTTTATAATCAAGAATTAATAGACCAAACATTCAATTAATTAAGACAAATCCTAAATCATGAGAAAAACATGATTGAACTCATATCTAGAATCTCATCTTTGTCAATTGATATGAAGTAAAAACAATTTAAATCATTAAAGAACAATTATTGTGGGAAAAATCAAATCACATAAATATTACTGATAATCCTTAACAAGGTTTCATCCTCAACCCTAATTATAAATTTAGCTACTCATGATAATAGAAAGAAAATACAAAAATAAAATACTAAACATTAAACTAGACAAATAAAATAGAGAAAGAAATAGTCACAATGCTATCATGGAGAAAAGCTACAGAGAAGCCACATGTGGCACTGCCTCTTGCTCTAATTTTCTATTTTGCATCTCAGCCCTAGCATTAGCCTCCCTGAATTTTGCCCTAAAAAGCCTTTAAATAGGTCAAGGAATCCTATTACAAATTGAATTTCTATTTGGAGAAAATCCCAGATTTTTAGGCTTCACTTAACTGACGACTTTGGCCCATTTAACGTCAGAATTCAGACTTTTGGTAAACTAAAAAGTTGTAGCCCTTTAAGTTAAATTTTCAGCCCAACTTGAATCATCTCGATTGGACATCTGAGCCGAAAGTTATGCCAAAAATACTAACTGATGTGCAGGCTGGAATCCTAATCTGAATTGGACTTGGATTTGATGCAAATTTCCTTTGATTCCTTAATCCAATTGGACTTAAATTTAATTGGGTTGGCCTTTTTTTAACTTCATCATGGCCCTTGTAAAAGTAAAGTCCATTAGCTTTCTTCTTTGCACAAATCCACTTATTTAATTCCATTCTCCTACAAAAGACAAATTCACGCAATAAGATTCAATTAAGCACAAAATTGATTATTCAACATTATTCCAAAACCAAATATAAAATGCATGAATTACCTCAAAATAAGTATGATAATACTTTCTAATAGTGATAAACATATGCAAAATTTAGCTATTATCAATGCACATCACAAGTCACTCGCGACTGGGATGAGTCGCGAGTTCCAGTTGTCATATAACAGAATGGTCAGACTGTACTTTTTGTCCTGTAGTGACCCAGTTGTCCTGACCCATCAACTTCCTGCATGCTCCACACGTGTGACACATTCTGGCGAGTCACCACTCGCGAGTACGAGTCAATCGTGAGATCCAGTTGCGAGTTGCCTTTTGATGCACACACTTGATCAATTCTTTACACTCTCTCACACACAACACTTACATTATTCCTATCTAAATATAGGGTTTCTAAATGCTGAATTACAAGTAAATTTGGCACGGAATAAAGCCAACACATAGTTGAATAAAGTCAACTTTACATATATATATCAATGATTGATTTTGTAATGTAAGCAAGATCAAAGCTAACCTTTTACAGATATTGTTTTTATCTCTGGTGACAACTGTTAGCCTCTGTCATCTTGTCAAAGCTTTCTTTATATCAATCTTCATGAGACACATTCTGAATAATGGTGGGTATTAGTTATAACTAGTCGCTAACCTGTGCAATGCACAATATTATTTAACATAAATATGTAAAATTTATATTGATTTCAATGTCAAAGTAAAAAATAAAATTATTATTCTCTCAATAACTCCAATGATATTTCATTCCTAAATAACATCAATTTACCTCGATAGAGAGGCAGAAACTCTAGAAGTTGAAGCCCACCAAGTTCTCTTTTACTCTTGTGCTGTTTTTGTACCACCCTACAGTGTTTTTCTCATTCTTTGTCGATTAGCCAGTAATTACGTGAAACTTTTAAACTAACAAAGAATTGGTTGGAGTTTGTTATGGCCATTGGCTAAATCATACATTTCAATTAGAAGTTAGGACCAACAAAAGTAAAAATTGAAAGGAAATAAAGAGACCCAAATATCAAAGAAAAAGACAATCATCATTCTTTAAATATATAGTTTAATATAAGGTCTAGTAGAAATAATTAGTATTAGTTTAAAACATGGTGACAATATTGGAATTTAGTATCACCTCCTTGATTTGTCAAGACATGATTAGAATTTGAAATTGATATAAGGAGAGGATAATGAAAAGATATTGAAAACTTAATTAAGATTAATTCAATCTTTCAAACACACCTATTGAATTTTACAAAATGGAATAATATATTTTAAATTCAGAACGTGTTCACTTTTAATCATGATTTCATAAACAGAAGTAGTGACTCACCACCAAATTTAGGAAGTTCGTCTTCTTGCTTCATGCTTCTTGTTTTTAAATTTTAAATTATAAAGCTCTACAATAAAAAGATTGTGTGCGAAATTTGTATTGGATAAGATACAATAAATTAACATACTAAACCTGATGTTTAGGCTCTGCTGGATAAAATGATCCCAACTGTTGAATATGAGTAGTCACAATGTTGCTCTTTAACTTAGTTTGCTCTCTCTCTTTGCTGATTGCCACCAATCTAAAAACCACAAAAAAAAAAAAAAAACCCTATATAGGAACACTCCTACATATGCAATTCTCATCAAAAAAGAAAAGAAAAGAAAAGAAAAGAAATCTATATATCAATTCCAAGAAATACTAAACAAATAATTCCAAGAAACAAAGAGGGAGTGGAAAATCAATCTTCATCAAGGAGTGGGATGCAAAGATACTAATGAGGTTTAATATTTGTGTTGGTGCTATAAAGGGTGGTTTATGTCTGTGTTGGTGTCATACAAGGTTCTTATGCAAGAAAGGAAGAAACCCTAAAGGTTTGGAATGTTTTTATGTGGTGCTAATGATTTAATAACTATCTTTGTAGCTCCAAAATCTTGGTGCTGTAAAGGGAGGTTTGTATGCGAGAAAGAAAGAAAAAAAAAATCAAGGTTTATGTTTGTGTTGGTGCCGTACAGGGATCTTATGCAAGAAAGGAAGAAACCCTAAAGGTTTTTTAAAAATAAAACTTAAAAAAAAAATATTAATGAGGTGTAAATTTGTTGAAATTTTTGTTATAGAATTTTAGTTGAAGTAGAATTTTCAAGCTCTTGAAACATATATCTAATGAAGTTTTACTTAAACTAAACTATTGTAACCCTTGATAAGATAATTACATGTTGAAGAGAAATAATAAATATATAGGATATAAAACCTAAAATAAAAAGAAAAAGAAAATAGTGATGATGTGGAAAATTGTGGGAGTTTCAGAAGTTTCGATTATATATATATATATATGTGTGTGTGTGTGTATATATATTGATTAATGGGAAAGAACTTGTTCAATTTTTTTTTTTTTTTTTGGAAGTCAACGGTGGTAGTTATAAGTTATAAGTTAAAGCATTACCATCAAGTATGTTAAATGCCAAATATTTGGCATTTGGCACACCAAACACCAAATACCAACCTTCATTAGATGTTTCAAATATCAAAACTTTTGGCATGAGGCTACAGTGCACTCTCAATTATGAGACAAAGAATGCCAGAAATTTTATTCTTATTTTATTTACTTTTCTCTCTCCTCCCAACACATCTCTCTCTCTGTCTATTTCTCTCAAGTCTCATCTCTATCTAGCCCTTTCTATTCCTCTTTCACAGCCACGCTGATCTCACCACAATGACCACCACACCGTGCCGCCGAGCTTCATGCCATCTGTTGTGAAATTTTAAAGTACTCACAAATGTACGAACCGTACCGAAGTATAGTTTGACAAGAACGAGGTCGAACTCACAAGGACTTGAATAAATGTAGGAAAATTAATCAAATCTTAACCAAATTAATCCTAATCTAGTTTAATAAAAATTGGTTGTTTGCAATTAAATAAACTAAGCAAATAATTAAACCAAGCAAAAGATATTAAGCAGTAAAAAGATGTAAACAATCAAGAGAAAGGAATTAAGGTTTTGGAATCCTTTTTAAGTATAAAATCAAATCATCAATTGTATCCTTAGCCAAAAAAATCACAAGATATATCCAATTCTAAAATCAAATCATAAATTGTATCCATTGACAGACAAATCACAAACAATATCCAATTTTATAATCAAGAATTAATAAATCAAGCATTCAATTAATTAAGACAAATTCTAAATCATGAGAAAAACATAATTGAACTCATATCTAAAATCTCATCTTAGTCAATTGATATGAAGCAAGAACAATTTAAATCATTAAAAAACAATTATTGTGGGAAAAATTAAATCACATAAATATTACTGATAATCCTTAACAAGGTTTCATCCTCAACCTTAATTAGAAATTTAGCTACTCATGGTAATTGAAATAAAACAATAAAAATAAAATACTAAACATTCAGCTAGACAAATAAAATAGAAAAAAAAAATAGTCACAGTGCTAGAGAAAAGCCATAAAAGAAACTATGTGCTGCTGCCTGTGCTCCAGTCCTAGCTGTCCTCCTCAGAATTTTGCCCTAAAGAGCCTTTAAATAGGTCAAGGAGTCCTATTACAAGTTGAATTTCCGTTTGGAGAAAATCTCAAATTTTTAGGCTTTATTTAACCGACGATGTTGGCCCATTTAACGTCAGAATTTGGACCTTTGATAAACTACAAAGTTGTAGCCCTTTAAGTTAACTTTCTAGCCCAACTTGAATCATTTCAATTAGACATCTGAGCCGAAAGTTATGCCAAAAATACTAACTGATGTGCAGGCTGGAATCCTAATCCGAATTGGACTTCGATTTGGTGCAAATTTCCATTGATTCCTTGCTCCAATTGGACTTAAATTTAATTTGGTTGGCCTTCTTTAACTTCATCATGGCCCTTGTAAAAGTAAAGTCCATTAGCTTTCTTCTTTGCACAAATCCACTTATTTAATTCTATTCTCCTACAAAAGACAAATTCATGCAATAAAATTCAATTAAGTAAAAAATTGATTATTTAGCATTATTTCAAAACCAAATATAAAATGCATGAATTAACTCAAAATAAGTATGATAATGCTTTCTAACAATGATATAAATATGCAAAATTAAGCTATTATCAATGCACATCACCATCCACCGCACCATGCCACGCCACGCCACGCCGCCGAGCTTGCCATGCCATCCACCACGCCATGTCATGCCACCGAGCTTGTCATGCCACCATCCAACCTGCCATGCCACTGATCTCTCACTGTGTGAGGCATTTTCTTTTATTTTGTTTTCCGGTGGTTTTTTTTTTTTTTTTTTTTTTTTTTTTTTTTTTTGCTGTGGGTTTTATTATTGTGGCTATTGGCTGATTTTCATGGGTTGTGGTGGTGGCTTTTTTTGTCGTTGTCAGTAGGTTGTGAGGTTCAAGTTTATCTAGAGGGATTGGAGGTTCGGATTTAGTGGTGGGTTTTCTTTTGGGTTTGTTTGATTTGGGATGGGTTTTGAGGTTTGTGAATGTAGTAGGTTGTGGGTTAGTTATGGTAGTGGTACTGTGGTTGTGGTGGCAGTTTGGTGGTTGTGGTGGTGATTATTGGGTGGTTGTGGTTATTTTTTGGGTTGTTGTGGATTTTTTTTTTTTTTTTTTTGTGGTTGTGGTTATGGTTTTTTTTTTTTTTTAAGGTAGCATTTGTGGATGTGGGTTTGTGCTGGTGGTGGCTATGGATTTGTTATGGGTATGAGTTTGGTAGTGGGTTTGTGCCAATGGTGGCTGTCGGTGTTGTTGTTGCGGCAGTGGTTGTTGTTGGTGGTCGTTGTTGTGGTAGTGGTGGTTATGCCGTTGTTGTTGTTGTTGATGAGGATGAGTTAATATATTATTTTAATGTGTTATAAATATTATTTTAATGTATAGAATTGAAGAATAAAACATGTGATGTAGGGGATATTATAAAATGATGTAGCATTTTTTATAGAACAACTGATGAGAATGCTCATAAAAGTTATGGATTATTCGACCGTATCCCAAAAAAAGAAAGGGTATGTTATCTACTTATATCTGAACCATTAATTTAATATTGTTTTAATCTTTACCGCATAGGTAGGTTATATATATATATAAATATATAAATATATATATATATATATAAACCCAAAAAAAAAAAAAAACAAATCATTCATCTACGCTTTTCTCTCTACAGCTCCATGCTCTGTCTCATCTTCTTCTCGGTTTGCCTCTCTAGCTTCTTCTCTTCCAATCCAACCACAAGAACCAAACAGTTGCTAAATAAAACCATACCCACATGAGAAGAAACAGAGTTACAAATTTCAATTCAACTTGGCGGCACACCCACAACCTCAAATCGGCGGCGCTTCTTCTCTTCCAATTAAACTCAACAGCACTACCCACAATCTTCAAGTTCTCTCTCTACATAGGATTAACGCTGATATGAGTTTATATTATTTCTCTAAACTGTGTGGGTTTATGCTATTGTTGTTTTATTTGAGTTTCGGTTCTTATATATGTGATTTAAACTTTACACTTTTGAGTTTGGGGATGTTCAAACTTGAAACTTGAGTGAGACGTGGGAACCCTTATCCATAAGTTGGGATGAGATTAAATTTGGTTGGGAGTGTGGGGAGGGCACGATACTATGAATCTATGGATTTGTTTAGTTGTTTGTTTTTTTGCGTGATTTTAATTTGCATACCCTTTTTTGTGCCTGCTTGAATGATTGACTAGTTTTCGGATTCGGGTTTTGGAAAAGGAACTGGGTTTTTTAGGTTAAATTGAGTTTAACTCATTGGATGTATGAATTGATTGGTGAATTTTTGGACTCGGGTTTGTTTTATTGGTGGGTGAATTATTGGATTTGTGTTTTAGAGAAGTAACCTGTTTTGATGATTAGATTGAGTTTAGTTCATTTGTATTTGTGTTGTGTGTGTTTTTTTGTTTGATTCAATGTTTGTGTGGTTCAATTCTTTTGTAGGTAGCAAAGGAAGAAGGAAATATATCAGGCTATGCACACGCACATCCTAGTACTAATGGAAGCAAATGGTCCAGGGAAGAGAGATTTAGAAGTAATGCCAATGGTTTTTAGTCCACGAACAAGCAGTGCGTATTGTTTAGTTGCTTTGTGAATTTAAACTGATTGAGTATAATTTGCCAGTATTTTATGATAATCTAGATTAATGGTTTTAGGGATTTCAAGTTACCATTATGCTAAGACCATATAGGCTGTTGAGACAATTAAATACATTTCATGATTGCTGAGGAAAATAGGAGAAGCTTTATGCTTTATTTAGTCACTACAAAATTAGATAGAAAAGATAGGAGTTTAAACCTTGGTTATAGCAAGGGGGTGGATTTAGTTCCCAGCTTCTTTTCCAAAAGCACCATCAGGGTCAAGGTGATTTAGGGAAGTGTTTTCTTCGAAATTATAATGAGTTTTAAAATGAGGAAAATTCTTTGAACATTTTGATTTCTGTCTTATTCTTTGAACATATTAGTCTAATGTGAGCCTAATAAATTGTATGGAAATAAGTTCAACTCAGTGTAAATACTGACTGCTGCTGAAAGGCCCCTTTACTGGCCAATCACCTTGAACTGACTTGTGTATCATCTTCATTTCATGTATAGATGTCCAATGGAAAGCAATTAATCTATTCTCACAAAAGCTGTTTGACATGCAGGGACCCAGAAAGAAAATTCGTCTTGCTCTGTGGCCTCTTTCCAGACGAGAACAACCATAGGTGCAAACATTTATTGGCTGCACTTTGGAGAGTATTTGTTACATCTGTAACTTATAGCTCGAGTAAATATTGACAAGCATGGGGAGAGTAAGTATTTTTTTTAGGTGGAGATATGAGTGTGTTGCTTTTCAAGAACATGAAATCTATGTCCTGGAGAAAAAAATGAAACGGTTTATATATGTAATGGGATATGGACGATTGTGCTAGTGAAACATCTAACTATTTGTTTAATCAAAATAATTTTTTTCTCATTTTGTATATCGCTTTGGAATGATTCGTTTGTGTCTGGATTATCTTTTTATTGAAACTTGGCAAATTTATAAATGTGCCTTTATGTGTGAGATTTAAAATTAAAAAAAAATAAAAATAAAAAACTATACACAAGCAAAAACATGTTCATATTACCAGCAAGCTAATGCCACTAAGATGTTGCAAAGCACATCTTAAAATATATATTAATAGATATAAATAAATAATATCAAGAAAGTGACATCAACTATGTTATTTTAGAGGGAGGTATGCCCTGACCGTGATGGGAGCTACCAAGGGAGATACATAGGAAGTTAATTGGTATATTCAAAGATTTATGGAAGAAACCAAGATAATTCTAGTTGATTTTTTTTTTTTTTGTGGATTTTGTTTTTATAAAGCATTTGGACAACTTTGAAGTGATCTCTTGTGATTAATGGAAAAAAAAGTGATGGATTCATTTGAAAGTAATTGTAAATCACTCACATTCGACTACTTCATCAAATTATGATAAAATTTGTGGTTTTAGAGGAACCATTACGTTATGGTGGGAGCCATTTATGCCGCTTTGTGTGAAACAAATTCCTCTACCAGAAGAATGTGATGGTATGGACTCTGCTAACTTTTGTTTGATTCTTGTTAATGAAGTGAATATTCAAGGGCAAAAAACATTGAAATAATCAAAGTTTGACCAAGACCACCATTTTGAGTCCTTCAAGGCTATCACACTTACATATCTAAGAATCCTCAGAGTTTATAAAAAAACTTCATCAAGAAATACAAGAGATAGACTATGTCTGGATTGCTTTTTCTCAGGTGGTCATCCACTGCATCATATTATTTATGATACTCATACATATGTCAATAGGTCTTGCTTAAACTAAGGAGTTAGTGTAGGTTTTCAACAGCTGCCCATGTGAATGAACAAAGTAAAGAGAGATGAAAATTGACATTTTAATAGTCAATTATGTTAAAATTAACCTTTTGTGGCACTGATATGTCTTTAACAAAGAAAACCTTTCATTGCTATTATGGCTCTCTCGGACTTAGCTGGTGAAAGCTTTGCTAACTCAAATAAGGCTAACACTTTTTATTATGCTCAAAATGATAAACTATGAAGGACAAAAATATTTTGTTTAACATTTTTAAAAGGGTCTAGTTGTTCGTTTTTGGTAAAATTGGTTAATTGAGCTTAATTTTTTTTAACTTTACTATTAGTAATTTTTGTGGTTAGGCTAATTTGTTGGGATTTTTGTTTTGTTTTAGATTTTAGATATAAATTTTTTTTAACAGCTTTTAAAAGAAGAAAAATGCTAGAGTTACAATTTTTTTTTTAAATTTCTATTGTGATGAGCGGTTATTAGTAAGTAAAAATGTGACTTTAGTGGTGGGCCCAAATATAAAAGTATGGTCAGATGTGAAATTAGTACTACCCAATGTGATGATGAAACTATTAAAAGTGAGGAAAAAAAAAAGGTATCACCGAATGTGAAAAGTGATGTTGGTACTACCTAATGTAATAATGGAATTGTCAAATGTGAGAAAAAAATAGGGTACCATTTGAATGTGACAAAAGTACTATCAGAAATAATGTTGGTATTGCCCAATATAATAATGGAACTGTCAAATGTGAGAAAAAAAAAAAAGGTACCAGTGAATGTGACAAAAGTACAGTTAGATGTGATGTTGGTACTGCCTAATGTAACAATGGAACCATCAAATATGAGAAAACTAAAGGAACGACCAAATGTGACAAGTAAAGTCACGTGTGATGTTGATGCTGTACAATATGAGGATGGAACTGTCAAATGTGAGAAAAAAAATAAGAAAACTACTAAATGTGACAAAAGTACTATCCAATATGATGTTGGTATAGTCGAATATGACAATAGAACCATCAAATGATCAGGGGAAAAAAAAAAAAAAAAGGAACCACCAAAACGGACAAAAGAACAGTCACATGTGATATTGAACTGCACAATGTGAAGATGAAACCGTCAAATGTGAGAAAAAATAAAGCAAACAACTAAATGTGACAAAAGTACTGTCAAATGTGATGTTCGTACTGCCGAATATGACAATGGAACCATCAAATGTGAGGAAAAAAAAAAGCGAATCACCATATGTGACAAAAGAACAGTCAAATGTGATGTTGGAACTGCACAATGTGAAGATGTAATAGTCAACTGTGAGAAAAAAAGAAGAAGGGAATAACCAAATGTGACAAAAGAACTATCACATGTGATGTTGAAACTGCATAATGTGAGGATGGAACCGTCAAATGTGAGAAAAAAACAAAGCAAACCACTAAATGTGACAAAAGTACTGTCAAATGTGATGTTGGTACTGCCGAATATGACAATGGAACCGTCAAATTTGAGAAAAAAAAAAAGCGAACCGCCAAATGTGACAAAAGTACTATCAAATGTGATGTTAGAACTACACAATGTGAGGATGAAACTGTCAAATGTGAGAAAAAATAAGGAAATTATCGAATGTGACAAAAGAACTATCACATGTGATGTTGGAACTACATATACAATGTGAGAATGGAACCATCAAATGTGAAAAAAAAAAATAAAGGATCCACCGAATGTGATGAAAGAACTACCACATATGATGTTGAAACTGCAAAATGTGAGAATGAAACTATCAAATGTGAGAAAAAAAAATAAAGAACCATCGAATGTGACAAAAGAATTGTCACATGTGATGTTGAAATTGCACAATGTGAAGATAAAATTGTCTAATATGATGTTTTGGTAACCTAATATAGCAGATTGCTTACTAATGGGTACTATACCCAAAAAAAAGTGAGGGTACGGTACAATTACCCATAAGTTACTGTTATTTTATTGATAACTCATGCGTATTACATCATTAATTTCGGAGAGCCTTAGGTCAGGGCATTGGCTTAAATAAAAATAAGGGTAAATTCCACTAAACCACCCTGAGGTTTGAACTAATACCCATTTAAGTTCAAGACTTTTAAAAACGACCAACTTGGTCCTTAAAAGACAATTTTATCCCTAACTCTATTTAGCACTATTCACCCTTCTCTTTCTCATCTCAGAGAAGACACACATGCACCATCTTATAGAACACAAACATGGATTTGAGCACAAATTACACTACACAGATGCACCATCTCAAATAACACAAACATACACACTTAGCCATACAAATTCCAAAATGTGAAACCCCCAAAAATCATCCAAATTACCAATCATACACATATTCATATGCACACACTAACAAAATCACCAATTAGAACCATTTTGAGACAAACCTAAATCAAAAAATACCCACAAATCAGCAAATGATTATACCCAAACCCCATTTTAAACCCAAATCAAAAATCACCAAATCCTTATATCACATAAGAAAACCCAATCTGTAGATTGACCAAGACCCAAACAAACAAAGAGCCAAACCAAAATAGAAAAAAAAAAAATTAGAATAGAGAAAGAGCAAAGAGATCGATGGCTACTGGTGTTGGCGTCGTCGATGGTGGTGGCGAAGCTCGTGGGTCTTGTCAAATGTTCCCTTGACATTTGACACACAAACCCAAACACAAACAAAGACCCAAACCCAGAAATAGTGACCTAAACCTAGACATAGAGCTACAAACCTAAAAACGAAGACCCAAGCACGTTTGGCACCAGATCAGAGCTGTTGGCATGGAACAATAGCAGTGGTGGTGATGTGAAGCTCGAAAATCCCTTGTCAAATCTCTCCATGGCACTGATTTGAGAAGAAAGTGGAAAATGGTAGTGGATAATATAGGTTTCAGCCATGAAAGAGATATCTTCAACTACTGTGGGTATGGGTGAGAGAGAGGGAGCCGCCGTGGGTGTGGGTGAGAGAGAGATGGAGCCGCCGTGGGTGTGGCTGAGAGAGAGAGAGAGGGAGCCAGAGGTTAGAGAGAGGGAGCTAGAGGTCTGAGAGAGAGAGAGAGAGAGAGAGAGAGAGAGAGAGAGAGAGAGAAGGATTTGGGACTGAGATGAGAAGTTTTGGATAGTTAAGGATAAAAATGTCTTTTAAGGACTAAGTTGATCGTTTTTCAAAAGTCTTGGAATTAAATGGTATTAGTCCAAACCTCAGGGGGGTTTAGTGGAATTTACCCTAAAAATAATAATAATAATAATAATAAAACTTTGTTTTATCAGACGTATCACGTATCTAGGGTACTTACTAATTACTATTTATTTTATTTTTATTTTATTTTATGGAATTCTAGTTAATACTTATGAGAGAGTGGTAACGATATTTTACCACTCTTTTAAATTATGTCTTTTTGTTTTTTAATGGAATGATGATCATTCTTAAATTAAAAATTAATTTTGTTCTTTGTTCTTTGTCTCCTGCCTTTATATTAAACTAACTTATAACTCCATATAAATACATAAATACACTTAAAAATATATAATAAGATACATAATATAATTCCTATATATAATTTAAATATTATTGATAATTATTTTTATATTTTGTTAACTCTTTAAAAAAATTTGTTAGGATATTATTAGGTATAAAATGAAAATTGTCTATGTATTTTTTTAAACTAGTGTGTAACCCCGTGCATATGCACGGGTAAATTTAAAAACAATCACAATTACATGTAATATATATATATATATATATGATTTGAAATCTAATTGGATCTAGACTTTTCAGTTTTTGCCCCCAATAATTCACTTGCTACAAAATTTAACAAATTAGATGAGACACATGATGCAAAATTGAACTCCAATTAAAATTCAATCTAAAATCTAATTAAATTTAGGCCTTTTGATTTTTGCACTTAATAATTCACTTAACACAAAAATTTAAAAATTAAATGACACGTGACACAAAATTAGACTCCAATTTAGAATTTAATTAAATTTTCTCTCTGCTTTAGCTATTAATATATATATATATATATATGACTTATAAATTTGAATTTTTTTAGTTATATGATTTTATTTTTTATGGTTTATTATATTGGACTTCTCGTTTTTTACATTAAATTAACTAATTAAGCATAAAAATTTAAAAATTTAGATTAGATGGGACACGTGGCGTAAAATTAAACTCTAATTGAAATTCAATTTTTATCTAAATTAACTTACTTGACACAAAATTCTAAAATTTAGATTAGACGAGACACGTGGTGTAAAATTAGACACTAATTGAATTCCAATTTGAAATTTAATTGGATTTTCTCTCTACTTTACCTATTATTATTATATATAGATTATTGTGAAGCATTTTTTTTTATTCATTTATTCTAGACTCTTTAGTTTTTGTACTTAATAACTTACTTGGATGTCTCACATTTGATTCAAAAATTAAGAAACAAAACTCTTTAAGAATAAAATTTTAGGACACATGACGTAAAATTGGAACTCTAATTTAAAATTCTAATTTGAATTTCTCTCAATTTCACCTACTATTATATATATAAATTTATATATAGGGTTTCCGGTTTAAGTTACTTGAGTAAAGGATACATATAACTTATGCACATAAAATATTAAATTGGTGAAGCTCTCCTCAGCCAACTTTTCTTGCAAGAAATGTGTGTCCAGTCAGCGGACTCGTCAATAACATTATTTATTTCTTGAAATTAATGAGGGCATGTTAAAGGAACTGTTGGCTGAAAGGACAGTTAATCATTGCTTTCTCAATCAAATTTCCAGCTACCTTTAGTACACAGTGGATGTTAGTCGTGCATTTTCATGGCTTAATTAGTTTGAATTTTTTTTTTTTTTTTGAGAAACAATTAGTTTGAACTTTGTTTGAATAAAATTATATTTTTAGAGCTTTAAGGATTATGAATAAAGGAACCTACAGCAAATTAATTAACTATCTTAACTGCTACAATTTAATTTTTTAAAAATAACTATCTTGACAATTAATAAGTCATGTGCCAATTGTTGAAACTTAGACAATAGATTTTTTTTTCTTCAAAAAATAAAAAAATAAAAAAAGAGAAGATAATATAGTTTTACACTCTAGAGTAAACTTTTTTTTTTTTGAGAGATAGAGTAAACTATCTTAATAATTAATAACGGTAGGGGTGACAAAATTGGACACAACTCGTAAACCCAACACGACACAAAATTAGTAAGTTATGGGTTAAGATTTAATGGGTTCGTTTCATATTTAAGTTGACACGACTGACTTATTTAATAAAAGGGTTGGGTTAGTGTCCATCACATATAACTCGTTTGACATGTTTGACTTGTTTAATTAAATGACATTTTACCAATATACCCTTCAAGCCTTAGAAATATAAACTTATTAGTTGTTGTGGTTCATTTTCTTTAACATTTTATGATTGATTATTTGTGATATTGAGATATGCTTTAGTTTTGAATTATTATTTGTAATGCTGTTACTCGTTAGTTCTAAATTTTATATCAACAATATTTATTTTTTTTGGTTTTTCATAATTCATATCAATTTGATTAATACTAAAATTAGTTTTTTTTTTTTTTTCGTTTTGATAAAATCTAATACATAAGTCAACACGACTAAACCGTTTAATAAATGGAATGTGTTAGGATTGAGGAATTCTGACCCATTTAATAAGCATGTCGGGTTGGGGTTAACCCATATAGTTGAATACTTATGAGTCGACATGACACGAATCCGACATGCTAACACGAATTGCCACCCCTAAATAATGGTATAAATATTTATTGCAGGGAGAAGATAGTCACTTGACATAACCCTAACTTTTAAGGCACAACTTTTATCATATAGCACCAGTATTTTGCCCATATAACTCATAGTTTAATCAAGAATCATAAGTAAAAAAAAAAAAAAAAAAAAATTATAGGTATTAAATATAGATTATAAAATAAATGAAAAAAGTTTTTTTTTTTTTTTTTTTTTATGGGAATGAAAAACTTGTTTTAAATATGAGATTAAATTCAATAAGGACGTGGTGTAAAACCTTTGTTTTACACCCTCCAATTTCAATATGCCACATCATCATTTCACAAATAATTACAAATAATTAAATAGGGCTTGCTACACACAATCAATCCTCACTTATACCCATCAAAACATCAAAACTTAGAGGATTACCATCAAGTGTACCAAATGCCAAATATTTGGCATTTGGCACACCAAACACCAAAAAACCTCTCTCATGAGGTGTTCTAAATGCTAAAAGTTTTGACATGGATGAAAAGTAAACTTCTAAATATACACTTGTACGGATAGAAATGCTATAACTTTTTAATATTTGTTTATTATACTTTTCTCTCTCTTCTCTCACCCGTGACCCATATCATTCACTTTCTCAGCCTCTCTTCCTCTTCACTGATCCTCTTAATCGAACATCTCAACCTCGCAACTCAGATCATTCACTTGTGACTCATTCCTGCTCATCCCTGCTCGTCCCTCTGCCACCTTCCTCCCTACACACCCCCTAAAGTTCGCCTCACGCTGCCACCAACGTCCAATCTCGCCTCCAATCTCACCGCCGATCTCTCCTCTAAACTCGCCGCCGATTACTTCTCTGGTCTTACCAACGCTGCGGCCGATCTTAGTCTCAACATCGCCGCTAGTCTCACCAAACGACTCCTCACCTAGTTGCTGTTAATCGCCAAACCTTCTCTCCTTAAGCCGCCACCGATTCGCCCAACCTCCTTTCCTCAAGATCTCGGTCGTGGTGGTTGTGGTGTTTTTTTTTTTTTTTTTTTTTGGGTAGCAGTAGCTGATATTGGTAGTCGGTGGTTGATATTGTGGGGTGGTTGTTGGTTGTGGGCTATGGTGGGGTGATCTGTGGGCAGTGGGGTTTTAATGTATAGGAGTTTTTTTAGATTATTTTAATGTGTTGAAGGGAAGAATAGAATATCTGATAAATGGTATATTGTAAAATGGTGTGTTAAAATAGAAAAAATAGGTTTTTATGTGTGGAAATGACATTTGGGATACAATACTTGATGAGAGTGCTCTTAGCAACGCAAACTCAAATCCAGATTGTCTTGTACGGCCTTTGCTCCAACCAGTAGCAGTCCATCCGGCCATCTTCGTCAACTGCGAGTTCTTGGGTCTTATTGAGACTATCATGGCCATAAGGGTGATTGAGGAGAGGTACTAGATCTTTGATTTGATTTTATTGTATAAAGTACAAGGAGACGGAGGTGGAGGACAAGGACGAGCATGGCTGAACTCTATTTTGTGGTTGTCTCCTTCATCCTCAAAGTAAATTTCACCAAACATGCACTAGTCTTTAATGGTAAGCCGAATGTAAAGTATAGACATCAAGATTATCAAAAAAAATATACATCAATGATAAGTAATCATTAATTATACATTGAAATTATTAAACTAATTTTTTTAAGTTCTAATAAATTTGAATTACTCTTAGTTCTCTAAAATGAATTACTCTTTTGATTAAAATTTTATTATTGAATGTTTGAAAAATTTTAAGAGCTAAATTTTAAAATTTTTTATTGACATAATTTTTAGTTAAGATTTGATATTACATAAATTATCTTATTCATCTATAATTATTTTTAGTTTTAACAGAAAAAAAATGTTAAGCTTACATAATAGGTTTTTGTAATTTTGAATAAAACCAACTATGATATATGGTATTGAGCTGTTAAGAAGAAACTGGTCATTCTACCGTACCCCCCACCCCCCCAAAGGGGAGGTATGATAACCCCTAAATCTGAACCCTTCCTTTAGTATTGTTTTAATCTTGTCCATTGACGTAATTTTAATGGGTTTTGGTTACCGGCTAAACAGGTTTTATATATAAACAAAAAATTATAACATTTATCATACTTTGCTCCCCTCACGTTTGCCTCTCTACCTCTGCTTGCTCTGTCTCAGTTTGCCTCTCTAAACAAAACCCTCAAAATAGCTAGAACCATACAAGAACCAGATAGCTGCACATCAACAACCTCAAATCGGCGGTGCTTCTTCTCATCCAACCCAACTCGTCGGCGCCGCTCTCTAATTTCGTCTCTTCCAATCCATCCTCAAATCGGCGGCGCACTTATATCCAATCCAACTCGACGGTGCTTCAACTCTTCCTGTATGACTCGGCGACGCTTCTTTTCTGCCATTCTAAATTGGAGGAACCACCCATAATCTTCAGGTTCTCTCTCTTTACATATGATTAACACTGATATGGGTTTATATTATTTCTCTAAACTTTGTGGGTTTATGATATTATTGTTTTGTTTGAGTTTCGGTTCTTATATATTTGACAAATTAATCTTTACACCGAAGGGCTTGACAGTCCACCATTGATTTCCTGGATCACTACTACCATGTGAAACGAAATTGTAATCAGGTTTGGGTTGAAGACTTACCTGGGGACATTATCCCCCATGATGTCCTGAAGTTTTGAAATTCAACCTCTGACTTGATATTCTGAATTCTTTATATAAATATCATTTCTTTTTTGGTATTGATGGTGAAAATTTTCCAATTTTTCTTAGAAAATGAATACAAAATTTAAATAATGTTGATGAACTTGCAAACGCTATAATATATTGCAAACATTAATATAGATTCTGTTTTATTACTTTCTTAGTCCCTCTTGTGGAACTTTCTCTTTGAAGTTTGATATGCATAAGGTAATTGCTTTATGTTAGTTTTGAATGTTGCTTGGTTGGTGATTTTTGCCTAACTGAACTTTTTAAATGTCAGAAAAAGCGTGGTGCTAGAAAAGACCGTACTGGTGAAGAAGAAACATGGCAACTATCACGTTTTTACCTCATGATTGAGGTAAAATAAACACTAATTTCCTTTCAGATGGTTCTTTGTATATAGGACATGCCTGTCATCATTAGATATCCCGTATTTGGGAGTACCTTTGTGGTCTTGTTTTGGCTAATGGTGATGTTTACAATTTGCTCCCACTATTATATCTGCTTAAGGTTGTCTATTTTTGTTAGTGATTTAAGACTTGAGAGAAAAACCATATTAGTCGACGTTTGCATGTCTTAAATATATCTTGCTACCTTGAGAGTATCGTGGCAATGGAGGACTTATGTGTGACCAATATCTTTTCTACATTGTCATAATGTAATCAATTCAGTTATCCTATAACTTTGAATTAAAGCTTTATGGAATCAATGGCTTACTAGGCCCAAATTCTTGACATCTTTCAGGAACTTATTGAAAAACTTCACAAAGGTGAACTGTCAAAAGATGATTATCCATGTCTGAATGACCCGAGTTAAACTTTTCATGACATCCTTTTGGTTTGTCTAGATCTCTTATTGAATTTTGACCTTTAAACTGCATTCTTTGATTTTGTATGCGAAAGAACCTCTTGCAAAGCTTGTGGTAAAATTTTTGTATAAAATGTTGTGCTTGTATCTCATTCTTCTTATTCTCAGCATCTTTGTATGATATATCAAGCTTTCTGCTTGTTATGCTCAATCTTCTATAATTATTCTAGATGTTGCTGTAGTCATTTCCATATTTAAAATCAATATCCCAAATTTCAATATATCTCCTATTTAGAATTTGATCAGCTGAAATTTTCTAAAACTTGTACCAGAATTGTTAGGATCTAAGAGTTGATTTTATCAAGTCTTCCTTGGAATTTAATGTGCTCAGTTACCTTTATTTTCCAGTAGACAACAAGTTCATGCTCTGTAGCATACTATTCCGTTTCTTCACATGTCAAGGATTTACAATTATCATTGTCTAAAATCTGAGACTGGCCACTGGTAAACTTGCTCTGTCATGTTGTGTGTCCTATCTTTGGTTAAAGTACTGCTAGTGTGTGTGTCATTGATTTATTGAAAAAAAAAAGTGTGCATGGCATTGACATATGGAACAAATGAGAGTACTTTACTGACTATTTCACTGATGTCACCTTGTTAAAAGCAGATAAATGATTTTTCAAGTAGTATTGTCTTGTTAGGCTAATCTTTAAGAATCATATATTATGTGCATATGAAGTAAAATCACATCTCTTGAACCATATGGTATAAAAAAATATTACTCCTATCACAAACTTAGTACACTGGCCTTTGCTTGGTTTAACTAGTGACTGCAAGGATCATATCCTCTTCATAATTTCTTCTCTAAAGGTTCGACAGTTTGCTGAATTTGGTATTTGAAACAATTATACACTAACAGAAATTCTTACAAAGATAAGTTCCAGAGAACTCAGGTAGAATCCTCTTAAGGATGATAATAGTGACCCATTTCTCAAGCTCACAATTATATATAAAGCTCTTGTCCACAGGTCAATTAGTTGAAATTCACAATGTGTCTACAAGACCCAATTTTCCTCAGGATTCTACTTCTTTTGCATGGGGACATCTAGATGTGATTCAAAAGCTCAGTGCATTGTACCAGCCAATCAGAAATGGCTAAAGGCAATTCCATGCAGACACAAAATGCTAATCTTAAGAATTGCAGTGATAGAATGAATGCTTAAATCCAACACGCTAAGAGTTCTTGGCAGAACAATGACACGGGCCGACAACCTGTAGTGTCTCCACCCCTACGGAAAAGGTCATATTGGTCTGCTAGAGCTGATCACACTCAATCCAAGTATTCAAAAAATGGGTAGTTGAATGATGCAATTATCTCAAACCCCCCACTATGTTGGTGTTGAGAGTAATGGGTGTTGATGAATTGATGATGAGTGATGACTCAGAGATTGTTTGTGATAGTGATGACCTCTCAATCATGGATCTGATTTAAATTCAAGTGAAATGAGCTTATGAGACACTCAAGAAGAGCAAGTGGTTCATGACATACTTTGAGGAAATGGATAAACTGCCTACCAGGAGATTAATTCACCATCAATGCAGTGGCACTGCCCAGCATGCCAAAGGGGGGGTCCTAGAGCCATTGATTGGTTCATACGGCAAACTTTGTCCAATTCTTAAAGATATTAGTTTGGTTTAGCACAATTTGCTCTGGCGGGCATTGTGTAAAAGAGTTCTTTAAAGCTTTTTAGTAATATTTGACACCCATTTGGCATTTTGCTGAAGGTATTTTTCTCCCCTCTTAAAGCTGAAAAGTGAAAAAAAAATTTAAGTATGTGAAGTAGAGAATTCCAAGCTTTTAGTTTTCTATATGCATTATTTTATCCTTTAATAAAAACAAGACTAAATTATGTTTTTGACCTTTAAAGTTTGGATTTGTTTACATCTCCCTGGCCTAGGCTCTTGCTTTTTGGCTTTGAAGAAGATATATTCTTAAAGAAAGTGAAGTGAAAAGGGAATTGACATTTACATTATTATTATTATTATTATTATTATTATTATTATTATTATTATTATTATTATTATTATTATTATTATTATGCATAATCCTTAAAAAGTGGGTTTTGAGGTAAGTTACTTTTTGGCAGAAATATACTATTGGTTTTTAAAGTTTGTTTGCTAAGCCATTTTAATCCCTGAAATTTAAAAAATGAGCACGTTTGGTCCTTCCATTAGTTTTATTGCCTACGTGTTTAACAGAACATTGACATAACATTTTTTTAAGTGATGTGACAACCTTTTTATTGTTAAAAAATTACACATTACATTAGACAATACTATAGACGAATTGGAGATAGTCTAATTTTTGGTTCACCATCATATATAAATAATAAAAATATAAACATTAGGAAAATGACCTCAACTATGTTATTTTATAGAGAGGTATGCCCCTGATGTGATGGACGCTACCAAGGGAGATACGTAGGAAGTTAATTGGTATATTCAAATATTTGTGAAAGAAACCAAGATAATTCTAGGTGATTTTTTTTTTTTTTTTTGGTGAACAAGAGTAATTATTGTGGTTGGGCTAATTTCATGGGATGCTTTTTTTTTTTTTTTTTTGGTTTTCGATTTTAGATCTAAATTTTTTAATAACTTTAAAAAAATTACTGTTGTGATGAGCGGTTATTAGTAAGTAAAAAAGTAACCTCAATGATAAGCCTAAATATAAAATTATGGTCAAATGTGATATTGGTAGTGCTTACTGTGACAATTGAATTGTCAATTGTAAGGAAAAAAAATAGTGTTAGGTTCTAAGAATTAGGAACTAATGTATTAGAACTTCAATTTGTAATGTTGGCAAACCATGATCAAAACATTCTTTAGAGTGTGTTAGACTTGCTCAAAGTATGGCTCTTCATGTAAAGTTGGAATCGAGTTTTATGCAGAATTCACTTTGCACTTTCTGCCTGACTCGATCGATCGAAAATTAGACTCGATCGATCGAAAGTCGTGCAGATTGTTTTTCTGCAGAATTTTCCAACTCAGCCCTAGTCCATTTAATGTATAGGGTTTTATGTTTTGCCCTAAGTATATAAGAGAAAACCCTAGCCACGTTTTTAGAGTTCTGTTTTGCTGTGTTTGTGAATCTCATTGTGAGATCTAGAGGTGTTTACCTTCACATACACTTAGGGTTTCCAAACTCAAGACTCATGTCAAGAGCTTGGTAAATCATACAGTTGTAGAATCAAAGATCTTAAAGAAATACAAGCAGGTGCACTTGTGGATTGCTGAAGAATTCAAGAAAGAAGGAGTCCGTGAATCTTGGAGCTGTCACGTGGTCGTGGTAGTAAGTTTTCTACACTTGGGTAGCAATAGGATGTTAGTGGTCTAAGTCTTATTGTGTAAACTTCGATTCTTTCATAGTGAATTCGGTTTACCTTGAGGATAGCTAGGTTAAATCCTCCCCAGGTTTTTTACCGATTTGGTTTTCCTAGGTCATCAGATCTTTGTGTTTTTTATTTTCCGCTGCTTTATTGTTTTTGATTATTTGTGTTAACCTAGTTCTGTTTAAATTACCTAAGTTAATCACTTGGCTAATTCTCTAGGTTAATCTGTTGGGTTTAAGGGGTCTAAACGAACTGACAAGTGGTATCAGAACGGGTAGCTTTTGTGTTTGATCTTTTGATCTTTTTGCTGATCCTTGACCCCTGTTGTCATGGAACACGGACACTCTCTTGTTGTTCCACCTCACTTTGATGGAAACAATTATGCTTATTGGAAAGTAAGGATGAAAGTATTCCTGAAATCCATTGATGAGAGAGTTTGGAATTCCGTTGAGTACGGATGGGAGAAGCCCACTACTCTTGTGAGTGAGTGGCAAACTTCTCAAAAGGAGGCAGCCGCTTTCAATAGCAAAGCTATGAATGCTATTTTCAATGCTGTTTCCATGGAGGAATTTAAGAGAATCTCTAATGTTGAGGTTGCTCATACTGCCTGGAAAATCCTCCAGACTGTGCATGAAGGCACAAAGGCAGTTAAAATAAATAAATTGCAGCAGTTAACCTCTAGATTTGAAAGCATTAGAATGAATGATGATGAATCTTTTGATGAGTTCTATGCTAAACTGAATGATATTGTTAATTCTGCATATAATTTGGGTGAAATCTATGATCAATCTAAAATTGTTAGGAAGATTCTTAGATCTTTAACTGAGGATTTTAGACCCAAAGTGACTGCCATCACTGAGAGCAAGGATGTGGACTCCATCCCTGTTGATGAACTTGTAGGATCTCTTCAGTCCTATGAGTTAGACCTCCCTAAGACTAACAAATCCAAATCAATGGCTCTTAAGTCTGTTGATGATGTTGAGGATGGTGGATTTTATGATGAACTCTCTGCTACAGAGATTGCCTATCTTGCCAAGAACTTTAGAAACTTTCTTAGGAATAATAACAGAAGGGCAAGAGGCAAGAACACTGCTGAACCTAGAAATTTTAGGAGGAATGATCCCACTAAGGTTAATAACACTGAAAAACCTAAAGAGAAAGTAGGTCAGCCTTCTAATAATTCTTTGGGACAACAATGTTATGGTTGTCAAGGGTATGGTCATTTGAAATCTGAATGTCCTACATACTTGAAGTCTAAGGGTAAGGCTATGGCTGTAACCCTTAGTGATGATGAAGTTTCTGACAATGAATCCGCTAGTGATGAGGATGGAAACTTCATTGCTTTCACTGCTACTACTGTAGTTAATGAAAGCATGTCTGTTGAAGAGAACCCTTCTGATGGGGAACTCTCTGAGGATGCAGATTTACAGGAAGCCTATAATAAACTTTGCAAAGTTGCTGCAAAGGATGCCATGAATGTTGATTTAGGCTTGAAGAAAATTGCATCTTTGGAACTTGAAAAGAAAAATTTACTTGTGAAATTGTTTGATGCAAATGAGCTTTTGAATAATGTGAAAACTGAGAACATGCTTTTACTTGATAAAGTCAAATGTTTGGAACTTGAATTATCTGTTGCTAGAGAACAAACTAATAGGTCTGCAAGCTCCAAACTTGATCACATACTCAGTGTTCAAAAGTCTCCCTCTGACAAAACTGGCTTAGGTTTTGAGGAAAGTATTTCTGTGCTTGAACCTTCTTCCACAAAATTTGTTCCCTCTTCTGAACCTCCTAAGAGTGAGATTGTCAAATCCTTGGTGAGTGAACCTGTCAAATCTGTAGATGTTGCTCCACCTAGGAAGATTAAGGTTGATCTTCAAGCTTCTCATTCTAGAGCTTCAACTTCTTCTAAGGGCAAGTTACATGATAAGCCTGCATGGGTTTGTCATTTTTGTAGAAAGTCTGGACACATTCGTCCAAATTGTTTTAAGTTACAAGCTGCAAAGCGAGCAAGTAAACCTAAAGTGCCTGTGCCATAAGCACATGATCCTATGACACTTATTGGTGAATTGGTAAAGGTACTAAACCTTTATTCCAATCCTGGAGTTGCTCAGAATTCTAATGTGAATCATAACTCCACTGCAAGAGTTGCATCTAAAAAGTTTTGGATGCAAAAGGCTCAAAATAATTGAGTCTGTCTGATATGGTCCTTGTGCTTCATTGCTCTACCTTTTGTGACCTTTGTTTCTAGGATTTGCATTGCATAACATTCATGCATTTCATTCTAGAATGTGTGTTACTTTTATAAAATAAAATAAAAAATTTTGCAAATTGTGTTTTTGCTATTTTTCTTTGAATCTGAAGACAAGGTTGGTCAATCAAATTTTGCATAACATGATTATGTACCTTATTTAGCTTTGATGCACTTATTTCTATTGCACTTTACTAGCTAAAGTTTTGTTGTGCATGTTGTGTGGGAAGATGTTTATAGTGTTTGATCACTTTGTCTTGATCTTGAAATCACATGCCTTTGATTGTCGGACTTGGTCTTATTGAGAAAGGCATAAATAACCATCTCATCACTGTTTACTAGCCAATCATGAACACCTTAGTGCATATCGTAAGATTTTGTGCTCGAGAAAGTGTAGCACATGCACAAACAGAACATAAGGTGTAGCCTTTAAATAAAATTGGTGTGTACATTATTGGGCTATAATAATCTCACAAATTCAAATAAAATTGGTGTGTACATTATCCCGGCTATATTATTAAGTTTCTAATCAATTAAATTGAAGAATAAATTGAGGCAAAACAAGAAACTTACATGGTTGCAAGCTTTTATTCTAGGAGATGTGAGAGTTATATGATGTAACTCTTTAAATAATAGTCTCTTTCAAATTCGTGAGATGGATTTTGTAGAAATTGTGATTAATCAATATGTGCATATCACCTCACATGTTTCTCAAGCTTATGCTAGTTGCACACACTACACAAGTTATTCTTTGCTAAACTGTGTACATGTTTTTATGTATTTTTGGTCTAACCAACCAAGTTTGAGTATTTCTGAAAATTGATGCAGAAAATGTTTGCCTGTCTAAATGGCTGAGGGATATTGAGAGATAATCTTACTTTGAGAGATCTGGGTTGAAAACATGGGTTTTTGGAAAAACATTTCATCTCATACTCATGCATTTTGTCTTAAAATCTAATGCTTTGAGGAGTTTTTGAGTTAATTTGTTTCAATTTTTCAAAAATTCAATTTTTTCAGATTTTCGATCGATCGAGTCTGTTTTTCGATCGATTGAAAATGTTTTTAAAATCTTAGTAATCTCTCTGTGTGTTTCGATCGGTTCTCGATTGATACTGGATCAATCGAAGGAATTTCGACTGATCGAATCTGTTTTTCGATCGATCGAAAATCGGGCTGACTTTTTTTAAAAAGGTCTTTTTCACGTGATTTCTTTAATTTTTCAACTCTTTTCAAAACTTTTTAAAACGTTTTTGTCTCCTCACCAACAGGTCAAAGCAATTTTTGGTGATTTTGTCGTTTTCCTCAGATCTTTTTGCACAATTCCTCTCTCCCAAGGCCAGTAAGACTTTTTTGCCCTCTCCTTTGTTTTTATTTTCTAGTTTCATGCATTTTTGGGCTATTTTCGGCATTTTGGTTTTTGTTAATTTTGGAATTGATTATGGGAGTTTCTTTCCAATTTTAATCATGGGTTTTTGTGGGGACACCTTATCTAAGCACTACATGTGGTTTAATTTGATTAGTTTGGTGCTTTGTGAGAAATTTGAAAACCTAGGGTTTGAAATTGATAAATTTAGGGTTTTTGTTCAATTTGATTGAAATTGATGAAATTGGCTTGTTGGATTGATTAATTTGATCATTATATTGTGTCAATTAACTGTTGTGTTGATCAATTTATCAATTTGCTATGTTTTGAAAACTTAGGTTTTTCAAATTGGGTTTTTTTTTTTTATAAAAATTGCTTGCTCAAGCCAATTTTGTTAATTAGGATTATATTTGAACGTGTCACTGCATTAGTTCATGCATCATTCGCATATTTTGTTCATGCATCATATAGATTTTTTTTTTTTTTTGCTGTGCTAACTTGCAGTCTGCCCTTGGTTTTTTGTTTTTGCTCTTCTCTTTCTGTGTCTCTCCTTTCTTTCCTTAGCACCATGCCTAGGAAAACTAGATCCCATAGGACTTCTGACCCCTCACCTTCTTTCGATAGTGAGCGGTTCCCTAGTGAGTCGAACCAAGTGACCTATGAGACCCTGAACCTTAGGCGTCATATCTGGGCTGAGCGTAGGGTCATACTAGATGAGGTAGATCCTGAGGTGAGACGTAACTTTGAGCGTCGGGGTTGGTTATCTTTGCTCGAGTTTGAGCATCCTCCTCCTCTTGCCACCTTGATTAGAGAGTTCTATTCGAACCTCTCTATCCACATCTATGATACCAACACCTTAGTTAAGGTTTGGTTACGAGGTGTAGAGTATCGCATTACCCCTACGGTTGTGTCTGATGCTCTTGGGGTGCCCATTGTTGACCATTCCGTATTTCCTTATGAGGAGCCTCCGCCTCTAGATGATCTGCTTTCTTACATCACTGGGTCTTCTATCCAGTGGGGTTCTGATCCTCGGATCACTTCTGCTGAGCTTTTCGAGCTTCATTACCTTTTCTTTCAGATAGCGTGTCATTCTTTGTGGCCTATTTCTCATGTCCACACCATCCCTCTTGAGCGATGTGTGTTTTTGTACGCGCTTGTTACTGATGCTCCTATCAGTTTTCCTCATTTGTTCCTTCGTTCTTTGAACGAGGTTCATCGGTCTAGCTCTACGGCTCATGCGTTATTCTTTCCCGTTTTTATTCATAGGATTCTCCTTTTTCTTGGTTTAGGTGATTTTCCTGCGTCTGAGCCTGTTCATGTTATTGCTCCTATAGGTGCTACTTTTTTTAGGCAAAGGGCTGCTCAACTTCGAGCTAGCTCTAAGCGTCCTAGGGTAGCGCCTTCCGGTGTCACTCCACCCCCTTCTTCTTCTACAGATACTCCTGCAGCTGGGACGTCTTCTGATCCTGCTGTTGCTGCTGCTGTTGATGTTCCTCCACCGTTTGATGATGTTTCTGACCTTCGTCGGACTCTTGATACTGTCGTGACCGTTCAAGCGGCTCATGGTCAGCTTCTGGTGGACTTCCTTGATAAGCTACGTGCATTGCGAGCAGATTTGGCAAGTTCTCGTCATTCTCCTCCACCTCCTTTTGATGATGAGTGAGTGCCCTTTGGCAATTCGTCACAAAAAGGGGGAGTGCATTCTATTGTGTAGTTCATATGTATCTAGGAGATTTTTGTGGAGATTTTCATTTTAGGGGGAGTTTTGTACTTAGTAGTGATACTGCGGAGCTTGTGGAGTTATTAGATTGTATCTAGGCGCTTCACTGTGTATTTACATTTTTAGCTCTTGTTTAGGAGATATTTTGTTGAGATACATTTTTATGTATATGTTTCTTGTTTCACTATGCTACTCTGCTTATTGATTTATATTTATGATGTTATTCATGATATATATCTTTTTTTTGTGTCATGTGAAATCAAGAAGTTATTTTTATATATTTCCTGTTTTTTTCCACACATGCGTTTATGTGTTTGTTAAGTGTTACAGGAATATATAGGTTGATTCAGTCGTGCTGCTGTCTATTTTGCAACTGTTAGATAGTAGTTAGGTTGAATTGTTTAAGTAGCTTTTTATTTTGTAATGGGCTGTTTCATTTTGTAAACTTTGAGCTTTTTGTTAAGTCTGTGTTTTGTCACGGATTGCCAAAGGGGGAGTTTGTTAGGTTCTAAGAATTAGGAACTAATGTATTAGAATTTCAATTTGTAATGTTGGCAAACCATGATAAAAACATTCTTTAGAGTGTGTTAGACTCGCTCAAAGTATGGCTCTTCATGTAAAGTTGGAATTGAGTTTTATGCAGAATTCACTATGCACTTTCTGCCTGACTCGATCGATCGAAAATTAGACTCGATCGATCGAAAGTCGTGCAGATTGTTTTTCTGCAGAATTTTCCAACTCAACTCTAGTCCATTTAATGTATAGGGTTTTATGTTTTGCCCTAAGTATATAAGGGAAAACCCTAGCCACGTTTTTAGAGTTCTGTTTTGCTGTGTTTGTGAATCTCATTGTGAGATCTAGAGGTGTTTACCTTCACATACACTTAGGGTTTCTAAACTCAAGACTTATGTTAAGAGCTTGGTAAATCATACAGTTGCAGAATCAAAGATCTTAAAGAAATACAAGCAGGTGCACTTGTGGATTGCTGAAGAATTCAAGAAAGAAGGAGTCTGTGGATCTCGGAGCTGTCACATGGTCGTGGTGGTAAGTTTCCTACACTTGGGTAGCAATAGGATGTTAGTGGTCTAAGTCTTATTGTGTAAATTTCGATTCTTTCATAGTGAATTCGGTTTACCTTGAGGATAGCTAGGTTAAATCCTCCCCAGGTTTTTTACTGGTTTGGTTTTCCTAGGTCATCAGATCTTTGTGTTCTTTATTTTCCGCTGCTTTATTGTTTTTGATTATTTATGTTAACCTAGTTCTGTTTAAATTACCTAAGTTAATCACTTGGCTAATTCTCTAGGTTAATCTGTTGGGTTTAAGGGGTCTAAACGAACTGACAAATAGGATACCACCGAATGTGACAAAAGTATGGTCAAGGGTAATGTGGGTACTGCCCAATGTAATAATGGAATAGTCAAATTTGAGAATAAAAAAATAGGGTACCAGTAAATGTGACAAAAATAGAGTCTGATGCGATGTTGGTACTACTTAATATGACAATGGAACTATCAAATGTGAGAAAAAAGTAAGGGAACCATCAAATGTGAGAAAAGAACTGTCACATGTGATGTTGGAACTGCACAATGTGAGGATGAAACCGTCAAATGTGAGAAAAAAAAAGTAAGGGAATCACCAAATGTGAGAAAAGATCTGTCACATATGATATTGGAATTGCACAATGTGAAGATGGAACCGTCAAATGTGAGAAACAAGTAAGGGGACCACCAAATGTGAGAAAAGAACTGTTACATGTGACAAAAATAGAATAGATGCGATGTTGGTACCGCTTAATATAACAATGGAACCATCAAATTGAGAAAAATAAATAAAGGAACCACTATATGTAGCAAAAGAACTGTCAAATGTGATATTGGAACTACATAATTGGATAATGAAATCGTCAAATGTAAGGGAAAAAATAAGGGAACCATCAAATGTGAGAAAAAAATTGTCAAATGTGATGTTAGAATTGCATAATGTGAGGACGAAACTGTCAAATGTAAGGAAAAAAAAGGGAACCACCAAATGTGATAAAAGAACTGACACATGTGGTGTTGGAACTACATAATGTGAGGATAGAACCGTTAAATGTGAAAAAAAAAAGTAAGGGAACCACCAAATGTGAGAAAAGAATTGTCACATGTGATGTTGGAACTGCATAATGTGACGATGGAATCGTTAATGTGAGAAAAAAGAACAGGAACCACCAAATATGAGAAAATAACTGTCACATGTGATGTTAGAATTGCACAATGTGAGGATAGAACTGTCAAGTGTGAGAAAAAAGTAAGAGAACCACCCAATGCGACAAAAGAACTGACAAATGTGATGTTGAAACTGCACAATGTGATGATGAAACTGTCAAATGTGAGAAAAAAAAGGTAAGGGAGCCATCAAATGTGAGAAAAGAACTGTCATATGTGATATTGAAACTGCATAATGTGAAGATGGAATCATCAAGTGTGAGAAAAAAATAAGGGAACCACCCAATGTGACAAAAGAACTGACACATGTGATGTTAGAACTGCACAATGTGAGAATAAAACCGTCAAATGTGAAAAAAAAAGTAAAAGAACCACCAAATATGAGAAAAGAACTGTCACATATGATGTTAGAACTACATAATTTAAGGATAGAACCGTCAAATGTGAGAAAAAAGTAAGAGAACCACCAAATGTGAGAAAAAAACTGTCACATGTGATGTTGGAACTGCACAATGTGAGAATAAAACAGTCAAATGTGAGAAAAAATAACCTGGTGTAGCAGGTTACCTATTAGTGGATACCATACCCCCCCTTTGGGGAGGAGGGAGGTGTACCGTAGAATTACTCCATAAAATAAAGATTATTGGTATGAGACTTATAATATGAATCAATAGAATTAAAAGAAAAGTCAATACTGTAAGTTTGTTTAGACCCCTTAAACCCAAACAAATTAACCTAATTATTTAGCCAAGTGATTAACTTAGGTAAATTATTCAGATCTAGGTTAACACAAATATATCATATCATGCAAAGGTGCGGAATAATAAAGAACGCATGATATGATGACCCAGGAAAACTAAACCAGTAAAAAACCTGGAGAGAATTTAACCTAGCTATCCTCAAGGTAAAACGAATTCACTATGAAAGAATCGAAATTTACACAATAGAGGCTTAGACCACTGACATCCTATTGCTACCTGCCTGTAGGAAACTTACTACCATGACCACGTGACAGCTCCGAGACCACGAACTCCTTCTTTCCTTGAATTCTCAGCAAAGCACAAGCACACCTGCTTGTATACCTTGAAACTCTTTTGTTCTGCAACTGTATGATTTATCGATCTCTTGACATGAATCTAGAGTTTGGAAACCCTAAGTGTATGTGAAGGTAAACACCTCTAGATCTAACAATTAGATTCACAAACACAGCATTCAGAACTCTAAAAACGTGGCTAGGGTTTTCCTTTATATACTTAGGACAAAACATAAAACCCTACACATTAAATGGGCTAGGACTGAGTTGGAAAATTTTGCAGAAAAACAATCTGCACGACTTTCGATTGGTCGAGTCTAATTCTCGATCGATCGAGCCAGGCAGAACTGCACAGTAAATTTTGCAGTAACTCGATTCCAACTTTACATAAAAAGCCATACTTTGAGCAAGTCTAAAAATAAGACTAAAGATTGTTTTGATCATGGTTTGCCAACATTACAAATTGAAGTTCTAATATATTAGTTCCTAATTCCTTAGAACCTAACAAACTCCCCCTTTGGCAATCTGTGAGAAAACATAGACTTAACAAAAAGTTCAAAGTTTACAAATTAAACAGCCCATTACAAAACAATAGCCACTCAACAAATTCAACCTAACTACTATCTATCAGTTGCAAAAGTAGACAACAGCACGACTGAATTAACCTGTATATTCCTGTAACACTTAACAAACACATAAACGCATGTGTGGAAAATACAAGTAACAAAAAAAACTTCTTGATTTCAAATAACACAAAATAAAGACATATATCATGAATAACATCATAAATATAAATCGATAAGTAATGTAGCATAGTGAAACAAGAAACATATACATAAAAAATATCTCAAATATATCTCCCCTATCATGAGCCAAAAATGTAAATACACAGTGAAGTACCTAGATACAATCTAAAAGACTCCACAAGCTCCTCAGTATCACAACAAGATACAAAACTCCCCCTAAGACAAAAATCTCCTCAACAAGATATGTACTCCACAATAGAATGTACTCCCCCTTTTTGTGACGAATTGCCAAAGGGCACTCACTCATCATCAAAAGGAGGCGGCGGAGGAGAACGACGAAAACTTGTCAAATCCGCTCTCAAAGCACGAAGCTTATCAAGTACATCCACTAGAAGCTAACCATAAGCCACCTAAATGGTCATGACAGTATCCAAAGTCCGACGAATATCAAAAACATCCGAAGGAGAAGGTGGAGGAACATCAGCAGCAGCAGCAAGATCAATAGACGTCTCAGCCACAGGAGCATCTATAGAAGAAGAAGGAGGTGGATTGACACCAGAAGGCTCTACCCTAGGACGCTTAGAGCTAGCTCGAAGTTGAGTAGCCCTTTGCCTCAGAAAAGTAGCACCTATAAGAGCAATAATATGAACGGGCTCAGAAGCAGGGGAATCACCTAAACCTAGATGAAGAAGAATCCTATAAATAAAGACAAGAAAGAATAAAGCATGAGCCGTAGAACTACTCCGATGCACTTCGTTCAAAAAATGAAGAAACAAGTGTGGAAAACTGATAGGAGCATCAGTAACAAAAGCATACAAAAACACACACCGCTCAATAGGAATGGTGTGGAGATGAGAAATAGGCCATAAGGAATGACAGACAATCCTAAAGAAAAGATAATGAAACTCAGAGAGCTCAGCAGACGTGATCCGAGGATCATAACCCCACTGGATAGAAGACCTAATGATGTAAGACATCACGTCATCATGAGGCGGAAACTCATCATAAGGAAAGACCGGGTGATCAACAATAGGCACCCCAAGAGCATCAGACATTACCGAAGGGTAATGAGATACTCCACACCTCGTAACCAACTCTTAACTAGAGTGTTGGTATCATAGACGTGGATAGATAGGTTCGAGTAGAACTCCCTAATCAAGGTAGCCGGAGGTAGATGATCAATGTTTAACAAAGGTAACCAACCCCGACGCTCAAAATTACGTCTCACCTCAAGATCAACCTCATCTAAAATGACCCTACGCTCACCCCAAATATGACGCCTAAGGTTAAGGGTCTCGTATGTCTCTTGGTTCTTCTCATTAGGAAACCGATCACTATCAAAGGAAGGTGAAGGAACAGAAGTCCTATGGGCTCTGGTTTTCCTAGGCATGGTGCTAAGGATAGAGAGACAGACAGAAAAAGAAACAAAGACAAAAACAGAGAAACCAAGGGCAACTGCAAGTTAGCACAGCATAAAATATAAAAATATCAATCTATATAATGCATGAGCATGATAATCAAATGATGCATGAACTAATGCAGTGACATAGTTCAAATATGATCCAAATTAACAAAATTGGCTTGAGCATCAAATTTAAATCAAAAATACCCAATTTAGAAAAACCCAATTTTTCAAAACACAACAAATTGAGAAATTGATCATCACAATAGTTAAGAAACACAATATAATGATCAAATTAATCAATCTAACAAGCCAATTTCATCAATTTATATCAATTTGAACAAAACCCCCCAAATTCATCAATTTCAAGCCCTAGATTTTCAAATTGTCCACAAAACACCAAATTAATCAAATTAAACCACTTGTTGTACTTGTATATGGTGTCCCCACAAAAACCTATGATCAATTTGAAAGAAAAACACCCAAAATCAATACCAAAAACACCAAAACTACAAATGCCGAAAATACCCAAAAATGCATGAAAAATGAAAATAAAATCAAAAGGAGGGGCAAAAGAGACTTACTGACCTTGGGAGAGAGATTCTTTGCAAAAAGAATGGAGGGAAACGACAAAAATAGCAAAAGTGGCTTGATCGGTTGGTGAGAGAAGAAAAAAAGGATTTGAATAGTTTTTGAAAAGTGAAAAACACGTGAGAGAAATTCCTTTTTAAAAACACTCAGCCCGATTTTTGATTGATCGAAAAACAGATTCCATCGGTCAAAAATCCTTCAATTGATCCAAAACCAATCGAGTACCGATCGAAACACACCGAAACTTTCTAAGGTTTTTAAAAACATTTTCGATTGGTCGAAAAACATGTTCGATCGATCGAAATTCTGAAAAAAACAAATTTTTGAAAAACAAACCAATTTCAGTGCAGACACTCCTCAAAGCATTAGATTTTATGAATAAAATGTATGAGTATGAGATGAAATGTTTTCCAAAAACACATGTATTTATCCCAGATCTCCCAAAACAAGATTTTCTTATAGATTCCCTCAAGGAAAAAAAACTCAAACAGCAAACATATTCTGCATCAATTTCAAGAAATTTTCAAACTTGGTTAGTCAGACCAAAAACACACACAATAACATGTACACAGTTTAGCAGAGAATAACTTGTGTAGTGTGTGCAACTAGCAGAAGCTTGAGAAACATGTGAGGTGATATGCACATAGTGATTAATCACAAATTCTACAAAATTCATCACATGAATTTGAAAGAGACTATAACTTAAAGAGTTACATTATATAACTCTCACATCTCCTAGAATAAAAGCTTGCAATCATGTAAGTTTCTTGATTTGCCTCATAATTAATATCAATTGTAATTGATCAGAAACTTGTTAACAAAGCCGGGATAATGTACACACCAATTTTATTTGAATTGTGAATTAATTATAGCCCAATAATGTACACACCAATTTTAGTAATTTAATAGAGGCTACACCTTATGTTCTTTTTGTGCATGTGCTACACTTTCTCAAGCACAAAATCTTACGATATACACTAAGGTGTTCATGATTGGCTAATAAACAGTGGTGAGATGGTTATTTATGCCTTTCTCAAAAAGTTTAAGTCCAACAATCGAAGACATATGACTTCAAGATCAAGATCAAGTGATCAACAACTATAACATCTTCCCACACAACATGCACTACAAAAATTTCAGCTAGTAAAGTGCAGTAAAATAAGCTCATCCAAGCTAAACAAGGTACATAAACATGTTATGAAAAATAGATTGACTACCCTTGTCTTCAAATTTAAGAAAAATATAGCAAAAACACATTTTGCACAAAAAAAAAATTTTTTTAAGGAAATAAAACAACCTAGAATGAAATGCATAAATGTTATGCAATGCAAATTCTAAAAAAATTGGTCACAAAAGATAGAGCAATGAAGCACAAGGACCATGTCAGAAAGACTTAATTAGGTCTAGCCTTTTGCATCCAAAACCTTTTAGATGCAACTCTTACATTGGAGTTATGATTCACATTCGAATTCCGAGCAACTCCAGGATTGGAATAAAGGTTTAACGCCTTTACCAATTCACCAATAAGTACCATAGGATCTTGTCCTTGAGGCACAGGTACTTTAGGTTTATTTGCTTGCTTCACAGCTTGCAACTTGAAACAATTTGGACGAATGTGTCCAGACTTTCCACAAAAATGACAAACCCAAGCAGGCTTATAGAGCAATTTGCCCTTAGAAGAATTAGAAGCTCTAGAATGAGACTCTTAAAGATCAACTCTAATCTTCCTAGGTGGAGTAACACCTACAGATTTAACAGGTTCACTCACCAAAGGTTTGACAATCTCACTCTTAGGAGGTTCAAAAGAGGGAAAAAATTTTGTGGAATGAGATTCAAGCACAGAGATACTTTCCACAAAGCCTAAGCCAGTTTTGTCAGAAGGAGACTTTTGAACACTCAACATGTGATCAAGTTTGGAACTTGCAGACCTATTAGATTGTTCTTTAGCAACAGATAATTCAAGTTCCAAATTTTTAATTTTATCAAGTAAAAACATGTTCTCAGTTTTTACATTATTCAAAAGCTCATTAGCATCAAACAATTTCACAAGCAAATTCTTCTTATCAAGTTCAAGAGATGTAATTTTCTTTAAGCCTAAATCCACATTCATAGTATCTGTCAGTTCGTTTAGACCCCTGTAAACTAGATTGTTTAACCTAATTAATTAACCAAGTGAATACTTAGGTTTATTATTCAGATCTAGGTTAAAACAATAACAATCATATCAAGTAAAGCAGCGGAAAAATAAAGAACACAAAGGTATGATGACCCAGGAAAACCAAACTGGTAAAAAACCTAGGGAGGATTTAACCTAGCTATCCTCAAGGTAAAATAGCAAATCCACTAGAAAGAATCGAAGTTTACACAATAGCGACTTAGACCACTAACATCCTATTGCTACCCAAGTGTAGGAAACTTACTACCACAACCTCATTATAGCTCCGAGATCCACGGACTCCTTCTTTCTTTAATCTTTGCAAAACACAAACACCACCGTTTGTGACTTTGAGACTCCACTCAAAGGTTTAGCAACACAAACTCACCTGTTTGTGACTCCAAGACCACCCTTGAAGGTTTTGATCATCAGCTCCTTTGATGATTAGAGAAGGCAGCAACTTCAGCAATACCGGATCTTGAGATTCTTCAAGGAACAACACCGGTAGAAGTTATAAGAGAGGTTTTAGGAACAAAACCCTAAATACAAAAGAGGCACACTCTTTTCTCTCTAAAAAGCCTTATAAAAAACGTGCTTAGGGTTTCCTTTATATAGTGGGAGAAGTAGATCTGAAACCCTAATCCTTAATGGGCTAGAACTGCTGTTTGGGCCAACTTAAAATTCTGCAGATATGATTCTCGATCGGTCGAGCCTGTTTTTCGATCAATCGAACCAGGCAGATTTTGAATTCTTCTTTCTGCAGCTTGTATGTTCTTGTGTGCTCACGATTTGCCAATTGTTCTAAACTTTTAGAACCTAACAATCTCCCCCTTTGGCAATTCGTGACAAAACTTTCATACAAAATGAAATGTTAAAATACAAGAACAACCCAATACAATAAAATGCCCAATTACATTACAAATCTCAATCTAAGACTCATAACCTAGAAGTTGCCAAGAAGAGGTAGAAGGTCTTGATCAGAATGCACCTGTCTTTCCTGAAACACTCAACAAACACATCAACGCATGTGTGGAAAGAAATAGGAATATATATAAAAAAATAAATTCTAACTCTCCCCCTAAGTTAGATACATCAAGAAGTTTTTTATATTCTCCCATTTTCAAAAACAATTTTCTCCCCCTAAACAAGACAATCAGAATTCCCACATTTCATCTATTTCTCCCCCTTTTTGTCACGTATTGACAAATACAACTCAAACAAAGAGTAAACATGAGAGAAAAAAGAGAATCAAGGGAACAAAAAACAATTCAGCTCTATAGAAAATAGAGAGAACTCTCCCTATGAAGAGCAACAACTCCCCCTATGAACAACAAAGGTTAAAAAAAAAACTTTTCTCCCCCTATAAAAATAGGAAAAACAAAATAAGTGTTGGGAAAAACAGTTTTGGGGAAAATTTAGGAAGTGGGGATAAATAAAAAACACACAAACCCAAAAAAAAATGAGTTGAGGATACACATGAAGAAAAATATTCTCTCTTTCAATAAATGCAAACTTGACACTATGTGACCCATAAATAGTTGCATGAGTAGAGAAAATATTTGCACATTGATTATCCATCATATCTCTTAAGAAAAATATTTTCTTTAGTTCACACATAAAAAAAATAGCATATACTAAAATGTACAAAGGACTCAAAAATTAATCAATCAATTTTCAAATCAAGTTGAGTACCCAATTTAGCAAAGTGTATGCATGTTATGTGTGAAAACAATGAGAGATATGACTGCATAACTGCAAGATGGATACAAAAACAATGCAACTCATGTGAATCCTAACCATAGATGATGCATGAAAAAATTTTGTCAAAAACTCTAAAAACTGAAAATTTTTCAGTTTCGATCGATCGAGCATCGATCGAATACCAATCGAGTCAGACAGAATCAAACCAAAAATTTTAATCGCAATTTCGATCGGTCGAGAAACAGCTTCGATCGGTCGAAATTCTGGAAAACTCAAATTTTTGAAAAACAGAGCAATTTAATGCAGAAACTCCTCAAAGCACAATATTTCATGAATGAAATGCATGAGTATGAGACTAAAAGTTTTTCAAAAACACTTGAATTCAACCCAGATCTTTCAAAAACAAGTTTTTCAATCAATATGACCTTAAAACTCAAATTTTGCATCAAAATCAAGGAACATATAATCTTGGATGGCCACAACAAAATCACACACAATAATATGAACAAAGTTTAGCAAAGAATAACTTTGTGTAGTGTGTGCAACTAGCAAAAGCTTGAGAGACATGTGAGGTGATATGTAAATAGTAATCAATCACAAAGTCTACAAAATTCATCACATAGAATTTGAAAGAGACTATCACCTAAAGAGTTACATCATATAACTCTCACATCTCCTAGAATAAAAGCTTGCAATCATGTAAGTTTCTTGATTTGCCTCATAATTGATATCAATTTAAATTGATTAGAAACTTATTAACAAAGCCGGGATAATGTACACACCAATTTTATTTGAATTGTGAATTTATTATAGCCCAATAATGTACACACCAATTTTAATAGAGGCTACACCTTATGTTCTTTTTGTGCATGTGCTACACTTTCTCGAGCACAAAATCTTACGATATGCACTAAGGTGTTCATGATTGGCTAGTAAACAGTGGTGAGATGGTTATTTATGCCTTTCTCATTAAGTTCAAGTCCAACAATCAAAGGCATGTGACTTCAAGATCAAGACAAAGTGATCAAAAACTATAAACATCTTCCCACACAACATGCACTACAAAGCTCAAACTAGTAAAGTGCAATAAATAAGCTCATCTAAGCTAAACAAGGTACATAAACATGTTATGTAAAGATAGTATGGCCAATCCTTAATTTCAAACCCAAGAAAAATTAATGCAAAACACAAAAGTATTTTTGGTTTAAAAGAAATTTTATGACCAAAAAAAAAAAACACTCATTATGCTCAATGAACAAAAATGCAAATGCAATGCATGATAGTGCTTAACTAAGCTATAGAGGGTACACAAACAAGAAATATCGATTTCTTAATTAACCCTTAAGTACATGTACAAACTAGTACATACTCAAACAGAATAAAATAGCTTATCACTTATAGAACACATGCTATTCAAGTTTCTCCACAATGTCAAGCATGTTCTAAATCAAGAGAGAGATATCATAATCCATGTAATCCTCAAGAAAAATAAAACTAGACACAAAATAAAATATTTTTGTCTTTTTGAAAATTTTCAATGTTTTTGGATTTTTTTTTTAAACAAAAAAAACTAAAAAACAAAACAACCAAAAACAGAAACAAAACATGTCCACAAATAATTGAAAGAATTAAAGTAGGGACAAGTCAGCAACACTCACCTTAGAGAATCTTTTCTCACCCATATAGCACGAGTCTTCGGCTTTGTAGGTGAAAATCCATGTGAAGCAGAGTGTATTTGAGAGATTACATCAATCTTCTGAGAAAGACTGAAATCCTGCAAATTCCTTTCACAAGCCAACAAGCTTAAATTTTTCAAAAGCATATGAACAATTTATTTGGACTCATGGCAGGAGAAATATCATCACATGTCCTAGACTGAAACACAGAATGCTTAAATTTCAATTTATGACAATTAGGACGAATGTGACCGGAGACACCACAAAAGTGACAAACAGGAACAAACTTAGGAACATCAGTATTCCTAATAGCAAATCTAGTCTCAGATTTTGGTTTTTGCCTCAACAAAGAACAATTTGGTCTAATATGACCAACAACACCACAAAGGTGATAAGTAGGCACAAAAATAGATTTCTTATGCTCTCTAACAGTAGGTTTAGAAACTTCAGCGTCAACATCAGAACTTTTACCTTTATCTATCCTAGCAAAATAAGCCTTTTCTTTATTATTCCTCTTGAAAGGAGGGATATAAACTTTTTCAGCTTTAGGCTTAAGAGAAACAGAAACACTTCAGTTATCAACAGCAGGCTTGGTACTAGTCAAATTTTCAATTTTAGCTTTAGATTCAGCTAACTCTTGTTCCAAGCTTTTCATCTTCTCATCTTGAGAGGAAATTTGATTTCTCAAAAATTCATTCTTTTTATTATATTCATCTAATCTAACAATCAATTCCTCTTTTTCAAGATTAGCCAATTTTAACTCTTCTTTAAATTTCTTAGCAATTTTCAAAGACTTAGATAATTCCTTACGAAGAGTTTCAAAGGCATCAATAAAATCAACAGAAACAACAGTGTCCTTTTTATTCAAATCATCACAATCAAAAACAGTAAGACACTTCAAATTATCCATGATAACAGGGATCAAGGATCAACTCTTAGATCAAAGGATCTACAACAAAAGAGCTACCCGCTCTGATACCACTTGTCAGTTCGTTTAGACCCCTGTAAACTAGATTGTTTAACCTAATTAATTAACCAAGTGAATACTTAGGTTTGTTATTCAGATCTAGGTTAAAACAATAACAATCATATCAAGTAAAGCAGCGGAAAAATAAAGAACACAAAGATATGATGACCCAGGAAAACCAAACTGATAAAAAACCTAGGGAGGATTTAACCTAGCTATCCTCAAGGTAAAATAGCAAATCCACTAGAAAGAATCGAAGTTTACACAATAGCGACTTAGACCACTAACATCCTATTGCTACCCAAGTGTAGGAAACTTACTACCACGACCCCATGATAGCTCCGAGATCCACGGACTCCTTCTTTCTTTAATCTTTGCAAAACACAAACACCACCGTTTGTGACTTTGAGACTCCACTCAAAGGTTTAGCAACACAAACTCACCTGTTTATGACTCCAAGACCACCCTTGAAGGTTTTGATCATCAGCTCCTTTGATGACTAGAGAAGGCAGCAACTTCAGCAATACCGGATCTTGAGATTCTTCAAGGAACAACACCGGTAGAAGTTATAAGAGAGGTTTTAGGAACAAAACCCTAAATACAAAAGAGGCACACTCTTTTCTCTCTAAAAAGCCTTATAAAAAACGTGCTTAGGGTTTCCTTTATATAGTGGGAGAAGTAGATCTAAAACCCTAATCCTTAATGGGCTAGAACTGCTGTTTGGGCCAACTTAAAATTCTGCAGATACGATTCTCGATCGGTCGAGCCTGTTTTTCGATCGATCGAACCAGGCAGATTTTGAATTCTTCTTTCTGCAGCTTGTATGTTCTTGTGTGCTCACGATTTGCCAATTGTTCTAAACTTTTAGAACCTAACAGTATCATTTGCAGCAACTTTGCAAAGTTTATTAAAGACTTCTTGTAGATCTGCATCTTCAGAGAGTTCCCCATCAGAAGGATTCTCTTCAACAGACACGCTTTCATTAACTACAGTAGTATTAGTGAAAGCAACGAAGTTTCCATCCTCATCACTCGCGGATTCATTGTCAGAAACTTCATCATCACTAAGGGTCACAGCCATAGCCTTACCTTTAGACTTCAAATATGTAGGACATTCAGATTTCATATGACCATACCCTTGACATCCATAACATTGTTGTTCCACAGAATTACTAGAAGGTTGACCAACTTTCTCTTTAGGTTTTTCAGTGTTATTAACCTTAGTGGGATCATTCCTCCTAAAATTTCTAGGTTCAGCAGTGTTCTTGCCTCTTGCCCTTCTGTTATTGTTCCTAAGAAAGTTTCTAAAGTTCTTGGCAAGATAGGCAATCTCTGTAGCAGAGAGTTCATCATCAAATCCACCATCCTCAACATCATCAACAGACTTAAGAGCCATTGATTTGGATTTGTTAGTCTTGGGTAGGTCCAACTCATAGGACTGAAGAGATCCTATAAGTTCATCGACAAGGATGGAGTCCACATCCTTGCTTTCAGTGATGGCAGTCACTTTGAGTCTAAAGTCCTCAGTCAAAGATCTAAGAATCTTCCTAACAATTTTAGGTTGATCATAGATTTCACCCAAATTATATGCAGAATTAACAATTTCATTCAGTTTAGCATAGAACTCATCAAAAGATTCATCATCATTCATTCTAATGCCTTCAAATCTAGTAGTCAATTGCTGTAACTTATTAATCTTAACTACCTTTGTGCCTTCATGCATAGTCTGGAGGATATTCCAAGCAGTATGAGCAACCTCAACATTTGAGATTCTCTTAAATTCTTCCATGGAGACAGCATTGAGAATAGCATTCATAGCTTTGCTATTGAAAGCAGCTGCCTCCTTTTGAGAAGTTTGCCACTCACTCACAGGAGTAGTGGGCTTCTCCCATCCATGTTCAACAGAGTTCCAAACTCTCTCATCAATAGATTTCAAGAATGCTTTCATCCTTACTTTCTAATAAGCATAATTGTTCCCATCAAAATGAGGTGGAATAACAAGAGAGTATTTGTGTTCCATGACAACAGGGGTCAACAGCTCAAAGATCAAAAGATCAAAAACAAAAAGCTATCTGCTTTGATACCACTTGTAAGTTTGTTTAGACCCCTTAAACCCAAATAAATTAACCTAGTTATTTAGCCAAGTGATTAACTTAGGTAAATTATTTAGATTTAGGTTAACACAAATATATCATATCATGCAAAGGTGTGGAATAATAAAGAACACATGATATGATGACCCAGGAAAACCAAACCGATAAAAAACTTGGGGAGGATTTAACCTAACTATCCTCAAGGTAAAACGAATTCACTATGAAAGAATCGAAGTTTACACAATAGAGACTTAGACCACTAACATCCTATTGCTACCTGCCTGTAGGAAACTTACTACTACAACCTTGTGAGAGCTCCGAGACCACGGACTCCTTCTTTCCTTGAATTCTCAGCAAAGCACAAGCACACCTGCTTGTATACCTTGAAACTCTTTTGTTCTGCAACTGTATGGATTACCAATCTCTTGACATGAATCTAGAGTTTGGAAACCCTAAGTATATGTGAAGGTAAACACCTCTAGATCTAACAATTAGATTCACAAACACAGTATTCAGAACTCCAAAAACATGGCTAGGGTTTTCCCTTATATACTTAGGGCAAAACATAAAACCCTACACATTAAATGGGCTAGGGCTGAGTTGAAAAATTCTGTAGAAAAACAATCTGCACGACTTTTGATTGGTCGAGTCTAATTCTCGATCGATCGAGCCAGGCAGAATTGCACAGTAAATTCTGCAGTAACTCGAGTCCAACTTTACATAAAAAGCCATACTTTGAGCAAGTCTAAAAACAAGAATAAAGATTGTTTTGATCATGGTTTGCAAACATTACAAATTGAAGTTCTAATACATTAGTTCCTAATTCCTTAGAACCTAACAAATACCATTTGGTATCGAGTGCAAATCATCCAACAAGAAAAATGACCGACTCAATTTTACAAGAAGTATTTTTCGCTGAAGGACGGCAAGACCTGACTCTGTTAACTATAAATTATACATGTTTATTGATACATTGTGTCATGGATTAGCTTAAGAAACACATTAATTAAAGTGAAAAGATTACGCAAGAGTAGGAATGATAGGTGTTGCACCTTCGAACACGACAGAGATAATCAATGTCCTCAACAATCAATTTTATAATTGTCCAGCTAAACTTAGTTGCAGACATATATTCTTTCCAGTTAAGCCACTTTTCTGCATTAGCAGTCTGAAGCCCTTAATCTCTTTTGAAATTGATAGGCCAAAACATGTATTGACTCCTTGTGATGAATTAACTAATTAATTAGCCAAGTGAATTAATTAGGTTCAATTACATACAAGAAGCGTGGTAGCACAAACAAATCACCAATTAACTAGAGTATGCAGCGAAAAATAAATTGACATAGTGATTTGTTTACGAATAGGGAAAACCTACACGGCAAAAAACCCCACCGGGTGATTTTAAGGTCACCACTCTCGAAATTTCACTATTATCACAACAAGCGGTTACAAATAAAGGAATTCCAGTACCTTATACCAACCTACAGTTGAACCCTTACCCCAATACACAATTGGACTTGTTCTGTAGTGATGATTTCTCCTTTTAGTGCACGGCTCCCAAGTACGTGACTAACCAATTGCACGGATCCCAATACGCAACTTTAATCACCAACTAGAGAAGTTTGTTGGATGCAAAGTTCATCAATTCATCACATGATAAAGATCCAAAAGATGCTTGGTTACAAAATCCTATGGTGCACATACACAGCAACTTCTTCATAAGAGATGAACTAGGACAAAAATTGTCTCCAGTCACAATTTGCTTGAACAGAATTTGCTCAATGCTTGTGAAACTTGTGAACACTTTGACGACCCTTAAAATAATCCTTTTATATGTTTAGGGTTATGAGAAAAGAAGGCCCAAAGACATATTCACTGATTCTAAGAAAATCAGATCAAAATTCTTAAATTCTTAAACCTCGACAGATAGGAGCTATTGAGAAGCTGTCGAGCAGGTGTCGAGCACACGGGGGCTAGAACAGCTTTCTTAAGCTCGACAGATGCAGCTATTGAGATAGTTGTCGAGCTTTAATGAATTTGCACTATTTAGCTTGTTTTTTGGACAGACTTGAATGGCTTTTACACTTGATCTTAAAATAGGTTTCTTGAAGTATCAAACACATCCTAAATCTACCCAATTACAAGTAAAGTGTGTTTTGTCAAAGAATTAGCCAATTACATAAATATTGACATATGTTCTTAACAATGAATCACATATGTCATAACAATCTCCCCCTTTGGCAATCTGTGACAAAACCACAACAAACAAATGAACATATGAGAGAAGTCATAAATCACTTAACTTATACTCACTTGTTGAATACAATAAAATCTATCCTAACACAAACTCTTAAAAAACTTTGCAAGAAAAGAGTTTATGGCAAGTAGACTTTGACAACCTGTATTTCTAAAACACTTAAACAAAACTCATCAAGGCATCTTAGTGTGAAACAGAAATAATAGATTGCATACACGTAATAAGAAGCATGTGCATGAAGAGAGAAAAGAAACATGAATAGAGAATAAGTACAATGTATGTCAAAGGTACATGAGCAATGTATCTAAATAGAAAGAAAAGAAAAGAAAAGATACATCAAATCCCCACTACATCCCTCAAAATATCAACACTCCCCCTAACATGTCCTATACTAACTCTCCCCCTAAATATGACTACTCTCATAACATGTCCTATACTAACTCTCCCCCTAAGTATGACAACTCTCATAACAAAACTACTCCCCCTTTTTGTCATGAGTGACAAAGGGTAAGAGTGTCAAGTAGACATCTCATCAGCAGAGCCAGTATCTCCATCATCATCATCAGAAGCATCATTGTCATCACCATCATCATCATCATACTCAGCCTCAGACTCAGAAGCCATTGGAGGACGTGGAGGAGAAGCCTTAGAAGCGAAGCCACCCATGACTGCCTACCGCCGTGCAATACAGCCGACACGAACGTTCACCTGATACAACTCCGTAGAGAGTGTATTAAGGCAAGCATCCATGTGCTGAAGCTGTGCCATGATGTCTCCTAGAGTCACATCGCCCATAGAGGAGGAATGAGCGGATGTGGATGGGGCAGATTGAGATAAAGCTGAACGGGAGGGAGGAGCTGCTGACTAGTCTGTCGCGACCAAAACTGCGCCTCGCTACATTTAACGGTAGCGGCATTTATGGCACACATGACAGAGAAATGGTCGGATGAGGGAAAAGGAATGGAAAAATGGCTCAAAATCCACGTGATAGCTGAAGGGAAAATAAGCTTATCACGAGTAGCCGTATCCCTATAGACATCTAGAATGGAAAAAATAAAATGTGAGAGAAAATCTATAGGGAGATGCTCGAGAAGTGACAACAAAAATCGAGCACGAGGCTCTGTGATAGAATTATAGTGAGAAAGTGGATACAAAACAAAAGTCATTACCATGTTTAAGAATCTAGGACCTTTAGCAAAAGGTTTACATGATGTGAACTAATGCTCACCCCAGTCAGAATGGCGTTCACAGAAAGCAGAGATCATCTCGTTTTTGGACACGGTCCTCAAACGCTCACAACCGGGGTAGTCAAGATGCTCTACCCTCGGGACATGGAGCACATCAGACACCAACTCCGGTGTAAATATTATGTGCATACTTTGAACGCGAGTATGAAAGAGAGGTACTAAAAAATCAAATCCATGCATGTTGGAGTAAAACTCCTAAATAAGCACGGATGGCCAAGTGACCGGGATGTCACACAGTGACTCCCAACCCCAACTGTAAATGACAGTGGGTAGGTCAGTGTCGAAGAAGTCCGACAAAATAACTCGGCGTTCGAATGAACACCTCATTTAGAGAAGTTCTCTGAGAAGTCCTTTCAAGCATCCTCATCACGGAACCGAACAGAGGAGGGGGTAGAATCAGTAGAAATGGATGCCTCAGAATGAAGAGGGTTTCGGGATGGAACAGATTTACGTTTGGGTGTCATAGACACGACTAACGTAAACGAAAAAAGAGGGAGAAAAGGAGACGATTAAAAAAGCTCCAACATAGTTCAACAATATAACAAGTAGGAAAAATAAAGTACGTATGCATGGGAAATGCATGAACATGTGACATGCAAGAGAAATTATATCATGAACTCGGCCCAATCCAATCCTACTAGCACACAAACTGATCGACATGTATAACACACAACTAAATGCATGAAAATACAGTTATAATGCATATGAAATGCAATGCATGAAGTTTTTAAGATCAAATCTTCAAAACCCATCCCAAAAATTTCACAAAAGCCTCAACAATTTTGAAAAACCCTAAAATTTTGAAAAAAATCCCGAAACCTAGATTTCAAAACATGAAATGCATGTAAATGAAAGAAATTAGAAGCTTACCAAGTGAAGAAAGTATTGAGAAAGCTTGAAAAACACTTGGGTAGAGGTTTGGAGTGAGAGAAACTGTTTTGGGAGGTGAAAAACCAGAGGTATCGAGAGAGAGATCAGGAGAAATGAAGAACCGGATTGCACTGAACCTTTATATAGAAGGTTAGTAAATCTCGACAGATAGAGGTGTCGAGAGGTGTTGAGCCATGTGTCAAAGGAGGTATTGAGATTTTGGCCGTCGATAGATGAGGGTGTCGAGAATGTGTCGAGGGACAAGACAAGAATGGATAAAAGAAGCTCGATCAATCCACTAGCTATCGGGAAGTCAAAAACTTTCTTGATCGATCCACTAGGTGTTGAGACAGGTGTCGAGATTGCGATAAGAAACAGCTTAAGAGCTCGACAAATAGCTAGGTGTTGAGAAGCTGTCGAGATTGCTTAAAAATAGTTTTTCAAGAAGAGAAATAACACAGACATGAATGCAATCAAGTATGCAACTCAACCAAGAATCCAATCAACAAATTAAGCTCTCAAATCATCTCTCAACAATAATTTTAAGCACATGGATCTCAAAAACACACACACTAAACAAGTCTAACCAATTTTATATTTCAAAAATAAGTCAAGACAGTTTAGTGAGCATACATTAGCACATGTAAAACTTATGATGGTCAAATCACATAGTACCTGCACATGTATTAAGAGTAGCAAGAAATATTGCGTGTTGTGTGAAAAACATCGCAAGATTGCAAATGTGTATGCATGTTATGACGATTTAAGATATGAGAAAATCACTTTAACTCGCACACAATCATAACTATTTGATGGGGACTATCACCTTTGAGGTACATCCTATAACTCCCACATTTCCTAGAAAACACGCTTGCAATCATATTTAAAAGCATTTTTGATCTTTTTGCTTTTTAATTTTTCTTTTAAGTAAACCATGCATGGGCATATATAAGAAAGAAAATAATATCCAATGATGTTAAGCTTTTGACATTGCACTTTTGCTATGCCGAAGCATACAGATGTCATTGACATTGCACTTTTGCTATGCCAAAGCATACGAATGTCATTTCATGAATGGTGGGTAACAGTGGTGAGATTGTTATTTATGCCTTTCTCTTAGGATTTTCTAGTTCCATCGTCAAAAAGAGTAATATGAGTGTTAAGTATAAGAGATCACTTAACCTTACTCATCACAAACACGAGCCACAAAACTCACTTGCTTAGTTGTGCATAGAGATGCTCATCTAAGCTACAAATGATACAAAGTTTAGAAAACTTTGTTTCAATGGCCATTCAAGGTACACAAGTACCAATGTATACAAAACACACACTGTTTTTGTATTTTTCTAATTTTTCAATTTTTTTAAAACAAAATAAAGCAAAACTGAAAAATAAACAAATAAAAACATGTTAAGCAAAGCAAAGCAACAAAACTAGATTGACTCAAAACTTAAAAGCAAAACACACAAGTTATGCAAAAACAAAAATACAAAGAGAGAGAAGAAGGTGATAGAATCACTTGGAACCCTTTTCCTTCCATATTATGGAGGAACCTTTCCTTTGATTAAATCCTTGAACCGGTAGTGAGAGGGAAGAATTAAAACCGTTCAAGTTGAAAAGAAACATAAAGGCTTTGAGAAGATCTCCAAGAGGAGCAAGAGAGGATTGAAGCTGATTTTAGCTTCCAGATGCCATCATGCCGTTGCTCTGTTGAGTGGCTACAATGATGACAGAGATGCTGCTTCTTTTGTTTAGACTTTTGAGCGTTAGTCTTCTTAGCCCTAGGGTTTTTAACATCTTTCTTATCATGTTTAGGGGTTGCTCCTAAGATAGATTTACCTTTGTCTAAGTTCTCACTAGCTAATTCGTCTTTAACAACATTGTTCTCAAATTCAATATTATTAGCAAGAGGAACAAAAACAGTAGTACTAGTAGAAGCAATATTAGATAAAGAAAGACCATACCCCAAACCTGTTCGATCTGAAGCAGATTTCTGAATGCTGAGCATCTCGTCAAGCTTCGCACTTGAAGTCCTTTCCAATTGAGCTCTAACTTGAAATAGCTCTGCTTCAAGCTTCTTGGTCTTCTCAACCAAAAAATTGTTCTCAAACTTCAGTGCTCCAATAGTCTGATTTACTTCATCAAACTTTGTGGAAAGCTCTTCACGATCAAGTTCCACATCACTGAGCTTCTTGGTGGCCAGCCTATAGAGTTTCTCGTGTTTCTTAAAAAGCTTGTACAGTTTCTCATAGGCTGTATGGATGTCATCTTAATCATCCATCTTCTCAAACTTGGACTCCACCAATTCTTCTTCTTCATCCACATCTTCAACAATCCCCTCAGTAGGATTAATAGTGGCAGTGAAGGCATTCAAGATTCTGTCATCCTTATTGTCGGAATCATCATTAGGCTCATTATCACTCAAAGTAGCATCAAGTGCCTTGCTCTTCCCAATGCTTTTGAGATATGTGGAACACTCTTGCTTCATGTGACCGAAGCCTTGGCACCCAAAGCACTTAGGTCCTGGGGGAACAGTGTATTGACTGCCATCCCTAGCATCTTTCTTCTCTTTATCTTGGCTCTTGAATTGAAAAGAGCTAGATTGCCTATGGTCCTTGCCGAGGCCCTTCCCATTAGCATTCTTCATGAACTTCTTGAATTGCCTTGTAATGTAAGACTTCATTTTAGAATCCTCATCATCTGAAGACTCATCAGTTTCACTACTCTTGGCCTTCAATGCCATGCTCTTGCCCTTACCCAACTTGCCAATTCTTATTAACCCTAGCTCGTAGGTCTGTAGATTTCCAACTAGCTCTGTGAAAGGAATCTTATCAATATCCTTTGATTCCCTTATCGCCGTGATATTGGCATGGAATCTCTCGGGTAGACATCTGAGCACCTTTCTCACAATCTTGGGTTCAGGAATGGTTTCCCCAAGATTAAAGGTTTGAGTTCACTATGTCCTTAAGCTTGGAATAGAACTCATCAAATGACTCATCCTCCTCCATCTTTATTTCTTCAAAGCTTGTAGTGAGCCTCTAAAACTTTGAATCCTTGACAACCTTTGTTCCCTCATAAGTTGTCTAGAGGATGTTCCATGCTTCCTTAGTAGTTTCAGTGGAGGATATCTTCTTGAACTCCTCATTAGTGACCGCACTGAATAAAGCATTCAATGCTCTACTGTTGAAGTTTGCCGCCTTGATCTTTGCATCATCCCAATCGGTCGGCGCTTCCTTCGACTTGGTCTAGCCAATCTCTACAGCTTGCCATACCTTCTCATCTAAAGGCTGCAAGAAAGCTCTTTTGCGTACTTTCTAGTATGCATAGTTAGTGTCATCAAATAAAGGAGGTATAATTAATGACTGTCCTCTATCCATGACAAACAGGGGTCAATGGATCAACACAACAAAGATTAACCTAATCAGAGTGTGCCTACTCTGATACCACTTGATAGGCCAAAACACGTATTGACCTCTTGTGATGAATTAACCAATTAATTAGCCAAGTGAATTAATTAGGTTCAATTACATACAACAAGCGTGGTAGCACAAACAAATCACCAATTAACTAGAGTATGCAGCGGAAAATAAATTGACACAGTGATTTGTAATGGAGAAAACCTATACGGCAAAAAACCCCACCGGGTGATTTTAAGGTCACCACTCTCAAAATTTCACTATTATCACAACAAGCGGTTACAAATAAAGGAATCCCAGTACCTTATACCAACCTATAATTGAACCGTTATCCCAATACACAATTGGGCTTGTTCTGTAGTGACAATTTCTCCTTTTGATGTACGGCTCCCAAGTACGTGACTAACCAATTGCACGGATCCCAGTACGCGACTTCAATCACCAATTAGAGAAGTTTGTTGGTTGCAAAGTTCTTTAGTTCATCACACGATAAAGATCCAAAAGATGCTTGGTCACAAAACCCTATGATGCACATATACAGCAACTTCTTCACAAGAGATGAACTAGGACAAAAACTTTGTCTCCGGTCACAATTTGCTTAAACAGACTTTGCTCAATACTTGTGCAACTTGCGAACACTTTGACGGCCCTTAAAATAATCATTTTATATGTCTAGGGTTATGAGAAAAGAAGGCCCAAAGACATATTCATGGATTTCAAGAAAATTAGATCAGAATTCTGAAATTCTTAAACCTCGACAGATAGGAGCTGTCAAGTAGGTGCCGAGCACACGGGCTGGAACAGCTTTCTTAAGCTTGATAGATGCAGTTGTCGAGCTTTAAGGAATTTGCACTATTTAGCTTATTCTTGAACAGACTTGAATGGCTTTAACACTTGATCTTGAAACAGGTTTCTTGAAGTATCAAACACATCCTAAATCTACCCAATTACAAGTAAAGTGCGTTTTGTCAAAGGATTAGCCAATTACATAAATATTGACATATGTTCCTAACAATGAATCACATATGTCCTAGCAGAAATAGTCCTACTTTGGCATTTTAGGCACTTTGATATTACTAGCAACGTTTCAGGAAGATTTACATTCACCCCCTTGCCCCCTTGATCATCAGTTTTATTATGAGTAATGTGAACATTTTCAAAACGATTTGACAACAAATTTTATGTGATAAGTTGTTATTGATTTTAATTTTAACCCACTACTAAAATAATTTTTTTGCCATTATTAACAATCAGTAATAACTAATAACATACCTCTCGAATTTGTTATGAAAATATTTTGAATGTAGCACTTCTTGTTTTATTAACAACAATGGTAAATGTTAAGTTCTAAGAAATTAGGAACTAATGTATTAGAACTTCAATTTGTAATGTTGGCAAACCATGATCAAAACAATCTTTATCTTGTTTTTAGACTTGCTCAAAGTATGACTTTTTATGTAAAGTTGGAATCGAGTTACTGCAGAATTCCCTATGTAGTTCTGCCTGGCTTGATCGATCGAGAATTAGACTTGACCGATCGAAAGTCGCGCAGATTTTTTTTCTGCAGAATTTTTCAACTCAGCCCTAGCCCATTTAATTTGTAGGGTTTTATGTTTTGCCCTAAGTATAAAAGGGAAAACCCTAGCCACGTTTTTAGAGTTCTGAATGCTGTGTTTGTGAGTCTAATTGTTAGATCTAGAGGTGTTTACCTTCACATACACTTAGGGTTTCCAAACTCTAGATTCATGTCAAGAGATTGGTAAATCATACAGTTGCAAAACAAAAGAGCTTCAAGATATACAAGCAGGTGTGCTTGTGCTATGTTGAGAATTCAAGGAAAGAAGGAGTCCGTGGTCTCGGAGCTGTCACGTGGTCGTGGTAGTAAGTTTCCTACAGGCAGGTAGCAATAGGATGTTAGTGGTCTAAGTCTCTATTATGTAAACTTCGATTCTTTCATAGTGAATTTGTTTTACCTTGAGGATAGCTAGGTTAAATCCTCCCTAGGTTTTTTACCGGTTTGATTTTCCTGGGTCATCATATCATGTGTTCTTTATTATTCCACACCTTTGCATGATATGATATATTTGTGTTAACCTAGATCTGAATAATTTACCTAAATTAATCACTTGGCTAAATAACTAGGTTAATTTGTTTGGGTTTAAGGGGTCTAAACAATATTACAAGTGGTATCAGAGCGGGTAGCTTTTTGTTTTTGATCTTTTGATCTTTGAGCTGATCCTTGACCCCTGTTGTTATGGATCTCCCTACAATCTTCTCATTAGTTTGCCACATTGTCTACTTGGTGTGCTTGTCTTTTACCATGTGTGTTAAAATTTTTCTTGAGTGTCTTGGTATAATCACATATGATAATAATTACATGTGCTATACTGCTTTAACCGCCTTAAAGGCACGTGATTCTTGTCTTTGGTATTTGGATAGTGATTGTTCCAGGCACATGACAGGAAATAAAGTTTTGTTCAAGACACTCTTCGAAGGAAAGATTGGAACAGTCACATTTGGAGATGGAAGCAAATCTGTGATCAGAGGCATTGGCACTGTGGATATTCCAGGATTTCCAGACTTTGAAGATGTTTGGTATGTTGATGGGTTGGAGGCTAACTTACTCAGCATAAGTCAGATTTGTGACAATAGACTGAATGTGTTCTTTAGTAAACATGAATGTGAAATACTTGATAGAGGAGATGACTGTATGTGTGTTGCTGTGAGGATAGCTGACAACTGTTATGGTATCACTCCAAGTATAAGTAACAAATGCTTCAGTGCTAAGATCAATCAAGTTGACTTATGGCATCAAAGGTTGGGACATGCCAGTCTCAAGCAATTAGAGAAAATTTCAAAATGTGATGCAATTATTGGGTTGCCCAAGTTTGAGAAGATTGAAAAATGCATCTGTGGACCATGTCAGATGGGTAAACAAGTGAAGTCCAAACATCCGTCTGTAACTGATGTTCAAACTACAAGACCTTTGGAGTTGCTGCACATTGATCTCATGGGTCCTGCTAGAGTTCAGAGTTTAGGTGGAAAGAAGTATATTCTCGTTGTTGTGGATGATTTTACCAGATTCACATGGGTTGTACTTTTGAAAGATAAAGCTGAGGCTCCTGAAAAGATGATCTATTTGTGCAAGAAATTGCAAGTAGAAAAAGGAACTGTGACAACCAGAATTAGAAGTGACCATGGAAGAGAGTTTGAGAACACTAAACTGGCTACTTTTTGTAATAATCAAAGCACACATCAGGAATTCTCTTCACCCAAAACACCACAACAAAATGGAATAGTGGAAAGGAAGAATAGGGTTGTACAAGAAATGGCCCGTGTCATGCTCCATAACAAGAAGATGCCTAAATCCTTCTGGGGAGAAGCAGTTAACACTGCATGTCACACTCTCAATCGGGTATATTTCAGACCTAACTCCAAGCAAACTCCTTATGAACTCTGGAGAGGAAAGAAGCCTGTAGTCAAATACTTCAGAATATTTGGCAGTGACTGTTACATTTTACATGATAGAGAGAACTTGGAAAAATTTGATGCTAAGAGTGACAAGGGTTATTTTCTGGGATACTCTTCCACCAGAAAATTTGAGAACTAAAACAGTCATGGAGTCTTCAAATGTTGTGATCAATGATGAATTAAGTTCAGATGGTCATTCAGAAAATGCATCACCAGTTCAAGAACAGGTTATGGAAGTTGATGACTCTCTACCTGAAAATTATGTGGGAAAGCACACTGAGGAAGAGTTGATGTTATTGAATGATACAGCCTCTGTGCCATCAAGTTCAAAACCATCTACACTAGTTCATGAAACTCAACAAGAACAGAGAGAGTTTCAAGGTTCATCAGAACAGAAAGGTACTTCTACATCATTAGTCAAAGGTCCATCCTCTAGAGTTAAGTCGAACCATCCTGCTACTAATATATTGGGGAGTTTGAATGATAACATAAGATTGAGATCCAAAGCTTTAAATGTGATTACTCACTCATGCTATTTATCCCAATTTGAACCGACAAAAGTTGATGAAGCTCTACAAGATGTTGATTGGGTGAATTCTATTCATGAAGAACTTCATCAGTTTGTTCGGAATGATGTGTGGGAACTGGTTCCTAGACCAAAGGGAGTCAATATTATTGGAACCAAGTGGATTTTCAAGAACAAGTCAGATGAACATGGAACTTTTATCAGAAATAAATCTAGGCTTGTTGCTCAAGGATACACACAGGTAGAAGGGATTGATTTTGATGAGACTTTTGCACCTGTAGCAAGATTGGAATCTATTCGGATTCTCTTGGCAATAGCAAGTCATATGAACTTCAAGCTGTATCAAATGGATGTCAAGAGTGCTTTCTTAAATGGCATGTTGCAAGAAGAGGTATATGTTGAACAGCTGAAAGGTTTTGTTGATCCTCACAGGCCAGATGATGTCTACAAGTTGAAGAGAGCCCTCTATGGGTTGAAACAAGCTCCACGGGCTTGGTGTGATAGACTAACTGCATATCTCACAGACCATGGTTTTAAAAGAGGTTTAGCTGACACCACTCTCTTCATAAGAAAGGATAAAAATCCTTTTGTAGTTGCTCAAATTTATGTTGATGATATTGTTTTTGGTGCTACTAATGATTCTCTTGCTCAATCTTTTGCAAATGAAATGAAGGTCATGTTTGAGATGAGTATGGTTGGTGAACTAACTTATTTCTTGGGATTGCAGGTAAAGCAAACGGATGCTGGAATTTACATCAACCAAACTAAGTATGCACGAAATTTGGTCAAGAGATTTGGTCTTGACAAGGCTGCACATGCTAGGACACTAATGGCTGCTAATACAAAATTAACAAATGATCCATCAGGTGAGTCTGTTGATGTTGCATTATACCGAAGCATGATTGGTTGTCTTTTGTATTTAACTACTAGCCGGCCTGATATTGCCTTTAGTGTGAGTGTTTGTTCTAGATTTCAATCTAATCCTAAGGTTTCTCATTTAAATGCTGTTAAAATGATTATAAAATATGTTGCTGGAACTTGTGATTATGGATTATTTTACAGCAAAAAGTCCAATCTCTCTCTTGCTGGTTTTTCTGATTCTGATTGTGCTGGTAATGCTGATGATAGAAAAAGCACCACTAGTGGATGTTTTTATGTAGGTACAAATCTTGTTGCTTTGTCTACTGAGCGTCAGAATATATTGTTTCTTTGTCTACTGCAAAGGCAGAATATATTACTGCTGGAAGTTGTTGTTCACAGCTTCTTTGGATGAAAAAACTCTTGAGTGATTATGGAATATCACAGGACACCATGGTTGTTTATTGTGATAATTCTAGTGCTATAGATATCTCTAAGAATCCTATTCAACATTCTGAGACTAAGCACATTGAAATTAGATATCATTTCATTAGGGATTTAGTTGAAAGGAAAATTGTTGCTCTTGAGTATATTCCAACTGAGCGTCAGAATGCTGATATTTTCACCAAACCACTTGATAGAGGAAAGTTTGAGACTCTTCGTCAAGTTATTTGTGTGATTCTTTGTCCTTAAGTCTTTCTTGGCTTTCATGGTCTTTGTGCTTCAGTGTTCTATCTTTTGTGACCATTTTTTTTAGGATTTGCATTGCATAACATTCATGCATTTCATTCTAGGTTGTTTTATTTACTTTAAAAAAAATTGTGCAAAATGTGTTTTTGCTATATTTTTCTTAAATTTGAAGATAAGGTTGGTCAATCTATTTTGCATAACATGTTTATGTACCTTGTTTAGCTTGGATGAGCTTATTTTACTGCACTTTACTAGCTGAAATTTTTGTAGTGCATGTTGTGTGGGAAGATGTTATAGTTGTTGATCACTTGATCTTAATCTTGAAGTCATACGTCTTTGATTGTCGGACTTAAACTTTTTGAGAAAGGCATAAATAACCATCTCACCACTGTTTATTAGCCAATCATGAACACCTTAGTGCATATCGTAAGATTTTGTGCTCGAGAAAGTGTAGCACATGCACAAAAAGAACATAAGGTGTAGCCTCTATTAAAATGCTAAAATTGGTGTGTACATTATTGGGCTATAATAAATTCACAATTCAAATAAAATTGGTGTGTACATTATCCCGGCTTTGTTAACAGGTTTTTGATCAATTACAATTGATATTAATTATGAGGCAAATCAAGAAACTTACATGATTGCAAGCTTTTATTCTAGGAGATGTGAGAGTTATATGATGTAACTCTTTAAGTTATAGTCTCTTTCAAATTCATGTGATGAATTTTGTAGAAATTGTGATTAATCACTATGTGTATATCACCTCACATGTTTCTCTAGCTTCTGCTAGTTGCACACACTACACAAGTTATTCTCTGCTAAACTATGTACATTTTATTGTGTATTTTTTTGGTTTGACCAACCAAGTTTGAAAATTTCTTGAAATTGATGCAGAACATGTTTGCTGTTTGAGTTTTTTTTTTCTTAAGGGAATCTATAAGAAAATCTTGTTTTTGAAAATTTGGGATAAATACATGTGTTTTTGGAAAACATTTCATCTCATACTCATGCATTTTATTCATAAAATTTAATGCTTTGAGGAGTGTCAGCACAGAAATTGGTTTGTTTTTCAAAAATTTGTTTTTCCAGAATTTCGATCGATCGAAAATGTTTTTAAAAACCCTAGAAAGTTTCGGTGTGTTTCGATCGGTACTCGATTGGTTTTGGATCAATTGAAGGATTTTCGACCGATCGAATCTGTTTTTCGATCGATCGAAAATCAGGCTGAGTGTTTTTAAAAAGGAATTTCTTTCACGTGTTCTCCACTTTTCAAAAACTATTCCAATCCTTTTTTCTTCTCTCACCAACCGGTCAAGCCAACTTTTTGCTATTTTTGTCGTTTTCCTCCATTCTTTTTGTAAAGAATCTCTCTCCCAAGGCCGGTATGTCTCTTTTGCCCCTCCTTTTGATTTTATTTTCACTTTTCATGCATTTTTTTTTGCATTTTTGGGTATTTTCGGAATTTGTAGTTTTGGTGTTTTTGGTTTTGATTTTGGGTGTTTTTCTTTTTAAATTAATAATGGGTTTTTGTGGGGACACCATATACAAGTACAACAAGTGGTTTAATTTGATTAATTTGGTGTTTTGTGGACAATTTGAAAATCTAGGGCTTGAAATTGATGAATTTGGGGATTTTGTTCAAATTGATATAAATTGATGAAATTGGCTTGTTAGATTGATTAATTTGATCATTATATTGTGTTTCTTAACTGTTGTGATAATCAATTTCTCAATTTATTATGTTTTGAAAAATTGGGTTTTTCTAAATTGGGTATTTTTTATTTAAATTTCATGCTCAAGCCAATTTTGTTAATTTGGATTATATTTGAACTATGTCACTGCATTAGTTCATGCATCATTTGATTATCATGCTCATGCATCATATAGATTGATATTTCTATATTTTATGCTGTGCTAACTTGTAGTCTACCCGTTTCTCTATTTTTTTTTGTCTTTGTCCTTTTTCTGTCCGTGTCTCTCTATCCTTGGCACCATGCCTAGGAAAACCAGAGCCCATAGGACTTCTGTTCCTTCTCCTTCTTTTGATAGTGATCGGTTTTCTAGTGAGAAGAACCAAGAGACATACGAGACTCTTAACCTTAGGCGTCATATTCGGGGTGAGCGTAGGGTCATTTTAGATGACGTTGATCCTGAGGTGAGATGTAATTTTGAGCGTCAGGGTTGGTTACCTTTGTTAGACATTGATCATCCGCCTCCAGCTACCTTGATTAGGGAGTTCTACTCGAACTTCTCTATCCACGTCTATGATACCAACACTCTAGTTAAGAGTTGGATACGAGGTGTGGAGTATCGCATTACCCCTTCGGTAGTGTTTGATGCTCTTGGGGTGCCTATTGTTGATCATCCGGTCTTTCCTTATGATGAGTTTCCACATCTTGATGACGTGATGTCTTACATCACTGGGTCTTCTATCCAGTGGGGTTCTGATCCTCGGATCACGTCTGCTGAGCTCTTTGAGCTTCATTATCTTTTCTTTAGGATTGCCTGTCATTCTTTATGGCCTATTTCTCATCTCCACACCATCCCTATTGAGCGGTGTGTGTTTTTGTATGCTCTTGTTACTGATGCTCCTATCAGTTTTCCACAACTGTTTCTTCGTTCTTTAAACGAAGTGCATCGGAGTAGTTCTACGGCTCATGCTTTATTCTTTCTTGTCTTTATTCATCGGATTCTTCTTCATCTAGGTTTAGGTGATTTCCCTGCTTCTGAGCCCGTTCACATTATTGCTCCTATAGGTGCTACCTTTCTAAGGCAAAGGGCTGCTCAACTTCGAGCTAGCTCTAAGCGTCCTAGGGTAGAGCCTTCTGGTGTCACTCCACCTCCTTCTTCTTCTACAGATGCTCCTACGGCTGAGACGTCTACTGATCTTGCTGCTGCTGCTGATGTTCCTCCATCTTCTCCTTCGAATGTTTCTGATATTCGTCGGACTTTGGACACTGTCATGACCGTTCAGGCGGCTCATGGTCAGCTTCTAGTGGATGTACTTGATGAGCTTCGTGCTTTGAGGGCAGATTTGGCGAGTTTTCATCGTTCTCCTCCGCCACCTCCTTTTGATGATGAGTGAGTGCCCTTTGGCAATTCGTCACAAAAAGGGGGAGTACATTCTATTGTGGAGTACATATCTTGTAGAGGAGATTTTTGTCTTAGGGGGAGTTTTGTATCTTGTTGTGATACTGAGGAGCTTATGAAGTCTTTTAGATTGTATCTAGGTGCTTCACTGTGTATTTACATTTTTGGCTCATGATAGGGGAGATATATTTGAGATACATTTTTATGTATATGTTTCTTGTTTCACTATGCTATATTGCTTATTGATTTATATTTATGATGTTATTCATGATATATGTCTTTATTTTGTGTTATGTGAAATCATGAAGTTTTTTTGTTACTTGTATTTTCCACACATGCATTTATGTGTTTGTTAAGTGTTACAAGAATATACAGGTTGATTCAGTCGTGCTGCTGTCTATTTTTGCAACTGATAGATAGTAGTTAGGTTGAATTTGTTTAGTGGCTATTGTTTTGTAATGGGTTGTTTATTTTGTAAACTTTGAGTTTTTGTTAAGTATGTGTTTTGTCACGGATTGCCAAAGGGGGAGTTTGTTAGGTTCTAAGAAATTAGGAACTAATGTATTAGAACTTCAATTTGTAATATTGGCAAACCATAATCAAAACAATCTTTAGTCTTGTTTTTAGACTTACTCAAAGTATGGCTTTTTATGTAAAGTTGGAATCGAGTTACTACAAAATTCACTGTGCAGTTCTGCCTAGTTCGATCGATTGAGAATTAGACACGATCGATCGAAAGTCGTGCAGATTGTTTTTCTGCATAATTTTTCAACTCAACCCTAGCCCATTTAATTTGTAGGGTTTTATGTTTTGCCTAAGTATATAAAGGAAAACCCTAGCCACGTTTTTAGAGTTCTGAATGCTGTGTTTGTAAATCTAATTGTTAGATCTAGAGGTGTTTACCTTCACATAGACTTAGGGTTTCCAAACTCTAGATTCATGTCAAGAGATTGGTAAATCATACAGTTGCAGAACAAAAGAGCTTCAAGATATACAAGCAGATGTGCTTGTGCTTTGTTGAGAATTCAAGGAAAGAAGGAGTCCGTGGTCTTGGAGCTGTCACGTGGTCGTGGTAGTAAGTTTCCTACAGGCAGGTAGTAATAGGATGTTAGTGGTCTAAGTCTCTATTGTGTAAACTTCGATTCTTTCATAGTAAATTCGTTTTACCTTGAGAATAGCTAGGTTAAATCCTCCCCAGGTTTTTTACCGGTTTGGTTTTCCTTAGTCATCATATCATGTGTTCTTTATTATTCTGCACCTTTGCATGATCTGATATATTTGTGTTAACTTAGATCTGCATAATTTACCTAAGTTAATCACTTGGCTAAATAACTAGGTTAATTTGTTTGGGTTTAAGGGGTCTAAACAATCTTACAGTAAATGATATGTTTTTCGTTACATGAAGACTTGTACATGAACCTTTAGACCTATTCCCTCGTGCAATACAATAATATAATAATATAATCAACTCTTGTATTAGTGTGCCATTTAATTTCACTTTTAAAAAACCAAAAAAAAAAACAAAAAACAAAAAAACTTTTGCATAAGTGGATTATATTATGTAAGTGCACAAAAATGAATTGAAGTGGACGAAAATAGGCTAAAATGGTCTAAATGAACCGAATTGGACCAAATAGAACAAAGTGGACTGAATGAAACAAAATAGGAACAAGGTGGACCGAATGGGACCGCAATGGACCGAATAGGACCAAAGAAAGCCTAGTAGGACCAAATTGGACCGAATAAGAATGAATGGACAAAATAGGACCAAAGTGAACATAATGGACCGAACAGGACTAAATTAAACCGATGAGGATAGAATGGAACGAATAGAACCAAAGTAGACAAAATGGACAGAATGACCCAAATAGAACTGAAGTGGACCAAAGTAAACAGAATGGACCAAATAGAACCAATGTGGACCAAAGTGGACAAAATAGGACTAATGTGGACCGAATAGAGCCAATACGGACCGAATAGACCGAATAGGATTAAAGTGGACTGAATAAGACCGAATAGGACCAAATTGGACTGAAGTGGATATAATGGACCAAATACAACCAATGTGAATTGAATTAGACTTTTGAATATTTATCATTTTTATTGCCTTTTTAGGGCTCATATTTCTAATTTCTAATGTCTATTTTCTTGGTATTTTACCACTATTTTTTAACTGAAAACTAAAATGTTTAGCCCAAATATAATAAAATTTAATACTTTTCAACCCAAAATTAAGGAAAAAAATTGATTTTTTGAGCTAATTTTTGAAAAGGCAACCTACAAAAAAAATCAATTTAAGGCCCAATTAGTCTAAAATGGATTGAAGGGGACCAAAATTGACCGAATTGGACCAAAATTGATCGACTGGGACTGAAGTAGACCTAACTAGACCGAATATAAATTATTTAATTTTTAGGGAGAAAAAATTATCTTCAACAAATTTTAGAGAAAAAATTATACATTATAATGCTAAACAAAATAATTATTTATTCTCACGCATTACATAAGTCTGCGATTAGTTATAATAAAAGACAAAAATTTTTAATAAAAGCAATAAATAAATGTTCTGCTATTTAGAAGAAGTTTTGCTACCATTTGTTGTGCAATAACACTCAGATTAAAAAAAAATAACAGTAAAAAAAGATAAATCAACAACCATTCATAGAGCAAAAAAAATTATGTGGTTTAGTAATCAACTTATGGAGAGGGATATTAAATCCACTATTCTTAATAAATATTATAACGTACAGCTTCTATTAAATAGTTCTTGGGGGAAATTACAACTTATTCACCTGTAGTTTGGCCAAAATTTAAGTTGCTTACTTGTGATTTAAAATTTGACACTTTACTCACTTAAGATTAGCTCAGTTAGATTTTTATAACCAACCTCAGTTAAAAATAGCACTAAATATGTAATTTTACTCCACTTTTATGTCTATCTCCTCCAAAAATACAAAAAACATAAAAGGGGTAATTGTAGTAAACCCACATGTGATTTGGTTGGTTTTGACTAAGCCACCTGTGTTTTGAAAATTGTCACTTAACACTTGTGGATATCTCCATCTCTCATAGCTGATAGAAAAAAAAATCACATTTTAATATATAAAAAAAAAACATAAAAGAAAATGCATTAAACACCTCTTAAGAAAAACTTTCTCACATTATTTTCATGGGGCTCATTAACACAAGATTAGATTACTACAACTTTTGGTTGTGTATAATTAAACCACAAGGACACAAATTATTCATCGAAGAATAAAAGGGACACAAACGAAACAAACAGCGTGCTCACTTCTGATCTCGCGCTCAAATCTCTCCGATCTCATTACCGCTGCTCTCTGCTACTTCAATCTCAGCCGATCTAAACAATCAGGTTGCTCTGCTGCTCACCGCTGCTCCGATCTCATGAGTTGAATGATTCCTCTTCTCACGATTTCGTTTTTCTTGTTTCTTTGTTTTGCTTCCCGGTCTGGGGTTTTGGGCAGTGGCTAACGGCAGTGGTGGTGTTGGAGGTGGTAGTTTGGTGAGTCTATGATTTAATGGTTCAGTGAGTTGGCTGTGGTGTTAGATTTGCTAGATTGCTGGGATTTTATTTTATTTTATTTTATTTTTGCAGATTTTTTCTTACTTGCGAATTTGGGTTTTTTTTAGAGAACCCAGAAAAAGAGAGCAAAAGATAAAGGGTTAGAGTTTTAGAGAGAGAAAGCCTAGGCTAAAGATAGAATCCAGCAAACTAGTGGCACCTTTTATTAATTTTATTTTGTGATTGTTATATGAAGAATTAAGTAGTCAATTTTTGGATTTAGTAGTGGAAGGCTAGTGAATCTGTGGGTGTATGTTCACGTGGATTTGTGGCTTTGTTTGTGACTGTAGGTGTATTGGTTTTCTTGTCATTGTAATAGTATGTTTGGCAATTGCAATGTGCATTGGGTAAGAACATTAAACGCATCATTCCATATACATTTCTTAGTTTTGATTTTAACTCGTTCAACCCAAAAAATGAGCACCCCATTTCGTAATGGAGATTATTAATTTAAATTTATAAAATTACTTTATGGTTTGAAAAATTGCTTTGTCTACCCTCTTTTGTAAAACTTTGTGCTAATTATGTATATGAAAAATGATGATACAAATTTTATCTTGACTTGCTTTTTGATATTTTTCTTTTATGTTTTATGTGAAGAAGAAGAAAGAGGAGAGAGACATAAAATATATTGAAAAAGAGACATTTACCCCTATTTTTAACGGTGAGAAGGGAGAGGTGGGTTACGGAGGTCTAATGGATGGCACCTTAGGTGGGTTAAGTGATACTTTTTAAACTATGTGTTGACTTAGTTAAAGCCAGTCAAATCATAGGTGGATTAATTGCAATTACCCCAACATAAAAATACAATATCAAATAAGATAAAAAATAATTTAGCAAAATACTTGCATCATGAAAATTTAAACCATGCACAAGTATGCAATTTAAATTTCGGTCAAGTTTTAGGCGGGTAAGTATCATATTTTAAACTACAGGTAAGTAACTTAAATTTCAGTCAAACCACAAGTGGATAATTTGTAATTTGTCACCGTTCTTATCGTGAGCATCCTTTCAATCCTTAAAAAAAAAAAAAAAAAATTATACTTCTTATGAGAGTCTTCTCCTCTGTCAAGACACGAGAATTCCATCATTTTTTTCCACTTTGTGCAAATTCAACGGGTGTGGTTCCTAAGAATAATCCAATAACGGGTATTGCAAATAAAATGGCCAAACATATAATCAATAGTATTACATCAACTTAGACTAGTGAGCCCTGCAAACCTGCAGGAAATTCATTGAGCCAAAGTCTGCCTTCAGTACAATATTGAAGGTAATGGCTCTGCTAGTTTAGCAGCTCCACTATTATACAGTCTTTAGAAACAGAGTGCACTTCTGAAACGTTGAAGCATTAATTGGGCACATCCCCAACCTCAACAAACACACATACATATTAATTTTAGTGGAATGCCGTCCAAAGAGAATGAGTGATAGATAATGGATCTCCAGTAAGGGTAGCAATAATGACCTTAAAAATCAGTTTTATCATTTTCCAGCTATACCTACGGAAGTTCCTTCCAGTTAAGCCAAGCTGCTGGGCTACCAACCTTAACTTACTTTTGTTTTCTGCTCCACCAGTTGTTTGAAGGGCACGAACATTATTCCAACAGTCGTCGAAAATCATGTCCCGCGCACAAGCCACATGATATCGGCATTTGCCACAGTTCGAGACATAAACCCAGCCCCTAGTTTCCTTTGAAATTGTCCTACTTCGGCAAATTTGGCACTTCTTTGATGTGTGTGACAACATTTCACGAAGATATACAGTCACCCCATGATCATGATCCCTGTGATGTGGGAGCTTGAAACAACAAGGGTGAAGAACAATGTATGGTTTGTTTGTTGAGGACCAATACATGAAGCCTTGAACATTCTTGCCACATGCAACACAAACTAATCTAGTAGCAGCAAATCCAGATTGAGACGCACCGTGAAATATGAAGTGGCAGTTCTTGAAGAATGGGTGAGTGATGTAGTTAGAAGCTATTAAGGCGCATTCCTCGTGAAGATAAAAGTCGCAGTTATGTTTGCACTGGTAACATGACCCAATCCCTAGCTCTTTGCATCCATTGCACTTAAAACGGCTTTGGTTACACACCAGTTTAAGCTGATGCTCGTGGCTATAGTGCTGTATCTCAGCAATTCCGGACATATCTTCTCAGAAGATTGACCTAATTAATATCCTCGCCTGCAAGCCTTTTCGTGTTTCTTGTCGATCCCACAACTCCTGGACAATTGAAGTGAAAATAAACGTGAATTTGGAGTTTGATCAAATTAACAATAATTAAAAAAAAAAAAAAACGGTTAAGAATACCTTTAATTACTCACAATAATTTTTTTTTTTTTTTTTTTTTCAGTTTCTCTCCTCGCTTGTGGGAGCTGTCTCTCTCGTTATTACGAGATATTCCTCCCCTAGGGTTTCCTAAGGGTTTGTTTTTTTTTCTTTTGTTTTCTAAACCTGGTTAGCATGGCGGAAGAGGTTACTAGTGTTCTGGAGAGGATGAAGTTGACGCCGGAGGAGGAAGAGATTATTGAGATTCCGAATGAAGGACGTAGAGAAGGGATGGAGAGTTGTGCACTTAGTCTGATTGGAAAGTTTCTTACATGTCGGCCGTTCAATAGGAAGGCAGCCATAACTACGCTGAAAAGGGCTTGGGGTTTGGAGGACGGTGTTCAGATGATAGAGGTGGGAACAAATTTATTTCAACTCAAATTCCAATCTGAGTTTGAGATGAATCGAGTGTTTAAGGGTGGGCCGTGGTCCTTTGATAATCAGGTTTTGATGTTGGTTCGTTGGAAAGTAGGGATGACAGCGGATAACGTTAAGTTTGAGACGGTTCCTCTTTGGGTGCAAATCTGGGGCACTCCTTTTGATTTGGTGTCGCCTACAATTGCAGAGACAGTGGGCAATAGACTAGGTTCGGTGGTTGAGGTTGAGAAAAAACAGAAGCTTGAGGGACAGAGTTACTTTATGAGGGTAAAGATTGATATTCCAATTGCAAAACCGATCAGGAGAGGGGCTTTTTTGGCTGGTTCAGATGGCAAAAGTCACTGGGTTTCTTTTAAATACGAGCGACTTCCCTTGTTTTGCTATTATTGTGGTTTGCTAGGCCATGATTTAAAGCACTGTGCTCCATATTTTGCTGTAACCAAGAATGAGGGGGAGGTTGTTTGTCAATATGGGGACTGGTTGAAGGTTACGGGAGGCCGGACTCGATCACCTACTCGTAGAAGGTATGATAAGGAGACGGTCGGAGGGGAGTTTGGATGGAGAAAGGACCGGTTTGGGCAGGGTAACCGCGAAGCAACCACTGGAGATGGCGGAGAAACAGTTCAAACTCCTAAGGATCAGGATGTGAAACGTAATGGAGGAAACTACGAAAATCAGGGAACAGATTTGGAAGGAATACACGTGGCAACTGAAATTAAGGGAATCGTGGAGATAAATAAGGAAGATATGGGATCTACTGTACCTAAAGCTATACACACGGCGCCAGATTCAATTGTAAGAGATGTGGCTGAAGTGGATGATTCCATGCACGTGATGATTATGGACCCGGATTGTGGGCTTCAAAACCCAAAACAAAAAGCCACTTGGACCAGGCTTAGACGAATGGAAATTGGGCCTGTGGAATTTTTCAAAGAGGGAGTTGGGTCTGTATTGGGAAAAAGAATTACAGGCAAAGAGGATAGCAAACTAGTTGGAGAGGAACAGCATGCAATTGGGAAACGGGTAAAGAGTAGAAATGTTTCTAACTCAGAGGAAACGGCGGGGGTGTCCATGCACCCTTGCCGAACACAATGAAACTCCTAAGTTGGAACTGCCAAGGGCTTGGGAACCCTTGGACAGTTCGAAGCCTTCACAAATTAGTGAGGGATCAAGTTCCCACAGTTTGTTTCTTAATGGAGACTAGACTAGATAAAGAAGGGTTTAAAAAACATGGCAGAGAGTTGCCTTTTCCGAATAGTTTCATCATTAAAAAGCCTTATTCTGGGGGAGGTCTAGCATTGCTATGGAAGTCTGAAGTTAAATTAGATGTTGTTAATTTTACTGACAACCACATTTTGGCGAAGGTGGTTGAAGAGGATGGTTTTACTTGGTTTCTTACATGTTTCTATGGGTGGCCAGAAGCGAGTGAAAAAAAGAAGTCTTGGGCACTATTGTCTCATATTTCGTCGTTGATAGAGGGGCCTTGGTGTTGTGTAGGAGATTTCAATGCAATTCTTCATCAGTAAGAAAAGCAAAGCAGACATCCACCTCAGTACAAACAGATGGAAGATTTTCAAGCAGTGTTGGAGGGGTGTAATTTATTTGATTTGGGATTTCAAGGGTATAAGTTCACATGGAACAATAAAAGACCTGGTGCAGCAAATACTAGAGAACGTTTAGATCGGGTTGTTGTAAACAGGGAATGGAAGGAAAAATTTTCTGCTAGCACTTTAATCCATGGGTTCAGCCATGCCTCTGATCATGTCCCACTTTTCCTTCATATTAGAACAAACCGTGTTTTTAGGGGAGGAGGATCACGTGGATTCAGATTTGAAGAATCTTGGCTGATGTGGGATGAATGTGAGAAGGTGGTCACGGAGTCTTGGGTTAATTTGGACGGAGAGGCAGCTGGGTTAAGTGCAACGGTGGACAAGATTAAGAGATGTGGAGTAGATTTACTTGCCTGGGGTTCCCCCAAAACAGCCCCTAATACGGATGAGATTAAACAATTATCTAAGAAGATTGAGAGAATGAATGGGGAAGAGTTAACGGAGGAGAGCAGAGAGGAAATTCTGACAGCAAGCAAAAGATTAGATGACCTTCTACTTAAGCAGGAAATTTTTTGGGCACAAAGATCGCGGGTATCCTGGCTAAAATATGGAGATAGGAATACAAAATTTTTTCACTCAAAAGCTTCCCAAAGACGTAAACAAAATTTCATCCATGGCATTGAGAATCAAAATGGTAATTGGGTGGAGGACATTACAGATGTGGCGGAGGTGGCTGTCAATTATTTTGAGACTATTTTTCATTCAGGCACATGTGAAAGGATGGTGGAATGTCTCAATTCTGTTCCTCAAAAGGTGACTAATGATATGAGGGATGAGTTGTCTAGGCCGTTTACTATGGAGGAAGTAAAAGCAGCATTATTTCAAATGGGACCTACTAAAGCACCGGGACCCGATGGTATGAATGCTCTCTTCTATCAAAAGTTTTGGCACATTGTTGGTAATGATATTAGCTCTGCTGTGTTAGAATTTTTGAATTCTGGAATTATGATACCTGAGATTAATTATACACATCTTGTTCTTATTCCTAAAATTAAGTCCCCGAAGAAGATGTCTGATTTCAGACCTATTAGTTTGTGCAATGTTATTTACAAAATAATTTCTAAAGTGCTAGCTAATAGACTGAAGATCTTATTACCCCAGTTGATTTCTCCCACTCAAAGTGCTTTTGTGCCTGGCCGTCTAATTACTGATAATGTAATGATAGCCTATGAAACTTTACATGCTATGCATAGGAGTAAAAAAGGGAAAAAAGGAGTTCTAGCTTTGAAATTAGATGTGAGTAAGGCTTATGACCGAGTAGAATGGGCCTTTTTGAGGGGTGTGATGGTTAGGCTGGGATTTCCTGAGGATTGGATCAATAGGGTGATGAACTGTGTTACCACATCTTCCTTCTCGGTTCATATTAATGGTAAAGCATATGGAAATATTACTCCATCAAGAGGGCTCCGTCAAGGGGACCCTTTATCACCTTATCTGTTTCTTTTATGTGCAGAAGGGTTCACCTCTATGCTTGCCAAAGCTGAATATGAGGGGCAGATCCATGGTGTTCAGATTTGCAGAAGGGCGCCTAGTATTTCTAACTTGCTTTTTGCAGATGATTCTTTGATTTTTTGTCAGGCAAACCAGGAAGAAGTGCAGGTGATTTCTGATACGCTGCAGTTGTACTCTGAAGCTTCTGGTCAATGTATTAATTTTGAGAAGTCATCGGTTTATTTTAGTGGAAATACATCTGACAGTCAGAAGCAATGGATTAAACAAGCTTTGGGAGTGAAGGAAGTGGATAGGTTTGATACTTATTTGGGTTTACCGACTTTGGTTGGCAGAGCCAAGTACCGAACATTTGCATATCTTAAGGAGTGGGTTTGGAAAAAACTTCAGGGTTGGAAGGGTAGAATACTTTCTCGTGCAGGAAAAGAAATTCTGATCAAAGCAGTGGCCCAATCAATTCCAACATATACTATGGGAGTGTTTTTATTGCCTATAAAGCTTTGTATTGAATTAGATGCTCTCTGTGCAAGATTTTGGTGGGGGCAGACTGGTGATGAACGGAAAATTCATTGGAAGAGTTGGAGTTTTTTGACGAAACCAAAGAAGGAGGGTGGTATAGGATTTCGGGATCTTAGGAGCTTTAATTTAGCTATGCTGGCTAAACAAGGTTGGCGGATGTTACAAGACCAAAATTCATTATTATCCAGATGCTTTAAGGCCAAATACTTTCCGAGGTGTAGTTTTTTGGAGGCAGCTGATTGTCCTAACAGCTCTTATGTTTGGAAGAGTGTGCTTGCTGCTCAACAAATACTGAAAAAGGGGTGTTACTGGAGGGTGGGAACGGGTTCTTCAATCCGAGTAATGGAAGATAAATGGATTCCAAATCATCCCGGTAATAAAATTCTGTTTCATACTGAATATGAGGAATGGGAATGGAGAGTCTCGGATTTAATTGATTGGAGGGTGCGTCAATGGGATAGGGAAAGAATCTATACAACATTCAATCCATTTGATGCGGAGGCAATTCTTAAAATTCCGTTGAGTAGAAGGCAAGTGCAAGATAGAGTGTTGTGGATGTATTGTCGCAATGGAAAGTATGCAGTCAAATCTGGGTATTTGGTTGCTCGCATGTTAGCTGAAAATGCTAGTGGCAGAGAAGAGAGTTCGGAACAACGGGAAGATCATCAGGTCTAGACTCAGCTTTGGAAGCTCCGGGTTCCTAACAAAATTAAAATTTTTGGGTGGCGGGCTTGTCTCAATATTTTGCCATCAAAGGTGAACTTAGCCCGAAGACAAATTCTGACTGAGGATAGGTGTGGAGTGTGCCAACGTTGTCCGGAAACTGTTATACATGCAATATGGGAATGCAGCGCTGCTCAAGATATTTGGGCTGGGACTTGTGCTCGGATACAAAAGTGTGGCTGTGAGATGGATGATTTTATGCAACTGTTTCAGTTTATGATGTCCAAGCTGTCGCTAGAGGAATTTGAGACTTTTTTGGTCCAATGTTGGCTTATTTGGCACCGTCGAAATGCTATGTTACACGGTGGAGTAATGCAACATCCTGAGCAACTAATTCGGAGAGCCACGGACTTTTTAAAGGAGTATAGGGATGCTCAGAGTTCACTTGAAGCAGGTTCGGTAACACCTGAACTTATGCAGAATTGGAAGCCTTCAACTGGTCAGCTGTACAAACTAAATTTTGATGCGGCTATGTTTGAGAATGGATCGGGAATAGGAGCTGTGATTCGTAATGCAGCAGGGGAGGTAATGGCAGCTTTATCTGCTAGGGGAGCAGTGGTGGTTGACAGTGAGGAGGCGGAAGCACTTGCATGTCGGAAAGCACTAGAGTTTGCTATAGATGCGGGGTTCTCAGAACTAATTGTCGAAGGAGATAATGCAATGGTAATCAAGGCTGTGTCTTCCTTGGCTCCAAACTGGTCTCGTCTGGGTGTGATTTATGATGACATTGGGTGTCTAGCAGCAGGCCTGCACTATGTGGTTTTTAATTGTATTAGACGTAGTGCCAATTCTGTGGCCCATTCATTAGCCCGGTATGCCAATGTATTAGATGAGGAAGTTGTGTGGTTGGAAGATTCGCCACCACCAGCTCGTGAGGCTTTGTTTTTTGATTCTTCTGGTATAAATGAATGAAGTTTTGATTGGGTTTTCAAAAAAAAAAAAAGGTATGAAAGAAACTTAATTCCTTTTCTTAATCTGCCTTTTTGAGAAACTATATAAAGTACGTGGAGAGGAGAGAGTTCGCTCTTGGTCTTCTCTCCTTTCTTGGTGGCATAGAAATAAAAAATGGTTGACGTCCTTTATACGAGTCTCACTCTCATTCTAGAATAACCTAAAACTAATAATAATAATAATAATAATAATAATAACTAGTTGCCTAACTCGTGCTATGCACAAAAACATACCTATTTGTGAGGTAAACTAAAATACTTTACGAAATCTTAAATTGATTGAGAAACTACATTATTGCATGCGATTTGCTCTTGTATGACTTCAATTTGTTATATAATTTGATAAAGAAATCATTACTTGAATGTGTAATGGTTTACAAAAAATTTGTCAAATAGTTTCAGATACTGCAAAAAAAAAAAAAAAAAAAAAAAAAAAAAAAAAAAACTCAAAAATTCAGATATTAAAACTTCTGAAAGACCAAAAAATATTAAAGAATCAGATGATTCACTGTTTAAAAATTATCGAAACAATACAAAATATATATGACTAAACAAAAGAGAAATATAATGTTTAAAAATTATTGAAACAATACAAAATATATATGACTAAACAAAAGAAAAATATAAGAAAAAAAATAGATTACATTCAAAAGAATAATCCATAACTAAAAATTTTGAAAGGAATCAAAAGATTCAAAGTCTAAAAATTATAGATAATGTGTGTGTGTGTGTGTGTGTGTGTGTGTGTGTGTGTGTGTGTGTGTGTACGCGCGTGTGTGCATGTGTGACTACATAAATTTAGATGTTAAAACTTCCAAAATGCCAAAAAAATATTTATAATTAAATAATAAGGTATTGAAACAATTCAAAAAATATATGATTATTTAAAAGAGAAATATAAGAAATAACATAAAAAATATTGGGTTTGCGCTACTTTTATAGTGTTAATGATTAACTTCACAAATTTGGAGATAAGTTATTAACATTTGAGTTTGAGTTTAAGTTGAACTTATACAAAAATAGAGTTTCACTCTTTGTTAAATTTGAACTAAACAAAAATAATTTTATTTAAAGCAAATGATAATGATAATGATCCATTCTGTGTCACGAAATTCATCATTGGCTAAACAATTATTTGGTTATGCCATTTTTAAAGGCTTCAGTTTTATATATAGAATATATAGATTAGTGGATGAATGAAAACTTAAGACACTAAACACACATATTAAAAATAAAAAAAATAAAATAAAAAACTTCATCGCATGTGATGAGGTTAGTAGTAGTTATTATTATTTTTTTGCGATAGAAATTTATTCAAGTTATCTTTTTATTAAATTTTTTATAATAATTTTTTTAATGACAACTCCCTAAAAACAATTTTTAGATGATTACGATTTGAATATTCTAATTTAAATCATATTATAATATCAAAATATAGAATCCCAATGATGCCGTTAGTAGCATTATGATTAGATTAAAATTTTATCAAAAAAAAAAAAAAAAAAAAGCATTATGATTAGAATAGAATTTCATTTGTTCAATCGTGTTATTATACTCCACAGATTTTCATGTCGTTGTGAAATAAGTAACGATTGAATCAATGATGATATAATATTTTTATTATACATTTTATATGATTTAAACTCTCCTTTCTTGGTGGTATAGAAATAAAAAATGGTTGTAGTCCTTTATACGAGTTTCACTCTCATTCTAGAATAACCTAAAACTAAAAATAATAATGGATGAACATTCATTGTGAGCATCCACTAATGGTGACAAAAATTGACAAAGGAGATTCGCAATGAATGTTCATCCATTATTATTTTTAGTTTTAGGTTATTCTAGAATGAGAGTGAAACTCGTATAAAGGACGACAACCATTTTTTATTTCTATACCACCATGAAAGGAGAGTTTGAATCATATAAAATGTATAATAAAAATATTATATCATCATTGATTTAATCGTTGCTTATTTCACAACGACATGAAAATTTGTGGAGTATAATAACACAATTGAACAAATGAAATTTTTTGAAAGGCTAAAAAAAAATTTTTAGTTAATACATATATATATCTTATTTCGATCGTTTAGAAAAAAAAAACAAAAAAAAAAGATTTAATTGGATTTGAATTTCTAAAATTTCTGAAATAATTAACAAAGAAAAACATAACTCAACCAAACTCATGGACGTAAAACTCAATCTTCCACTAATGGTGACAAAAAATTGACGAAGAAAAAAAAGATTTAATTGGATTAGAATCTTTTAAAATTTCTAAAATAATTAACAAAGAAATATATAACAAAACCAATTAAGCTCGTTGTAGGACTCTTCCACTGATGGTGACAAAGAATTGACAAAGGTGACTCTGTCAAGTCTTTGAAGATATTTTTTCCACTAATGGTGACAAGAATTGATAAAGGAGATTCGCAATGAATGTTCATCCATTTGTGGAAGAGTCCTACAATGAGCTTAATGTAGGACTCTTCCACTGATGGATGAACATTCATTGCGAATCTCCTTTATCAATTTTTGTCACCATTAGTGGAAGAAATATCTTCAAAGACTTGACAAAGTCACCTTTGTCACCATCAGTGGAAGAGTCCTACAACGAGCTTAATTGGTTTTGTTATATATTTCTTTGTTAATTATTTTAGAAATTTTAAAAGATTCTAATCCAATTAAATCTTTTTTTTCTTCGTCAATTTTTTGTCACCATTAGGAAGATTGAGTTTTACGTCCATGAGTTTGGTTGAGTTATGTTTTTCTTTGTTAATTATTTCAGAAATTTTAGAAATTCTAATCCAATTAAATCTTTTTTTTTTCTAAATGATCGAAATAAGATATATATATATATATATATATTAACTAAAAGTTTTTTTTTAGCCTTTCAAAAAATTTCATTTGTTCAATTGTGTTATTATACTCCACAAATTTTTATGTCGTTGTGAAACAAGTAATGAATGAATCAATAATGATATAATTTTTTTATTATACATATTATATGATTCAAACTCTAAAGGGAAAAATGCCCATACAACCTCTAAACTTTTAACTACTGGCCAAAAAACCCCCCCTCAACTTTTATAAAGGCCAATTTACTCCTCAAACTATTCATACTTGCCAAATTAATACATCTGTTACTTCGGTGTTAAAAAACTAACGTTCAAATTGAAGAGAATCAATATTTTGTGAATACAGTGAAGATTCCAGAAGAACTCAATAAAGAAGAAGAAGATACACAGAGAGAGAGAGAGAGAGAGAGAGAGAGAGAGAGAGAGAGAGAGAGGTTGAAGAAAATTCTTGAAGAAAAGACTGAATTACAAGCATATCATATCTGAGTGAGAACAATCCTATATATAGAGTACAATCTATCACTAAACAGAATAAGTTAAGATCCAAACTATGCGGATCGATTCCCGTGAATTTAGGAACTATAACTACCTCTCTAACTAATATTTTGAACCAGCACTACCTAATGCTTAAGCCCACAGCTAGGTGACACCGTGTTTTGTATTCTGGACTAGAACCCACAGCTTAAAACAAAACGATGCGCATCATTTAAAACATAAAACAAAACGGTGCGCATCATATAGTTCATTAGTGAAACGGTGCGTGTTGAGTTGGCATTATTGTTGAGCTTACAGCTTGACCAGAAACAGAGTTATCTTCAACATCCCCCCTCAAACGACAGGGGGAGGAATCCACCAGGAGTTTGGAACGAATTAAGAGAAATGGAGGAGCAGATAAGGGCTTAGTAAATATATCTGCTAAATTGTCCTTGCCAGAAACAAACCCAACACAGAGATCTTTGCGAAGAACCTTTTCTCGAATAAAATGATAATCGACTTCCAAATGCTTTGTTCTGGAGTGAAAAACTGGATTGGCAGAGAGAGTAATGGCAGAAACATTATCACACCAAATAACAGGTACATAAGGAAGAAAAATCTTTAGTTCTTTGAATAAACTGCGAAGCCAAGAAAGCTTAGCTGCAGAAGTAGCCAATGCCCGGTACTCAGCCTCTGTAGATGATCTAGACACAGTATTTTGTTTCTTTGCAGACCATGAAATAGGATTTGGACCAAGAAAGACCAATAAGCTAGTAGTAGAGCGTCTATCAGTAGGGTCCCCTGCCCAATCTGCATCAGAGAAGGCAGTAAGAGTCAATGGACCTGGGGAGAAGCAAATTCCATGATTTAAAGTCCCTCGAATATATCTGAGAACACGCTTAGCAGCCTCCAAGTGAGTAGAAGTAGGCTTGCTCATGAACTGGCATAGCTGATGGACACTGAAGGCTAGATCAGGTCTGGTAAAAGTGAGATACTGAAGAGCACCCACCAGACTTCTATACTCAGTGGGATCAGACAAGGCAACACCAGAATGAGGGACCAAATGGGAGGATGGGCAGCAAGGAGTCTTGACAGGTTTAGAATTGGTCATATTGAACCTGTGTAATATATCAGAAGCATATTTGGACTGAGTGAGAGTGATGCCATACTTAGTGTGAGAAATTTGAATACCCAAGAAGTAGCTCAATGGCCCCAAATCTTTAAGTTCAAACACCTTACTGAGAGCAATAATAAATGAGGAAATCTGAGAAGGATTGTTGCATGTAATTATAATATCATCCACATATAATAGAAGGTAGATGAGTGTCAGAGGAATGAAAAATAAAGAGAGAGCTGTCAGCCATTGAAGCAATAAACCCCAAATGAAGAAGATGAAAAGTGAACCTTTCAAACCAAGCTCTAGGAGCTTGTTTGAGACTATACAAGGATTTATGAAGCTTGCACACATAGGAAGGATGATGAGGATCCACATAACCAAGTGGCTGTATCATTTAGACATCTTCTTTAAGAATGCCATGTAAGAAAGCATTAGAGACATCAAGTTGCCTCAAACCCCAATTGCAACTCACTGCAATAGCCAAAATAAGTCTCACTGTAGCAGGCTTTATAATAGGACTAAAGGTCTCATAGTAGTCAATCCCAGCTTGTTGATAAAATCCTTTAGCCACTAACCTGGCTTTGTACCTTGAAATAGATCCATCACTGTTTAACTTCAACTTGAATACCCACTTACAGCCAACAAGATTGACATGAGGAGGAGCAGGCACTAAGGACCAAATGTGTTGTCTTTGCAAAGCTTGGAACTCAGCATCCATGGCTTCACACCACTTGGGGTATTGAGAAGCAATTTTATAGTTTGGAGGTTCAGTAAAAGTGTAATCCATGACAGCCTTGTAGCACAATTTGGATTTGGGCTTAGAAATGCCACTCTTAGATCTGGTCTGCATAGGGTGCTGATTGAGAGGCATAGATGGTAAAACTTGTAAATCTGAAATATGTGTACTGGTAGGAACTGAGGGAGGTAGTGTATCAGTAGAGACACCAGAGGGCAGTGAAGCCAAGACAGGAGACTGTGAACAATGACCAAGGGGTACAGTTTGAGAAGTAATGGAGGGAGAGACATTTGTGGAAGAAGTAGAATGAGAATCAGATGTGGAATTAGGATGTGGACCTAGGATGGAAGATTGATTTGTAGAGTGAAAAAATAATTGATTGGACAACCAAGTGAGATCAGGTGACAAAGAAGGTGTAGGTGATGATTGAGATGTGTTGGTGTAAGAGAAAGGAAACTTAGACTCATCAAAAAGGACATGTCTTGAGGTATACAAGTGTTTAGTTTCAAAATCTAGACACAGATAGCCCTTAGTACCTACTGGATAACCAAGAAAAATACATTCTTTGGTTCTTGGTGCAAGTTTATGAGGGTTATAAGACCTGAGATTTGGATAACATGCACACCCAAACACTTTTAATTGAGAAATATCTGGTGGTAAAGAATAAAGTTTAGACCAAGGAGAAAGAAAACCAAGAACTGATGTAGGGAGTAGATTGATTAGTGTGACAGCAGTGAGGATAGCATAAGACCAATAGGAGGAAGGCATTTTAGTTTGTGACAAAAGTGTAATAGTGGTCTCAATAAGGTGTCTATGTTTTCTTTTTACAAGACCATTCTGCTGTGGAGTGTAGGGACAAGAAAGATGATGAATAATACCATGCTGCAAGAGATAAGTCTTGAACTCAGTAGAGGTGTACTCACCTCCACCATCTGATCTAAAGACTTTAATTTTAGCAGAAATTGGTTTTCAATCATAGCTTTGAACTGAACAAACTTGGTAAAGACCTCAGATTTGGATTTTAACAAATAAATCCAGGTAAACCTGGTGTAATGATCAATAAACAAAACATAGTATTTAAAACCATTAATTGAACACATTGGAGCAGGACCCCACAAATCTGAATGAACAAGTTCAAATGGACTTGATGCAGTAAACTGAGAATTGGAAAAGGGTAAATTGTGCATCTTTCCATACAAACAATGTGTACAAGAGTTATCTACAGCAGTACACTTATTCAAAAGAAGTTTGGCATCAGGAAACAAATGTTTGAGAGCTTGATCAGAAGGATGACCAAGCCTCAAGTGCCAAAGAGTTTTATTAACAACAGTATTACTAGAAACACTACTACAAGCTTTAGAAGACAAAGAAAGCTGTGTAGACTTGTGAGGGTAGATTGGATAGACTCCATCCTCACTCCTGCCCTGGTAAAGTATTTTCCCTGTGGCCAAAGCCTGAATGGAAATAATATTTTCATCAAAATAGCACCAACATTTATTGTCATGACAGATTTTATGAACTGAGGCAAGATTGGATGCAATAGAAGGGACTCTAAGCACATTGTTTAGATGAAGTGTAGATTGAGGAAGAGAAAGAGAAGCATTACCTAGGTGTGTGATAGGAAGATTTTGTCCATTGCCCACAGTAATCTGATCTTGACCATGGTAAGGTTTAGGAAAACTGAGATGATTCAAACTGGATGTAACATGATCTGTAGCAGCACTATCAGCAAGCCAAGGTTGATCTTGAGTGAGACAAGCATTTGATGCAGTGGCCATTGCAGCAAGCTTGGTAGGAGGATGCTTTCCCTGATAAGCATAGTCCATCCTATGATAGCAGTCAAGTGCTAAGTGACCAACCTTCCCACATATCTGACAGATTGGTCTTTCTGACCTAACTCCATTAGAATTAGGCTGAACTTGCTGGAACTGATTGAAATGAGTGAATTGAGAAGATTGGTGAGGTGATCCTCTTCCACCTCTACCACCTCTATTATTGTATTGACCTCTACCCCTTCCTCTATTGGAAGATGGATTAAAGCCATTGTTGCTAGGCTTAGGAGTAGCTGCTGCTGCCATAGCAAAAATATTATCTTTTATCTCAGAACCTTCATTTAGAGATTCTTCCTCTGCATTGAGCATGGTGGAGAGTTCATCAAAACTCAAAAGAGTACTCCTAGTTCTTATGGCTGATCTGAATGCATTGTACTCCTCAGGGAGTCCCTTGAGAGTAATGTGAAGCAATTCTTCATCATCCACAATTACTCCAACAGCTAGCAATTTATCTCTAACCACTTTGATTTTCTGCAGATATACATCCACAGACTCAGCACCTTTCTTGAGATTGTGAAGCTCGCCTTTAAGGTTCATGACATGTGACCTTGATATGGAGGAAAATCTGTTCTCCAAGACCTTCCAAACCTCTAAGGCTGATGAGCACCCTACAGTGAGTGCAAGAATGGAAGGAGTCAAGGTTGAGCTCATGAATGTTAATAAAGCCTTCTCCTTTGATTTCCACACCAAGAAATCTGGATTCACCACATCAGTATATGAACCAGAAAGATCCTTGAGAAATTTTTCAGGAATCAATTGTGGTTCTTCAATCAACTCCAACAAAGAGTAGGTTTCGAGCACCATTGTAATCTGATGCTTCCAAACTATATAGTTTGTATTATCCAATTTTATGGTCATCATGTTGGCCATATTGGAGAGAAGAAGAAGTGGCTGATTTAGTACATTCATTGAAGAACTGGAAGTTAATGATGATGTTGAAGAGGAGGCCATCGTTGAGCTTGTTGAAGCTGTTGTTGCCATTGCTTCAGTGACAATTGGCTCTGATACCATGAAGAGAATCAATATTTTGTGAATACAGTGAAGATTCTAGAAGAACTCAATAAGAAAGAAGAAGAAACAGAGAGAGAGAGAGAGAGAGAGAGAGAGAGAGAGGTTGAAGAAAATTCTTGAAGAAAAGACTGAATTACAAGCATATCATATCTGAGTGAGAACAATCCTATATATAGAGTACAATCTATCACTAAACAGAATAAGTTAAGATCCAAACTATGCGGATCGATTCCCGTGAATTTAGGAACTATAACTACCTCTCTAACTAATATTTTGAACCAGCACTACCTGATGCTTAAGCCCACGGCTAGGTGACACCGTGTTTTATATTCTGGACTAGAACCCACAGCTTAAAACAAAACGGTGCACATCATTTAAAACATAAAACAAAACGGTGCGCATCATATAGTTCATTAGTGAAACGGTGCGTGTTGAGTTGGCTTCATTGCTGTTGAGCTTACAGCTTGACCAGAAACAGAGTTATCTTCAACACAAATCACGTGAGAAGCACACAAAAATTACAAAGGTGAATCAGCTCAGTTGGGAGAGAAAGAACAAGCCAGGTTCGGAGAGATGAAGACGATAGACTGTAGAATCAGAATCTTGAACCGCCGTGACAGCCTTCTCTCCGGTGCCGGAGGTTTTGTCCTGCAGTCGCCTTGCCACTGGTACGCTCTTTTTTTTTTTTTTTCCCCTACTCTCTGTTTTTCTAATCACAATCTCCATGTGCGAAATTTTGCAATTTTTTTTTGTTTGGTTTAATTTTCGGGCTTACCCTTTACACTTTACACTTATCCAAGTGTTTCAAGACTTGTGGTGGATTGCGTAGAGTTGGCTGTGGTGAAATTTTCATTTGATTAAAACTTGTTTTGAGTATGCTATACAACTGTTTGATAAAATGTCTAAGAGAGATATGACCAGTGTTCTAATGGGTTTTCATTGTTTGGTAAGATTTTAGATGGGTTTGCAATTACTTGAAAATAATGTTCATGGCCAAGTTTATGTGTACTTGATTGTTTCATATAAACCAATTGAAATTACAAATTGCATAAGAAAATTTTGAAAAGCTGTGGTTATATTACATTTAGTTTTCAGGCTTCGGGTTTGATTGCCCTGTTGGGCTTGTATTTGTGAAGTGTGGTTGCAAATGTAGCTGTTTGTACTTCCGTGACATAGAGAGGGGTTGTTTTAAGTGTTGTTGCTGGGCTGTTGGTTGTGTGTCCAACTTTGTTCGAAGTTTTTCCTACTAGTTTTTATTTTATTTTATTTTATTTTTTTATCTATATTGTTTTGTTTAAATAAGTAGACCAGTAAAAATATCTAGCTTTGAGGGAACAATTCCAAGGTGTTCTTTATATTGTTCTTTTTTCTTTTTCTTTTGATCTTCTTGTTAATTTTATGTTGCAATCATGGATGAATCTCCACAGTCACTCCCTCAAAATAATGCATTGATATTGTGGTTGTATTATTATATAGGGTACTTGGCAATCATGTATGGATACTCAGCAATCAAGTCAAATTCGTACAGAGAAGAACAACGCTAGTGGAAGCAAGAAGGACAAGGGAAAGGCCAAAGCCTAGTGGTAGCAAAAAGAACAAAGTTGAAAAGCATAAGAGGATTTTGTTTAAGTCCGAGTGTTAATGTTGGATGTCACTTGAAGTGACTATTTATGTATGAGTACTAAAAAATGGTTTGTGAAATAATAAGAATGGAACTAGTATTCTGCTTCCACACCTCTGTACCCAATTTGATTAATTTTTTTGATAGTGTTTAGTAATTAACAAGATATTGTTGTAACTATGACAAAGGAAAAAGTTCATGTAGTTCTCAATTTGGCTTAATTTTTGCCTTAAATGGGATTATTCTTAGGTGCACCTCTTGTTTTTGCATTGGAATGAGGAATAAGGAAGTCTTTGTCTGAATTGAACTTTATACAACAACTTTAAGCCTCTTCAATTTCTTTATTAGAAAAAAACTTTCAATTTTTTACATCCCCATGGAAAAAAGAAAATAAATCTTGTCATCAGAGTAATTCAAATTTGTAATGTAATAACATCATACCCTAAACACCAAAAAATGAATATGTCTTAATCTGCCATGAATTGAAATATCAATGAGTGCTTACAAATGGTACATTGTTTGCCAAAAAATAGCACTCAATAAATCAATAATTACACTTTTCCAGTAATATTGAAAAAAAAAAAAAAAAAAAGTATATTGGCTCCATCAGTATTCTTAAAAAAATCTCAATCTGCAATGAATTTAAATATCAAATGAGTGCCTCCTTGAAGGCTATATGTGATGCAAATTTGAGATCCTTCATTAGCTATACATTTTTCATGCCAGTGCGTTGGTTAAACTCAAGGAATCTAGGCCTTGAATTCCCTTCATCATCAAATGACCTTTCTACACTCCTCAACTCATCACTGTTCCCATGGTCTAAGTCTTCTTCACCATTCCAAACTCCCTCAAGCTGCTTGACCCCAATTGCTCTATTTATTCCATCATCCTCCATACCAAAATCTTCATTTATATCATCATCAAATTCAAAAAAATCATTTAAATTGTAATCTTCATCATCCTCGTCATTTATCATCCACCTAATAGAGCTTTAATCAAAATATATTCCACTTAGTGCACCACAACAAGCCTCTAACAATCAATTTCATTTAAAATTAGCTCATTGTAAAAGTATTTCATCTAACACAGTAAGTTATATCTCTCTCAAGCATTTAATCAAACAGCTCTATGGCATACTCAGAAAATCGAACAAACAAGAATTAAGCCAACCCAAGAATTAAACCAAACCAAAAAATTGCAGAGAATAATGATGTTAAGAAACAACTGAAAATCCGGGCTAAATCCTACTCCTGGGCAATGCCTACACAAGTGAATCCAATGAGAATAGTAATGCCACGTTCAAATTTGTAATTTCAATTAGTTTATATGAAACAATTTTCTTATGCAATTTGTAATTCAATTAGTTTATATGAAACAATCAAGCGCACATAAACCCGGCCATGAACATTATTTTCAAGTAATTGCAAACCCATCTAAAATCCTACCAAACAATGAAAACCCATTAGAACACTGGTCATATCTCTCTTACGCATTTTATCAAACAGTTGTATAACATACTCAAAACCAGTTTTAAACAAATGAAAATTTCACCGCAGCCAACTCTACGCAATCCACCATAGATCTTGAAACACTTGGATAAATGTAGAGTGCAAAGGGTAAGCCCGAAAATCAAACCGAACAAAAAAAATTGCAAAAATTCGCACATGGAGATTGAGATTAGAAAAACAGAGAGTAGGAAAAAAGAAAGCGTACCAGTGGCAAGGCGATTGCAGGACAAAAACTCTGGCACCGGAGAGAAGGCTGTCACAGCGATTCAGGATTCTGGTTCCATAGTTTATCGTCTCCCTCTCTCTGAACCTAGCTTTTTCTTTCCCTCCCAACTAAGTAGATTCACCTTTTGTAACTTTTGTGTGCTTCTCACGTGATTTAAACATTAGTTTTTTAACTCTAAACTAAGAGCATCCACATCAGTCCATGGATACTCTTTTATAATGTAAAATTTACACATTTTAGCCAAAAAACCTCTCACATCAGCTTGTGCAAAACCGTGTAAAATCGTCTAAAAATTTCCAAGAGCTACAGTACCCGTGCATATATGCACGGGCACTGTAGCTCATGTATTCACTATTTTATATTATGTTCTCTCTCATCGGGTCTCTCTTCTTTCTCATTTCACTCTCTCTCTCCCTTCCCTCTCTTCATCTAAAAAAACACAGTTGATCAACCATCCACCCGCCACCATAATCCAGTACCACCCCACCACCACCATCACAACACATAATATTCCAACCAAAAAATCAATGGAAAATCAAACCAAAAATCAACAGAAAATGGAACCCAAAATCAATAAAAAAAATCAATCCAAAACTCACACCCCAGTTGCTATCACAGCTGCCATGGAAGCTTGGGTGGAGTGTTCACTGCTGCCATGAGAGAGTGAAGATTTGGACCACTGTTTGTGGCGGTGTTGCAGCTAATCTTTGCTGCCACCGGTGATGGCATGGCATTGGATTTGGGGCTCTCGGCCCTGGACGGAGCTCAAGGTGAGCTCTGGCTATGGCTGACTGTGAGAGAAAAAGAGTTTTAGAGTTAAAGATGAGAAGCTTGGGCCATGGAGAAGAGAGAGGGCTACTCTGGAAAAATGAGAAAAATTGAGAAAGGGAGAGACCGTGTGTGTGGTGTATATTGGAGTAGCAGATAGTGGGTAGGTGGGAAAGATAAATAATAAAATAATAATAATAAATGATTATTTAAAGAAAAGTTAGTGTATAATAGATGAACTGATGTAGGTGTTTTGTAAAAATGATAGTGTAAAATAGAAAAAGTAGGTTTTTTTGTGTAAAATAGACGAATAGTTTAATGATTAAATTGGCTATTATATAAGTTGAGAAGGTCTTTTGGCCAGTGATTGAAAGTTTAAGGAGTGTATGAGCATTTTTTCCAACTCTAAATGTTTCTATTAAAAATACTAGGAAATTTTTTTTTTTTTTTTTTGTTGCTCTGGAAATACTAGGAGATGTTAATTAAGTCTAGAGATTATTAGGTGATATCTTTAATTATAAAGTCTTTACATTTATGCACATTGATATTTCTTTACATTTTTAAAGTTTTTTATTTTTGGATAGAAAGGATATTATTTCAAATTTTGAACTTATGGTCTTTGCACTTGCACCAAGCAATGACAGTGTTAGGATTTCAATTCAGGGGGGCAACATTAAATACCAATATGAAAAGAAAAAAAAAACCTAAAAAATATTAATCAATATTGATAATGAAGTAAATAAACAATTATAATTATTATGCAAATTTTAATATAAAAGAAAACCATCATTTATTTTTTCATAATTATTTTAATTTATTCAACAACCTTCAGCATTTTTTCATATTTTGAACTCATTATTTATTATGCTTAAATTTTCCATAATCTCAATTAGCTATAAATATATTTCTCATATCATTATAAATAAAGAAATAAAGTAACCAATTCCTGGTTATTAACAATCAAAGTATTTGACTTCCAGTTAACTCAACTAGTAAAATTTATTGTAATCGAATATCAGGTATGTGGTTCAAACTTTACATACAATAAAATAAATAAATAAAAACAAAAACAAAACAATTGTGTTAGCTTGATAATAAACACCCAAATGATAAAAGCAATTATCAAGGAGTGGACATCATAGATTTAAATTTTACCCTATAAATCACAATAAAATAATAATAACCAAAGTATGAGATTCTTTTCCAAAAAAAAAAAAAGTATGATATTGTTCTAAAATACATAAAGTTTAAACATATATATATATATTTATATATTTATATATATATATGTACGTGAAAATCCCTCCTGTAGATTTGAACATCAGTTCTTGTCTCCCCCACACCCCCTGTATATATATATATATATATATATATATTTCTTTTTTTTCATTACTCTTTTGTTTATAATAGATAAGATAGTATTTCAATTTTTAAATTTATGGTGTCTGTTCCATAATGATTGTTCTTTATTATCAAGCTTACTAGCCAAAGACATCAATTGGTTTTTTGTGTAATCAGAGATTAAACTTCTCAGATCTCCTATTCAATAACAATAAACCTTTTTTTTTTCCTTAATAAAGAGAGATAGTAAGAGTTTGTGGTGGGAGTTTTTTTTTTTTTTTTTAGAGAGAAGTGGTGGAAGTTGAACATAAGGGAAAGGGAAATTAAAAGGAAACCAATTTTTATTGTTGTCTCTTGACAACCGTTTGGTACAACTTATTTTTCAACTTTTGAAGATCGAGTTGTTAAAAAAAAAACTACGCCCAGCAAAAATAAGCAAAGGAATGGAGAAGGGAGGATTTGAACCTAAGGTTCTAGGCTTTTCTTTCCTTTGTTGGTGGTAAAAGAATGCAAAATATTTGTTCCTTTATATAAGTATAATTTAAGAATTTTTAAAAAAGTATAACTATATATAGAAGGCTCTTATTTCTTGACTAGATGCTCCAATACACATGACTGTCATACAAAACATAGAATAGACAGAGTCTTCCTCCAGATGGATTTGAAAATTTTTAATTTTAAACTGCGTAGTAATTTATAAAACCATCCACGTGAATTATTTAAGTTATGAATTTCATTGTGCTCTACTTTGTCAATTTTTGTCACCTCTAATGGAGGAAAAATTCACTAATATTCATAGTGTTAAGACATATGTGTTTCACATGTTAGGAACATATGTCACTATTTTATGTAATTGGCTAATCCTTTGACAAAACGCACTTTTCATGTAATTGGGTAGATCTAAGATGCGTTTAATGTTTCAAGAAACCTTGTTTCAAGGTAAAGTGTTAAAGCCTTGCAAATCTGTCCAAGATTCAAGTGTGAAAAGTGCTATTCATTAAAGCTCGACAACTAGCTATCTATGGAGACCTGTAGAGCTGTTGAAGCCCGTGGCTCAACAGCAGCTCGACAGATAGGGTACCTGTCGAGATTTATGAAATTCAGAATTTCTGGTCTGTTTTTCATCCATTCTGTGATTGTATGTTTGGACTTTCTTTTCTCACAACCCCAAACATATATAAGAATTGTTTTAAGGCCCGTCAAATATGGCTCGCATGTGTGAAAAGATTGTTCATGCAAAATTGTGACCGAAGACAGAGTTTGCCCTAGTTCATCTCTCTCTTAAAGAAGCCGCTGTGTTTGTACACCGTAGGATTTTGTGACCAAGCAACTTCGTGATCTTTATCGTGTGATGAACTGAAGAACTTTGCAGCCAACATCCTTCTCTAATTGGTGAATCAAGTTTCGTACTGGAAGCTGTGCATTGAAAGGAGAAATTGTCACTACAGAATAATTCTAATTGGGTATTAGGATAAGAGTTCAACTGTGGGTTGGTATAAGGTACTGGGATTCCTTTACTTGTAACAGCTTGTTGTGATAATAGTGGATTCTCGAGAGTAGTGACCTTAAAATCACCCGATGGGGTTTTTGCCGTGTAGGTTTTCCCCATTCGTAAATAAATCGCCCATGTCAATTTATTTTCCGCTGCATACTTTAGTTAATTGGTGATTTGTTTGTGCTACCACGCATCTTGTATGTTAATTTGATTAATTAATAAACTTGGTTAGTTAATCAATTAATTCATCACAAGAGGTCAATTCATTTTTGGCCTATCACATAAGATCATTATATAATCATATTATGAATTTCATTGTGTTTTCCTTTGCCAATTATATGTGTGTGTGTGTGGATTATATTTAAAATTCAAAAAATCATTTTAAAAACAAAGGGAAAGAATCATTTCTTTTTCACCCTTTCAAAAAAATATCATATGTTCACTCCTATTATTATAATCTACAAATCTTCATGTTGTTGTGAAATAGCTAGTAAATGACTGAATCAATGAGTTCTACCCAAAAAAAAAAAAAAACACACTAAATCAATCAATGATGATAATTGTTTTAAAGTTAGACACATCTTAATTGACAGTTAGGTCTAAAGACTGAAGGCGCCTAGGCCACTAGCAAGGTTACTGTTTGCCCTTTATTTATATAAGTCTTTAGAGCATTCACATTTGGGAATTCTATCACATCCTATTTTACCATCTCAAAAAGCTACTTTATCAATTATACCATACCATTTTACATTACTCCCAGCATCCCATTTCTTACTTAAATCATCTATTCATTAAAATATTAATTTCGCAACCTCTTTCTCTCTCTTCCTCTCCTCTCTTTGTCTTTTCCCTCAATCTCTCTTCCTCTTCATTTTTTTGGGTCTAAAAGATCACCACCACAGTGAACATACTGCCACCCCCCATATATCCCAGCACCACCATCGGATCATCAAACCAAAAGCAAAACCACATTAAAAATAATAATAAAAAAACCATCAAACCAAATCAAAACACCCCACATATACTAGAAAACCCAGAAAAAAAACCACTAACGAAGACCAATTGAAGCCCACAACAGAGCCAAAATATCCCACACCTCCAAAGAAACCCACCACCAATCTCCACCACTAACCCACCACAGACCCACTAGATCGAAGAGAGAGGCTAAGAGTTTGGGCGCCAATCTGCCACGATCAGACCCACGATCTCCACGATCATACCACGCCAGGTGAGACAGTGGCCAACGGCGGCCTGGGCTTGGCGTTGTTGGGCGATGGTGGCCAACGGTGGCCTGAGAGAGAGCAAAGGGAGAGGGAGAAAACTAAGAGAGAGAGAGAGAGAGACCTGGGAGACAGTTGAGAGAGTGGGAGAGCTAGGATACAGTTGAGAGAGAAAAAGAATAAAATAATGTTTTTGGTTTTACAATTGAGCTACAGTGCGATTCTAAATGTAGAATCACACTGTGGCACAATTGCAAATTTTTTTGCAATACTCTACATTTACAAGTCCAAATGTAGTGGAGTTTTTGGGCTTTTATGCTAAATTGAATCAACATATGGCATATGGCATTTCCAATGTGAATGCTCTTATAAGTCTATGCACATGAATGTTCTTTTTACTTTTGAGAGAGTTTGTGGTCTCATCTGTCAGTTCGTTTAGACCCCTTAACCCAACAGATTAACCTAGAGAATTAGCCAAGTTATTAACTTAGGTAATTTAATTAAACTAGGTTAACACAAATAAATATAAAAACAATAAAGCAGCGGAAAATAAACAACACAAAGATATGATGACCCAGGAAACCACACCGGTAAAAACCTGGGGAGGATTTGACCTAGCTATCCTCAAGGTAAACTGAATCCACTATGAAAGAATTGAAGTTTACACAATAGACTTAGACCACTAACGTCATATTGCTACCTGCCTGTAGGAAACTTACTACCATGACCCCATGATAGCTCCGAGATCCACGGACTCCTTCTTTCCGGAATTCTTTAGCAAATCCACAAGCGCACCTGCTTGTATATCTTTGTGCTCTTTGATTCTGCAACTGTAACGATCTACACAACTCTCGACATAAATCTCAAGTTTGTAAACCCTAAGTGTATGTGAAGGTAAACACCTCTAGATCTCACAATGAGATTCACAAACACAGCAAAAACAGAACTCTACAGAACTCTAAAAACGTGGCTAGGGTTTTCCCTTTTATACTTAGGGCAAACATAAAACCCTATACATTAAAACGGGCTTGGGCTGAGTTGGAAAATTCTGCAAAAAAACGTTCTGTGCGATTTTCGATCGATCGAGTCTAATTTTCGATCGATCGAGTCTCACAGAAAGTTACAAGTAATTCTGCATAAAAACTCGATTCCAACTTTACAATAAACCCCATACTTTGAGCAAGTCTAACACACGACTCAACATTGTTTTGATCATGGTTTGCCAACATACAAAATGAAGTTCTAAATACATTAGATCCTAGTCTTTAGAACCTAACATCATCAAAGAGAGAGAGAGAGAGAGAGAGAGAGAGAGAGAGTTTGTGGTGAAAAAAAAATTGAAGGAAAGAAGAATAAGAAGAAGAAGGGGAAATTGATCTAAATTGTTATGTTCACTAACCTTTGATAAAATTTATTTATTTATTTATTTTGAAAATTAAATTGTTTGAAAAAACTGTAGCTAAAATAAAATAAATTTAATATATAAAAAAAAAACTATACTTTGAAAAAAGAGGAATTGATAACACGTTATCAAAAGGATAGTCAGTATAATAAAAAGATAAATGAACTTATTACTCAATACTCGTATTAGGTTTTATTTGTGGTATCTAATAAAATTTGTAATTATCTTTTTAGGAGATGTATGAGGTTTTCTTTTTATAATTTTATTTGAAATTATTTGTCTATCTTTCACTTGATTCGAGTAATACATCAAGTAATACAGTTTTAGATGTACACATTGAGAATTCTTTTATGTTTGAATTAAATTAATATGTTGACAAAATTATATGTAACAACAATTTTTCAAAATAATTAAATTTACACAGTGATTTGTTGATTGAATGCAACCTTTAAGACTGAAATAGAGAGGTAGAACTAAGCATTTCCAATAGCTTAGCCATATTTTGATACTATTTGGAGACTTTTATCTTTTACCTATATGCTTTTTTAAATGTATTTTCTAATTAACTCTCTATCATTTCTATATCCCTTTTAAATATTATTTCTTAATTTTTTTAAATCTTTTTTATTCATTCCCAACAACCATATTTATGAAAGATAAAAAGACATGGAAAGAGGAAATAGAAAATATTAGTTTTAAATTATTCTGCTCATCTACTGTAACCTCCAGAGCATCTCCAATAAATCTTCTATATTTTTGTACTGTTTGAAGAGTAAACATTAAGTTTTACCTTTTGTTTATCTATTTTTTCAAATATACTTTTCAGTTTTATCCTTTCTCTATCCCATTCAAAATAATCGTTTTTTTTTTTATGTACTTGTTTCAACTTTTTACTTGAGAGAGAGAGAGAGAGAGAGAGAGAGATGGGGTTGAATATTTTGTTCAAATAAATTCTTTTGCTAATAAACAGTTGCACTTTATACAAAGAGAATGACTACTCATTAGCAAAACACTTTTTGAACTTTGGAGAGACTATTAAGAGTTATGTTTTTAGATTTTACTATCTAAAATAAAGAGGATTTTAGTTTTAGTTCATTTGATCAAAGAGAGTGACCATAGATGAGCAAAAAAAAATTTGCCTCATTTGAATATACAACTGAACTTGGTTTTTAAAGCTCTAGAAATGTTCATTTTTGGTTCTACTTTGCCTAGGGCCCATTTGGTAAAAGATTTCTAGTAACGTTGTTTGAGTTTTGTGGAAATACGTATAGGTGAATAAGTGTGTAGAAATATGTGTTGTGATGTTTAAACAACAGTTTTCATTGTCTAAACACCGTTAGCAAACAGCCCTATTATTTTGATGGGCAAATTACAAAAAGTCTACCTGTGGTTAGGCCCATTTTCACTTTGCCTGCTCGTGATTCAAAACTTAACACTTTGCTCACCTGTGTTTAGCTCTATTTGGTCTTATTATCCACCTCTATTAAAAACTGAGATAAATAAGTCTTTTTGCTTATATTTTTTGTCTCTCTGCTCTAAAAATATTAAAATAACAAAAATATACAAAGAAACGAGATCAAATAGGGAATTTTGTAAAGAAACTAAATAGATAGAGCTCGATATCAATTTTCGTTTGCTTTATCCTCTCTCTCAAACTCTTGATGAGACAACTTGTCCTTGCCCACCACAAGTGCTACATTTGGATGGATTGGTCCCTGGTTTAGCACCTAAACCATTACTACAAGTCCCACAACTCTCTAGTCGGCTTATTTCAACCTCTTTCTCAACCCCAAAAACTGCTTCTTTAAAGTTTAAGACAAGGATTTTTTTTTTAAAATAACTATAAAAGCCAAAGTATATTATTAGTTAGCCAAGGTTTGAAACTATTTTGGTATCTAACAAATTGAGTCCAAAGGACTCGATTTTAGAGTTATAAATCGAGTATATTGCACTCGGTTTTTCCATTGCGCCAGAAGCTGAGGTGGACAAATTGTCCACATAGGCCTGGAAATCGAGCCCAAAGGACTCGATTTAGTTTAAATGGAAACCGAGCCCTCTGAACTCGATTTCAGTTCAACCCAAACCACTCAAAACATCACTTAAACTCAAACACACTCAACAAATAGCTCAAATACACTCAAATCCAAACACACCGAGTCCTCATAGTCTCTCACTCTTCAAACCCTCACTCTCACTCTTCACTCTGAGTCTTTACAATCTCTCACTCTCACTCTTCAAACCCTCACTCTCACTCAACAAACTCTCACATTCCTTCAAACCTCGCGCCGCGCCACTGCTCAACCTCATCACTCTTCAAACTCTCACTCTCAATCTTCAAACCTCATGCCACTGCTCAACCTCAATCTAAAGGTAGGTACCCCTTCTCAATCTGCTTACTTTAATTAGATCAAAATAATTTTTTAATTTATTAATGCTCCAGATTTATTTCTTTTTTTTTTTGGGTTTGCTTCAGATACATCATATATGTGTTCTTGTTACACTACAAGCTTTTTTTTCGCTTGAAATTTTGTAGTATTAATTACGTTTCATTGGAAATGGAAAAAAAAACCCATCCAATGAAAGTGGTCCCCAGTGATTATAGATAGGCATTCATAAAAAAACCATTTTGATTGTGATGAGCCTATAGTGGAGGTGTGAATGTGATGAGGGGAGTATTAGTATCATGCTGCAATGGAAGTTGGTGGGCATTCATATATCAATTTACCCTCTCTCTCTCTCTAAAAGCCGTACTTTTTAGGTGGCTTAGAATCTTGTATAATATGACTGCCAAGAAATGGAATGGGATTTCAAATAGAATAGTTGTAATTACCTTTAAGTAATGCACTTTATTGGGCTATTGTTTAGAAACAATTGATATGGACAATATTCTAGGGTTCTACACACTATTTTTGTAAGAAAAGAGGATGACTGCCAAGAAATGGAATGGGATTTCAAATAGAATAATTGTAATTACCTTTAAGTAATGCACTTTATTGGGTTATTGTTTAGTAACAATTGATATGGACAACATTTTAGGGTTCTACACACTATTTTTGTAAGAAAAGAGGAGGAGGATTATGAAATACTACCAAATTCAGAAAGTTAACTTGGTTTGTTAGTGGAGAAATATATTGATTAGTTTTTAAAAAGTTTCAGCCATTAAAGGGTGTCCAAAATGATGTACTAAATCTGAAATCTTCATCTTAAATAATATTTCCGTAATCAATACATTTTTTGTTTATTGGTAATGGATGGTGTCACGCCCCAAACCCCAAAGGGTCCAAAGCATGAGAAAGACGTCTCAAGTACTTGTAATTTTTCCTTTCAACAATCCAATCCACATAAATCATGTCAAGTACCAACATCAAGAATTATCATAATAATTCCATTGAATATACTCTCAAAGTAAGTCAGAGCTCTAAGCAATAATTACAAGGACCATTGGCTACAAAAGAATAGAGGTCTTGATAAATAATTACATATCATTAGCTTGTCCCATCAGTGGAAATAATGTCACAACCACTATAATATACAAAAGAATGAGTCAAGCTATTCTAAGATGTACAACATCTAATATCTCCACTACAAAAGTTCAACCTCCATCAGTAGTCAGTCTAACAACCGTTTGCCACCAAAAAGCTGTCTCAAAAGATTGTAGCCTACTCTGAAAAGTTTATAAAATAATGGAATGAGATAGAGCTCAGTAAGTAGCATAATTAATGGGGGTGGGGGAAATGCAAGTTCCATTTTCAATAATAATAATTATATGATATGACAATAATGATTGAATAATGAAACACAAAGTTTCTCAAAGTAAATACCTTGAAACTATATTCTATAATCTATGAGCACTAACAATATAATTTCCAAAGCCATAAAATCTAACATACGGTAATTTATCACAAATATACTATACTACCACATAGACCAGTCAGGGGATCCACATATTCACAACTGGCATGATATTGTCCTCTCTGGTATGCAGACTCATGGCCCCATGGACAGTAGCCTCACCCATACCCTCATGGTTTTTCTCTCCCCCCATGGGCAGCAGAGAAAGCACGTCAAATAGAACCTCTTTTGCATGTGGTCTTTTGGCCCCATGGGCAGCAGCCTCACCCACACACAATTAAGGAACCTTTTTCCCCCATGGGCAGCAGGGAAGAACGTGTCATCCAAAGTGAAAGGACACTGACCTGGATCTGATTTCGTTGTTACAAAGACTATTGAAACCAAATCGGATGATCACCGAGAAATCACACATGGCATGTTATTAAAACCATATAAAGCTCATAGGTTACATTACTTTCAAATACATAGTTTATGTCTAGGTAATTTTAGAAAAATCTTAAATAGTCTAACTTCCACAAGTTTTTAAGGTTTTCAACTTCATTCTTGTCAAAAAATTTCTATCAATTTCTCATATAACAAGATAAGATAAACATCTTTAAATTTTCTAATATACCATAAAATCCAAGATTTCCTTATCAAAGATTAAATAAAAAATGCTCATTTTTCCGTATCAACAATTCATGCATTTCCCCAAATGCAATACCAAATATGATGCATTTTCATATATATAATAATATATAATAAGGTCACAACACAATACTTTTAAAAAAACATATATCCATATATAATTTTCCAAAATGTGTTTGACCTAAAAACAACATTTATAAAACATGGTTATTTTTCAAAAATATCCCATTACGAAGCTACTTACCTCGCAACCGCAAAAGCCTAATTCTCCAAGCTCTAAGGAGATTAGCTAGAACCTAAACAATATCAAGTAAGCCTATCACAATAAGCATAGAGCTTGAAATTGTATCTAGCTAAAATTTAGGAATTGCCAAAAGAGCACTTAATTAGGCAAGCCTAGTATTTAATCTCATCAATAATAATATATACCATTTCCAAGGTTTTCACAAGGCAAGAACTCCAATTTATAAAGTTAGCCCATTTAATATCATCTCCAACATCATGACTAGCTTCCATAAAATTTACACTACATCATTAAAAGACCCATGAAAGTAAAATCAAAATATCCTCCAAGACAAGATATTTAAAACTTCAACTAACTCCAAATAAACCCAGTGGCAATGGAAAAATTAAGTTTACCAACCATCATATGTTATAACTTAAAACCCCTAAATTTTTAACCATAAATAAACCTTAGATAGTCATCGTTAGCACAAACCATATACCCACTTATCAAATAATTTCACCAATACAAAACTCATACAGAAAAACACATAAATATCACTTCCAATGCTCATAAATCACATGGGTATCATTATTAAAACTTAGATAAAAATAACCTCAAGCAAAAGTGTAAAACCCACCAAAAAGATTAGAAATTGTTACCTCAAATAAAGGATGTGAAGGTGTTTATGGGTTCACAAAAATTTTCCGGTGATCTTGCCAGAAAATGATGGTGGAAATGGTGGTGGTGGTGGTGTGGAAGTGCCAATGGAGAGGATGAGAGCATAGAGGAGCGTATGAGAGAAAAAAAAAAAAAAAAAAAAAAAAATGTAGAGAGTGAGCCGGCCAAAGAGCAAAGAGATAAGTAAAAAAGGAGTGGTGGGGAAGGGGGTTAGGGGGGGCATATGGGAACCAAAAATATCTGCCCCCCCCTTTTTTTTTCTTTTTTTTTTTATTGACACCGATTTGGGCATTACAGATGGTTTTCTATTGGCATGCATTGTACTTGATAGATTTTGTCACACAAACAGTGAACAGAACTATATGTTTGCATATGGTGATAGTCTTCCTATTATTGTTGTTGTTATGATCATCTATATTAAAATCATAGTTGAAATTTCCTACATAGATTGTTATGAAAACCAAAAAACTGTAATGTTCTGATAATAAGCTCTGCCCCATTTCAACTCTTTCACCGCTTCCTCTGTTCCTCTAAATTTAAATGGCCCTCACCAAGAAAAAGTGGCACTTGCAGCATTTTTTTTTCTTTATTGTATACTTTCAGCTATTCTCAAAACATAATATATTTTTTCCAGCACTAAATTAGGTGTCATATTTTCTTTTGGCCCAATAAACTCTAGCCCAAATGACACCTCCTCCCTTCGTGAGATCATGAAGGAGGTTAAGGTTGTGGGTTTAAGAGTAAGACCCACTGAATTTGTGTAACTTATCAGTTATCAATAAAATTAAAAGTTGTCATCTTTATTATTTTATTAATACTGTTAGGTTCTAAAGATTAGGAACTAATGTATTTAAAACTTCAATTTGTATGTTGGCAAACCATGATCAAAACAATGTTTAGTCGTGTGTTAGACTTGCTCAAAGTATGGGTCTTATTGTAAAGTTGGAATCGAGTTTTTATGCAGAAGTACTGTTCACTTTCTGTATGACTCGATCGATCGAAAATTAGACTCGATCGATCGAAAATCGTGCAGAACGTTTTTCTGCAGAAAATTCCAACTCAACCCAAGCCCGTTTTAATGTATAGGGTTTTATGTTTTGCCCTAAGTATAAAAGGGAAAACCCTAGCCACGTTTTTAGAGTTCTGTTTTGCTGTGTTTGTGAATCTCATTGTGAGATCTAGAGGTGTTTACCTTCACATACACTTAGGGTTTACAAACTTGAGATTTATGTCAAGAGTTGTGTAGATCGTTACAGTTGCAGAATCAAGAGAACACAAAGATATACAAGCAGGTGCGCTTGTGGATTTGTTGAAGAATTTCGGAAAGAAGGAGTCCGTGGATCTCGGAGCTATCATGGGATCATGGTAGTAAGTTTCCTACACTCGGGTAGCAATAAGACGTTAGTGGTCTAAGTCTATTGTGTAAACTTCGATTCTTTCATAGTGGATTCAGTTCACCTTGAGGATAGCTAGGTTAAATCCTCCCCAGGTTTTTACCGGTGTGGTTTCCTAGGTCATCAGATCTTTGTGTTATTTATTTTTCGCTGCTTTGTTATTTTTGTTATATTTGTGTTAACCTAGTTTTAATTAAAATTACCTAAGTTAATCACTTGGCTAATTCTCTAGGTTAATCTGTTGGGTTAAGGGGTCTAAACGAACTGACAAATACATTATGCTCAGTTTGAATGGTATGCTTGTACTATGGTTCATCATTTGCACACAAAAGAGTTTGTACAAAGTTATGTACAGCCAATAGGGTTTTTTTTTTTTTTTATGGTGGTCATACTCTGATTTCAAGGACCACTCCATCTTGATTGAAGTATTTACTCATATGAAAAAGCAGTTTATTTAATGACAATGTTACCACAAACTACTATTATTTACGACACCCCAACAACATGTGGGGTGTCAAGAATATTGTAAAGAAAATGAAAAAGGATTTTGAATGCTTCTGCAAGCTTAATAAGCAACGTTCTTGATTTGTCAGAGCATTGCTCTAACTCCTCAGAACTCATTTGAATGAAAATGGAGAAATGTAGAAGGATTAATTAATTTAGCTCATACTGAGTTTTTGGCAGCATATTGAGTTTTTTATATGTATCTTTATTCCCTATGGTTGATTATCATACTTATTGTTTATGCAAGAAATTAGGCTATACATTGAGATCCTTGCCAATTTATCTTCAACATGTGCTTATATTACTCTTGACTCCCTAAACTTCATGCAGTATGGCTGCCGTTGCTGCTGAGATCCCTGATAAGTTTGGTCCTGGTCCCATGGAAGGTTCGATGTTAAGGTTTCTAAAAGAACATCGATCGTGCGCTGTTTGGGAAGGCGAGGTAAAATTAAAACCGACCACCTACTGAATTTCTATATTCTCTTCTTATCCCTTTACATTACGTTGATTTTTTTTTTCCATTTCTAAAATTCTAAGTTTGTCAATGGTATTACTAGCTTTGAATGCATAGTCATGCCCATTAGTTGGGTAGAGTTAAATTGGTTGACTGTTGCACACCCTTACATAAAGGTTACACTTAGATAATTAAAGACATTACCATTGATAAGATTTAGAGAGGTTTGACTGTTTTAGTCTTTTAGCATTGGACTAAGATAACCAAATTGAATTGTGAGAGCCAAAGAATCAAATTTTGATGTATGTATTCATTATAAACATGGTGGGTAATGGGTTTGATTGCTATTATGGCAATGTTTACACTAGCATGCATGGCATAAGTAGCAGGATAAACGGCTAAAAACAAATGTATCAAGTGCATTGCACCCTTTTATTTTTGTCTCGTTGTTGCTTTTTTTTTTTTTTTTTTTGGGATGATATTTTAATTTCCCTTGATAACCGCTTTATTTTTGTTTTTTGGGATCAATAGCTACAATCATATATACAAAGGTTATGGCATATTGCATCTTATCACCATGGTTCTATCATGTGCAGGATCCGGGGGCATTGAAATGCGTGGTCGTAATGACGAGTTCCGAAAATGACGCCCGATGGTGGATGATTGCGTCCTTGACATTATCAAGAGAGTTGGGTTAGAAGGGCTGCATAGGACCCCATCTAGAGAGATTGATCATAACTTGATAACGGCCTACGTTAAGCAATGGCAGCCTGAAACCCACACCTTCCACTTGCCACATAGTGAGACAATGATCACATTACAAAATGTGGAGGTTCTTTTGGGGATTCCAATCGATGGTGTGGCAATCGTTGGAACAACTAACTTGGTGTGGGCTGATGAATGTCGGAATATGCTTGGAATTGTTACTAATCATGTGGTGCTGAAAGGACAAAGGATCCAAATTAATAGGCTATTTCAAAAAGTTGACCAAGGGTTGCCCGATGGTGCAGCAGAGGTGGTTGTGCATCAGTATGCACGGTGTTATATTCTAGCACTCTTGGGGGACACAATTTTTGCCTACAAGTTTGGCGATAAGGTGCATATGATATGGTTGCAGATGTCGAGGGACTTTCGCAATCCATCTCGGTACAGTTGGGGGAGCGCTTGTCTTGCATAGTTGTACAGAGAGTTATGCAGGGCAACCAATAGAGGTGCCAGTCAGATTAGAGGGGCCTTGATACTGGTTTAGTATTGGGCATGGGTTAGATTCCCTTTTTTTTGCCCAAGGATGGACCTCCCACCAGATGATGCATATGGCCCACCATTAGCATCTTCTCCATTGTCCATTAAGTAAGTCTCTTCCTTTACCGATTCTCTCTATTGGAAATAGATCCATAATTTTAAACGACATGACACATTGTTAGACATAGAAAATAAAATTTTAACCTTGATATTCCTCAAATTTTGAAAATTAATAGGATTTTTATTTATTTTTATATATCGTTTTACAACCACTGAGGTCATATGTTATGATTGATGTATAATACAAGTGTTATTAATTTCTAGCTCCACCACTAATCATATGTTTAGATAATCATTTATTGGTATAAACGTAGTGGTATGTAATGTTAAATTTACGATTGCCCACTTCAAATTCTCAATTCCAAGTATTGACTCCCTCTTTCTTAATTGTAGAACCGTGTGGGTCGTGAGCACGAAGAATAGCCCAGCCGAAATCTGTCTGGTCCAATACCGTCAGCTTCTAGATTCTATGCATCCCAACCAAGTACCCAAATTGTGTTTCTTCTATCGTTTATGACTATTGTATACTGTTATAACTGTAAAATAGCTTATTGTCTAAAATAATGGAACATTGCATAATGTGTTGCCCTTTTATTTGGCTATTTCAAGTGGTGTGGCAACCATATGAAGCTGAATTAGGCCACTTGCCTGCATTTTGTGTTGCGGGAAAAGACGTGTGGACGGCGAGGGTGCCGCTTGTATGTTTCTGGTTAGTAGAGAAACATACACTGGACCGTGTTGTTTTTCAATTTGGGATGGTAGAAGAAATCCCCCCCAAATGTTGATACTGACGATGCCCTTCATGCCATAGACCTGAAAGGGAAGATCAAAGTGAATTGGAGCGACAAACATGTTGACCATATCCAAGTATGGAATAGTCGAGCACAATTACTATGTCATGGAGCACGACTAGAGGGTGATATGTCGCCTTCTTATCCATACTTCCATTGGTGTGGTAGGGTGACTTGGACGTTTGTCAACCACACTACCGCTGCACTTCTTATTATGGTAATTGCTTCGACCTTTCTTTTCAAATTTTTTTGTGTATCACCATTTTTTTTGTTAGATGTACTAATTGTATTTATTTACTTATAGGTTGTCAATCACAAGCAGATGTTGACGCGTTATACAGTAGGCAGTCCTGAGTATAAGCAAATTACAACTGTACTTAAGGTAGTGCATTGCCTTCACCGTATAACTGCCCAACTTCCCTTGGAAGATACCGATGGGGCAAATCCAGAAGCGCCAGAAGATACTAGACTACCAAGCACGAGCTCAACTCCTGCCAGCCATAGCCATGGTCAGCGTGTTGCATCCCCTCAGATTGTCAGTAAGCCAGATCCCCCTCCACCCCCACATGCATCTCCTACCCCAGAGTTCCTTCCACCCCTACATGCATCTCCTACCCCAGAGTTCCCTCCACCTTCACATGCATCTCCTTCCCCAGAGACCCCTCCACATACTGCTTTTGCATTTCCTGGCCTAGAGATCCCTGTACCCATTGCTCATGCATTTTCTCACCCCAAGATCCCTTCACCCACCCCACGTACATTTTCTGAACCCGCGCATCTTTCACTTACTTCGCCATCCTTTGATCTCGGCATTGATTTCAATGAGACCGCTCCTGTCATGCACATTCAGTCCCCCTCGTGTAGCATTGGTCATGTAGACCATGTACCACCCCATAGTGACTCCATGTCATTCATGCTCACTCTTGGACTACATACAGATCCCATGATTACGAGCCTCACTCACATATCATCTGCTACACCATCCTCCCCCGCAATTGTAGGCTCTTCAGTTGTTGGGAGTCAAGCAAAACAGCCAGATGTGCATGTTGAGCATGAGCAGGTAGTTGAGTTACCCTTGCCCCCACAAGGTCGACCTAAACGCACAAGAAAACCACATCCTTGTGGGACAGGTGGTCACAAAGCAAGAGACAATGTAGGCCCCACGGTATAACAAGTAATTTAATGTAATGAATAATTTCACAACTGCTCTAATGGTTGGTATTAGAATTCATTTAATCCATTCTTCAATTCTAACTTCATCTTTGCAGCAATGCGAGGAGCCTGACCAAGGCGATGCAATACCCCCTCCCCCACATACCAGACACTATACGAGACAGCATAAGTATAAAATGCATTAGGGTCAGCACCCCATTTGAATTTGTAAATCATGGTATTCGTTAAGGGAACATTTATTCACATACATGCATGCATACATGTGTGTATATTTATATATGTCATTGTAAATAATTTAATAGATACTAATGTTTTTTCTCTTCTTTTTGGCTTTTTTGAAATCTGGGTTTGTTTCAATAGGTTGAGGATGTGAAAGCTTTGCTTGAAGTAGGGTGAGATCTCTTTAATTTGTTTTTTATTGTGCTGTTTTTTAATTTTCCTTTTGTAATTTGATCTCAATAATTGTTATGTACTAAACAGCAATCTACAGCTTTGTTCTGACCCTTATTATTTGAAATTATTTCAGTGCACCTACCAATAATTTTAGCTTCAATCCAAATGGGTCGGTTGTTGGCTCCACTTTCTCTCTATAATTTTCAGAGTAGAAAAAAAAAAGGAGTGCATGTGAAAGCTTATTTGTCCTTTTCCCCTTTAAAAGTTATTGCAAACCCAATTTTACATTTGACATGGTTGTACTTATGCTTCTTTCAATTCATTCAAGAACAAATTTTTTCAAATAATTGTTTATAAAATTGTAATGGGTCTGTGTATGTATGTGGACTTTTTTTATTTTCTTCTCATTTTGCAGAGTATTCTATAAATTATTTTTCTTGAACGTTAATTGACTTGTTTAAATTTTTTTTTTTTTTTTTTTTTGTCTCCTGAAAATTTAAATTTTGTTGCTTTTTCCCCCCTTAATGCTGGTTTCTCTCTTCTTCTTATTTATTTAGTTTTGAAGTAAACATATTCTTGTGTATTGTGATATCTAGTTAGGATTATCATTTATTTTGCAGTTGAAAGGAAGATAGAGTTGGACCACAAAGTTTAAGATGAATTGATGGTTGAGATTGGCAATTCTGTGATTTTGGTTGGTTCTTGGAGTAATTGGAGATAAGGCCACTTTCAAGAATTGTTGGTTATGAATGATCTCATAGGCATAAGCAGAAAAAGTTGAGGATGGTTTCATGTGAGTGTAGTTATAAGTTGGCATTCCATAAAAGTTTAGAAGAACACCAAAGCTGTTTGGGGTTCTCCTTTCCCAAATTTAGTATTACTTGGGAAAAAGGTTAGAGGAAAGTATGGAGATATCAAGCCAGAAGTCTCTTGAGAAAGTGCTTTCAAAAAGGGCTTTGCAGATGGGGAACTCATTTCCATGCCAAATTTGTGTGGTGGGTTTTCTCTGTGGAGTCTGCCTCACCTCTTTGTTCATGGCTACTCTCACTTCATTTGGTTCCTTTGAGTTTGGTGGGTTTTCATTATCAACCATGTCCCTGGGTGCCTCACTAAGGAATTCTGGTTCAAAAATTATCGGTAAGTGAAATTTTCTTGGTTTCTTTGATAATTGTTGTTCTTCTTTATTTTTTTTTTAAATGATTTATTTTGGGCTGCCTCTTTAAATAACAATTTTTCAGAAGCAATCAAGAATGTTAGTGACCTAACACTAACAGATTATTAAAAAAAATCATGTACTGCTACTCAATTAAAGAATGTCAGTGTTATCCATTTCTTCATTTTCACTGCTAGAAAAAAATCATGGATCTATGTGTAGTTGAAATTGTTGGCATCTCTAGTATTGCTTACTGCTAGTGTAAATGCACCTTTTCATTGTTTTTTGTTTGTTTGATATTGCTCATTTCTCTGTCAATTTCATAAGATGAAGCGGACTCAAGCCACACCTTATATGCGTCTTAAATCAGGACATGTGTCCAGTGTGGCTTGCACTGTGTGGAATAGAACACAAACCATGTCCCCTTTTGTGTGTGTGTGTGAGAAGAGTTAGTGTGATCAGGAAATTTGCGGAAGTTGAGAGTTATAGTAGTATTAAGGCGATTCCTTAGTAAGGTATTGGCAGGAACTGATACAACCAATGCCTTGAAATATCTATTAAATGTTCTATTTTCTGATGATTCTTGCTCATTATAGAACATTATGTACCATGGTTAATTACATAGTTGGTGAATGACGGAGACGGCAGTTATATGTTGACACTTTCTTTATTGGGATGTATCAAGTATTTATGTTATTAGATATCCTGGTAGACAAGGAAGTAGCTTGTACATTATACTCTTTGTTCCTATTTCTTTTTGTGGGTAGTGTGTAGTTTACACTGTGCTTCGTGTGTAATGAAGCTCCATTATATTACTGTGTATGCTTTATTGGATTCTAGATACGAAGACAAGGTTTCAGAAGCTTGATTATGTGTGCATTCAAGTTTTACTTTTTGATGCTATTGGACTACATACAAACTTTCATATCTTCTGGTTGCTGAATATGGTGCCTTATATTGATGTTGTCAGATTGAGTACAGTATTTTTCTCAATGGCATTTGTTGTTTATTTCTTCTTACTTTATTTTTAATAGTTATAGGAAAAAGTAAAAAAAAGGGGATAATTTATGAAATTCCTTACAGGTTTATTTTCAGTTCTAGCCTTGAAGATTATACTTCTAAATATATAAAAATGATAAGCAGTAGCAAAATGAGTTCAAATGTCTTGAAAACCCAAAATAGAGCGGTTTTGCTTTCAAGTTCTCAAATTCTATTGCAAGCTTACAAGCTTCTCAATTATTTTTCAAGAGTTCTATAAATTGTCCTTCCCTTTATTGTTGTGTGTATGACCTGAATTTTTTCCAGGGAATACCACCTGTACGTAAAAAATTGAACGGTTCTGATGCTGGGGTGGCTAAACTTTGTAAGAAACTTGATACTTGGTGGCCGTGGGTAAGTCGTTTAGGCAAGCCGACCTTGTCGTGTACTCCTTTTACCCATTTATAAATAGGAAGATTTTACAATTTCGACATTAATTTGCCTTTTACTGCAGGTAGCTGAAGGGGAGACTCCATTGGTGGCAGCTAAAGGGTATTAGTCTGTAGGTTCCTCCCGCGCCAGCTGGTCTTGCTATTTGTTTCCAAAAACATCTCAAGAATGCCGAGACCGTGCATTTGATCTTTTGGGGAGCGATGAGGCATGGAAAAGAGGAATCATAACTGCAAAAGAAAATTACAGTTCAAAGGAAATATGGACTGGACGGACTCCTAGGCAAGCTACTGCATATCTAAGCATTTAACTTAACCTGCTCTCTGAGATTTCTTGCCTTTCATGTCTCATTTCATTAATGTCAATTGTTAGTGCAGGTTATGGCCTTATGGGGTGATCCTTGGGCTTATTTGCAACCAACAACAGAAATAAATCGGAGCTTGATTGCTTATCATTGCAAGATGGATCGCAGGTGGTGGAGGTCACAGGTACATCTTAAATTTCTTCCTGAAAGGATTGATATTTTCAGTTTTTAAGGCTTTCAACTGAAATGTAGGTAAAGAGTTGTTGTATCTACTTTTTAGAGAAATAATATGTCCACAATATTTTTAGAACAAATTCTAAGTGGCCAGTTGTTATTGATTGTTATTGTTCGGGCAAAAAAGTAATCTTAGTGTTAGATTCAAATTTGAACCTATAACAACTAACCACCTATGATTTCTTGTGAAAATGTTGTAAAAATGTTGTGGACGTAGCACTTCTCTTTTCTTTATCTTAACTCTAGGATTGAGAATTTATGCTCTAAATCATATATTAAGACATGTATCTTCTAAATTTTTCCTGATTTTCCTAATCCTAATTATTCAATAGAAGAATCATAGGCTTAATTCCCAATGAGTTTGTGTGATGTACAGATGTTATGCACGCTTGCACCCACATGTTGTCAATAGCAGGAAGAAGAAGTGTGGACACAGCAACCAGGTATATCAATTTTTGTTGTTATATACTTATAAGTTGATTATTTTCAGTAGCTATTTCTTTGGAGTTATTTCTGGTTGCTTCCCCCATAATTTCTTGTGGTAAAATTTATTAAAAAAATGTTTGCTTGTTACTTGTGTTGTAGCTGAGGCCAAAGAAGAAGATCAAGTAGAGTGCTGATCTTAAGGTAGAAGTGCCATCCATTGTTGTGGGTCATTTAATGTTTCTGAACCATGGTAGCATTAAAGAGTTTGCTAGTAGACCAGAAACAAGACATGTAGCTTTGAACTTAATATATAGCTTATAGAATAATTATACTTCTGTGGGTTTCTCCATGTAAACTAGTGAAAGTGTATCAAACTATGCTTTGCTATAACATTATTCGGTGACCATTCCTTTGCTGTCATTGTAAGCCAGGAATTCGAAAAGCTTGTGGTGTCTTTCTATTTCAAGTACGCTTGTTTATTACGCTTAATCTAGATTAGGATTTTTTTTCAATTTGTCTAGTGGAGACTATCCAAGTGAAGTTCAGAATTAATTTTCTTGAATCTAATGGTATCCAAAAATTCTCTTCATTTGTCTTTAAGTGGGTAGAATCCACTCCATGGTTAGATTCAGTTTTCCTGTTACTTAAGAGAATACTGGCAAGTGTATCACAGAGGGCCCGATGGCTTTATGAATGAAAAAAAATAAATAAATAACTCGAGTTCTTTGAACTCGGTTTCTGTTAGAACTCAAATCCCACAAACTCGATTTCTACATTTAGTACTCGAGTTGCCGCAAGTCGAGTTTTCAGGCAAAGAGCCTAGGAAAAAAAACAAAGTTATACTCGAGGACTAGAACCTCGAGTTCTACACAGTACTCGAGGACTAGAAACTCAAGTTTTACTAGTTTTTTTTTTTTTTTTTTTCAATCCTGCAAAAACACATTTTGATTACAAGGCCGTAATCTTGCTTCATGACTACACATTCCCTCCACAATTTAGCAATCTCGCTTCTTAATTACACATTCCCTTTAAGTTAGTTACTTTAAGTTGGGTAAAAATGTACTTTTGGTCCCTACATTTTGGGTCAATTCTCATTTTAGTCCCAAAATTGATTTCGTTGCAAATTTCATCCCTAAAAAAAGAAAATCGTTTTTAAAATCGTCCTTGCTGTCAACCAACCAACGGAAATATCCTACGTGTCTGACGGAATGGCCTATTGCTGACATGGCGCTGATGTGGCCATTAAAATATTATTAAAAAAGATTATTTGGCATTTTTAAATTCCATGTCAGCATTTTAATTAATAAAAAAAGCCATGTTAGAGTATTTAAACTAAATTAAAAAATAAATTAAAAAACAAATCTTTAATTTCTTAATTTTAATTTAAACTGAAAATACAAATTTGATTTAAACTGGAATTTTTATTTCGTAATTCTCAGTTTTAAATTTTTTTATCACAATCCTCTGCACCAAACCCCAATCCCAACCCCAAAAACCTAAGTTTCCCAACCCAACATCAAATCTTCTTAGTCACCAACATCACAGCATCAATTTAATCCCTCTCTCTACCCATTGTTCTCTCACTCTCTGTCTCTTTGATTTCTCTTTGATCTGCTCCATACACAGACACCCATGGCCAGAGACAACAAGCTCCAAAACCTAGGCGCCCATGGCTAGAGACAACAAGCTCCAAAACCCAGACACCCATGGCCAAATAAAACAAAACACTCTCTTCGATCTACCCATAAGCCCATGGCCAAAGATTCCAAGCTCTACCTCTCACGACCACGAGCCGCCGAGACTCGATTGATGAGGACAATGACAAGACGAGGTGCCGAGGAGTCGTTTCGTGGTCGGGATGGCGCCGTTTGATGAGGACAACGACAAGACGAGGTGCCGAGGAGTCGTTTCGTGGACGGGATGGTGCCGTTTGATGAGTGGCTGAGGAGGTGGATTTGCTCCAAACCCAGATCTGCTGGTTTTGCTCCAAACCCAGATCTGCTGGATTTGTGCCGTTTGATTTGTGCCGTTTTGGGTTTCTATTCTTTTGTTCTTGGGATTGAATATTCTGGGTTTGTTGTTCTTATGTTGTTCTTGTGTGTTCTTGATCAAGATGAATTTGGAATAGGAATTTGATAATTTGAATGTGAAATTTATGAGTTTATGGGTTTGCTAGAGATTGGTTGGTTTGTCGGATTTATTTCTTGTTTTCCTGGCATTGATGGAGATTGGATTTGGTTGCTGGGTTTGTTTCTGGGATTTGGGAAGAATATGAAGAACTAACTGTTATGTTCTTACGAAAAAATAATTAAAAGTAAAAAAAAAATTAAATTAGATTTAAGGCTTTTTTAAAAATTTAATTTATTTTTTGTTTAAATTTTCTGACGTGGCTTTTAAAAAAATTAAAATGCTGACATGGAATTTAAAAATGCCAAATAATCTTTTTTAATAATATTTTAATGGCCACATCAGCACCATGTCAGCAAGTAGGCCATTCCGTCAGACACGTAGGATATTTCCGTTGGTTGGTTGACGGCAAGGACGATTTTAAAAACGATTTTCTTTTTTTAGGGATGAAATTTGCAACGAAATCAATTTTGGGACTAAAATGAGAATTGACCCAAAATGTAGGAACCAAAAGTGCATTTTCGCCCTTTAAGTTGACTCATGTTATACAGCTTGCCCCACCCTTTCGTAGTAAGATGTTATATTATTGGGCAAGTTCTTTTAGTATCGCTCTAGGATCTCAGACTTCACAACATATGAAATGCAGTCACCTAGAGTACTTGGCACAGAGTACTTTGCCTCAAGTTAGTAATGTTTGAAAATAATGTAAGAAAAAATATCAAACAATGACAGCCATACAAGCAATATCCAACTTATGTCAATCCTTCATATTATAAATTTATCCTTTAGTTTCCAATAGGTTAAAATATTATGATTAAGTAAAAACTACATACAAACTATTTTGGTGATAAATCACAACCCAATACCATGTTTTAGAGGGGGAAAAGAATGGAAATAATTAACAACTAATTGAAAGACAAAATTAAACATTCATAATATCATAATCTAGAAACAGGCACATTAAAAATATAGAATACTTCAATTACAAGTTCATTAAGTGATAAACAAAATAATAATTTTGCTAATACAACCCAGTAGTAAGTTCGAATACACAATAAAGAGAACCACAATTTACATCTACAATGCCATTCCAAAATCGAGTATCTGCATGCCTGACAAAAATTAAAATATTGTCGTTAGATACCAAAAGCCAAAACAAAAGTACTAATCTACGCAACTTGGCTTATTGATACAATCATGGCATTTTATATAAAAGCATCACTTACCTAGTTTGGATCATCGCTGCTTGTCGAAGCCCCACGAGAAAGCGGACATCTTCTACGGTTATGCCCATGTTGATGACACAATCCAAAGCTCTGCTTTTGTTGAATCTCCCTTAAGTCAGAATTTGGCCTCCGGCTTCTCGGTTCTCGCCGGACCCCATCCATCTCATTCTATGTCCTAGACCTCACAAGTCAACCTTTGGCCGGCAACAGGTCTAGGTCAGGCACCCACTTTAGACCGTCCACATCCCTTCACAATGACTTTGACTTTGGCACCACAAATGCATGTGAGTAGGTGCAAATGGCGTTTTCCAAACTATAACATGGGTCAATATATCTAGTCACATCTTGCCCCAAGAACTGAAGAACTGTAATTGCATGTGAACAAGGGATCTTTTGATTTTGCCACTTTCCACAACCACATGTCCTGGCCAATATGTTTATTTCATGACTATGGTGCCTCCCTCCAGAGCTATGGATGCTGTGTGCGATCATTACTTGATATATACCATGGACAATATTAAACGCCCTTACTTGGTGTGTTTTGGATTTTTTTCAAATTTGCACCATAGATGTTTAAGGCATATTTACTCCACACCTTGGTCTCCGAGAGATCATGAGTAATTTCTTTGTGTCAATCATGGAAATACGCAACAAATTTGCTCCAAGTGAATTCAACTATTACAGCAATGGGTAGGCCACGAGCACCTTTAAGTACTCCATTGAAGCACTCCAAGACATTGGTTGTCATAGCCCCATAACGGTATCCACCATCATGTAGCTGGGTCCACATGTCTAGATCCTCTTTCATTAGATATGTGTATGGCATGATGGATGAGTCGGGTTCAATTTCCTACCGCCCGGTTCTCAGTTTCTTCCTAAGGGCCTCAATCTCGGCTTCCCTAATAGCTTGCATGTACAACTCAAATTTAGCTTCCGGAGTAGCATACCCCACTTTCAAGGCCAATGACTTTAAAGTGGCGTCCTGAAAATGCATGTTGAAGTTGCTAGAAACATGTCTAAGGCAATATTTATGAAATACTCATACTCGTCCATCATCATCTCTAGGCCAGTTTGCAATTGCGTTTTAAATACCCTTATGTCGGTCAGAAATTACGCAGATGCCCTTATCTACTATCATATCCCCTGTGAATTCCTGAGGCATCTTAAAAACCAACCTCAACTAGGCCCTGACTCTTTGTCCACAACGGCAAAGGCGAGAGGCAAAACCTTGTTGTTGGCATCAGTGGCCATTGCAATCAACAACACCCCTCAATATTTATCATACAAATGGGTCCCATCAATACTGATCACTGGCTTATAATATTTGAATCCTTCAATGCATGGAGCGAAAGCCCAAAATACATAGCACAATAGTGTATCACCGAACTCGTCCTTGGGTATGGTGTGATACTAGTACCGGGTGTCAGTTTCTTGGTCCAAGTATGCCAACAACAACCTTCTCAACCTTTGGTAAAACTCTTCCCAATCCCCAAATATCTTTGCAATAGCCTTTTGTTTCGCTTTCCATATCTTATAGTAAGAAAGCTTATGATCATAATGCTTCACTTTAATGAAATCTCTGAGGTGATCAATTATTGCCATGTGATTTTCTTGCAACAATGGAACAAATTCTACTGCAAGAAAATTACAATCCATCATTCTACCATCAAGGGTCATGCCAAGGGTCATACAACTGTAAGGACTCCTATAAGATATAACCATCCATAGTCCATGTTCTAGCTTCACGACTGCCCTAACGTACCACTTGGATGACCCATCCATGCATTTCACAGACAGTCTACTTTTGGTCGACCTACTAGTCATAAAGTTTCTGTTATGCTTTGCGGCGTAAATTGTTAATGCACGTTTCACTGCCTCTTTATTCGCAAAAATCAACCCTTTTCACAAAATTCATGTCCACATTCCAAGAAGAAGCAAATGCTTACTGAACAACTTCAAGATCGACCATATTTTTCCAAGTATTTGCATAAATTGATGAGGCAAGAGGTTCATAAACGAGGGTCGTATTTGTAACATGCTGAACTCTAATAGTAGCGTTTGCTTCATTTTCATCACATTTAGCCATATCATCAACATGAGGATTGGGAGTAATTTCATAGTCATCAACACCCTTGTCAAAGTCACCTTGCTCAATCCTCTCTTCGTACTCATCTCTATCGTCAAGATCTTCCCCAACATAGTCTTCGTCTTCATCTTCAACTACTAGAAGTGTAGAAGATTCACCTCGATGTGTACAAAATTGATCTTCATATCTATTGCCAGGTTCGCTCTCAATTGTTGTTGGTGTCTTTTGAAAAGGGGGTGTATAGCCTTCCAATGTGGTGCATCGATCATCTAGGATTGCAAACTGTAGAGATGTAGTTGTTTGTACAATTTCCTCTACGTCAACTTTCGCACGTGGCTCTAAAGTGACGTACAACTCAAAATTTGCTACCTGTTCCCATTTTTGCATCTTGCTAAACATGATCTTCACATGTTTGTCTTCTGTTATCGCCATATATCTGTAATTAATGCATTGATTGAGGACTTCATGTGGAGAACGGAAAGTAATATATATGTCATGCAAAGTAGGGTTCATTTGCAACTCTTTCATAATTTTTATTTTCAAATCATTCAAGATCTTTAACTTACGGCGTATCATTATATAGTAACACTGGATACCCGAACCTTGAAATGGGAATCCATCATAAGGGTTGGCATTGCTAAGGGGTCCACCTTAGTATATATTTATATGGATCATTTTCAACCTATAGATCATTAAGTGCAATTGTGTTAGTGACAAATTTATAACTCTCAATCAACATCAATCACAAAACTTTGCGTATGAAATGCCAACAATACTAACCTCAACCAAATTTGCATATACTCACCTCAGGTCACATACAAAAATAGTCATTACCAAGTTCATATTCTTTTAAAATTCCAAATCATTCTAGGGGCATGACTTTCAAAACTCATTCAAATAAGTTATGATGAACAAAAATATTATACCAACCAGTTATGCATTGAAATCTCTATTACAAATCTTAAACAAATATATCTTGAAATAATTTATGCTAAAAAGACTACAAATACTATCTTAGGTATCAAACTCATCATCCATTTCATACCCATGATAAAGACCTAAAAGTACTAAATATTGATCACAATATTTAGTACTAAATATTCCCAATAATTAATCACAATATTTTTTTAAAAAACCTAGCATATTATTAATCACAATATTTGCACTAACAAAAAAGAAAAAAAAAACAAATATTCCCAATTTTTTGTAATAACATAATTAATCACAATATTTGGTACTAAATATTCCCCCAATACTAAAAAATCCCAATAATTAATCACAATATAAATTTTTTTTAAAAACCTAGCAAATAATTTAATCACAATATTTACACTAACAAAAAATAAAAAAATATTCACATATGTTGTAATAACATAATTAATCACAATATTTGGTACTAATTATTTCCAATAATTAATCACAATATTATTTTTTTAAAACTTAGCAAATAATTTAATCACAATATTTACACTAACAAATATATATATATATATATATATTCCCAATATGTTGTAATAACATTAATCACAATATTTAGTACTAAATATTCCCAATAATTAATCATAATATTAATTTAAAAAAAAAACTAGCAAATAATAACAATATACTAATAAATAAACTAATCACAATATAATAACAAATAAATTAATCACAATATACTAACAAATAAATTAATCACAATATTTACACTAAAAAAAATAAACAAAAATTTTCCTAATATGTTCTAATTTTTTCTTTAAAAAAAAAAAACCTAGCAAATAATCACAATATTAACTAACAAAAAATATTCCCAATATTGTAAAAACATTACCTGTGAGATGAGTATTGTTAAGGTGAGTGTTGTGTGAGATGAGTGTTATGTGAGATGAGTATTGTTAAGGTGAGTGTTGTGTGAGATGAGTGTTGTGTGAGAGCTTAGGAAAGTTGAGTGAGTGAAGAGAGGGTGTGAGAGCTGAAGTGAGACAGGTAAAAAGGAAAATAGGTCCCAGCTGGGACCCACATGCCACATGTGGAGGGCTAGTGACCATTTATGAACATCGATTCCAGTGGACTCAATTTCTAGTAAAGAGAAATTGAACCTAGATTACTCAAGTTATCCACGTAACTAGAAAGAGAGCGTGAAAAGCACTGGTGGGACCAAACCAAAAACTTGAGTCCAGTAAACTCGATTTCCATGACCAAAAACCAAGTCCAATAAACTCGATTTCCAGGCCTACGTGAACAATTTGTTCATCTCAGCTGCTGGCGCAATGGGAAAATCGAGTGCAATATACTCGATTTATAAACCCAAAATCGAGTTCTTTAGACTCGATTTGTTAGATACCAAAATAATTTAAAATCTTGGCTAACTAATAATATAGTTTGGCTTTTATAGTTATTTTCAAAAAAAAAAAAAAAATCCTTAAGACAAGGTTGTAACATTCATCCTGACCACCAATCACTCTATTCCTAGAGGTCTTCCCCCTTGATTTATGCCTTCAAATAATGACTCAAACAGATCAGATTCAAAGGTATTGTTAAAATCTTGTAGCAGAGTTATCCAACCATAAGAAGGTAGATGATGTGATTAAAAATTTAGATATTTCCTGTATTCATGAAATATTTACTTACATTAAAGCCTGGACCAGCTTTTTTTTTTTTTTTTTTTTTTTGCTGAATGCCTGGACCAGCTTTAAGTCCAGCCTCTCTATATCTGTCATATAAGTATCATTTCTCATCATCAGACAGAACCTACAAAAGAAAAAAAAGTGTCAAGTAACTACTTCGTGATCATGGCTCTGAAACTCCCATCCCATCGTCTCTCTCTCCCAAACTCCCACCATTTCTCTTTCTCTCTCAAACTTAGATCTCTAATTTCTCACCTTCATCTCTTCTCTCTCCGTGGTGTTGAGGAGACTGATCAAGCACCACAGCAAAAAACCAGCTAACCCAGCGTTAAGGAGGCTCATAAGATGAAAACCCAGCAACACCCAAGAGTTGAGTCCGCCGATCTTCGACTTCGATCTCCCAATCAGATCTCCAACTCCGATCTCTGCCAATCTCTGTGGTCATTGATCTGTGGGTTTAAAGTTGCAAGGTTCCTTCCTTTCTTTGATTGGTGGTGTTTGGTTGTGCAGAAAAGGACCAAGAATTAGGAGAGGCACAAGCAACACCTACAGATTTCTCTTTACCGCACTCTTCGATCATTGATTGCTTATCTCTATCTCACTCTCTTTTGTTGATAACATTGTTGGTTGTTTTGAGACGTTGGTCTTCTTGTAAAATTTGGTTCAAAATGTTGAGTTTTGAGATTATGTGAGCGTTTGGATACTGCTTATTTTACTAAAAATGAAAATTAAAAATAATAAAAAAATAATTTTTGAATTACTATTCACACAAAAAATATTGTTAATTTGCCTATTTATATTGTTCATGTCTCATGAACAGTGCAATAGGCGCCGGTTTATGAAATTTCAAATAGCGTATAAAACACTATGAACGTTTAGACCCCCAATTTACAAATTACCAATTCAAGCTTTAACACAAACAATAAACATGCGGAAAATGAATTAAAGCCTAAAACAGAATTGATAAACCATTGAAGTCAAATAAAATCACATCCATAACAGAAATTAAATGACAAAGATAAAGGGAAGAGAGATGCGAACATAAGGACAACACAAGACGTGTTATCGAAGAGGAAACCGAAGCCCTCGGTGTAAAACCTCTCCGCCGCCCTCCAAGCGGTCAAAATGATCTACTAAAGAATGTAGTTGGGATACAAGGACAGCAATAGACCCTCCAAGCCTAATCTACCCAGGTACTTAAGCCCTCCAAGCTTCTTGCTCTAACGAGGTTATGCCGAACCTATTTCTTCTTTAGCTTCCCGGATCCTGCTACTAGTCCATAGCATCTACCAATAAAAGTTGGCTCCTTCCTAACTGCTTCCCAAAGTACCAAAGAGCCTTCTCACAGGTATGGGTGAGGTGAAAAAAGGTTTTGGCTAAAGTACCTCTCAAGGATCTACAATGGAGAGGAAGAGAGTAGAGGAATTTGAAGAGTCACAAGGCAAAGATTGTGGATGAGTCAATATTGTTTTTCTCTATGGTTTCTCTCTCAAAATTCTCTCTGAAAGCTCTCTACATTTCGTGGGTATAAGGGGTATATATACTGGTAGGTGTTTGGAATGCGAAGAGACAGATTTTTCATAACAGAGTTGGCTGGTGGCTTGGCCTCGCAACTATACTGAGTCGCGAGTTCAAGCCGCGAATAAACTAAAAGGCTAGTCTGGAATTTTTGTCCTGTAGTGCAACAACTGGCACGACGGTTCAAATTCTAGCAGCTTTCCAGTCGCGAGCTACCCGCAAGATCCAGTCGTGAGTTCTCCTCTGCACGCTTCTCTCGTGTGCAACATCTGGCGGCTTGCTAGTCGCGAGACACTAGCGAAGTCCAGTCGCGAGTCCCTGTTCTGCAGCACAGTCTTGAGCAATTCTTCACACTCTCCCACACTACCCTTACATGATTCCCACCTAAATACAGAGTTTCTAAATGCTGAAAATACAAGCAAATTGGCACGGAATAAAGCCAACAAAATGGTTGATAAATTTCAACCTTACAGTTTAAAAAAAAAAATAGACGCAAACGTGAGACGCATATGCGCATACCAAACGGACACTATGTGAGCATTTGGATTACGTTTTCTCCTCAGCATTTTTAGTTTTTTTTTTTTTTTTTAAGGACAAGCGCTTCTTGCACTGTTCATGGGACATGAACCGTGCAAATAGGCAAATCAACAGTGTTTAGAGGAGTAAACAGTAATCCGAAAAATATTTTTTAAATGTTTTTAGTTTTCAACAAAATAAACGGTATCTAAACGCACCTTATATTGATATAGATTAAAACTGATTTCATTGAGCCATTTGATTGGTGTATTGTTCCTCCACTTATTTCTTCTAGAAGTTTTTAAGCAATCGAAAACTCTAACTTTTTTTTTTATTTTTTTTATGTTCGTTTTTCTCTAAAAATTTGTTTTTTTATGACAAAAAATGGTAGGTAACCAAGACCAAACAGAGTTAAATACAGATAGACAAAAAGTTAAATTTTAAACCAAAGATAAATAAAGTGAAAATGAGTCTAACTACAAGTTAGGGGGTGTTTGGTTTATATTTTCAAACAACAATTTTCAGTTTTTAAACAACATTACACATTTTTACACACATTTTTCTCCACACATATTTCCATACATGTTTTTAAATAACAATTTTCAGTTTTTAAACAAGTTCACCAAACAGACCCTTAGTTTACTGTAATTTGCCATTTTAGCTAGGGCTGTACACGGTACGGTGCGGCCGGTTTTGGGGGGCTTTTTTGCAACACACCTACAGGGGCGGTTTTGCCCCATCCTTGACCGCACCTCACCTGTGAAGGGTTGGAAACCGGTCTACACAAGGTGCGGTACAAGATACTAGTTCGGTGCGGTTAGTTCGGTTAATTTCTCATTTATTTCATGTACCAAACACAATGCAATTAACAACCCCAAACCATATCATGCTCACTAAAAAAAAAAAAAAAAAAAAAACCTAAATATTCTATAAACAAAAAAACGAAAGAAAACTACAAACAATTAACTAAAAGCAAATTCACATTCTTTTCTCAAACATAACCCATTTCCAATAAAAAAACCCAAATAAAAAACTAAACAAACCCATAAAAGATCAAACAAACACCATTGAAAATAAATCACATAAAAAAAAAAAACTGGTAGAAAAGCATTGCATTTGTATGGAGAAGCATCTAAACTCTGATGGAAGACGAGGCGAGAGAGAGAGAGCAATTGTGAAGATTTTGTTGCTGGGAGTCTAGGACTAGGACTCTAAGAGAGGAGACTGACGAGAATGAGGAAAAGAAAGAGAGGGGATGGGTAAATAATCCTAGGGTTTAAAATTAAAACGTCTTCGTGAGTGGCTTACAATATATATATATATATATATATATATTTTAATCTAATGATAAAACGACGTTGTTTTGGAGCTGGTAATAAAATTTAATATCATGTACTGAACGACGTCGTTTTAGTGCCAGAGAATATATATATATTTATTATAAAAAAAAAAAAGAAGAAGAAGGAAACCTAAACTTACACAGCGCCGTTTTCTTATTCATCTTCTACCTTGCTTCTTTAGCTTTCATGTCTGCTTTCAATTTTCTTCTTTTTACAATGATACATATATTTTAAATCATAGTGTGTGTATATATACCGGTACAGCGCGATTTCTTGTCAGAGTGCAAAATAACTACCGCTCACCGCACCGGTCGTCTTCGGTTTACCCATATTGGTGAGGCTTGGACATGGTCAGATCAGTTCGGCGCTGGCTGGTTTTATCGACTCCGGTCAGATTCTGAACCGGCCTAATTTTAGCTCTAGAACTGCTCTTTAAAAATAAAAAATAAAAAAATCATTCCCCAATGCAGTCAAAGAGTCAAATGGGATCACAGATTACCAGACTGACACAGTTCCAGCCGCGACAAAGATAGCGCGTGGCTTTCTTTGTTTGAAAGCCTGAAAAGTTTGACATTGCTCATCATCAGCTTTCTTAAACATGGCATTTGAGTCGATTTTGATTGGAAGTTGATGATTTGTGACATGTGGCCGTCCGTCCAAGTTCAAATTCCAACGAGATTCCTGCTTGGTAGTATTATATTCTTCTTATACGAGTATGTTTACTGTTTAGATAATATTAAAAAAGATATTTTATTAATGGCGTAAAAACATATATTAGTAAAAAAGTGATTAATTTTTTTATATAATTTTTTCAATCTTTCATAAAAAAATTGATCTTTTTGAAATATTGAGTAAACATTCTGAAATAAATAAAATATAGCTTAAAATATAAATTAGATCTGTCATTTTTTATTTGTCTTGGAAGCGAATTTTTTCTAGAATTTAATTCAATTTTGTGATTTTTGATCTATTCTTTTAGGCATATAACTTTTAAATTCATTCAATGTAATCCTTTCATCAAATTTTATAGGAGTTTGGACAATAGTATGAAATAGATATAGTGACAAATCAATAACAAACTATCACAATTTAACAATTTATATAATAAAAGAAAAATAGAAAGAGGCCAATCTTGGGGTGGTAGACAAGGTTTGAATTAGTGATACAAATGTTTATTTAGGTTAAACAATCTGAATAAAAAACACTAAGCAACAATTAGTCTATTACAAAAAAGTTTAACTTTATTAAAAGCTAGCAAATTATACATTACAGGCTGTGGTTAAAATATAAAATATTTTCACAAATGAGCAACTCAAATATGCCTTAAAAAAATCATGTTGCCATAATTCAAAATTCAATGAGTTAGTGGTGCACGCAACCCGATGAGACAGCTGAAGTTCTGGTTAGTTTCTACTAGGATATGTTCACTACTTTAAAGTTTAAATCCCTGCATTTTTGAGGAAGCTCTAAGCCCTATCAAGAGAATTGTCAATAATGAGACGTATGCCTAGTTATCTAGAGAATGAAAAAATCTTGTGTGAGACGTATGCCCGTCTCACAAATTACCGTCTCCTAGAGAATTCATTGGGAGGTAAACATTGCAATTTGTACTAAAATAGATGTGGCACTTTTGATAAGCCTAGGATTTGATGGTTTGCCTTCTCATTTCTATCAAAATTATTGGCAATTAGTTGGAAGTGAGACTGCACAATGTGCTCTCTCTTACCTCAATTTAGGGCAAAATTTGCTCTATATCACAATTTAAGAAAAATTTTAGGTGAATAGAAATTAAACAAAATTATTAGTTATGTTGCACATTTTTTAAACTCGAGTTCAAGTGTTATTCTCCTAAAATATTTCTAAAAGTGTGTCATTTGACAATTTTTTTTCCCTCAAGTCAGCCACCCTTCGCCAACCTCTAATCCACACATGACATATATGGCTCTTATCTCCAAAGTGATTTAGCCTTGAATAGTTAAAAACACAATTGATTTTAAAAAAATTAAATAAAACTAAACTAAATTAGAACTATCTTCACATTCATGCATCATCTTGTCTACCTTAGGAGTGGGTAGTTCTTAAGGATTAGGAGTGGTATTGGCAGTCTGGTATCTCATATTTTGAAACCCCTGCCTCAATGAACCTCTAGTAGAGAAATAAATAAATAGACGAAAGAAGAAAAAGAAAAAGTTTAAAAAAAAAAAAAAAAAAACTCAACTATAGATGACTCAACTTATAAAAAAATATTTTGTGAAACAAAAATACAAAAATATCGTTTAAGATACTTTTTCAAAATAGCTGAAAATCTTGTAATTCAACTAATGGAGAATATAATCAAGTACTACTCTCAAACTAAAATATTCAAAAATTTTGGGGCCATTTGGTAATATTATTATAATAATATTATTTGTATTTTTTGAAAATACTAGTTAATAAAAAAATACATAAAAATATGTTTAATATTATTTAAAATTTAAAAAAAATATTTAAATACATGTATGAACGGCTTTTATAATTCAAACTTTTCTCAAACTTTTCTGTGAAACAAAAATACAAAAAATACTGTTCGATATGCTCAGACAATGGCTATATAGCGAATCTGCTACAGTCCAGAGCTTGGATTCCATCACTTTATACGACCGGACGCGCTCCAATGGCGCGTGCAGCTACTTCATCTCTCATTTCTCACAGTGTCCCACGCACACACGCACTCACATTCACATTTCACACGCACAGCCACAGCCACAGCCACACAGCACCTAACCCTAGTCACTAACAACTCACTACCATCTCCAATTTCCCCAAATTCCCAATTTTGATCAAGACCCAGATTCCTAATTCCATTTCTGATCAAGACCCAGATTCCCAAATCTTCTAAAATAGAAACTCACAGTGTCAAAAATTTCACTAATTGATTTTTATAGTGACCCCCAGGAGTTCCAAGTCAACTAATTTTCTCACTGGTAATCTTAACCACTTCTCTCTGTTGCTCTGCTTCAAATTTCTCTGCATGCATGAACTGTTTAAGATAATTTGTCTACACTCTCACCTTGTGGGGTTGATTTTTTTTTTCTGTGTCTCAGTTTTGGAGTTTTTAAGGTTCCAGATTGCTCTGTGAAAGTAAGTTCCTTCTTGGCTCCTTTTCACAGATCGGGCTTTATTGTATTTTTTAGTTAATTTTAATGATCGGTTTTAGGCATGTAAGATAATGTTGTTGGATTAAGGTTTGGTTGGGCTGATTTGGGAATTTGGAGTTTAACAATAACTGGTCTCTTACTGTTTGTCTATGTGTTTTGATTTTGATTTTTTTTTTTTTTTGGGTTGCCAAATGCAATATTGTATCTGGGTTTTTTTAAAGCTGAACTATGTTTTGATTTAGTGTGGTTGATATGCTTACTAATTAAATAGAAAATTTTTAGAATGTAGTTCTTGCTAGTTATTGGTATTTAGATACAATGTACCTTTGGTCTGAAATTGTCTCATGGATTCTGCCAGAAAAGGGAAAAAAAATATTGAAATAAGAGAATAAGACAGTTGTGTAAATGCCACCCTGGTGAAGCCCAAATGTCCAATTATGTTTCTGTTTGATCTGCTGGATTGTGTGATTTAAGGGTTTATACTCTATTTATCATCGATGGCTTACCAGAAAAGAGAGGAAATGCATTTTGGAATCAAAGAAGTAAGATTTTAGATGAATTGTAGCAGTTCTGTGTTAAACTGTCAATCATGTTATCTTTTCTCGTTGAGGTCTGGTTACACTAGTTCACTTCCTGATGGTTGTATAATCATATATAAAATATTGACCAATAAATAATGGAAATTACCTGTGCAAGAAATATATTAAGTTTGTATTATATTTTTTTTGGTTCATTTTTCAAATTTCCAGGTACTATTTATCTTTAAGGGGAATCGTCGTGATGGATTTCAGCTCAGGAGAGGATTCAGATATTAGTGAATCTGAAATGGATGAGTATGAAGATAAAACTTATGAAAAATTGAAGAATGGGAATCACAATGTCAAAAACTCAAATGAGACATTTACTTGCCCCTACTGCCCGAAGAAGAAAAAACGAGATTATCTATACAAGGAACTTCTTCAGCATGCTTCTGGGGTGGGCAACAGTAGTTCAGATAAAAGAAGTGCAAAAGAGAAGGCTAATCACCTTGCTTTGGTGAAATATTTGGAAAAGGATTTAGCAAGTCCATCAAAACCTGTGAATGAGAACGATCCTCCTGTTGGCTGTGACCACGATGAGAAATTAGTGTGGCCTTGGACAGGAATTGTGGTTAACATTCCAACTAAACGAACAGAGGAAGGGAGATATGTAGGAGAAAGTGGATCCAAGCTGAGAGATGAATTGAAAAGTAGAGGGTTTAATCCCACAAGGGTCCACCCTCTATGGAATTTTCGGGGTCATTCAGGAAGTGCTGTCGTGGAATTCTACAAAGATTGGCCGGGGTTACATAATGCCATGTCATTTGAGAGAGCTTATGAGGCAGATCATCATGGGAAAAAGGACTGGTTAGCTAATAATGACCAAAAATCTGGTCTTTATGCTTGGGTTGCCCGTGCAGATGACTATAATTCAACTGGAATTATTGGGGACCACCTACAAAAGATTGGAGATGTTAGGACAATTTCTGACATTATGGAGGAAGAAGCACGGAAGCAGGGTAAACTTGTGTCTAATCTGAAAAACCTCATTGAGGTCAAGAACAAGTGTTTGAAAGAAATGGAGGAAAGATGTACTCAAACTACAGTATCCCTTAGCAACATAATAGAAGAGAAAGATAAGCTCCTTCAAGCCTATAATGAAGGTTTGTTCTGTTATAGAGATCCAATGTTTACTTTTCTTTAGTAACCTAAAGTATAATATGTTTTCAGCTTTTTACCGTTGTGGAAATCCTGCATGGTTGGTGAGTTGTAGTGTAGATTTCACCATATTGGATATTTTACTATCTAGTGTCAGGCTGTTGTTGTGACATTAATCTATCCCATGTTTTTTTGCTTGATAGAGATTAAAAAGATACAACTGAGCGCAAGGGATCACTTTCAGAGGATTTTTAAGGACCACGAAAAGCTCAAGTTGCTAGTGGAATCTCAGAAAACTGAGCTCGAGCAGCGTGGGGTAGAATTGGAAAAGCGTGAGGCACGGAACGAGAGCGAAAGCAAAAAGCTCGCTGAAGAGATTGAAAAGGTATTGTTACTTTGGGCTTCATTGCTATCATAGTTTCTCTTAGATTCACAATTCACATGCTATAATTACTGAAGGAGGTGGTATCTCATGTAACGATGGCATACAACACCCCTGGACATAAGGGTCAAGGGTGGTTCCCATGCTTGTGGGGTCCACACCCATGTGAGAGGGGTATTGCATGCAACCGTTAAACAAGATAATAAATCTTATTGAAGAGGTAAATTGTCTTTGGTTAAAAAAAAAATTTTTATTTGAGAGAAATGATCAAGTTGCTCTAAAAGGGGAAGAACAGGGTGATCTTTTTTCCCTTGGTACTCATCAAGTCTGATAACCCCCAGAATGATTGATTAGAAAACCGTTAAACTTGACATTGTCAAAGTAACTCCTATTATATGCTTTAATTTATTCAACTAGTTGTTACTTATCCAAATAAAGAAGTGAAAAAAATTATTCAACTAGTTGCAGCATCAGTTGAAGTGTTCTTTTTATGATTATACTTTCATGTTTGCATGACTGTTTGACAGAGCTGCTTTTGTTATTCTTTCAGAATGCTATAAGAAATAGTTCTCTGCAATTGGCCTCATTGGAGCAAGAAAAGGCTGATGTGAATGTATTGAAACTGGCTGAAGATCAGAAGGTTTGTGAGTTGTTTCTAAGTGCTTAAAGGATAACCTAAACATTTCCTTGTCATTTTGGATAAAGATAGATTAGTTATACTTTACAATTGGTTTCATACACAGAGGCAAAAGGAGGAACTCCATAAGAGAATAATTCAATTAGAAAAGCAACTGGATGCAAAACAAGCTCTGGAATTGGAAATTGAGAGATTGAGAGGGTCATTAAATGTCATGAAGCACATGGGAGATGATGGAGATGTGGAAATTCTGGAAAAAGTGGATACAATACTCAAACAGTTGCGAGAAAAAGAAGGAGAACTTGAAGATTTAGAAGCTTTGAACCAAACATTAATAGTGAAGGAGCGCAAGAGCAATGATGAGCTGCAAGAAGCTCGAAAAGAATTAGTTAATGTAAGTGTTTTGCCCCTTCAATGATGAGCAGCAAGAAGCTCAAAAATTGCGTATGTTTTTATCATAAGTTAATACAAAGATGCTATAATCATATACATGACTTAAGTTTTGATTTATTATTTATTAAGACTAGGAACCCCTGGAGACTAATTCAAGTGTTAATGTGTCCAATTTTTCAACCCCAAACTTAATACAAGTTCCCATAGCTTGTGCAAAAGTACTAATTTTCTTTCTTTGTAGGACCTGAAAGACTTAGCTAGCCGTGCTCATATTGGCGTTAAGAGAATGGGAGAACTTGACAGTAAACCATTCCATGAAGCAATGAAAAGAAAGTATAATGAGGAAGAAGCAGAAGACAGAGCTTCAGAGCTATGCTCATTGTGGGAGGAATATCTGAAGGACCCTGACTGGCATCCTTTGAAAGTTATTACGGTTGATGGGAACCATCAGGTGTTTTTCTTAGATTGCTTAAAATCTGGTTCGATTACATTACTCTTAGTTCTAGTTTAAATCCGTTCCAAGGCAAATAATGCTGTCAAATGCATGTTCTTTTTCATGATGTTGTAAACATTCCATGTCTTTATAAGGCTAGTTTAATGTAATCATTTGTAAGGATGAAAAGAGGAATGTGATTGTAAGCAACAGAAGTACATGCTGCGGCCCCCCCCACAAAAGGGCTCAAAAGAGTACAGAAACTTTAAAGCAGTCTTTAAAAAAAATTTAAAAATAAGATAAAATTCTTTGAAATTTCACACTTTATTTTGAAATACTAAATTCTTTAAAACTGAAGCTACTAGACACTTCCACATTGTTGTGACTTCTGACAGAAGTGTACTTGCTATTGTCATACGTAGATGGCCACGTCAACATGTGTACTGTATTCTTTTGAAATGATGTCATTGTTCCTAAAGAGGAGCTACTCTGTATCTTTACCTTTCCCTTTTATTTTACTCTTCCAAGCTAGCTGGGCTTAGGTTATTGTCAGTTATCAAAGTTTCCTGATCCAAATTAAAGGATTAGATTTCTATTCTGGTTTAGTTTGGCTGTGTTTGAGTTGCTTATGTAATTAGATGGTCTGAATTTGTGAATTATGATGGGAAAGTCCCTTGTCAGTGTGATGTTTGAACAAACGAACAGTTTGCATGTCTGTCTGTGGTTTTTTATTGTCTTTTATGTAACTTGTCAGGAACATGCTTTCTACTGTCTAATATGCATGCAGAGCATCTACATTTGCTTAATTTTTTTGTTCATCAGCTTAGATATGAATTTTTTAAAGTATTACATCTATGTAATGTTCAAGGATTCTGTTGCCCCAAATTACTTTTCAAATTTTAAATGAAGCAGTTATGAGCTTGCAATGGTATTCAAATATTTCCATAGCCTGTATGCTTTTGGTTGTGAAGTCCTTATTCATCACTTCTTGTTACTTTGCTTGCCTTTTTAACATGATATGGTTTACTTAAGATGAATGTCACTGTTTCAGCAAGTTATAGATGAAGAAGATGAGAAATTGAATGATCTGAGGAAAGAATTGGGTGATGGAGTTTACAAGGCTGTGACAGCAGCTTTAATGGAGATAAATGAATACAATCCTAGTGGGCGGTATATAATATCAGAATTGTGGAACTATCCAGAGGGAAGAAGAGCTACACTTGAAGAGGGGGTCATGTTTATATTGAAGCAATGGAAAGTAGCTAAACGCAAAAGGGGAATGAGTTGAAGGTTGGTATAAGTTTCATTTAGTTTATTATAAAAATTAAGATGAATGAACAACTATGCGAGGCACTCATTAATAACATTAAATTTTGGCAGACTAGCATGTATTGAGTCTTGAATGTAGCCTTTGCCACCTTTACTGAAAAAAATTTTGCTGCCTATGATAGGTACTGTTGCTTTGGTAGTAGACCAAGCTTTTACTACCTAGGATAGGTGGCATCTTTTCCTGGAAGACAATTGACAATTAGATATAAATTCAACAGTGAATGAAGCATGAGGATACACAGACCATGATACTTCATTTTTTAAAAGCAGTGTTCTGCAAATATTGCATTTGTATTCAGCTCAGTTTGTGTTTACAAAAATAATCCGGCTGTTATGTCATAGTCATACAACAACAACCAAGGCTTACTCCTGAAATTTTGGGGTGGGCCATGGATCCTCAACAGACTAGTCAAGGTCAGCCCATGTTATAGTCTTACCCATGATTATGTTAGCCATAAATGATGTTAAATTCTTTAGTCGTTTGCCTTTGTTATAGTCATTCCCATGATTATGTTAGTATAAATGAGTAAATGACATTAAATTCTTTATTTAGTAGCTTTAATGTACCCATGATTTCAGTATGTTGTAAGGAAAGCCATATTCAATACTTTTCTCACATTAAAACATTGCTGCTTTGTTTGCAGGAAATAATATATCTGAGTCCTCTAACGGAACAATGTAGTGGAATTTGGAAGACATGTCATTGAGAGATGGAATAAGCTGCCCACTTACATGATGGTGGCGGGTGTTCAAGGCATGTGTTCTGTGTAATTTATTGTGTTTCATATCGGAGAGATGTTCTCTCTCCCAAGTCTCCATTGAACAACTTGTTGAAAGCAACTGCATATTTAGCATTCTTCTTGTTCAATGGATGGGAAACTTGATGGAAAATCCATTTGAAAATGCAGTGTAGCCTTCAATCTAAAACTTGTGTTTTAAAATAAACTTATTTTCTTCCCCCGTTCCTTGAGTATTTGAGTTACCATTGTAGTCCCATATCTACCAAACATAACCATATGTGATTGAGGTATAGAAACATCAAATATCATTGGGTTAGAACAAATCCTCTATTCATTTCTGATGGAAATATGTTATAAGTTTAGAGGGACAACTTCCTCACAACTGTTGAGGTGGCGAGTTATTAATGGTAAGCAATAAAGTGGCGTCAATGGTAGGCATATATGAGAATCAATAATAACTTTGTCAACTCAGCAGTTTTGGAAACTATCGTGTCTATGGTGTATTACTAAAAATATTTGACTCCAAAGTCAAGTTTTGGAGTCGTAGTCATCTTGATGAATAATGAAATACCAAACTTGTGACTGCTACTATCCACATTCCCTGGCTTGGATCTTGCTTCATAAATAGTTAGCCGCACAAAAATGGAATAGGCTTAGGTCTCTTGCTTATAGTACTGCATGGGCATGTATTGGCTTCGGCTGAACTGCAAGCCTTTTCTACTTTGTTCCACGTTCATTGTTCCTTGGTGTACACTGGTATCCTAATTCAGGGATCAACTGCAATGTTGGAGAGAGTTGTTTCTTTATCTCTGAAAATAGTTTAGAAACAGATTGTTCAAATTCCTATTATTATTGATGCCACTGCGGAGCTATGGGTGTTGTTTCTTTTCATTGCTTAAGGTGATGGAAGAGCAATTCCTAATGGTGAACATTGCTGCTTTGCAATTTTGTGAACAATTCTTCGTGGGTTTTGAATTTGTGGTGTCAGTTTCTGAGTCACGGAAAGTCACAGCTCGTTTGATAATTACCGAATAATATTGGTAACATATAAGCTATGAAGACTATCTAACCGTTTAAGCCATGAAAATCGAGTGCAGTTATGACAAATGAAATATAGAATTTCTGTATTACTTTCCCTAAATTTTTTTGTTTTTTTTTTTTTAAATTATTTATAATTGGATAGTTACAACAAGAATTAGATTAAAATTATAAAACTCTCTGCAAATAGGAAATACAAAAATTTAGGGAAAAGTTAACTGATGAGTGCATTGGTTTAAGAAATATTTTTAGAAATATTTTTAAAAAATTTTTTAGAAACTTTTAATAAGAAAAAAAAAATTGATTTGTTTTATAGTTTTTTTTTAATAAAAATGATATTAAAACTTCTTAAAAATTGTCCATTAACAAATGTTTAAGGACACCCATTAACTAGAGTAAAACAATTTATATATCAAGCCAACTGAAAAGTGCCGGTTGAGATATGAAGTTATAAACCGATACAAGACATATAAGAGCACTTGTAGCAATGGAGCTAAATAGCTATATTGCTATTTTAGCTCCACCAAAACACCCAAATACACTACACAGCAGTGGAGGCAAAGTTAATTTTTTTTTTTTGCTTCTAGCTACAGTACACATCTATAAATAAATGAGTACTGTAGCAAGAAGCTAAAAAAAAATAATACTATTATATTAAATTTCTCTCTCCTCCCGCCTTAAATAATTCTCTTTTTCTGTCTCTCTTTCTCTCTCTCTCTCTTCGACTTCTCTTCTTTCCTCTGTTTTTTCTTTCTCATTTTTTTCCTCTAGCCCAGCGGTGGTGCTCGAGTCAATCAGCCTTCAGTTCTGGTGGCCGCAGGTCGAACGGTTTTGGCCGGCGCGGGTTGAGCGATTCCGGCGGGCTGGCACGGGTTGAGCGATTCCTGCGGGTCGAGCATTTTTTCCTTCTCATTTTTTTCCTCTAGCCCAACGGTGGTGCTCGGGTCAATCAGCCTTCAGTTCTAGTGGCCGTGGGTCGAACGGTTTTGGCCGGCGCGAGTTAAGCAATTCTGGCAGGTCGAGCGGTTTTTTCTTCTCATTTTTTTCCTCTAGCCCAACGGTGTTTGTGTTGGGTTTGTGCTGTGGGTGTGGTTTGATTGGTGGGTTGTGCCGTGGGTGTGGTCTGATTGCTGGGATTGTGCTGTGGGTGAGTTTGTGTTTGTGTTTGTGTTTGTGCTGGGTTTGTGCCGGGTTTGTGCCGTGGGTGCCGGTAGTGGTGGGTTGTTGATCCGTGGGTGCTGTGGGTGCCGGTAGTGGTGGTGAATGATGACAGTATATGATGAATATTTTATTGGAATGATTATATTATTTTATTATATTAAAAGTTAAAATAGATCCACTGCTGTAAGGTGTTTTGTAAAATGTATAGGTAAAATAGATAAAGTAGCTTTTTATAGAGCTAAATTGCTAAAATTATAGATTCACTGCTGTGTGGATGCTCTGAGGAATGTTACGTCTACCACAATTTCATAATAAATCTTATGTAATAAGTTGTTATTAATTTTAATTTAGACTCACCATTAAAATTACATTTTTGCTTATAATAAATAACTTGTTTTATTAATTGAGAAAATACGAGAGAGATGTTATATAATTAATGATATTCCTAACCTCAAATGCTTATAGTATTTATTGGGACTTACCTTTTCACGTCCCCCCATTAAAATTTTGTTACCATGATGAAAAACATTGAAAAGTCCAGTCCATGGACCATGTCCACCAAAAAAAAAAAAAAAAAAAAAAAAAAAGACGATCACGAAGAATGTATCATATAAACAATAATAATAATTAAAAAAAAAACATATGTCTCATTTCTTTGCTCTTTTTTTTTTTAATTTTTTTTAATTTTTTATTGAGAAGAGATTTTGTTTCATTCCTTTTCTGAATGCATAAAATCTGTCATTCAGTTTCGTGACACATTGCATGATACGTGGGTCATTTTTATTTGTTCTGAGAGAAAAGAAGGTGATGAATATAATGGGCCTGGCTAATGGCTATTGGCTAATGGCTATATGTAGGGCTTAGCTGCCGCCGTTGTTCTCTTTTCTTCTTATCTGTGACTGTGAGTGAAACTTTCTTCACTTCCTTCTCCTCCAGGTACTTTCTACTTTCTACTTATTATTAGTATTATTTTTTTTTTTTTTTAATTTTTGTTACTTGATCATGTAAATCCATGGCATTGGATAAACATTTGCGTTTAATTTTTTTTTCTTTTTTGGAATACTCTTCGAGTGAAAGACGCAAAGTGTGTGGACTTTAGTGTACAATTTGCTCAAAATAGGTACACATTTATTTGTACTTATGCACAAGCACGCAATTTTTTTTTTTTTTTTGAAAGTTTTAACCTATGAGGTACGTTCCTAACTATGGCTCTTTATTATTATACCAAGACATCAATCGGTTTTAGTATAAACAAGAATTGAACTTCAAATCTCTTATTCAACTACCGGGCAGGATTTACAAGCATGCATTTGTGTTTGTGTGTTTAGAAAGTGTTAAAAGTTAAGGAACTATATGGTTTTTTTGACAAGAGACTAAACTAATGAGAAGTTCTTTCTTAATTTAATTCAATGTCTCATTTTGACTTGTTGTACATTATGTAAATTTTAATTAAATATCATACTTTGTTGTAAGATTTTACTAAGCTTAATGAAACATTCTCATACAATATTGAATCCTTTAGACCTAACTTTTAATTATTAAAAATAAAATAAAATTGTGAATTGTACATTTGTATTGTTTTTATAACATAATACTATACATTTATTCTCATTTTAGGAGATAATAAGCTTTGCTTCTTTGGAGATTCCAGCCTCTTGAATAGTTGAATTTAAAGGGATCAACACTATCATTTTTATTTATTTATAATTACGGCCACTGTGATCCTAGGAAGCACGGATGCTTCATTTGGGGTGCCACGCCTGTGTACCGCATGTGTCATGTTATAATTTTTCAAAAATTGCTTGTCACCATATTGTACCCATTCCTGTGTTCGTGCTTCCTAGCTGTGATTAGTGCTAGAATATAATGTTGATTGTATAAGTTGGGAAATAATGATAATAAGAAAACAATGGGCAGGTACTTGAACAGATGAGTTTGAAATGAAAAGGTTTGCTTTGTTCAAACAGAGCACAAGAAAAAGGAATTGAATTTATAAAATAGAGAAAAAATGCAAGAGTTATGGGATTGGGTTTTAAAATTTCAGAATTCTACTTTGAATATTTTATGCTGAAGGGTTTTGATGAATCAGAATTCTACTTTGAATGTTTTGTGCTGAAGGGTTTTAATATATCAGAATTCTACTTTGAATGTTTTGTGCTATGCATATGATCTGGTGAGCTTGCATGAAGGTCTCATGGACTTTTCCAGTTGTCTTAGAGTTGTTTGTATTCAGCTACTGGAACTGTTATCTGGGTCATTTAGAGATGTAAATCTAAAAGGAATTTCACTTTGGATGAGTGACCTTTGTTCCTTGTATTTGCTGATTACGAAGTAGTTTATTTATATTTCTAGAATTTTGATGTATCTTGTTGTATTTGTATTACTGATGTTGAGGGCACATTATATTTTAGGTTTAAATGGATGACCATATTCTTGAAGAGTTGCAAAAAGCACGCAGACTTGTTGTGAGCCTTGCCAAGGAAGTTGATGTCAAGAATGAAAAATTGTTTAGAATGGAAAGCAAGTTAGATGAGACCTTTCGCATGATGATGGAGGAGAAAGCTAAGCTGCAGCAAGTGCAGCGAGCTTACTCTCAAGGTATGTTACACTTCATTAATAGCAAATTCGTTTCAAATTCCACCTGTTCAAAGTTATTTATTCTTATCTTACCACATTATGCATATGCACTCCAAAAATTGAATGGGTTGAATACATGCTTTCTTGGTTGCTGCATGCCTGTGTTATATCACTTATGACATATTCATATTATCATTCACACATTGGGATGGGACTAAAGCTTTTAATATTTTCAAAATGGGAATCCTGTCTCTGGAAAAAAAAACAACTTTGCAGCTCTGGCAAGACTCAAGCAACCAAGCAATACCCCCACAAACTATACCTGTGAAAATTTGTCTAGAAAGAGTGAGCTTAATGGTGTCTATGTTATAAAAAATTGCTGAATCTGCAGAAGGGTTGGTTGATTGGTATATAATGGCAGTCTAGTTTTATTTAAGCTTGTGAAGACATTCTTTGCTAGTATTTTAATAATTGCAGTGAACTTAAATGTGAGATGGGAGAATAAATCATGTTTGAATATCAACCAGTCCAGCATGTAAAGTCCATTCGAATACTTGAGAGAATTGCAACCTTATGAATAGCATTGCCTCTTTACCCTTACAGTTGGTGTTACACTTTTAATCTGTGGCTTTGTTTCTCACTGCCTTGTGAAATTCAGTCAATTTAGCACTACCTTTGCTTCAGTTGTATATCTTGCATTGAAACTTTGCTAGATTCTGTCTTCTACTATTTTTCTGCATCTTTTCATTCTTCTATTTTATGCAGCTGAGATCTTACTAATCTGAATTAGCAATATCTTTTGCAGCACATTGAAGTGCTAGAACATGTGTGCTTATCTCATACTTGATAATATATTCTCTAGAAATGAAGAGGGCACAGTTTGTCGCCGAACAAAATGCAAAGCTGCAGCAGAGAGTTAAAGAATTGGAGAAGCGAGAGGCCCAAATTGATCTGGAGCGGAAAAGTTTACTTATTGAGAGGGAAAAGGTAATATAAAACTTTGTAAATGATCCCTTATGTATGACTTTAGCCATATATGGGCTCTATCCATTTGCAGTGCCAGATATAAGGTCCTGGTAATATTATCCAAGGTTGGTTTTTTTTTTACAGTGTAAAGCTGGTCCTCTTGTTTTGTTATGCCTATAGGATTATTTGAACAACACATCAACCTTTTGTATGATTCATATGCATTGTTTGTCATCTACAAGTATTGTTTCCTTCATTTGCTATGGAACAATTTGAATGTGTTTGTGTAGCAAACATGGTATTCAAATTACGTGCATATTTTGCCATTATCTGCTGCCCATTTTAGAATTTAGATTCAATTCCATGAATCCATGTAGTTCTAGCTAGATCTTGTTTAGATTGAATTCCATATGGTTCTTGCCAGAACTTTGTCTGCCATTTACTTGATGATAGTTGTTGTGAGCCAACTCCAACAATAGTTTTACATTAAGCTAACATCTTAACTGCTATAGTTGAAAGCTCAAAGCTCTACAAAACATGACTACATATCAACCATCCAAATTGATGCCCTGAGAAAAGAACTGGAGGAAAAAGTGGATGAGTTGCAATCCATGGACACCCTTAACCAAACTCTGATACTTAAGGAGCATATGAGTAACCTTGAGCTGCAAGATGCTCGCAAAGAATTGATAAATGTAAGATTTTTCTTATTTTCTTCTGCACATGGTTTATGTTTACCAAAAATGCTCAACTTTTTATGTATATTATCAACTACCTTTTTGTTTTGCTATATCTGCCCTCTCCAAAAAAAAAAAAAAAAAAAAAAAGAAGTGATGTCTTTGTGTTTGCCATAAAGGGTTTGCAAGATATTTGGAATGACCAAGACCTTTTTGGAATCAAAAGAATGGGTGAGGTCGATGAGAAACCATTTAAAGGTGTGTGCTTAAAAAAATTCCCTAATGATTGGGAGGTAAATGCAGCAGAACTAATTTCACTGTGGCAAGCCAATGTTAGTAATCCAATTTGGCATCCTTTCAAAACAGAATTTGTTGATGGAAAATTGCAGGTACTTTTCTTTACCTTCTTTTTATTACTTCTTTCATATGGTTTAAAGTTCAATATGGATACTTGAGATGTTTCTTAAATAAAAATATGTCAGGGCATTGTTGTCAAGGAAGTATTATGGGACATTGGTGTTGTCTATTACAATAGACAGCATGATGATTTTTCCAGATTTTTCCTTGCAGAATAAAGGCCAACTTCAATAAATGGAATTATTATATGTTTTTTCTCTTACTATAGGGTGCTCAATTCTTCGAATCATGAAAAATGAAATAAAGTCAGTTTTAAATTCCAAAGCATTGTAACACAAGTGATGTTTTATAACCAATTCATCAGCAATCTTATAGTGAAAATTTGAAAATAGAGTTACAGAACATTCTGTACAACAATGAATTAGCATCGTGACTGTCCCAATGGCTTGATGGACAAAGCAGTCTTTGCCATTATAACAAAATGAATTGGTTGAACTCATTAGATATGTGAATACTACTTGCTAAATCGTATTTGCATTCACTTTGTGACTTACAACTCTTTGAAAAGCAGGAAGTAATAGATAAAGGTGATAGTAAGCTGAAGGAGTTAAGGAGTGTATGGGGCGAGGAAGTGTACAAGGCTGTAGCTGATGCATTGCTGGAATTGAATGACTACAACTCAAGCGGGAGGTATGTAGTTCCAGAACTTTGGAACTTCAATGAGAGAAGAAAAGCCAGTCTGAAAGAGGTAATTAAGTACATGATCGAAGAGTTGAAGACACTCAAGTCTTACATACCTCCAGAACTTTGGAACTTCAATGAGGGAAGAAAAGCCAGTCTGAAAGAGGTAATTAAGAACATGATTGAAGAGTTGAAGACACTCAAGCCTCTTAAGCGTAGAAGATAATGACAATGATATCTAGTCTAGCAGTGGTAGTACTTCTCACTCTGCTCAAAGTGAAAGTTCTACAAAGAGAGAAACTTTGAGAGCTCTTAGTAACCCCACCAACTGTTTGATCTAACTAGAAGATTGAGCACTACTCTGTAAAGCATCGACAAGATGGATTTTTGCAACCAATGTATCTGATCAAGTCCCATTACATCACAAAATATGCTTTTGAGGCTTGAATTTGTATGATATTTTGCTTGTAACTTATGCTGTAGTCATATGGTCTTCCAAATCACACTAGTGCTAGAAAAGGAGAATGCTAAATCTATTATTGATTTTACTATACAAATTTACAAACTAATGTGACAATGAATTTGATTGGTATCTTATAAACTACAAAATAAATTAATTTTTTGTTTTGTATTTATAAATTAATATATCAGTCATAGGAAAACCATACCACCTAAGTTAAGCTGGAAAAAAGATTTTTTAACAATATCATGCACATCAGTGAATCATTTCGGTCCCACTTCAAATTAATTTGGTCCATTTCGAACTAATTGAGCCTTTAATTGATTCTTTCAGGTAGGTTGCCTTTTCAATTTTGGACTCAAATTTTCTTTTCTTTTTTTCTCCCTTAAATTTTGGGTTGAAAAGTATGAAAATTTTATTCTATTTGAGCCAAACTCTTTAGTTTTGGTCTAAAAAATAAAAATAAAATAGGCATTAAAAATTAGAGATATGAACCCTAAAAAAACAATAAAAATGATAAATACTTAAAAGATTTCTTTAAAATTCAGGTTTCAATAATATAGGCATTATACTTATATTTGAAATGAAAAAAAAATTACAATTCTAATTTTATATAATAATTTAATAGTTAATGTATGTGTTCCATGGAATGTGAGTGTACATTTTTGTTTAATATTCTTTGATATGTTCAAATTTGTCAATCAATTATGATATATTTTGAAAAAAAAAATCATTTTAATAACATTTTCTCCATTTACACAAAACAATGTTATAGTCATGTAATTAATTTTTTTTTATTAAATTATGTTTTTCACACACACACACACACACACACATATCACTATGTATTGTTGTTGAGTGCAATATGCATTATGTGGGCACAGAGGCCCAAGATCATGTGCTAGGCCACACGGCACTTGGAATCCCAAGATCACGCGTTGGGCCTTGCAAGGGTAAAGGCCCAAAGACGTTCACTAATCCCAATCATATCCAAGGATGGAGCCAGGTCCGAGGAGGCTAAAAGTAAAAACTCGGACTCTCAGAACGTATCAATGTGTTCTGGAATAAATAAGGACGTCCGAGGAGTAGACCTAACCCCTAATGAATGGGACTCCCTAAAATATCTAAGGAAAAGGCTGCCACCACCGCATTAAATGTGCTGCACCCACTCCCCTAGCCGCATTTATGTGGAGAAGACCCCTAAACAGTGTAATCTCGATCACCGCAACTCTGAGGAGATTAAAAAAGATACATGGTGGGACAGGTACTCAAGTGGAGGCTTAAACAATCGACAAGTGTAGGGTGTAGATGGTTTAGAAGGAGCTATATAATGTAGAGGTCTCCTTCAGAAAAGGGGGATCCAAAAAAAACGTTTGTGTAAAGAAACTAAGGACAGTCAAATTGAATATAATCTCCTCGGACCATTGTCGAGGACGTTTACTGAATTAAATCTTGCATTCCATCATTTCTTGGGCCCAAAATCTGTCTGATTGTGTGTTTATTCTTTTCTAGCCCAGTTTCTCGATTCCCTCTCTCTCTACAAATTCATTATTGTTGGGCTTTCGGGCTGGTCCATTCTCCTTGGGCTGGTACGCTGAAACCGTGTCCCTACACATTATATGTTCCATTACATAAAACTTATAAAAATAAAAAATACTTATAAATAACACATGCACTTTTTAAACTACAAATTTTACATTATATTCTTATAAAATAATTATATATCATTTTCTCACGCATTACATACGTTTCCAAATAGTGAGATGTTAAAACTTCAAAGTTTGCAAATTATCGTGATAATAGATGTAATTGTTTTTAAATCAACAATCCTGAAATTTTTAATTTTTTTTTTGTATTGTATTTAAAAGTGAACACATCAGATTGTGAGGCTTATGTAACAAAATTTATAATATCTATCTATAATTAATTAAAATAAATTATTTAAAACAAATTTTATTTTTACTAAAATGCCCTAGAGTCTTAATGTTACTTTTATAAGAAAATACTCGCCCATCAACCTAAAGCAAAAAAAAAAAAAAAAAAACGTTGCCCGTTGAAAATGTCAAATTTTCTGTTGCAGAAGTCTTATATTTTTTTTTTCAAAAAAAAAAAAATTCTTATATATTTCGGTATCTTTACATTTTTATCCTACTAAATACCAAAAACAAATACGAAAGATAATTTTCAAATGAGTATAAATTAGCTGCCTTTAGATTTCTAAATTTAAAGATACGACTATATGATCAATGAAATACATAGATATGGAGAGAGTTTATCTATTGGAACCTATGGTTAATCTTAAGGTGTGCCACCCCCATTTAAAAATGGTACTTGATGATGATAATGGGAGAGTTTCAATCTATGGTGTCCAATTATGATGTTTGTGCTATTAATTATCATATCAAAACACTAATCGGTTTTTGGTGTAGGAGAGATTGAATCACAAATCTCTTATTCAACCATAATAATAATAAGAGAATTAATAGAGTGAATCAAATGAAGAAAATCTTAATCTGAAATACAACCACATATTTGAAAAACTTAAATTTTCATACAAGTAAATCAATGCTATCTTTTGTGTTCCACGTCTAACTAAAACATGAAGAGAGTTAGATCATAGATGTTTCAACGGAAGTGATCACTAACCTTAAATCTCTATCGTTTTGATTGAACTTACAAATATAACTTATTTTGCAAATTGTTTTTGACGGAAAATAAAAAAAAAAACAATAATACTATTTATTGTTAAAGACATCAAGTGGTGAATGGCAATAATCACTTTCATTTAAACTTACGAATAATGCTACTTATTTTCTAAATTTTATTGTTCTTAGAAGTAGAATTGACCATATCAAAGTTACACACTTACACGTAAACTTACAAATAACACTATTTATCGAAACTGTAAACAAAATCCACCGTATCAGAGTAGTGGTCCCTGCATATCTATTTTCACAAAGCTGCATTCCAACCAGGGCCGGCCCTAGGCCTAGGCCATTTAGGCCATGGCCTAAGGCCCCCTGACTTAAGAAGGCCCCCAAATATGGGGGGTAAGTTTTTTTTTTTTTTTTAATAAAATAAAAAGTGTGAATTAAGTGTATAGTTTATCCCAATCTTAAGAAGGCCTAAAATATTAAAGTTATATATTACAAGTTTTATTATATAGGTCTTACAAATTGATATGTCACCAATGAAGTAATTCAATATTCATTTATTTTTTTGTTGAAATGCCACCTTGTTGACACATCAATTTGTAAACGTTTTATAGTAAAATTTGTAATAAGTTTAGCATTTTCTCCATAAAAAAAGAATTAATAAAAAAAAAAAGTCGCCATTAAGTGTATGAAAAATGCTAAAGCTAATACAAATTTTAGGAAAAAAAATTTACAAACTGATGTGACAGGAATATAATCTGTGTTACTTAAATAACATAATAAAATGAATGTTTGAATAACTTTTTTTTTATTAGTGATATGCCAATTTGTAAAATCTATATAGTAATTATCATTAGCTCACTTTGAGTGAATTAGTTATATTAATAAGTAAGAATTAATAATGGATTTGAAATTAAATAAATAAATATTATTTAAATGATTTTTAGATGTAAAAAGGCCCTTACAAAATTCTCGCCTTAGGCCTCAAATAATCTTGGGCCGGCCCTGATTCCAACGGAAAGACTTTACATTTCTGATTCATTGCCACTTGGCATTTCGGTACCACCACCAATGTTAGGTGCCACTGCCGGCTTTAACCTACCACCTCTTCCTTGTACCTCAAGTCTTCACTGCAACTCTGATCCTAACAAATCTCTCACATTGCAAAGCTCCTGATTTTTCACTCTCCATAATTGCCACTCAGATTTGGTATTTTTATTGTCTCTTATCTTTCTTTTCCTTTATTGGGTGTGGTGTCATTGGCTTGTGTTATCTTAAAAATTGTGTTTTGAGATCTGGGTCCAATAGCAATCCATGTTTTTTTTGTTTATGTTTCGAATTATTGTTGTTATTTATTTACATTCTGATTCGTCTTTCTGGTTTTTGTGGGTTTTAATGTTTATAATAACTTAAGCACAAGAAAGTGTATGCATGGACCACCTACCCATAACGAAAGGAAAAGTTTATGTTTTGTTAAGCAAAAAATGTGTGATTTGGAAGGGTATATATGTTTTACTATGGGTTTTTGAAGTGGGGTTTTTTAGTGCTTTCTTTTTTCTTGGGGATTTTGGAAGATTTGGGTCTTGGGAATTTTTTTTTCACATTTTATTTGACTGGGTTAAAGTGAATGTGGTTTGCTTACGTTGTATATGATGATGATCATGATTTCTACGATTGCGATTTGGTAATAGTTTGGATGTATTTGTTTTGGTATGTCTTTATTGAAGAAATTTACGATTAGTTATTTAGCCAAGATGATTTGCTAATTTAGATTTCTTAATTCATGAACCTAAAACACCATAGCTATGTCTCTTTTCAAGCTGAAATATTTGGACTCTCTCAGCTAAGTTGGACGTTCTCATTTATGAAATACACAAACAATTAAGATATACTGAATGACTGTTCCATAAGTTCCATCAATTTATAAAGGATGTTGGTTATGGTGTTAGGTAAATTAAAACTTGTAAATGAGCTCTAGCTCAAATGGCCGGCAGCTTTGTTTCCCATCAAAATGGGCGGAGGGTGAGTTTCTGGTTTCCACATGTATAAATCGGTTGTAAAAGCCATATAATTTTAGTTCATGGTTGATATTACTTTTTAGGATACATCTACCCACAAATTATATGACTTTGAATAGAATAGAGCATACATGTGGCCAATCTTGACTACTTTGTTGAATATCTATAGTTGAACCCAAAATTTTGGGATTAAAACTTGGTCGTTGTTGTTGTATATACGCAAAAATTGTTAATTTTCTGGATGTATAAAGTACTAAATCTGATACTTTTAGTTCACCTGATGATTCTATTTGCTTAATCTTGTTTTTGACTGATGTTGCAGGCAACTTCAAAATTTATGTCCAAATGTCAGACAACAAGAACGAAGAGGAACTAAATCAAGTGCGTAGACTTGCTGTGAGTCTTTCAAATGAGATTGACTACAAGAACCAAAGGTTGTTGGAGATGGAGCATAAGTATAATGAGACAACGGCTACTGTCCGCCAACTTGTTGTGGGGCTTACAAAGGAGATTGATTCCAAACAGAAAAGTTTGCTGGAAATGGAGCACAAGTACTCTGAGTCCTCTGCATATGTAAAACTACTGGTGAATGAAATAGATAAGTTGCATGCAGGTATCTTATTTTTCTGAAACATGTCATTGGAGAAGATTACTATACTATTCCTTATTTATTGTTGTCATGTCATGTATATGTCAAAGTTCATGACATTGAATGTCTGTAAAATAGGCCTTTCCAAGTTGGTAGGCATCTATAAGACAATGATTCTGCGTTTTTCTTTGAACAATTTTCTTATGGCATGACAGTTTTTACATCAGCTAGATTACTTTTAGCGTTTAAGACATGGGTAGCAAGTCAAATATAGTTGACCTCTCAATTCTCATTGCTCATATGGCATAGAATTAAGTTAGGAAATGCACTAGCAAGATCTTCTATCAGTTTCTCAGTGACAAACTAGTAAGTTTTTCTCTTTTGCTTTCTAGTGTGCAATCCAAGCTTTTCTATTTTAAATAAACGTCAAGAGATATAGGCGAACCTGTCTCTGTGGAAGCCAAAGTGCTCCCATACCAGCTATAAATTTTGCTTAGTCGATAAAGGCTCACAAGTAGCATCTTTCCTAGAAGCAAGCTAATACAGGATGTTATTTTCAGTCTCTAAAATTTATTTTTTGTAGTACATACTTTATGAAGTCTGAACATGTCTCTGAGAGTGTTGCTGTCCTCTTTTGATGTTAGTCGTACTTCCATTCATTCATCTATTCTGTTTAGTTTGCGTTTATGAATGTACTTATAGCTAGTATAGTCTTGCACAGCATCTAGATTTCTCTTGCATTTTTTGATAAAATTTTCTTTTGTTTTGTGTTTATTTCGTACTTTTTAATTTCCACAGAGAAGAAAAAGATGCATTCCATTAACAGGAAGCTGGAGGGTGCCATGGAATGTAAAAAGAAAGAGCTCATGCAGCAAACTAAAGAATTGGAGGAGAGTAAGGCCCACAATGACCTGGAGTGTAGAAATTTAATGAATGTGATTGAAAAGGTTAGTATGGTAGTCACTGGACACTTGAGCATCTCTCAAAATCTGGAAGTTTACAAAAATTGAAAAATTCCACATTGTTTTAAAATATAAATTATATTCAGTTGATAATAAGTAGCAGAAGTACTTAAAGGATGAAAAAGTGATACATCATCAGTTTACGCCTTTGGTAACTTTCTGGTGTTCTGTAGACAGTTTCAATTTTCAATTTTGCATGCCAATGGGAATGGTTATTATAATTAGCATGATAGCTGAACAATAATATTACACATTGGTTTAGCATTTCGTTACTGTGAAGTGGAGTTAAAAAGTATTTTTAAGGTACAGCTTTATATAGGACCTCGATTGATTCTTTTTAAGTTCTTGTCCTGGGCAAGACTCTAGCTGCAGCAATGCAATTTCACACCTCTGGCTGTTTGTTGTATCACCAGTCAATAGGAGCTACATTCTACATGGTATTACAGGGAAGTCAAAGAATGTGCGCGATCTTTTATAAATATCAGCATTCAGCTAGAAGGGGCTAATGAGTCTTTTATCAGTCTTAATAGATATCAAATTATTTGGTAAACATCCTCTCAGTTTCAATAACTTTACAAAAGTTGACCAGTAACCCTTAATAGAAAAAGCAGTATTGTTGAAATTTGGGTCTATATACTTAGATTATTCCGATAGTATACTCAGAAGCCACATTCTATATGGTATTGCAGAAAAGTCAAAGAATGTGCATGAACTGTTCCATAAAAGATCTGCCAATGAGCTCTAGTTCAAATGACACTTCCTTCTGCTGTTAAAATGGGTGGAGAGTGAGGTTGTGGGTTTGAGACTTGTTAAGTGCATGTATTAATTACCAATAAAAGGAAAAAAAAGATCACTATTCAGCTAGAATGGGCTCAAAGAATCTTTTCTCAGTCTTAATAGATATTATTATGTTGGCCAACATATCCTCTGAGTTCCAATGAGTTCACAGAAGTGTAGCCCTTTATGCAATAAGCAGTGTGGTTGAAATTTGGGTCGAAATAGCCAGATTAGTCCCAGCATCTGCTAGGAACCTACATTCTATCTATGTTATTACAGAAAAGTCAAAGAATGTGCATGAACTGTGCTATAAAGATTAGCATTCAGCTAGAAGAAGCTAAAGCATTCTTTATTAATCTTAACAGATTGTTGTAACTGCTACACAATTCTACTCCATATCTATAAACATTGGCTAACTAGAAGAAAACCTTTTAACCTATTGATGTCTCAACCATAAACTGTCTCATAAAATGTGGGAAACACTGTCTCTAAATATCAAAATAGTTCCCAGTGTATGCTTCACAGAATCTTTCTTCTTCAAGTTTTTCATTCTTCTTATTAATATTTTATGATGTGAATTGGTTGGTTAATGCACTCGATGTTGTTATCTACTTGAATCTGTAATGTCCTCTGCTTTACTCATGGTTGTCGATATCTTTGGGGTGCTGGATGACTGTAATGGCATGTAAAATATATCTGCAGCCTTATATCCATGCTGATCTGGAATTTGCATGTGTGCCAGTGATAATTATTGTTTTTCACTTTCAACAGCCTTTTCATTAATTTCATGCAATTTCTTTTTGTGTAAATTACTAAATATTAATCACGGTATTTTCTTAAATTCCTTTTATAATTAACTTGATGATGATTTTTGGTAAGCTAACATCAAAATTTGATTATAACTCATGCAGTTGGAAGGAAAATTGATAGCTCAAAATACTGTAGAATGTGATAATAATTTACATGCTCAGATCAACACTTTGAGAAAGGAATTAGATGAAAAGACAGATGCAATGCAAGATTTAGAAAGTCTTAACTGTGTTCTGACGGTTAAAGAGCGTATGACTAACCAAGAGCTACAAGAGGCTCGCAAAGAAACAGTGGAGGTATGGCTCTATTCATTCATCTTTTGCATACAGTTGACAAAAAAATGCAACCAATTTTCCTTTGTTATTTTTGGCAACTACCTCTGACTTTTTGCTAGTTCCACCTTCAAAACATGATTAAAAAAAATACAGGTGCTTAATAGCTTGATCTCCTGTCTGTTCTACCATGCAGAGCCTGCAAGATATGTTGAATGGGAGATCACATCTGGGAATAAAAAGAATGGGCGAGATTGACTGGAAACCTTTTCAACACATGTGCTCACAAAAATTCCCTGGTATGGACTGGAAGAAGATATCTGCTGAGTTATGTTCAAAATGGCAAGAAAGGTTAAGAAATCCACAATGGCAGCCCTTCAAGATTGTTATGCTAAATGGTGAACCACAAGTATGTTCATTCACCTTTTCATGCCTTTGTGACCTTTCAATTAGTTGTTTTTTTGATAAGTAAGAAGAAAATATTATTAAAAAAGGAAAAGCAAGAAAAATACAAAGAGTTCACAGTAGTGAACAAAGAGTAAAAAGAAACAAAAAGACACCAGCAGCCACTAAACTATTCTAATAGACAAAAGAAAATCCATAAGAGTAGAACAATCCAAGAGACCCTAACACCGAGACCAATCAAAGAGGGTCTGTTGGCATAAATCTAATAACTGATTCACGGTTTTCACAATCCTCAAAAGGACGCCGATTCCGTTCAGTCCAAGTAGTCCACATTAAACAGCTTAGAACCAAATTCCAAATATCAGAATTATGCTTCCCAAGCCAATGATACCAACAAAATAATAAGTCCGCAGCTGAACCTGGCATGACCCAATCGATCCTAAACAACCGAAGCATATACGTCCACAAAAAATGAGTTATAGGACAAAAATGTAACATGTGATCTGCAGATTCCTCATTTCAACAGCATGTACAATAACGATTCGCCAAAGGGCAACCACGAAGCATAAGGTTATCCAAAGTTAGAATCTGACCATGAGCTGTTGTCCGCATAAAGAATGCCACCCTTTTAGGAAACTTAACTTTCCAAATGACCTTTCAATTAATTGTGGCTTGATAATATCAAAAAATAGGCAACTTTGGGCAAAAATCATATGCAAACTAATTAATGTTTCCATTAGGTCATACTTACATATGGAAGTAAATGACTAAATCATTATTGCACTTAAATATATGGCTTTTTATAAGGGTTTAAAGAATGAGAGCTCCTTCTGTATGTCCCATGGAAATTCAATGTCCTTTTGTACCCCAAATTCAGGGGCGGCTGCGCATACACTTCAGGGGGTTCAAATGAACCCCTTGACTTGAAAAAAAAAATATTTATATATATATAAAGTATTGCTTTACTAATTTAATTTACTCTTAAAAATATTTTTGCACACCCTGATCACATTTCAGCTTATCCCACAATCAAACGACAACTTAGTGTATTTTTTATGTATGAATAAGTGTGGTTATGTGGGTTAATAATTATACATTGCAAGTGGGGTTGAGTTTTTTCATTTAGTTTAAAATATTTTTATAAAAACAATGACAAATATATAACCACAATTACATAAAAATAAAAATAAAAAAACACATACTTAACAAAATAAAATGGTCATACTTATATTGACTATACTATAGATAATGACAACTAATAATAAACTATCATGAGACGATTTCAAAATATGAAAACTCGTAAAAAAAATTGTAAAACTTCATGTATTTGTGTGTTTTTTTTTTTTTTTTTTGTGATAACTATATATATTCAAGTTCTTTTTTTATTAAATTTTGTTTAATTTAAGTTTCTTAATGACCCCCCTTGAAAAAATTCCTAGAGCCTGCTCAAATTGTAATAAAAGTAGGAATTCCACAATGGGTCAGTGTGGAAATAAGTAGCCATCATGATTACTGTTTCCACTGTTTAAATTTGTTATTATTAATTTTGTTATGGCTACCAATTTCTGTTTTGGAGCTGTCAATGTACAGAATAAGGACATGAACCAAATTAAGGAGCAATTTAATTTCTGAGACTAGAGACACCCTTAGGAATCATTCCTTTCAAATGCTTAGAATAAAAGTAATTGTTTTTCTTTATATGGTATCTATTGATGCCTTCTTAAAAATTCATGTATGTTATGTACGGAACTGTTGACACTAATTGCGAAGAAGTGCAGGAACAAATAGATGAAGATGACGAAAACTTGCGAGAGTTGAGGAATGAATGGGGTGAGGATGTATACAAGGCTGTAACCAAAGCACTGCTGGAAATAAATGAAGTCAATGCCAGTGGAAGGTATGCAGTACCAGAAATTTGGAACTTAAAGGAGGAAAGGAGATCCAGCATGAAAGAAATCATTCAATACTTAATCAAGCAATTGAAGACTCATAAGCGTAAAAGAAAACGCTAATGTTGGTTGTACACTGTAAGCCTGTAAGTTCCTTTCTGAGTTGACATTTACTTTTATTTTATTTCTAATAACTAATAAGTAATCACACGCACACTTGCTGTGTCTTGAAGCCAGACCTCACCCTCCACCTAGTTCTTAATAGAAAGCGTTTTAATCTTACATGATATCTTCATGCCCCTAGATATTCATGTATCTCTCTCTCTCTCTCTCTCTCTCGCTGTGGTTAAACTCACTCTATTTGGGTGTGATGGTGAGGGACTGGTCTCTAAGTTGCTATTTCTTATGATCATTTTCATGTATTATGATCTTTTTGCTTTAAGATGATTTCTTTATGGTCATCCACTCACTTCCACACATCTTGTTTTATTTTCATGACCTCCATTTTTTAAGCTTTTATCTTGCTCATCTTCTTGTGCCCTCCTTTACATGACTTCTATATTAAAAGATTGTAAAATTTCTTATAAATGTTTGATTGCCCTATAGGTACAAGTAGAGGTAGCAGAAGCATCATTCACTGGTTGACCATATGATAGAAGACAAATTGACGCCACAGTTAACAGAGCTGAAACAGACATTAATGCCTAAAAAGAGTAGAGACATTTGGGTCTGTTTGGGATCCGCTTATTACTGAAAACTGAAACATTGTAGCAAAATAATTTTTAAATGTGTGAATAGTACCGTTAGAGCCATTTTTAATGAAAAATTTGTTAAAAATTGATGTTTGTGAGTCCTATAAACAGTGCACGGATGCACTGTTTACAGATGAAAAGTCAACAAATGTGGCAAAAAAAAAAAAAAAAACGCAAACACAAACTCAGGGCAGTTTTCAACATCCCAAAATAATGTTTAGCCTAGTGATGAATTTCCCAATACTTGACTGTATTTAACTTTACATTGTTTTAAAAGTTGTTGATTTGGTGCTGCACAGAGAAAATGTAATAGGATTGTACTTGGGTGTTGGCACAGTTTGCTAGGGTTTATCAGGCTTTAGTTTGGATGGTGAATACCCGTCCAAGAATTGAGCAAATTTTAGCAAATGATGTACAACAACTATTTCACCCAAAAAAAAAAAGATGTACAACAACTATAACTTCTTTTTGATAAAACTATCTGCCGTATTAACTCCCAAAAAAAAAAAAAAAAGTGCAAATGATATGTTATCTTAACCATACAAAAGATAACATGATTAAAGCCTACACTTTTTGTGGTAGCTGAACACGTCTTTCCCAGTAGCTAATTTCCCACACTTGCTGCTGTCTTCAGTTCAGATTTTTGAAAATTTTTACAATTTAGGTCTCGACGATATAGCCTATAGGACTGAATGTTGTTTAAGTAACACTTGAATTACATATCTATGTAGTATCTAAAAAAAGACTTGAATTACATATCTATATAATATCTAAAAGATGACGCGTAGTATTTATTGACATTATTGTTATCATGCTCATATTGAGCTATATTAATATGGTAGTTTGGACCATTCGGTCCATTTGGTGCATTTTAGTTCATTCAATCCAATTTCTAGTTGGGTTCATTTGGTCCACTCGATCTATTTCAATCTTTTGTCCACTAGGTCCATTTTGGTCTCCTTGGTCCATTCCATTCACTCATTCCATTTCAATTCACTTTGGTTTATTTTGTTCCATTCCGTCCAATTAGGTCCATTTTAGTCCACTTTATCCATTCCATCCATTTCATTCCATTTCGTTTAGTTGGTCCATTTTAGTCCACTTTGATGTTGATTTGGGTGGAGAGGTTACTTTTTCTCTAACTTTCGATTTTTGTGAATGATCGGACTGAAGTAATGCCAGATTCTCAATTGAACCGGCTAGTCAAGTCCAGTTTTTAAAACCATGGTTAATACTATATATTATATTTTCAGGATTAAACTATCTATATTAATTATTTGAAAGTGTTTTAAATTTCTTATAAAAAAATATTTTAAATTTTTTTTAAAAGAAACGTAAAGCATTTTACATTCAATTATTATATAATGTGAGATATTTTGTAGATAATGTAATGTATTATTCGAATTTGTTTCTAGTGCTCTTTACAAATGGTCCATCCTCTATACATATTGAATTACCTAAGCAGGAAGCAGATAAAAATAAATTCATCACTTATATTATGAAAAATATAAGACTTTAATAACTTAAAAAAAAAAGTAATATCATCAAGAACCTACCAATATTAGGCTAAGAATTTGAAATAATTATCAATAAACTGAATGAAGTACCTCCTCTTTTTATACGGTAAGGGGCGCACAAACGATGTCGTTGCGTGGGGGTGCGATTTGCAAAGCTAGGGCAAACAAATCCATCTGGCCCCCTACCAGATTAGGAATGCGAAGGCCTTTCTGATAGGACATAGAATAAGATCACTTAAATCAAAATAGCATTCACAGAAATGTTCTAACATAGAGTAGAATTGAACATTAAAAAGATTAGTTGACAACATAAAAAAGGTGGGCACCTAATTCCAATACAATAGGGATCCATCAGTGCAAGTCAGCTGAACACCGTGATTAATGAGTGGGTAGGTGGGTTAGGTGCACCTCTTGCTCAGTGAGAAGTAATGAGAATAGTCCCTTCCTTGAATGAGGAAGTAGTGGGGCCCCCTTCCCGCGTATGCGCCTTCATTTAGATTCTTTCTATTTTTTCATTTTTTATCCAATGGAAAATCTTTCTAAAAAATTATCTCTGGCAAAATGCAATTCGTCGAAGGGATAAAAAAGAAAGAAGAGAAAGAAAGGGAAGTTTTGTTTTTGTTTTTTTTGTTTTTTGTTTTTTGTTTTTTGTTTTTTGTTTTTTGTTTTTTGTTTTTGTCTTTCTTTCAATCCAAATAAGAGAACAGGAAACCACTAACTGCCGGTTCAATTGTGAAACCCGGTAACCGGTCCGCTTCATACCCAAATTGGGTTGGACTTGAAATTCAGGCTGATTTTTGTGAGAGGATAATTGCATGCCATTGGTCTTTAAATTATGAGATACCCTCTCAAGCCCAATGGGCCCTTATGCCCAGGTTGAGAGGATTGGCCTTTTAAGCACCCCGCAGGTTGTCGAGTTTGGTAACCACGTAAAACCCTAGAAAACGATCCTATAAATACCAACTTTACTTGCGTTGTCTTTACTCTCAATCTCAATCTCTTTAGTCTTCTCTCTTCTCTGTGCGCAAAACCAAAACCTCATACAAGCTTTTCATAATCCATATATCCCTAAACACGGTCACTCTTTTTCATGGGTTTAGGGCTATGATTACAAAGAGAGAGGGCTCGAGTGGGATTCTATTTTCTACCAAACAAGGAAAAAACGAAAAACCCAATTCGATTTGGAGGAGAAAAGACTGAAAAGAGCCAAAGGTGCCGCCTAAATAGGCTTTGGCATCTGAAACTTATGTGTCTCTATTCTCTCTTTTCTTTTTCTCGATTTAGGTTTTTTTTGTTCCCACAATGACAGATCCAAATCTTTTACACTTGATATGAGCCCCCTAAACCCCTTAGATTAAATTTTGTTTTGTTTTGTTTTGTTTTTTTTAACATTTTGTTTGTGCATTTGTTGTGTTTGATATGAGAAAACACTTTGTTATTGTGTTCTCATTGAAGCAACAGTGCGTACATTGAAAGCCTGATTGCTATACTTGTTTTTTCGGAAACAGGTTTTGTAACAAAAATCTGTTCTTTGGAAAAATGTAGTTTGTGTGAATGGGCAGCGGCCAGACAACCGAAGAGATGATTCCACAGATGACGGGCCGTACTATCCCGTTTTTGTCTACTAAAAACATCTCACATTTTATGACATTTGTCACTGTTCAATTTTTAATCTTTGGTTAAATATTGGGTTCAAATTGTTGTGTCATTTGTTTTGTAAACAAATTATAAATACCAGTGAAAAACAAAGCTTGAAAAGGGTGTGGTTGGGTGACTTGCCTCTATATGCTATAACTTTGAGGACAAACTGGATTTTGGCATAGTTGTTGGACGTATGTTTAAGAGTTAGGAGTTAGGTGTTTTTTAAATGGTTGATTTAATGGGAACTTAGTTCGATCAATGAGTTTTGAGGCATTTATAGCTTGGCTTAATATTATGGTCGCAAAGAATTGAAGAAAACGAGATTGTTCTATCTTAAGCTTATCCTTTGCGGATCAAAACAAACGCGAACTTTATTATTTTGACAAATAACAAATAAATTAAAACCAAATCAGCTCGTGGAAAAGATTTTGTTTATTTTATTTAATTTTTTTTTATTTATTTTACATCATCACTCTTACAAAATATTTACATCAATTTATTTATTTTATAAGACTTTTCAATAAAATATTTATTTTTTATTATTTTTTCTAATGGTCATACTTTTTTAATTTAAACTTATATTTTAAGTAAATTATCAATACCGGTGGCTTGGCCAATGAGCTGTTTGTGGTGGAGGTCTGATGGCCGAACCGCCAAAATAGTGGCTCCAGTGAACGTCGTTGGATTGGTCTCACCGCCCATCGTACCGTCGAATAGTAACCTATCGGTGGGTGGATTTTTAAAATAGTGGTTTCGACGAACGCTACCGATGCCCAAACTACCAAAATAGTGGCTTTGGTGATTGCCCACCGGATTGGTGCCTCTGACCATTATACTGCCATCACCGGTGGGTCGATTATTGTAATAATGGCTCGAACAATCGTCGCCGAATCGATGTCTTCGACCACCGTATTGCTAGAATCGGTAATCGAACCGATGCTTCCAAATCGATGTCTTTGACCAACGGTCATATTTTTCTTTTTTGACCCAACTGTCATAATTTTTATTGTTATGCAGAAAAACAATTGATGGACTAAATAATCTTATTATAGAACTTGATGCTTTAAGTGTTGTAACCCTCGTGAATAATGACTGCTAATTTATTGATGGAACCTCTCCTAACTGACTGCAGGAACCTCTTGAAGGAGATCCCAAATAACTGGGTAATTCACACCTATCGCAAAGCCAACCAATGTGTGGATGCGTTGGCAAAATTAGGAGCTAGCTCCTTATCATCTTTTGGTGTCTTTTGTAACCCATCGCCTGTGGTGGAAAGTATTTTGGCTTTTGATAAAGTTAATATGCATTGTAATAGACTTGTGAATTCCTAGTTTTATGCAGTATTCGTGGTTTACCACCAAAAAAAAAAAAAAGTAAAATGCGTGAGTTACTATAAATTTTACTACAATATATCTATAAGATTAATGTCAAAATTATGGTAAATGAAAGTTTGAATGTGATTGGTTGATTTCTACCATCTAATATAAACGAAAATTAGATATCTAAACTCAACTCACTGCATATGCAATTAACGATTTTACTCATACTAGCTTTTACTTTTAAGTAGTTGTAGTGTTATAAATTCATGTCTTGTCGGCCTTTTTCTTAATACCCTATACCAATCGGTTTACAATTGATACAGCATTTTCAGATGATTATGACACTTAACAAATTCCCTTGGATCTTTACAAGTTTTTAACAAATCAAACATTCCTTTGGCTTTTCGCATAATAGATGTTGTCCTTGCATCTCTATCTCTGCTATATGTAACTTCACTAAATGAGGGAAAGAAGACATCATGCCTCGTAGATTATGTGCCATTTCAATCATTCCTTCTTTCTTTAATGCATCATTCATTCTCTTAAATGTAAGATGCTGAGGAATTATGCCCCTCCAAATCATGTCCTTGAATTCTGCAAAAGCCTCTTCAAATCTATGCATTTTGCAAAGCAAATGAACCAACATAGAATTGTAGCCAAGTCCATATTACATCCCCTAGCTCTCATTTCTTGCTAACCTAAACTACCAAGTCAAGTCTCTCCTCCTCACACAACATTTTCATCAAAAGCTGGTAAGTAAGTCAATCTAGTGTGTGCCCAGATTCAATCATCTTGGTATAAAGGTCATCCCTTCCTCAATCATCAAGTCCTATATGCAAAGAGTACATAAGAACCCTGCAAACAAAACAGGGGAATCTGTGGCCTATAATTCCCATACCCTCTTCCTTCCCAGGCTCCCTTTATCCATGCCTTTTTTTCCTATAATTCCTTCACCCTTCAGCAATATCATTCTCCCAATTCCAAACAGAAAATAATGTTGTTGGTAAAGAAGCAACAAATATGTCTAATAGTCTTAACCAAAACAGCACAGTTAGTGCTAATAAGAGACGCCACTCCAAGTGCTAAAAATTCCTTTTTAATTCTTCTTTATTTATCTCATATAGGGCTATTTAATCCTTTGCTAACAGCAGAACAATAATGCAAAACTATGCAGAAAATCACGTTTGCAGAATTCAAAAAACAATACATAGAAACCTAAAACAAGCAGAGGAGTCGAACCACAATTACAACATTACCGAACCTATACTGCAGAAGCAAGAAATATGCAGAAAAACAAAACAGGTTCTGCATAAACAAATAATTATGCAGAAAAATAACACTATGCAAGTACAGCCACCTGTTGAGAAAATGCATAAAAATAACATTATGCAAAAATAGCAGTTTCTGTTGAGAAAGTGCTATTTACATTCAAATAGCATATACAACCAATAAAATCAGCAAGTACAGCCACCTTCAACAGAGACACAAATTAAATTGAATAATCAAGTGCTATTGTCCGTGCACAACACAAAATTTACAACATTGCATCTGTTTCTTTGCACAAGTGAAGACTACAAAAATATATATAACATGATTAGAGATTGAATAATGATTTTCCCTGCATAAGTAAATACTATAAAAGAGATGTCTAACATCAAATCATCTATGTCAACCATGTGCTAGTATCTTTGCACTGTACAAAAAATTACATGATTAGATATTGTCAATAATAATATTCAAATTATGATGGAAATTTAGACCTTAACCTCTCCAAGATTTCCAAATGACGTAGACGAATATATTCTTTTTACTCAGGATCCATGGTTCTTTTATCTTTCATCATAATTTCATCTTCCATTTTCCTCTTTTCTACTTCATTCTTCTCTTCCTTGATACGAATCAACTCTTCATTCTTCTCTTCCTTGATATGAATCAACTCTCTTTGTTCTTCAGATGCAATGCACATTAACTTTCTTCGTTCTTCTAATGCAATGCGCATACTCTTCCTTTTCTCCTCATGCATTCTCCTCTTTTCTTCCTTGATTTCGTCCAATTGGGAGGAAAGTATTGGAACCACGTCCTCACAATTCTTTCTTTTCTTTAATTTCTCATTTTCGGCCTTCTTGCCTATGGATCTCTCCAAGGTTTTGCCGGAGTTCATCTCATCATTATCTTCATCTAGATTTATTGAGCTTGCAAAAGTATGACAAGATTGTGTGGCTGGCTGTCTTGTGCGGACTTTCAAATTATCTCTTAGAATCAACCACTTAGCTTCATTCCTCAAAATTATCCAACATTGTTCTAATTGAAATGCATTTTTGCTATTACTTTGATACATAGCTTTTGCATCTTCAATCTACAAAAGTAAAAAATTGAAAATAATGAGAATCATAAAACTAAAAGTGTATTGATGTACAATACATATTAGATGTTGAGTCAAAATACCTTGTCATACTCAGTTTTACTACTTTCATTCCGGTTCTCAATTTGGGCCAAGCATCCACAAAACTTGTTGGTCCCTTTGAATTGTTGACCACCGACTACTTAAAGAATCCTTGGTGCGGTTAAATTTCTTGTCATTGTAGAAGGTGGACCAAATTCTATCCCAAAATGTTGTATGTTTTTGGTCCGTCGATGTCACGGCATCTAAGCTAACATTGAGCCACACTGACACTAGCTTAATGTCTTCATCTATGGTGAAGTTGATTCCCCGTTGACCTCTCTTAGTAGTTGATTTTTTTGCAATGGGGGGTATAGATTGTCCCATTTCAACTTGGGGTGGAGATTGATGGACATTCACTTTTGAATGCGGAGTGAACATTAAAATACTACTGTCAAAAGACTTAAAACATTGTTCATTGTCTTGTAAAATTTCAAGGAAGAAGGGATTTTATGAGTCCATCACCTAACAAACACCAAAGTAATTCGGAAGCAGCACTAATAAGCAACAAAATTGAAAACAAAAAATAAAAGACATTGTTTAACATAGATTTAAGAGTATAACTCGCCAAAAACACAAAGGTAAACAGTATGGGATCTATAATAGAGCTTCTCCATCTTTCAGAAACTAAAAAAAACCTCACGAACTAAGAAGATGAACACAAGAATTTGATCAAAGAACACCAACCATCCCCATTAACACATGATCCATCCATGTCCAAAACACTAACATTATCAACAGAACTCTCAACTCTCAAGTAAAACCCACATGCATTTATACTTATATTAACACAGAATCAAGGAAACTCACAGGCAATACAACAACCAAAATTCATTTAACTGCATAGAGTTAATCAAATTCCACAATCACAACCAAGCACCCTTATGAGCTTATTCATTGACCAATTCATGTACAAACACAAGAAAATCAAACCTCAAAGCAACAGAAATCAAAATCAAAATCAATTTCAACCCCACCAACAAAACACAAAAAAGAAAAACAAAAAGACAACTACAAGCACAATCCTTTAGCTTTAAGATAAAACCCACATGGAATTCAACCGTAGAAATAATGGGTATTCAATATAATTAAAAAAAAAAAAACCAAAATTTAAACCGATTTCCCATAAATTATTCTCAAATGAAGAACTAAAAAAAGACTTTGATTTTATCAAATTTGGCTTGCAAAAGAGAGACCGAAAGACAAGCAGTTAGCTATACTGCTTGCAACCTATAAGATTAGTCCTAGAATAAAAATGAAAAATTAAAGATTAGTCCTAGATTAAAATTGCTCCATAGGCAGAGACATACTAGGCAGTTCTTTCATGGCCAACAAACAGTATATGTTTCTCAAGTATATCCCAAAGAAACATCCAGAATCAATGTAAAACCTTTAATATCAGGTTGAAGTAGTTTATAACTAAGTAATAAGTGACTCCACCAAATCAGCACTGGGAAACAGTTTGAAAACTAAGTATATAACTAAGTAGTTTATAACTAAGTATATACTCTGTTCAATCAGTCCGAAAATAGGAGAGAAATAGAAATTTAATACAAGTTTAAAAAACTCCAAATTCTTCAAACACTCCCTACACACAAGGAAACTAATCCCTATCAAAAGACATAAAATTTAATCCTTACCTGAACTCTAAAATAATCAAATATAAATACACACAAAATCTGAAATACTAATAAATTCCAAAAATAACTTCGGGTGTGCTCTAAAGAATCCCTAAGAAAAACCCCAATCCAAAAAAAATTTGAAACAAGAAACTCCCAAGAAACCCTAAAAAAAATAGTTTAGAGAAACTCCCAAGAATCTTGCTTGAAACCAAAAAGCAAAAAAACCCTAAAATCTCAATGAGAAAAACCCATACCTTTTTAGAGAAATTAGCCCCAAAGTCTGTCAATAGAGAAGATGAGTCTGTCAATTAATCCACCCTCCCCACGGGGCTGTAAAACCCCCAAACCGATCACATTATTTCCTGTGGTGATGAGAATGAGCAAAAGTTGATAAGAAGCAGACGAAGCGAGAAGATGAGAGGAAGAGCTCAGGACTAAAACAGGGAGAGAGAAGCTGAGACCTGAGAGGTGTTGGTGTTGCTCAGTGAGAGGAGAGCGAAAAAAGTGTTTTTATACTGTACAAAGATAATATTAAAATAATAGATAAACGAGTTACAGTACCTGTGTAAATATACACGGTTACTGTAGCTCATGGAAATATTTACACATCTTTACACATTTTTACACCCACTGATGTGGGTGTTTTTTTTGTTCAAAATGTGTAAAATTTGTACTTTTTTCTATTTTAGAAGACTACAGATGGACTGATGTGGTTGCTCTAACTATCAATTATCAAAGGAGAAAGATAGAGAGAGAACATAAAAAAAAAATTAAAAAAAAAAATATTTTTTAATATCATCATTAAGGTGTGTGGTCTAGTGGTCTTGGGTAATACACAAGATGCGCTGAATGTGTGGTCCAAGGTTTGAGTCCGAACATGTGCTCAGTTGGGTTGCCTCTCTCAACTGCTCAAGGTTCACTAGTGTTCTTCATGGGGCTAGTATGCTATGGTTCACTATAGTCTCCCTGCATCTTAGCAGGGCCTTGGACTCAGCGGGTAGGGTGCTATTATGGTCTCGCCCTAATAGGATTGCCGAGTTGGTCGCCCCCTACCCTTTTTTTGTTCTATGTTTTAAGGCTACGTAAGAATAGAAACAAATGTTAGTTGTAATGGCCTCAGACTCAATTGGCATATTGCTCATATTAAACAAAAAATGTAAATTCAAATGAGTAGGGTCTTCACGTACCCTTTTTTTTGTTCTATGTTTTAAGGCTATAATGTAAGAATAGCAACAAATGTTAGTTGTAATGGCCTCAGACTCAACTGGCATATTGCTCATATTAAAGCAACAAATGTAAATTCAAATGAGTAGGGTCTTCACCTTGTGGTTGCTTAAATGATGAGTTAATTGTTGGTGGTTTCACCTCAAAAAGAGTATTATTACATTTTAAACTCCATTGTTTAGAGGTGGTTTCATATTAAACCTAATTATTACAAAAGTTTTAAAGTAAATCTTATATATTTAACATTTTTTTGGGAAGCCAAAATTAACAAAAAATGCTTAAACAAAATGAAGCAGTATGCACTAGCATGCATTATTGTTGTTGGAATGAGCTTTTAAAAGATCATGATTTGCTTTTGCATCTATTTCGACAATATATAGAATATAACAGCAACATTCGTTCTGTTTCTGAATCCCCCCATAACTTCACTGTCATGATATTTCTAGGTTGGCAGCAGCTGCTTGTCGTGGGTTTTCCCTGGACTGATTCTCCTGTAAACAAATCAAATAAACCAAACTAGCATCTATGGTTCATACTTGAGGACTGTTGAAGTTCATTCAAACGACAGTGACTTGATAACTAACTATAAGATGCTTTGCTGAAAATACCTCAATATTCTTGTTATGAGTCTTATAACACTACATTACGACAAAGCTTTTTCAAAGCTATGTAGACCACACCAAACAATGATAGGTGAGCTAGGATTAAGCTTTTTCAAGCCTTCAACTAAACTAGGATTACCTAAAAGTGGTGTAAATTTCCGACAACATTTCCCAAACACAAAATGTTAATTAGGATTACAAAAGGTAGTGTAAATTTCTTACATTATAGGATGCTTAAGAAAACCTCTGTGTCTCTCTGTTGCACATTTCATTGCATTGTTACAATAAACAGAATTCAATTTCAAGTTTTTTTATTCCTCACTGTCCCTAAGAAACAATGGATGATTACCTGGATTGGCTGCCTAATCAAAATGGGACTATGTCGCTTTATTCAACTCTATGAAAGTGAAAAATTCTTGAAATACTCAAATTGCAAATACAGTCAGATAGGGAGTTGTTTGGCACATTCTTCCTGTCAAATCAATGGCACTCAAATCTAATGCTGAGTTGGTTGTCACTGATCTGATCTTCTTTGTTCTCTTTATGGTAGTGTAAGACTGTAGACGAGACTTTAGACCACCTCGTTCTTAATGTCATCTCAATCTACTTTGCTTTCACACCCCAATATAATTGACTGGATTAAAGTCATTCTCAATCCAATTCAGACCAAATTATAAGTCTAACACAGGTTCTTTCCTTCTTTCTTCGTAACATGCATGCACTTGGTGTACAATTAGTGTAGCCCATTACAGACTAGCATCGACACTTCCCAATTGTCCAAGGAAGTCAACAGAGGCACACAATTTAGCTTGGGATGGTATTTCAGCTTCTGTGCAGTTCTTGCTGTGTTTTGTTGTGATGCTCTTTTTCTAATGCTTGGACTAAAACAAACTCAGTCTTTAGAACCTACTATCTTGAAGCAAAAACAGCTCTCATGATGGTTTTAGAGGCTACATGGCTTCAGTTCGAGGAAGGCACTTATCAATAGATTCAATACTATTTGATTTGCTATTCATCATCACAAGCTAGCATTTATTTCTAACAAATGCATACAAAACCCCTCTTACATAAAAATGAGTTTTTCACTTGTAGGAGAGTAGGATCCACACCATATTTAAAAGACGCAACAGCTTGACAACATAATAAATCGTTTTCTAGAAGTGCTATTTTTACAACTCACAACCTTGTTAGTTAAGCTTCACTTTGTAGCGCTCAATTCATCTCTATTCTCTTGTGTTCTCTCCCATTGTATTTGTGTTCAAGTAACAAAGAAAAAAAAAAGGCATTCATTAATTTAAAGATTTGGTTTTATTTTTTAAACAATATAGATATTGTACTAATGGTACATACATCTTCAACTTCAAATTGTCCTTGTCTAATTATGTTGAACTTGAAACTCAACTACAACCTGACCAAACTTAATATTATAATTCTTTAAAAACCTCTTGAATTATATTGTTATGACATACTTCAAATTAGAATGACATTTGTTAATCTTAAAGTAACAAAACCAAAGTAAATTAAAACACTTAATCATTGTATATATAAAGTAAGAAAAGCTGCGGGCTTATATAAACTAGCAGCCACTTCAGCCCCCTTACAATTTCACCTTTTGCTTTCCCCCCCTTTTTCTTTCCAATACAAATTGGTCATTAAGTCAAAAAGCTTCACCATCACCAACACACTTTTCCCGCATTTTCTTCCTCTTTCCCACATATAAAAACTTTCCCAGAAAATCAAAAACAAAAAAAAAAAAATTAAATTAAATTATAAAAATGACATATTTTGTGGGAAAGTTTTGAGCTCTCAGACCCTGAAATTCTTCCCAGTGAAAGTTTGGCCAAATTGCCAATTAGATGGCACAATGTTCCATGAAGTGGAAGTCCTACGGTCACTGGCTGTGACTCTGAAAGAGAGCGACTGACCAACCAGGACAGCGTTTGACTGCCAGTTCTGACCCCAGTTACGACTCATGGTCATCCAACCAGTCTTTGACCCTTTCAAGCTCACCTTCACGATATCCCCTGCACCCGCGACATTGGTGACCAAAACCAAGTTGAAGTAACGGAAACCGTTGATTGTGAACCTGATTCCACCTTGCTTTCTACACGGCACACTGTACAAACATACAAAATTACACGAAGGGTGTTAATGTAAATTTCACACAAAAGGGAGTTATGTTAGCGTGTTACGCGGTTTTTTGTAGGTCCGGTCAAATCGAAACCCTGAACCATTTTCAGATTGACTAATGGACGAGATTATTTTTAATGGCAGAGAGGCTAGAGGGCCCCACTTGATTTTGGGACTTTTGATTTTGCTTTACAAGCATGTGGGACAAAATTGGAGGTGATTCTATGATGTAAGCAGTGGATTGGACGGTGCTGATTTTACGGACTAGAAATTAAGTGCAACAGTACAACTAAAATCACACAAGAAATCAATTTCGGAATCTTGCTGCTGCATTTCAGAGATCAGAGTCAGAAAGACTGTACTAGTTGTACATTGAAGAAAAATGTTTTACAAAAAGTGTACTTGATTGACTCACGGGGTAAAACACTGAAAATAGGTAGATACTTAAGCGAACATGTGTTTTTACTTCTAGACCCCGTTATAAAGTTAATGAATAGACTCCAAGAAATATTGAAGTAACTACGAATTACTCTCGCAAAATGAGTAGTAAAACACCGGCCAAAACTTGGGAGTCAAATTAGGTTTGATATAAGATAAGACTAGGCAAATGATTAGCTCCTCTCTTTTTTTTTTTTCTTTTCTTTTCACTTCACTTTTGCTCTCAATGGCAATTAAAATGATTTTTTATTTGTCTGAAAATATTACCTTTTGACATTAAGGAAAACTTAAAAAATCCCAAATAAAATTATAAGTGTAACAAGTTACTACAGGGTGTTTTAACCTACTTATTCAGCAAAAACAAGAAAAGGTGACCTACCTAAAAAAGAAAGATAGAATGCATGAAAAATATTACTTTGATAAACTTGAATTAATTATCAGAGATTGAGTGAGTGTCGTGTTGTCTTAGAAAAAAACAGAGCCCCCTAATCTCTGAATTCTGACTCCTCAAAACCGTGAAAGCGAAAACAGAGTTAAGCTAGAAAAAAAACAGAGAGGCTCACCGACGGTAAGAGACAGGAACAATGCCGGCACGGTACTCAGCGATCTTGAGGAACATAGGCATAGCAAGGTCAAAGTGAGCTCTAGGAGGGTTGCACCACCCGCCATTGTCATTTGGAAGCGCGTTGTTAGGAGGGCAAAAGTTTGTGGCTGTGACCAAAATTGAAGGGCTGCCAGAATGACACCACTGTGGATCACTAGCGCACTTGATCTCAAAGCAAGCACCACAGCTAAGCCCGTTGTTGAACAATGCAGTGCTCAGTGCAGCTGTGTTTACTCCGTAGCCTTGGCTGTACAAGTTTCCGTACCCACAAGCTCCACCTGTGGAAGACAAAAAATAGTACATGTGAGATAAAGTTCATATTTTTAGCAATGGGCTTTCCAAGATTAGAGATTTAGTGCTTGAAATGAGTGAAATTTTGTGGGAAAAGACTTATGTCAAGTGGATTTTTAGGTTTCAGTCATTTGAGTGGATAAAATCATAAAACGCAGTAAAGGAAAGGACTTTTTGTCTCGTAAAAACAGAGTGACAAAACAGAATTTGGGTTAGTTTTAGAAACGGGATTTTCAAGATTGGACATTTAGTGCTTGAAATGATTGAAATTTTGTGGGAAAAATACTAAAAGCAAGAGGGTTTTTAGTTTTCAGTCCTTTGAGGTTGATAAAGCTCAGTAAAGAAATGGCCTTATTCTTTTTCCTTTTTCTGAATAAACAGAGTGACAAAACAGAAATTGAGGTTTAGTTTACACTACCCATAGTTCCAGAGGCGTCACTGCCACCGTAGAAGGTAGCATGGGCGCTCTGCCATGCTCCGCCGGTGTAAACGCCGGGGAGTCTAGCATCAACCTGTAGAGTCAAGAAAGCCAGCAGAGAAACAATGCAGGTTACAGTCAAAGTAGCCATAGCTTTCAACAACGCTGTTATAGGCACAGAGAAAGAAGGTGTTAGCTGTCTAGGAAGCTTGAAGGTGTGAGCAGAAAGAAGAGGGTGGACTGCTATTTATTGTGGCAGAGTGTACGATTGTCAAAAAAGGTATATTTACGTTAGAAAATTATCGCGCTTAAGGCCTTAATTAATGGAGTTCAATCACCCCCTTTTGTTTTTGTTTTGTTTTGCTTCTTTTTAAAATTTTATTTTAGAAATTACCAAAATATCCAAAGTTTATATCATGAATTAGGGTTGTTCGGACCAACCTAGCACCCGACAGACCTAATCAACTTGGTGCCATCCAAATCGAAATTGACTCGATCTGAGTAGCTAGCAGTCAACGGCAGGTCTCTGACGTTAGAAATTGAAGGGTGTGAGTCGAGTGGTAGTTTTGGGTTTTTATACTCAATGGAAACCAAACCGTAGGGCTGTCCAGACTCGACCGGAGCCCAACAACCCGGCAAAACCGCCCGACGCTGACCTGATTCTGGCTCAAACCGAAGGCCCAGTCAGTCGGCGGCGGGTTGCCGTTCTCAAGAACCGACACCAGCGGGTCGGGTGGCAGGTTTGCTTCTCCAAAACCCGAGCAACTCGAACTCGACCGAAGTTCTATAAAATATCCGGCCAATCCTGCAAAATCAAGCCAGATCCGGCAAGATCTCGACCAAATCTGGTGAGATGTCGACCAGATCCGGCTAGATCTAGTGGGATTTAGCCAGATCCGGCCAATTCCAACAATTTTTAGTGAAAAATTTCAAATCCCAACAAAAAAAAATGCAGATACCGGCGAGATTTTCCAGATTTCAGCTACTTTTTCCAGATTTCGGTGACATTTTTCAGATTCCGGCAATGTTTTTTTTTTCAGATTTCAAAGATTTTTTTTTACTCCGGCAACCGACCGAACCGACCGTAGCTTACCCTCACCCGAAACCGACTCGACCGATTTTTCCGGCAGTCGGTTTCGGGTTTGCTCAGCCCTCCACCCGACGCCAGCAGGTCGAGTCCGAGTTGGGCCCAAACTGACCTGGCCCGACCTGTGGACAGCCTTACCAAACCGACAGAATCCAAACTCGTGAGATTTGGTGACTATCCCACCACTGCTGCTTTGTCAGTTTCACTCGAAACAAACCATCATCCACCTAAGCCAAAACCAACTTGACCAATGGCTAGTGTTGGTCAACAACGAGTGTATTTTTACTCTACCCGATTTGGTTGGGTTAGTTGTAGGTTGAGCCCATACCTGATTCAATCTAATCGTTGACCTAATATGAAACAATGTATAAATTCTAGTTTTTTTTTTATTAGAAAAAATTATATATTCTATGTATTTTTATGTAATTTCTCCTAATTTTTTTACCCTCATTTTCTTGATTTGGCGGTAAAATATCATTCAACCCCCTGTTAGGTCATTCGAAAGATTAAAAAAAAAAAAAAAAGCTGCAAGGGACACGAGTGGAATGATGAGTGTGGGACAAAAGAGGCCTGGTTCTCAAGGCTGAAATGAAACCACTTTGCTTGATTTGCAAGTTGTGCCGTCAACTACGGCCCTCTGAGGAAGATTTTCTTGCTCTGTTTCTTTTTTTCTCTTTCAAATTTTGTTTCCTTCCTTTGAATTGAATTTATGGCTAGGTGACCCAAATTTCTTGCTTTTGTTTCCCTCAAGGATGTACTCAATACTCAATAGTACGGACAAAATGAAAATACACTAGCTTCCTATGTTGGACACCTCTCAATAATTTGATAATATACATTGATTATAATTTAAACTCTACTCCACCTAATTGGATTTTCTAAATTTATTTCTAACATTGGATACCTTAAAACTTCTTTTGTTTTTTCACACAAAAATGTTATTATCAACTAACTCAGTCCTAACCTACAATTTTGCTTGTCCCCGACAAAATCCTGTTGAAACCAAAAAGCACACACATATTCGCATATATATATATATATATATATATATATTTTTTTTTTTTTAATTTCTATAAATTGCCTGCCTATTCATTATCTTTAACAGACAACCCGTACTCCATTTTTCTAAACAAAAATCCTTTACGTAATTGTAAGCAAGATAGTTTTTAGTCAAAATTCAAAATCAGTGACCCATGTTAGGCCGTTGAAGGTTGGTACAATGGTACTTGTCTAACGGAGACAATGAGTCCAATCTTTCGTAGTTAGGCCTATAAGTTACGGGTCCGATTAACTAATGTACTTAAGTTGAAAATAAAAAATTCGATACAGTTTAGTTATATTTTAGAGGACAAATTCATATGTTAGTTAATTTTTATATTTTTATTACCTTTCAATGTACGCAAAATTTATCAATATCTTAATGTCGAACATTTAAGAGCATTCATTAACATAAGCTTTTATTTTATTTTATTTTTTTCAAAGTGAGGAAAATCAAAAGGGATAGGCAAAAGCTATTGGCGCCGTAACAATTACCCGCCAACAAATCTCAAAGGCAAAAAAAATTTCAACGGACAAAAAGATTGTGCGGACGAGATGGACCCACTTATATCCGCATTTAACGGACCACGTATCACGCCATGCATTAGCCGTACATGCAAGTAGACTCTCCTGTTTAGCGCAGACCGTAGGATCTTATGTTACGGCATTGGTCTTCATTCTTCAAAACAATGCACATTTTTTTCCTATTATCTTTTGGGTCCGGTTAACGTGTGCCCTTAGGGCACACATTAAGCCATCCACTTTTGGAAATATTTTCTCGGGAATTGAAAAAGCTGTCAATACTTTTTCAATTCTCGAGAAAAGTCTTTCCAAAAATGGTTAATTATTGTGTGCCCTTAGGGCACACATTAACAAAATCCTTATCTTTTTTGTATTTTCTACTCCAGAAACTATGTATAAGTCAAGGCTCAATATGAAATGAGACTATGAAAGGTGGTTCGTTATCAAATTTATCCAAATATATATTATATACTATCACACAAGTCGTACCTACTAGTGAGTTGAGAGTCATCTTTTTTAGGATTGATTGGTATTTTTTGACATTTTTGTTAAAAGACAAAGTCATCCTTATCTTGAGAGTGCCTTCGAGATTGGTTTACTTGTCCATTTTTTGTTTATTATTTAGTTGTTCTAAATGAGTTTCTAACGGTTTAAGTATAATTATACTTATAATTTATAAATAATGAGTAAACAAGTTGAGTGACATTAAGGACATTATAAATTCTATTACATAAATTTTACAAATTAATATGTCAATATATAAATATGAAATAAAAAAATAAGAGAAAGGTTTTGCTATATATTTGTATGCAGTAATTGCTGCATATAGAGTTATGTGTCAGCAAAAATACAAAGGAACGAGTGTACAAGAGATCACCTGGTTATGTGCGTTGCACATGACCCTTTAATACATATTACTTTCTTTTTGCTGTCACATAACCTTATATGTAGCTAAACTTTTCTCATAAATAATTAAGAAATTAATTTATCATTATATTTTGTTGATAATGCTCTTATTTCTTACGACCACATTTTTGAAGGCAATAACAACAAGTGGAATCTTGTTGTGAGTAATATATGTAATTGATAATGTAGTAGTAATATTTAAAGTCATAACATATTAACAACTATGAGTCTATGACAAACATATTTTAACAACTAATGTTACTATTCCTCACAGCTTGGTACAATAGTACAACTTTCTTGTAAACAAAGCCGATTGTACCGACAGCCAATAATAGATTATGATTGCCTCAAACGGTTAGGACGGTGCCCCTTTTTTCCTGGTATATTGCATTAAGGCTTTTGGGGGTGACAAGGCCAGTGTCCAATTCCAGCTATCAACCAAATCTACAAAGATCGAACGCGTAATCAAAATAATTAAGCTGTTGTTCAACAACACGTACCCACTCCCTCATATTATAGCTCCATGAAACGTTTCAATACATGTGATTGTGAACCAGCCCAACAATTAAGCACCCCCCCCATCCCTCTTCATTTATTTGTTTATAGGTCCTATATAATATAGGACTAGGAAATTGTGAATGATCAAATACTATATAATAAATAACTCAAAAAAAAAAAACGATATAATAAGAACTTACTTTATAACGAAGTCTGTAAATGGGCTCCCTTCAGAGTAATTGTTAGTAAGTTATTTAAGAAAATTTTGACATTATTTTTATGAGAAATATAAAAAGCCATTAAAAAAATTAAGAGAAATGTTAACAAATGCCATAAGAGTTTGTTTGGATTGAGAGAGAAAGAGGAGGAGTAGAGTAGAGTTGGCCGGAAATTAAAAGTATTGGCTTAGGAACAATTTTTAAAAACATTTTATGAAAAAATAATAAAATAATTAAAAATATATCTTAAACCAATATTGTTAGGGCGTCCGTTAACTTTTTTCATTTATAATAATCATTTAAAAAAGAAAATAAGAGTCCTATTAACAGGTGTCCTTAAGAAATTTATTAATAGAAAATTTTAAGAAACTTATAATACTACTGTCATGGGAATTGAGAAATATAAAAAGTTGTAAAAAAAAAAAATTGCAATTGGTTTTTTATTTTTCTATAAAAAATTTCTAATAATATTTTTTAAATCAATGCTCTTAGAACGTTGGTTAATTTTTCCCAAAAATAAAAGCTGAGAAAGATTGCAAATTTAGATGAAAATATTCTTTAAAGAAAAGAAAATCATAAGAGGAAATTAACCTTGTTCCTTGTAGTTGGTAGTTGCTAGCATGCAGAATAACATGATTGATATTCTTTAAAGTTGGGCTGTCAACATTATTTACTTTATATAACTGTGGAAGCTTTCTATTTCACCTGCCACTTATATTCTCAATTGTTGAGTAAAGCTGAATGAGAAATGTAATTATATTTGATTAGTTATCTCTAACATGCACGTAGGCATGTGCATCCCTATATATGCTCAAGGGCGTAGGGTCCATAGGCAAATGCAATTTGGGATAGTAGATGTTGAGTGTCACTGAGTCTAGAAAAATAGTCATTTTCGAGTTCATATTTTTAGGGGGGAAAAATTTTCGAGTGTCACTGAGGGTTTTGCCACACTAGGCTGGGTTCAAGTGTACAATTCAGAGGCTGAAAAGCTTGTTAGTGTAACTGAGCCGCTTATGATGATTATTTTTACTAATGAATATCACCTTTTGCCCTTGATTGTTTAAAAGAGGAGAAAAACAAAATGTTGAAGGCTTGAACAACTTGAATTTAAACTCTCATGATATCCATAATGGGATATATTATGGGTTCCTAAACCTCAAACCCACGCCTTAAGATCATTCTCAAGGGATTATTTAATTCTTTTTATAATTTTGCATATGTGGTAAAAGGAGAGTACCCTATCTGAGAGAATAATTAGATATTTAAAAAAATTTTAAAAACTCAAAAAATATATATATAGAACCTCCACACTGTATTATGACAATTAATGTCACTAAAAAGAAAACTTGAATGACGAAAAACTTGATACACTAAAAAGAAAACTTGAATGAGGAAAAACTTAATACATTTAAAAGAAGAAAAAAGAACATTTCCTTTCGTCTTAGGGAGAAAGAAGAATATATATGTGCAAAATTTGCTGTACGGAATAAGCTTAAGATAAATTAATAGAGAATAATTCTCTTTTAAGTGATATGCAATTCTCTTAATATTTAAGTATTATTTAAAAGAAATGGATGTTGGTCCTTACTCCTCAGGATGTTTGCATTTTTTATTTTTTTATTTTTTGGTTATAAAATCTTACCATTTATAAAAAAAATATGTAAAAGAAATGGAATTTACTATGGATTTGCATGGTACATCCAAAAATGCTTGGTCTGTTATATCTCTCCAAATGTTCAGACTTTATGAAACTCATGGCAAACAAACACAAAAATCAATCAATGTGCCACAAAGGGCACTAAAAACATTATGATAATCAAAAGAAATATCGATAGGAGAGAGAATTTGCTGTCAATATTTATTCCGAAAAAAACAATTCCTCGTGCATGCTTTCATTGAGAGTAAATTACACTTCCCACAAAATCGAGAATTTAAGGAATATAATCCAAACAAATTAATCAGTAAACTAGCCACAATGGGCACATAAAAGCATCCCCAAATTATGATATAGTTATAATTAGAAGAGAAAATTTGATTGAATTACTAGTTAATATATTCCTTAATGCACGCTTCCATTGAAAACTTGCCTCTTCTTTTCTAGACCCAGGGACCATTTCCTACATTTATGTCCTCTCTTTACATGAAAACCTTTGTCTGTTTATAGTTTCTATTGAGCTTTACGCGATCCCCATGCCAAAAAGAAAAGGTTCCAAGTTTCTCAAGCAAGCAAATTTAGAATCTAGGATCAAATCTTGAACTTTCTTCCTCTTAACATTCAAACCACAAATAGTGCCTCTATTGCTCAACTTTTCCTTTCATTTTGTTCGACAAAGAACTAGTTTTTCTTTGTATGACCCATTTAAATTTAAAGGGTCCCCATGTGCTTCACAACAGCTTGTTGACTCTCACTGCTTCAGTTACTTTAAGCTTGATGAGGACTAACTACCACATCAACCAATTTAACTAACAACCCATATAATGAATAAATAAGGGGCCAATGAAATCATTTATGTGATCAAAATTAAAGGAGACAGGGTTCTTCTGTTATTGAAGAGGAGGGTTGGGGGAATAATATGCAGGTACACTTCATGAAAGTATTTTCTTGAGTAATAGTAATTAAATGGGAAAATGATTCTCGATTTCTATATTATCACGTCATTTAAAATTTTAAGTACGTGAAACTCTACATAATTTGATCCAGAAATAAATTCTAAACTATGAAATGGACACCCCCATTGCAAGAAAATCAAAAGGATCATTTTTGAAATGAGATTTCTATTTATCCTCTTTTAGCCATTAATATTTTAATGGTTCTGCTAATTGGAACATATAGTGAGCAAGTCAGGTCTGCTTTGGCTGATGCAGTTACTTTCATTAGACTCCATTTGTTTGGAAATATAATTTATGAGGTCAAAAGGAGAATTACAAACCGATGAGTTGAACCTCTACCTAATAGACTATTCTTCTTCATGAACATTTTATCTTCGTTTGTTAAGTTAAAGACTGCAATTAATGAAGGCCCAAAAGCTTGGTGACCCCATGTGACCAAACAATTTTTTATGAGATGGGTCCTGCCCAAATGATAATAATTGCACTCAATGTAGGTCTACCATAGTTTAAATCTTACTTCTTAGGCACATGTTGCACAATTTCGTAGCACAAGAGGACCATGTCTATGACTTCCATGACGTGATTCTTCTGTCAGCCAATTAATGTATAAGGGATTGGATGGTTAGAAAATAAAACTTATTACTTATTTTGTTGCAATAGATAGGTCTATCAATCTAAAACAAAGACTCCAGTAGCTCAAACATGGAGTCACTGAACCAGAATGAATATAATAAAGATTGGAAAAAAATGTACTTCTTTTTGTAAATTATGCGCTTACATTGGGTCAGTTTAATTTATGTAGTATAATATTATTCATGGGAAGCAAAATAATTCCCAAGGGAATGATCATAACTTCATAGACTCATATAGTTCTTGCTTTTTGCTTAAGAGAGAGCATGGTAATGAATAGTTTATATGGATGAGAGCCCATTTGTATTAATTAATACCACTGGAAATGATAGTGTCATCTACAATGTAAAGTATTTTTGTAATTTTATATTGATTCCCTCGGAATTAGATGTTGAGAAGAAACAAATCAGCAGTGCAACAATGGTAAGTCATAATAAGAAGGCATTATTACTAATGGTTTCAAGAACCGAACGATCTTATTCCAAAATATATTTCAAATTTTTTATACAGTAATTATGCAATTGTTCTTTTAGTTAGATTTTCATTCAACCTTGCTAGTTGTAGAAGATATCATTGTATGCCATTTATGATTTATCCCATTAGGATTAGAAATTGCCTCACCTGCTACTAGGCTTCCATTTGGAATTTTGGGCTGCTTTGGTCAAGCCCAAAATAGAGTGCATAAAGGGGTCACTAGTTTATGGGCCTGACAAAGACCTGGATCAACTTAAAATGGCCTTTTAAATCACAAGTTCTCTGTTGTGGCTACTATAAATGCATCTAAAATTCATTTGGAAGGGTGAATATTTGGAATACAAATCATCTGTATCATTTTTTGTATTTTACTTTATACTTCATCAGTCACGACTTGACATATATTTATTTAACTTTCTTTATAAAATAACCAAAGTTTAAAATGGAAAAAAAATAAATACATAACAAGTTGTGATTGGTAAAAGATAAAGTGGAACACAAAATATAGTACAGGTGATTTGTATTCAAATATTTGACCTATCAATCTCAAAGAGAGAGAGCATGTCACAATACCTTCTTTTTTTTTTCTTTTTTTTTTCATTTGAGCCGAAGAACAATCATTTATAGCTTGTTTGGGAGTTAAAAAAAGGAGGGGGAGTAGAGTAGAGGGAGGGAGAGTAATTCAACTACCTTGTTTGGAAGTTTTTTAAGGAAGAAGGGGGAGGGATTTGGAAGGGTTTGGAGGGGTTTCAACTACCTCTAACCCCTTATTTTTAATTCCTCCAAATTGGAGAGATTTGGAGGGAGAGTAGAGTAGATAAGTTATTGGCCAAATGAATTCCCTAATTTACCCTTTCTAAATTAACAAAATTACTCTTTCTAAATGGCTAATTACTCCCTTCTCCCTCCCTAATTTTAAAAACATCCAAACAATGTAGAGGGGAATCATTTCCCTCTACTCTCCTCCCCACTACTCTCCTTCCCTCTACTCCCCTCTACTCTCCTCCCTCTCTAAACTTCCAAACAAGCCATTAATATCCTTCCGAGTACAGCAAAACTACCGACAAAATCACGCCTTATTTGATTGATATGTATTAAATTAAATTGCCAACAAGAATGTAATCTCCAAGAATTAATCTAACGGTGTGGGCTTTGGAGAAAACATGGCAGGGGGATGTATGTTTATGAATTGGTGTAGGTGAGTGAGATAGGAAAAAATGGAACTTCAACAAGCCTACTCATTAGGCTAGAGACCAACCAATTGGTTGGGAGCACTTCAAAGGCTAAGTGAAAGAAATCACAATTGGGCTTAGAGAAAAATTGATTAAGTAATACTCCAAGAGGGCTATTTATAAGGGTTTGTTTGTGAAGTTAGGAGAGCATCCAGAAAACACACCATCTTTGAGGTTTGCTAAGGGGACATGATCTTAGAACATCTTTCTCAACACTACAAAGGAAAAGCCCATGTCCCTCACGTTACACGTAAATGACAAATTGGTGAGATGTAATAAATGTGAATGTGTAATGGTGATGTTATTCTATAGACACTCATTTTTAGACAAAGGTTGTTGAACACCAACCTCTAAGAGGGCTTTGTTGATCCTGATCTCTATAGGTTTTCCCAAACCAACTGCCCTAACCGAAGACCATGCCTGAGAATTTATTCGATCAGTTAGCCTCGAGTATGGTAGCTATTGCACCGTGCAATATCTTAATATCTTTTGAATGGTTCAAATCAAAAGTTAAAAAAAGTTAATTTTTGTTATAACCATTGGATCAAGAAACGTAAAAAAAAAAAAAAGTTAAAGAGGTAAAAAAAAGTTAAATAGTTTGAAATTTTGGGTGGGTATTGCATGGTGCACCAATCTCAATCCTGATGAGGTGCCTTAAGGTTGTCAGAGGCCAAAGTTTTAGGCCGAATCTAGTTGGGCTGGTTTGTCTAGACTGGACCTTTTGGGCTTAATCATGGGTGTATCCATCCTAGGCTGAGGTTCTCCCCCTCCAATTGGATTAGATTAATGGTTCATTGTTAAGTATAGTGGGGCAAAACAAGTTTGGGGGTTGTACATCCTGATGGGTTATTCTATGCCATTGTTGATTAAATTTTTTTTTTTTTTTTTTTGGGGCAAACCACGTCTTATATAAAAAGAGTTTAGAACACAGTTATATTACCATTAGTGTTTATCAAGTTATAATAGCAGCAAAACATTAGCTAAGGGTTCTCAAATATCACAAAATTCTTGGAATTTTTATCCCTCTCCAATCTAGTGCATTAAACGCATTTACTTTTAAAAGCAGTGCTTCACGCTTGACTGAGGAAACCAGCTCAACTCATTGATTGTTGGTACTTGTTGCTTCTGTACTTGTATATTGAACTTTTTGTTCTACGGCTTTTCAGGCAAATCCATTATATTTTCTGGTTTCAACATGGCAGAGATAATTAACTGTCAAAAAAACACACGCCCCATAAATAGTGACACTGACACAGGATTGCTTACGATTCTTATAAAGAAAACAAAGTATTTAACTATGGTCACGCGCTCATGCGTGTCTTTAAAACATTAGATAATAATTTATTTTTAAAAAATTTTAATATTATTTTTATGAAAAATAAAAAAAAAATGTCAAAATATTAATTATTTTCTTATTTTCTTATAAAATTTTTCTTTAAATAATTTATTAACCAATGCTTTAAGAACATTCATTAACATTTTCTTCTTAACTATTTATTAAAAGTTAAAACCAAGTGAGGCTTATAAGACTTTAGCACAAATAGATCAATAGAAAGTGAATAAGCACCGTCTCCAAATGAATAAGTTTACTTTTCACTTAATTTTTTTTCTTCTTAATTCTTTTGTCGGAATCATTACTTGAAATGACAAAATTTAATTACAAAATTGATTGTAATTTAAAGCTATAATCTAACTCAATAAAATAAATATTACTACATATTTTGAAAATCTAACCGTTGAATTGTATATTCATGCTCTTAATACATATGTCAAATTTTGTATCAATCGGATATTATTTACTATATCATCTATAAGCTTATTTCTTATGCATAATTTTAAACTATAAAAAATTATACTTTAAACAATTTATTAATGACATAGCTATTGATCTTTAATTTTTTAGAAATTTTGCAGGCATGGAGGATATAAGAAGAAGATATAATCCAATAGTGGATTTGTCAAAATTCATCTCTAATAAAAAAATATTGAGTAAGATTGTAACCTTATGCTACAAACAATTTTGTAGTTAAACTTTGTCCTACTTGAAATTATTATCTTATCTAATTCACTATAAAACTTAAAAAATAAGAATGGCTATCATGATTTTTAGTTACATCAAATTTGGGTGAAAGTTTGTTGGATCAAATGGTAACCTTGTTGTATATATAATAATTTTATTAGGTAACATAGTAAAAGACCCATTAAACGACAAGATCCATTTATTTTTGTCAACCTCATGTATCTGACCTAACTAAAATTGAAGTAGCTAGTTTAGTCATAAACTTAATTGAAAGTAAGGTGCTATAAACCTATAACATGTGCATTTTGATTGAGAAGGTGGGATCTTAAATTGACTTGAGCTCCTAATGGTCCAACAAAATGAGTTTTTTATGTATATAGTTTGCGTTAATTATAAGCAACAAGTTATTAAATCTGTCTCAAATTGCACTTAAAAATGAAAGTCAAATAATTTGCAAGTTAAGCCAAGTCCATTTAATTCAAAACCAAGACCTGCCAGTTTCTAATGGGCAATTTGTTTATATCATTTAGAAATTAGTATGCTATTCATGACTCGTGAGTAGTTGATTTCAGGTTTTTCATGCCATGATCCATCTTAATATGCATAAGTGCTTTTTAGAAATATCACCCTCGAGATATATTGTAAGTGTTAATTCAGCTTTTGGGTTTTTCTTCAATTATTAACCATTGCACGTTAGATTTATGACATTTTAAACATGTTACTAATATTTTTCAGTTAAAAACTTATGGATTTAAAGTTTAAACACATATTTTATGTCAAATAATTAATAATTTTGAAGTGTCATTATTATCATATACATATTATGCAAGGGGGTTAGTTAACTTAGTTGTTTAAATCGAAAGTTTGATAACCAAATTGACAGTAAAGTCAAAATGTAAAGATGATATTTGTTAAATCCCCCATTTAATATTTTAAAGAACGCATGTTCATAAAATTTATCCTTTATAACATTTGTTAATTAGACTATAATTACTGATTAAATTGATTCCCACGCTTTCATGGTCTTAGATGAATTTTTATCTTCTTCTTTTCTTTTCTTTTTTAATCCAAATTGGTACCTTGACAAAATTCTAATGCTCACAATCATTTTCACAATTAACCTTGTGCATGTGAGTGCTTCTATAAACACGTTCACCATTACAATTATTATCAGAACTTCTACTATACTATTCATATGTAGCTGGGGAGGAAATGAGAATTAAAAAAAAAAAAAATCCTCCTTTAAATTACAAAAGAAGTCATGACAAAAAGTAGCGATAAGCTAATAAAAATAAATTTAAAAGAAAAACTCATAAAAATTGACGTTTATAACTTTTATTAATTGGAGAGGGCGCTATAGATAGAAACTATCTCTTAAAAAATAAAATTGTTAATTGGGCTAAAATTGGTGAGTAAATTGGTTCCCATGATTTCATTGTGTTGAATGAGTTTATATATATATATATATAATTTTTTTTTTCTTAGGTATAACTCCACCGACCCTTAGGCCTCACGTTTTGTGATTCTTTTGCTAGTGAGGTTTTTAGATCTCTCTTTTGAGACAGCTAGCTGGCGGAGCTAACATAGACATGCTGTATTCACAAGCTAGCACATGCTGCAGTATGTTTCAAACACCTCTACCAAAAAAATAAAAAAAAATACAGATCACACAGATGTCTAATTCCTCTTAAAGATCTTTATAGCTCATTTACACCTTTGATTATCATCCAATTGGGTGTGAAAGCTTTCCTTGTGTAACATGGTTTTGCTTCACTTCAGTTTACTTTTCTATAATTGGTATACATTTTTTTAATATGAGAAAAAAAATATATACTTGGGAAGATTCCCTTTGTTTAGCTGTAAATATTTTCCTTTCCTTTTTGTAACATTTGCATTCTCGAGTTCTGAGTTTGGTGTAATCACTATTATCCAAAAGCCATGGTTGAGTTGCAAACTTTATTCTTACTCATAGTCATAATCACTAGATTGGTAGATATTGCCAAAAACAAATAACCATAGCTATTATAAGAAAAAGAAAAAGTGAAATGTCAGATGTGGATCCCTTTAGACATTCTATGAGCTCATAATCATATGTCCTCTCAATAATAATCAGTGAAATAATACTTTGACAAAAGCATTAGCTAATCCAGTGCTTTACTTGCCAAATATGATATACAAAGTATATCATGTCACATGTTTGATACTTAACTCGGTGTTAATCTGCCATAGTGGGATCTGGATTGGTGGTAGGAGTTTTCGTATTACTTTACATGATGTTTGGCAGGAATTAAGCAGTTCAAGCTAGACGTATCAACGAATGAAATGTGCCCATGATGATAGCTCTATCAAGACCCCGATGATACACGTGATATTGTTCATTATCGTCATTTAGTGTGGTTGAGTCTACAACAAAGACTCTTTTTTCATTTAAAAAAAAAAACACTCAAGTGTTAATCATAAGAAATTTTCTAGTGACACTGTTCCATTAATAGGCCACCACAAACACATTGATCCGATCAATTTAACATTGTGCGTGACTCAATATCATTTCGAAGTCTGCTTGTGACACATTGCCAATTAATGGGTGTCCAACGTTACTGTGGTGTCAAGCTCGCCTTGTTACTAATTTTTCCAATTATGACACGTGAGTTTGTCGCAACATTCACGTGCAAGTAGCACAAATAATGTAGTTAGCTGAGTAATGAGACAATGTATTATAATGAGAAAAATAAGTGATTAATTTAATATAATTAAACTCAAACCTATAGTCTTAAGTTTTTGTTTTAAATGGTGTCTTTTTCTTTCAAATTTGTTATCTCCTTACCAGAGTTATTTATTTATTTTTATTATTATTTTAAAAATACAATACAATTTGAAATCTATGACTCCACTTTATGATTTTTTTATGTGTAGTTTCGGATGTAGCAAATAGGATGTTACTATAGTCACAGTTAGGTAGAAAAGTCACTCTAACCACCTCTTCCTACTTTTTTTTTTTTTTTTGTTTTCATTAAAAAAAATATATAATTTCTATGAATCCGCTTTATGATAATTATTATTTATAATCAAGTCAAAACACTTTGTTCGATGATAATAATAAACTTTATCAAATGAGCTCACTAAAACCCACATGTTTAAAGTATTGAGCCAAAGAGGAGATGTGCATAATTAATTAGGATTAATTCCTTCCTCAAAAGTACAAATGACACTTTCTCACTACTTAACAATGAACTAGATAACTAGTATAAATATAAATCTCACTAAAATTGTCATATAATTTAAGGTCAGATCCTTTATTTTCATAAGATCTGGTAATAGTTAGCCAAACCGAACCCCAACTCCCCAACTACCACCATGTTCTAAATATATGCCAAATCCAACCCACTTGATTAAACCATAAGTCTTTATTTTTGAATGAGTTCCAGTTAATTTACCTAGTAAAAATAAAATTTCTAAACAGTAAATAAGATACTAAAAGTTCAATTTCATCATACATGAAAAATTAATTAATTTCTTAATTTGACAATAAATAACACAATTATCAAGTTAGACCGAAACTCTATAACAAAATATTATTAAAAAAAAAAAGTCTTAAATTTTGACACGTAAATTTTGACTGAGGAAAACCTCACCCAGTAAACTTTGGTACGTGAACCTTTAGCTTACCAACAAGTTATTCTTTTCTTGAACTATGCGTGTCCGGCACTGATACATAGCAGACACTTTTTTGACGGGATAACCGCGAAGAAAGAATGACTTTGGGCCACTTGTTTCGGTACCTTCTAAGTTTTATAGGCACCACATAAATAATAAAGCAATTAAAACCACAACCCCAAACTTTTAGTTTAAACAAAAAAGAAGATCCACTAAAAGTTTCTTGGCTCATACTCATTCCATGCCCACTTCTTGCTGAACAAATCCACATTTTTCACCATTCACATCAATCTCTTTTTCCATCTGTCACATTTCTGCACCCCAAATTGTTTTTTTTTTTTTTTAAGAATGATACTTAACATATTCTAAATTTTATTATTTATTTTTTATAATTTGAGGTGTAAAATAAATTAACTTGTTAATTTAAAAAAAATGTACTATCTAAATAAATTAAAATTTTTATTTAATATATTATTGAATTAATATGGTAGCAAATAGGAATCATGTTTATTATTATGTCAATTTTATTAATAAGTTTGAGATAAGCTCAAAAACGTATCTTATGAGATGGACGAAGATGTGAAGTTTTGATTATGATTCATAGTTTACAATATTTTTTTACTATATAAGAGAATTTCTTTTATAATTTATATTAATTTGCTTTAGTAATTTAGTAACAATAGGTTCCTTGATTGACATTTAAAATGTTGTTTGTTTATTTGTAACTCGCAATAACCTTCACCACACGGACATTCCACCTAAAATGAATTAGTGTATTTTTATGTTAATTGAGATTATTCAATAAATATTAAGAAAGCGTGATAATTAGCTAGCGGGCCAGTGTAAATACAAACACTTCTGCAGTTTTTTATAATTACTCTATTTATTGCAGTGATTAATGAGATAAACTAAGCACTTGCAAAATAAAATATTTGGGAGTGATTCTTCCATGTGACAGCTTGAAACATAGAGGTCCATCCGCATATTCTATGAGCATGAAACGAGGTGATGTGCTGGTTAAAATTGAATCTTTGGGATTGATTAAAATAAGTTTTTATGTTTCGTACAATAAAAACATTTTAAAATCTCTTTCTCAAAAAAAAAAAAAAAACATTTTAAAATCTTTGCATTAAAACGTGATTAAGTAATAGGTTTTAATTAGTCTAATTGATAAAGTATATTGCCGTTGAATAAAAGATACGAGATTAGATATGGAGTTCGATTTCCTTTACACTCAAAAATCAATTATCTAATGATAAAAAACAATTATCATAAGAGGAAGAAATAGTTTTAAACTAAATAAAAAATAAAAAAAATAAAACTAATAGCTATCATTAGCTCAACACGAGTTCGCTTTAGAAATTCTTGCATTAATTTTATGTGTTTCAAACATCTTTTTCCATAACTAAAGTTTGGTTGTTTTAGTCCAACTTGCCGTACTTGATTAAAGAGACTGCGTTACGTAATGAGTAGCTGTCTAAGTTATCTCATACTGTTACTTCACCAATTTTCCAACCTATAAATACTTAAATAGAAGTAAAGATCAATTTTCATATTCTTTAATCTTTATTTTTAAGACAATAATGCCTTTTTTTGTGTGTGGATATATTGACCATTATGAAGTCATTCAAACTTAAATATTTTGTGGTCGTGACCTAACCAACTCTTTAAATATATATAAATATATAGCCTAGATAAAATGATTGAATAATACATTATCTAAGATAAGGAATCTAAAAATATTCATAAATTAAGTGAATGAATTTTTTCGTGGGCTCTAACAATTATTATCTTTTAATAATTTATTTATTTTACTTTTATTGGTTTCACTTTGTCACCTCTAAACTATAATAAAATTGTAATTGATATACTAAAAATTGAGCCTTATAAACAAATATTTTAATGTGTGAATTCTTCATCTCTCATGAATTTTACATTTATTTAATTTTTAGTATATTCACAAAAATATCTTTTAGTGTTAGAGAATTATATCCTACAACATTCTAAATACAATAAAATATTTCGAAAATCAACTCACAAATTTAAAAATATAGTTTCCAAATTCTTAGATAAAATTTTACTAGGATTGTCTTTATCTTGATTGCTATTTATTTTGACAAGATTACTATATATAACAAACAATTCTGTACCCATTTCTTTAATGCTCCTAACTAAGATTTCTTTTCCAACACTCAACCAATCAATGTTTCCGGTTTTTTATCAGTATTAACTAATTGTATCGTTTCCTAAAAAAAAAAAAAATTGCATCTTCTTCTTTTCTTGTTGATAAATAAAATACCTAATTGTATCTTGGTACCACATACATGTGCACATATTGATAATTATAAAACAACATCAATAACAAAACTATATTTCAAAAAACTATGATCCCAATTACAAAACTTGTCGAGATTGTTCATATATACAAATATTAGATAATTGATTATTATTTGAGAGAGAGAGAGAGAGAGGATTAATAACAAACACTAAATTTTGTCTAACAATCAAATTATCTATTATAACAAATAAGTTTTTTTTTTTTTTTTTTAAAATTGACACCACACATTAACACACACCGAAATTTACAATGAGACAATATTTATTAAGTTATAATACAAACTACACCCTATAAATTTGAGGAAAATTCATTTTAGTCATTAAATTTTATTTTCATTCAATTAAGTTATCTAAATTTTAAATTTATCAATTCAAGTATTTAGTTAAAAAATTTCTATTAAAAAAGCATCATAAAATTAATAAAAACGTCTTATAGTTGTTTTACGTGAGACTTTTGTTAATTTTTTTTTTTCTGTTAGTTTTTTTTTTCTTTTGAGGAAATTGCGTACTTATCGGCAAAATTTTAATGAAATTGGATGGAATGCTTAAATTGAATAAATTGAAATTTAGAGAATTCGATTAAACAAAAATAAAGTTAAAAGACTGTAATGAATTTCAATTAAATTTAGAGAGTAAAATTTGCATTTAAATTTTTATTTGTTTATAAAAAAAATTATCGTTACAAGTTATTTTACGAATCTTTTTTTCAAAATACTGATGCAATAAATAATTATTAATAAGTAAAATGATGATATTAAAAGTTGCTCATACATTAAAAATTTTACAACATCAATTTTATAATTTTGTTTTATCACTAACCGTCGACCAATAACATTAAAAAGATGTCTCATAGAACAATTAATGATTCATCCAATATTTTACTCGAAAAGGAGGTTGGGGGAACATAAAATAAATAAATAAAAATAAAGAAAAAAGTGGACCAATAATTAAAAAAAAAAAAACCCAAAACGGCATCTTAGGGATATTCCTCGATACGTGTCTAATCCTCTCTTTTTCTTATCCCCAAAATTTTAGAAATCTGACAAATCTTTCGTACTGCCGGAAACCACTACACGTGGCAAAACCTATCCTCTCACAAAAAAATTTAAAAAATAAAAATAGAAACTAGGGGTTTACAAGATTTTAAGAAAAAAAAAAAAGAAAAAAAGTGGGTAATGTGGTAACTGACTATTGCCAGTAAATTACTGCAAGTTCACCGGCTGGTCCGGTTATGTGGCCAAGAAAACTAATTAAGATATACGAGTATAAATAATTCAAGGGGTTTAAGCTACTGTTTTGCGTGGTACTTGTATTTCCTGAGGGGTTTTGTCCTTTCCTTTTCATTAAACCAAAAACAATAACTAACTGAAATTTTTTTATATTTTTAAGAAAAGAGGGAAATATTTTTTTTAAAGAGAGAATTGTAAAACTTTTTTCCTGTAGGAATTCAATTTCCAATTCTTTGTACAGATCTTATTCTCGTTTCTGATTCTTTCATTTAGTTTGTTTTGTTTTTATTCAATTCTATTGGGATTTGCATGTTTCCCACGCAAACTGTTTCCGTTGGGAAAGTTTGGACATCTGATCGAATTGTAGATTGGGAAAACAGAATTTGAAGCGGATATCGTTGTTGAAGGGGTGAGTTAATCGTCAATCTTGTATGGAATTTCGATTTTTTTTTAATTATTATTATTATTATTATTATTTTATTTTTTTTTTTTGCATTGTGATCTTGTTGCTGAATTTTTCATTTTCTTGGGAATTCTAAGAGATTGAGTGTTTGGGAAAAGTTATGGGTTTGATCGGATCGGATCGTGGAAAGTTAGGCCGTGTTTGGTTTGTTTGTTTTTTGAATTGGTCTTGGTTTGGAAATTTTGGAACGTTGAAAATTTGGAATTGGGTTGTTTTGTTTTGTATTGGGTTTTTTTGGGAATTGGCTTTTGAGGACTTGGGTGTGTGGAGTTCAAATGTGGGTTTTAGTTTTTTATTGCTATATCAAGCAATCAATGGTGAATTTTGGGTTTTGGGTTTCTGTTTGCTAATTGGATGGTCTTGTTTTTGTGAAACTGTTTGGAACCTCTGTTTAGGTGTCTGAATTCTGATCCATGGTTTCGGTTTCGGGATCTGGGAATCAATGTCAAAATTGCTGTGATGTGGATCCATTAAGAGATCATTTGGTTGCTAAGGAATTACAGTAATTTGCACACAAACACGCACATGTTGCAGCTAAAGTGTTGGTAATGTTCATTTTACTGGGATAGTTTAATTGCTTGGCTGCATAAGATCTGATGGTTTGCTCGTTTTTTCGTGTTTGATGAGTTTTCGCGGTCAGCATATTAGCAATGAATTAGGATTTGCAGTAGCTGTGGAGAGAAAGAGAAAGGTATGAAATAGAAAGAACAAGTACTTTCATGAGTTGGAATTGGCAATTCTTGTGTCCTCAGCAATGTTACCTTTGGATCGCTTGGTTTTTGTTAGTATTCACATGCCATTTGTTTATATCCTTTGAGTGGTCATTATACGCACACAAATACACCATACTGGATCGTTGGAATTAGCCTTTCTAAAATTGTGGTAAAGCGGCCTAACAACCGCATCTTCCAAATGCATAGAAGCAGGAGCCTTGTGCACTTTATACTTTTTTTTCCCCTTGAATTGTAGTCCTTTAGATAGTCTAAAAGTCTCACAACTGTAGATATGTCAATTAATTTGTTTGAAAGGCATGGTTACAAAGTGTTGTTATAGTGTGTCTGAAAGCAATTAAACTTAATATTCATTAGTTGCTTGTTGTGGTTTTTTAATAAATACATTGGTCTCTTTTTGGGTTTTGATGGCAGTGATTAGGATCTGAGTAGTGATGCTTCTTTGTGTTTGATGAGTTCTTACTGCCATGTACTTCTGAAATATGGTGTTTAAGAAGAGGCAAGATCATGTATTTAATGGCTTCCGGCTCCCCACTATACCTCGGGCTCCCAGATCTATTCGAGTAAGTATTTGCTGCAATTCATTTGTAGTCTGGTGCTTTCTATCATTCCGGGAGCTGAACTCTGGTTCTTATTCTGTAAATGTTGATTTTGGTTTCAGAGGGGCTTGCGTAAGAAGACAGTTGAGGATACTCAAATCTGTGCATTTGAATTACTGGCTTCCATAGCTGGCAAGTTATTGTGTGAAAGTGAAAGTTCTGCTTCCAGTAATGCATCTGAAGGAATTGATCTGCTGGCCTGTGGCAAAGATGCTGTTAAACAGGAACGAGAATTTGAGGATAAACCATTCAAGGCAGACTGGTTATATCAGAGAAATTGTGGAGACAGTTCTTGTGCCTTTGAGATGGCCTCACAAAACATCAGTCATAAGAGTACTTGGAAGGAATTCTCACATGCTGAAAGTGATGATGTTTTGGAACGCACTTCATTCATTAAAAGTTTTGATTGCTCACAGAAAACTGGCGATGATGTGAAGTCTGTAATTTGTAAAAGCAAGACTGATTCCGAAAACTATTCTAGTAAAGTGGAGGGAGGCTCCCCTCAATTTGGGGAGTCTTGTGATGCTAATGTAAATATTGAAGCTGAAAGACGGCTAGAGGTTGTGGGATTGAAAAATGAAGATGCTAATAAGCCTAATATAAGTAGTTCAAAGGTTCCAACAGAATTGTTTCTGGAATCTCCTGCAGCAATCAATTCTGACAGTAACGTCATATTGCCATTGCACCAGGACTCTGTTCCTAACGCTTGTTTTCCCAGGCATAGGAATGATATTAAGCTAGGTAGTAGAGATGATGACGAAAATTTTTCTAGGTGCTTTAAACGTAGTACCAAATTGAAGGCATTTAGGCCTCCAACACGTACTGCAGATCGAAGAATAAGGAAGCTGCTGACTTCCAAATACTGGAGAGTAGCTCCAAAATTGAAGGATTGTGAACTTCCTAGATCTGGTAAGCAGCTGATTAATGGGTTGAACATATTATGATTCATATTTATGGTATGCTTGTGTTTCATTTCTATTTGATCATTGTTATTATTTCTTATTAATGAAGTTCATGATTTTAGCATTTGTAGATGGGGGATTAAAGCCTCTTTATCACAAGAGGAAAACCTGTCATGACCGTCAAAGCCGTCAAAAATGTCAACGTGACATTCTCTTTAAGAGGAGGAAATTGTTTGACCAAATTTCAGTAGTGACTTCTGATGGTGGGTTCAGTAGTGAAAGTGTTTCTAATTCACCCGAGAAAGGCATGACTGAAGATAAGAATGACTCAGCTGCAATTTTGCATGGAGGTCCTTTTCCACCTTTTGATCTATTAAATTTTTCTTAGTATTGTTCGGATTTGTGGTTTGTGGTCTTTCAATGGTTGCACTGAATAATTGTAGTTGTTTTTGCAGCCAATGGGGTATCATCTTCAGTTTTGGGTCATCAAGCTTCCTTTCACTCCAAGGATTCTCATGGTACTAGAGAAATTGCCTGTTTGATGTGCATTGTCTTGTTTCTTTATATTTTGTCCTGGCACAGGAGGTTCTTACACCATGTTTGTTTTTCTGTGCAGTGAAATTTAGCATTAAGTCCTTTAGGGTACCGGAGCTTTTTATTGAGGTCCCAGAAACTGCCACTGTTGGTTCATTAAAGGTAAAATAACATCTCTTCTTCTTATTCTAAGACTACTACTGTTTTTCTCAGCCCCATAATTGAACTACTGAGGCTATATGCTGAACTATACTGTATAATGATATCTGCATAAATGCTTGTCTGTTGCAGTAATAATAGGTTTTCTTCATTTTGGTTATTGGTTAGTGTTGTTGTTGTGGGTTTCTAATGGTATTATGTTACTTGTAGAGGACTATTATGGAGGCTGTAACTTCTATACTTGGAAGTGGATTAGACGTTGGGATTCTTCTTCAAGGTAAGAAGGTTAGAGATGACAACAGAACTCTAATGCAGACAGGAATTTCTTGTAATGACAATCTGGATTCTCTGGGTTTTATGTTGGAGCCCAATACCGTGCAAACACCTCCGCCTACGTGCTCTAGCGATCTTCCTCCTCTATTATCATGTGACTCATCTCAACTTTTAACAAGGTAATTCAACTGCTTTTGGAAAATCCTTTTGTCATCGTTAGCATTTGCAGAGGTGAACTGTGAACCATTTATTTATTATTAATAAGACCATATGGTCAGTTTTTTTTTTTTTTTTTTTTTTTTTTTTTTTTTTTTTTTTTTTTTTTCCCTCTTTTTGTAAATTTTAACTTTTTATTTTGCATTTTTTTTCACCTACGATTGTCAGACAAAAATATTGGAAGGCTAGGATTGTAGAGTCAAGAGGTCCAGGGAAGTAGTTAAATTTTTATCAGTTCTCATGAGGCCTAAAATTATTGTGAATCTAGTTGTGTTAGAGCAGCTTCCTTACCTTGAAAATTCTTGATATTTTGATTAAGAAAACAGTTTAAACTTTGGTAATTTGAAATAGCTTTGAGATTTTTTGTTTGAGTTAAGCTCTATTGGAATTGAGAATTATTGTGTTTTGCATAATGCATTTTAGTTATTTTTTACTATAGCTAACAATATATTGAATTCTTTTTAGGTCCCCAGAAAATCCTGTTTTAGATTCAGGGATCTCTGATACCTTACCTGACCCTCCACTGACCAATTCAAGCAACCATGTTGATAGTAATCATGATACAGTTCATACAGTTTCCTCCCCTACTGACATGAATGACAAAACAACACCGGATACCAAAGCAATAGTTGCTGTTCCAGCGATGAGCATGGAGGCACTGGCTGTGGTTCCACTGAACCAAAAAACAAGACGTTCTGAACTTGTACAGCGTCGAACCAGGAGACCTTTCTCTGTGTCAGAAGTAGAAGCATTGGTGCATGCAGTTGAGGAGCTTGGAACTGGGAGGTGTGATGTTCTTTACAACTCATTGACTGTAGTATAGTGTTTATTTATTTATTATTTTAAAAGAAGAAGAAGAGAATTCAGGTTTTTAAATGGTTCACATTCTGCAGGTGGCGTGATGTTAAATTGCGTGCTTTTGAGAATGCAGACCATCGAACTTACGTGGACTTGAAGGTAATTGTTTATTTTGGTTATATATGTGAGAATGGAAATATATTAGAATTCACAGTTGGAACTATTTTTTGCCAAATTTTCACTTTATATTCGATTTTCAGATCATGTGGCTATTACTGAGTTGTATTTAAAAAGAAAAAAAAAAATATATATATATATATATATTTCAGATATAAAATCTTTTCGCTATCTTTATTGTTATGAGTCATGTCCACTATTATGCTAATGAGTCTTCAGTCTTGGCTTAAATGGCACTTCTTAAGTGTGGGTGGAGGGTGAGGTCATGAGTTTAAAATTCAGGTGCATGATTAACTTGCAAAAAATAAAGTCATGTCTAATATTATGCTTGGAAATATGTACTTACTGCTTAGGCTAAAAAAAATGTGCTTAGTAAGATATTCTGGTGCATGTTTAGCCTAGACTTGAGGTTTTTTCTGGCGGAAAATTTATTTGGTTTGAAACCTTCTTTCTTTCTCTCTCCCTGCTTTAGATTTTTCTTATTTCTCTTTCACTGAGTAAATACTAGTTTGCAGTAGTGTTGATTGTGTGGGAAAGCATAAGAAACTAACTGGTTTGTTTTGGGCATCATTATCACTAGCTTCCAACTTTTGCCATATAACATATTTGGTTTCTGCAGGATAAATGGAAAACATTGGTTCACACAGCAAAGATTGCCCCCCAACAAAGAAGGGGTGAACCTGTTCCCCAAGAGCTCTTGGACCGAGTCTTGGCTGCCCATTCTTATTGGTCTCAGCATCAAGCTAAGCCACAGGGAAAGCATCAGGCAGGAACTTCAAAGATCATGGAGGCACCAGCTGAGGTCCCAGTTGAATAACATGGAGGTGAAGGTATCCAAATGGTGATGATGTAAAGAGATAAAAACAAAAAAGTTGACAGGAGCAGAAACAAAAATTGTACAAATCAATTCAATTTCATGTAATATTCTCACTCAATTCATTGCTGGCTTTCCCACTGTGGAAAAGGTTGGCATTTGTAAATGATGTGATGGAATAAGGTCTTCATTCTAACACAAGTTACATTGTTTTTCAGTTAAATCGATTCATTGTGTAGAGAACTTAGAGAACAAAATTGTAAAATTGTACAAATCATATCATCTTCTTTGGCTTTTCATTTGTTGTTGTCTTATATTCAAAGTAGCAGGCAAGAATTCTCGCTTCTTAAGTTGAAACTTTGTATAATTTTCAATATTTTTAGAACTGAAAGAAACAGTTGGTTTATATTAGACACTGAAGAAATTCATGTTCACAATTGTCCTTTTGCTTTACAAATGTTGAATTATTTATTATTATTTTTTTTGTGGTGTTGTTATACACTCAATGGCGGCTCTAGGAATTTTTCTCAGTGTTCTTTAAGAGACATAAATTACACAATCTAATAAAAAGAGAAATTCATATATTGACAACAACAACAACAATAAAAAAACACGCAAATACATAAAGTTTTCTCGTAGCCTAGGATCTGAAGGAAGATTTTTTAAGTTAAAGTCAACACAAATTCGCTTAAAAGATGAAGATGAATCTTGCATAAGAGATAAATCTTGGGTATGTGGTTTTCTTATCAAATATTTGTCCATAATTCTAGCAAAAAAATAAACAATAAACTATAAGTTCATTTGAAATATTAATAAAATTATTAATTATTGTTGTTTAGTTGTTTCATTTATTTGTTTGTCTTTTATAAATTATAATTTGTTATATTGTTGTTTCATTAATTATAAACTTATTAATTGTTGTTTAGCCTAACATAATTTAATATGTTTGTCTTTTATAATGTATTAGTTAATTAAATTATTAATTATTGTTTATTAGTTGCTTCATTATTTTTCTTTACTAACTATTAGCACACACCCCAAGTGCATTGTCCACGGCCAACCTACTACCTGCCTAGTGCCTAAGTCCTAACATAATTTAATTTTGTCTTTTATTGGTTAGTTAGGCTAACTGCCTCTGCATGCATTTACTTCCCCCAATTCAAATATCCCACCCTGGCCCTATGCCCCCATCTACCCCTCACTCAACAGACAAGCCCCATGGCCCCCAATTACAAGGGCTAATCAGATAAATACACAAATCACAATACACTAAAAGACAAACTCAATAACTCACCAACGCCAACACCAACACCAATGGATAAAGTCAAAACAGGGGCAAATATTAATAATGTTATAAAGTAAAGCTAAGCCAATTATAGTTCAAACTTCAGAGAGAGAGAGAGAGAGAGAGAGAGAGAGAGAGAGAGAGAGAGAGAGAGAGAGTCTCATTTCAGTCTTCAGATAAAAAGAGAGAGAGAGACAAAGAGTCTCAAACCACAACAAACCCATTAACCCAAATATGTAAGAGAGAAAAAAAAGAGAGAAGTAGTGTAAAGATGAAATACCTTGAGGGAGCAGGGAGGCCTGAGGGGCGGCACCGTTGGGTAGCACGTCGAGGCAAGGAAGGAATCAAGGCCAAGCGTGACCAATCTCCGATCCAATCAGACCGATCTCCGATCTTCTATGCTCGATGTGTTCTGGAGCTCGAGTTTGAGGCCTGATGTGATGACTGATGTGCTCTGTTGCTCGAGTTTGAGGCGGAAGCGTTGTCCGTTGGTTGTTGATGACTGATGAGGTTTTTTTTTTCTTTAGGTTAGGTTTTTTATTTCAATTTTTGCTTTACCATTTGATGAATCGGTGGACGAGTATATTGGGTTTTGGTTTTGGTTTTTTTTTTGGAGAATCCGTGGGTTTGCTTTACCATCTGTTGTTTTTTTTTTTTTTTCTTTAGATTGGGTTTGCTTTACCAATTACCATTTGTTGTTTAGGATTGCTGTTGGGCTTGCTTTGTTACAATATATATATATATATATATATATTTTTTTTTTTTTTTTTTCAAATTTTAGTTCAAAATATTTTTTAGGATTTTTTTTTGCTTGAAAGTAGAAAAAAAAATATTTTTTTTATTTGAGGGTGTTCCTAATTGTTTTTAAAGGGTAAAAATAAATAAAATTTTAAATTATTATATATAAATTTTTTTTTAAGTCAGGATGGTCCCAGGATCACCCTAGACTGAATGTGGCGCTGCCACAGTATACACTGCACACATTTTACACCATGTGTTGTAACCAAGATGGGTCATGGGTTTTGTATGCTTTACATAATTTAGAAATGGGCTTACAGGATTATAGTAACAATTTGTAACATCCAGGTTTTGATCATCGGCCATTTCTCATAGCATTAAAACAAATGTTACGTAACTCTCTATCTTTGAGGTTACACTGCCCGAGATCAATATGGACTTCTGGATCTGAATTAAGCGCATTGTATGTTATCAATGGTGATCGTGGGCTGTATATCTAATTACCCATCAAATGGTGTGGGCCGCTTGTCCTAAAATTTTTAAAAAACACTTTGGTTTTACAAGACAGATTGAATGGGGGTTCTGGTGATAGTATAGTAATGCTAATACTCTATGATCATATTTTAAAATCTATATTTAGTCACAATAATTAAAAATAAGTATTAAATTTTATTTTGATTTGCTGAAACTTTTGTAACAGAATTTTAATTGATATAGAATTTTAAACTTCTTGAAATTTATGTAATAGAGTCTTACTTCATATAAAATATTCTAACAACTAAAAACTCACTTTATGTTTGGATAAGTGTAATTGAAGGTTGCCCCAACCATCTCTAAATTAGAGTCCTTTTACAAATCAAATACTATATATAAACAGCCGTAAAGAAAGCCCTCCAAATCAGAGTTTTGGCTTTTCTTTTTAAGAAGAACATAAACTTCTTCACGCCTCTCTCTCAAACACAAAAACACATCATAGAGGAAGAAAGATCAAGATCGTGAAAGAAGGAAGATTGTCATCTCCAAAAGCGAAAAATGATGAATTTACTTAGAGATAGTAAAGGCAGCGATGAAGAGAGTAAAGAAAATCAGAGTTTGTCAAAAGACATGATATACGATATCATGCTTCGTCTTCCCGGAAAATCCATCTTCAGATTCAAGTGCGTGTCCAAGACACTCAACACTACAATACTCTCTAACCCTTTATTCATTCACAACTATTTCACTCGAAAACTCAAACAAAAACAACTAGAAAAACCGACCCTGCTAGGCTTTTTCTACAAAGTCCACAATCCTGATCAAAACCTCAATCACTGTGTGGACCAACGTTGCAAGGACCAAGAGGTCTCTTTCGTACCCATGTGTCATCAAGGTGTGCCTATAGCATCCCGTAGTTTTAAACAAGGCAATTTGATTGCTTCTTCCAATGGTCTCGTTCTCTATGGTCACCATCCCATGAACTATTATGTGTGCAACCCTGTTACCAATACTTGGTTTGCACTTCCTCCACCTATACATACTGATGACTATCACACTGAAGTTCCTCGTGATATGTATGCCAGTGATGACACGATAAAGAACTTAGTTGGATTTTATTGCCAAGAAGAAAATGAACAATTATCGCACCATGATATCGACGTAGATGTTATTACAAATCACATACGTCAAAGTTACAAGGTGGTACGGTTTTATGTGAAGCAAGCTATTAACAATGACTGGGAAATGGTGGTGAAGATTTACTCTTCTGAAACTGGAGTCTGGAAAGAATCCAAGCTTGACGATTTTGGAATGCTGCTATATCATGTACTAGCTATGAGCTCATATAGCATATCTATGCGAGGGGTCTTCTTTTGTTCAACAACCATTTCAACAGGAATGCTGATTTTCGCCTACGTATTCGAGGGACCTTCTTCATCACACATTAATGGCAGAGCCTATGGGGCTATTGGGGAGTCACATTTGGGGTTTCTTCAATGTGCTGTAGGCCATGATGAAGGATTTGAGGTATACATGTTGAAACAGAAACTGCAGAGTTATTTTGACAAGGAATGTTACCCTTTTGTCTACAGGTCAGAATGGACATTGGGGCATAGAGTGAGTACTAATGATGTTACTGACACTCTGTCTCCATCCAAAAGAGGAACTTTTCCTGTTGCATTCCATGCTCAGAATTCGCATATTTTGTATCTCAGAATAGGGCACCAGATCATTTGCTTTGATATGCAAAGTGGGAGACTGGATTTTGTCCCTTACGATCATTCCCATTGCTTGATTTGCTGTTCCTGTTGCTATTTGTTGGAGCCCTTTTTTTATAACCTGGAGTCATGGCCTTTGTCCCCTTTGCCTCGGCAAAATTGATCAACGTCATTGGGGATATGGTCCTTTTTCGATTTGCAAAATTAGCTTAAGTATTTTGGATTTTAATATTTTTCCAATCCTATCATATATAGGAATTGAGGTAGGGATAGTTTGAACTCGAGCACAAGTTTTTTCCAAAACAAATGAAAAATTATGAATTGTAAGCTTAAGCTAGCAGGATATAACATATGACGAATTTCTTGAGTATTAGTTGTGATAAATTTTGAAATTTTGTTGTTTTACCTTTTCCTATTTAAAATAGGATTTTGTGTTGTTTCCTTTTTCTAGTTTAAGTTGTTTTACTCTTTAGTTGAAATAAGACTTGTTATTTATTTTTCTTAAAGAATATGAGAAAATTTTATTGTATTCACTCTTTATAATCCATCTAACACTTTTGTTAATAAGTAGAGCTTATTACCACCCATCTAACATGTTAGGAACTGATTGTGGCGGTTTCAAAATCAGAGGTGAATGTTGATTCTTTGCTCTCTCTCTCTCTTTTTTTTTTTTTTTTTTTTTTTTTTTTTTGTCATTTTGCATAAAAAATTATTCAAACCAGTTGTAAATACAATTCGCAAATCAAAGTCCAGTCTTAGTATTTTACTATTTTTGAATGAAGACTTATAAACAACCTGTTCTAATTAAGTGCAAATTACACTAAGAATCCATTTAGTTTTTAGTATTAAAAACCATCAATATAACTATATAAGGGTGAAATCAACAATTTGAGTATTTTAACATAAGTGAAACCTCCCTTCTCTCCTCTACTCTACTTTCCCTCCTAATTCCTCCAACTGGGGAAAAAAGATACCCCTTCTAACCTCCTTCTCCTCCCCACCCCCCCCCCCCCCCACCAAAAAAAAAAAAAAAAAATCCAAACAATGTTAATTAAACCCTGCTCCACCCTTCCCTCAAAATTTATATGTACAGGGATTATAACTAGTTAGAAATTTTGATTTGGATAATCATAAAGGTGTCTGGAAATTGACTATGAATAGACTATAGAGTAGTGACATTTTTTAGTCTTTTACATGTTTACAAATTACTCCTATATTTTTTCCCCCCTAGCGTTTACTCTGTATATGGTGTTGAAGGAGTTTATATGAGGAAGGCTTTGGGCTGCATCTGAAAAAGCGCACCACAATGGTTTTACAAATTTTTTTTTCCCCCCCCTCAAAATTTATATATTACAGACCATATCCCATGAACTTCAGTAGGAGACTCGAGAACGTGTTAACTAGTTCTTCTAGATACAATACAAGTGCTTATTCAGAGGCATGTTACTTAAAATGGTGTCAACTAGTCTGCTCAATTATGAATGAGGAGCTAGAGATAGAGGTCCAAGAGGAAGCTCTTGTTAATAGGCATTGCAGGCTTGAATGTCCTGCGTTATAATCAACGAACCAACTGCTGCAGGCTGCAGCCATTGCATATGGTCTTGAGAAGTCTGGCTGCGCATTTGATTTTTGATCCTTAATGAACTTTGGATCATAACCTGTTACCAACACTTGCGCTTCCTCCACCTACTGATCATATGTGAATATAATGGCATGCCAGAAGCTTTAAAGAGCGTAGTTGGATTTTATTGCCAAGAAGAAGATGAACAAGAACAATTATTGCACCGTGATATTGATGTTGATTCTATTACTAATCACATCTGTCAAAGTTACAAGGTGCTACGGTTTTTTGTGAAGCAAACTAGTAACGATGACTCATGACTGGGAAATGGTGGTGAATATTTACTGTTCTGAGACTAGAGTATGGAAAAAATCCAAGCTTGCAGTTGACCATTTTGACTTGCCGTGACATAATCATAATATTTTTTTTTGGATATGACATATTCATAATATACTATCTGCTAAAAACTTATATTGCATCTCTAATAATAAGGTATATCATATATTGAATACATGAGTTTTCTTCCTCACATAAGAGTAGACCCATACTTGTCAGATTTACTCTTTTGTGAGAGGAATGACTTATGCATCCGAGATATGATCTATTTTTCTCTCTAATAAAGGAGTTTGTGGCTCCAATGAATGAATGTGGTGCTACAGGTGGTGAGATGTGTTACTACTAAATTTTTCTTATTTCATTTATTTATTTAATTTAGCTAACTGAAATAATGAAGCCACAAAATTAGAGTTAATTTAAGTAAATAGACAAGTCACACATTTTTATTTGGAAGTATAAAGTGGGGTAGAGAAAATCGGCAAAAGATTTATATGAGTGGCTAGAGATGAAGGTTCTCGACGAAGCACGTGGAAGCACTTGTTAAATCATGCACCTTGTACCACTTGTTAGTTGCAACTTCTGTGTGCTTTTGTATCGCATGAGATATGTCAACCGGGATAGCAGTAGCCAGTAGGGACAGTATTTATGAGAGTAATTAGTCTATCAATCATAAATATTAGGTTTACTTGTCAATCTGTTTCGGGCCTTTTCAACTACAAACTCACTATAGTTTTCCTATTCCTCCCATTAGAAATTATAGGAGGGACCCTCCTCGCACTTCCGAATGATAATCCCCATCTCTTGTTAAATGACACTCTTTTTACAAGGAAAGTTTATCATTTCACAGACCTTTTGGCAATAGAAGAGCATAGTTCTTATATATTTCTTTTGAGTCATAATGGCATTTACAGTAGTAGAATTAAAAATTTAATTTTTTAGTTTTACTTAAGGTTATTTTATCTATTTTACTTACGCGCATACTGCAGCAGTAGATCTATTTTATCTTTCAACACAATAAAATAATATAAACATCACAATAAAATAATATATCCCCTACAATAAAATAATATATCTCACTACCCAAAAAATATACACCACACCAACCACAACCACCTCTACCATCAGCCACAGCCACAACCACAACCACGCCCACAACCACCACCACCACCAGTGGTCTACAGCAGGGAAAAAAAAAAAAGGAGAACAAATCGGCTACTTGGGGCACCACCTCTACCATCAACCACAACCACAGTCACAGCCACAACCACAACCACGCCCACAACCACCACCACCACCACCACCACTACCACCACCACCAGTGGTTCACAGCAGGAAAAAAAGAAGAGAGAGAATAGATCGGCGACGTGGATCGGCGGCTTGGGGCTTGGGTCGGCTTGGGCCGGTGACGTTGAGGCCAGCGGAGGTGTGGTACGGCGTGGGATAGAGACGTGGATCGGCAGCTTGGGGCTTGGATCGACTTGGGTCGGTGACGTTGAGGCCGGCCAGTGGTAACAGAGAGCTTGAGAGACCGGCTCAACGTTCTTGAGAGAGTTAAGCAAATGTTCTTGAGATGAGAGTGAATGAGAGAGAGAGAGAGGCACGGTCTGGTATTATTTTAATGTCCGGGTATAATAAAATAACATTTTTTTTAGCTCTCATGAACAGTGCACATCTATTTATAGATGTGCACTGTTCATGTGGAGCTAAAAAATATGGATTTAGCTCCACTGCTGGAGCATTATTTTTGTGCTTAATTAAGAAGCTATAATATAGCATTATAGCAATATACTTACACTGCTGTGAGTGCTCTAACCCTCCTAACTTTATAATTCTTCTGCAATGCTTTGTTTGATAATTCAATTGTTAACAATAAGATTGTTACACTAAGTGGTAAGTGGAATTTTGAATTACAATTTCTCTAATAATTGAGACCATGTAATATCTTTGATTTACAAAACTTTTGATTACTATTTGACAATAGTTTGCTTACAATTAAGGTATTTTTTTTTTCTGGAACTTACTTTTAATGGATATCAATTTCAACAAAAGCAAATAAGTAATGCTAGAGGTATTATAAATTTTATAACATGTAATTTACAAAATGATGTGACACCAATAAAAAAAATTTCAACATTTATTTATATTAAATAATTGAAGTTCATCAATTATATTTATTATAATATCACTTTATATACTTTATATTATAAAATATATAAAATAACTTGGCAATATGGCTACAAAAGTTGGGGCTCCTAGGAAGCAGCATGCCACTTATTATTATTATTATTATTATTATTATTATTATTATTATTATTTTACTGGGGGTGCTGCATGTGTGTTTGAATTATCCTTTTATTTTATTATTTTTTAGGGTAAGTTACTGTATTCATTGAGCATTAGTGTGTGTATATATATATATATATATATATATATATATATATATATTGAAAACATTGGTATATATTTTGAATCTTGTCTAGAAATTCTCTTTAATATTTCCAGCTGACAAGTATTACTTTTATTTAATTTCGTATTGAATGGAGTTTTATATTCTAGGTGATAACGTAATGATAATGATGTCCAATTAATTGAGTGTTTAGTTGTTTCAAACAAAAAGAGATCAAATATGTTCTAAATTTAAAAAAAAAAAAAAAAAAATTGGTACCGAACACCCTTGATGCGATGGTCACTCCACAAATATAAGTGCTTGTGAAGTGTGGGAGGCAAAGGTCAAGGTTCAAGTCTCTAGAAAGTAGTTTCATACACACACACACACACACACACTTAAATTAGGTTAAAGTAGAATTCTATCTTGTATATTGTTGAGGCTCATTTTTAAAGCCCAGCAACGGGAGTAAGCCCATAACATCAGAAAGAAATAATAAAAGAATAAATGGGAAAGCCCAACTACGCCTAAGCGGTAGGAATAGGTCCGTAGAGCAAACAAACGGGTCTTGAAGAGGTAAATGGGCCTGAAAAGGCCCGGAAAGATAGAAATAGCAAACCATGGACCGCGGATATAGAAAAGTGAGTATGGGCCACACCCATTGTGGCAGGCCTAAAGTAAAGCGAGTATGTAGAGCCATAGAAAGTCTATGGGCTCTCAAGGAAAGAAAAAATAGTTGGGCCGCAGAAGCCCAATGAGGTAATAAAGGCCCATGGAAAGCACGAAGTTGTAAGGGGCCAAGGATGCCCCCCAAAGAAGGATGAGTGGGACACGGGAGCCCGCGGACGTACATGGCAATGAAAGCCCAGTGGGCTTACTAAATCATTGAGAAAAAGGGAGAAAACAGTGAACCCAAAAAAGGCCCAATTCTGTTGTATAGCCGTCTCATCAAAATGGCACGGCAGGAAACAAATGGAAAGGCCATGAAAGGGGAAACACGCGAAGGCCCACAACCAAGGGCGAGCCCAAACCGCAGATAAAGGACCAATAAAGAGATAATCCACGCCACGAAGAAGTTAAAAGGCAGATGTCCAAGCCACGACTAATGCATGACTGGCAGACGAGCTTTGGATGGACGTGGGAAAAGGGAGCACGCGCAAGGCTCAGGTTTCACCAGCCTGTACCCAGCCAATATAGGTGAAGGTGGGCTATGGGTCAGAGGTAAAGAGGGTGTGGTTTAGCGGAGGGGAGAGGGAAGAACCCATTTCGAGGCTTCCACTCAGGCCACTTTCAGGTGAGTGTCTTGCTGGGGTGACATAGCACCAGAAAATGGCAAAACTGAGTTGGAGCCTTTTGATGCATGCCATGAGGAGGAGAGAGAACTCTGCTGTGACAGGTGAGAATGCCACGGCAAGCTAACGAACAAAACACCCTTGTCTTTGTTTGGAGATGTAGTGCGCCGCGGCCAGCGCAGGAACGTGGCGCTAGCCGGGTGCCAGACCAACCAGCAATGGTCAGGCGAGTACACGCATCAGACAAAGATAATTACAGGGATAAAAAAGTAAAAATAATACACCGAAAAAAACTATATATAAGTGCTCCCTGTGCACGAAAAAAAGGGGGAGGCCAATTAAGAAAAGAATCGAGGAAAAGAAAGAAAACAGAGTAAGGAAGAAAAAACAGAGTAAGAAAGAAGGAAAACAAAGTGAAAGGAAGAAGAAAGCAGGCATGCATCAAAGTGGGTTGTTAACTCCTCTCTCCCTCTCGAGAAATCACATTCTCTATTTACTCACATTCGGAACAAAGGTCATCTAGGACCATTTCTTCAAAGCCATTAATTTCCCCTTAGAGAAATTAGTCGTATTGAGGAAGTGTTGTCTCCTTTTTGGTTTAGATTCCTCCAACACATTACGGCAGACTAAGAGTCTCATAGTCTCGCCGATATTTTTTTACTCTTTTCTCTTCTTTATATGCATTCCTTTTAAGTTTATCTTTATCGCTACCTCTATGTATTCATCCCGATACCCCTTCACTCAAAGTGTGGCAGGCGCGTTTCTTTCCTTATGTTCATAATGTACTTGCCTGCGGCAACTGTTTAGAAAGGATACGCTTGCCACGACTATACGACATAAGTTGTGTCGGGCAAAGGCATAGCTTGTGCACAAGTCGGGCCAGGGTGAGTTGCAACTGAGTCGGTCCCGACTTTCCAATCCAGAACATATCGGGCTTATTATGGCAGGATGAGATAATCCAGCCCATTACCAACAGGATCAGCCCAAAACACCTCCTTACATATATATAAAAAAAAAAATTGGTTATCTTTGTAATGGGTGTGATGGGCTTTTTGTACAACGTTGGGCTGGATTGTTCCTTCTTGCAGTGTTAAGCCGAGAATATTCTGGATTAGAGAGTTAGGACCGGTTCAATTGCAACTCACCTTGGTCCGGCTTGTGCGCAAGCCATGCCCTGTTCTGTCGCAGTTTATATTATGTGACCGTGGCAGGCAGGCTTTCTTAAGATGATTACAGCAGGCAGATATAACATAAATATCAAAGAGGTTTGCTTACTAAACTTAAACGATGAGACATTGCAAAGAATACATATTCTAATGAAATAGCAACAAAGATGAATATTAACAGGTAAGTAAATGCGAAAGGAAAAAAAAAAAGGAAATAACAGCAACCTTATAAAACTGTTGGTCTGTCGCGATATGTTAAAAGGGTGCAAGCCAAGAAGGAGACAACATTCCTTCAATGCGAATAATTTCTCTAGAGGAGAGATTAATGGCTTTGAAGGGACGGTCTTAAATGACTCGTGCCCAAGTCAGTAACAATAGAGAGCGTGGGTTTGAGAGGGAGAGAGGAAAAACAATCCATTTTGATGCATGCCCGCCATCTTTCTTCTTTCAGTTTTTTCTTATCTTTATTTCTTTTCTCAATCTTTCTCATTTCTCTTTTTTCTTAGCTAGTATTAGCCTTTCCTCAGTTCTCCTTACTCTTACTCTGTCTTTTTCTTCCTCCTCTTCTTGTGCACAGTGAACGCTCTTATATAGTGCCTGCCGTCGTTTGATTTTTACCTTTTTACCCTCTAATTGCCTTTATCTGGTGTGTGTCCTTGTCGACCATTACTGATTGGTCAAGCGCTCATTCAGCGCCACTTACTTGTGCTGGCCGCGCCATACCACATCACTAGGCGAGGAAAAGAAAAATTTGTCTATTTACTTGCTGTGGCATTCTTACCTGCCACGGTAAGATGCTCTCTCTCTCTTTCTCTCTCTTCCCTCATGGCATGCACCGAACGGTTCCAACTCAGCTTTGCTATTTTCGGGTGACATGTCATCCCAGCAGGACACTCACTCGAAAGTAGCTTGAGCAGGATCCTTGAAATAGGCTCTTCCCTCTCTCCTCCGCCAGACCACAACCCCTTTACCTCTGACCCATAGCTCACCTCTTCCCGTATTGGCTGGGTACAGGCTGGTGAAACCTGGGTCTTGCGCGTGCTCTGTTTTCACGTCCGTCCAAAATCTGCCCGCTGTTCTTGCGTTTGCCGCGGCCTGGGCGTCTGTCTGTTCATTCTGTCGTTCACCTCTAACTTCTTGTGGCGTGGGCTATTTCTTTACTGACTTACCGTTTGGGGTCTGGGTTTTTGTTCGATTGTGGGCTTTAGCTCACTTGCATCCTCTCGTGTTTTGATCTTCGCGGCCTTGCTATTGCTTCTTGCCGCACTGTTTTAACATTCATGTTATGTCGATATAATTTAGTACCATTGGGCCTCTTTGGGCTTGCTGTCTGTTTTCCTTTCTAAGGGCTTAATAAGCCCATTGGGCCCTCTTGCCATGTTTGCCTGCGGGCTCCCGTATCCCATTTATTTTCTTTTGGGCGTCCTCGGCCCTTTCTAATTCCGTGCTTTCCATGGGCATTTACTAATTCGTTGAGCTTCCTTGGCCCAACTACTCTATACTTTATCCTTAGAGCTCATAAGTTTTCCTATAACCCTGTACTTACTTTACTTTGGGTTTGCCATAATAGACGTGGCCTATTTTCACTTTTCTACATCCGTGGCTCATGGTTCACTATTTCTCTCTTTTCGGGCCTTTTCAGGCCTATTTACTTCTTCAAGATCCATTTATTTGCTTTATGGACTTACAATCCATTATTCCTGCCATTTAGGCTTAATGGACTTTCTATCTACTTTCTAATTCTTTTCTGTTGATGTTGCTGAGCTTCTTCTTCTCACTGAGCTCCTAAAAATGAGCCTTAACAATCTTAAAAGTTGACCAAATGAAAACGCAAAAAGATAGGGGTTAGTACTATTATATAAAAATTAAAAATGTTAAAAAACCCATCAAAGTATGCAAATGATGCCAAAAGCATATAAAAATAACTTATCAGTTATCATGATTCATGAACATTTAGATTTTATAGGCTTCCACGAAGACCTATGGTATAGACAAACAAACATTTTTTTTTTTTTGGCTGAAAAAACCAACATTAATGTTTTAAGAGTGACACAATATCCTTATCTCGGAGAGGAAGTAAACTGTGAAATAATTATTAAATGATGAACACACATGAATAGGACGGCAGAATTTTTTTTTTGGCTAATTGGTTCTGATGACTGTGCAGACTCAAGAACCCACCTTTTTCTTTTTGCTTTTTCGGAAAGTGACTCCCATTTTTTTTTAATTGAAAATTGATCCCGCTATATATATATATTTATATATGCAACGACCCTAATTAATTAATACGTTATATATTTTTAGATAATTGGCATCTCGTGTATAAAAAAATGTGTAAAGTTTAAATAATTTTTTCTGAAAATTATTCATATTAATTTGTATATAATTATGTAAATTTAAAAATTTACTATAATAATTGTGTAAATTTATCCTAATATTATTTATTTTACATTTAGTTTTTTATTATTTCTTTATGTGTCAGATGAAGAAAGAGTAGATAGTAATTGTTGTGCGTGAAAAAAGAGAAACAATAAAAATAATTAAGAAAATTTGATACTTTAATAAAATATAATGTATAATAAATAATATGATGTGAAGTATTTTTAAAAGTAAATATGTAAAAAAAAAAAAAAATTCTTATCGTCTGTTAAAATAGATAAAAATATTTTATGCCAAATATACAAGGAAAAGGAAAAGCAATGGCCAGTGCCAAGAAATAATCAAAAAAATGACAATTTTTTTTTTTAAATTTTTTAAGAATGAAACAATGACAATTGATAGAACTAAATTAAGTTTACATTTTTATTTTTTGGGGTGCTAAAACTAAAGAAAATTTTAAGAGCACAGCTTATGATATGACATGAAATCATGAATGGAATCTTCTGCTAAAATGCTGGGAAGCTTTTGTCAGTTATAAATACAGCAACCTTTTTTGATGGAATAAATACAGCAACCTAGGAGCTGAGCGAAAAAACAAAAATATAATATTGTGTTATGGGGGGAGAAAATTGCAATAAAATATAGGAGCATCTTGGAGGAAAAGCTGTACGGTATGATTTTTTTTTTTTTTTTGGGTAAATGGCATGATCCATTAATAAGTAGGTATTTGTAATATTATGAGTTTCAATTAGTTCAGTTAATAAATTTTATAATAGTTGAATAATAGATATTAATTGGTGTCTTAGTTTTATGATAAAGAGAATAATCATTAAAAATGGTTGTCATAAGTTAAAATTATATATATATATATAAGTAATTGTAATATTGTATTAGCATATACTATATACCTACAAATAAAAGTAAAACTCCTTGCATAAACCTTTCCTCTCCTCCTATTGTTCTTACCTCCTATAATAATAAAGTGTATATTTATATATATATATATATATATTTTTTTTTTTGATCACACATTAATGTGAATTTGTGAATCCTCCTATCAATTTTTTTACCAATCACTAGATAGATATTGAAACTGAAGTCACATCATCACTCTTTGATGAGCACAAATTAACTAGGTTTAAGACAATTGTGATCACAAATGATATTAAAAAGAGATAAGATATTACAGATAGGCTAAGATGGTCCAAAATATTAAAGTGACTATAAACAATGACGCCATTAAAAATCACTTTCATTTGATTAGAGTCAAGGCTCATTATTTAAAAAAAGAAAAAGAAAAGGAAAAACATCTAGATAACAATTGCATAAATAATTCAAGAAAGTTCTTACTTATTTATCCACTTAATCAGCCAAGAAAAGCCAATGTAGGCAGCAAAAATCTCCCTATAGTAAGACCTTTTTATTTTTATTTTTATAATATGCAATTTTGTTAAGAATTAAAAAGCAGCACGACAATTGCACTTGCATGTTTTCAGAATTGCAAGAGGCAAATTGCAATTTTTACAAGAGAAACTAGCTTTAAGAGCAACATAATATTTAGTATGAACTATTGAGTTAAAAGATCTCTTAACCTATCAAAACTCGCAACTAACATAATACAAACTTAAATTAAAAGCATTACTAATGACAGTAGAAATATGCCCAGTCAATTGATTCTTCTTGTTTAACCAAAGAATCGTTAGACACTTGGAGACATCCATGAAAATTACTTTTCATGAGGTTGAAAAATACAAACATACCATTATTTTTTTGTTTATTTAAATTTTTGTAAAAAACATACCATTAATACTTTGGAATGATTCCTCATGTACCTAACAAAGAGAAGCAAAGGAAGTGGCACATCAAATCATGAAAAAATTGAATAAAAGATGGTTGAAAAAGAGTAACATAAAGGAGAGCCGATTCAAGATCCTCCTATCAAGAGTAAAGTAACTTCTTGCTGAATTATAAAAATTCCAGAGTTTTTTTTTTTTTTTAAAAACTATAAAATCACATTGGCATGAAGAAAAGTCCTAACATGTCACTATGGCACAAACCTCGTAATAATTTCTCTTTTGGCACATAATAGTATACTATTTTTAAAAAAATTTTTTATCACAAATTAAAAAAAATTTTCGTTTCACAATAAAATTTTTTCAAAAATGAATTTTGTTACGGACCATGTAATAAATAAATCTCCTAGAAAAGCAAAAAAGCGTGGAGTCGTGGACAGTATATGCTCTGTTTTATCATATGAGAATTAAGAAGCTATCATGAAATGGTGGGAGAAATATCAGAGAGTTTTATCAAAAAAAAAAAAGAAAAAGAAATATCAGAGTGTCCAATTAGGCTGAGTGATTTGGAATTTTGGACGGTTGAGATTGTGCCCGTACTCCCTAGAACACCCAGAAATCCATCAACCTTAGCCACTACCAGCTAGTAGCCCAACTTTCCTTTTTATTGTCTTCAAAAGGACAGTCTTTCTGCTCTTTCAAAACTGAAAGCTTTAAGGCTGTCCAGTTCTGTTACAAGCTCTCTGTACCCACAAGTTCTCTCTTTCTCTCTCTCTCTCTCTCTCTCTTTCTTGAGGTTTTGGCTCAGGTACACTAATGTTTATACTCTATAGCTGCTTTGACTTGGAAAATAATTATGCTAAGAAAGAATGGTTGGTTTAATGGGATTTTCTTTCTGTACATAAAGATTCAAACTTTTTGTGTTCTGTTGGATTAGATTACTGTGTGACATAATTATGATCTGAAACTGTAGGTTATAGTGCTTACTATTGGTAGTTTTTAATTTTTTTTTTTTTTTGGTTTCCCGTCTGTTTTATCTGTTCATTTCCTTCTATTTTTTGTTTGGTAATTGAATGAAGCGAAAATTATATGTTTTTAATGCGATTTGTTGCTCAATGTTTTCATTTTTCTTGACCTTTTTTTTTTTTCTTTACTTGTGCTTGATTGTGTTTTCCATGTTTCTCGGATTTGAAGCAGAGAGCGCCCTGTTACTTGTGGGAATATATTGAAGTAAACACTTTTGGATTTTGCGTATAACAGTTGTGAATATTTCTTGCAACCTATATGTTCATGGATCAACATTTGAGAGGAATCTGTGGTTCTACCAAAGGATTGAAATTAAATGATGAGACACTTTATGGGTTCAACATGGATGGTATTATTGTTGATAAAAACTATTCAAGAATTCCTCTTTTGCCATCTGATCCAATCCCTAGTAATCCGAGTGTGAGCTTGGATGGAATTTCACATGAGGACTGTGATTTTAGTGATGTAGTTTTGAGATACATAAACCAGATGCTCATGGAAGAAGATATGGAAGAGAAGGCCTGCATGTTTCAGGAGGCACTTCAAGACACTGAGAAATCATTGTATGAGGCCCTGGGGAAGAAGTATCCTCCTGGTCCTGATAATGGCCTGCCACCTTATGTTGGTCAAAACCATGAAACCCGAGATGAAAATTATGCTTTGAATCACATCGATTATAATTCTAGTACTAGCAGTGCTAGTGGTGACAACTTAGTGGATACTGGGTGGGTTTGTGATTCGGGTGAGCACAAATCGTCTTATATTGCTACTCAGTCAACCTCTCAGTCATCCTATAGCTCGTCTCACAGCCCTGGTAATGTCGTAGATGGGATTGTGGATTCTCCAGTTAGCACTCTTAGAGTTCCTGAAATATTTTATGATAATGAGTCTATTATGCAATTCAAAAGAGGATTTGAGGAAGCAAGCAAGTTTCTTCCAAATGGAAATGGTTTGATAGTTGATTTGGAGAGTAATGGTTTGTCATCTAAAGAACTGCAAGAAAATGCTAAGGATATTGTATTTAAGGTAGAATACAAGCATGAGAGTCAGCACTTCTTGGATGGGTTGAGGGGAAGGAAGAATCGTCATCCTGAGGGTGTGAACTTAGAGGGAGGGAGGAGTAACAAGCAGTCAGTAGTGTATACTGAATCAACTGTGACTTCAGAAATGTTTGATAGGGTTTTGCTAAACTTTGGTAAAGATGAATCTGATCTTCGCCAAGCTTTACAAAATGGGAAAAGCAAGAATGTGCAGCAGAATGGTCAATCCAAAGGTTCCAACAGTGGAAAGGCCCGTGGGAAGAAGCAAGGAGGGAAAAGGGATGTGGTGGATTTGAGAACTCTCTTGACCATTTGTGCACAGGCTGTTGCAGCCAATGACCAGAGGACCACTAATGAGGTACTGAAGCAGATCAGACAGCATTCTTCTCCTCTGGGGGATGGGATGCAGAGAATGGCCCACTATTTTGCAGATGGTCTTGAGGCACGCATTGCTGGCTCTGGTACTCAGATTTATACTGCCCTTATTGGCAGGCTAACTTCAGCTGCTGATGTCTTGAAAGCTTACCACCTGTTTCTTGCTGCATGTCCTTTTAAAAAGCTCTCAAATTTCTTCTCAAATAAGACAATTATGAATTTAGCTGAGAAAAAAACAAGGCTGCACATTGTTGATTTCGGTATTCTTTATGGTTTCCAATGGCCTTCCCTCATACAACGTCTCTCTTCTAGACCTGGTGGGCCTCCTGAGCTTCGAATAACTGGCATTGATCTTCCCCAACCTGGGTTCCGACCAGCAGAAAGGGTTGAGGAGACGGGGCGCCGCTTAAGAAAATATGCAGAGACTTTCAATGTTCCATTTGAGTTCAATGTGATAGCAAAATGGTGGGACACCATTCAAATTGAGGATCTCAAACTTGGCAGTGATGAGGTGCTTGTTGTGAACGTCATATGGAGATTAAGAAACCTACTTGATGAGACGGTGATGGTAGAGAGTCCTAGAGATAATGTTTTGAAGCTGATGAGGAAGATGAATCCAGATGTTCTCATACAGGGTACTGTGAATGGGACCTTTAATGCACCCTTCTTTATCACAAGATTCCGAGAGGCTCTCTTCCACTACTCTACTGTGTTTGATATGCTTGAGACTATTGTGCCCCGAGAGACTGAGGAGAGGCTGCTGATTGAGAGGGAGATATTTGGGCGAGAGGCAATGAATGTCATCGCATGTGAGGGTGCAGAGAGGATTGAGAGGCCAGAGACATTCAAGCAATGGCAGGTCCGGAATCTGAGGGCTGGGTTTAGGCAGCTCCCTTTGAACCGGGAGATTGTTAACTTGGCAAAGGATAGGGTAAAATCGTTGTACCGTAAGGATTTTCTAATAGATGAAGATGGTGAGTGGCTGCTGCAGGGGTGGAAGGGACGAATTCTTTTTGCACTCTCGACTTGGAAGCCTACTAGTGAGGCGCATAATTATTAATTATTCATTGAAGTTCAAGATCACGGGATCTTCCAAGTGGTTGACTTGCTTCCCTTCGTCCTATGAGATTTTCTTCTTTTATTTATGCTGTTTCAAAGTCAAGGTACTGAAATTTTCTGGTTACCTCTAGTGTTTTGTATGGTAAATAAATGATCTTAGTAGTGATAATTGATTATTGTTTTGCTGAGTAGGTTATTTGGGAGCATAATGCTGGATGGTGCCTGCCCATCATCATGCTATGAGAGATCTCACAAGGGATTGTTGGTAGCAGAAGCACTCATTTTATTCCTAGAAGAACAATGAATGCACTAGTTCCTGTTTGCCCTTGTATTTTTGTATCTCAAGAGAACCTGATATGGACCTCTAACAATGTATTTAAAAAAAGAAAAAAGAAAAAAGAAAAAAGAAAAAAAAGAAAGAGATGCTTGAGCAAGGTGATAGCTCTAACCTATCATATTTATGTACAGTAATTATGTTTAGGCCCCTCCTAGCAATTTGTAGTAATGTGAAGGATTTTGAAGAATCTCTACAATAAAAGAAAGGAAAAATATTTTGTCATTTGAAGTTCTTGCAAGCACTGCTTTGACTTTTTCTGATGACTGATAATCTTGGGTCATATGGCTGCATTTGTTTTCAGTAATATTTTTGTGTATCATTTCTTATTCTTAATTAAAAGGAAGATGTTGGGCCTCTATTTAGTGGGGTTTTATTGTTTAAGGTGTGGCAGTGCATAATTTGCCAGTCACTTTCTTATCAGAAAAGTGGAGCAGTAATATTTTTATCATTTCTTATTCTTAATTAAAAGGAAGATATAGGGCCTCAATTTAGTGGGGTTTTATTGTTTAAGGTGTGGCAGAGCATAATTTGCCAGTTACTTTCTTATCAGAAAACTTGAGCGGTTATATGCATTCGATCCGTTAGCATTATATTGAAATGGTATAAAATGGGCATCCATTGCTGAACTCTTTTATGGGGCTAATTTTATGTTAGCTCTTGAACGTTGAATTTCATTTGGGGTTTTGGTCTTTATCATTACCTTTTTCCTCAATGCATTTTGGCCTCGCATATTGAAAATTTGAAATATCAATATCATTCCCAAGACATATTGGGTGGTAAAGTCTTTTCAACTTCTTTCTGTATGTGTGTGATTATGTGAGCACTTTTACCAATTTGCTGATTTGTTTATTTGCTAAAAGTTGATTAGTTGTACCTATAGATACATAAGCAGATAAGTTAAAAAGACACATGAGCAAATAAGTTAAAAAGCTAAAAGAAAGATTCTTGGCAATCATACACATGTAGCAAAAGGTGGCGAATAAACAAAGCCTCCAGTTCCACCCCTATCACTCTCTACCACACCAGCTTGCTCAGGAGATAAACAAAATTTACCTGTTCCACAAACAAGCCTGGGAATACACAAACCATCAAAACACAAAACCACCCCATATTTCTTGGTCCCCCCTTCCCCCTGGTTGGTTAAAGATCAACTTTGATGCTGTTATCAAACTAGATAATTCCTTCATTGCTGCTGTGTGTAGTGATCACTTGGGTAACTTTGTCTATACATGGTCAGGTATAGAAGGAAATGATGAGCCTATTTGGGTTGAAAGCCACTCTTCTGGCTGTGTCATTTGCTCACAATATAGGTTTGAAAATGATATCATTTTTGAAGGTGATGCTCTTGATGTGATAGAGCCTATCATGAATTCGTCTTTGATCCCTCAAAGGGCCCATCTCTGTGAGGAATAAACACAAACTAAGCTCCACATAATCCAACAATCTCCTCCATCATTGCAGACATCAACTAACTCGCGGGGAAATTTCTTTGTTATTTTTCTATTGTAACTAGGATTATGCTAATTGTGTTGCCCATGACCTTGTTGCCTGGGCTCCATTTTGTAATGTTATTGGGGCCCTTCCTATCTCCATTCTCTTTGCCATCGTCTTGAAAGCATAGAGGATAGATGGCCCGAGCCCAGATCCTTTTTTGCAACAATAATATTATCTCATTCAGAAAAAAGAAAAAGAAAAAAACAGAAGGTGGTGAATAGAGAATGTAAATTGGTATATTAACTAGACAATAGCTTATGTAGTACATGCATGCACAGGCGATTTAGCAAAAGACCTCATTTTGGATTGTTTTTAGTTTTATAAATTCTTTAATTGGCATTCTTCTACATCAATTTTCAATTAATTGTAATTAAAAAAAATATTTTTAAGTTTTGTTAGTAATTTTTTTTCAAGACAGTAGCTTGATTTCATTAATAACATATAAGCATGCAGATGCAAAAGACTCTACAAACAGGTGTGTTTGTTGAAGCTTGATTAGTGTAAATTTAAAATGTGTAATTTATTATATCACAAATATGTTTAAAAAATGTTAAAATGACAAATCCAAGAGTAATATAAATATGCAATAAAGAACATTAAAAAAAAAAAGTTACTATATGTATCATTCTCATAGTACACAATTATTATTTGTTGGTTTTTTTCCCCCTCTATACCACTAACCTACGTGAAATGACGTCATTTTGAAGCATGGTTAGTCTAATTGTAAAGTAATTAAAATGTGTAATTTATGAAATATAATATTACAAAAAAAATGATGTTAAAATGGAAATTTACACTAATGGATTAAAGATTTCTTTACTTTCAACCATTTAAAAGCTCTAATGCGGAATGTGAGCACAGAGTGCTCTTACATTTTACACATAAGAAACTCTATAAGAAATAAGTAAATATTATAAAGTAATGCATATAATTAGAAACAAAAAAAATATTATAAAGTGACGCATATAATTTTTGCTGAGAAAAGTAATGCATATAATTAGAAGCAAACAAATATTACATTGTATGAATGTATAGATATATTCTAACTTTGCTTTGGTAGTCACCTTAATTAGCTTCTACAATAGGAGTCATCTTAACTAAAACCTGATATGACCTAACCTTGTGTATCACAACTTCTATAAAGGATAAAAGACAAAGGATAAAGGCTTCTAAATTAAACATATAAGTTCCATCACATTGCCAAATTCAGTACAATACATCAGTATCACTTTCTAAACAAAGTTCACTTAACAAAATATTTATACCAATATTAAAATCAGGTGGATTAGGACATAAAGTCCATGTGAGTGCAGAGCATATTCTTTTTTCCTTTTTTTTTTTTAAATTTTTTTAAAGATGAATTACTAATTTTTTTTAAGAAAGAAAAAATGATTAGTTTATTTAAAAATTTTCTTTGTTAACAAATAAAATAATTCTCTCCCTGAAACTATATCGTGAGGTTTACTATAATCTCAATCGATGTTTCAAACTATAAAGTACGATCAGGGACGGAGTTAGAACTTGTAGGAGGGGAGGAGGGGGGGGGGGGGGGGTGACCTTGCTATTGATAGTGTACTAGCCACTAAGGTTTTTTTTTTTTTTTTTTGACTGACTTTGATGCGTGTTGTTGGCACTACAAGAAAAACGACCTATTGCGGCAGGCCTATAGCGGCGGGTGCGAAAACTGCCGCTATATGCCGCCTATTGTGGCGCATTTTTGGCCCGCCACTGTACATAAGATCTATTGCAGGGTTCCATATGCCCGTCGCAATAGTTCTAGTATTTTGCGGCGTACTATAGCGGCGAGCCAATGAACCGCCGCAATAGACCAGTTTTAGCGGTGTTAAGCTTAGCTATAGCGACGTGTCAATGACCCACCGCAATATGTACTCCTTTTTGTGGCAGGTTGGACCGCCGCAATAGACCTTTAAATTTCCCAGCCCCAAAATTTTCCTCTATTTTTTTTCGCCTTCCCACTTAAAGATCAAATGGTAAATTACACTCGATTAGCATGAAAATTGGCATGCATGTTAAGAACATATAGAACATGTAATTCAACGGTTGGATTTTCAAAATATGAATTCAATAATAAGTTATTGGTTGGTGTAACATTTTTTAGAGTTATATCGGGTGTAACATGAACCCAACCTTATATTTCTTAATTCGTTGTGAATTTTGACTAATCTACCGTTAGATTACATTATCTTCATATATTTTTTCATGCTTACAAAATTTCAAGGTGATTAAAGATTAATAGTCATATCATCAATCAATTGTTTAAATTCAAATTTTTGTAGCTTAAAATAACGCATAAAAGATGAGTTTAAAGTTCAAATGGTAAATTACATCCGATTGGCATGAAAATTGGCATGCATGTTAAGAACATATAGAAAATGTGATCCAACAGTTTGATTTTTAAAATATGAATTTAACAATAAGTTATTGGTTGGTGTAACATCTTTTAGAGTTACATCAAGTGTAACTTGAATTCAACCCTATATTTCTTAATTCAATGTGAATTTTGACAAATCTACCATTAGATTACGTTATCTTTATATATTTTTCATGCTTACAAAATTTCAAGGTGATCAAAGATTAATAGTCATGTCATCAATCAATTGCTTAAATTCAAGTTTTTTTAGTTTAAAATAACACATAAAAGATGAGTTTAAAGATCAAATGGTAAATTACATCCGATTGACATGAAAATTGGCCTGAATGTTAAGAACATATAGAAAATGTGATCCAATCGTTGGATTTTCAAAATATGAATTCAACAATAAGTTATTGGTTGGTGTAACATTTTTTAGAGTTACATCAAGTGTAACTTGAACCCAACTCTATATTTCTTAATTCGATGTGAATTTTGACAAATCTACCGTAGATTACATTATCTTCATATATTTTTCATGCTTACAAAATTTCAAGGTGATCAAAGATTAATAGCCATATCATCAATCAATTGTTTAAATTCAAGTTTTTGTTGTTTAAAATAACACATAAAAGATGAGTTTAAAGATCAAATTGTAAATTACACCCGATTGGCTTCAAAATTGGCATGAACGTTAAGAACATATAGAACATGTAATCCAACAGTTGGATTTTTAAAATATGAATTTGATAATAAGTTATTGGTTGGTGTAACATTTTTTAGAGTTACATCAGGTATAACTTGAACCTAACCCTATATTTCTTAATTAGACGTGAATTTTGACAAATCTACCGTTAGATTACATTATCTTTATATATTTTTCATGCTTACAAAATTTTAAGGTGATCAAAGATTAATAGCTATGTCATCAATCAATTGTTTAAATTCAAGTTTTTGTTGTTTAAAATAACGCATAAAAGATGAGTTTAAAGATCAAATCGTAAATTATACCTGATTGGCTTGAAAATTGGCATGTACGTTAAGAGCATATAGAACATGTAATCCAATGGTTGGATTTTCAAAATATGAATTCAATAATAAGTTATTGGTTGGTGTAACATTTTTTAGAGTTACATTAGGTGTAATTTGAACCTAACTCTATATTTCTTAATTCAATGTGAATTTTTACAAATCTACCGTTAGATTACATTATCTTCATATATTTTTCATGCTTACAAAATTTCAAGGTGATCAAAGATTAATAACCATGTCATCAATCAATTGTTTAAATTCATGTTTTTATAGTTTAAAATACGCATAAAAGATGAGTTTAAAGATCAAGTGGTAAATTACATCCGATTGACATGAAAATTGGCATACATGTTAAGAACATATAGAAAATGTGATCCGACGGTTGGATTTTCAAAATATGAATTCAACAATAAGTTATTAGTTGGTGTAACATTTTTTAGAGTTACATCAAGTGTAACTTGAACCCAACTCTATATTTCTTAATTCAATGTGAATTTTGACAAATTTACCGTTAGATTACATCATCTTCGTATATTTTTCATGCTTACAAAATTTCAAGGTGATCAAAGATTAATAGCCAGTCATCAATCAATTGTTTAAATTCAAGTTTTTGTAGTTTAAAATAACGCATAAAAGATGATTTTAAAGATCAAATGATAAATTACATCCGATTGACATGAAAATTGGCATGCACGTTAAAAACATATAGAACATGTGATCCAACGGTTGGATTTTCAAAATATGAATTCAATAATAAGTTATTGGTTGGTGTAATATTTTTTAGAGTTACATCAGGTGTAACATGAACCCAGCCCTATATTTCTTAATTCGATGTGAATTTTGATAAATCTACCATTAGATTATGTTATATTTATATATTTTTCATGCTTACAAAATTTCAAGGCAGTCAAAGATTAATAGCCATGTCATCAATCAATTGTTTAAATTCAAGTTTTTGTAGTTTAAAATAACGCATAAAAGATTAGTTTTAAGATCAAATGGTAAATTACATCCGATTGGCATGCAAATTATAGAAAATGTTATCCAACGGTTGGATTTTCAAAATATGAATTCAGTAATAAGTTATTGGTTGGTGTAATAGTTTTTAGAGTTACATCAGGTGTAATATGAACTCAGCTCTATATTTCTTAATTCGATATGAATTTTGGTAAATTTACTGTTAGATTACGTTATCTTAATATATTTTTCATGCTTACAAGAATGAACCTTTCATTACACTCTTCAAATCCAACGGTTAGATTTCAAATCTAAGAATGGCACGTGATGGACATGCGTTGTATACTTATATGGCTATATATATTCTCTGAACCTGACAATCCAATTTGTCATATTATTTTTTTAAAAAAGTAAACTAATTTTTTTTATGGGAAAAGTAAACGTAGTTAGTCACATATTAAAATTCTTATATAAATTTAATATATAATAGCTATGATCATTTTTTTAAATTTTTTTTAATAAGATAGAACGTGTGATAATTTTTGTTGTGTGGTTTTTTTTTTTTTTTTTTTTTGAGAAAGTTTTGTGGTGATTTTTATTGAGTATATGTGATTTTTTTTAAAATTTTATTTCATATCTCATTAATATTAGATTTTTAATATTTTGCACACATTAACTCACTTAGATATATAGATGTGTTTGATTCATGTACAATTACAAAATGCATGACAAAATGATAATTGCCAGTCAAAAATGGTAATTTATTTACTATAATAATTTATATATTTATTGTTATATTTTATATAAATTAAAAAATATATAATTTATATAAATTATTTTAATATATATAATTTATAATTATTATAATATATATAATTTATATAATAATTATATTTATTATATATAATTAAAAGCTATATATATTTATTAATGTAATTGTAACCTGTTTTTGCATCACTAGCTTAGTGGTGTGCGGTGCGTTTTTTGCCCAAATGGTCTCGAGTTTGAGACTTGACTTTGCTTATAATTTATTTAAAATTTTAAAACTCTTATTTCAGATTTTAAAACCCTAGCAATAGCATCATATAAATATGCCTTTTCTTTTCTCTCAGCCGCCCCCTTCCCCAAATTCTTTTCTTTTCCTCCAGAGCCGTCGCCCTCCCCAAATTTTTTTTTCTCTCTTCAAGAGACGCCAACAAGTCGTCGACGCCGATGCCGGCGTTAGCGAGACTCTGAGCGACGATCCTCTTTCTCTCTCTCTCTCTATCTGTAGATGTGGCATCAAAGCCTCGAATCTCTCTATCTCGAGTTTTTTTTTTTATGCCCAAACCCCCGTTTTGAATTGGAGTAGGTGCTGTTTGGGCCAGTTTACCAACTGGAATTTATGCCCTTCAACAATGGGCAATTCCTGTGTGTAGAGGTGTATGGGGGATGGACTAATCAAAGTGTGGAGTTCATCCCTGAAGGCCATAACTAGCATGGCTGGCTGGCCTTTGGAGATACCGTTGAAAGCCTTGTGGGTTAGACCTAGACGCCCCAATGACCTTCCACGGCGGAATCATCCGAAGATTTTAATTGGAGAGATCACGGAGCTGTCACTGAAGTCAAAAATCAGGTATCTTTCTTTTCTTTTTCTTTTTATTTATTTTTAATTTAAAATTTAAAATTTAAAATTTTTATTATATTTTTAAATAATAGAGTTGCTAAATATTGAATTTTTGGTCTTTGATATCTGCTGTCGCTATCTTGTCTTGGTTCCAGTGCTACAATTGTTCATGGGTTTCAAAACTTGTGGACATCACAGGTACTTGTCCAAGTGAATCTTTTCTGTTATTAATTCCTAATTTTTTGGTGTTGCTTTAGTAAATGCATTTTCAATTTAATGATGAATAAGTTTTTTTTTGTCTTGGTTCGTTTATCGTTGAAGGTATAACTCATTGCTTCACGATTTTATGCTAATTGGTTGATCCTAGTGTATGTGTAGTTTAAATTTTGTCTTCAACTTGTCCCTCCTATTTGCTCCCTTAAATTTAGAAAGTTGCAATTTTGACCTTTGTCAGTCAAATTTGAACAGTATCAACAAGGCAATTTTGGAGGACATGGGATATGCCACTTTGATTGTTATCAACGTGGCATACCTATGTCAACAAAAAAAAAAAAAAAAAAATCATGTCATTGGTTTTAAATTATTGAAGTACTTGGTTGCAATTTTCAAGATTTAATGACCAGATTGAAATGATACGAATTTTTCAAGGACTATAATAATTACTTTCCCTTAATTATTTTATTTTTGAAAATTGGCCGATTTTTGTGAACTTGTTGGGTTCCTACATGATCCTACTCATCCCAAAATATGATGGTTATGCCCCTCCATTTGATTTTAGGGTAAGGATCTAAATCAAACACTCACCAAAAAAAAGAATAAACTCTTAACCTAAAGATGTGACCTTAATTGATTTGTCAAGCATAGTTTGTCTATGGGTATGTCATCTTCCCTTATTCTTCTTGATTTTTTTTTTCTCTCATCCCTAACCACCGTTTTCTTCTCTCTCTTTTTGATTTTTTTTTTCTCACATCCCAAACACTTCTCAAGTCCAAAACACCAAAATTGCCGTCGCCGCCTTTGCTGCGTGCCCCAAATGTTGATGAAATATTGAAGAAGTATCTTGGTTATAGGATGAAGAAGGATAACTCGTAAGTTCATTCTCTATTTTTTTGGCAACTTCTTATTTTTTTACTTTTTGGCTTGCTAAATTTCAAGTCTTTCTTGGTTTTGTTGATATATAATTTTTTGTATAGGAATTCGGTGGTGTGAATGGTAGTCATATTTTACATTATTAGAAGTGTTCAAATATGTTTAATTCCTTTGATCATGCTATTTTCTTTTTGTGTTTGTCTTATAATTTGCTGTTAAAGGTTGTTTAAAAGAAAAAACTTTTTGTTTAATGGGGGTCTTGGAAAACAAATGGGTTCTGGCCTTCTTAATCTTGTTCTGGCCCTGTGTGAACTTGTAGTTCATGTTAAGAGCTTTTGGTTCTTTGTATCTTGTTAGTGAGTGTGGTACCCTTCTAGTTCTGGCCTTCTTAATCTTGTTCATTGGAAGTTGGAACTGTAAAGGGATGTTAAAGTCTTAAAGATGATGTTTGGTCATTTTACTTATGGTTCAAACTAAAGTGGGAAAAAGTAGTATTAGTGACAATAATTGAACCTTAGGAAAAACCCAAGTGAGAGAAGATATTTGGCAAGGCATTGAGTGAGATGCCTAGAGGGCCTACTATGAAGATTGCACTTTTTACTCAAACTTTGGTTCTCTGTATCTTGTTGATGGGTGTGTACAACATCTTAATCTAGTTTTTTTTTTTTTTTTTTTTTTTTTTCACTAGTTCACTAGTTTTTTAGTTCTCAAACTTGCTCCTCTTTTTCTTTTTGATGATATAAAAAAGCTCATTCAAAATATTGTCTAGACCTGGCAAATGGGTTGGGTTAATCCATGAAAGCATATGGTCATCTTAGGGAAGGGGAACTATGGAAGTGTGTCCTCAAATTGGGGTTTTGATTTCAAGTTTTAAAATTTGAGATGCAATGTTATAACACCAACTACCTATCAACATATTCAAGATTCAATCTTGAATTTGATTGAACTGAATCAACCAATAGAAGCTTATTGCTTGTTTTTGATGTTGCAAAGCAATTTTGGATTCCAATATTTGATATTGTTGTGTCCTAATTATTGCCTTTTTTTTTTTTTTTTGTATGTAGGACGTTCCTTCGATCCAACAATCTCCAGCTCTCCAAAAATCTTCAGCTGCATCCCATCAACCAAGTAGCTTATAAGTTTTATGTTAGCGTTTGAAGACCTTTTGTGTACAAAGAACCACATTTGAACAACCACATTTTTTTTGCAAGTGTTGAAAAATATTTTAAAACACTTTGAAACTTTGATTATGTTATTAGCTTAATTTAAGTGTTGAAGGACTTTTTGTGTATAGAGGACCGCATCTTTTTTTTGTTCATTTTATGATGATAGTTATAGACAATGTTATGAATTTGATAATATATTTCTATGTTAATATAATGTTAGTTTGGAAACATTTGTGGTGTTATCTAGTTACATTTGTGGCAATGTCTTAGTGGAGCTAAAATTATTATAGGTTATTTGTAATAGAAATGTGGTTTTAGAACCCAGGAGGAAAAAAAAAAAAAACAAAAATTAACCTATAGTGGCGGGCAAAAACAGCCACTGAAGTATAAAAAATATGAAATAATTAAAGACCTATTGCGGGGTTTATCGCCCGCCGCTAAAAGGCCACTTAACCCAAATGGCAACCTCATATGGCGGCGGTTTTTAGCTCGCCGCAATAGACTAAAAACGCCGCTAAATGATAGATCTATTGCGGCGTTTTTTGTTACCGCCGCAATAGAGCTATTGCGGCACCGCAAAGTTGGTAGGTAGAACCGCCGCAATAACCCCTGCCACAATAGCCCAAATGGACCTTTAGCGGCGGTTTTTTGGGCTTTTGCGGCGGTTTTGGCCCGCCGCAATAGGCCAGTTTTTTTGTAATATGGGTAAGGACAATTATTTTGTTTGAAATTTTTTAAAAGGCCGCATTGTTTGTTTTGGGTAAAATTGGTTGATTAGACTTAATTTTTTTTAGTTTTACTATTGATAATTTTTGTTGTTAGGCTAAGTTTTTTGGGCTTGTATATTTTGTTTTAAATTTTAAATTTATAGATTTATATGGTCTTTAAAAAGAAGAAAATGCTAGAGCTATAATTTTTTTTAATACAAATTACTGATGTGGTGAGTGGTTTTTGGTAAGTAAAAAAGTGGTGTAAGTGGTGGGTCTAGATGTGAACCAATAAGAATTTGCTATCTCAAGAGTTTGCAAACTCTACAATATCACTCTTAAAAGAATTAATGATATTATTAAGGGAGTAAAGTGTAATTTTATAGAACAAAATTATTAAAATTAATTACTAGTATATATTCTAATACTTAAAAAAAAAAAAAAAAAAAAAATGGGGGGCATTGCCCCTAAGTCAAAGGCTACTTCCGTCCCTACCTACGGTTTACTATAATCTCAATCGATGTCACTACTATTCAGATAATTTACATCCTAATTTCTTTAAATTCCGTTATTGTCTACAAAGATCTCATAGCCTACAAAGATATATACTATTGCCTACAAAGATCTCATAGCCGCACATAGTGATTAGGACTAATGAGCTATACAAAAAAATAAGTAGGATATGATAAATTACAGCTAGGCTTACCCATCTCCTTCACACAAAGTAAATAATAGATTCTCAATGTATTCCATTGCTTTTGTTTTCTTCAATTGCCTCTAGTGTGCTGAGCATAGCATACAAAATATCAAACTAGGTGGTGAACAAAAAGAAAATTCAAAATACACAAAACATAACCCTATAAAACAAACCCATAAAATCAGTAGTAAAACAAAACAACTGATGGGGAAAAAGAGGCGCACCTGTTGGATTGGGCAAGTAGAAAAACGATTAACACCAAATTCAAGAGATTGACATTGAAATATATACTAATTATTGGCCAAAGGACTGAGTATAAGTGGCCATGCAACCATAGATATTCCTAGATGAGGTCCCAATTTCACGTTTCAAAAGAATCAAAACTATAGTTTTTTTTTTTTTTTGACATAATAACTATGGTTTGGCTCTTTCCTTCCGTCAATAAAATTAGGGTTCGATTAACAGGTCCTCTTAGGCAATTGTTAATAAATTATTTTAAGAAAAGTCTGACATCACTTTTATGGGAAAAAGCCGTTAAAAAAATAATTATTTTTTTCTTCTCATAAAAAGTTTCTAAAAAATATTTTTTTTAAATATTACCCTTGGGGTGTCCGTTAACATTTCTCATAAAACTATACGGCTTGGGCAAGATGAAAATGTCCAAAAAGACATCATTTTGAAAGTGTTTGGCTTACTTCTAGTACTTTTTTAACTGAAATCTCTTTTTGTTTTAATGAAAAATTGCCACATCATTTACTAACTAAATAAAAAGTGGAGATTAAAACCCCTACTACTTCCCATTGTATATTTAAAATAAAAGGACATGTCCAGTTAAAAAGTACAGGAGATAAGCCAAATCCGTTTCAGAAGATATATCTTTTTGGATAAAAAAATTAAAATTTAATGAGACATTTAAAATTAGAATTTAATAAGTCATTTTTTTTAGAAAGAATTTAATGAGTCATTTAAACCTATATAATTTTTTTTTGAGAAGGCACCTATATAATTAATTGATTAAAAAAAATTTATCTAATTAATGGGAAGTGAATATTTTTTAATGTGAAATAATTCAATAAGAAAGTGGTATAAAAGTCTACTTTTACACCTCCCAAACCAATGCTAGTCAAAATAATATTTTAATTTGTTAGGCTTTTTATTATTTATTTGGTCGTTAGTCCTTTAAGCAAGAAACTTGCCGCATGCCAATTTAAAATTTTGAATGTCAGAAAATTATTGTGTACTCCTAGAGTACCATAAATGCGTATTTTCTCCTCTCACATGAATGGTGGGTCCCACCATGAATTTATGGAACCCACCATTTATGTGAGAGGGGGAAGTACGCATTTATGGTATTTCATGAGCACCTAATAATTTCCTTGAACATCTTATTTTATTAGAGCAATTTCGTATCAAAATAAACACGAGGGAATATGAGACACTTTACATTTCCTGTTATATATTTGTGGGAAAAGTTAACAAATACTCTAAGCACATTAGCTTATGAAATATTTTAAGAAATTTTTACAGAAAAAGAAAAAAAAAACAATTAATTTTTTGATGATTTTTTATATTTTACATGAAAGTGATGTCAAAAATTTTCTAAAATAGATTATTTACAATTGCCCTAAGGCACCCGCTAACAAGACTCAACATTTTATTAACTATGGACATTAAAATGGAAAAATTTTATATTATTTTAAGCGGCAATAGAATACAATTAATTGCACGTAAATGTATTCATTATTCAACAAAAGAAAATTGTTACCTCAGAGGGTTATGTCATCATTAGACTTAAATTACAGGATGATAGGGAAGAGAACTAATTGAAAAAAGAGAGATCATGCATGAAACCACTTTGCTTTAGTTGCTTTCTGAAAGGTCAAAATTCACTAGATATATAGCTTAATTTAAATTTCTTTAATGTCACGCCAATGTGTTATTTATTTATTTTTTTTAATGGGAACGCCAATGTATTATTGAGAGTAGTTTACTTGCATAAATGTTAAATTGCTTATTTTGATTCAGAAGTACTATGGAATTAAAAAAAATGGAAAAATTAAAGTGGAGGCGTCTTTGACTTCGAATGCAATAGTAAAATGCGTGATTTTTTTTTTTTTTTGGAGAATAAAAAATGCAAAAACTTATATGAGGGTTTTTTTTTTTTTTTTTGTGAGAATACTAAGTATTTTTAACACACACACGGAAAAATAAGAGAAGATCTTAAAGAAACTGACAATACTGTATAATAATAGTAACAAAAGGATTGATGAGTTCATTTGAAAAGCCAAAAGGTTATTTTCATTCAATTATTATTATTATTATTATTATTATTATTATTATTATTATTATTATTATTATTATTATTATTATGAAATGATGCATTCATTTTAATAATTGAATGAAAATTTGATATACTTTAGTTTCATGATCAAAGTCAAACAGTGTGGATCATCTTCTCAAAAAAGAAAAGAAAAGTAAAATAGTGTTAGATTGCAATGGTGGGAAGGAATCACAAAGGAGATATCTTTGTTGTATGGAAAAAGATTACTAAAGACCAAGATCTCCTTATAGCAGAAGCTAAACCAGCCTATTAATCTAGCAGTGCATAAATCAACAACTATGGATTTTATTTTGCAATTTGTGAAGGATATTACTCAATGCAATTCAACTCCTCTAGAACTCCTCAACCTCTCTCCTCTTTAGGCTATTGAACCCATCATTGCTAGGACTAGATTGAATTTAAATTCCTTTATTGATCGGATAGTTAAACATTCCTGTAAGAAAGATAACTTTGTTGTTCATAAGTATCATTTAACTTTGAGGGTAACACTCTCATCTCCTCTATCCCTGATTTTTTCCTAGGAATTAGAAACAAGACAGATTCCTCTTGTGTGTGTGTGTGTGTGCAAGGATTGACTTTAAATTCAGATAGTTTTTTGCTAGGTGGAAGACAAGGAAATTGAATCCCAGATCTAGATCATCATTAGGGTGAGATTGCTACTTGGCTTGAAGGTCATTAGCATGACATATTGAGCCAGTTAATAAGCAACATTTATGTTTGCTTGAAAATTTTGTATTTATTACAAACAAAATCTTGAAAATTATCGTATTTAACATGGTAAATAGAAGAATTAATTAGGCACGTATCGTGTCTGTATTATACTAATCAAGTTTTTACATTCGTGAATTACTATACTAAAGCAAGGAGCGTGTACTTTTTTTTTTTTGGTAGAAAGGAGCATGTACTTTTAAGTTATGCTAGGGTCTCCCTCTCCCACAAACATGTGGACTCCATACGTGTAGACCGCGCTATGTCAAATGCGACCATTGTGATAGGGATATATCATATATTACATTCAAGAAATGAAAGAATTAATTGTGCTCATGTCATATTCACTAGGTCAGAGTGGAGACTAGTATTATAAAATTGGGGTTAAGACTTAAGATGGAAAAAAAAAAACTATAGGATTATATATACAAATAATTAACTTTTTGGACTCCATAAAAAAATTTTATTTGGTTAATTTATTTAATTTTCTCTCATATGTGTTTGGTGGGGAGGATAGAAAAGTGGAAAGATGAAAAACTATGAAAAATGAAGTTGATATAAATTTACAATTATGTTCCTATTAATTAAAACAAAAGGCAATACAATTTTTTATACACATTTATTTATTTAAAAAATTATGATGGACATTTCACTTTTTTTTTTTTAAATTATTATTTTAAAGGCACAAGCCAGATCATAAAAATGGTGAGAAAAAAACAAAGAGAAAGGAAAGTGATAAAAACAAAAGAAAGAAAAAAAAAAAAGGTGAGAAAAAAAAAAAAAAAAAAACCAAAACAACGCGAACGTGCATGTTAGTAACAGTGAAAAAAAAAAAGGGAAACTATGGAAGACAGAGATAAAAACAAAAGAAAGAAAAAGACAAAAGTGGGATAAAAAAAAAAAGGAAAAAAATTCAAAATTGGCCCTCTAACTTTCGACTTTTTTCATTTCAATCCTTTAACTTTTAGTTTTGTCATTTCAATCTTGTAACTTTTAATTGTTGTCAATTTGGTACTCCATTAAACTTCAGTTATGTCCCACCATTAATTGACCCAAAACGATGTCGTTTTTAAATTTCGGAATTAAAAGAAAATTAAAAAAAAAAAACATTTAGGCGTCATTCCTCTTACCTGAAATCAAAATCAAGGAAATATGACACCCAAATTTTGCAATCAATAGAATACATTACAATTGAGAAGCTTCAGACCAGGCGAGAGCACTGCAAATTCACCAAAAACTCTCACCGGGCTCCTTATCTCTCACCCTAAACCCAAGCTTTCTCTCTAATCTCTGAAACTCTCTCAAGCCAAGCCTCCATCAAACCTTCATGGCTTGAGCTCGTCATCACAGATTAGCGTCACCACCACAAGTGGCGGATTGCTCCTCATCAAGAATCCTCACTGAGCTCTCCCTCTTTGAAGCTCTCTCAAAGTTCTCATCTCCCTCTTCGATCTAAATCCAAGTGGAGCTTCCTTGCTCCACCATGACAAACAATGAACACAACGAGGGTGCTTCTAAATCTCCTTACAGGTTATCCCTCTTTGAAATCACAATTGAAACCTAGCTCTCTTCTAAACCTGAACTGAGGTCTCACCAATACTCCTCCACTCTCAAACGCAACAACCACTCTCCGATCTACAACTCTCTTCTCAATCATTTTTTTTTTAATTTTCTTTTAATTCTGAAATTTATTTAAAAAAAAATCCAAAACAATGTCGTTTTGGCTCAATTAACGGCAAGACATAACTGGGTTTAACGGAGTATCGAATTGACAACAATTGAAAGTTAGAGGACTGAAATGACAACACTAAAAGTTAGAAGATTGAAATGAAAAAAGCTGAAATTTAGAGGTCAGTTTTGCATTTTTGCTAAAAAAAAAAAAATCATGAAACAAAGAAAGAAAAAAAGAAGTTAGGAAAGAAAAATGTGAGGGGCATTTTGGGCAGCTCTTGTTAGTGAGCTTCTCCTCACAATTTTCTCTCCATTTTGGAGAGAAAAATTTTTGGTGGGCTTGGAGAGAAAACACTTGGGCCCTAACATTTATTTTTCTTCCTCTCCGCCCAACTAAACACACTCCAAAAAAATTTTATTTCTTATTTCCTCTCTAAAGTTTTTCATCTACTATATTTCACCTCCAAACAAACATACTGAGAATGAATTCAAACAGGATGGAGCCTTTTACACCCTACAATGATAGTTTGCCGCATTGTAATTTTACATATAATAGTATAGGTACCGGAACCACCAAAAATTGGCATTTTACACACCATCCTATATGAATTTATTCTCATATTTTAAAGTGGAGCGTGGTCTAGCTTACCTCTCTTTCTGGTTCACTTTATCGTTGCCTTGCTACTGCTTTAATTTCAAACCTTTACGCAAGAAATGAGTGGTTTTGATGGTTCCTAGGACTAAAGCAGTAAAGGTCCTATCTTTTGGTTAATTTTAGTAATGTCTTATTGTAATTCTGGTCCCAAACTGTAGCAAATAGTGTTCCAATAGTTGTAGATTTTGTCATCTGTTTTAATGTGTTCATTTCCTTTATTCAATTTTCTACACACAATTCTGTTGTAATCTATTGCCAAAGTTCTCAGCTGGTTTTCTATGTAGCATTTTATTTTGCTGAGGGTTTTGTATTCTGGCTTTTGAAATAGACTTCCGTAGGATTTAAGTAGAGGGAACCAGCTCTGGAAAAAAATACTTTCTGGATAAACATTATTGTGTTGTGGGTATCAGTAGAAGTAATCAAAAAAGACATTTCAATTAGGGAAGAAATGGAGAGCATGGCTTTAGATAGAATAGAATAGAGGAAAAGAATTCATGTGATCAACCCAATCTAATCGGCTAAGGATCCATGACTGACCCCAAATTTTGGGACTAAGGTGTTGTTGTTGGGTATTAGTTCTTGTTAAGTAGATGGTCATGGATCATCAACCCTTGAACAAATCCTATGGTACCACTACTGGATTGAAATTCAGTAATGAGATTGAGACTGATAGTATATTTGCTGACCAAAACAGTGCGAGTTTAGCACTTTCGCCACCCAATGCAATCCCCAGTAACTTAACCCCTACGTTGAGTGTGAAGCCAGAGGTAATTTTACATAAGGACTATGATTTTAGTGATGTATTTCTCAAGCACATCAACCAGATACTTTTGAAGGAAGATATGGAAGAGAAGGGCCACGTGCATCAGGGCTCTACAGCACTTGAGGCTGCTGAAAAATCATTCTATGAGCTACTTGGAGAGAAGTATCCACCTTCTTCTGATAATGGTCGGCCCTATGTGGATCAAAACCATAAAATCTCAGATGAATATCATGCATTAAATCACAGTGACTCTAGTTGTAGTACTAGCAGTAACAACTTTGTGATTCATGGCTGGGATTATGATTTGGTTCAGTATGAATCCTCAAATAATACTCCTCAGTTTACGTCTGATTCAATTTATAGCTTGTTAGAAGGCACTTGCAATATTCCTGAAGCACTTTTTGACAGTGAGTTCACTTTGCAATTTAAGAGAGGGTTTGAAGAAGCGAGGAAGTTTCTTCCAAAAGGAGATAAAGTAATACGTTTCTTGTCAAAGAGCAGGAGGAAACTAAGAATGTCGTATGTATGGTTGAGAAGGAAGATGGGAATTTGTACTCCCTTGATGGTTTGAGGGCAAAAAAGAACCCTCATTCTGAGGATGTGAATTTAGAAGAGGGGAGCAATATAAAGTATACTAGAAAACAGTCAGCAGCTTTTACTGAATTTAATGTGATTCAGCAAATGTTTGATATGACTTTACTACACTCCAAAGAAGTTGATTCAGTTCCTAGTGAAACTGCGCAGGATGAGAAAAGCAAGAATGTACAGCCAAATGCTCAGTCCAAGGGGTCAAATAGTGTAAGGGCCAATTGGAGGAACACTGGAGGCCAAAGGGGTGTGGTGGATTTGAGAACTCTTTTGACACTTTGTGCAGAAGCTGTTGCAGCAGATGATCAAAGGACAGCCACTGAGCTACTGAAGCAGATCAGACAGCATGCTTCTCCTGTAGGGGATGGAATGCAGGGAATGGCTCACTATTTTGCCAATGGTCTTCAGGCTCGCTTTGCTGGCTCTGGTACTCAGATTTACAAAGCTCTTATGACTAGGCGAACGTTAGCTGCAGATGTATGGAAAGCTCACCATCTGTATTATACTGCATTTCCATTTTATAAGATTATCAATCTCTTCTCAAGTAAGACAATTATGAATTAGTTGAGAACGACACAAGACTCCACATTGTTGATTTTGGTATTCTTTATGGTTTGCGATGGCCTTCCCTCATACAACAGCTCTCAGCAAGGCCTGGTGGAGCTCCTAAGCTTCGGATTACTGGAATTGATTTTGCATTACCAGGTTTCCGACCAGCACAAAGGGTTGAGGAGACAGGGCTCCGCTTGGCACACTATGCAGAGACCCTCAATGTTCAATTTGAGTTCAATGCAATAGTGCAAAGGTGGGACACCATTCAAATTGAAGATCTCAAACTTGACAATAATGAGGTTCTTGTTGTGAATTGTATGAATAAGCTCAATTATCTACTTGATGAGACAGTGGTGGTAGAGAGTCCAAGACAGCTTGTCTTGAACCTGATCAGGAAGATGAATCCACATGTTTTCATACAGGGGGTTGAGAATGCAGCATATGGTGGACCCTTCTTTACTTCAAGATTTCGACAGGCTCTTTTCCACTTCTCTGATTTTTTTGAAATGCTTGATAGTTGATACCTACTTGCCCCGTGAGAGTCTAGAGAGGATGGTTATTGAGAGTGAGTCATGTGGGCGGAAGGCAATGCATGTCATTGCTTGTGAGGGCTCAGAGAGGATTGAGAGGCCGGAACATACAAACAGTGGCAGCTTCAGCATCTGAGGGCTGGATTTAGGCAGCTGCACTTGAATCAGGAGATGATGAGCACAGCTAAGGACTGGCTGTAATCATGCTACAATAAAGATTTTGTTATTGAAGAAGACAGCCAGTGGCTGCTTCAGGGCTGGAAGGGATGGAATATTTATGCACTCTCTTTTTGGAGGCCTGATTGTTATATGCATGATCATTGTTGTTCAACTAAGGCAACTTGGAATACTCCTAGCTAGTGTTCAACTTGCAGCCCTTTGTTGTCTATGATTTTGCCTTGGATTTCTTACACACAAAGCTAAGGTATTTAAGTTTTCTGGTTAAATTTTAAAATTATCTTTGTTAGTGTTATCTTGCCATTAGTGTTTTGTATAATAGATAATCTTAATATTGATTATACCACACTGTTTTTGGGAGCAGGTTGATTTGGGAGTGATCTTTTTGCCTCCTGCTCGTTATCTTGCTATGGAAGGCCTATTCTTAATTGTACAAGTATATGTGCATATGGATGCTTGGATAGTTACTGTGTTTCAAGACACACAGATATATTCAATTATAAAAGTTTGTGTAACAAAGATGGGAAATTTTGTAGGCAATTGGACTAGCTATTTACAATAAATAGTTACTGAACTTTCAAGGCTGCTTCTTTGTTGCATAAACTCTTAACATAGGAGGTTGATTGCAGCAATATCAGTCGATGTATTTAGGTGAAGTAATGAGACCCCAAATGACAATGATTAAGATGTGCATAAACAACAAGAGAGTGAAGATGTGAATTTTATTTTATAAATACAGTTTGTAGTTCTTTTCCATCTGATGGGTTTCAATATAATTCTTGCGTTCTTTCTGGTTTTTCCTTTTCTGAATTCAGCTAGATATGTAAACCACTCTTTAGGAAGGTATCATGGTTGATGCCAAATAAAGTGTGTTTATGAGCTCAGTCATTGTAATTTTATTTTTACCGTGTAGCGAGCTCTAGGATATAGGAACTAGTAAGCCTGGTGTTTTTAGTTTTAAGTTGGTAACTATAATTTCATTACATGGTAAGAAGTCATTGTGAATCCTGTTCAAGAATTGTTTCTTCTTGTTATGAGTAGTCATTCAACCTTTAATTAGCTTCTATGAGCGTTGCATAATATTTCATACAAAGGATGTTCGAAAAGGGGGTTTGAAAGATTACCATGAATAAGGGGGTGAAGTATACTTGCATCCAAGATTTGGTAGCTATCAATCATCTCTTAAGGGAGACAAAAGCTATATCAATCTATCACCTCTTAATTGATGATATTAGGCAGAAATTATTAAAGCTTTGATTCCATCAGGTTACCAATAATGAATGAAATTAGGCTACCGAGAGCGAGAGAGTTTACAAATTATCTAGTGTTATTGATGTCAATGGCTAAAAAGAAGTAGTTGAATTAAAGCAATTCACCAAACATCTTTCAACGAATTCAGTTTCACTTTAAAATAAATAAATATATAAATATATATTTTATAGATGAATTCCTAATTATTTTTAGAAAAAAAAAAGACTATTCCGTTTAGAAATTTTCTTTGTTAACAAATAACATAATTCTCTCTCAAACTGTAAACGTAGGGTTTACTATAATCTCAATCGATTTTGCTGCTATTCAGATAATTCACATCCTAACTTCTTTAAATTCCATTATTGTATAATAAGATTAAGATATATAGCATTGCCTACAAAGATCTCATAGCCGCACATAATTAAATGATTAGGACTCTGGAGTCATATGAACATCTGCTTCTTAAGCTATACAAAAAATAATAGGCTTACCTATCTACTTCGCACAAAGTAAATAATAGTTTCTCAATGTATTAATTCTCCATTGCTTTACCTTCTCCAATTGCCTCTAGTGTTTTGAACATAACATGCAAAATATCAAACTAGGTGGTGAACAAAAAAATATTCAATATACACGAAGCATAACCCATAAAATCAATAATAAAACAAAACAACTGATGAGGAAAAAGAGGCGCACCTGTTGGATTGGTGAAGTAGAAAAACGATTAACACCAAGAGATTGACATTGAAATATGTACTCCACTACATTGTGGTGAATGCGGGCAAAAGGTTAAATATAAGTGGAATTAACCATGAAACCTCATCTTGATATTCCTCGATGAGGTCTCAATTTAACTTTACGATTCAAAACAATAATTTTTTTTTTTCTAATACACAAACTCTATGATTTGGTTCTCGCTCTCAATCAATAAAACTATACTGCTTGAGAATATAATTCAAAGGTGGATTTGTTAAAACTCGTATCCAAGAAAAAAAAAATATTGAGTGGTGTAACATGACTTAAAATTACACTAGGTGTAATTTGAACCTGGCCTTATTTATATATTACTAAAAGTTAAAGTATAGTGTTTAATGTTACTGTATTCACGTTAAGCTACGTCAGCATCCACGTCATTATTCTTTTTCTTTTCAATTTCCTATAATTATTTTTTAACATTTACTTTTTTTAATAATTGTACTTTCTCCAACCTTTCTCATGCCTTTAACTTTTCATCTTTCTATTACCCTCAACCTTAATATCACTTTTCATCTTTCTTTATTTTGTCTTTTCATCTTTCCCTCCCTTAGTTTTTCAACTCCCCACTACCCTCAACCTTAAGTCACTATTTATCTTTCCATTCATTTTCCTTTATTTTGTCTTTTCATATTCACACTAACTTTTATAAATTTGTTATTCTCTCTTCCATTCTTTGCATAGTTTTCTATCACAGAAAGGTTGTTTTTCCCTCTCTCCCTCTCTCTCTCTCTCACACACACACAATAATTTTTGGAGTATTTTTTTTTTTATTTTCCTGCATCTTTGCTTAAGTTGATAAATTTTTGTGTTTGTTATAACTCTACGTTGGGTTGGTACGATTTAGTTTTGTGTTTTAAGTTTTTTTTTGTTCTCTTTGATTGTTAAATATTATACTATTGCGTTATAAAAAAATTTAAAAAGATAATATATAAGAATATAATATATATTATTCTATTACATAACATGATTTGGGTAATTTGATGTTTATTGTTATATATATATATATATATTATATTTTTACTTTTTTAATCTTTTAATATTATTTTATTCAATATTTAAACTCAGTCACATCCTTCATATAATTAAATTATTTATATTTTTTAATTAAACATATAATATTTTATTTAAATTTAAATAAATTAAATTGTACTCACTTTTTTAATATTTACACTTTTTCTAACCTTAAGCGTAACGTTTAATGTTACTGTGCTCACGTTGAGCAATATCAGTATCCACGTCATTATCATTTTTCTTTCCAATATTCCTATAATTGTTTTTTAACATTTACTTTTTTTTAATAATTGCACTTTCTCCAACCGTCCATCTTAATATCACTTTTCATATTTATTTATTTTGTCTTTTCATCTTTCTTGCCTTTACCTTTTCATCTCTTCACTAATTTCAACCTTAATGTCACTATTCATCTTTCCATTTATTTTCCTTTATTTTATCTCTTCATATTCACACCATCTTCTATAAATTTGTTATTCTCTCTTTTATTTTTTGCATAGTTTTCTATCACAGAGAAGTTGTTTCTCCCTCCCTCTCTCTCTCTCTCTCTCACACACACAATAATTTTTGAAGTATTTTTTTTTTTCTGCAACTCTGCTTAAGTTGATAAATTTTTGTGTTTGTTATAACTCTACGTTGGGTTGGTACGATTTAGTTTTGTGTTTTAAGTTTTTTTTTGTTCTCTTTGGTTATTAAATATTATACTATTACATTATAAAAAAATTAAAAAAGATAATATATAAGAATATAATATATATTATTCTATTACATAACATAATTTGGGTAATTTGGTGTTTATTGTTATATATATATATATATATATATATATTATATTTTTACTTTTCTAATCTTTTCATCTTATTTTATTCAATATTTAAACTCAGTCACATCCTCCATATAATTAAATTATTTATATTTTTTTAAATAAACATATAATATTTTATTTACATTTAAATAAATTAAATTGTACTATTTTTTTTAACATTCACACTTTCACTCTTCATCTTTCCCTTTATTTGTTTCTTCTTATTGTTATTCTTTTAGTATAAATTTGGCATTCTCTTTTCCATTATGTGCATAATTTTTTTTCACAAAAAAATTTATTTCTCTCTCTCTCTCTCTCTCTCTCTCTCTCTCTCAATTTTTGGTGATATATATATATATATATATATATTTGCATCTCTGCTTTAGGTTGAGAAATTTTTGTGTTTTTTAGAACTCTACTTTAGGTTGATGCGATTTAATTGTGTTTAAATTTTTTTTTTTTTTCACTTTGATTGTTAAATTTTATCATATTGCATTGTAAAGAATTAAAAATAGTGTATAAGAATGTAGTATTATAATATTACATAATATGATTTAAATAATTTGGTATCTATTTAGAGATAATTAATTTGGTGTTTATTGTTATATATTTTATTTTTACCTTTTTTCTTCTCATATTATTTTATTCAACATTATTATTATTATTATTGTTGTTGTTGTTGTTGTTGTTGAATTAATATATTAGATTGTATATTTTTTAAAAGTCAATATATTAACTTTAAAGAAAATGAAAAACCAACTATTAACCAATAATAACTAAAACAATAATATTATCACGTGCAACGCACGGGTCTACGACTAGTATATATAAATATAGGAAAATTATTAGGTACTTCCGGAGTACCATAAATGCGTAGTCTCCATTCTCATATGAATGGTGGGTCACACCATGAATTTAATTTGTAGGACCCAGAGGGAGTAATTTGAACCTAACCTTATATATATATATATATATATATATATAAATTAGATTTCCGAGAGAGAAAGAGATTACAAATTATCTTGTGTTATTGTGTTTGAAAGCTCGAATATGTGTGAAAACACAAGAGCTGTTTAGACCCCCAAATTAAAACTTACAGTTCGGTTGATTTTATTCTAACTTAAACTAAGTGCAGAATAAAGTAAATGCGAGTGGACAAACAATAAAACTACTCTAAGCCATATTCATCAAATAAACTCTATAAAATGAAAGCTAAAAGAGTAGGGAAGAAGGATGCAAACACAAGATAATACCGCGATGTGTTATTGAAGAGGAAACCGAAGAATTTGGCGAAAAATATCTCCGTTGCCCTCCAAGCGGTAAATCGATCCACTAGAGAATAAGTTGGAGTATATGAATAACAAAAGACCCTCCAAGCCTAGTCTATCCCATGTACTTGAACCCTCCAAGCTTCTGCTACTAACTAATTTGACGAAACCTTGTCTTTTCTAGCTCTTCAAATCATGCAATTCAGCCCAATTGCATCCGCCAAACAAATGGCTTCTTCCGATACTTCCCAGCAACATCAAAACCTCACTTTACACTCAAAATGGGTGTGGTAAGTGTTTGAGCTATCAACCTTTCAAGGATTTGGATTTGGAGAGATAGGAGTTGAGGAAAACCACAAAAGATTGTGCAAAGGATTATGGGTATGACAATCTCTGACTTCTCTGAAAAGCACTCCTCACAATATGTAGGTAATATGGGTATATATAGTGTAGGTGAAAACATGGTATAGCAAATATGCTAAATAGCAAATCAGAATGTTTCACGGGAAAGCCTTACCGGCGAAATACTCACAAAATCCAGTTGTCATGACTCTTCGCATTCCAGTCATGTGCTCTGCATGTGGCTCACTTCGCGAGAAGGCTTCTCGCGAAATCCACTTTGTCTTCAATAGGCACTTAAGTCTTCACACTCTCTCTCACACACAATCTATACAATAAAATCCCACATAAAATACAAGATACATATGATTGAATAAAAATACAATCAAATTTGACACGGAATTAAAGCCAACACAAAATAGTTGTAAATAGCAACTTTACAATGTCAATGGGAGTAATGTAAGAATTCGTTGATATCCAGTTGACTATATGCCTTTTAGGCAATTCACCAAACATCTTTCAACGAATTTTGTTCACTACTTTCTTCTTAATTCATAAACTAAGGGTCCGTTTAGGAGGAGAGAATGGAATGGAATGAAAAAGAATAAAAAGAATATTTTTCCCTCCCCTTGTTTGGGAGTTTTAAAGGAGGGAATGGAAGACTCATTCCATTGTTTGGGAGTTTAAGTGGGAGGGAATGGAATGGTTAAGAGGGAATGCTCATTCCTCCCTTTTCCCTAAAAACCTCAAATTTTTGTTCCCCTCAAAATTGTGAGGAATGAGAGGGAATGGATTTAGGTTTAATGAAATTTTTACTAAAACTCCCAAAATACCTATATATATTCAACCCTTTATTTTAAAATAGGGGTCTAATAGTAATATTGTCATAAAATGATTCCATTCCATTCCCTCCATGTTACTCCCAAACAAGATTACTTACATTCCATTCATCTTCATTCCATTCCATTCCATTCCTTCATTTTAAAACATCCAATCAAGGTTACTTAATTCCATTCCATTCCATTCCATTCCATTCTTTTTCATTCCTTTCTTTTACTTAAATACATTCCATTCCATTCCTTTATGATCATTCCATTTCATTCTCTTATAAACTTCCAAACGGAGCCTAAGGCTTTTAGTATATACTATTACTCCCTCTCCCACAATAATAGTTCCATTTAATTTTGCAAAATAAAGTCAATTTTTTAAAGTAAAAACACAATTTCGACGGGTGAAAATAATAAAATGTTAATTTGAATTCTTTCCACATTCCCTTACTATAAGGTTGGATGAAGAAATTATTAATTAGACAAAACTTTAAAAATGATGGAATTTACTAGTGGTAGGACTGAGCTGGTCTTGAGATTAGTTAAACAATATTTTTGTTTACTTGAAAATTATTTATTTATCACTTTATCACTTACCTAGTCTTGAGATTAGTTAAATGTCCTTGAGTTACATAAATATTGAACCAATTTTCAATTCTACTGGTACTTTTCTTTTGGTAAGGTTTTATTCCACATCTTGTCATTTTATAAGTGAAGAATTTATCATTTAAAATATTTATTCAAAAAAAAATACTAATTAGAGTATGTTTGGCATTAGCTTCAACTTTTAGTTTTTAGTTCTTATGTATAGCTTTTTAAAACGTTGCTTTTTCCCCTTTTTTTTCTTTTTTTTTTTTTTCAAATTTTTTCAAGATACAAGTGTTATGCTTCAACTCTTCAAACCTTTTATGTTTACTTTTAGGAGATTGATTTATCTTTTTATAATTAACCAATCTGAAAAGGAATCGAAAGTGTCATGCTTGTTTTGATTAATTTTTCTGATATCTATGGGCATGTTGTGTTGTGTCTCTCATATGGTGGATGAGTTAGAAGTGGAACAATTTTTTATTTTTTATTTAATAACAATAAGACTGTTGATCGTATATGTGAATATTTCCACAAAAAAATTTCATGTATGAAAAAGACTTAAAATGCCATGGGCCATGGCACTTGGGATGGTAGTATAAATCCAAAAGAAAATAAAATAAAAAGGTTTTAGATTCTGAATAATGGTCTTAATCTGTCTTAAATGAACCATGCTTGTTCCATATTTCATTTAGAATTTATTATTTGTATAACAGTTGCCTATAACATTCATATATGAAGGTGAATCTCATAAGGGTGAGACTCATCTAGATATGAGAGAAATATTATATGCAACCGCTAGGCAAAAATATATTTACTTTTTGCTTTTTATCTTCGTGCATAATCTAGCTTTTAGTTTTTCTCGTGCATAACTTTTGTTTGTGAAACTATTCGAGACTTCCAATGTTCAAATTTGAGTTCAATGCAAAAGCAAAAAAGTGGGACACTATTCAAATTGAAGATCTCAAAATTGACAATAATGAGGTACTTGTCGTGAATTGTATGTTTAAGCTCAAACACCTACTTGAGTAGACTGTAGTGGTAGAGTCCAAGAAATGCTGTCTTGAATCTGATCATCAGGAAGATGAATCCACATGTTTCCATACAGGAGGTTGTGAATGCAGCCCATGGTGTACCCTTCTGTACTTCAAGATTTCGACAGGCTCTTTTCTACTTCTCTACTTTGTTTGAAATGCTTGAGATCGACATGTCCCGTGAGCTGAAGAGGATGCATCTTGAGAATGAGTCATATTGGCCGCGCAAGCAACGAATGTCACTGCTTGTGAGCGCATAGAGAGGATCGAGAGGCCGGAGACATACAATTTATCTTTGTTAGTGTTGTTTTGTCATTAGTGTTTTGTATGATAGATGATCTTAATATTGATTATATAACATTGTTTTTTGGAGCAGGTTAATTAATTGGGGAGTGATCTTTTGGCCACCTGGTGATCATCATGCTATGGAAGACCTATTCTTAACTGCAAAGATATATGTGCATATCGATGCTTAGTTATTCCATTGTAAAAGTAATGTGTCAATAAAGATGGGACAATTGGCTTTTGATGTACATACAAGACAGGACTAGCTGTATACAATACATATAGTGACTGAACTTCAGGGCCGGCCCTTCCCTTAAGCAAGGTAGCCAATTGCCTAAGGCCCCCAAGTGGAAGGGAGGTTAGAAAATAAGAGGGAGTAGGGGCAAAAAAAAAAAAAAAGTTTCAGATGAATTACAAAAATCTGGCACATCCTTTTAACCAAAAAACAAAAATTTTGATAAATCAAACATTATTATCCTCTAGACAAACCAAAAATCAACAAGATAAACTACAAATCCGGTCTAAGATATTAACCATAAAATAATCGCAAATCAAAACATATAAATGTAATAAATATTCTTGAGCTTGATTTTAATGATATACGTGGACAAGGATATGATAATGGGTCTAATATGAAAGGAAAACATCAAGGGGTACAAAAAAGACTTCTCGATATAAATCCTAGAGCATTTTACACACTATGTGGTTGTCATAGTCTTAACCTTGTACTATGTGTTATGGCCAATTCTTATCCAAAAGCTATATCATTTTTTGCAGTTATATAACGCATATATACATTGTTTTCTTCTTCTACAAAAAGATGGAAAATTTTACAAGATAATGTGTTAGGTTTAACTCTTAAGTCATTATCACAAACATGCTGGGAAAGTCGCATTGAAAGTGTAAAAGCAATAAAATTCCAAGCTCCACAAATAAGAGATGCTTTGTTACAATTAGCACAAACAAGTGAAGATCCTAAAATAAAAAGTGAAGCTGATTGTTTAGCAACATATGAATTGAAAGCTTTGAGTTCTTATTGGGTATGATTATTTGGTATGACATATTATTTGCTGTCAACTCTGTTAGTAAAAACTTACAATCAAAAGACATGCACATTGATGTTGCTATAAATCAATTAAAAGGTCTCATTTCTAATTTTAAAGAATATAGAGAAAATGGATTTACATCTGTAATGAATTCATCTAAAAATATTGCATTGGAAATGGAAATAGAACCTGTATTTCATGAGAAACGTATAATTCATAGAAAGAAATAATTTGATGAAAATGTTCATAATGAGACAACACGTTTGGCTGAAGAATATTTTAGAATTGATTATTTCTTATATATAGTAGATAAAACAATTAGTTCAATTGAGAATAGATTTGAACAATTTCAAATATATGAAGATATTTTTGGTTTTCTATTTAACTTCACAAAATTGAAGTCACTAGATAATGATAGTTTACAAAAATACTGTCTTAAACCTGAAAATTTTCTCAAACATGATATTTATTATGACATTGATGGTTTAGATTTATTTTCAGAGTTAAAGGTTTTAAAAGAAATTTTACAAATAAAAGATTATACCCCAATTGACATACTTAATTATATTGAAAGATTAGATTCATTTTCAAATACATGCATTACTTATAGGATTTTACTAACAATACCTGTTATAGTAGCTTCTGTAGAAAGAAGTTTTTCAAAATTAAAATTAATAAAATCATGTCTAAAATCGACAATGTCCCAAAAAAGATTAAATGAATTAGCTATATTATTGATTGAAAATGAGATATTAGAAGAACTTGAATACAAAAATTTAATTAGTCAATTTGCATCTCAAAAGACAAAAAAAATAGATTTTAAATGAAATATATTATAATATAAAAATATTAAATAAATATTAATTTAATTAATATATAAGTATAAAAAAGATCCCATTTTTAGTTTTCGCCACAGGTTCCAAAATGTCTAGGGCCGTCCCTGCTGAACTTTCAAGGCTGCTCCTTTGTTTCCTAAACTCTAACATAGGAGGGTGATTGCAGCTCTATCAGTCGTACGTATTTAGGTGGTGCAATGAAAAGCATTATTCAGCCAAAAAATGGTGTCAGAGAGTTTTGATTTGAATTAATCAACGATAAATTATGAACACAGCAATAACATAAAGCCCCATGGAAATATAAACTTTCCTCAACTTTATACAAATGTTTTTGCGAATACTTAAAAAAGAATACTATATACTATTGAAGTATTTGTAAATGATTAAAACTAGTGGTAGAATTGAACGAATTTTCAATTCTACTGGTAATTTTCTTTTGGCAAGGTTTTATTTTATCTTATCATTGTTATTTTATAAGCTCATTATTAAAATAAAAAATAAAAAACCTAAAGATAGGGACCATTAGAAGTGTTTTTGATATATCAAGTTTGAACTATGTTCTAGACATGGTCCCAATAAACATCGTACAAAGCAAGAAGGATTAGATTCATGGTATAGATGTTGATAATTACACCGTAAAATTCTCATTCTAACATGATAAGTGAAAGAACCAGTCAAGCATGTGTCATGTTTATATCCCGTCGAGTGGATTACACTTAGAGTATCAGACACAAGTCCTTTATTTATTGCTTAGTTAATGGAAGAATGATTTGCTTTTTTTTATTATTATTTTTTCCTACATGAAGTGGTATTTAAAAATTTTCAACACTTCGTTCTGCGAAAAAGGGTACAATTTTTTTTTTTTTTTTAACAAGAGAAAATAGAAGTAAGAGAGTAAGTAGTATTAATAAAAACTAGTCGCTAACCCGTGCGATGCACGGGATACTTAAATAAAAATTAAAAATACTTATTTTACTTAAAGGTATATAACTTAAATTTTAAAAATGTATAATTTGAAAATGAATGAAAATAACTAATTTCTTCAATATAATGATTTAGAAAAATTCTTTTTCTTTTATATCATTGGTTTCACATAACACATTTCGACGTAAGCTATTCCATGGTGATAACTTTACATAATATTCAACTGCAATTATATCTACTATCCACTACTAATCTAATCTATGTTATCTTAATAGTAGATCTACAAATTGGATTTTTGTATTCTTAGAGCTTGCCACATTATTGTTATTATCTATATATAATATAAAACTGAAAATTTTATCTTTTTGAAAGACTTACATTAGAATTAGGATTTAAAAATAATTTTTTTTTTTAAATTAGACCTCACGTTAGTTTTTTTTTTTTTTTTAAGGGCTCACTTTAGGTTAAAAAAAAAAGACTCACGTGAAAAAAAAAGAGACTCCTATTAGGATTAAGGAAAAAAGAGAGAGACTTCTATTAGGACTCTCTCATTATTTAGTTTAACAAATTAAATTTTTTTATAAATTAAAATGATGAGGAAAAAAGAGGGAGAGAGACTCCTGTTAGGACTCTCTCACTATTTAGTTTTAAAAATTTTAAAAAATTTTAAATTAAAATGATGATGTGGAAAATTGTGGGAGTTTCAGAGACTTCAGTTATATATATATATATATATATATATATATATATAGATTAGCAAAAGCTTTTGGATTCGAGAATTAGAAAATACAAATGCAAGTAGGATGTACTTTAATTTATGCTAGGGTCTCTCCCACAAACGTGTTAAGCCACGTTGTGTCACATGTGAGCACTGTGACAGGGACATACTTTTTTTCTTCTAGACATACTTGATTCTACATCCAGGAAATGAAATAATTGTCCTCATATTCTTTAGGTAAAAAGAAAAGAAATAACTCCCCAAAAAAAAAAAAAAAATCAAGTGTCCTCGAACTGATGTGCTATCATTTGATACCCATCTTCCTGTCTCCGTTCATGTCTCCCTTCTTCAAACCTTTAATCATATTATTGCTTACTTTTAGGAGATTGGTTAATCTTTATATAATTAACCAATCTGTAAAGAAAACGAATCAAAAGAATCATGCTCGTTTTGAATAATGTTTTTGATAACAATGGACAGTGGGTATGCTGTGGTGGGCTTTGTACTAGTACTTGTTTAAGAACTTTTATATGGTTGTTGAGTTAGAAGTGGACTTTTTTTTAAAAGGGAATTAACAATAAGACTGTTGATCACATGTATGAAATAATTTGATAAAAAAAAAAAAAATTCATATATGAAATAGGCCTTGGTCCCAAAAAAAAAAAAAATAATAATAATAAAATGAAAAGAAATAAACTTTAATGGGCCATGGGATGGCAGTATAATTAAAAATAAAAAGGTTTTAGATTCTGAAAAGATGATCCTAATTTGTCTTAATTAAATCATGCTTGCTCCATAATACATTTTGAATTTTATTATTTGTATACTAGTTGCATATAAGATTCTCATATAAAGGTGAATCTCACATGTGTGATACCAATTGATAGGGATATCCTGAAGGGCATTGACGGCCTAAACGGACCGACGATACAACAAAGGCCGACGGCACCATGAAGGCTGACGACCGTCCATGCCCACGTGGCGAGACGGACGGCCCTTGCACATGTCGACGGTTACACCGCGGTGACGAGGAAAAATTGGTCCATCTCTAGCCGACGGGATGAAGCTGAAGACAGCAATGCATATTTTGCCACGTATGCCTCCATAAGACAAAGAATCTTGTTGCATACGCTTGTACTTGGATAGGTATCTTGCGCAACACAATTGTTCCTAAAGAGGTGTCTTGCGTAGCACGCTTGTTGCCCAGGGGAGATATCTTGCGTTCCACGCTAATCAAGGGTAATTCCGGTAAGGAGGAATCTTCCTAAGCACGCCTTGGCAAAAGCTCCATGTCTACTATAAATACCCTCAAGCCCTTACAAATCGAGGTACGCATAATTCCACCCGACTCTGGTACTCTAGAGTTGTGAATAATACTAACTTAACCATCGGAGGGTCGTTGGCCGGTACCACGCCGGTACTTCCCTTTGAGGTTCTTTTGACTTGTGCAAGTTAGCTCGAAGTACGTGAAGGCCTTATAGCTTACTGAGCAGATTCTTGACATCATCAGTTGGCGCTGTTTGTGGGAAAGTACGCAAACTGTGCTCCGTGCTTTCTGGACAAAAAGTTGCATGGTACTCACGCGTTCAAGGGCAACCACCATGAACGATCAAGGCAATGAACAACGCACCACGGCTCTTGAGAGACAGGTCCAAACTCTAGCGGCCGCGGTAGAACGCCTCACGAAACATAACCACGACTTAGAAGAACAGTTGCGATAGAAGAATGCGACAATCGACAACCAAGGAGAAAATCAGGAGGCGAGCAGTGCTGATGAGAGGAATCTCGGAGACCCCGAGGGAAGCAATGCCTTGAGTCGACCCAAGAGACAGGAGACGAGTCGCCCGTCGGCCGTTGACTACGTCCCGGCCCACGTAGTCGCGGAAATGCAATTAATGAGGGAGCGCATGGATTTCATGATGAACGCCCTCAAAGGACGGGTATCCAGTGACCTCGACGACCTCGTCCAGCGTACGGACTCCCACTACGCCCGTCGTTTTGTTTCCCCTTCCGCCAAAGTTTCGTATGCCCCAAGTGGAAAGCTATGATGGGTCCAAGGATCCGCTAGACCACTTAGAATCCTTCAAGACCCTGATGCACCTACAAGGTGTGCCGGACGAAATTATGTACCGGGCCTTCCCGACAACGTTGAGGGGCCCCGCAAGGATCTGGTTCAGCAGGTTGACGCCCGGCTCTATAGGCACCTTCAAAGAGCTGAGCGCTCAGTTCGTCTCACACTTCATCGGGGGACATCGATACAAAAAATCCACCGCGTGCCTCATGAGCATTAGGCAGCGGGAAGACGAGACGCTGATGGCCTACATAACCCGTTTTAACAAAAAGGCACTCTCGATCGATGAGGCGGACGATAAGATATTGGTCACCGCATTCACGAACGGACTGCGGAAGGGTAAGTTCTTATTCTCCATATACAAGAATGACCCGAAAACGATGTTCGATGTACTTTACAGGGCGACCAAATACATGAACGCGGAAGACGCACTACTGGCTTCAGAAGAAAAGCCACCCAAGAAGAGGGAAAGGCAAAAGGACGCACGACTAGACAAAGGGCGAAAGGTAGCCCGGACAGGAGAAGGCCGAGACAACAGACGCCCAAAGCCCCCCGCTGGAAAATTTACAAGCTTCACCCCGCTGACGGCTCCGATCGACCAAGTCCTGATGCAGATCAAGGACGAAGGGTCCCTGACGTTTCCGGGAAAGCTGAAGGGAGATCCCAACAGACAACCCAAAGACAGGTACTGCCGCTTCCACCGAGACCATCCCACGACACGGCCGACTACTACGACTTGAAGTAGCAGATCAAAGCCCTGATTAGGCAAGGAAAGCTGCAGAGGTTCGTCAGTCGAGAAAGAACAGAAGCACCTCGGCAGGAGCAAGTCCCCCGCCGGGATAATGAGCGTCCTAGACCGCCTATAGGCGACATAAGGATGATCATTGGGGGTGCGGCAGCCGTCAGCTCAACGAAGAAGGCTTGAAAATCTTACCTCAGAGCAGTTCAGAATGTCCAGACTGCGAGCGTCGTCCAGAAGAAGCTGCGAGTCAACAGCCCCACTACTGAGTTCACAGAAGAAGATGCCCATCGTCTTCATCATCCGCACGACGACGCCTTTGTCGTCAACGTCTGGCTAGGAGACTATAACACGTACCGGGTCTTGATCGAAAACGGAAGCTCCACAGACATCCTCTACTACCCAGCGTTCCAACAGATGCGGATCGACAGAGAACGCCTAGTCCCTACCAACGCTCCGCTCATCGGGTTCGGGGGAACGAAAGTATACCCCCTCGGCACCATCACCTTGCCAGTCACTATTGGGTAATACCCCCGGCATGCCACCAGGGATATTACCTTCCTCGTCATCAACTGCTCCTCCGCCTACAACGCCATCATAGGGCGATCCACCCTCAATGCATGGAAGGCTGTGACTTCGACCTACCACTTGATGGTCAAGTTTCCCACTGAGTACGGTGTGGGGGAGCTACGAGGGGACTAAGTGGCTACACGAGAATGCTACATTGCGATGGTAGAAATGAACAGCCACTTACAAGCAATGAACATAGAACAGCGAGTGGGGGCAGAACCCGCGGAGGAGCTCGAAGAAATAGCCCTCGACGAGTCCAAGCCAGACAGGACCATTAGAATCAGTGCTCTTACTAGCCCCGCAATGCACCAAGCGCTCGTGGCTTTCCTCAAGGAAAACTAGGATGTGTTCGCCTGGAGTCACGAAGACATGCCGGGAATCGACCCTTCAGTCATGGTACATCGGCTGAACGTATCACCCACCTTCCGGCCCATTCGGCAGAGGAAGCAGGTGTTTGCCCTGGAGCGAGACCAAGCGGTAGCAGAGGAAGTCAGCGAACTACTAGAGGCAGGTTTTATCCGGGAGGTATACTCTCCCGACTGGCTAGCCAATGTGGTGATGGTCAAAAAAGCTAATGGGAAGTGGCGCATGTGTGTTGACTTCACAGACCTAAACAAGGCGTGCCTCAAGGATAGCTACCCCCTCCCACGAGTCGATACGCTAGTAGACTCTACGGCCCGGCATCAGTTACTGAGCTTCATGGATGCCTTTTCAGGGTACAATCGATCCGGATGGACGTGGCAAATCAAGAGAAGACCCCATTTGTTACCAGCCAGGGTCTTTTCTGTTACAAGGTGATGCCATTCGGACTGAAGAATGCGGGCGTCACATATCAAAGACTCATGAACAAAATGTTCGCCGACCAAATAGGAAGGAATGCTCTGGTATATGTCGACGACATGCTAGTAAAAAGCCGGAGGAAGGAGGACCATTTGAAGGACCTTAAAGAAACATTCGGCACCCTCTGCTCTTACAACATGAAGCTCAACCCAACGAAATGTGAGTTCGGAGTGACAGCAAGAAAATTCCTTGGCTTCATGGTGTCTCAAAGGGGCATTAAGGCCAACCCAGACAAGACCACGAAAGAGGTTCAAAGCTTAAATAGGAAGGTAGCTGCCCTGAACAGGTTCGTGTCAAGAGCGACAGACAAGTGCCTACCCTTCTTTCGTACACTGAAGAGAACTTTTGAGCGGACAGGCGAATGCCAAAGGGCGTTCGAGGAGCTAAAGGCCTATCTCTCTTCACCACAATTACTGAGTCCCTTGCAACCGGGTGAAGAGCTTTTTCTCTATCTGGCTGTGTCCCCAGCAGCCGTCAGCGCTGCCTTGGTCAGAGAAGAAGACAAGGTCCAGAGACCTGTGTACTACGCCAGCCGGGCATTTCGCGGTACGGAGGAAAGATATCCACCCATGGAGAAGCTCGCCTTCGCCTTAATTACAGCGGCCCGAAAGCTTAAGCCGTACTTCCAAGCTCGTACAATAGTTGTCCTAACCGACAAGCCCTTGCGGCGGGCGATGCACAACCCAGAAGCCGCTGGCCGCTTGGCCCTATGGGCGATCGAGTTGACTGAGTTCGACATTCGGTACAGCCCACGCACCGCCATCAAGGGGCAGGCCGTTGCCGACTTTATCGCTGAGTTCACTGGCGGGGAAGACAAGGGGGTAGACGAACGGCCTCTATGGAGTATACATACAGACGGATCATCAAATAGGAGGGCTGAGGGAGTAGGTGTCGTGCTTCAGTCCCCTGAGGGAGACCAGATCGATTGCATGATCCGCTCCGACTTCCCCACCACTAACAACGAAGCGGGGTATGAAACTTTGATAACCGGGGTCGACCTCGCCAAAGCAGCAGGAGCAACCCGAGTGGTAGTCTACTGTGACTCCCAGGTCATCGTCAACCAAGTAAATGGAGACTACGAGTGTAGAGGCGACAAAATGAAAAGGTATCTCGATCAAGCGAGGCGAAGGGTAAAGGAGCTGAAGGCAGAGATAATCCAAATCCCCAGAGAAGAGAATAAGTGAGCCGACTGCCTTGCCAAAGCCGCTTCATCGGAACACATGACCACCTCTGACAATGTGCTCTCTTTTGTGCAGATTTTGCCGCTAATAGACTCTGTCGATGTGCAGGAAATAGGTTCCGAAAGTACATGGACCACGCCATTAGTCTCTTACTTGAAAGATGGCGCCTTGCTGGACGAAAAAGAGACCGCCAGAAGGCTGAAAGTCCAAGCAGCGAGGTTCTTATTGATGAAGGACGTCCTGTACAAAAGAAGTTTCTTTCGCCCATACCTAAGGTGCTTGGGTCCCGAGGAAGCGGACTATGTCATGAGGGAAGTACACGAGGGAATATGCGGAAATCACTCGAGATCGCGGTCATTGGCGCACAAGCTGATTCGAGAGGGATACTACTGGCCCACGATGCAAAAAGATACCTAAGCTTACGTCAAAGCCTGTGACAAGTGCCAAAAGTTTAGCAACATCATTAGACAACCGTCCGAAGAGCTGACCCCCATAACAACCCGATGGCCGTTTGCTCAATGGGGTCTAGACATCATAGGCCTATTTCTAACAGCTATGCGACAACTGAAGTTCCTAGTGGTAGGCATAGATTACTTCACGAAATGGGTAGAAGCCGAAGTCTTGGCCACTATCACAGAGAAAAACATACGAAACTTTGTCTGGAGGTCTATTGTATGCAGGTTTGGGATTCCCAGAGTCCTAGTCTCAGACAACGGGAAGCAATTCGACAACAGCTTTTTTCAAGAGTTCTGCTCACAGCTAGGAATAAAGAATCATTACTCCTCCCTCGCCCACCCCCAGGCCAACGGCCAGGTAGAAGTAACAAAACGATCCTTGCTCAAGATTATCAAGACTCGGCTCGAGGGGGCAAAGGGGATATGGCTTGAGGAATTATCCAGCGTACTATGGGCATACAGGACAATAGCAAGGACCCCTACAGGAGAAACACCATTCCGGATAACCTACAGAACCGAAGTAGTCATCCCGGCCGAAGTAGGACTCATAAGCCATAAGGTGAACGCTCACGATGAAGGCAGGAACGATGATGCCTTGCGCCTACAGCTCGACTTAATCGACGAAATCAAAGCAGTAGCAGAACAAAGGCTCGCGCGGTACCAAAATCGCATGGTTAAACACTACAACTCCCGAGTCAAACACAGGGACTTCCGGGTCGGAGACCTTGTTCTAAGAAAGATCATGGGCGCTACCAGAGACCCCGCCCAAGAAAAGCTTGGCCCCAACTGGGAAGGACCTTATCGGATCACGTCATGGAAAAGAAAGGGCACTTACTATTTGGAAACACTAGAAAGACAGAAACTACACCATCTATGGAATGCCGAGCATCTACGAAAGTACTACCAGTAAGGGAGAATGGCATTAAAAGCAACAGCCTCCTACTTTTAGTTTGCCTTAATGTATTTTGGGAACCCGATAGGGCATTTTTCTCCCCTTCTTGAAATTATACAAGATTTAGAAATCCATTCAAAGTCTTTCCTATAATTTGCTAAGTATTGAACATAAAAGCGTCAAGTGTAAAAACTGACGGCTTAAAAAGCCAACGACTATCCTAAAAGGATACGCAAGGCATATAAGCGTCAAGCATAAAAGCTGACGGTTTAAAAGCCAACGGCTATCCTAAAAAGGATACGCGAGGCATAAAAGCGTCAAGCATAAAAGCTGACGGCTTAAAAAGCCAATGACTATCCTAAAAGGATACGCAAGGCATATAAGCGTCAAGCATAGAAGCTGACAGCCCAAAGCCAACGACACTATCCTAGGGTGATATGCAAGGCATAAAAGCCAGTGCAAAAGCCTGTGAAGCGTAAAAGCTGATGGCTCTATCCTACAAGGACACAAGGCATAAAAACCAGTCAAGCATAAAAGCTAACGGTTCAAAAAGCCAAAGGGGATATGCAAGGCATAAAAGCCTAAACATAAGAACTGACGACCCGCAAGCTGACGATCCCATCCTAAAAGGATAAAAAAAGCGTAAAAAACTAGTCAAAGCTGACGGTTTGAAAGCTGACAACTCTATCCTAAAAGGATATGTAAGGGCAGTCAAGCATAAGAGCCGACGGTATTAAAAGTCGGCGTCTCTATCCTAAAAAAAAAAACAAGGCATGAAGCCTAAGTAAAAACTGAAGGCTTAAAAAGTTGACAACTTCACCATGTTCACTTCAAAATGCTAAAAGCTGACGACCTCGCTAGAAGGATATGGCTTCACCATAAAAAGCATCAAAAGTCCAGAATTGGATTACCATGAAGTGGCACAAAAAAAAAGAAAAAAAAAAAAAAGAAAAGGAAATCATCCACAAGGCTCAAAGTAAAAACAAGCAGTACACTACGAATGACGGGAAATAAAGTATTACATTACGAGAATATTGTTCTTACAAAAAACCCTCAAAACAACAGGGCACCGTGTACAAAAAAAAAAGAGAGAAAAGAAAAATTTTACAAAAAGAGTTAAAAACTCAAAGGGCAGGAGCATCTGGCGCAGCCTCGTCGTCCTTGGGATCTTGAGCCTCGGCGGCAGGGAAACCTTCAGAATTGGGAGGGTCAGATGACGGAATCATTGGAGCAACGGACTTGTCTAGGGCAGGTTGAGCGAGGACGACACCGTCATCTTTGGCATGCATCCCGGGCTTGCGGGGGCCGTCATCCTCTACAAAGACGGTGTCGACCAAGGGTGTTGACGGCACAAGGTCATCCATGGAAACCTTCGACAAGTCGAGGTAAGGGTAGAGAGACTTTATCTGCTTAAGACAGTCCTCGAACCCGTCACCATAGTACTTGGCGCAGGAATCAATGAACGTCTGCGACGTCTTGAACTCTGCCATAGCATCAGCTTTAGCCGTCTCTACCTGCCTCGAAAGAGATGTCAGTTCTTTCTCTGCCATTACCCTAGCCTCCCGCTTTTTCTCTAGCTGCCGGCCTCTCTCCTCGAGCTCTCCTTTCAGCTTTTTTATCTCCCCGTTCAAGGTGCGGCAGGCGTCTTTGTATTGATCCAACCCGTTGGTCAGATTCTTGATGCGCTTCTGTTGACGGGCCAGCAACTCCTCACTCTTAGCCCCCTTGACCTGAATGGCTTTCATGCGAACCATGGCCTACGAGACAAAACCCTCGTCAGCCCATTAGCACAAAAAAAAAAAAAAAAAAAAAAACGGAGTGAATTAAAAATAATAAGTATATATACTCGGGCGAGATCGAAGAGACCCGAGTCCCCCAGCTCCCGCATGGATTGGTTGACGCAAGAATCGGTGTCCTTTTCTCCAAGGATGGACTCCAGCTTCTTCAGTGCGTACCCCTTGTGGGTAAGGAGACAACGCTCATCCTCTTGGCCGACGGGACCATGGGCCGACATTAACTCCTTCCCGGCCCCGTGTTTGGGAGACTGGAGCTTCGTGGGATGACCCTCAGGAATGACGGTCTGTTTTTTGGACGGGGGGTCCTCAGTCCCGTCGCCTTTTCTCTTTGGCACGCCCTTGATGACAGCCTTGGGAAGGGACGAGAAGGCACCTTCCTTTCCTTTCCCTTCCTCCTTTTTTCGTGCAGCGGCAGCCCTGACCTGCGCCCTCAGTTTGGCCGACTCCATTTTTGCAAAAAGTGTGTCAAAAAGACCACAAGAAAAAGTGACGAGAATGAAGGGTTGGCGAAGCTTACGTTGACGGGAAAGGTTATTCAGACGACGAGCTTCTTCTGTTGGCTCGGGCCCCCCACAGTAGGCGTGAAGGGCGTCAGGCGTGATGAGGTCACGGCACTTCCTTTCCTCCAAAGGTATCTCCGTCACCTTGAGGATGAAAGCCTCCTACTCCTCTGTGATCGCATGACGGGCGAGAGCTGAAAAAAAAAAAAAAAAGGAGAAAACAAATGGATAAGAATCTTGAGACATAAAACTAAAAGAGAAGCTGACGACGACGACCTGATTCCCTGATGAAGGCCCAGGTATTGTCGAAACCTTGAGGAATTGTCCCCCACTCCTCCTCACAGCACACCCAGTTTGTCCCTTCCACAAAGAAATACCTGCCCTTCCAATTCTTATTAGAATCGGGCATGTCCGACACCAGCCTCAACTCCTTCTTCCTCGCGGAGAAGTGATAAATCCCCTGAGGCGAGGCTATGTGGTGTGGACGGTAACACTAGAAGAATTCGTCAAGGGTTAGTTGACGGTGTCCCCCACTTAAGCTACCCCACAAGATCTCGGACCCTATGAACACCCTCCAGGCGTTAGGGGCAATCTGGCTGACGGACAGCCCAAGGTAGTTGGCCAGCTGACGGTGGAGTGCCCTCAGAGGCAACCTCAACCCTGCCGCGAACATGGCATCGTACATGCTGACGTTCGCGGTCTTCCCGGAGTAACACTTCTCTCTTTCCAAGGGAAGACGGATTGGGATGTCATCAGGAATCTGGTACCGTGCTCGCAGGGAATTAAACACCTTATCCGTCATCATCGACATAAAGTGGTTGACCGTCCACTCCTTTGGAAGGATGAACGGACGGTCCTCCCCGAAGCCTCCGGACGTACTGTCCAAGGCGTCGTTGCCCCCAGTTGAACTCCTGTCACTCTCGCTCTCGTCCACCCGGCCATCATCAACCTCACCCTCACTTACTACTCTACCTCTATTATAACCCTCCGACGACCAAGAAGAGCCCTCCTCGGGCTCATGGCCTGACTAGAAGACCTCGTCATAGCCCGCTCCATTGCGGACCGACGACTACTCACTCTACGTCTCCCTAGACATTTGACTACCTACAAGTGACGGGGGCGGTCTAAGAACCCAAGTGATGACCTTTCCAGTAAAAATTCTTTCAAAGTTCAGTATGCAAATAAATAGAAGAAAATAAAAATGACTCACCAAGTTATGGAAACGGCTTCGAGGAAGCTGACGATCTCAGTAAACAGACGAAGACGGGATCACGCTCGACAAGTCTCGATTCTTTAAACTGACGGTTTCGCTCTGATCAGCAAAAATGAAATAAAGAAGAGAAATGAGGAAGGTGGGACATATATATATATATATATATATAGGCAAGAATACGAGCGGGAAAGACGAAGTGTCGCCCTCGTCTGGACGCGGGCCAGTTGGTCCAGGGCACGTGTTTCGACATTGAGACGGCTCGAGGAGACTAGCCACTAATGCCTTGTCTGCCACGCGAAGAGATACTCCCCAAACCGTCAGAAGAAGCTGATAGGGTTGAGGAGTAGGGGGCAGCTAATAGGGATATCCTGAAGGCCATCGACGGCCTACATGGACCAACGGTACAACAAAGGCCGATGGCACCACGAAGGCTGACGACCGTCCATGCCCACGTGGCGAGATGGACGGCCCTTACACATGTCGACGGTTATGCTGCGGTGAGGAGGAAAAATTGGTCCATCTCTAGCCGATGGGGTGGGCGAACGACAGGGTGAAGCTGAAGACAGCAATGCATATTTTGCCACGTATGCCTCCATAAGACAAAGAATCTTGTTGCATACGCTTGTACTTGGACAGGTATCTTGCGCAACACGATTGTTCCTAAAGAGGTGTCTTACGCAGCACGCTTGTTGCCCAGGAGAGATATCTTGCGCTCCACGCTAATTAAGGGTAATTCTGATAAGGAGGAATCTTCCCAAGCACGCCTTGGCAAAAGCTCCATGTCTACTATAAATACCCCCAAGCCCTCACAAATCGAGGTACGCATAATTCCACCCGACTCTGACACTTTAGAGTTGTGAACAATACTAACTTAACCATCGAAAGGTCGTTGGCCGGTACCAAGCCGGTACTCCCCTTTGAGGTTCTTTAGACTTATGCAGGTTAGCTCGAAGTACTCGAATGCCCTGTAGCTTACTGAGCAAATTCTTGATATCATCACCAATCTCAATATTATATTATACACATAATATCACCTACCATTTTAGAGGCCATGGAAGCAGCTAAGGATGGACGACCCAGTTTGAATATATTTAAGTAGAATAGAAAAAATTACGGTTTAGGTTTTATTTTATTTTTTATAGTTCCACGTCCTTTAAAATTTTAAATGACTTATGCTTTACCAAGAAATTGATGCATTTCAAATGAAGATTATTCTTCTTAGATAAAAATTTGGTAAATAATTCATTCATTATCCAACATAGAAACTCCAGCAAAGAAAGATCAATGACCCAAAATTTTACAATATACATTACACCTGAAATGTTGTTTATTTGCTTAATTGATTTTGTAGGGTGTTTAAGACCAATGTTGGCCTCAAACAAGCTTCAAATCCTGTTGTGTCGAAGACCAGTATTGGTGCAAACGAAGTTTCTTCTCAAAGAAAATGGATATAACTTTGTTATTATTTATGATTGGTAATATCCGTTGACATTGTATTTTTCCTTGGGGTTTGTAACACTTGAGCATATGTGAAGAAACAAAAGCTTTTTGAGTTGAAGATCTGCAACTTGGAAAAACTCAACATGAAAATTTGTCTGTCCCTCACACGAGTCAGACTTCGTTTGTCTAATTCCAGTAGGAGAAAGTTGTATTGTGCTATTATAACCTACTTATTTTTTTTTTTTTAATAATTCAATAATTACAATATGTAGAGAACGGAATTTGAACTGGGGTTCTCTTTATAAAGGAGGTCAAACAATACCATTGAATTACAAGACTATTAACAATCTTAACCTACTTATAAATACAAGTGAAACACAAATTTTTTACCTGTGAAGGGTGCTGTACCATTGAGCATCTTTAGAGCCTTTGTTTTCAAAACTCAAAAACATCTTTCTTGTTCTAATTCTAGGTCTATGTTATGCATCTTCATGTTATACCTTTAACCAAGAAATTTAAAAAATTGCATGTTTGTTGAAAGTGAAACCACAGAGTCCTTTCATCTTTGCCTTGTACCAATGCATGCATTGAGATCATAGAGTTCTAGTTTGAAGTAGACGTGTCATTTGTGAAGGAGTTTAATTAGAAGAAGTCTAGAAGTTCTGGATTTTCTATGGCAATGTCAACAAGAGAAAAAAATAGATTGGGCGATTGCATGAGAGAAAGAAAGAGAGAAAATCTTATTGATTGAATATGTAAAGAGTGACTTTGGTTGTATGGGGGAGGAGCGACAACAATAAAATGTTCAGTGAGACATCGGTCTTATAGAACCGGTGCATACAATAATTATTTTCTATAGACTTATATGTTAATGTGACATAAGTTTTATGAGATTTAGCGTAGGAGATACTTTTTTTTTATGTTTTGGGGTGGGGGGGGGGGGGGGAAGGGAGGAAGGCGATGACAACGTAACTGAGCTGTGTCAGGGATGAGTGGTGACAACAACGACAATTGAGTTGTTGTGATTTGGGCATAAATTGTTCTACGCCCCTTGAGAGGCGTAAAATAATTTACACCTCATTGTGTAATTTGACATATTGTTGGGCCAAACACCCAAAAATTTGAAAAATGTATTACACATCTACACCAAAACAAATTCCAGTCAGCTGACGGGGACTAAAATTCTTAATTTGGCATAGGTGTCATCTACCTATTGGTTTGTTGAATAAAGAATATACAGAGTTCTTTTTTTTTTTTTTTTTTTTTTTTATATGTGAAGGTCCAAAGTGGAATACTTTGATTGCGTTAACTAAAATCAAAAGTAGTATAATTGACACATACATAGAGGAGATGTTTTCTGCTTTCTGACTAAAATGGTGCGACTCTGACATGTCTCTTCCTGTCCTCTGTTTCCTACTGGTTGATTTTTTTTTTTTTTTTTTTGGGTCACTATTGCTGGAATCTTCTTACTTATTCATTCTTTTTCCTTTTTTAATCCCATAAGAGATAAAAGACTTTGTATTTTATACTAATTTCCTATAAGTAATGTCAAAAGAGAACCTTTTTTTTTTTTTTTTTCTTTTTCTTTTCTTAAAATTCCATACTTAAAATTCAAAGCCTGGTCTAGCTAGCCTCTCTCTCTCTTTCACTTTTTACTGGAACAAAATCTGAAGTGCTCAGCTCAGGTACTTCATCGTTGACTAGCTACTGCTTCAATTTCAAACCGTTAAGCTAGAAAAGATTGATTTGATGTTTCCTAGGACTAAGGTCCCATTGTAATTCTGTACTCAAAACTGTAAACTAGTTGCACATGTTTCTATGTAGCAATAGTTGTAAATTTTGTCATAGTTGTAATAGTTGTAATAGTTGTAAATTTTGTCATCTGTTCCATTTTCTTTATTCAATGTTCAACTTACACGTCTGATGCAATCTATTGCCAAAGATCTCAACTTTTTTTTTTCTTGATCTCGTTGCACATGTTTCTATGTAGCATTTCATTTTGCTGAGGGTTTTGTATTCTGGGTTTTGAAATAGACTTCTGTGGGAGATTTGAGCGGAGGGAATCAGTTCTGGAAAAAATACTTTCTGGGTAAACCTTTTTGTGTTGTGGGTATTAGTTCTTTTTATGTAGATGGTCATGGATCATCAAACCTTGAGCGAATTCTACGGTTCCACTACTGTATTGGAATTCAGTGATGAGATTTATACCGATACTGAGAGTAATTTTGTTGAGCAAAACTGTGCAAGTTTTGCATTTTGGCCACCTGATGCAACCCCCAGTGACTTAACCCCTACTTTGAGTGTGAAGCCAGAAGTAGATTTACATGAGGACTATGATTTTAGTGATGCAGTTCTCAAGTACATCAACCAGATGCTTATGGAAGAAGATATGGAAGAGAAGGACTCCATGCTTCAGGGGTCTGAAGTACTTGAGGCTGCTGAAAAATCATTATATGAGCTTCTTGGAGAGAAGTATCCTCCTTCTCCTGATAATGTTCAGCCTTATTATGTGGATCAAAACCAAAGCTCTGACGAATATTATACTTTAAATCACAGTGACTCTAGTTGTAGTACTAGCAATAACAACTTTGTGATTCATGGCTGGGATTGTGATTTGGTTCAGTATGAATCCTCAATTATTGCTCCTCAGTCCACGTCTGAGCCATCTTATAGCTTGTTGGAAGGCACTAGTACTATTCCTGAAACACTTTATGACAGTGAGTTTATTTTGCAATTTAAGAGAGGGTTTGAGGAAGCGAGTAAGTTTCTTCCAAATGGCGATGGTCTTGTTATTGATTGGGAGAGTAATGCATTTCTTGTCAAAGAGCAGAAGGAGGAAAGTAAGAATACCTTTTGTAAGGCTGAGAAGAAAGATGGGAATCTGTACGCTGTGGATGGTTTGAGGGCAAAAAATAACCCTCATTCTGAGGATGTGAATTTAGGAGAAGGGAGGAGTAGCAAGCAGTCAGCAACTTCTACTGAATCTACTGTGAGTCCGGAAATGTTTGATATGGTTTTACTACACTCTGAAGAAGATGATTCTGTTCTTTGTGAAGCTGTGCTGAATGAGAAAAGCAAGAACGTACAGCCAAATGATCGGTCCAAAAGGCCAATTAATTTAAGGGCCAATCGGAGGAAGACTGGAGGTAAAAGGGGTGTGGTGGATTTGAGAACTCTTTTGACACTTTGTGCAGAAGCTGTTGCAGCAGATGATCAGAGGACAGCCACTGAGCGACTGAAGCAGATCAGACAGCATGCTTCTCCTATAGGGGATGGGATGCAGAGAATGGCTCACTATTTTGCCAATGGTCTTCAGGCACGCATTGCTGGCTCTGGTACTCAGATTTACAAAGTCATTATGACTAGGCGAACATCAGCTGCTGATGTACTGAAAGCTTACCATCTGTTTTATACTGCATTTCCATTTCTTAAGGTTTTTGATTTCTTCTCAAGTAAGACAATTATGAATTTAGTTGAAAACGAAACAAGACTCCACATTGTTGATTTTGGTATTCTTTATGGTTTTCAATGGCCTTCCCTCATACAACAGCTCTCCGCAAGGCCTGGTGGACCTCCTAAGCTTCGGATTACTGGGATTGATTTTGCAGAACCAGGTTTCCGACCAGCACAGAGGGTTGAGGAGACAGGGCGCCGCTTGGCAAACTATGCGGAGACTTTCAATGTTCCATTTGAGTTCAACGGAATAGCACAAAAGTGGGACACCATTCAAATTGAAGATCTCAAACTTGACAATAATGAGGTGCTTGTTGTGAATTCTATGTATTCGCTCAAATACCTACTTGATGAGACAGTAGTGGTAGAGAGTCCAAGAAATGTTGTCTTGAAACTGATCAGGAAGATGAATCCACATGTTTTCATACAGGGGGTTGTGAATGCAGCCCATGGTGTACCCTTCTTTACTTCAAGATTTCGACAGGCTCTTTTCCACTTCTCTACTTTATTTGAAATGCTTGACACCTACTTGTCCCGTGAAAATATGGAGAGGATGCTTCTTGAGAGTGAGTCATTTGGGCCGCAGGCAATGAATGTCATAGCTTGTGAGGGCTCAGAGAGGGTTGAGAGGCCGGAGACATACAAACAGTGGCAGCTTCGGAATGTGAGGGCTGGATTTAGGCAGCTTCCTTTGAATCAGGAGATGATGAACACTGCAAAGGACAGGGTGAAATCATGCTACCACAAGGATTTTGTTATTGATGAAGATAGCCAGTGTCTGCTACAGGGCTGGAAGGGACGAAATATTTTTGTACTCTCTTTTTGGAGGCCTGATTGTTAAATGCATGATCATTGTTGTTCAACTAAGGCAACATTGAATACTCTAGCTCATGCTCAACTTGCTGCCCTTTGTTCTCTATGATTTTGCCTTGGATTTCTTATTCACAAAGCTAAGGTATTAAAGCTTTCTAGTTAAATTAAAATTTATCTTTGTTAGCCTTGCCTTGCCATTAGCATATTGTGTAATACATGATCTTAATTTTGATTAAATCGTTCTGGTTTTTGGAGCAGGTTAATTGGGGAGTGATCTTTTGGCCACCTGCTCATCATCATGCTGTGGAAGACCTATTCTTAACTGCAAAGATATACGTGCATATCAATGCTTAAATAGTTACTGTGCTTCCAGAGACAAAAATATATTCCATTTTAAATGTATGTAACATAAATGGAAACTTTTTCAGGCAATTGGTTTTTTGACGGAGATATCTATGTATACAAGATAAGACTAGCTGTTTACAGTACATAGTAACTGAACTTTCAAGGCTGCTCCTTTGTTGCATAACTTATGCTCTTAACATAGGAGGTTGGCCTAATTGCAGCTATATCGGTCTTACGTATTTAGGTGAAGTAATGAGACCCCAAGGATCAATGATTAAGATGTGAACCAATATGTTTCCTGTAAACTAAACTTCTTACATTAGTGTAAATGGTGTATTTTGAATTACTTTCTTTACCAAATTTTCGTGTTCACTGTGCCCTATGTTTCTAACATGTAATGTAGAATGTGCAGCAGCATTTCTCAAAGTGTAGCTGGCGATACTGAATATGGGTATCTGTTCCACTAATTGGTTAAACAAAAAGGGTTGGGGAGGAGATATATGTTGGGTTTTATATGCTGAGAATTTAACTAGCGATATGCATTGCAAGGGTACCTTTGACCAAACCTGAATCTGCAGAGCAATCGATGTCCTTGTAACGAAACATCCATGCTAATAGATCAAATCTGGGTCATTTTAGATTTAATGTCCGTCGTGCTAAGTTTGTCTTAAACCCATGCCAATTCATCATATACATAATCATTAAAAAAAAAACCCCCCAAAAAAATGAATTACATGGTCAAAAAATATTATCAACCGAACACTAATGCTCATATTTGTGCTTATAAATGTGCAACATGTCTAGAGGCAGACAAAATTTTTCATCAGTTGAGGTAACATGGTGTGTTTGCTACTTATAAATAATAGCTAGTGTTAGTAGTAGACTTATGCGAAAGTAATGTTCTAATCACAACTTATCACACACTAGTAGTGTTGAATACAATTATGAAACATTTTGTCTCTTAGCATTACTCACAAACCACATAATTGGTTTATTTTGGATTTGAATTAAATCATCGAAGTACTACGTTTAATCGATGACGGTCAAATCCTTGTTTTTTCACCACTGTTAAAAGAAGAAGAATATCACAACCTTATCAATCAAGTAGAGGGATAAGGTATACATGTGAGAAGCATTATGGACCTTTGCAAACAGTAAAGGGATAGCTCATGCCACCAGCTCATTCTACATAACAAAAATGTAAATATTATATGCACATGGTTGGGACACCTAAGTCCTTGTTTTTGTAATAATTTTATTTTATTTCGCATGTTCATAATGTACTATGCAATCCTTCCTTATCTTATTTTAGTTTGTCTTCTTTCATACTACTACTTTGGCTATATGTATATGTAGTTGTATTCTTTTGTAAAGAGGCAACTAATGCAATAATAAATTCTCTTTCATACTACTACTTTGGCTATATGTATATATAGTTGTATTCTTTTGTAAGAAAACCAGTTAAGTATACTGTTTATAATAAGGTTGAATTCTGCGACTTCTAACAAACACTTTTCATCAGCTCTTAATTGAGTTAATTAATGATGTTAAGTCACAGTACCAACTAATCCATTGTAGTCCAGCCCGGTTAGGATACCTGGCTTTCACCCACGCGACCCGTGTTCAAATCCCGGCAATGGAAAATTCTTTCCATTTAAAAAAAAAAAAAAAAAGAGCAAAAAAGCCAAAAACTGCAAAACCCTTAAACCTCAAAAGGGGTTTTAGGAAAAAACAGAGAGTCAAAAAGAGAGAGATGAATGGTGCAGGAGCACCAGATTTCTTCTACAGAGAAGCTCAACGCCTTGGCTATGTTGCTCGCTCTGCCTTCAAGGTACTACTCTCTCTCTCTCTCTCTCTTTTAAAATTTTCTGTTCCTTTTTACTAATCCACACACTCACACACCCTCCCATCTGATATCTTTCTCTGTTTGGGAAAGAACAGCTTTTGCAGATGCAGAAGCAGTACAAGCTGATAAAACCCGGTTCCTCAGTTCTCGACCTCGGCTGCGCCCCTGGTGCCTGGCTTCAGGTTTTTCCATTTCAAAAACTAAATTTTTTTGATGGGTTTTAAAGGGTGTCTTTGTTTTTATGGCTTTTTCAGTTTTCATGGTGTTCTGTTCTGCCTATTATTTTGTTTTTGTAGGTAGCTTGCCAGAGTTTGGGTCCTCTTAAAACTGGTGGGGTTGTTGTGGGCATTGATCTCAAGGTTTTGTTTTTATTTATTTTTTCTTCAATGTTCATTAATTCTTTTGTTTCTGATGGGTAAAGGAAATTGAAGGAAATGATTGTGATTTTGATTTTGATTTTGTGAAATAATGGTATATGCAGAACAGAAGGTGAAGGTTCCTCCTCGTCATTGTGATGCAAGGGTTAAAACTGTTTGTGCTGATGTCATGAACTTGCCTAAACACCAAGTTAGGGCTCTCTCTGCTCAGGTATATTCTACATGTATTTTAATTTGACATATTATCTGATTATTCATTGATTTTTGAGCTATTTCCTTTTGGGGGTATCTGAGGTCCATAATACCCTTTGCCATTCTCACACTGCCAAGAAAGAAGTAAACCTTAACTGTGATCCTAGCTTTATTGAGGAGGGTGTTAGTTAGGTTCATTACTTGCTTCCTGGTTCAACCTTTTCGATGTCCCTTGTTTGAAACCATCCCTCCCTGCATTTGCTCTTGTTTTTATTAGTTCTATAATCTATTGGATCCTTATGTTTCCCATCAAAGGGCTAGTAGATAAAGATGGAAATGGATGTTGCTTTTCTATAGATGATTTCTTTGTAAACTCAATTTTTATTTACCCAAAGCAGAATGGTTTAATTAATCCAATGGTTCATCACCTTGGGTTCACTATATTTGAAAGCTTGATTACTTTGTAGTGTGGTCTAGTTGTTGATTCCTTGACACGATGTATGCTAGGTTTTTTTTCTGCTTCTTGTCTAAATACAGGTTGGCCCTTAACCTTGTTTGCCTTATTATGTTTGAACCTTTGAAACAAAAACACTTCAGAGATGAGAGTGTTCATCTTATCTTAAAATTTGGATAGACTGGGATCTTTATAACTTGATAGATCTTAGTTTCTCTCAAGGCAAACCATTTTGGGGGTCTCTCTCTTTCACTAGTGTAGGGATACAGATATGATTTTGTTTTCCTACTGTGCAGCAGAAAGGGTTTTCTGTGATTCTCTCGGATATGTGTCCCTTGGTTTCTGGAATCACAACTAGGGATGCAGCTTTATCAGTTGAGTTGGGAATGCAAGCACTTGATTTGGCGGTTGGTAAAGCGACATTACATACTCTGGATGATAATGTTCAGAAGGAAAAAGAGATGGACGGTTCAGCCTCTGATTTAGAGAATGAGGGTGTTCTGCTAACAGGGGGCCATCTTGTCATAAAGCTTTTAGAGAGTGAAGATGTGAAAGGTTGGATTGTATTTTATAAATGCAGAATCTACTCTATCTAGTTCTTTTCCAGCTAATGGGTTTGGATATAATTCTTGCTTTCTTTCTGGCTTTTGCCTTCACAGAAATCAGCCAGATATGCAAACCACTGTTTAGAAAAGCATCATGGTTGAGGCCAAAAGCTACAAGATCTTCATCCAGAGAGATTTATCTGATATGTCAAGGGTTGCTGCAAGGACAAAGATAATTTGTTCCATGTAATTGGCTTTCTTGTGCCAGACTCAGGCCACGAGAAATCAGGATGTCATTGTAATTTTATTTTTACTTGCTGTGTACTCTAGGATGTAGTAAGCCTGGTGTTTGTATTTTCAAGTTGGAAACTGAAAGTTCATTAAATGATATATAAACAGCATTGTGACCTGTTCAAGAATCGTTTCTTGTTGTTATGTGCAGTCGTTCAAACCTTTTATTAGCGCTTCTATGAGTATCACATATACAATGACATTAGGCTAGAGAGAGAGAGAGAGAGAGAGTACAAATTATCTAGTGTTATTGATGTCTAAGTATTTTATAAACGAGGAAACACTTTACAGATTCAAAACTTTATAGCAGAAGGGGAAAAAAAATAGCACATCTCAGCTGCTTACAAATAAATTACAGTTTCATATACAGTATAAACTAGCCCTTTCCTTTCCATCTTCATAACCAAAACATATTCACGTGTGCAAGAATATCATCAAATTTGGGTTCGCCCAAGAGACCAAAGACCAAAACATATTCACGTGTGCAAAGAATATCATCGAATTTGGGTTCGCCCAAGAGACCAAAGACCTGTGTCTCTCACTGGTGCCTAAAAACACAATAGGAAACAAGAGAAGTGAATTAGAAAGAGATAGCAAAGTGCAGTTTGATTATTATCAAATATCAAATATGGTCTGCAATGGTATGCTTACTGGTGTTTTCATGGATGGGAAGACATTCCAAAACCGGAGGGTTTCATCACCTGCACCAGTAACAATAGTCTGCAAGAGGCAATTGAATTCAAATTAAAACATTTCTATATGCATTATAATATATATTTGCATCTATGTTTGGTGTTACTCCTGTGCTGCCAATCAGGTTCACATGTTATGAAAAATGCTTTAAAGGAAATGATGAAGTACCTGACCATCGGGTGACATTGCAAGGTAAAGCACTCGCATACTATGTCCCGTTAGAGTTGCAACCTATCAATCAATCCAACAGTTTCAATAATAATAAAAAAAAACCCAGACAAGTCTAGTTGTCTATAATTTCAAAGGTTATTTACTTTAGACCAAGGTTTGCTGCCAGATTATGATGAAAATGAAAATGTTATGACTAAAAAGCTAATACCTTTGTCATTGATGGATACTTCCACACCATAATTTGATTCTGGGAATATCCATGAGTGCTTACTATTTCATTCACATTTTTACTCCATGCAAGATTGCAAACCTGCATGTTAAGCAGCAAACTCTATATAAGTATTCCTTCAGCACATGCATTTATTCAAGAACAAATTTACACATGACAGGATCATATGTTGTTTGAATTGGCAATAGCACCCACTTCCCCTCCCGGCCCTTATTGGAAATCATAAGTTGCATATGGGTTTACAAAGGCTAGTAGATTTTTTTTACCCTTACGAAAATCACCTGGTTTTCTTATGCATAAAGAATTGAAAAGAACTACCTGGCTCCCCGTGTCAACGCTGTTCAGTTGGTGGCCGTTTGTGGTGTTCCAGAAGCGAATACATCTATCAGCTGTTCCACCTCCAGATGCAAGAAGGCCACTTTGGTGGGGTGACCAAGCAATGGCCTTGACAGCAGCTGTGTGCTCTGTTAGTCTCAAAGCTGGTTGCTGAGAATGCTGGTTCCAGACCAATAGCTAGGCTCACCAGCAAGAAATCAGATTAGTTATTGACTAGACACAAAGCTTCCAAAGAATAAGAAAGAACTAAAAGTTAGTGATGAATACCTGATTATCATTGCCACCAGATGCAAGTTCCCTGTCATCATGGGACCATTTTAGCCCACATACCTGTTGCATTGAAGTTAAGGAAAGGTTAAGATTACTGCCATTTTCCCTCTAACTTCTCTGTTTTCTCCCATTAAGTTGTGGTCCATGTTAAAGATAGCATATCAATAACGTTGGATTATAGCACTTAACAGAGGATATGATCCTCTATAAAGCTAAATGACAATAAAAGATGTGTATAGGAAGCTCCAAGTAGGTGGGACTAAGGGCTTTCAGTTGAGAAAAGAGGATTTAGGAAATTTTCAATGGCTTCACCTCAGACTTGTGGCCAATTAACTTGCTAACGAAGTCATTTTGAACCCGAAGATCATGTTGAAGTATGTTGCGATCCCTGCTTCCGGAGGCCAATGTGCGCGAATTCCATGCCAAAACCCCTGTTCTTGTTTGATGCCCACCCATGGTTCGGACTTTCTTGCACTGTGTCCCATCCCAGACCTACAACAGTATACCGAAATGCTAGCTTAATTTCAACTCTAAAAGAGACTAATTGAACATACTAGCCTGCAAAGAAGATGTGATAATTAAAGGATCATATTCAAGTTTAGAGGACTAGCTACCTGAACTTGACCAAGATTTGTACCAATGGAAATGTATGAACCCTCTCGGGTCCATTGGACAGAACACACACCATCATTAGGTCCCAAATCACACAACTTTGTTACCTGAGAACAAAATAGCATAATAGAATATTACACACAACCCATACCAAACTCTACTTCAATTTGTTCCCAACAAAGTAATACCAAACTTACTTTGCTGTTTGATGCACTCCATAGATAAACACAGGTTCCCAATCCAACTGCAAGGACATTTTGCGAGGACCAATCCACTAGGTTCAAGTAAAAGTCATCTTGAAGTGATGGAGCATCTAGAACCTGCCACAATTTAACTTCAATGATCAACCACATTTTTTATTCCTATATTCTCTTTATAATTCAATCAAGGTTTGCTCTCTCTGTCTCTCTCTCTCAGCTGAGATTCAGTTAGTTCATTTGCTCATATTTGCATCTTAGTCTATGAAACAGCTGTCAGCTTGGTTGCTAAGTCAAATGCTGAAATTTTCAAATACTAACTGCGCCTAACACAAACAATTTGCTTGAACTTGGTTTTTCCTTCATAGAAATTGAAAGATACAAAAGGGCAAAACTTAGTTACAATTCCTTCATTGTTGTACCTTAGATTCTCAAATTCAATTCAATCATGTGTAGCATTAGCTAATAAGTCAAATCCTTAAATTTAATTGTGCTTTAAGTTAGTTTTGCCCCGTACAAAATATCTCCTGCAAGCAAAAAAGATAAGAACCAGAAAGAGCATACACTGCATACCTTATGGGGAGTCTTGGGGACCTTGCGAGGTGGCTTGGGAGGCGTGGAAGTCTCTGAAGAAAACCCATTATCATATCCTAAGATCGAAGGTGAGTAAGGAGAATTAGGCCCCGAGCTCTCGGTCTTGAACCTCAACATGTTCTTGCTAGGACTCATAGGTGACCCTGGACCTGCATTAGAAAAAGACCCAAAATCAGATCCAAAAAGCTCCGCTCTCAACAACCTCGAATACACCTCATTTCCGCCTTCTTTAAGCGGCGACCCCTTATCAATCAACCCGAAAGTGTGCAGTCTCGACGACGATCTACACGGTATGAATCTATCACTGCAACTCGAAGATTTCGAAGGGGATGCTGACAAGTTCGATATGGTTCGAGGCGATCCCAAGTTAGTCACAGCACGAAAAGTAGAACCCGAAAAGGTCTCAAGGCGAAGTGATGTCTCAGACATCCCAGCCGGGAGATTCAACCCGGTTTTTTTCGCTTGAGGTGAATCCATTTTCTGGGTCTTCTTCTTTCTTTGAAATCTTTTTTCTTTTTTGTCTATGGTGAATAGTGAAAATGAGAAAGAAAGCTAGAAAGAAAGAAAGGCCGCTCTCTGCAAGCAAAGAGGGCTTTTTGTAAAGAGGGTTTTGTGTGTGTGAGACTGTGAGAGTGAGGAGCAAGATTTGCAACGGTAAAAAAATGGTGGGGTTTATAGGAGAGGAGCGTTGTTGGAAAAGGAAAGAGCTAGGGCTGTGTGAAACAGTCTTCCCTAACGGTCAAATTTTACATAAATACTACTATATGATAAGCTTGTACAAGCTGGCTTGGCTGTTAGGTTTGGTTGCCAAAGTAGCCGTTGCTTTATTTTAGTATTTTATTTTATTGATTGGAGCTCCCTTGCACTGCACTTTTTAGGCTTTTTTTTTTTCCCCCTTTCTTTGTAATTTCCTTTTTTAAGTATCTAAATTTGAGGAATAGTTTCAAATTTTATAGTTTTATAAATTTCAAATTATATCCTCAAAATTTAAGATTGTTACAAATTAAGCTTTATAGTTTCATTAGTTTTGAATCAAACCTTATATTTTTAATTTCATATCAATTTATACGATTTTAAAATTCTTGGATTTTATTTAAAATTAGTGAAACTATGAAGCTTAATTTGTAATAATTTTAATTTAATTTGAAACTTTAAAATTATAAGTTTTAATTCTACCACAACCTAGCTTCCAAAACTGAGGGGGGGGGGGGGGGGAGCCCAAAATTAGTGTTTTTGTCATAGTTATGGTGGTGGTGGTGGTCCAGTATGGGGAGAGAGAGAGAGAGGTTTTAAGTTTGGGTTTATTGAGTTAAGTATACTAACTACGAGTGAGGTGATTTTAATCGATAATGTGACTTACACATGGTATAGGACACGTCAACTTCATAAAATTATTTCTAACTTAGTTTGGAAAAATTTCTCACTCTGGCGGTTTGCATATAAACTTTATTTTTTGACTTAATTGGTAGAGTCTTTTATCTTCAAATAAGGTCATTGAATCAAATCTCATTTATACAAACAATGAACTCATTGATGTCTCAACGATAACAAGCTACGGGTATCCTAAGTTCAAATCTTGTGAATTTAATAAAACTAAAATAAAAACTCCTCTAGCAAGTGTGTTTGGATTAACTTTTTGATTATTTTCTGAAACTAGACAAAAGTATACTTATAACTTGAAAATGTAAGGCTTAAAAAAAATTATAAAGAAAAACCTGTACAAATTGTTTGGACAACAATTTTCACAATATTTTTTTACATATGTTGTTAAATTATTGACTCTAGAGTTGTTAAAAGCAAATTAATTCCAAACCATATTGATCTATGTCCAATAAAGACCTGAAAAGAAACCCGTGTAACTTTGATCCATGGCTCGCATGAAGGGAAACTAAATCCAAGTATTTCATCACAATCAGGATGTAAGCATGCAGGAGAAACACATTTGTTGCAGGCTTCCCTTTTGGCAGTCTCAAATCTCACTCAAGTTAAAGGCACACTCCTGTCTTTTAAGTTGTTATCAATTAACAGGTTTTGAAAACATTGGCCCACCCAAACACAAAAATCGAAGTTTACTTCCAAGGTTTTGAAATTTAGAGTTACATACACGCCAGCTCAGTAACTATGGGCCAGAGATTGAGAATCAAGTGGCAAAGTAATTATTTACATAAACACCAGATAATCAGAAAATGGATTGGGAATTAAATAAGAACAAGATCCCTGTAGGCATCAATACCTAACAGTGGCAATAGACTTGAGGCAGAACCTCACTAACAGTTCAGAAGTTTAGTCTAGAATTGAATTGATTTAGTATCATTTAATGTGAAAGGCAATATACATTAATGGACTGTGGCCAAATAAATTATAATGTATACCGCAATTGATATCTGCGAAGCCAATCTTCACCCTTCTCATAATAATCTGTTCTACTGAAAGTTTGTGTCAGAAACTGTGGAGCAGTTGCATAAGCAGCAGCCCCACGCCATGCATCAAGAACTGGATCCGATGCTTTGACCACCCTTATAGGTGACCCACATGGCCGAATCATCCGGATTCCAGCTACCAAGCGTTTGCTCATACCAGGGAAAAGACTACTCCCACCAGTGATGAATATTGAATTGGTCAGTCTCTCCTCCACCTCTTGGCCCATAGGTGACAACCTCCTTATTGAGACACCAGTCATCTCATCTAGCCCTGCCTGATCCACAGCTACCCAGTTGGGACGAAATAAAATTTCAGGGCATCGGAACCTTTCAACCCCAAGAAGGATCTGGAAATCTTCCTTGGTGAGAGGACGTAATCGTGGTACTTCAACAGGTTGAGAGGTTATTATTTCTGACTTGGGAACAAATGTTGGGTCTAGTTCCTGCCACGATATTGGTCCATTAAGACTTTTGGCTGAATTCAATTATCAAGACCAGGAAAAATAGGGTAATTGCAGACATATAGTAGCACATGAATATTACGGAATGAAAAACTGACCTGGAGCCTTGAAGAGAGGCGAGCCATTTCTGCTTCATCCTGATCTGGTCCCTCATCATCATCATCATTATCTTTGCTCATCAGTTTGTAAAGTTGCCAATCTTCATCCCTGGCACCAAATGTATCCTCACCCTTCCCTCGATCAAAGGCTGCTGTAGTTAAGAGGCGCATCCTTTCCCTCTGGGCTGCATTCAATCTCTCACCACGACCAACACCTCCAGAGAAATTATTTCCATTTGTATGGTTCCCATTTGTCTTAAGTCGTTTTCGCTGCTCAACTTTCTCAGAAAGATCTTTGTATTTAGCACGCAACTGCTCTAAATAAAGCTCTGGGTTCTCTCTACATCAACAAGAAAGAGAAAAACAATGAACAGAGAGATCATATGCTCAAACTAAAAAACTAATAAATGATTTCCCTAGTAAGATCATCTGCAACACTATCATGTAATGAGTAAAGCAAGCATTCTTAAAACCTAGTGTTGATACTTGAATCCAGATAGAGATGCTTTTCTACCCCCCTTAGTCTCTCTATTCTCCTAAAAAATTCCACTAAATTCAACTAAACAAATCTGACCACAATACCGGATTGCCCTTTTCTCATTAAATCTGACCACAACAAATTACTTTAAAATAGATTCCTAAGTTTGGCACATACAAGCGTTTTTCTTCATCTTGTTGATTTTTCCTTTCTCGTTCTAATTCTGATTCAAAGCGTTTCTGTTTAGCTCGCTGTCGGCCTTCAGACGTTGTTTTAAGAAACAACTGCCTCCTTTTTTCCTTAAGCTGTCAAGTGACGATAGCAAGGTGAAATTTTACTGTTAACGGTGAGAAAATTTCCAACAAATAAAAATAAAATAAAAAATAAATGAAGCCCCTAGGGTGTGAGTATATAGAGATGTTATTCAGCTGGTTTCCAATACCAGGTTGCAACCTCAAGGTTGCATTATCATATCCATCAGAAGTTTAGCTTTCAAAATCAGAAATTATAGAAGCAATGACCTAAGAGTTATAAATGTTAGGTTATATACAAACTTCAGAACAACATATAAAGAACTTGCAGGCAGAGGTATCAGGAAATATGGCTGCATAAATGGTTGTTTTTGACTTAATGTAGTTAGTTAGTGTGCGTGCGTGCGTGCACAACCAGCAGAAACTTCATTACCACAAGGCATATGATCAGCCATTGGCGAATGAACAATACCTCAACTGGTACTTCCTCTCCTATAATAATAGGATGGAGGGAGAAATCGTGGATTGTGTGTGTGTGTGTGTGTGTGTGTGTGTGTGTGTGTGTGTGTGTGCGTGTGCGTGTGCGTGCGTGCACAACCAGCAGAAACTTCATTACCACGAGGCATATGATCAGCCATTGGCGAATGAACAATACCTCAACTGGTACTTCCTCTCCTATAATAATAGGATGGAGGGAGAAATCGTGGATTTAAGACTCATCGGGCGCATGTGTAACTTACCAAAAACTAAAAAATGATCAGATATTTGGTATAAAAGAATACCTGCTCTGGAGTCAGCATGTTGTCAGGAATATTTATAAGAGGAAACCTTTCATTTGTAGCAGGATCTGTCTTCTCCTCAGCTTCAGCTTGGTCACCCTTTGGTTCACCTTTTGCTTTCCGTAAAGATTGTGTGACTTTCTGAACAGCAGATTCTATCTCCTGCTTTGAGACATATCCAGTCTCTGATAGGAAAGAAGGAATATTATGCTCTTCCACATGTTCCAGCTGCTGTAACAGAAATTCCAAACCATGCAATTCATTTTCCAGTTCATTTATCCTAGATGACCGCTTTGCCTCAGCCATTTCTCTCAACCGTTGACCCTGTCTCTCCCTTATGGCTGCCTTTCTTGCAACCTCTTCTTCTGAAGGAGGCTCCTCAGTTGGTGGTGGAATCCATGGAAGCTGCCAACACCTGGTTTTATCTTCTGCTTCCTTGTCCCCTTTCTGTCATAAAAAAGGCTATAGTTAATTGTCAGAGATTTAAAAGGAGAATGAGAGGAGAAAAGTTATGCACATTACCTGAAATAGCCGAACTTCTGAAAAATAATCTTGTGCGATATAACAATGCTCCATCTTCAGGTCTTCGACCTTCTCCCATGTAAACCTAGTCCTGTTGCATGTGATCAAGATAATCAGATATTTTGACAAGCAGTACTGACTTAATAGAATCAGAATCTTAATATTTTTGGACTTACATGTGATGAGGGTATTTAAGCGAAAGTAGTTGCTTCAAATAATCAGTGATGTGGTATCCACCAATATTAGTTCGGCAGCTTCCTTTATAAACAGGCTCCCCATCAATAAACTGAATTGAAATGAAACACAATAATACACCAGTGTTGGTAATCTTAATTCCTTTTTCTCTCTTGTAACTAGTAAAGAAAGTAGTAACACTACCACCAACAATGATGGCGATAATGATGCATGGTGAGAAATATATACTAGAGTTAACACGTAAAACTAACTCATCAATTATATGCAATCATGCAAAGCTGTTATATTTTATCCTAAGCATAGTTAAACATTTACTATATGAATCCTGGATATATATATATATATATATATATATATTTATTTATGTAAGATGTCCATTAATTGAATAAGTAAATGAAAACACTGGAAACCATACCGGAATCACATGAGTTGTGGTAAATCCAGGGCATAAAGCAAGACCATCTTTACCACAAACCCCAAGTTGTTGATTATATTTATAGCTGAATGCAGCATCAACACCGAATGCTGAGATAGTGGAAAGAAAGAAAAATTTCAGGAAAGAAGTACACAAATTAAAGGAGAAAGAGAGGACCAAAGCCAGTATGAAAGAATTTCAAAGGAAGTGGAAGGACATAGAAAATGTCCATTAAGGGCATTTAAAGTTTTCTGTACTGGTTAGTGATATTACCTACAAATGGAACTCCGTAAGTCTCAAAAAGAAGTTCTGCCATTTTACTTCGTGACTGAACAGGGTTGCATACACATTCTGTGATCAGGACAGGGTGATCAATCTGTTCTGCCCTCAAATGAACATAAAAAGAAGAAAGAGGTCTTGTGAGTATATTAACAAATACCTAAAACCTTATTTACACAATTCGAAGCATTTTGGAACCAAACCATGTCAGATGTGCAGAACAATGTACAAAATACAAATACTGTGACTGCCATTAGCACCAACATTTTACATTCCACACTCAACTGTTTGATTCATGTCATTTCCAATGGTGTCCAAATGCCACAGATAACTAAATATGAATTTATTAAAATTAAAGTCCAAATTGATTTTACTTTGAAATTAAAAAAAAAAAAAAAAAATTATCCAGTAACCACCAACTTCATTTGAAAAATCCCAAAGGCCAACATCATAAAAGCAGACCAGAAATTTTACCAAATTTAAAGGAAAAATACAATGTAAAATAAGAAGTTCAAAGAATCTGAATGTAATAACAATTAATCTGACAGGTAACAACCACAGCCCTCAATGTTAACAGAGACCATGAGCACAATAGAAAACCACTGAGAATACCAATTAGATTGGTGAAAAATAAGTCTTCGACCATGAAAATTCTAAAGCATCAATGTATGGAAAAAAATTGTCCATTTTTGTCATACCCGTGATCCATTTGCACCCAATCGATCAAAGGCGAAGTCAAGAATCTACAAAAACAAGGAAACCTTTGTGAGGCTGTCATTCTTAACACATGTTCTAGCGCAGGTTTGCGCACACACACACACACACACACAACTTAGTTAAAATGTGCTTAAGATCTTTTTGTAAAAAATCAAAATATGCATTGGCGTATTTGACACTGAAAAGCATAACATGTCCAGCTTGTGAAAAAACATTAGAACCTTACGCTCTGTTTGTTTCAATGTAAAATATTTTCCTATTTTCAAGAGTTTGTTTGCATGTAAAGTATAGTCAAAGTTGTAAAATATATTCAGTTTGACCAAAGTTTGTGCGTAAAAACTTGTAAAATATTTTACCAAAAAATCAACTGTAAAACATTTTACAAAACTCTCACTCCCTCTCTTCCAATCCTTTCTCCCTCTTCTCCTCAGTTCCTCTCTCAAACTTCTAGCTCTCTCTCCCAAGCCAAACCAGTGAGACCAACGACTAGACCCACCAGTGACAGACCACCGGTGGTGCCAATCCCTACCAAATCTGACCCGGTTCTTCACTTCGAAAATCACCCTTCAAGACGAAGATTGAAGAGATTAGAACCATTCATTGAATAGATCTCCACCTGCTCTAAGATTGTCGAGTCGAGTTTCTGGAGGTCGGATTGTGGCGGAGCTGCTTTTGGTGGGTCGGATTGCAGTGGATATGGTGAGTGGATGATTTTTGCGTTGATGGATTTTGGGTATGGTTTGCGTTTCTCAACAGTGGCAAAGGCGAGGCAATGGTGGCTTGACGACAGTGTGGGTTGTTTGATGGATTACAGGTATGGGTTTCATTTGTCACGGTGGTGGATTGACGGTGGCTTCACAGATGACTTAGGTTGTTTGATTGGTTTTGTGTGTAGCTTGGTAAGGTGGATCTGATGATTGTTGCAATTTTTTTTTCTGGGTTGTGACTTTGGATTTACTAGTGATGCTTCAATAGCTCCAACTAGACAAAATTTTTCTTTGATTTGGTTGGTTTTGCTCTTGGACTTTGCAGTGATCTGGTGGATAGTGAGATTGGAAAATTTTTACAAAAATGATTTCCTAAACATTTTCAAATACACTACCAAATACTGTAAATTGAAAATATTTTCCGTAAAATATTTTCAGTGTAAAATATATATTTTCAATGTAAAATATTTTTCATTGGAAAATATTTTACATCAAAACAAACGGAGCGTTAATTTTAAAAGTTTTGAAATAGAATACTGCAAAACTTGTTACTGTGCTCCTCATAAAAATCTCTCTCTCTCTCTCTCTCTTCTTTATAAGGTTTTCAATCCAAGATTGTCATGCTATGCTGTTGGGAGAATCTTGGAGAAAGCAAAAAAAATCCTGTCCAACTAGATTTAACATTCCAACGCAGATATTTCACAACTTACATGATGTAATGTAAATTGCAACAAGGTGCCAGAGTTTTGAAGTAACTTAATTTGTTTTAACATGTGTGTCTACAAGTTTTCTTATTAATTTGTTGTTTGCATTATGATACAATTTTGGAGTTCCCATTAAATTAACCTGTCTAAAACAAGATCCATATATCCCAAGCTAGACAACTAAAATAGAACCATGTACTTATAAAAATATTTAGTAAAATGAAAGAGTGCAGAACATAACAGAACAAGCTTACATATTCCATAATTTCAAATTGATAAACAACATTGCTATCGAAAGCCGAACGAGGCCCGGATCGAGTGCAATCAAAGTATCTCAAAAGTGCAGGATCATGGTCACCAACTATAGTAACAGTTTCACCTGCATCACAATCCAAAACCCCAGTTTAAATAAAATTAGTTTTTATGGTTGGAATAGAATGCAAGTAAAGACTCAGTTTTTACTTTCTTTTTCTGCCACATTCTCAGGAGCCAACCAGAACTTAAAAAGAACCAAAAATAAAAATAAAAAACTTGTCCAAAACCCCAATTTAAAATCAGTTTGTCATAGCTGAAGAAGACCCCTCAATTCAGTTTTTATGGTGGGAATAGAATGCAAGAAAAGGCTCAATTTTTACTTTCTTTTCTGCCACATTTTCAGGAGCCAAGCAGAACCTAAGAACCCAAAAAAAATAAAATCCAAAATCCCAATTTAAAATCAGTTTGTTACTGCTCATGGAGACCCATCAAGCAAGTAAAGGCTCAATTTTTTTTTTTTTTTACTTTCTGCCACTTTCTCAGGAACCAAACAAAAACTATGTACACAAAAAAAAAAAAAAAACATGGGTACCAGTAGCTTTATGGCGTGGCCTCTGAACAATGTTACGGAAAATAACACGAGGCTCAGTCTCTCCAGCCCATCTACAAATATTCACAAGCAAACATTAAAACACTTTTTTTTTTTCAATTATCAAAAAAAAAAAACACAGAAACACAGAGAAACCCAAATGGGAATGATAGAGAACAGTTAGAGAGACCCACCCGATGCGGAAATAGGAAGCGCCATTGTCGATGACGATTGGAGTGGTGGAAGGGAAGAGATGGTAATCGGATTGCCTTTCAATTTTTGAAATGAAAGGCATTTTTTTTTTTTTTTTTGAATTGGGGAATTAGGGCTTCGTTCTTTTTAGAGAATGTGTGCCCTAGCTAAGCTCGAAGCGACTGTGAGAGAGAGAGAGAGAGAGAGAGAGAGAAACTGTGACTCACTCACCCAAAGTCCAGCACGATGGTACAAGCAAGCAACATGCTACAGCTCTGGATGGACCGGGTTACTTGGACCGCCAACCCGGTCGGTTTGAATTTTGCAGGCCGGCCCTTGGACACTTAGGCCATTGCCTAAGGCCCTTGATATAAAAAATATATGCCCCAATTTTTTTATTTAATTTTTTTTTTTTAAGTGAGCTCTCCCACTTCAACAAGAAGGCCCCAAATTTGTGAGACCGTTGAAATTCAGCTCATTTGAAATCCTAGATTGTTTAAGAAAAAATAATAGTAGTAAGTGAGTATACAGAATTATCATTGATGATCAATTTCTCATTAGGATTTAAGATTTCAATTTTTTATAAGTATTTGTCATAAATAATAGTAGTTAATATTAGCCATCTAATCTCTCACATGAACCCACAACAAATAATCTCTCTCTCTCTCTCTCTCAACACCAAAATTAAAATTTGGAAATCCTTTCCTTCACCATGTATCACTTTACTCAAGGTAAATTAAAACTTGTTTTTAAAAATAAAAACTGAAATTTTATGTCTTTTTTGATAGATTTTATATATAAACCAAAATATTTGATTTTTTTTGATATAAAATTAATATTGATTTGGGTTAGTATACAATTAATTAAGTTAGAGCAAGGGTGTAAACACCCCTCTTTTGTGATTTTACCCACCAACCAGCCAAAAGTAAGCTACATCCGGGTTTGTATTCCTAAAAAAATCTAGCAAATGGGAACAATAGGTTTTTAAATATAGAACCTACTGTAGCTTTGGATGCAAAACCAAAAAAATATTTTATTCCCCTCTCTCTCTCTCTCTCTCCAAATAAATTTATAAAAAAAATACTCTATCTTGTTTCTGATTTTTTTTTTTTTCAAAATAACATTGAATTTCAAACAATATCATTAGTCAGCACATTTTCAAAACAATTTAGCAAACTAACATCTCGAGCAAGGGAGTTGATTTCGTTGTGGTAAATCGAGTGTGACGAACTTGAGTTCCATGGAACTCGAGTCTTTAAGGCTCAATTTTCTTGAGATATCCAACAGAACTTCTTCAAACGAAAGACCTAGACTCAATGAAACATCATCAAACCCCTTTCTAGAGAAGAAAATGAATGACCCAAAGAAGAATGAATGACCCAGTGAAGAAAATGAAGGAATTGGAGGAAAACCTTTGCCGAGAGCTTTGTTGCCATAGCTAGAACCTTCGCCATCGCTACCTAGGTTCAGTTTGAGCCGAACGATTTTGGGTTTAGGAGATTTGAGTTTGTTTATTCTTCGTGTTTCTTGTTTGGTTTCTTCGAATCTTCGTGTTTCTTGTTTGTTTTTATTCAAATCTTCGTATTTCTTGTTTGTTTTTCTTCTTCGTTTGGTCTGGGTTCTTCCTTCTGGTTTTTCTTTGTGTAGTTTGTGTTTCCTCGTTGTGGCTTTGTTTAATCTCTTTATGGAACTCGATTCCGTAATGCTCAATTTCTACGCATAGAACTCAAGTCTGTAATGCTCGAGTTAGCGCTACAATATCGAGTTCCTTACACTTGATATGTTAGTTTGCTTTTGAAAACGTGCTAACTAACGAAATTATTTGAGTTTTAGTATTATTTTGAAAAAAAAAAATCCCATTTGCCTATCTTTCTCCTTTACTTAGGCTTAGCTCTCCCTTTCTCCCTTGCTCCTATCTCTCAGACCTTGCTCTCTCTCAGACAAATGTAGATCAGCGGTGGCTAAGCGTTGTGGTGGGTCCGTGGTGGTGAATCCGTGGGCTGAGCGTGTAGATCGGCGGTGCCTGAGCATTGTGGTGGTCCGTGAAGGTGGATGGTGGTGGGTCCGTGGAGGTTGATGGTGGTGGGTTCATGGGCTGAGCGTGTAGATCGGCGATGGTTAAGCATTGTGATGGGTTCGTGGAGGTGGGTGTTGTTGGGTCCATGGGCTGAGCGAGGTTGGGTCCTTCTAGATCGGTGGTGGTGGTGGGTTTACTGATTGGTGGTTTTTTTTTTTTTTTTTTTTTTTGAGATGAGTTTGATGATTGGAGGTAGTGGGTTGATGATGGTGGTTTTGGTTGTGTTGATGGTGGTGTGGGTTTAATCGGTTTTGTGGGTTTGTGTGTTGGAGGTGGTGGTGGTGTGTATATGGTGCAGCAGTGGTGGGGACCGTGGGGTTGCTGCTTTTTTTTTTTTTTTTTTGGTGGTTGCTGGGGTTTGTGTGGTGGTGGGATGGTGGTTGTTTGGGTGGGTTTGGGTGATGCTTGTTTTGGTTTCATCTCTTTGCTAGAAGTAAAATGATCTCTTTTGGCTGTGTTTGTTGTGATGTTCTATCGCCCCATTTCCTTCTAATTTCTGGAGCTGATATTGCAGAAAATTTGGTGGTGGCCAAATTAGTATTATTGGCTAAGTGGCTAAGTTTCGGTTGTGTGGGTTTGTCGGAGAGAGACAAAAAGGTTGAGAGGAAAGAGAGATGGAAAAGAAGAAAGAGAAAAGGGGAATTTTTTATATATTATTTGGTGTTATAGTTTATATTATTTTAATGAGTAGTACACTATCACGTAAAAATAGAAATTGGAATGTGAGGTGAGCTGAGTTGAGTTGAGTTGTAAAATGAAATAGTAAAATAAATAAAGTGAGTTTTGAAGATGCAAAATAGACACTTTTTTTTACGTACCTGGATGCTAGTACTCTTATATATTAAAAACATCTTTATTTTGGTAAATTGAGATTGTTAGGTGATCATATTATTGAATGAAGTGTAGTAGTGTCTTTGATAAGTTAGATTAGTACTTGATATCTATACTTTAAATACACATCTAGATGTGAAATAAGTTAGATTAATAACTGATATCTATACTTGAAATACACAACTGGATATGAAATAACTAAAGAACAAATGAGAGAAGAATAGAAAGTCTAATTAAATCTCACATTGAATCTTTCGATAAATATGTTTTAAAACTAAAATTGATTTTATAATTAAAATCGATTATATCACAATATGACTAAGTGGATTAGTATGGTTAGTAAAACTTAAATTAAAAAATGTGGGGTGTGGGGGGCAAGGGTCGGAGTTTAAATCTCCAGGAAGGAGCTTCACACACACACATTTTTCTTGCTGTAATTTCATCACTGCCTTCGTCCTTCTGTATGAGCATATTACTTCAAAGCTTTTGTTTTATTATTATTATTATTATTATTATTATTATTATTATTATTATTATTATTATTTTTAAAGCAAAACTTTTGCTTTATTAATATTGGTAGTACATGTTCCATATAAAGAATGTCAAAATGCTTCATACACAACAATGGGGCTCCTCACTTGAAATGTTCCATCATCCCAAATTAAAGAAGCCGAGACTATCTGTCTATCTATTGTTCCTTCAATTGTAAGTGCAAACGATAGCTTTTGTCTGAGAGATGTAAATGATAGAACACTAGGGTTCACTTTAATACTAAGTCCAGGTGGGGCACTCACAATAGCTTTGTATGTCGATGTTGATGTTCCAACATTGGTGATTGTTCGATTGAAAACATGACTTATAGAATTTGAGGATGGTGTGGATAGAGCAAAAGAAGGATAGTTTAGATCAAAAACTTTTCCATTAGTGCCTTTGGGACAACTACTATTGTCTCCAGTAACAGCTTGTAATAACTTCGTACTATATCCTTGTCCACACAAAAAAGCTATGTAGTCAAGTGCATCAATATCATATACTAATCCAGGATTTGCACTCTTATGTGGATTAATATTGCCTGAACCATACGCAAATTCAGCTCCAAAGCTCTCTTCAAGACTCATGGGGACAGCTGCAAGTAATACACCAAATTGGTTGTGGTTATGGTTTTAAATTAAGAGGATGATAAAACACAATATTGGTTCAACTTTAAATGTCTAAAATCACTTATGCATTAAAGTTTAGAACAAACTAATTAGTTTAGCCTTAAAATTACCAAGATTAGGAACTGCATATAGTTTTTACCAGTAGTCATAAGAGCAGATTTGATAGCTGCAGGTGACCATGTGGGGTGTAAAGACTTGATGTAGGCAGCCACCCCTGAACCATGAGGGCAAGACATTGATGTCCCCGAGATTATATTATATGAAATTGCTCTCTTATCAACACTAACACTAGAAATTGGGGAAATTGGTGACCATGCAGCCAGAATGTCTACTCCAGGAGCAGCTACATCGGGCTAAAACAACATAAAATAGGTTTCAATAAGAAGGATAATACCAATAATTCTAGGGCGTAACATATTTTGCAACTTTGTCATAACTGTCGACATAGTCAATTGTGATTGATGCATAATAAAAGTGATATCAAAAGTAAAAATTTTTCTCTCCCTGCAAATTCTCAAATAATACAAAATGTAAAAAAGTGATTACTATGAAGTTACCTTGAGAATGCTGTGTGCTGCTGGGTTTGGACCTCTGGATGAGAATGCAGCTATGTAAGGGGCAAATGGATCTTTACGGTCACTGGTCTTAAGAATAGTCGCAGTTGGGGTCCTGTAAAATTGTGCATCTTCATTAGGATTAGTATGCGTTGTGAGTTGTGAAGTCCTTAATTGTCTAAGGTATTTTAGATTAATACCTTGTCGAATTTATGTACAAGTAAATGTTCGCACCATCTTCAGAGCTAAGGTAAGCTGCAGGCAAGGGAAATGCATAAGCGTCAGAGCTGGGGCGTCGACCTTGCATCACAGTACCAACTGCACCGGCTGAGAGTTGCCCAACCCCATAATTCTCACCATCACAAAGTACAATTTTACCTTTCACCAAATTTTTGTCCAACGTATTCTTGTCACAATATCTGCATTTTCCCAATAAGTTCCATTTTTTTAAATTGCCAACTTTTCTTTTTATAATACTTGCATGTTAGAATGAGAACATAGTTGATACTAATTTTTATTTTTTTGATAATTCGATAGTTAGAGATAGAGGGATTTGAATCCTAATTTTCTCCGTTAAAAATACCATAAAGTGTCAATTGAGTTACAAAACTCTTGACAATTGATACCACTCTTCTGAAGAATAAGGAATATTTTACCTACTAGTTTGATAGATTTATGTACACTTGACTGGCAAATGGTTAAAATTGCTCCTTTTGTCTATATGTATACATAAAAAAAAGTTAAAGCTTAATTAAAAAAAAAAATAAAAAATCGGTTACCTGGAGCCGTAGAAACTATACTTTGTCTGTGTCTTGTTTGGTGCATCTCCACCATAAATTATTGGATACATTTTATTTTTAAGGTCATATGTATTAATTGAAATTCCCTACACATGATGTAAAGAAATTATTCAAATTAGTTTGCAGTTTATTTGTAAACCATAGGCTTTACACATGAAGGAAATGGTTAGCTCAGCACTTAAAAATTGAATGAAACTCCATATCTCACATTCAGTGTTTTACTTTATATTTCATTAATTACCCTATATCATGTGCCTATAGTGGTTCCAGTTAGCTCAATAAGTAAAGTTTCTGATAGTTGAATAAGAGATCTGGGATTCAATCTCCGCCTAGACCAAAAACTGATTGGTGTCTTGGTATGATAATATCGCTATCATCAGGAGCGAACGCAATAAGTTGAAACTCTCTCTCAAAAAAAAAAAAAATATCATGTGCCTATATTTTTTTCTATCTTAATTTGTTGTTACTTTATGAGGAAAAATTAGAGATGTGTGGTAGGCTGCAATTGGTGAAGTATAAAATAGCACACTAAAGAGTGGGATATAGGAACTTTTTCTTACGTATTAGCGTTTTATTAATGTTATTATTTAAAAAAAAAAGCATAAAATCTTTTCTAACATGTCAAATAATAATAATAATAATCTCTAGGTTTCACTACAAGTGTTCTATTTTATACTTCATCAATCACATTTTATTACTTTTTTTTTTAAATCCTTAGAAATAACTAAAGTTTACAAGGGAAAGGCATGGAAGTGAAAAAGTAAAAGTAGAATAAATTATTTTGATTACCTCAAATTTCTTCTTGTTACCTAATTGGACCTCGGTGAAGAACTTTCGGTCTATGGTGCTTGCAGCCACAGAAAGAGACCATGGGGCGAAGCTTGTGAGGGTTGCTAGATTTGGACCTCCGTTACCAGCAGAACTTGATGTCAATATTCCATTTCTCATAGCATGAAAGGCACCAATGGAAATTGTATCTGTAAAATAGTTCTTGGGATATCCTCCAATGGAAATAGATATAATGTCAACCCCATCAGCAATGGCATCATCGAATGCTGCAAGAATATCAGCATCATTACAGCCAAAATACCAACATACTTTGTACACAGCAATACGTGCTGATGGAAGCCCTCCTCGTGCCGTTCCCAAACCAATGCCTTTTACGCTGGCCTTGCTCACTAATAGCTTGTTTGGGAGTTAAAAAAAGGAGGGAGAGTAGAGTAGAGGGAGGGAGAGTAATTCAATTACCTTGTTTGGAAGTTTTTTAAGGAAGGAGGGGGAGGGATTTGGAGGGGTTTCAACTACCTCCAACTCCTCATTTTTAATTCCTCCAAATTGGAGAGATTTGGAGGGAGAGTAGAGTAGATAAGTTATTGGCCAAATGAATTTCCTAATTTACCCTTTCTAAATTAACAAAATTACTCTTTCTAAAGGGCTAATTACCCCCTTCCCCCTCCTTAATTTTAAAAACATCCAAACAATGTACATGGAAATCATTCCCCTCTACTCTCCTCCCCACTACTCTCCTTCCCTCTACTTCCCTCTACTCTCCTTCCTCTCTAAACTTCCAAACAAGCCATAAGTTCCCAGCTGCTATTGATGCAACATGTGTTCCATGGCCTACTGAATCTCTTGGAGAACGAATATCTCCTTTTGCAAAAAGTCGATCACTACGGTAATATTTTGCTCCAATGATTTTACTGCATTAATTATAACCACATTTGTTAGTTGTACTATTGTCTCTAAATTTATGTGCTTGGCATAACATTTTTCACAAACTTTTTCCTCTGTCGCTAACATGGCTTTTTGTAATTGGAACAATATTATGTTCACTTGCTCTTGCTCCACTATTAACATCAATTTCATTATTCACTAATTACAACAAGCCATGTCAGTAATTTATAAAATAAAATACAAAACGCAATAGATGAATGTTAAAGATATACTTGTTGCAAGTGAAATTAGTTGAGGCCTGGCATTTGCCCTTCCATTTGCTAGGTGGTGGACCAAATCCTTTGTCATTAAAGCTATCAGACTCCGGCCAAATTCCAGTGTCGAAAACGCCTATAATGACATTGCTCTCAGTTGTTGGTCTATCGACTTGCTTAGGAAGGCCAAGGAAGTCCCATGACCTTGTTGTATGGAGCTCTTTTTTCTCGTTAGGGAACACCGACACTACCCCATCCATTCCTACATATTCATTTTTATATCATTTTTTTATGAATTCCTTTTTTTTTTTTTTTTGGAGTGGGGGGGGGGGGGGGGGGGAATTGTGATCAGGTTCACCCACCAGCCATTTTTTGAGCTTCTTGCTCAGTTAGCTCTACTGCAAATCCATGGAAACTCCTTTTGTAGCTATATAGCAAAGATTCTGAGCCAATATGGCTGAAAGCAGGCATAAGCATTTTGACAGATTAATACCTAGAAGGATTACAATGCCTGATAACTTTAACCGTATTATTATTTAATTGAGATCTCGTTAACTTTTTTTTTTTCGAACTTTTTTTTGAATCTAATGGATTAGTTAAAAAAATCATATTTATTTAAATTAAAAATTTGCTAAAATCATTGAAATTGAAAATAAAATAATAGCTAATAATTAAAATGGAAAAATTAACTCGTATTGCATAAAGTACGTTGTTTGAGATTAATATTTTATCAAAACAGAAAATGAAAATGGAATTTTAACAGGGGTAGAGTTTCAGACTATTTGAGACTTTGGTAATAAAATTTTATATATAATAAATTATATTAATAATTTTAAGGTAAAACTACCTGACAAAATTATGCTGAATGTGCAACATTAATTTATATTGAATCACATAATAATAATAATAATAATAATAATAATAATAATAATAATAATAATAATATAATCATGATATAAGATTCTAAAAAAACAAGTGACAGAGATATAAATACTGAGACTCCACCTTTTTTTTCACTAACTATAACATGACAAAAACTTATCGTAACAAAGAAATTCAAGCATCATATAGCAAGTTTATGGTGGTGCCATTATACTACTTTTATAACCTGCCGATGACATCTTGTAGCATGCTTGTGTAATGGGATGATGTGGAAACCTCATCCATCATGTTGCCCATATACACAATATAAGCCTGCGTGCACAATATCACATCATATCAAGAAAATAAAGTCTGTTTAAATCATGCTTAAAAGTCTTCTCTTTCATTATGAGAGCATTTCACTTTATTCTCTACTAGTCATAGTTTGCTACACAATTTTTTCTCTCTTTAAGAAATAGACAAAGTTTAAAATTAAAGGGAGAAAAAAAAAAAAAAATCAAATACTGCATACCATAGGTCAATTGGTGGGGATAGAGCTAAGGGAGTTGGGTGGGAAGACCAAGGGGGCCATGACCCCCTAGCTTTTCAAAAATTTCCTTAACACTAAACCTATTTTAGAATTTAGCCCAATAAAATTAAACTTGGCCCCCTAACAATATCCTTAGCCTCCGTTTGGATAGCGTTTAAGTCTATGTTTTACGTGTTTTGATGCGCGTCTCAGCTACTATTCATGGCCCCCATAATAGTAAAAAACATAAATGAAAATATAATAAGCAAAACGGTGCGTTTTGAGTTCTAAATGGCTTTTGTTCATGGCCCCAGACACCCAAAAACGCAGGCACACCAAAAAAAAAAAAAAAAAAATCAACTAACTTATAAATTATTTTGCTACAGTGTTTTCAGTTTTCAGCAAAATAAGCGGAATTTAAACAGACCCTAAGTATTTTTTTTTTAATTTTAAAGCCCAAATATCAATCCAACAACAAAAATTAAACAATTGGCATATGGAAGCCCAAACATTTATCAAAAATTTATTAAACCCATCATATTCATATCGTCAAAATCTCCCTCCCCAAAAAAGTCAAAATAAATAAATAAGGAGAGGAAAAAAAATGCCCAACATTAAAGCTGGTCCAATCACTTTAGAAAGTAAATAAAGTAACTAAAGTACGGTGCTAAAATATTATAATAAAGTTTTTCTAAAAAATATATATTAGATTGAAGTTGGTTAGTTACTGGTTGCTAGTTGTTGATTGAGCATTCAATTTTGATTTCCTTAATTTAATAGCAATGTTATATACATAAAAAATTTAATAATATTTTTCAAAAAAGTTGAGTTGACAAATTTTGGGTAGGTCTCGTATGGGTTTATCACTAACATTAACAATTTGTATTGTCAACAATTGTGCAATTTTTTGTCATTTTTTTTGTATGGTATTTATAGATTTTCCCTTTTTCTAATGGTTGCTAACATACTAAATATTTAATAAAAATAATTGAGCACTTGTTTTTAGTTTGACATCTTTATATTAAAGAGACAAAGAACATTTCTAGACATAAATAATTAACTTAGCAATACTAATATTAACAACAATCTTAATTATAGCAACAATTGACTTTGGATATTTTGTTTTCTGTATTTTTTTTTTTTACCTAGCAAGTAGCAACCATAATTAATCTGGGTAACAATACATGTAATGTATTAAAAAACAATCATTTTGTGTTTTTTTTAGTTTATAAATTGCAAATATTGAATGAGTGTTATTTTGAACTTTTATGAATTTTTTTATTCATATTCTTCCCTCAATTGAAATTTTGGCTCCCTCCCTAATTAATGCAACTATAAATTAAGCGAAAAAGCATAATTTACCTTTCGATCATTCTGAGAAGTTGAGCGACCAATAAGCAGAGTGGAGACGAAGCTAAGAAGGAGAAGCACTAAAAGACTAGTGGTTTTGCCTGCCATTGGAGGGTCAGGTAGCTATAAACCTGGCTAGCCTGTTATAAATATTATCTGCACAAAAGGCTTCGGCTCAACTGAAACTCCAGCCCTTTCAAAACACCATTGAACCTCATGTATTATCCATAGAGGTCAAGTATAGCCATAACTCCTCCAAGTAGTTCAAAAAATCGAGAATTTAAGGAAAACTAATAGTTTAACCTTGGTTTATAGCGATATTGTGCCCCAGGGTACGTGGAAATAGTGGCTGCCAATGGTGGGAAGATGTAGTAGTGACATAGCCAGCCAAGTGAGAAGAATATGCGAGTGAGAGATATTGGGGAGGTAGATAGAGCAGAAAAGGACAGGGGGTAGTTTCTTGTGGGAGAGCTTGGGCTTCAAGTTGGCAAAATATCTTGGGTGTATTTATACTAAGCCGCCCCTTCAAAATTCATTATTGAATGTACTAACATTCAATAATAAGTGAAACTGAAAGAAACTCAAATTAGAATTTCAAATTAGAGTTTCAATTTTGCGTCATGTGTTCTAAATTATTTATTCTTAAAGAGTTTCATTTCTTAATTTTAGAATCAAATGTGAGACTACATCATAAATATTCATCTAAGTGAGTTAATTATCAAATACAAAAACCAAAGAGTCTAAAATAAATGAATCATAAAAAAAAAGTATTTCACAATAATTTAAAAAAAACATGGAAATTTACATTTTATATTTAAAGAGTTAACAAAATATAAAAATGACTATCAATAGTATTTAAATTATATATATAAATTATATTATGCATCTTATTGTATATCTTTAAGTGTATCAATGCATGGAGTTACAAGATATCCATGCATATGCATGTGGTTACAAGTTAGTATATAATAATAGATAAAGCAGAGAGAAAATCCAATTAAATTTCAATTGAAATTTAATTAGAGTCTAATTTTGCGCCACGTGTCTCATCTAATCTAAATTATAGAATTTTGTGCCAAGTTAAGTTAGTGAAAATAAAATTGAATTTCAATTAGAGTTTAATTTTGCGACACGTGTATCATCTAATCTAAATTTTTAAATTTTGTGCCAAATTAGTTAATTTAGTGTAGAAAACGAGAAGTCCAATATAAACCATAAAAAACATAGAGTCATGCTAACGAGTGCCCTTAGGGCATTGGTTAAGGATCTATTTTAGGAAAGTTTTAACATCACTTTTATGGGAAATGAAAAAAGTTGTCAAAACATTAATTGCTTTTTTTTCTTTCCCCATAAAAACTTTCTTTAAATGGATTATTAAATAATGTCCTAAGGGCATTCGTTAGCATTTCCCAAAAACATAATCATATAACTAAAAAAAATTCAAATTTATAAGTCATCTATATATATATATATATATATATATATTAATAGGTAAAACTTAGAGAAAGTTGAATTAGAGTTTGAAATTATAATCCAATTTTGCACGTGTCTAAATTTATGTAGGGACCATAATTATCCACTTAAGCACGTGCCATGTGTTTACTTAAGTTTTTTAATATTTGTGTCAAGTGAGTTAATGAGTGCAAAATACTAAGAATCTAATATTAATGAACTATAAAATTAAAAAAAAATTACATATACTCAATAAAAATCACCACATGTTTCTCAAAAAATAAATAAAATAAAAATCACCACACGTTCTATCTTATTAAAAATTAGAAGAAAAAAAATGATCCTAAGTAGTATTAAATTTAGGTAAGAATTTTAATATGTGACTAATTATATTTACTTTAAAAAAATTATTTGACTAATTAGCTATATTTTATGATAAAAATTGTGTTTAATTTTAAATGTATCTATACGTATACATGAATGCATGTGTTACATTTTTTTTTAAATAATAATTTGACTAATTATTTATATTTTTATAATAAAAATTTTGTTTAATTTTAAATGCATCCTTGCATTTGCATGGAGTTACATGCTAATTCTCTATAAAACTAAAAATAAAGTGTGAATTTTAATTTCTTCTTCTTTGAAATTTTTAGTTTATATGTTCAAAAAAGAAATTAATCCAAGTGTCTTCCAAGATTAGATATGTAACAATGACAAAAAAAAAAAAAAAAAAAACACCAAAACCTTAATCTGAAAGATTAGATATGGAGCCCCAATAAAAATGAAATTGTGAAAGACAATAAACAACATTAACTTTAATTAATTAATTATATATATATATATGTATATATAATTAAAGCCAAAGCTAAGAAAAAATTTAATTAGATTCCAATTATTATTTAATTTTGCACCATGTGTCTTAGAGAGAGAGAGAGTAAAACTTATCTATAACTTAAAAAATGTGTAACTATTACATTAAGTATAATTTTAATACATATGTGTGTAATTACAATTGTTTTTAATTATACCGTATATATGCACTGTTATATACTAGTAAAATATAATAACTAGCTCGTAACCACATACATACGCATTGACGTCTTCAAGAATAAATACAACTAAATACATATTAAACTTTCATAATTTAGTTGAATTCTACCGATAGGTCCGATACTTGTTTTTGAATTTTTGTTAACTCCAAAAATCTTGTAAAGATATTATTTGGAAACGTACACAAAACGTTTATCCATAATTACTCCATTTTGGGGGGAAAGAAAAATTAATTTGTTTACCAATATACATACTTTCCTTTCTTTTCTTTATTTTTTCTATTAAAGAAAAATTGTAGGGGGTGACTTGTCCAAGGAAGACCTTGCCTAGGTATGACCATTAACCATCACAACACCTATTCATTGAGTAACCAATGTCTGCAGAATCTAAATAAGAGATTGGGAAATGGAGGACCGGGGACCATAGATACTCATCCAATGGGTTCAGCCATCGCATAACCTCAAAACTATATATTAGAGGCGCAGTATTGTCTGTGGGTGCTTGAAAACCAAATTTATGTATTAAGGATTGTGATAGTCTATAGTGATACCTTAGTCGTGTCCGATGTCTATAGTTTGAATCTCACCTCTCTTTAATCTCCTCCTCCTAATTAAGTCCCCCACAATATACCTTAAACAAATTTAAAATTTATATTACAACACGTAATATGTCCTCTTAATTTAAGGCTTCAATATCACTATACATAACTAGATAATTAGATTACGTACTAAAAAAATTTATCTTAAGAAGTTATTAATATATCAAGAACAAATAAGTTTACACAGTTGCTAATTCTGTAAAAGTTTGTGTATTAGCCGTGCTTGTAATAAACACTATCTACAATTATATCCTCCAAAAAGCGACATCTCCAACAACTAACCAAAAATGCCGAAAGTATTTTAAGGCAATAAATTGTGGAGGCAGAAAAGTCTACGCGAAGACCGAGTAAACCCACACTTAACAAATTTCCGACGTTGATAGGATTTATAAACGAGACACTTAACAAATACATTGCATACCTATGTTACCTGTCAACATTTTTTTATCACAATACTGGGCCATGACACGACTTGTGTCATACTGTCCAAATCATAAATTATTAATAATAGAAAAAAAGTTATAAATTAATATAAAAATAACAAACCATTAATCACAATCTAACATATAAAATAGTTATTTTAAAAATTATAACCATTTATGTGATACTAGAATCCGATCTCTCCTATCCTATTCCTTAGTCCTAAGAGCAGTCTAGTCAATTTATGTGATACTCTTTAGTCCTAAGAGCAGTCTAGTCAATGTTGTTCACTCAAAGTGTACATGAGAGAAATGGATATTTTAAAGGTAGGAACTGAACTTGGGCCAAACTAAAGAGTCTTCTCGTCCCAAATAGCTTCACAAGTCAAGCCCGCCAACAAACTAATTAATCTGTCCGAAGCCAACACTAACAATCTTCCGATCTTATCTCAAATAGTAATTTTAAAAATAATTTTCTGTTTTCCAATTACAGAAAATTGCAGGCCCCAAAAGAAAAGTGTAGCAAAATACAGTAGTAAAATAATTTTTAGATATGTAAATAGTACCCTTCGACCTATTTTTAATGAAAAAATAATAATATATGTTTTTGTATTTAAACCCTTTCGTCTCATGAGTTCCAGTTAGCTCAATTGGTAAAGTCTTTGATGGTTGAATAAGAGATTTGTGGTTCAATTCCTGCCTACACTAAAAACTGATTGGTATCTTGGCCTGATGATAAAGAGATATCATTAGGAGCGGACGCCATAGGTTGAAAATCTCTAAAAAAAAAAAAAAAAAAAAACCCATTTCTCTCTCTCTCGAGCTCCCTTCATCAGTGGGCGAATTAGGTTGGGCTTCTTGGGTGTTTTGTGGCAGGACTGGGTTGTTGGGAATTGCAATGGTGAGACGCAATTCTCTCTCTCTCTCTCTCTCTCTCTCTCTCTCTCTCTCTCTCTCTCTCTCTCTCTCTCTCTCTCTCTCTCTCTCAACACCAAAACGACTTGAGATTTTAATTAGTATTTATAATAGTATCTATCCCACACATTTTACAAAATAAAAAGTAAAACTATATTTCTTTTTTGTTAAATTTTATAAATAAACCAAGATATTTGATTCTTTACCTAATATTTAATAAGGGCACAACAGTTAATTACAATCAAGCTGCAAAGGTTTACAACCATTTTTCGTGGTGTAATTTCATTGCTGCTGTCATTCATCTTTATATGAGCATAATACTTCAAAGCTTTTGCTTTATTATTAATATTATTTTTGAATTCAAAGCTTTTGCTTGCTTAATATTGGTAATACATGTTCCATATATAGAATGTCAAAATGCTTCATACAGAAGAATGGGGCTCCTCTCTTGAAATGTGCCATCATCCCAGATTAAAGAAGCAGAGGTTATTTGTCTATCTATTGTTCCTTCAATAGTAAGTGTAAACGATAGCTTTTGTCTAAGACATGTAAATGATAGAACACTAGGGTTCACTTTGATACTAAGTCCAAGCGAGGTGCTCAAAATAGCTTTGTATATGTAGATGTTGATGTTCCAACATTGGTGACTGTTCGATTGAAAACATGACTTATAGAATTTGAGGATGGTGTGGATAGAGCAAAAGAAGGATATTTTAGATCAAAAACTTTTCCATCAGTACCTTTGGGACAACTACTACTGCCTCCGGTAACAACTTGTAATAACTTTGTACTATATCCTTGTCTACACAAAAAAGCTATGTAGTCAAGTGCATCAATATCATATATTAAACCAGGATTTGCACTCTTATGTGGATTAATATTGCTTGCACCATATGTAAATTCAGCTCCAGAGCTCTCTTTAGGACTCATGGGGACAGCTGTAAGTAATACACAAAATTGGTCATGGTTATGGTTTATATTAAAATGAGGATAAAATACAATATTGATACTTAAACTTTAATTTACCAACTATATTAGTTCCTAAAGTTTAAAGTTATATTTTTCAATTCCTAACAAACTTATAGTAATCTTTTTTTTTTTTTATTCAACAACCGTCAAATCTCTCTAATGAAACGATGATGTGACCAAATTAAAAACTAACACATCATCATTCCATTAGACATGTTAGGGACAAAAGATGATCACTTAAAGCTATAGAGACAAAAGAGACACACTTTTGTTAGGGATTTAAAACAATCATCTTAAACTTAAAAAACAAACTAATTAGTTTGGACCAAGATTAGGAACTGAATATAGCTATTACCAGTAGTCATAAGAGCTGATTTGATAGCCGCAGGTGACCATGTGGGGTGGAAAGATTTGATGTAGGCAGCCACCCCTGAACCATGAGGGACATTATATTATATGACAATGCTCTCTTATCAAATACCTGTTAGCAATACCTGCATTTTTCCAATAAGTTCCATTTTTTTTAACTACCAACTTTTCTTTTATAATACTTCCATGTTAGCATACTCTTTTTTTTTCAATAATTCGATATTTAAGTGGATGAATATGAATCTTAAATGTTTTCATTAAAAATACTAAAAAGCTTCAATTAAGTTATAAAGCTCTTCCTTCTCAAAAAAAAAAAAAAAAAAAAAGTTATAAAGCTCTTGATAATTGGTACCACTCTTTTGAAGCATAAGGAATTTTTCACCTGCTAGTTTAATACAATTTCTACCATTCATCTCAAAAAAAAAAAAAAAAAAAAAAACCTTTAAATTGCTCCTTTTGTTTGTGAGTAGTTCTAAGACTACAAATTATTCCACAACTTTTTTGTTTCAACTCTAACGTGGCAAACTGTAAATAATTAACTATCACTTATTAATAGACCCACAATTTTTTCTTCACAAATCATACTTTATCACATTACAATTATAGCAAAGAAGTTGTGTAATTTTTTTGTAGTACTAGAATTTTTTATTTTGTATATGTATATATCAAAAAAAGTTAAAGCTTATTTAGATTTTCCTTTTTTTTTTTTTCAATTACCTGGACATGGATGAATCATACTCTTCTGTCTTGTTTGGTGCATCTCCACCATAAATTATTGGATACGTTTCATTTTTGAGGTCAAAGGTATTAATTGAAATACCCTACACACGAAGAAAAGAAATTCTACAAATTAGTTTGCAGTTTTATTTTTATACCATAGGCTTTACACATGCAATATGACACTATTAAGGAAATGGTTCGCTCAACACTTTCAAATAGAATGCAACTCCAATTCTCACATTGAGTGACTAAGTGTTTTACTTTATGTTTCATCGATTACCTTATACTATGTGCCTATATTTTTTATATCTCAATTTATTGTTACTTTCTAAGGAAAAATTAGGAATGTGTGGTAGACTACAATTGGTGAAGTATAAAATAGAACACCAAGATTAGGATATAGGAATTTTTCCTTATGTATTAGCATTTTATTAATGTTATTATTTTTTAGAAAAACAAATTACATAGAATCTTTTCTTATAGGTCAAAAAAAAATATTATTATTATTAAAAAAAATTCCTAATTAAATTCCACAAGGGCATATTAATTACCTCATAGACCTTCTTGTTACCTAATCGGACCTTGGTGTAGAACTTTCGGTCTATGGTGCTTGCAGCCATAGAAAGAGACCATGGTTGAAGCTTGTGTAGACGACTAAATTTCTAGTTCGAAATAAATCAAACAAGTAAAATAGTTTCACAAATGCGAATTTGTATTAATGAATGTGGGGTACAATTCTCTGTGATTACAAAAGAGTGATCCTCTCATTCGATCTTCTTGAAAGATTTGTTTATTGGAATTGTGGTGATGTGATTTTGATTTGAACCTCAAATATACTTCAATTTGGCTGAAGAATGGATCGAAGATCTTTGAAACAGAATTACAAAGAATCTTTGGCTATGAGCTTGTTAGAAATCCTTTGTTCTTCGCTTTCTTCGTGTTCTTCGTGTTTTTGGTGCGTTCTTCGTCTTCGAAGATTTGTGGTGGAAGTTCTTCGGTGCTTTAAAGGCTTGAATCCGTAGAGCTTCTTTGATTTATGGTTTGTTGAGGTTTCTGGAGGCTTTTGACTTTAATTCTAGCAAACTTCAAGATCTAGGTTGATAACTTGGATGATTCTGCTTCGAATATTCTTTGATTTTGAGGTTGAAGTTTTTTGAAGTTCTTGAAGGCTTTGAGGCTTGATTCCTGCAGAGCTTCTGTACTTCTGAGTGCTTTTGAATCTTCTCTGATGCTGTTTATGCTCTAGATGGCTTGGTCTCCCCTCAATGCCTTAGGAAGTCTTCTATTTATAGGAGTTTGGAGGTAGGTAAGCGACACGTGGCAGAGTTTGATTGGTGACACATGTCATAACCTGATTGGACTGCTTGTGTCATCGCTTACACGCGCTAGACTGCTTGTTTCATCGCTTACACGCGCTGATGTGTGATTGGTTTACTTCAATGACACTTGGCAAATTTCTGTTAGTTTCTGAGTAGTGATAGCGAAACTTAGCAGCAGTACGTGGCGCTTTGTAATTGGCTGTATTTTGTGGACTTGGTAGTATGATGTGTCAGCTTGTGATAGGTCGGGAATTTTCCCTCTCTACAAATGCCCCCTTGAGACTTGCTGATGCACACAGTTCCGAAGTGTGGTGCGAGAATGAGTTTCAAAAACGAATTTTTACACTTGACTCTTTAAGTGAAGTACTTGAAGGGGGTGAAGCTTTCAACAAGATGAGGTAATTTCCGAAGAGTAGACCCACCCATATGAAAGGCTTTGATGAGACTGAAAAGGGGTCTGCCAGTATTTGAATGTACTTGCGTGACCGAGCCTTTTCAGCAGAGGTTAAGTTGAAGTAATTTCAAAAGAGTGTTCCATGGTACTTGGAGTGGGTTGGTGAGGCTGAAAGTTATTTGCAAGAAGTTGGATCTGCTTGCAAGAAGTTGGATCTGCTTGCAAGATTGAATCATTTTAGCAGAGGTTAAGTTGAGGTAATTTTAGAAAAGTATTTTGGTTCGTTGGCGGCGATCACAGGGTGTAGAAAATGGGGAAAAGGTGAGGATGTTGGCTGGGTATAGCATGCAGAGCTATGGGACTAGCCTCACGTTTTTAAGAACTCCTGGTGAAGTTATCTCGGAGGAATCTACTTTGGATTATGGCGAGGACATGTGGGAAAGTGGTTGAGTGTGCATGTGTCATTATATCACTCAGGTTAAGTTAAAATAATTTCGCAAGCATATGATTCTGGGTTAGGGGAGATTTTGAAAAGAAGACGATCAAGACGAAAAGGAGATGGTGACTGTGTGAAACATACAACACCATGGAGCTGGTCTTGTACGTCAAGGAATTTCTGGCGTAGATTTTTCTGGGGAATACACCTTGGGATATGGGACCGACTGCATGCTGGGTGGTGAAGAAGACGGGGATGAAGCAAAGTGAATGGGTGAAACACACGACACCATGGTGCTGGCCCTGTACGTTGGGGACTCTCTGGTGTAGATGTTTCTAGGGAGTACACCTTGGGATATGGGATCGACTACATGTTGGGCGAGGTCCGGCGGCAAGTCATCGAATGTGCATGTGTGATGGGACCATGCCGACGGATGTTAAATTGAAGTAATTTCAGAAGAGTACTTTCTAAAATACTTCAAGCAGAATTTAAGTTGGAGTAATTCCAGAAAAGTGTGTTCTGAGGTACTAGCAACGTCGACCTTTGGGTCCCACATTGGTGGAAACATGGAATAAGGCTTTGGTGACCATTTACCAGCTCTAAAGGCTGATCTCTGATGAGCTGGTACCTTAGTGGTCATCGTAAGTGTTGGATGGAAGACAATTTGTAGGATACCCCAACACTTTTTACCATCTTCACCTACTGCCACTTGTTGGAAAAGCATAGAAAAATGAAAGATGGAGCTAACTTGTGATTCTGGTCTTAGAAACCAGCCAAGTTCCTGTTTGTTTCGAACCTCTGCTTTTGCTGGAAGACCAAGCAATTGGAGAGAGACTACGAGAGCCATGAGCTTAGGAACAAATGTCTCTGCTGGACTTAGATGTCCTGGTCAACCAAATCCGAGGAAGCATGGAACGACGATACAAGCCTTATTATGAATAATTTTATGGACAAATGTGGTCGTTAAGGGGAGAAACAAAATTTTTTTGGATCTCAAAACTACAATGATGTTGTGAAGAGGGTTTCTACTGAACCATGAGATGGTTAATTTCAAACTGATTGTGAAGCAATATTGGTTGCTTGGTGTTGAGAATGATGAGGCTATAACGAGAAATGGCTCTGAGAATGAGGGTTTGAAAATTTGAAAGAAGCGAATCTTCATTTCATGATTTAGTGTGTTTTTCTTGATGAGCTTCAATGAATCCGAACCTTTTATTTATAGCGAAGAGACGAAGAATGGTAGATAGGTAGTTGAGAATGGCAGATGAGAGATTTTTGGTGAGAATGGCGGATGAGAACGGTAGGCACTGAATGGGAATGGTAGGTTGGAGACTGGTAGGCACCGAACGGGAGTGGTTGAATTGGTGACCTGAAGTAATTCCCAATTTAGGACACACTTGTGACAGTTCGTCTATTTTTTTGAAAGGGAAGTCTTAATGAAGTCTAAAGAATAATCTTGAGGGAATCCAAACCAAATGGATGAATCTCCAATTTTGATTTTGGGAGCTTAGTTTTGGACACTGCTAGTACTTCGGAGAAGTGGGTCAAATTGGTGGTTTCCAAGTCCAAAACAAATAAGCGAATTTCAAAATCAGAATCTTTGTGAAAATCTGAATAGGACAAGCTTTGCTCGGATATCATGATTCTCAGTCATAGTTCACATTAAAGCCAACAGTTGTAGAATCACACCATTTGAGAAATTTTGGATTCTCAAATGAAGAAATAGACCCCAAAATCGAAATCTACGCGAAAAATTGGGCAAGACAAGCCCTTCTTGAAAATTCTGAATTTTGGTCTGGATTTGTGCAAAAGTCAACTTTTTGGAAATTGAACTATTTGCACGATTTTTGAGTTTTGAATGAAGAAACGGATCCCAAAAACGGAATGTACTCAAAAAACTGAGTAGGACAGGTCCCTTTTGAAAATTTTGACTTTTTGGTCAAAGTAAAAGTTCAATTTGGTTAAAGTTTTTTCTTTCTTTTAGGCGGTTTGGACTGGGTCAGGATGAGCGGGTCAAACTAGGTCGGCTTGAACAAACGGATCAAGCCTGTGGAGGATGATGTCATCCATGACGTCATGTGACTTAAGCATGCGTCAGCGCTTGGTGCGTGAAAGGCGTGAAGGAAGTGCCAGCACGTGTGAAGAAGCAGCTAGCACGTGTGAGCGCGTGAAGAAGCTGAGAGTGGCGCGTGGGAGCGCGTGAAGTTGATGCTGGGATCTCCAAAGCATCTGGTGGCGCGTGTCGACGCGTGGCAGGGCTTCTAGAGTTGATTTTCCTGTGGTTTGTAGATCGAGGGCCGTAGAATCTAGTGGTGAGGTTAGTTTTCTCAATTGGTGATCTGATTTGCACAGATGTGAAGGACAAAGCCGCGGGTCATTGTGAGATTGTGGCAGCGAGTGATGGCGCATGGGGGCTCCGTTGTTGATGATCTTTTCTGGGTTTTGTAGATCGAAGGCCTTAAAAGACTTATGTGGCATTAGCTTTGTGAAATCGTAAACTGATTTGCACAGCTTTTGAAAGACTATTCCGTTGGTCACAGTGAGTTTGTGGCCGCGCGTGGGAGCACGTGGGTAGTTTATTGAGTTTGATCTCCTCTAGGTCTTGTAGCTTGAATTCCTTAGAAGATCTCTGTGGATTCAGTTTTGTGAAATGAGGTCAGGATTTTCACAAGTCTGAAGGAGAAGTCCGCAGGCATTGTTGAACTTGTTGCCATTTTAATCTACTAGTTTTGACAGTGTTTGATATTGGTTAATCAGCAAGTGGCTCTACTTTCAAAGTCGGTAGCATAATTGCTTTAAACAATATGCAAGCTAGAACTTTATCCTAGGTCTAGTGCATCATTTTCTTTTTGATAGCATAAGTGTATTTGAGTCGCAAAATCTGACTTCAAATAATATTTGTTTGCTGGCAGGCTTGCCTAGTCTTTTTTTTTTTTTTTTTTTGTCTATTATCTCAGAAGTTCTCTATATAAAGCCTCCTGGAGCATGCCTTAGTTTGTACCAGCATAGTCTTTAGAGTGGGTAGCATAATACGTAGGGAAATTATGCTTTTTCTTTTTCTTTTTTTTTTATAATTTTTTTTTTCACATGCTTGGTTTGTACTAACCTTTTTTCTTTTGACATACTAGAGATTAAAATTGGAGCTCTCTCTCTTTATAGATTTTTTTTTTTTTTTTTTTTTTGGTTTGGACGTGCCATGAGATTTTCTTCTGACAAGTTCTTTGTTGTTGCTTGTTTTTGTTATGCAGCATGCTTTCCTTGTTCTTTGGGTTTTAGCATCAAGCTTTTCATCAACATTCTTAGCTTGACGTCCATCTTTATTTGGCAATTTTACATTCCATTGAATACAACATTTTTACAGTGATGTTTGTCTCCATATTATCAAATTATTGCCTTGCAACAACAATCTCTTAGCGATATCCATCCTTGATGTTCTCTTAGTAGCAGTCATCTAAGCAACAATGTTATCACCAGTATTCCTGATACAATGATGCTATTACTAGTACTTGACTTTGAAGTTGTACTGGCCTTTGTCTTGGCAATTAAGCTGCACTACCACTCTTCTTTTGCCATAAAGTTGCCTTGACATTTTATTTGCATTGAGGCCGTACCAACATCTATCTTTTCCATGAAGCTACGTTAACCCTTCATCTTTGCCATGAAGCTATGCCAACCTTTCATCTTTGCCATGAAGCAACATTTGCACTTACATCTGCTATGAAGTCGCACCATCATTGGCACTGAAGTCGTGTCAACATTCATTTTTGTCATGAAACTGCACCAACACTTCATCTTTGCCATGAAGCAACATTTGCACTTACATCTGCTATGAAGTCGCACCATCATTTGCACTGAAGTCATGTCAATATTCGTCTTTGCCATGAAACTACGTTAACACTTCATCTTTGCCATGAAATAACATTTGCACTAACATCTGCTTTGAAGTCACTCCATCATTTGCATTGAAGTCGTGTCAACATTCATCTTTGCCATAAAGCTACGTCAACAATTCATCTTTGCCATGAAGCAACATTTACACTAACATCTGCTATGAAGTTGCACCATCATTTGCACTGAAGTTGTGTCAACATTCATTTTTGTCATGAAGCTGCGCCAACACTTCATCTTTGCCATGTAGCAACATTTGCACTAACATCTGCTATGAAGTCGCACCATCATTTGCACTGAAGTCGTGTCAACATTCATCTTTGGCATAAAGCTACGTTAATACTTCATCTTTGCCATGAAGCAACATTTGCACTAACATTTGCTATAAAGTTGCACCATCATTTGCACTGAAGTTGTGTCAACATTCATTTTTGTCATGAAGCTGCGCTAACACTTCATCTTTGCCATGAAGCAACATTTGCACTTACATCTGCTATGAAGTCGCACCATCATTTAGAGGCAACATAGCTTAGACATCAAGGGTGCATAACATTGTAGCCAGACATCAAGATTGCAAAGACATGATGCGAAACGACACCACTCAAAAGGGAGATGAAGTGGTTCAAATTTCAGAGCTATGAAGTGACACAACTTAGAAGAGAGATGATGTAACTTAGAATTGCAAGGTACAAGAAGATGCCCCCAGGAGATAAGTGATGCAAAACATACATCAGAAATGTGGGAGAATGTCCATAGAAGATGGGCAATGTCGTGCAGACTTCATTTAGTCTTTATCTTCGACTACAACGATCTTTGATTATCCTATTAAACAGTTGACTGTCTTTAAGCAATGCCATACCAACCAAAGGTCCATCCCATTTTGAAGTGAACTTATTGCTTGTACGATGAGTTGTGATGATAGGTCTTCGAACGGCGAGGACTAAGTCACCTACTTGGAATGATCGTGGTTTAATTCTTTTATTGAATGCGCTTGAAAGACGAGCTTGATAGCACTCGAGGCGTTGTTGGGCCTCAAGCCTTTTCTCATCAAGTGCCTCTAATTCTTGCAATCTGAGTTTGGCATTTTCTTCTTCAGTCAATCCTTCTTGAATGGCAATCTGTAATGATGGGATTTGGTGTTCTAAGGGAAGGACAGCTTCCACTCCATAAATAAGAGAATATGGCATTGCTTGAGTAGGCGTTCGAAATGTTGTTCAATATGCCCATAATGCTTCTCCGATTCTTTTGTGCCAATCTCGTTTTGTTTTGGATATCACCTTTTTTAACAAACTGCCAAGTGTTTTGTTAAAGGCTTCAGCTAATTCATTTGCCGGGGCATTGTACATGGAGGAGTTGTATTGTTTAAATCCAAACTTCTCATATAGCTCCGTCATTAGCCTATTCTAAAACGGCTTGCCATTATCAGTTATGATATACCGAGGGACACCATACCGATAGATCAAGTGAGTTCAAATGAAATTGACCACCGTTTCTTTCTTCACTTCCCTAAGAGGCATAGCTTCTGCCCATTTCAAGAAGTAATCAGTTACATCCAAGATATACAAATGGCCACCAGATGACTTTGGTAATGGCCTTATTGCATTAAGTCCCCATGCATCAAAAGGCCAAGAAGCTACAGTCGGGTGTAGAGGTTTTGGTGGCAGGTGGATGAAGTTTACGTGATACTGACATGCTTCACACTTCTTAGCATACTCCAAGGAATCTTGCACTATCGTACGCCAATAGTAAACCATTCGTTTGATCCTGTAGTGTAACTTGGGACCTGATTGGTGTGCACCGCATATTCTAGAATGAGCCTCTTCTAAGGCTTGTTTAGCCTCTTCCTCTCCTAAGCATTGGAGAAACAAACCATCAAAGGAACGGCGGAAGAGAGTGTCCTTATAGTAAATGAATCGAGCAGCCCTTCGTCATACTTCAGTCTTGTGGCGTATATCATCCGGGAGTCTTCCATGTTGAAGGTACCCAATGATCGTTTGTCGCCAATCTTCTTTTTCAACAAGGCATATAGAAATGATGTTGGCTTGCTCTTCTTCTTCTTTTTCTTCAACTAAGAAAGGTACCACCCACCTTTGGGAAACAGCAACTTTGGCTGTCTCTTCTTGGAATAATGCTAAGGTAGTAGCCAAATTAGCTAACGCATCAGCCTGTCCATTCTCATTCCTTGGTATATGCTCCAATGTGATGGCCATAAAATTTTCTAGAAACTTCTTCGCATATTTGCAATAAGGGATAAGGTTTTCTTTCTTGACATCATACTGCTCCAAGATTTGGTTGATAATTAATTTGGAATCCCCAAAGATCTTAAGTTGCGATATGCCCATCTCAATGGCCATTTGTAGACCAATAATCAAAGCTTGATATTTAGCTACGTTGTTAAATAAAAGTTCACTTAACGAGAACGAGTATAGAAGTATTTGCCATTGTGGAGAAACAAACACTACACCTGCCCCCCGCTCCTTCTTGACGTGCAGCCCCATCGAAAAATATCATCCACAATGGCATTACTTCAATGAAAAACACGTCTTCATCTGGGAAATCATCGGAGAACTCCCAATTAGATGGAACTGGGTGATCAGCTAAGAAATCTGCCAATGTTTGTCCTTTGACAGCTTTTTGTGGGACGTATGCAAGGTCATATTGTTGTAGTAGGACTGCCCATCGAGCTATACGACCCGAAACCACTGGCCTGGAGAGGACATATTTAATTGGGTCCACTTTTGCTATTAAACGGACCGTATATGCTTGCATGTAGTGCTCCAGTTTGTTTATGGCAAAGAAAAGAGCGAGACACATCTTTTCGATAGGAGAATAATTTAATTCAGCCCCATTGAGAGTTCAACTTAGATAATAAAGGACTCTTTCCTTCCTCTCTTTATTTTCTTGTGCCATAAGAACACCTAGAGACTTTTATTGTGCCACGATGTACAGCACCAAAGGCTTTCCTGGGATAGGAGCACCTAAGACTAGAGGATTAAGTAGGTATCTTTTGATGCGTGCAAAAGTATTGCTACAAGCTTCATCCCATTCAAAGTGCACAGCCTTCTTCATCAATCTATGGAAAGGTTGACATCAACCAGCCAAGTTCGAAATAAATCATCGTATGTAGGCTAATTTTCCTTACAAGCCTCTAAGTTCTCGCAGATTCTTAGGCTCTTGCATTTTCTGGATAGCTTCGATTTTAGACTAGTCAATTTCAACACCACGGTGCCTTACAATGAAACCAAGAAATTTCCCAAATGTTACACCAAAAGCGCATTTGCAGGGATTCATTTTAAACTGATACTTTCTTAGGCGTTTGAACACAGATTGCAGATCTGCCAGATGGTCTTCCCTCCTTTTTGTTTTAACCACCAGATCATCAACATAACACTCCACGTTTTTATGAAGTACATTATCAAAGATCTTTTGCATAACCCGTTGATAAGTAGCACCAGCGTTCTTTAGTCCAAAAGGCATCACTTTGTAACAGTAAATGCCCTTAGGAGTACGAAAAGCTGTAAGCTCTTCATCCTTAGGATTCATTCGAATTTGGTTGTAACCTAAAGAACCATCCATGAAAGATAAAGCTTCATAACCAGTAGTGGCGTCAACCATGACCTCAGTGATGCATAATGGGAAATCATCCTTGGGACATGCATTGTTCAAATCACGGACGTTAACGCACACCCGAATTTGTCCATTCTTCTTTTTAACAGGGACAATGTTAGCGATCCATTCTGGGTACTGTACTTCACGAATGAAGCCCGCCTCAATTAGCTTATTGACCTCAGTTTTTATTTGAGGGATAAGCTCCGGTCAAAAGCGTCTTTGGCGCATGCCCTTCCTTACTGCCAAATGGTGTAGGGCAATACCTGGATTGAGCCCAGGCATTTCTTTGTAAGTCTAAGCAAACACATCTTTATATTCTCTTAGGAGCTTGAGGTATCCTTCTTCTTCTTCAGGAGTGAGAAGCGCACTGATGAAAGTTGGTCGGGGTTCTTCAATAGTTCCTAAATTGATCTCTTTAAGTTCATCAATTGTAGCCGGTACTCCATCTTCCAAGGCTAGGGGAGCTTCATTGACCTCTTCATTGGTTGCTTCAGCATCTGAAAGTGTACCTTCTTCTATTGTAATATGAAACGAGGATGATACTTCTTCAATTTGCTCATTGCGTAAAAATGATTTTCCTGTGTGTACAATTGTTCACCTTTTGACTTTGAGCGATCCTTCAGTGCTAATGTCTAGGGTAAAGTTACACTTCATGCGTGAAGGAATGCTACTGCGGATCTCATCATTAGCTTTCTTCTCCCCTTGAACCTTAAAGTTTATTGAATTTTGAGGATGACTATCAACAAGCCCTCTTGTTGCCCCCAATCGATCAAAGATTGATTTACAACCAAGAGTGTCTCGATTTTGTGTTAAGCAAGTTGTACTTAACCTATCGAACACTGTGATTCGTGATGATGAGGCCTCGATGCGATCGAACATTGAGACGCGCGATGAAGAATGATCTTCTCTTTGATTTGAACTTTCGCCGACCTCCACTGTTATGAATTGGGAACTTGAAGCATTGCTTCTTCTTTTTATCCATATTTGAGCCGGTTGTTCTGGAGTATAACCTAATCCGGTTTTTGGGATAGGAATTCTATGCCCTTCAAGATGCATTTTCCTTTGTGTTTTGCTAAGGCCATGCATCTCTTCTCCGGTGGCTTCTGGAATTAGTTTCCCTAGGTCCCCTTGTTTTGAGAAGTCGTAGCCTGCTCTAGCTAACAGCCTATATGCCTTTGGGTCGAACCATTCTTTCGTCCGTTCATTTGGTAGAACACCATGCTCTGTCAGACTTTGTGAAGACCACACGAATCCATTTAGTGGCTTCGAGGGCAAAGGATTTGTGGATGAAGTTAAAGGCATGACACAATTTTCTTTCAATATGGCTACATCCTCCATCGTGAGCTTTGCAGGAGCCCTTCCTATGTCTTCTGTGGATTGAAGGCATTTTGCGAATGGTGATTGTCCATTCTTGCGGCATGATAATGGTACATAACGGAGGAATGGAAGGCTATTAGAAGGATTTGAAATTTTCACTCTCATTGAATTACTGGTAGATTCACTAGAATGATCATTCCCATATTATGGACCTTCCTTCGGGGAAGGAATATCCTTTCTAGTGATGAATTTAACATGCTTCTTTTCACCCTACTTGCTTTTTATGGATGGAATCTCAACTGGGAGGACTTCACTAGGAATGTCATCTTCTACATAAAATTTCGCGTCAGCAAAGTGAGCTTGAGTCTCAGTGAAGGGCTTAAAATTGGCATTGACCTTTTGTTATTCCTCTTTGAAAGAACTTGAAACATTGATGCAAAGTTGACGGCACTATTCTATTTCCATGGATCCATAGACGTCCTAATAATATGTTGTAGGTTGTCTTGGCATCAATGACATGGAACAAAACGTTGCTTGTTAATTCTCCAATGATTAATTCCAAGTGTATCATGCCAATTATGCGTTGTTCTTCTTGGTTAAAACCTTGAATGACCAAACGACTATGCGATAATTCCTCCATAGTAAGACCAAGTCGTCTCATTGTCATTTTTGGTAGAATATTAACAGCTGAACCTCCATCAATGAGGATACGATCGATCTTTTGTTCACGAGCATAACCAGAGACAAAAAGTGGACGATTGTGGGGCTTAGAGCCTAACAACAGAACCTCGTCAGTGAAAGTTAAGTCTGGAAAGCATGCATAACATCCCTGTGCTTGTTGAAGCGTACTGGTATAAGGGGTGTACATCTCTGGCTTTTTAAGAGCTTAGGTGAGCACCTCTTTTAGTGAGATGGAGGATTGCGAGGGTTTGACTTCACCAACCTGAGATTGGAGTTCCTTTAAAGATGACAAAGTCTCATTTGGACCACCATGGTCCACATCCTCCTTTTCGTCAAAAATTTCGTGACGAGAGACCGTGTGAACTGCCTCTGCTAAGTTATTTTGAAAGAATTTTCTCGGGAAGAATTCTTCCAATGTGATGAGCTTTCAAGGTTTTTGGGTTTGTGCCAAATCGTCATACATTTGTGTTCCCGGTCTCTTTTGCCTCTTATTACTCCTTCTTCTTGACCAAGCCTGAATCTGGCTTTGTGCTTTTCTAGACTCTTGGGTGATCAGATGAAGAGGGAATGCTCGTTTCTTCTTCCATCTCTTGCAAGTAACCATCGTACAGCCTTCTTCCTCATCCACTATTGACCGTTTATCCTCATTTAAGTTATAATTAGATGCTTTTTGTGAAAGCTGAACTTGAACAGGTTCTAGAAAACCAAACTGGATGAGCGTGGCATTTACACCATGCTTAGTAGTTGGAGACATGCAACTAGGTAACACGCAAGCAAATGTAGCAAGGTTTGACTGAGCAACATCATTAAAATCCAAGTCGATTTTCCTTTCCTTGGCTAGCTTCATGATGAGCTCTTTAAGAACAAAGCATTTTTGGATTGGATGGCTTATGATGCGATGATACTTACAATAGTTCGGGTCATCAACTTTACCTATCTCTCCTGGTTGTTTGCATTCTGGCAATTCAATTAATTTCAACTTGAGCAGTTGTTATAGCATTTCGGGCATATCACCATCTAGGAAAGGATACACCTTTTGTTCCCATTCCTTAAGTGATGAGCGACGCATCTCACGTCGTTGGCCTTCCTCAGGCCTCTTCTTATTGGCCTTCACTTTTCTTGTTGAAATTTTGACTGGGGCAGGGTTGATATTCATTGAGTCTTTTATATTACCTTCTGCATTCTTGTCAGTTTTCCTTATTTCTAGTCTTCCTTTTCTTTCCTCAGGTACCGGAGGTTTTGTATTTCCATGGCTGGAGATACTCAATTCCATGTCATGTGCATGAGTTGCTAATTCTTCAAACGTTTGAGTCTTTATCCCTTGAAGGACGTACAGAAGTCCTCAATGCATGCCTTGGATGCACATTTCTACAGTAAATATTTCAGAAAGTCTATCCTTGCAATCTAGACTCAAAGAACGCCACTGATTGATGTAATCAACGACAGACTCATCTTTCCATTGCTTGGTATTGGTAAGTTCCATCATACTTACTGTACGACGGGTGCTGTAGAATCGGTTGAGAAACTCTCTTTCAAGTTGTTCCCAACTATCGATTGATTCAGGTTCTAAGTCTGTATACCAATCAAAGGCATTCCCTTTTAGTGAACGGATAAACTGCTTTACAAAGAGGCCTCCTTGGGTCCCTGCATTCTCACAAGTTTCTACAAAGTGAGCAACGTGTTGCTTAGGGTTTCCTTTACCATCAAATTGCAAGAACTTAGGGGGTTGATACCCATTCGGCATTCTCATACTGTCAATGCACTTAGTCTAGGGTTTCGAATATATGAGAGAACTTGTAGAAGAACCTCCATATTGTGCTCGAATGGTGTTTGTTATCATGTCATGTAGTTGTTGGATAAATATCGAGGCCATTGAGGTGGAATGTCCGTGTTGAGAGGTGCCTTCACCTCCTTTTCCCTTATCTACCCTAGCGTTTTCTCCTTTCAAGCTAAAGCCAGGTGGGCGCTTAAGGTCAAGATTTGATTCACTAGAATCTTGTACCTCTAGTTTGTTCATCAGGATTGCAATTTGGACATCCTTATCTTCAAGTACTTTTGTGAGAAGGGTGACCCTTTGTTCCATTTCGGCCATTTTTTCTTCCATGGTAGAGGTGTTGGCCATCATCACTGGCATGACCTCTAGATATGATGGAGAAAATGATGAAACAGGATGAGTCAACGGTACTTCATTCCTTAAGATTCTCATCATGGGTGAAGAGCCGAAAGAAAAGGTCTTTTTTGTGAATGATTCATTATCGATCTCCAAATCTTTTGAGACAAATGAATCCTTGGGGGTAGTTTCCCTATTTGCAAGAAAGTCTACAGAGATGACAGTATGAGGTTTGCTTTCTTTGGTTGCTTGGGGTTGAAGTTGGTCAAGTGCCTTGGATCGACTACGAGTGACTAGGCTGACATAATCATCGGCAGTGGAAGCATCAACCACTGACTTTCGGACATTCTTGCGAGAGGCCATCGAAGCTGGTAGCAAATCGAATTTCTTTTCTTTTGAAAGAGAAAGAGATGAGAGACAAAGAGGTCCCACCGGGTGTGCCAGAATATGTAGACGACTAAATTTCTAGTTCAAAATAAATCAAACAAGTAAAATAGTTTCACAAATGTGAATTTGTATTAATGAATGTGGGGTACAATTCTCTGTGATTACAAAAGAGTGATCCTCTCATTCGATCTTCTTGAAAGATTTGTTGATTGGAATTGTGGTGATATGATTTTGATTTGAACCCCAAATATACTTCAATTTGGCTGAAGAATGGATCGAAGATCTTTGAAACAGAGGTACAAGGAATCTTTGGCTATGAGCTTGTTAGAAATCCTTTGTTCTTCGCGTTCTTCATGTTCTTCGTGTTCTTGGTGAATTCTTCGCCTTCGAAGGTTTGTGGCGGAAATTTTTCGGTGCTTTAGAGGCTTGAATCCGTAGAGCTTCGTTGATTTATGGTTTGTTGAGGTTTCTAGAGGCTTTTGAGCTTAATTCTAGAAAATTTCAAGATCTAGGTTGATAGCTTGGATGATTCTGCTTCGAATATTCTTCGATTTTGAGGTTGAAGTTTCTTGAAGTTCTTGAAGGCTTTGAGGCTTGATTCTTGCAGAACTTCTGTACTTCTGAATGCTTCTGAATCTTCTCTGATGCTGTTTATGCTCTAGATGACTTGGTCTCCCCTTAATGCCTTAGGAAGTCTTCTATTTATAAGAGTTTGGAGGTAGGTGAGCGACATGTGGCGGAGTCTGATTGGTGACACATGTCACAGCCTGATTGTTCTGCTTGTGTCATCGCTTACACGTGTTGGACTGCTTGTGTCATCGCTTACACGTGCTGGACTGCTTGTATCATAGCTTACATGCGCTGATGTGTGATTGGTTTTCTTCAATGACACTTGGCAAATTTTTGTTGGTTTCTGAGTAGTGATAGCGAAACTTAGCAGCAGTACCCGGCGCTTTGTGGACTTGGTAGTATGATGTGTCAGCTTGTGATAGGTCGGAAATTTTCCCTCTCTATAGCTTGAGAGTGTTGCTAGATCTGGACCTCGGTTACCAACAGAACTTGATGTCGATATTCCATTACTCATAGCATGAAAGGCACCAATGGCAATTGTATCTATAAAATAGTTGTCAGAATATCCACCAATTGAAATAGATATTATGTCAACCCCATCAGCAATGGCATCATCGAATGCTGCAAGAATATCAGCATCATCACGGCCAAGATACCAACATACTTTGTACACAGCAATACGTGCTGATGGAAGCCCTCCTCGTGCTGTTCTCAAACCAATGCCTTTTACGCTGGCCTTGCTCACTAAGTTCCCAACTGCTATTGATGCAACATGTGTTCCATGGCCTTCTGAATCTCTTGGAGATCATAAATCTTCTTTCGAAAATCTTGATTGCTACGGTAATATTTTGCTCCAATGATTTTACTGCGTTAATTGTAACCACATTTGTTAGTTGTAATTTTGACTCTAAATTTATGTGCTTGGCATAATGTTTTTCACAAACTTTTTTCCGTAGTTGCTAACATGGCTTTTTGTAATTGGAACAATATTACTTTTACTTGCCCTATGATTGACATCAATTTTTATTTTTCACTAATTACAACCAGTCATGTTAGTAATTTATAAAATAGAATACAAAACACAATAAATGGATGTTAAAGATATACTTGTTGCAAGTGAAATTCGTTGATGCTTGGCATTTGCCCTTCCATTTGCTAGGTGGTGGACCAAATCCTTTGTCATTAAAGCTATCAAACTCCGGCCAAATTCCAGTGTTGAATACTCCTATAATGACGTTGCTCTCAGTTGTTGGTTTATCGACTTGCTTAGGAAGGCCAAGGAAGTCCCATGACCTTGTTGTATGGAGCTCTTTTTTTTTGGTCAGGGAACACCGACACTACCCCATCCATTCCTACATATTCATTGTTACATCATTTTGTTATGAATTCAAGATTTTTTTTTTTTTTTTTTTTTGGGGGGGGGGGGGGGGGGTGGGGTGGGGAGGGGGAAAAATTGTGATTAGGTTCACCCACCAGCCATTTTTGAGCTTCTTGCTCAGTTAGCTCCACTGCAAATCCATGGAAACTCCTTTTGTAGCTATAGAGTAAAGATTCTGAACCAATATGGCTGAAAGTAGGCATATGCATTTTGACAGGTTAGGACCTAGAAGCATTTCAATGCCTGATAACTATAACCATATTTTTTTTAATGTAATTGAGATCTTGTTAACTTTTTTTTTTTTTTTTTTCTAACTTTTTTGAATCTAATGGATAAATTAAAAAAATCATATTTATAATAGCGAATAAAAATACAAAATGGAAAAATGAACTCATATTACATAAAGTACATTGTTTAAGTTTAATATTTTATCAAACAGAAAATGAAAATGTAAAATGGAATTTTAACCAGGGTAGTGTTTCAAACTTTTTGAGACTTTGGTAATAAAATTTTATATATAATAAATTATATTAATAATTTTAGAGATGAGTTCAAGTTACACCTAGTATAACTCCACAAGAGTTACACATTTTTTAAGCCGTAGATTTATGAGAGATCCAACGGATAAAAACAAAACACTATTATCCATTATAACATTAATGGCTTGTTTGGAAGTTTAGAGAGGGAGGAGAGTAGAGGGGAGTAGAGGGAAGGAGAGTAGTGGGGAGGAGAGTAGAGGAGAATGATTCCTCTCTACATTGTTTGGATGTTTTTAAAATTAGGGAGGGGGAAGGGGGTAATTAGCTCTTTAGAAAGGGTAATTTTGTTAATTTAGAAATGGTAAATTAGGGAATTCATTTGGCCAATAACTTATCTATTCTACTCTCCCTCCAAATCTCTCCAATTTGGAGGAATTAAAAATGAGGGGTTAGAGGGAGTTGAAACCCCTCCAAACCCCTCTAAATCCCTCTCCCTCATTTCTTAAAAAACTTCCAAACAAGGTAATTGAATTACTCTCCCTCCATCTACTCTACTCCCCCTCCTTTTTTTAACTCCCAAACATGCTATAAATACTTACCTAATTAATAGTCTGCTTATTATCTCTCCCCTCATTAAATATTTCTTATGTCTCTTTTTCTCTTTCCTTATTAAGTATTTCTTTCCATTTTCTTTGCAATTTCTCCTACGTTTCTACTTTCTTAGTTTTTTCCTCTAACTGAACTTGAAGGCATTGATAAACCCTGTTAAACTCATTTCGACTGATTTCACAAATCTGTGTCCATGCCTTACGATTTTTCTGATCCCCACCCTGTAGAAAGTTAATTAAGCCATGAAAAATTAGTAAAAGAGAAACTCAACTGACACAATGGGAAGCCTAGATATTCAAAATTTTAATAGTGACCTAAGATTTTGCATTATCTGTGAGATTAACCTCGGTCCCATAATCTACGAAAGTTTTTTTTTTTTTTTTTTTAAATCACCCGGAGGCGAACCACTGCCTTCTGTGCCCTCTCCTTAAAATTAGGATCACTGTCAACCCTCTTTTTTGATCCTTTATAAAGATTAACGTCAGTTCAAGTAGTAATTCTTACAGACGGAATTACTTTTCTTAGGAAATTTACGATTACCTCATCACCTTAATTTCTTTCAGTTGCAGTTCCTACAAAATGACTTGGAGTAAGATGTCGTCAAGAAAAAATTACCTTCATTTTAATATTACTGTATTTTTCACTGTGTGATTCTTATACTTTGGAGTTCTTTTACACGTGAAGAATGATTTTGTGACACATTACAAAAATGAAAAATTAAATGATGAAATGTGATTATAACTTGAATGCTACTTGTGAAATCAGATTGACTAAAGGCATGGACACAGATTTGTGAAACCAATGGAAATGAGTTTAATAGGGTTTATCAATGCCTTGGAGTCCAGTTAGAGGAAAAAACTAAGAAAGTAGAAACGTAGGAGAAATTGCAAAGAAAATGGAAAGAAAGACTTGATAAGGAGAGAGAAAAAGATAAATAAGAAATATTTAATGAGGAGACTATCAATTAGATAAGTATTTAATGTTGTAATGGATAATAGTGTTTTGTTTTTATCCGTTGGATCTCTCATAAATCTACGGCTTAAAAAATATGTAACTTTTGTGGAGTTACACCAGATGTAACTTAAACCTAAGGTAAAACGACAAATATATATTGAATGTATAACATTTATATTGAATCACATAATCTTAATATTATAATAATAATATGGAAAACCAATGTTTATTATATTACATGTAATCATGATATAAGATTCTAAAAAAAAAACAAGTGACATAGATATGTGGGACTCCACTTTTTATTTTTCCACTAAATATAACATGACAAAAACTTATCGTGAAAAATGTCAAAAACTTGTTATAACCAAAAAAAAAAATAATAATAATTAAGATTCATAAAGCCAATTATGGTGGTGCCATTATACTACTTTTAAAACCTGCCGATGACATCTACATGCTTGTGTAAAGGGATGATGTGGAAACCTTATCCCTCTTGTTGCCCATATACATGATATAAGCCTGCGTGCATAATATCATACCATATCAAGAAAATAAAATCAGTTTAAGTCATGCCTAAAAGTTTTTCTTTTGTGAGTATTTCGCATTATTTTCTACTAATCACAGTTTTCCACATAATTTTTTTTCCCTTTAAGAAGTATCCAAAGTTTAAAATTAAAGGGAGAAGAAAAAATCAAATACTACATACCATACGCAATTGGTGGCAGGGATAGAGGCAGGGGATTTGGGTGGGGAGACCAAAGGGGCCATGGCCCCTGCCATAGCATTTCAAAAATCTCCTTAACACAATACCTATTTTAGAATTTAGCCCAATAAAATTGGCCCCCTAACAACCTAACAACATCATCGGCCTCCTTAAAATAAAAGCCCAAATAACAATCCAACAACTAAAATTTAACGATTGGCATATGAAAGCCCAAACATTGACCAAAAATTTACTAAACCCATCAGATTCATATAGTCAAAATCTCACTCCCCAAAATTATTCTTTTTAGGAAGAAAAAAAAAATGCCCAAAATTAAAGCTGGTCCAATCACTTTAGAAAGTTAATAATGTAACTAAAGTAGAGGCTAAAATATTATAATAAGTTTGTCTAAAAAGCAAATATTTTATTAAAGTTGGTTGAGCATTCAGATTTGATTTCATTTATTTAATAGCAATGCAACATGCATAAAAAATTGTGGGAGGACTTTTGTCTCGGCACCCAATCATATATTATCCTCTTCAGAATTGGTTTTGAGCCCTAGTCCTTGAGGTTTTGTTCAATCCTACATCAGGGAGAGACGCCTCTCACTCATGTCTTATAAACCTTTGGCCTAAAGATGAGTATACCACTACTACACATGCATAAAAATTATGGGAGGACTTTCGTCTCGGCTCTTAATCAGGTATTGTCCTCTTCAGAAATGGCTTTGAGCCTTAGTCCTCAAGGTTTTATTCAATCTCACATCGAGAAGAAACGCCTCCCACTCATGCCTTATAAGCCTTTGGCTTTGTAGTGGTACACTCATCCTTAGGCCAAAGCCATTTCTGAAGAGGACAATACCTGATTGGGAGCCGATACGAAAATCCTTCCACAAAAATGTAGTAGTGGTACACTCATCCGTAGGCTTATAAGACATAAGTGGAAGGCGTCTCTCCTCGATGTGGGGTTGAACAAAACCTTGAAGACTAAGGCCTAAAGCCATTTTCGAAGAGGACAATACCTGATTAGGGGCCGAGACGAAAGTCCTCTCACAAAAATTGAGTTGACAAACTTTTCATAGTTCTCATATGGGTTTTTTATTAACATCACTTTTTTAACTACCAGTAACAGTAACAATTAGTCTCGTCAACAATTGTGCAATTTTTAGTCTTTTTTTTTTTTTTGTGTGTGTTTATAGATTTTCCACTTTTCTAAAGGTTGCTGACTTACTAAATATTTAATAAAGATTTTTTTTTTTTTTGAGAAACTTTAATAAAGATAGTTGAGCACTTGTTTTTAGTTTGACATCTTTATATTAAAGAGACAAAGAACATTTCTAGACATAAAAAATTAACTTAGCAATAATAACTAATATTAACAACAATCTTAATTATAGCAACAATTGACTTTGGATTTTTTGTTTTCTTGTATTTTTTTCTTTTACCTAGCAAGTAGCAACCACAATTAATCTGAGTAACAATACATGTATTGTAGTGTGCGTTTGGCATGATATTTGCCAGTTTATTTTACTATTCAGCTTATTTTTACTACTATTCATGAGACTTACTTAATTTTTTGTACTATTCATGAGTCTTATCGTACTATTTCAACTAATTTTTACCTTTATTTACAGTACTTTCAGCAAACAATTTTCAGTTCTAGCAAAATAAACGGATCCCAAACAAACTCTAAAAAACAATCATTTTGTGTTTTTCAGTTTGTTTATAAATTGCTAATATTGAATGAGTGTTGTTTTGAACTTTTATGAATTTGTTTTATTCATATTCTCCCCTCAATCGAAATTTTGGCTTCGTCCCTAATTAATGCAAGTGTAAATTAAGTGGAAAAGCATAATTTACCTTTCGATCATTCTGAGAAGTTGAGTGACCAAAAAGCAGAGTGGAGGCGAAGCTGAGAAGGAGAAGCATTAAAAGACTGGCGGTTTTGCCTGCCATTGGAGGATCAGGTCAGGTAGCTATAAATTTGGCTAGCCTGTTATAAATATTACCTGCACAAAAGATTTCGGCTCAACTGAAACTCCAGCCCTTTCAAAACTCCATTGATGCTCATGTATTATGATTCATAGAGGTCAAGTACAGTCATAGCTCCTCCAAGTATTTAAAAGTCAAGAATTTAAGGAAAACTAAAAGTTTTACTTTGATTTATAGTGGCTGCCAATGGTGGGACTATGTAGTGGCATAGCCGGCCAAGTGAGAAGAAGATGAGTCTGGGATAGGGGGAGGAGGTAGATATATAGAGCCGTAGAGGACAGGGTACGTATAGTTTCTTGTTGGAGAGCTTGGGCTTCAAATTGGCAAAATATCTTGGGTGTATTTGTAATAGGTTGCCCCTTCAAAGCAATAATTCTCTATAGAACTAAAAATAAAGTGTGAATTTAAATTTTTTTTTTTGTTGAATTTTTTAGTTTATTTGTTTATATATCAGTAATTTTTTTAAACCTCGTTTTCATTGATAACTTTCAAAAAAAAAAAAAAAAAAATTAATCCAATTGTATTCCAAGATTTTTTTTTTTTTTTTTGAGAATTAAACACACACACACACACAAAAGAGAGGGAAATGAGTTCTAATACAAAGGCACACCACAACTCCACTCAAAAGTCATGGTCATGTAACAATAACAAAAACAACAACCAAAGCTTTAATCTCAAAGATTAGATATGGATCCCCAATAAAAATGAAATTGTGAAAGACAACTAAACAACATTAACTATAATTATAAAATAATAACTAGCTTGTAATCATATGCATACACTCTTACACATTTAAGAATAAATACAACCAAATACATATTAAAATTTCATAATTAAGTTGAGTTATACTGATATTTGTTTTTGAATTTTTGTTAACTCCAAAAATTATGTAAAGATATTATTTGGAAACTTACACAAAATGTTTATTCTTGATTACTTCATTTTAGGGGGGAAAGAAAAATTAATTTGTTTACCAATATACATACTTTTGTTTCTTCCTTATGAAGAAATATTGTAGGGGTGACTCGTCTAAGGAAGGCCTTGCCTAGGTTGGCCATTAACCATCACAACATCTATTCATTGAGGAATCAATGTCTGCGAAATCTCAATAAGTGATGGGGGAAAATGGAGGATGGGGGACCATAGATACTCATCCAATGGGTTCAACCATTACATAACCTACTACTAGGGTTTATTTGGTTTGGAGGATGGAAAAGTATGAGAAAGGAAAATGGGGAAGAGTGGTAAAGGAGGTAGATAGAAAATATTTAGTTTTCTCTCCATATGGTTGATCGAAGGAGTGAAAAAGTTGAGAGATGAAAAACTCTTTTGTTTGGTTGAGTAGAAAAGTGAGAGGATTGAAAATGTAGATAGTATAAATTTACTCTCATGCTCCTAGTACATAAAAAAAAATTCTAATAATTTATAAAATAAATTTTTTAATTACTACAAACTAATACAACTAATAAAACATCTAGCAAAATGAAAACTAATAATAATAATAAAAAATTGTCATTTGATAGGAAGAAAAAGAAAAAGAAAAGAAAAGGAAGCAAAACAAGCCAACCAACGTGGCACAATAACATACCATGGAAAAACAAAAAGAAGAAGAAAGAGGAAGTAAAAAAAAAAAAAAAAAGAACACCAATGTTAAACAAGGAGAAGGGCAAATAGGTAATTTTTCATCAAACCCACTCTCTCCCCACTTTTCTCTTTACGCTCTGTTTGTTTCAGCATTAACATTTTCTGAAAAATGGTTCATTTTCCAAAGAGCATTTTCTAGAAAACTATCTCATTTTCTAGTGTTTGGTAATGACCTTGAAAATGAGATTGAGAATGTTTTTGGTTTTTGATATGAATTTTTTTTAAATATTTCTTGTATAATTTAAAACATGTATATTATGTAAACTAACAAATGTAATCATTATAAATAAAAAACCAAGAATGAATTTGGTTTTCATACTAAAATTTTGACAATAGATACAATTAAAATTAATTAGTTGTCAAATTTTCATGATCTCTACCACTCATCTTGCTCATATATATAGACGATAACGTACGTACACACATACACACATATATCAACCATTTGTTTATAAATAAATATATATATATATATATATATATATATGACAGGAGAATACATTAACAATAAGTATAAATAACAATAACTTTTAATTGTCTACTCTTTTTGTTGGTATACTAATTGTCTACTATGGTCAACCACAAGTCTTCAATATTATTCTAAATTATGTATTTACATAATGTACTGTATAATATATTATCACTGCATAGTATCTGCCAACAAAAAAAGTATTTGCCAACAAATGCAATTCTCCTAAACAATTGTCATTTATTATATAACAATATTATTAGTCCACGATAAAGATTGTCCCATGTAAAAGCAATTTAGAGCAATATAGGTACTATGTTTAAAATTTTCATCTTTTACTTCTGTAGGGGTAAAAGGCTCAATTCCAGATAGTGGGCCGTGGGCCTATCCGAGAAGACCTGGCCGTTCGAGGGCAGTAAATCACGAGGACTGTACCTAGTTTAACTTCTCCATGAAGTATAACTTATGTAAAGGAAGAAAGGAATGGTCCGAGGAGCACTGCCTGTTCGGATGATCAAAGGGACGATCAAGGATGGATGCCCCAACATTGGTCTTGATGTTTCCAGAAGTTCCCCTGATACATATGGGTAGAGAGGATAGGTGGCAGTAATGAGATATTATGAAAAAGGCTGCTACCACCGCATTTATTATCCTGCAACTAACCCTATGGCCACATTAATGGTAAAAAGATGTCTGAACAGTGATTCTCACCCTTTACAGCTACCGTGCAAAGGTTTTGAGGGCAGGTTGATGGGACAAGTATCAAGAAATGACCACCTAACTGGCACGTAAGAAGGACTGGCTTATAAATAGAGCTGGAGGCAAGGAAAGAGGGTATTGAACAATCAAGAGAAAGAGGGAAGTCATTGAAGAAGAGAACAAGAAAGAGAAAGATACCAGTACTAAGGACAATTGCCTAAGATCACTCCTCGGACTAAGCCGAGAAGAACTCTGTACCGTTTCAATATTTCATTTATGTTAGTTTGGTCATAACCACACTTGGGCCATCAACCCACTCATCTTCAATCAGGTTTTCTCGGCCCACTCTCTCTCTACAAATTCATTCCAAGGGTACTATCCACATCGTGGGCTTCAGTTTCTTCTGTCTGTAGGCCCATTCGGTGATTTGTGTCCTTACAACTTCATTCATTCTTTCTTCTTCTTCTTCTTCTTTTAATTTTTTTTTATTTTATTTTTTTGCACTTTATGTACGAAAAAGAAGTAACTTCTGCCTGGAATCCATCAAACCGAAAATTTCTTAGAGAAAAAAGAAAATCGAGCCTGAAATTCAAAGCAAAGAATTGAGATTTTGGTAGAGATGAATGAAATAATTACCACTGCAAATTTGTTCTCCTTTGCAAGTTGAAACTATTGACCGATCAGTGAAGGAAAAAAAATCTAATCAGAGAATTGTATTACAAAGGGGAAAAGAAACATAGAGAGAGAGAGAGAGAGATATATATATATATATATGTGTGTGTGTGTGTGTGTGAAGAGGAAAGACTAGAGTTGGTGACAGTGAAGGTGTGAGGAGAGAAAAAGCAAAGGGAAGAGAGAAAATATGAGAAAACTTACCATGAGAGAGAGAAAACGCCAAAAAATTATGTTTATTACGGCTATAGACAAAGATAATATTTATAGGAGATGCAACGCGTGAGAGAGAGATTGTTTTCCAAAAAAAAAATTTGGAAAACAACTTATAGAAAATAAGCATTTTTTTTATTAGGGTTTTCCGTTGAGCAAATATAGTTTTCCATTGACCAGGTTTTTTTTGTGCTACCAAACACTGGAAAATGTGAAAAACTATCTTTACAGAGAGTTTTTCAGTGAAACAAACAGAGCGTTAGTTTTCTCCCCAACTTTAAGGAGAAAACTAGTACTATTTCCTCCTAAATGGTGGGCTCGGTGAGAAAACTCCTCCACCCCCATTTTCTCTCCAATTTTTTATCCCCTTGTATTTTGTCTCCTCATTTCACTCCAACTAAAAAGCCCCTTAGAGTTGTAGTATTGTCTAGGTACTTGAAAACTAAATTTATGTATTAAGGATTGTGATATCCCAATTCCTATTAGTAATATATTTTGTAGCGTCCTATATCTATAATTTGAACCTCCCTCCCTCCTCCTAATTTACTCCCCCACTATGTACCTTAAACAAAATTAAATTTTATATTACAACACGTAACGTGAACCTACGTCCTCTTAATTTAAGGCTTCAATATCACTATACATAAGTAGATAAGAACTAAAAATTTCTCATAAGAAATTATCAATATATCAAAAAGAAAAAGTTTACAGAGTTGCTTTTTCTAGTTTTGTAAAAATTTGTGTATTAAGGATGTATGTAATAGACATTACTAAAATATATCTACAATTATATCCTCCAAAAAGCGACATCACCGCCAGCTAACCAAAAATGAGATAGGTATTTTAAGGCAATAGCTATTAGATAGTGGAAGACTTGAAGTAGAAAAGTCTAGGCGAAGACCGAGTAAACCGTAAACGTACCAGACTTAACAAATTTCCATTGTTGTTAAGACTCGCAAATGAGAATTCATCGCATATCCATGTTTACCTGTCAATTATTTTTTTAATTTTTTTTTTTAATTTTTATCACAATACTGGCCCATGAGCTATCAGTTTCAGTAAGGCTAATCAAGATAAAGCCATGCTCCTGAAGATGTTTGGCTTTCCATTAGAGAACTCTCCTATTCTATTCTTAGTCCTAAGTCCTAAGTCCTAAGAGCAGTCTAATCAATGTTGTTCCCTCAAGGTGTACGTGAGAAAAAAACAGACTTTTAAAGGAAGGAATTAAACTTTTTATTTTTTCTATTTTTATAAAAAATAAAAATTTTATTTTAATCTAATTTAAGTGTATATATGTGTGAAGCTCACTCATAAAGACTTGAATTTCGATCCCTGTCCTTCCATGCCACAAGAACTTTATACTTGTAAAGTAAAGCGCGGTGGAGTGGAATTGAACTTGAGCCAAACTCTTTAAGTTCAACATTCTTCTTGTAGATTTTTGCGTTTAAAGTAAAACCATCTTGTTGTAACTACAAATAAGAGCAACGTGCAGCATTAATGAAGGAATTGAACTTGGGCCAAACTAAAAAGTTTTCTGATTTCAAATAGCTTTTGTCAAGCCCGCCAACAATCTAATCTGTCCGAAGCCAACACTAAGAGCATCTCCAACTGGTTTTCCTATCTCATCTTAGTTTACCATCTCAAAAAGCAACTTTATCAATTATACCATACAATTTTACAATACTTTAGCATCCCAACTTTTATTTTTTAATTCTACTCATTAAAATAATATTTTTACACAATAAAATAATATATCCCACAATTATCATCATACAATACAACATATTTTTTTTTTTCTCTCTTTCTTTCTGTTCGAGAACCACAATCACCACCACCGCTGCACACCACCACCACCACCGGCAACTGGCAACCCATAATCTACCGTTAACACACAAAAAAAAAAAACCCAGAGAAAAGACCAGAACCATGTCGCTGCACCTACTGCCCTTCAACCATTAACACAACCACCACCACCCTCTCCGCCCATCAACACCACACCAAAAAAAAAAAAAAAAAAAAAAAAACACTGCAATCCACAGTAAAAAACCAGACCCACCACCGCCGAAGCTCGAAGGAAGTGGATTCGCCGCTGGGAAGCTTGAAACCCACAACCGCGCCGATCTCCAACTCAACCGATCTTGCTGGGAAGCTTGAAACCCAACTCAAACGATCTCCAACTCCACCGTGCCGCTGGGAAGCTTGAAACCCACAACCGCGATGATCTCTAACTCAACCGCGCCGATCCACCAATAAATCCCAACCGCAGAGACCCGCCACCAATCTCGTCGATATATCCCATGACGCCGATCTCGCCAATAAATCCCAATCGCGCGAGTTGTCGGAGAGAGTGAAGATGAGGAGAATTAGAGAGAGCAAGAAGAAGAGAAACGGAAGAGAATTAGAGAGAGTAGAAAGAATAAAGAGAAATGGAAGAGAGAGGAGAGTGAGATAATATAATAATATTTTAAATTATACAATGTTGCTATAGTACCATCTTATTAATAAGATGGTGCAGTAGTAGTATTGTAAAAATTTTTACAATTAGCATGTTTTGCAAGTCCAGCTGGACCAACATTTGGAAGGTTTGATGGTAAAATGTCTCAGCATATGGCATATAACATGTGGCTGCGGATGCTCTAACAATCTTCTGATCTTCTCTCAAATAGTTATTTTAAAAATAGTTTTCTGTTTTCCAATTACAGAAAATTGTAGGTCCCAAAAGAAAAGAATGTTTAACACCTGTTTTAAGAAAAAGTTCTCCAAAAGTCACTACAGAGTACAGAGAACATTTTTTTTGTTTTCAATGTCAATCTTCAAAGGTAATGTTTATTTAAATAATAAAATATTTTTTTGTCTTTAAACCCATTTGTCTCTCTCTCCCTCTCTCAAGCTCCTTTCATCGGTGGGTGGACTAGGTTGGGCTTCTTGGGTGTTTTGCAGTTGGGTCGGGTTGTCGGGAATTGCAATGGTGAGACGTGATTCTCTCTCTTTCTCAACACCATAAAGTCTTGATATTTTAATTAGTATTTATAATAGTATCTATCCCACACATAATAGTTATCAATATTAGTCATCTAATATCTTATATGGTCCCCTAACAAATAATCTCTCTCTCTCTCTACACCAAAATCATATTTGGAAATTAGATTTCAAAATTTTTTTTTCTTTCATCATGTATCAGTTTATTCAAGGTAAATCAAAACTCATTTTACAAAGTAAAAAATAAAACTACATCTCTTTTTTGTTAAAGTTTATACATAAACCAAGAAATTTGATTTTTTATATAAAACTAGCTTGTAACTCCATGCATATGAATGAATACATTTAAAGATATACAATAAGATGCATAATATAATTCTTATATTTATAATTTAAATACTATTGATATTCATTTTTATATTTTATTAACTCTTTAAAATATTTTATAAGGATATTATTAGGTATTGTAAAGACACAGATTTTGGGAAGCTGGCTCACAAGTGGGATTGACTTAGGCCCAAAACATCCTTTCAATGAATTTGTAGAGAGTGAGCTAGAAAAAATGGGCTTAGAATGAAACCAACAGTTGTCCAGATGTATTTGAGACCAAAGTGACAGAATCATAATGCTGATGTTATATAAAATCGTCCTAGGCTTAGTTTGAGGAGAATGGTATTATAGTTATTTGTAAGTATACAAGTTATCACTCTTTTGCTCTCTCTACTGCTCCTGTTTTTCTCTTCTTCCAATGTTCCAATCCCCTTTTTCCTTGCCTCTAGCTTTCTTTATACTCCGTCTTCTCTCACATGCCAGTCAGATGACTTTTCTTTGATACTTGTCCCATCAACCTTCCTTTAAAGTCTTTACACGGCAGCTGTAAAGGTTGAGAATCACTGTTCAGACATCCCTTCCTCATTAATGCGGCCACAGGGTTAGCTGCAGGATAATAAATGCGGTAGTAGCAGCTTTTTACATAATATCTTATTGCTTCCACCTATCCTATTTGCTTTCTGGATGTTCATATATCAAAAGAATCCCATGAAATATCAAGATAAATGCTGGAGCGTTCATCTTGGTTGTCTCTTTGATCATCTGAAGTGGTAATCCTCCTTGGACAACTCGTCCCCGTCCACATACTGGCCAAACCATAGTGAGGAATTAGGCTATGTACATTCCTCATAATTTACTGTCCTCGGGCAGATGTGCCTCCTCGGACAGGCCCACTACCCATCATTTAGAATTGGTCCTTTGACCCCTACAATAGCCCCTCAAAATTCCAACTTTCTCCTTTATCCGAGGAGAAAGGTGGGATTTTGACTTCTTTAAAAGTTAAGTCCACAATTTTTTTCATTTTACTCATATGGAGACGCCATCCTGTGTGTCTCACAACTATTGCTGACGCTTCGAAAATTACAACACGCCATTTATTGCTCTAGGCAGTGTCTTGTCCCCCTTATCAACGGTGAGATGTTAATCGTGTGGCTGATATTTCCCCCTGAAATTTTGAGCGAGATAACTCCCACTCACTTTCACTTCCTATATAAAACGTTGTGAGAGAGTTATATTTCCCAAACACTCCAGCCTTCAAAAGTTCCCTTACTCTAACAGTCCCTAAAGCTTTTTTTTATTAAAAACTCTAAATTTCTAAGAAGTTACTAAGACAAAAACCCCAATCATTTTTGTAAGTGCTTGATTTCTAAGTTCTTTTCTTCTCGGCTGAGCATCTCGGCCTATTAGTTCTGTCTTTCCTCCAATTAAGAAGTCTTCCTTGCATTCTTTCACATATCTAGATGGGTAGATTTAAGAATCTTGTTGATTCTTCTGTCACTATAGAGCTTTTTAAAACAAAGTACGATATACCCGAGGGAGTAAGCCTCTGGTGCTGCCCACCGAAAAATATCTTGACCGATAGGAAAACCGGCGAAGTGGTCATTCCCGTGATCGCTTTTTTAGAGGGAGGAATGACCATTCCCATGGGCACAGTAACTCGAGAGTACCTTCGAAATCATAGGTTATGCCCGCACCAATGCGCTCCTAACCTATTTAGGGTTTTGGGTTGCGTCGACGCCCTCAATCAAATGATGGGCTTGCAACTTACCTGGCACGACGTCGTACATATGTATGAATGTCACTCTCTAGTTGACGGGGGATACTACTTAAAATCCAGGTCCTCTATTGTCAAAATGGTGTCGTGTCTTCCAAAGTCCAACAAGGGCATGAAGGATGACTACGTCATTGTCTCTAGGGCGTGGTATGACGGTCATCATTGTCCGACCAAGGAGGGGGAGCCAGGTGGGATGCATTAGGACTAGGTTGAGTTAACATAGAATTTAGATTCTAGGTTTCATTTTGCTTTTTCGCTTAATTCTCTCCTTTTGATATGATTCGAAAAATCTAATTGCCTTTGTGTTTCTCGTCTGCCATTACAGATAGAAAGCTTATTGCTCCCAAGATCAGTCACATGAACATAGCGGGTTTGAACAAGCTGCTTAGATCCGAGATCTTCGTAAGCGCAGACGGTCAACTCCATGCCGTGCACCTGGTCTTGGACTTTGTACCCTTGTCAGACAGTTTCCAAGAAGTCGGAAACACAATCCGAGCGGGAGACCCAAGACTTCGAAGGATTGACGTGTCTCGGCCGGGGTTTCTACTAAAAAAGATCTTCCTCCAGTCGAGTGGCCGCTTCAGTAAGCTCTCCCTCCGCCAGCTATCCAAAAGGAAGAAACTGCTTCCTCTCGGCTGTCTTTGGAGACCAAAATAGACCAATTCCGCTTTGAGGAAGAAGAAGAAATGCAAGCTAAGCCTCTAAGTATCCTGGACTCCGAGAGTACAGAAGAAGAAGAAGAGATGTCTCTACAACCGAGGAAGGGGTTGAGAGATCTCTAGGCTAGAAGGAGCAAGGGCGCACCTTCCAAGGATGCATCCAAGGCCAAAGTTGGTGATAACCCTCCTCCACTTCCTCCTCCTCCTGCAACCTTGACCGGTCTTCTTCCAATCTCTGACCTAAAGAAGAAGAGGAAGATATTGGACTTGGAGGAGGGTGAGGTGCCTCTACAGAAGGGGGTTAAGCAACAGAAAAATGTGAAAGATAGAAGGGTCTCCCCATTCGAGAGTAGGGAGGATGTCAACACTTCGGACGTCCGTCAACCACCCACACGGGCGCCACGGTTGGACTTAGACGGCGCTCTGATCCCCTGGAATGCTTCCATCAGGGAGTTCCAGAAGGGACACTCGGCCTACATTGCCGAGGCTTTGGAGCGGCCACTGCTTCTGCCCCGGGACATGGAAACCGTTAAGTCTTGGAGGCAGTCAGACTTATTCATGTCTCTAAAAAGAGACTTGGAAATGGTAAGTTTCTAAGTTGAAGTTAATTCACCTAAGCTTCTATTTTACTTTAATCTGTGTTAATGCGTTTTTCTCATTTTTCTCATGTAGGTGACCCAGCAGGTTTACGTGGCCGAGGACTGGGTCAAGGATGCCCGCAGCCAGGCCAGGGTTGAGGCTCAATCTCGTGCAGACGTTGAGAAGAACCTGGGTATCATCAAGCATGAGAAGCAAGACTTGGCCAAAAAGCTGGTCATTGAGGAGAGGGACAGGAGGAGCGTTGAGGCCAGATTGAAAAGTGCTCAAGACCAAGCTGAGGACTAGTGGAAGAAGCTGCATATGACAGAGATAGAGTTGGTGACTCAGAAACAGTTGGTCTTGGAGCTTAAAGCCAAACTGGACAAGGCTGAAAAAGCAGCTCGGAATGCTGAGGTGGCAGCCGAGGCCGAGAAGAATGCCACCTATATCCATGAGATTGAGGAGACAGAAATAAGGTTGGCCAAAGAGATCTCCGAGGTGTGCAGGGACTACTGCAAGTTCACTTGGGAGGAAGCCTTGAACCTCGCAGGAGTCCCTGCCAGCTCTGAATCAAGGCAACTAGGGATGATTTATTCCACCCACATATACGCGAAGTCCCGGCTATTCTTGCGCCTCAGTCATCTCAAGTCCCCAAGTCACTCGAACAGACACTTATTCCTCCCGAAGCCGAAAACAAGGATCAGGAGGAAGAAGTGGCACAAAAGGGGTACAAGGATACGGAGATGGCCACCTCTTCCAAGTCCGTTGATGATGCCAAGGCCAAGGAAGCTGCCACCACAGAAACTAAAGCCGGACCTAAGGAGGCCGAGCCGAGCATACATGACAACCCTCCTCCTTAGATGACCAAGATTTAGTGCTAGGGCTTTATGTTTCCCTTATTTTGTAATCATTTTGTAATGAAATATAATGTACTTTTGAATTTAATCAATGAAATTGTTTGAAGTTGTCTTTAATTATGTTCAGTTTCATTCCTTCATTTTTTTTTTTTTTGCTGGATAAATCCTTGAACTGTTAAAATTGAACTGCAGGAAGATTAAACCAATTGGATAAATCAAGCTGAAGTAATGGAAGCAATAAATGAAATTGACTCCTTGAACAGTTAAAATTGAACTGGAATATTGATTAGCCCCAGGTATGTGATCCGAGAGATCAGACATGACCAAGGTTCCGTCTAACACCTATTGAAATGAACTAGAGTATTAATTTACCCAAGGTATGTGATCCGAGAGATTAGACATAATCAAAGTTCTGTTCAACACTTAGTAAAATAAACTAGAGTATTAATTTACCCAAAGTATGTGATCCAAGAGATCAGGCATGACTAAGATTTTGTTTAACACTTAGTGAAATGAACTAGAGTATTAATTTACCCAAGGTATGTGATCTGAGATATCAGGTATGACTAAGGTTCTGTTTAACACTTAGTGGGCAACTAGTATAATAAAACTTGAGTACAACAATTGAAACTTTTATTAATAGTAATACCTTCTTAGATTATTTACATTCCATGGATGTAGAACAGCCCTTTCCTCTAAATCCTCCAAATAAAACGCTCCTATCCCAGCTACAAAAAGAATGCGATATGGCCCTTTCCAGTTAGGCCCAAGTTTTCCCTAAGCTGGGTTCTTTGTAGCACGCATTACCTTTCGCAAAACTAAATCTCCCGGTACGAGTGGCCTCAGCTTAACATTGGCATCATACCTCTACTTGAGCTTATGTTGATAGTAGGCCAATTGAACCATGACATTTTCTCTTCACTTGGCAATCAAATCCAAGCTCCTTTCTAACAATTTGTCATTGTCTTCCGAGGTGAAAGAGCTTGTTCTCAAAGCGGGGAATCCTGTCTCTAGGGGAATAACAGCCTCAGCCCCATAAGTCATTGAAAAAGGGGTCTCTCACGTAGACCTCCAAGGAGTTATTCGATAAGTCCAGAGGACATGTGGTAATTCTTCCACCCACTTCCCTTTTATATCATCCAACCTCTTCTTCAAGCCGCTCACTATGACCTTGTTAACAGCTTCAACTTGTCCATTCCCTTGTGGGTATGCTGGAGTAGAATATCTATTTGTAATGCCTAACTCGCAGCAGTACCCCAGAAGGCTTTACTATCAAATTTAAGACCATTTTCCGAGATGAGTGTGCGTGATACTCCAAACCAGGTGACAATGTTTTTCCATATAAACTTCTAGACGTCTACATCCCTGATGTTTGCTAATGGCTCGGCTTCGACCCACTTGGTGAAATAGTCTGCGCCAACGATCAAGTATTTTTTACTCCAGACTGCCTTAGAGAAAGGACCTATAATGTCCAAGCCCCACTAAGCGAAAGGCCACGGGCTGGATAGAGGATTAAGCACTCCACCTAGTTGGTGAATATTTGGTGCAAACCTCTGGCACTGATCACACTTCCTCACATACTCTTGTGACTCCCTTTGCATGTTTGGCCACCAGTATCCCTAAGTTAAAACTCTGTGAGCTAGAGACCTGACCCTTGTGTGGCTCCCACAGATCCCTTTGTGTAATTCTTTGAGAAGCAATTCTGTAGCCTCAGGGTGTACGCACAACAAGTACGGCCCCGAAAATGAGCGCTTGTATAGTTTCTTGTCTTCTGACAACCAAAACCGAGGAGCTTTCCTGCGTATTTTGTCTGCTTCGACCTTGTCTTCAGGTAAGGTATCGTCTATAAGGAATGCCACCAAAGGGTCCATCCAACTTGGTCCTACTCTAATTTGATATATTTTAGGCCCTTCCTCCCTTTCAGCAAGTCTATGCAGATCTTCAACAAGGATAAGACGAGGTAGGCCTTACGCCAAGGAGGTTGCGAGAGTGGCTAGAGAATCTACATGTGTATTCCCGCTTCGAGGGATATGCAGCAGGCTGAACGATTCGAACTGTGATTGCAATTGCTTGACATGATTCAAATAACTTTGCATTCTTTCGTCCCGCGTTTCCAGTTCTCCTTTCACTTGGCCGACGACTAATGTTGAATCCGAGAATACTTCCACAGAACTTCCCCCCCGAACCATGGCCATTTGGACCAACATCGCTTCGTACTCAGCTTCGTTGTTTGTGGCCGAGAAGTCCAATCTTAGGGATTCCTCAATAACGACATTCTCAAGGGAGATCAATACTAGCCCCACACTAGATCCTCTTTGATTGGCTGCACCATCCACATACAACTTCCACAATAAAGGTCCTTGCATGGAGATTAGCCCAACTGAATTTTCATCCATGTGTACCTTCTCGGTGTTTTCTTCTATCAAAGACTCAGTGAATTCTGCTACTAAGTCGATCAGGATTTTCCCCTTAACAGATGTGCGAGGCATGCATTTAATATCGAAAGCCCCAAGGATTGTACCCCACTTTGCTATCCTTCCTGTATAATCTGCACTCCGAAGTAGAGACCTGAATGGGAGTTGAGTGAGAACCACGATTGTGTGCGATTGGAAGTAGTAAGGAAGTTTGCGGGGTGGCATGAACTACTGCAAAAATTGCCTTTTCTAGTGGTAGATATCGGACCTCGGCCTTGTGAAGGGACTTACTCACATAGTAAACGGGTTTTTGAATACCATTATCAACCCGAATAAGCACCAGACTCACTGCATGGGTGGCTACAGCTATATAAGCAAACGGACCTCATCCGTCATAGGACTGGACATGATGGGTGTCCGAGACAGATACTCTTTCAGTTGTTGGAAGGCCAAGACACATTCTTCAGTCCATTCAAACCCTTTCCACTTGTTCAACAGTTGGAAGAAAGGCCTGCACCTGTCTGCCGACCGGGAGATGAATCGATTCAGAGCAGCAGTCATCCCAGTCAACTTCTGAACCTCTTTAGGATCCCGAGGTGGTTACAAGTTGTGGATTGCTTTTATCTGGTCCAGATTGACTTCAATCCCATGATGGGTAATCATGTAGCCTACAAATTTTCCAGATCTGACATCAAAATAGCACTTGGACGCGTTGAGCCGTAGCTTGTGCCTTCTTAAGATACTAAAGATGTTTCCGAGGTCACTAACGTGCTCGGATTCCAGCTTACTTTTGACCACCATGTCGTCATTATAAATCTCAATGCACTTTCCTTGCTGTGGTTCGAACATCTTTGTCATTATTCTCAGATAAATGGAGCCTGCGTTCTTCAGACCAAAATGCATCACCTTATAATGATAATTCCCGACAGGGGTGACAAAGGCCGTTTTCTCCTGATCTTCCAAAGTTAAGGGTATTTGGTGTTACCCTTGAAAAGTGTCCAAAAAACTCATTCGCAGATGCCCTACCATCGCGTCTACTAACTGATCAATCCATGGCATGGGGAAAGGATCCTTTAGACAGGCATTGTTCAAGTCTGTAAAATCAACACACACTCGCCATTTCCCATTCTTCTTCTTTACTACCACTGTATTAGCTAGCCATTCGGGGTAGAAGACCTCCTTGATAGCCCCTGTTTGCTTGAGTTTATCCACCTCCTCCCGAACAGCGTCAGAATGCTCTTTAGAGGAACGCCAAGGTAACTGCTTCCTGGGAAAGGCTATTGGGCTAACATTCAAATGATGGCAGATGAACTCCGGATCTACCCCTGGGGCCTCATAAGCATTCCAGGCAAACATATCAATATTTCTTCTAAGGAACACCAACAGTTCTTTTCGGTCCCAAGAAGGCAGCTCCGCTCCAATCTGGAAAAAAAATTTCGGGTCCCCATCAATAGCAACCTTTTCCAACATCCCACATTTCACCTCGTCCGACTCTATAACTCTAGGTGGAACTGGGGCTCTTGATTGCTACAAGTCTCCTCCCTTGGTAGCTGTCGGCTCGGCTACAGGTTAGTGCATGATGGCAGCTATGAGACACTGCCTAGCCACAGATTAGCTTCCTATGAGCTCTTCAACTCGATTCCCAGACGGAAACTTAACTTTTAGATGCAAAGTTGAAGATACGGCCCTCAGGGCGTGAAGCCAGGGTCTGGCCACAATAGCCATATAGAGAGAATATGCATCTACCACAATGAAGTCTACCTCGACCACCTTTGACTCTGCTTGCACAGGTAACCTGATTTGACCCTTAGGGACGACAATTTTCCCATCAAAACTTATCAGGGGCGAATTATATGCTGTTAAATCCTCGGGTCTTAAGCCCAAGCCTCTATACAAATCTAGATACATGATCTCGGCCCCACTTCCCTGATCGATTATCACCCTCCTCACATCATACCCACCTATTCTAAGGGTGACTACTAGGGCGTCATCTTGTGGCTGTATGGTCCTTCTCATATCCTCATCCTAGAAGCTTAGGTCTGGTCGGACCTCTATCTTGACCCTTTTTGACTCCTAATTCGTGTCCTCTGCAGTCACCCTAGAAACGAACATCACTATGGAAAGGCAAGATCCAGTCCTTCCGGGTGCTACAAAGATGACATTGATCATGCCCAACGGGGGCCTTGAAGAAGCAGTCCCTGAAGCCCTAGGCCTAATGTAGTCTTCCTAACCATTGGGCCTATGTACAAACTGCTATAACCTTCCTTCCCTGACAAGTTGTTCTAGGTGACTCCTCAAAGTTCTGTAGTCTTCTGTAGTATGGCCTTGTTCCTGATGATATTGGCAGTGAAGGCTCTATTTACGCTTCAGGGGATCTCCTCCCATCTTATTCGGCCATTTAAAATATGGTTCATTCTGAATTTTCTCCAAAATTTGGTGTATTGGTTCTCAGAACACGGCATTAACTGCCTGTGATGCAGTGGACCTCGACTGCATACTATAGTCCCTCCGTGGCTTGTTGTTGCTGTACCAGTCCGACTTGAAATCCTTCCTCTTCAGAGGGATAACCTTTGCTTTTCCTTTGCCTTGTATCTGATCCTCTTTAAACCGTTTATATTCGTCGATTTGATCCATCAATTGACGCACGCTCCTCACAGGCTTTTTAGTCAGCGACTTCCTCAGATCATGCTCGGCTGGCAAGCCGACCTTGAAAGTTCTTACAACCACGTCATCAAAGTTCCCTTCGATCTCGTTAAACATCTCCCAATATCTATCCGAGTATGTTTTCAGAGTCTCCCCTTCTCACATGGATAGGGAAAACAAGGAATCTAATGGCCGAGGAACTCTACTGAACGTTATAAACCAAGAGCAAAAAGCCTTAGTGAGCTCTCTAAAAGATCCAACAGAACTTACTGCGAGGCCATCAAACCATCTCATTGTCATCGGTTCCAAACTGAATAGGAACACCTTCCACATAAGAGCTTCATTCCTTGAATGGACAGCCCTCCTCTGGTTGAAGTGGCTGACATGTTCCACAGGATCTGTTCGACAGTTGTACATGGTGAAAGTGGGCTGAGTATACCGTTGAGGGAGCTTTCCCCCCTTCAATATTGCGCATGAAGGGTGACCTGAAAATCTGGTTGAGGGCCCTATTCATTGCGTCATTCCCCAAGCCCCTAGAGGATGAGTTTCCACCTCCACGGTTATGATAACGTTCCTTCTCGTGAAAAAAAGATTTGCTAAGGGGCGTCCGTGATCGACGCCTATAATCACCATCCTCTCCATCATCAAAAGAGAAGTCAGAGATGGATGGACTATGCCTTCTTCGTGCACAGCGCAGTTTTTCCTTTAGGTGATCAATTTTATGTTGCATGTTCCTCGTAGTGTACCTATAGGAGACATTACCCGCATCTCGACGTTGACTCCTGCCTGTATGAATGGTGTGCACACTTCCCTCATGATCCCTCTCCCGTTCAAGATGCAGAAAGTGATCGAGCTGTTGGGAACTATCAGACTTCGCCCTGTTAGGACCTGACCCAACCATAGTTGAGAATTCAGTTCACGCACCAGTAATCCCCACAGATGGCGCTAATTGTAAGGACACAATTTTTGGGAAGCTAGCCTACAAGTGGGATTGACTTAGGCCCAAAACATCCCTCCAATGAATTTGTAGAGAGTGGGCTAGAAAAACTGGGCTTAGAATGAAATCAACAGTTGTCCAGATATATTTGAGACCAAAATGACAGAATCAGAATGCTGATGTTATATAAAATCGTCATAGGCTTAGTCTAAGGAGAATGGTATTACAGTTATTTGTAAGTATACAAGTTATCACTCTTTTGCTCTCTCTATTGCTCCTGTTTTTCTCTTCTTCCAATGTTCCAATCCCCTTTTTCCTTGCCTCTAGCTCTCTTGAAACTCCGTCTTCTCTCACGTGCCAGTCAGATGACCTTTCTTTGATACTTGTCCTATCAACCTTCTCTTAAAGTCTTTACACGGCAGCTGTAAAGGTTGAGAGTCAATGTTCAAACATTCCTTCCTCATTAATGCGGCTATAAGGTTAGCTACAGGATAATAAATGCGGTGGTAGCAACTTTTTACATAATATCTTATTGCTTCCACCTGTCCTATTTGCTTTCTGGATGTTCATATATCAAAAGAATCCCCTGAAATATCAAGATAAATGCTGGAGCATTCATCTTGGTTGTCTCTTTGATCATCCGAAGAGGTAATCCTCCTCGGACAACTCGTCCCCGTCCACATATTGGCCAAACCATAGTGAAGAGTTAGGCTATATACCTTCCTCGTAATTTACTGTCCTCGGACAGGCCTACGGCCCATCATCTAGAATTGGGCCTTTGACCCCTACAGGTATAAAATGTAGATTGTCCATTTTTTATTATTATTGTGAAGTACTTTATTTTTTTACGATTCATTTATTTTAGACTCTTTAGTCTTATACTTAATAACTTATATTTATGATGTGGTCCCACTTTTCATTCTAAAACTAAAAAAATAAAACTCTTTAAAAATAAATAATTTATGACACATGGCGCAAAATTGGAACTCTAATTTGGAATTCTTATTTAGGTATAAAATGTAAATTGTCTATTTTTTATTATTATTGTGAAGTACTTTATTTTTTTACGATTTATTTATTCTAGATTTTTTGGTCTTTGTACTTAATAACTCATATTTATGACGTGGTCCCACTTTTGATTCTAAAACTAAGAAATAAAACTCTTTAAGAATAAATAATTTAAGACACATGGCGCAAAATTGGAACTCTAATTTGGAATTCTTATTTGAGTTTCTCTCAGTTTCACATATTATTATATATATATAGATTAATCAAGTTATATATTTTATTCGACGATCTGTCTTTGTTATGAATAATTGTGAACTTTAATGTACATATCATTTTTTTTTTTTTGTTGAGAAATAAGATTAATACACCATTATCTTAGGTCTCAAATTGTATCAAGTTGACCATGATTACATATCAGAAAGACAATCTTTAATGCGGGCACTGCAATTAATTACAATCAAGCAGCAAAGGTTGACAACCATTTTTCGTGGTGTAATTTCATCGCTGCCGTCATCCTTTTTCATGAGCATATTACTTCAAAACTTTTGCTTTATTATTAATTTTATATATATTTTAGAGAGTTTCAATTTATGGCATTCACTCTTGAGGATAGCTCTTTATCATCAAACCAAGATACCAATCAGTTTTTGCGCAAGCGAAAATTAAATCTCAAATCTTTTATACAACTATAAAAGATTTTACCAGTTGAACTAAATGGAATACACATTATTAATTTTATTTTTGAAACCAAAGCTTTTGCTTTATTAATATTGGTAATACATGTTCCATATATAGAATGTCAAAATGCGTACACAACAATAGGGCTCCTCACCTGAAATGTACCATCATCCCAGATTAAAGAAGCAGAGACTATTTGTCTATCTATTGTTCCTTCAATAGTAAGTGTAAACGAAAGCTCTTGTCTAAGACATGTAAATGATAGAACACTAGGGTTCACTTTGATACTAAGTCCAGGTGGGGAACTCACTTTAGCTTTGTATGTAGATGTTGATGTTCCAACATTAGTGACTTTCCGATTGAAAACATGACTTATAGAATTTGAGAATGATGTGGATAGAGCAAATGAAGGATAGTTTAGATCAAAAACTTTTCCATCAGTACCTTTGGGACAACTACTATTGTCTCCGGTAACAGCTTGTAATAACTTCGTACTATATCCTTGTCCACACAAAAAAGCTATGTAGTCAAGTGCTTCAATATCATATATTAAACCGGGATTTGCACTCTTATGTGGATTAATATTGCCCGCACCATATGCAAATTCAGCTCCTGAGCTCTCTTCAGGACTCATGGGGACAGCTACAAGTAATACACCAAATTGGTCATGGTTATGGTTTAAATAAAATGAGGATAAAATACAATATTGATTCTTAAACTTTAGTTTATCAACTATTTTAGTTCCTAAAGTTTAAAGTTATCGCTTTTAATTCCTAACACACTTGAGAGTAATATTTTTTGTTCTTCAATAACCGTCAAATCTTTCTAATGAAATGATGACGTGACCAAACTAAAAACTAACACATCATCATTCCGTTAGACATGTTAGGGACAAAAGGAGATCACTTTTAAATTTAAAGACAAAATAATATCACTTATACGCTTAAGTTAGGAACAAACTAATTAATTTGGCCTTAAAATTACTAAGATTCGGAATTGAATATAACTATTACCAGTAGTCATAAGAGCAGATTTGATAGCTGCAGGTGACCATGTTGGATGGAGGGATTTGATGTAGGCTGCAGCCCCTGAACCATGAGGGCAAGACATTGATGTCCCTGAGATTATATTATATGAGAATGCTCTCTTATCAAAACTGACATCGGAAATTGGGGAAATTGGGGACCATGCAGCTACAATCTCGACTCCAGGAGCAGCTAAATCGGGCTAAAACAACATAAAATAGGTTTCAATAAAAATAAGAATATCAATAACTGATATGCTTAGTTGTGATTGGTGCATGATAAAAGTGATATCAATGATAAATCCCGAAGAAAGTAATGTTATTTCATGCTCAAAGAGTCATATCAACCATTGTCAAATATTTATATGTTAAAATTTTGTGTCCCTAGAATTACTCAAAGAATACAAGGGTTCAAATGTTAAAAAAAAAGAAAAAAAAAAAGTGATTATTAGAAATTACCTTGAGAATGTTATGTGAAGCTGGACTGGGACCTCTAGATGAGAATTCAGCTACGTAAGGAGCATATGGATCTTTACGTTCATTAGTTTTAAGGATAGTCGCAGTTGGGCTTCTGCAAAATTGTGCATCTTCGTTAGGATTAGTATGTGTTGTGAGTTGTGGAGTCCTTAATTGTCAAAGGTGTTTGAGCTTAATATATATACCTTGTCGAATTTATGTAGGAGTAAATGTTGCCACCATCCTCAAAACTAACGTAAGTTGCAGGCAATGGGAACGCGAAAGAAGCGGAACTGGGGCGTCGGCCTTGCATCACAGTACCTACTGCACCGGCTGAGAGTTGCCCAATCCCTTCATTCTCAACATCACAAAGAACAATTTTACCTTTCACCAATTTCTTGTCTAACGTATTATAGTCGCAATACCTGCATTTTTACAGTAAGTTCCATTTTTTTGACTATCATTTGGAATTTAAATTCTGTATGTTTTTATTGAAAATATAAAAAAGTGTCAATTAATAGTGCTCTTTTGAAGTTATTTCACCTGCTAGTTTCATAGATTTGTGTATGCACAGCTTTTCAAATGGTTAAACATGTTCCTTTTGTCTATTAGTACATCAAAAAATAGTTAAAGATTATTTGAACTTTCTTATTATTTTTCAGTTACCTGGAAATGTATGAATCAACATTTGCTTTCTTGTTTGGTGCATCTCCACCATAGATTATTGGATACGTTTTATTCTTGAGATCAAATGTATTAATTGAAATTCCCTACACATGAAGTAAAGAAATTATTCAAATTAGTTTGCAGTTTTAATTTTATGCCATGGGCTTTACACGTTGACACGATTAAGGAATAAGGAAATGGTTAGCTCAGCACTTTAAAAATGAATATAACACTATATCTCACATTGAGTGACAAAGTGTTTCACTTTATGTTCTATCAATTACTCTATAGTCTATATAATGTGTGCCTATATTTTTTCAATCTTAAATTTTTGTTATTTTGTTTCTCCAAAAAAAAAAAATTGTTATTTTATGAAAAAAAGAAAAAGAAAAAAGAATGTGTGGCAAACTACAATTGGTGAAGTATAAAATAGAATATAGAGTGTAATATAGGATATCTCCTTATGTATTAGCATTTTATTATTGTCATTATTTTTCAAAGAGAAAAATATATAAAATAATAAATTCCTAGGTTCCATTATGAGTGTTCTACTCTATACTTCACCAATCACAATTTATCACATATCTTATTTTTTAGTCCTTAGAAAATAACTTTTTAAGTTTACAATTAATAGAAAATAAATAAGCATGGAATTCTATAGTTGATGAAGCGAAATAGTAAAAGTAGGATAAATGATTTTTATTCCAACACAAGGGCTAGACATATTTAATTACCTCATAGATCTTGTTGTTACCTAATCGGACCTCGGTGTAGAACTTTCGGTCTATGGTGGTTGCAGCCACAGAAAGAGACCACGGCGAGAAGTTTGAGATGGTTCCCAAATTTGGACCCCTATTACCAATAGAAGTTGATGTCAATATTCCATTTCTCATAGCATGAAAGGCACCAATGGCAACTACATCTGTAAAATAGCTCTTAACAGATCCACCAAGTGATATAGATATAATGTCAACCCCATCAGCAATGGCATCATCAAATGCTGCAAGAATGTCAGCATCATAACAGCCACCAAAACATACTTTGTACACAGCAATTCGTGCTGATGGAAACCCTCCTCGTGCTGTTCCCAAGCCAAGGCCTTGTACGCTTGCCATGTTAACTAAGTTCCCAGCTGCTATTGATGCAACATGTGTCCCATGGCCAACTGAATCTCTTGGAGATTGAATATCTTCTTTTTCAAAAAGTTTATTGCCATGGTAATATCTTGCTCCAATGATTTTACTGCATTAATTGTAACCACATTTGTTATTTGTATTTTTTGACTAAATTGTATGCCTTTGATATAATTGCTGACATGGCTTTTTGTGATTTAAACATTTTTACGTAAATTTACTAATGACACCACTTTTATCAAGCACTAATCACAATAGGTCATGACATTAATTACTAAAAAAATTGTGAAAAAAATTAAATATCATGCATGTTTCATAGAATCTAATACAAAACACATTAGTTGGATGTTAAAGATATACTTGTTGCAAGTGAAATTAGTTGAGGCTTGGCACTTTCCCTTCCATTTGCTAGGTGGTGGACCAAATCCCTTGTCATTAAAGCTATCAGACTCCGGCCAAATTCCAGAGTCAAAGACTCCTATGATGATGTTGCTTTCAATAGTTTTTCCATCCACTTGCTTTGGAATTGGAAGGCCGAGAAAGTCCCATGACCTTGTTGTATGGAGCTCTTTCTTTTGGTTAGGGAACACCGACACTACGCCATCCATTCCTACATATTCATTGTTACAATAATTAGTTATGAACCCTTTTTTTTAAGGAGGGGAGGGAGAATCAGGATCAGGTTCACCCACTGGCCATTTTTTGAGCTTCTTGCTCAGTTAGCTCCACCGCAAATCCATGAAAACTCCTTTTGTAGCTATAGAGTAAAGATTCTGGACCAATATGGCTGAAAGCAAGCATATGCATTTTGACAAGTTAATAACTTTATCTATATATTTTTTCTAATGTAATTGAGACCTGGTTAGCTTAAAAAAAAAATAAAAAACTGGTGGAATCTAATGGATTAATAATAAAAATTACTAAAATCATTGAAATTGATGATAAATAGCTAATGAAAAAATGAAAAATTAACCTGTATAACATAAAATACATTGTTTAAGATTAATATTTTATCAAAACATAAAATGATAGTGAAAATGGAATTTTAACCGAGGAATATAGTGTTTCAAACTTTTTGTAATAGAGTTTTATCCATAATATTAATATAAGGATATAAAAAACTAGGAAAAATTACACTTTATCACTCTAAACTATGCCTCAGATTACACTTTGTATGCCTCAGATTACACTCTAAACTAGGAAAAATTACACTTTATCACTCTAAACTAAGGAAAATTACACTTTATCAGTTTGCACTCTAAAATATGACTCTTGATACACTTTGCAATCCAACGTTAGTTTCACCGTTAAATGGATGGAAATATGAAGCATGTGAATTGAACATGTGACTTGCTTAAATGGGATAAACAATATAAAAAAAAAAAAAAAAAAAAAAAAAAAAAAAACCTCTCCCCAATCAATTAAGAACTTTTTTTTTCATCTCTCTCTAAACACCACCTTAGATTCATAAAGAATATAAAAAAATTTAGACTATAGTCTACACAAGGAGATGGGAACAAAACTGGGTCAGTCTACTCAAGATCTCTAAATTGTGTTGTGTAATTGGATTGGGTTTTGGATTTGGACCTTTACGGGAAACTATACTTTGTTCACTTGCTATTCTGGTTAGCACTTGTTGTAGCCATGAAAATTGAAATTGGTCCTTGAATGGTTTACACATCTCATTTTAAAAGGAACATTACCTACATGTTTTGGGTTTCTTAAAATCTTAATTGCTTGTGTGAATCCCACTCGGCCTTTTCACATCCACCTAGCCACTTTGTAAGTTCCTTTGTATCACTGTGACGTCCAGCACTTCTAATGGCATGGTGACCAACAACAATCTTCAACTTTGCAATGGATTCTGTTTTTCTACCTCCTTTTATAAAGATTTATAAAGAACATGAACATAGTTTTAGGGATTTCATCGCGGCGGGGGAATAATGGTGGTGCCAAAGATGATTTTGCTTTGGGGATTTAGCGTTGTAGGGATTTTGATTTGGGGGGAGGGGCTGATATGCATTAGAGAGAGATGAAAAAGAAAAAGTTTTGTTTTTAATTGATTGGGAAGATGGGTTTTTTGGTCTTTTATGTTTGTCTCACTTAAGCAATACACATGTGCAAGTCACACGCTTCATATTTCTGTCTGACTTAATGGTAAAATTAATGTTGGGGTGCAAAGTGTAACAAAGGTCATAGTTTAGAGTGCAAACTATGCATACGAATAGTTTATGGTACAAAGTATAATCTTGGACATAGTTTAAAATGGTAAAGTGTAATTTCTCCTAAATAGTAATATAAGGATGTGAAACCACAAACGTGACAAAAATATGCCATATAAATACTATATGTGAGATTAATATTAAATATAACATGACAAAAACTAAGAAATTGAAGCATCATAAAGCAAGTTTCTGGTGGTCCCATTATTCTACTTATATTTTATAACCTGCCAATGGCGTCTTGTAACATGCTTGTGTAAAGGGATGATGTGGAAACCTCGTCCCTCTTATTACCCATATACACAATATAAGCCTGCATGCACAATATATCATATCATAAGAAGAACATTAAAGTCGGTTAGGTAGAAAACAAAGGCGTTTAAGTAGTGCCTAAATATATTTTTTGTCACATTCTGAATATTCAACTTTATTCTTTACTAATTGCAATCTACTATTACATGACCATTATATTTTTCTTTATAAGGTAATCACAATAAAAAAAAAAAAAAAAATCAAATACATATCATACGTCAATTGATGGAACTGGAAATTAAGCTGGGAAGCTCGCTCCCCTCCCCACACCCCACCCCCCCCCCCCCCCCCCCCCCCCCCCCAAAAAAAAAGATATAAAATAAAATAAGAGATCAGAGATAGAAATATTTGCCTTTCGGTCATTCTGAGAAGTTGAGCGACCAATAAGCAGAATGGAGGCGAAGCTGAGAAGGAGCAGCATTGAAAGACTTGATGTTATGCCTGCCATTGGAGGGTCAAGTAGCTATAAACCTGGCTAGCCTGTTATAAATATTACCTGCACAAAAGGTTTCAGCTCAATTGAAACTTCAGTCCCTTCAAGACACCATTAATTGTAACTATAGTTATGGCTCCATTAACATAAGGAAAACTAAAAGTTTTACCTTGATTTATAGTGGAAATAGTGGCTGCCAATGGTGGGAAGAAGATGTAATAGGGGCATAGCCAGCCAAGTGATCAAGAATATGAGAGTGGGACATATATGGGGGAGGTAGATAGAGCCGAAGAGGATAGGGACTAGTTTCTTGTTGGAGAGCTTGGGCTTTAAATTGACAAAATATCTTGGGTGTCTTTGTACTAAGTGGCCCCGTATATGTCCCAACATTCAAATCTTCCCAAGATTCTTAAGGCAAAGCAGCAGTAATTAATTCTCTAGAAAACTAAAAATAAGTGTGAATTTGAATTATTATTTTTCCCTTTTAACTGTTTAATTGATTTGTTTATATATTATAATTTTTTAAAAATCTCATTTTTCAAATCTACAATTAGGGGTGTTCGCGGTATGGTGCGGTTTTGGGTCATTTTTAGCACCGCATTTTGCGGTGCGGTTTAGCTAAAATTATAACTGCACCGCACCTTGTTTTTGCGGTCACATGTGCGGTGTGGTGCAGTTTAGAGTTTAATTAAAATAATAACTACACTGCACCTCATTTTTGTGGTCACATGTGTGATATTATGTATAAGATGCGGTTTGAAGTCGGTTTTTTACTCAGCCTAAAACTAATTTTTCCCCTTTTTTTGGGCCAAGTTTTAAGTTATTGAGCTAGTTTTTCTTTATTTTGGGTTGGCTTTTCTAGTCAGCACTTGTTAGGGTTATTAAACTTTTTTTTTTTTTGAAAACTAGGGTTATTAAACTATTAATAATATATTTAATATTAAAAATTAATTAATTAATTAATATATAGAGAAGGTGCGGTGCGGTGCAGTTTATGCGATTTTCTTATTATAAAACCGCAAATCGCACTGCACTATGCGGTGTGGTGCGGTACGGTGCACTATTACTTGCGGTGCGGTGCGTTTATGCCATTTTGCGGGTGATTTTAGTGCGATTTTTGTGGTTTGTGCAGTTTATACGGTTTGGTGAACAACCCTATCTACAATTGTTGCTTTTTTTTTTTTTAATAACTTTAAGAAAAAAGTTGATCCAACTGCATTCCACGATTAGATATTTAGATATGCAGCCTCAATAAAAATGAAATTGTGTAAGAAAAATAAGCAACGTTAACATTACCTTCAATTATAAAGGGTATTACTAATGTGTGCCCCTTAAAGCATGCATTAGTAAATCATTTTAAAAAAAAAATTATGAAAAAATTAAAAAATTATTAATTTTTTTGACAGTTTTTTCAATTCTCCATAAAATGTTTCAAAAATAGATGATTAATATGTGCCCTTAGGGCACACATTAACCGGACCCATAAAATAACTAGCTGATAACTATATGTATGTGCATCAGCAAATTTAAAAATAAATACTGTTAGATTCATATATTTTTTTTTTAAGAGATACATTTTAAACTTTCATAAGTTGAATTTTACCTATATTTGTTTTTGGATTTTTGTAAACTCTACAAAAATCTTGTAAAGATATTATTTGGAAAAGCACTCAAAATATTTATTCTTGATTAATCCTTTTTAGGGGGAAAGAAAGTAATTTGTTTACCAATTTACATGCTTTCCTTTTTCATTTTTTTTTTCTTTTTAAAGAAAAATTATAGAGGCGATTAGTTCAAGGAAGACCTTGCCTATACAAGTACAACCACCAGTATTTATTGATTGAGGAACCAATGTCTAAAGGAATTTTAATAAGAGATGGGGAAGTGGAGTGGGGACCATAGATAATACTTCATCCAATAGGTTCAGCATCAGATCGCAGTATTGTCTATTTACTGTAGGTGACTTTAAAGCCAAATATATGCACCGAAAATTGTGTTAGCCCAATATTAATAACTAATAGCATTATTTGCGGTGTTTGATTTTTATAGCTAGAACCTCATCTCCTGATTTAAGGCTTCAATATCACTATACATACATAGATAATTAGATAAGCACTAAAATTTTCCTTACAAGCTATCAACATATTTTTTTTTTAAAAGGACTTTAACACCAAGACGCACTAATGATCCAAATATAATAATGTTATATTAGTAAAAGTACTTATTTTACTTAAAGGCTTATGACTTAACTTTTAAAAATGTATTATTTGAAAATGAATGAAAATAAGTAATTTTTTGTTCAATATAATGATTTAGAATTTTTTTTTCTTTCATATCATTGGTTTTACATAACATATTCCGACGTTGGCTATTCTGTGGTGATGACTTTACATAATACTCAACTGCAATTAAATCAACTATTCACTGCCAATCTAATCAATGTTATCTTGATAGTAAATCTACAAATTACATTCTTATATTCTTGGAGCTTGTCACGTCATTATTATTATCTATATATAATATAAAACTAAAAATTTTGACTTTTTGAGAGACTTACGTTAGAATTATGATTAAAAAAATAATTATATTTTTTTTAATTAGACCTCGCGTTAGAATTTTTTTTTTTTTTTTAAAAGACTCACTTTAGGTTTTTTTTTTTAAAAAAAGACTGACCTAAAAAATTAAAAAAACTTTAAGATTAAGGAAAAAAGAGATAAAGACTTCTATTAAAACTCTCTCATTATTTAGTTTAAAAAATTATTTTTTTTTATAAATTAAATTGATGAGGAAAAGAGAGAGAGAGAGAATCCTATTAGGACTTTCTCACTATTTAGTTTTAAAAATTAAAATTTTTTTATAAATTAAAATAATGATGTAAAAAATTGTGAGAGTTTCAGATACTTCAGTTATATATATATATATAGATGAGTGTAATGTGATCACATGAATCAAATATTACAAGTATCTAACATTACATTACGATCTAAGAACCAAACGCTCATAGTTCCACATTCCATTATTCCATTCGTTCTCTACCTTCTTTCATCATTCAGTTGCATGTGTTTAAATTTTGTCCAACCCAGTCACAGCTGATCATACTCACGCGAGCTTGTAAGTTGTAACTCAAGTTGGAGCACAGAAGTGACGGAACGTTGGCAATTATTTCCTCCAGAAAGAGACATCACCGAAAGCCAACCAAATAATGAGATAAGTTTTCTACGGCAATGAATAGTTGAAGCAGAAAAGTCTACAGGAACACCGAGCAAACGTTCCATACTTAACAAATTGCCAACGTTGATAGGACTTGCAATTGAGAGGCCATTGCACATCCATGTTACCTGTCAATTTTTTTATTAAATTCTGGCCCATGAGTTGTCAGTTTCAGTAAGGCTAACTAAGATAAAGCCATGCAAAGGAAAAGGTTTTGCCTTCCATTACATACCTCTACTATCCTATCCTAGAGGCTAGAGAGCAGTCTAATCAATGCTGTTCACTCAAATTGTACGTGAGAATAATGGACATTTTAAAGGAAGGAATTGAAGTTGGGCCAAACTCTTTAAATTCAATGTTCTTCTTGAAGACTTTTGTGGTGACACGCTTTTGTTGTGACTACAAATAAGAGCAATGGGCTTACTTACATTAATGAAGGAATACTTGACCCTAAAAAGTCTTCAAATCTTTAATAGCTTTTGTCAAGCCCGCCCGACAAACAGAACTGTCCAAAGCCAACACTAACAATGTTTCCCCTTTTTTTAATATAAAACTAGTGTTGTTGCACGTGCAAGTCACGTGCTATTTCAGTAATGAAAAAATTAATAAATTTTATATATAAAATTGTGAATTTTAGCTTACTCAATTTAATTATATTAAAAAAAATCTAAAAATACAACAAAATATTATAATTTTTTCCCAATATCTTCATTTTTAAGATCCGAATAGATATTTTTTTATTTTATTTGAGAAAAATACTACATTCATAACATTTTTAGAACAAATTCTAAATGACAAGTTGTTATTGGTTTTAAATTGATAACAGTGTTATTGTTATTCTCAAAACATTTATTCTCAGTTGTAGTTAGTCACAATCTCATATTTTACTATTTTATTTCGACTTGTAAGAAATTGATACTTCAATATTTGTAAAAATATTATGAAATTTGTTATGTTAGTATAACAATATATATGTCAGCTTACACAAATATTTAAAAGAAAAAAAAAACACAAACTGATTACTGGGAAAAAAAAAGTTTAGGAATTGTAGAAATTAATGTTAAAATGTTGTGGACTTAGCATTTTTTATTTGATCTATAAGAAACTGAAATATCAACAATTGTAAAAATATTGTGATAATAATAAGTATTATAAAATTTTCTCAAAACATTTATTTTCAGTTGTAGTTAGTCACAGTCTCATATTTTATTATTTTATTTCGACTTTTAAGAAATTGACACGTCAATAATTGTAAAAATATTGTGAAATTTGTTGTGTTAGTATAACAATATATATGTCAGCTTATATAAAAATTTCAAAGAAAAAAAAAACACAAACCGATTATTGGGAAAAAAAAATCTTTAGGCACTGTAAACCAAAAGCACTATAGCTCCATTGCTATCTATTAATAATAGCTTACCTATGATTTGTTATGAAATTAATGTTAAAATTTTGTGGATTTAGCATTTTTTTTATTTGATATATAAGAAACTGAGATCTCAACAATTGTGAAAATATTGTGATAACAATAAGTATTGTAACATTTTCTCAAAACATTTATTTTCAATTGTGGTTGGTCATAGTCTCATATTTTATTTTTTTATTTCGACTTGTAAGAAATTGATACCTCAATAATTGTGAAATTTTTGTGTCAGTATAACAATATATATGTCAGCTTATATAAATATTTAAAACGAAAAAAAACACAAACCGATTACTGGAAAAAAAAAAAAAACCTTAGGCTCTGTAGAAATTAATGTTAAAATGTTGTGGACTTATCATTTTTTTTTTTTTGATTTATAAGAAACTGATATCTCAACAATCGTCAAAATATTGTAATAACAATAAGTGTTGTAACATTTTTTCAAAACATTTATTTTCAGTTGTGGCTGGCTACAGTCTCATATTTTATTAATTTATTTCGACTTGTAAGAAATTGATACGTCAATAATTGTGAAAATATTGTGAAATTTGTTGTGTCAGTATAATAATATAAATGTTAGCTTACATCAATATTTAAAAGAAAAAAAAAACACAAATCGATTACTGAAAAAAAAAAGTGACTAACTATACCATAATTGTGAAAATATTGTGTCAGTATAACAATATAAATGTCAGCTTATATCAATATTTAAAAGAAAAAAAAAACACAAACCGATTACTGGAAAAAAAAAGAAGTGACTCACGAAAATGGCGTTGTAGACGAACAGTGCCAAAACATTGGAAGTACAGTGCGAAAGTACCATAGCGGCATTGTCAAAACATTTATTTTTAGTTGTGGTTGGCTACAGTCTCATATTTTATTATTGTTTCGACTTGTAAGAAATTGACACGTCAATAATTGTGAAAATATTGTGAAATTTGTTGTGTTAGTATAACAATATAAATGTCAGTTTACATTAATATTTAAAAGAAAAAAATACAAACCGATTACTGAAAAAAAAAAAGACTAAGTAAACCATAATTGTGAAAATATTGTGAAATTTATTATGTCAGTATAACCGTATAAATGTCAGCTTATATCAATATTTAAAAGAAAAAAAAAACACAAACCGATTAATGAAAAAAAAAAAAACAACTCACCAAAACGGCACTGTAGATGAACAGTGCAAAAGCATTGAATGCACAGTGCCAAAGCACTGCAGCAGCATAGCCGCTTTTATATAAAAGAAATTTGTTGTGTTAGTATAACAATATAAATGTCAACTTACATAAAAAAAAAAAAAAAAAAACACAAACCGATTATTGAAAATAAGTTACTAACTAAACCATAATTGTGAAAATATTGTGAAATTTGTTGTGTCAGCTTACATTAATATTTAAAAGAAAAAAAAAAAGCATAAACCGATTACTGAAGAAGAAAAAAAGAAAAAAAAAAAGGTGACTCACGAAAACAGCACTATAGATGAACAGTGAATAACACAGCATGAACAGTACAAAAACATTGTTATATAAAAATTTGTTGTGTCAGTATAACAATATAAATGCCAGCTTACATCAATATTTAAAAAAAAAAAAACACAAACCGGTTACTGGAAAAAAAATGTGACTAACTAAACTATAATTGTGAAAATATTGTAAAATTTGTTGTGTCAGTATAACAATATAAATGTCAGCTTACAACAACATTTAAAAGAAAAAAAAAACACACAAACCGAATACTAAAAAAAAAAATAAAAGGGACTCACGAAACGAAGGCACTATTACTGCTACAGTGCTGCTCAGTGATTAACACACGGTGCACAGTGCCGAAGTACTGTAGCGGCATTGTTGCTTTTTATATATTAAGAAAAAAAAAAAAACACAAACCGATTACAAGGAAAAAAAAGTGATATGTCGACAACATTTTCACAACATTTTTACAATAAATCTTAAATGGCAGGTTGTTACTGGTTGTTATTGTTGGGGCAAAAAAATAATCTTAGCATTAGGTTCAAATTTGAACCAATAACAACTAACCACCTATGATTTGTTGTGAAAATATTGTAAAAATGTTGTGGACGTAGCACCTCTCAGAAAAAATGTGACTAACTAAACCATAATTGTGAAAATATTGTGAAATTTGTTATGTCAATATGACAATATAAATGTGAGCTTACATCAATATTTAAAAAGAAAAATAAAACACAAACAGATTACTAAAAAAAAAAAAAAAAGACTCATGAAATGAAACACTATTGCCGGTACAGTGCAGCACAGTGCAAACACACTAAGTGCACAGTACCGAAATACTGTAGCGACATTGCCACTTTTTATATATTAAGAAAAATAATAATCTTAGCGTTAGGTTCAAATTTGAACCAATAACAACTAACCACCTATGATTTGTTGTGAAAATATTGTAAAAATGTTGTGGATGTAGCACCTCTTAGAAAAAATGTGACTAACTTAACCATAATTGTGAAAATATTGTAAAATTTGTTGTGCCAATATAATAATATAAATGTGAGCTTACATCAATATTTAAAATAAATAAAAACACAAACAGATTACTAAAAAAAAAAAAAGACTCACGAAACGAAACACTGTTTCCGCTACAGTGCAGCACAGTGCAAATACACTGAATGCACAGTACCGAAATACTATAGCGGCATTGCCGCTTTTTATATACTAGGAAATATATATTTATCTATTTTAAAACCCTATTTTTAAACATTGTTTTCTTCTTGTGGGAAGTTAAGTTTTGTTGCTCTATAGGTTTGATTAATACGAATAATCTCGTTGAATGACTCAAACTCTCACGATTTATATAGTTGGTGGATTTTCCTCTTTTTATAAATTTTATTCTTGTTGGTATTAACACGTGGAATGAGACTCTATCTTTATCTTCATTCGATTAATTGGTTCTTCAAAAGATCTATCTATCCAACTACGACGGAAGAAATAATTTGATTAATAAATATTCAATTATATATATATATATATATATATATTTATATTTATATATATATATATATATATATAAATAAAATCCACTTTGTCATTAATCATTTGAGATTGGAAACTTTGTTCCAATACAAAATTAATATATATATATATATATATATAACCGAAACCTCTGCTAGCACCACAATTTTCCACATCAGCATAACGTAATATTTAAAAAATAATATATATAATTTAATTAAAAAAAATAGTTACATTAATAAAAAGAGAGACTCCTATTAGGACTCTTATATATATATATATATATATATATATATGAAGCAATGCGGCTTTGCCTTAGACGAAGCGACTTTGTTTCTAAAAACCCCCAAACTTGAAAAACTTCAGAGTTGAGACGCACACAACCACACTCATAAAACCTGAATATCTGGCCACCCTTGCAATTTGGACATTATTCACCAGCCATAGCCAAGGAAGTTGTTACCATACCATACTGGCCAATATTTTCTGTTCTGGCCAGTAAATCGATGTCAAATTACCTCTAACACATACCACTTGATACTGGACTATATCAGAAAATCTAAATCGGGCAATACAAAAACGTGAAAAAGAAAAAACAATGAGAAATTAGTGGCAGAACTCACGTTGATGTGATTATCAAGTTCCCAATTGTCATCCCCATGTTGTCGGCCATCTCCCTCTCCGACTCCTCAAGTTTTCTTAGTCCACCCCTCCCTTTCTTCTACTTCATCTCCTTCTTCTTTTGCTTTGGTTGGACCATCATTTATTTTTCTTTTGTTTTATGTGGCTCTTGGTTTTTGAGCCACCTAGACCTCTCATGTGAATTTACTATAGTGTTTTGAAACTTGAAACAACTTTTAGAAATTTTTTTTTTTGTTTCTTTTTTTTTTTTTTGGTAGAACTGTTAGAAACTTCAATTTTACACATCAAGCCTTTCATTTGGTAACAAAAAGAATGTGTTTATTATTATATATTGTTATCATCCAAATCTAATTGATTATATCACCACGTTTATTATTATGAATGCTGAAATTTAAGTACTAATAGATAGGTATATTAGTTAAAATATGCACATATAATATTAAGTATTTATATAAACTTTAATTAATAAGTATTTAAATATATTCAAAGTCTATATACTCCTATCAAATGAATTCAGTTAAATTTAGTTATTTAGTTTACAATTAATTTCAATCTAAATTTTGTAGTTGAATTTTATATTTACCCTCACAAAACCTATAATAGTTGGAAATTTTAAGGCCTTTACACACATGAAGAGAGTCTAGCCTCATCACCATTAAAAGTATTCGACAAAATGTTTGAGATTAAAATAGGGATTTTCCTCCCTATTTGAATAGTCATGGATTACAATCCATAGATTTGGGAATATAAATATATATATATATATATATATATATGCGCATTTCTATAATTTGGCTTTATGTTTCATGTTGTTATTAGCTCTTGAGATCAATGAGGGTTGTGAATTTATAGGTTAACCTATCAAAAAAAAAAAGTGAATTCTTAGGTATTGATGTTGATCCCCTACTCAAATTTTGTTGCTTAATAATTTATAATCAGAATGATTGATAATTAAGTAGATAGTTAAGTAAATATTTTTTTCATTCTAATAAAATTTAATAAATGCAAAACGAAAATAAAATTTCCTGTACATTGCACGGGTTAGTGACTTTTGTTTTTGGTTTGTGTGTGCTACAAATTCATTTGGTAGTCTTCTCTTTGATTTATGCTCCATGGAAATTTGTATTTGGTTTTAGTTTGTTAGTTTGAGTCACAAATAAATATCTCTTTGAAGGTATTGATCAGCAATGTAAATTTCTTTTTTCTTTTATGCAGTCTCTTGCATTGATTTTGGTTCTTGGAGTGCCTTCAAAACAAAAGGTATGTAAAGTTTTCTTATTAGGTTTAATGTTAACATATATGAGTGATATTTTGGTCAATTAGAAAAATTTTGAGGAAACATGAAAGGAAAAAGAACTAAAGAATGCATAATCTTGAAAAAAAAAATAGTGACTATATTAGGCAAAGGATTTTGGAAATTGTTGTTTTTATTTTTGGAATTCTTTATGTTCATGTGTATGTATGTATTGGGTTTAATAGAATTGGAATTATCTTCGAGACTTTGGTTTTGATTGAATAATGAAAGAAGAAATATGTTTCAATATTTGGAGTCTTCTGTATATGTGTTGTTATAGCAATTCTATATATGCGTTTTCATTTTGAATTGTTAAATTATTAATTCACAATTTCATTGTTCATATATTAATCATGAATAATAATATTATTATTTGCAACCATCATGATAGGTATTATGATATTATTTGGAACTATCATAATGTGATCATTCCAAATTAAAACTATCATAATGTGATCATTCCAAACTCATTCCAATAATAATATGAGTTTATTTTATGATTAAAAAAAATTACGATTAAAAGATTTTTGAAATTAAATTTTTTTAAAAACAAATTAAAACTCATATAGATAGGTATTATGATATTATTTGGAACTATCATAATGTGATCATTCCAAACTCATTCCAATAATAATATGAGTTTATTTTATGATTAAAAAAAATTACGATTAAAAGATTTTTGAAATTAAATTTTTTTAAAAACAAATTAAAACTCATATAGATAGGTATTATGATATTATTTGGAACTATCATAATGAATTAACGTATTATACATGGTACGGAGCTAACTATAACATCCTATGTTATAAAATAAAAATTGGGCCTATGATTATCTTCACTTTTAGGTAAAATAGAAACTTTATTAACTAAGTTTTAAGAAATTTAAAATTCTATTTTAAAAAATTTTCAGAACATTAGATTTTATTTTAATTATTTTAATCATCTATCATAATAATTTTATTTTGTAAAATAATAAAATTTATACATTACATACAATCATTACCTTCTAAATGATGGAAGATATGAGAATGTAATTTGTAGATCTATTATCAAAATAACATATATTAGATTTGTGGTGGATAGTAGATTTAATTGCTTATGTGGAACCAATGATATAAAAGAAAAAGAATTTTTCTAAACTATTATATTGAATAAAATATTACTTATTTTCATTCATTTTCAAGTTATATATTTTTAATAAGTCAAGTCATAAACCTTTAAGAAAAATAAATACTTTTAATTTTTATTTAACTATTTCGTGCATTGCACAGGTTAGCGACTAGTTAGTCTAGTTTTGATTCTTTTCAGTCTGTCTATCTAGCTTGTCTTTTTTAATACATTCAACACTAAGTTTAACATAGCCGACTCCAAAATTTTGGAACTAAGATTTTATTGTTGTTGACAGTGGCGACTCTAGGATTTTTTTTAGGGTGATCACTAGGAAATTTAAATTATACAAAATCTAATAAAGTGATAACTTGAATATTTACTACAATTGTGAGTCAAGTCGCTAAAGAGAGTAAAATTGTTGTGACTATAAAGCCAAAAAGAATATAATTGTCGTCACCATCAAGGAAAACTGACAACTACAATATTTTTCTTGGTACCATTTTTTAGGGAAAAATGAAATTACAAATTAATTTTATTGAATACGTTGAACGAGCTACAAATTTGAATATTTAGCAATTTTTATCTTTTTGTTTTATAATAGGCTTTTTGTTGAATAATTTGATCACTTGATGTTGTTTGGTCTTGTCTTGTTTTTGTTTGGTTTATGTTTGTTGTTATTTGGGCTAATATTTATTGTTGTTATTTAAGATTTTTATTTTTAATTTTATAAAAGGGATTAAGGATTATTTTTGGGGGCAGAATTAATTTTGGAGTAATGCTATGTCCACAGCATTTTTACAAAAAATCTTATGCAACAAACTGTTATTAGTGAGTAAAACAATAATATCATTATTTGGTCCAAATTAGAATTAATAACAGCTTACCACATTAGATTTGTTGTAAAAGTATTGTGAAAATGTTGTGAATGTAGCATTATATTTATTTTTGTTGAACCCAACTTTTTGTAATTCTCAAGTCAGGATGCTCAACATTTTTATTAGGGTGATCACAATAGGTTAGTTTAACATATAATAATTTTTTGGCAAGTATATGTATGCATTTTTTTGCAAGTTATGGTGGTCCTGTGACCACCCTGACTTGCATGTGAAGCCGCCAGTGATTGTAGATTTGTTGTATGTACAATATTTATGGTCACCAAAAACCTTCCTTTGGTTTCCCTCCATTCCCCTATGTTTCCTTGTGTTTTCCTTGCTGTCTCTCACTCCCCAATTTTTCCAACCACTAGCTTTGTGTGCTTTAGTCCCTTATATAGCCTCCTCTTAGTGGGGTTGAAATGATTACCTTTCGCTGGTTTCCATGCAATCCCACTTTCACCTCTAATCCCCAGAACAACCATATCATTTAAAGATTTTCTTGAAACTTGTTCCAGATGCCAAATAATGTTCGACAGCGGATTTCCCAAAGGCATTAACTATGATCGGCTACCGACCTAGATCTGCCCCATCCACTTGCTAATTTCTCTTGGTCATCGATTTGCACTAGTCCCGACATGATACATTTCCCGATCGCTGCGATTAGACCTTTGCACATCCACCAGTGAACTGGTCTTAGCCCAACGACAGTGGGCCTCGGTTACCCGAACTGCCCTGGGTCACCTGGGCCGTTTTGGGTCACCTAGGCTGTTTAAATTCAAAAAAAAAAAAAAAGAAGAAGAAAAAAATTTACAGTCACAATATTTTAGCATAAAAAATATTGCAAAGATTTTTTTCCCATATATCAACTTCTAGAGAAAAAAATCTTAGGCACTCTTAGAGCAAATGGTGCTCCATCTTCTCACATTCATGGTGAGGTCCTCTATGAATTAAATGAGTATATCTCACCACCATGAATATGAGGGGAGAGAACATCATTTATTATGCTCTAAGAATTACTCCAAATAAAATGTACCAATAGCAATAAGTACTCCACTAATAAGTACCTTGTTTCAATTTTTTTTTTCTTTTAGTTGAAGTTTTTTATTTTAATTATTAGAATAATTTTGAATTTATGTCTCTTATCTATATATATATATATATATATATATAACCAAAACCTCCGAAACCCCCACAATTTTCCACGTCAGCACAATATTTAAAAAAATATATTTTTCTTTAGTCCAAATTTAATAAGGAGTGAAACTCTATATCTTAATAAGTCCAACTCAAACTCAAACTCATTATTATCATTTTTTTAAAGCAAAATTATTTTTGTTTAGTTCAAACTTAATAAGAAGTAAAACTCTATCTCTCTAACAAGTCTAACTTAAACTCAAACTCAAACGTTGATTAAAAAAAAAACTTAAATAAATCATATATTAAGATTATCCTAAACGTGGCTTTATTTGGATAAATATAAAAATCATCAACTATTGATAAAGTTCAACTTTTTTGGATAATAGAACAATTCTACTGCAACTTCTTTAAAAAATAATTTTCATACATAAACCACCTAACTTTTTATAGCTGTTTTTTACAAGATAAAAAAACTTGCAATAATTGAAATTATTCTTTTGAATGTAACCAATATTTCTTTTATATTTCTCTAATTTTTAGCCATAAATATTTTGTTTTGTTTCAATAATTTCTAAACACTGAATCATCTGATTTTTCAATATTTTTTGGTTTTTTAGAAGTTTTAATATCTAAATTTTTTAGTTATTTTTTTGCAGTATTTGAAAATTTTGACAAATTTTTTGTAAGTCATTGCATGTTCAAGCAATGATTTCTTCATTAAATTATAACACAAATTAAAATCATACAAAAGCAAATCATGTAATGGTGTAATTTCTTAATCAATTTAAGATTTTATAAAATTATTTTAGTCTACCTCACAAATATGTAGGTTCCCGTGCATAGCATGGGTTAACAACTATTTAAATAGTTTTGAAGTCTAATTTAATCATATCGTAGTTTTGAATTTAAAAAAATTATAAAATTTTAAGTTAGGATTTAGCATATTCTCTAAATCCTAAAAAAACTCAAACTCAAATGTTGATTAAAAAAAAAAACTTAAATAAATCATATATTAAGATTATCCTAAACATGGCTATATTTGGATAAATATAAAAATCATCAGATATTGATAAAGTTCAACTTTTTTGGATAATAAAACAATTCTACTGCAACTTCTTTAAAAAATAATTTTCATACATAAATCACATAACTTTTTTTAGCTGTTTTTTACAAGATAAAAAAACTTGTAATAATTGAAATTATTCTTTTGTATGTAACCAATATTTCTTTTATATTTCTCTAATGTTTAGCCATAAATATTTTGTTTTGTTTCAATAATTTCTAAACACTGAATCATCTGATTTTTCAATATTTTTTGGTCTTTTAGAAGTTTTAATATCTAAATTTTTGAGTTATTTTTTTGCAGTATTTGAAAATTTTGACAAATTTTTTGTAAGCCATTGCATGTTCAAGCAATGATTTCTTCGTCAAATTGTAACACAAATTGAAGTCATACAAGAACAAATCATATAATGGTGTAATTTCTTAATCAATTTAAGATTTTATAAAATTATTTTAGTCTACCTCACAAATATGTAGGTTCCCATGCATAGCACGGGTTAACAACTAATTTAAATAGTTTTGAAGTCTAATTTAATCATATCGTAGTTTTGAATTTAAAAAAATTATAAAATTTTGAGTTAGGATTTAGCATATTCTCTAATTTAAGAATATTTGCCAAGTTTATCAATTGCTGTTGAACCGGTAGTGTTTAATAATAATAATAATAATAATAATAATAATAATTAAAAAAAAATGAATTGGATTGGGTCGGATACTGCAGGCGGATTGTTGGGTTTACTAGTCGGTTAGGGTTCTAAGAGTTGGTGTATTGGTATAAATTGAACACTCAGAAGGAAAAAAAACCTGCTATCTATCTCTACAAAAATCTTCTATCTATCTCTCCTATTCGTTCGAGAAAGAAAAAGGTTTTCAATTTCATGGAACCCTCAACTTCCTTTTCTGTCCTGGCAATCAAGTTCGTCAACAGCGTGCAGGCTCAGTTTCAACACAACGATGATGATAGTGTTTACGAGAAGTACTTGGATTTCATGAACGATTACTTCGAGGGCAGAACGAGCCAAGTAGAGTTATGCGATCAGGTCGCTAATCTTTTAAAGGGTCACCGAGATTTGCTCTCTGCTTTTCAGGCTTTTGTTGATTATTCTCAAACACTTGTGTACTATCGACGACTTACGCTTTTCAAGAAAATACAAGCGATTTTGTCTCCTGAGGCATATACAGAACGGTTTTTGAAAAACTTTCATAGATACGGTAAAGGAGAGATTGATGGGTGGCAATTGGAACGTTATATTACTGATATATTTAAAGAATATCGTGCTTCTTCGGCCGTTTCGGGTGATCCTGAGAAAGAGGAAGAGTTTGATGATCTTGTGAAAGTGTTTAATGTTTTTGCAGAAGATTTATACAGCATTAGTAACAATCCAAGTTATTGGGTTCCGAAAGATAAAGAATGTTTCGCTCCAGCAAGTCGGAGTAGAGAACTTGAACATCAAGTATTGAATAACACGGTGAAGTGTGAAAATCCGGATTTCAGATATGTAGAGAAGAAACTAAGTCCTGATGTAATTTTTTGGAATCAATATGAAGATGATATTTCTGAGATGGATGTGATGATTTCAACACTGAGTTCTGCCGTTAGGCGTGCCGAGGAATTGTTGCAGAAGATTCATTCATTGCAGATGATTCAACCAGATTCGAAGAAGCGTATTCGAATAGAAAAACACTTGATAGCTGAACACTTGATAGCTGCGGATTTGAGGTGTATTGAGACGTTATATCCAGAATGTGGTACTGAGATGGTTCGGTGCCTACGTAAATATCCAGGAGATGTGTTGACTGTAGTTGTACCTCGGCTAAAGCAAAAGCTAGAGGAGGCAGAGGAGAAGAGGAATGCAGGCTTATTTACGTTCAAGAATTATTTGGAGAAAAATATTAAAGTAGAGCGTTAAAGTAGTTTATTGCATATGTCTGTATCTATTAATTCATATTTTTTTTGACTTAGTTTCTTTAGAGAGACTGGTAGCACAGATGTTTATTTGTTTTTATGACTTTTGATTTGTTTGTTGACTATTAATTTGTGCTTTTGTTCTCTTTTTCTTTCTCACAATTGCTTAGTTCCATAAATTATTCTGGTAGATGTAAATTTATTTCAAGTAAATGCAAATTTAATAAATGGCAAACACCTCTAATCAGAATTATGCAACTCTGTTATCATAGTTTTCTCGGTTTCTCTTTACGTTTTTCTTGCTGATCAAATTTCTTCTCCCACTGAGAATGATGATATGATAGTAATCAAGTTCTCTTGCCTAGCTTCAAAACAACTTCCCCTACTGCTAAATCATATAAATAAATATATATATATATATATATATATATATATTGTAGAATATGGCTTGAATTAGAAGTTCCACTCTTTATTCGATTTGGATAAGAAATGAACTTTATTCCTTTTAGGTACGTTTATTAAACTCTATTAAAAGTCTTGTTTACTACTTGATTTTGAGTTCTATTTGGAATAGGAGTGGAAAATTGCTTTGGTTTAAAACTCCTTCTCCTAAAACAATTTGGAAAAGGAATTTGACATATCAACTTCTATATAAGCATAGTGCTGCTACAGAAAATTAGAGAGGGAGTGTGTGTGTATGTGAGAAAAAGAGACTTTCTCTCGTTTGGTTATTTGATATTTGTGAGTTGCAATTTAGAATAGTAAGAAAGGTTTGTTGTTGCTTGGTTTTAGTTTTGCCGTATGATGATTTACTCTCTCTTGGTGTGTTGCAATTTTTGGATTTGATTTGTGGCGTTTTCTTTGATTTGTACACAATTCGTATTTGGTATTTGTATTTGGTATTTGTGAAATTTAGGTTCTTTGATTTGTATTTAGTTATTTGATGTTGTATTTGTGAGAGAGAGTTATTTGGGTGTATTTGGAATTTGGGTTTGTGATAGTACCTCTACACCAATTTTTAGTATCCCAAGTTTGATATGGTGAAATTTGTTAGTCGTTGCTCGTGAAAGTAGGTTATTGCTGAATTACGTAAATCTTGGCGTTTTGTGTTTATTTTCTTTTGGATTAATTTTCTTCACTTCTATCATTTGTTTAGAAATCTTTCTTAAAGTTAAAATATTTTCACAATCAATCTTAATAAATTTGAGCTTCTACTATTTTACAATATATATATATATATATATATATATATCATTATCATTCTTAGCCTCAAAAGCATATCCACATTTTTCTGATGCTTTTTACCTTGATTGTCATTCCCTATTTGTGAGATCACCATGTGTTTGACATCTGTGTTTGTGTTGAGGGGGCTTATGTAAGAAGAAACCATTGAATTGTAGGTAACTATGTTTCTGTTAGGCAATTATCAAACTGTCAACCACGTGGGGCATTAATTGAGAATTTAAGGTGAAAACAAAAATTGGCAGGCATTAACCATGAAGTACTAGTCTCAGAGGCTTTTGTGATCTTTTCTTAAAAGCCTCCACGACTGAAGCTTAAGCCAACGATAGCATGATGAGGTTGGGCTGACGCTAAGATCGACGTCTTGAACTCGTGATAGATAAAAGAGAACAATGGCGAGGTTTGAATTGGTGAGTTTGGTTTAGCTTTTGATATTGTGTTTTTTTAAAAAGTGGGGGTTCTAAAAAGAGGGGGTTTTAAAAAGTGCAATATGAAATTGAGCTAAGTGTTTGAAAAAATCTGTTAAAAATTGCTTTTAAAAAAGTTGAGTGTTTGGGTTTTTCATAAAAACTATGGGCAATTTGAGAAATTCGCTGAACTTCTAACAGTAATATATGAAAAGCGTTTCAGAACTTTTTGCAATTGGTGCCCCTTAGCTGCCACACGATTTGGCCTTCCTCAGCATTTAACAATGGTGAGGTCTGATTAGGGTAAGTTTGGTTTAGCTTTTAATATTTTGCTTTTTGATCAAAAAGTGAGGGTTTCAAAAAGTGTGGTATGAAACTGGTTAAGTGTTTAGTAAAAGCTGTTAAAAAGTGTTTTTGGAAAAGTTGAGTGTTTGAATTTTTCTAAAGAACTATGGACAATTTGGGAAATTTGTTAAACTTCCAACAGTAATATATGAAACGCGCTTCAGAACTTTTTGCAATTGGTGCTCCTTAGCTGCCACATGATTTGGGCTTCCTCAGTGATTTGCAATATTGGACTTTTAATTGAAGCACGTTTCTAAAACTACACCAAACATGTGGTTTGGATTTTTGGTAGCAAAAAGTGCCTTTTGGGCTCCGTCAAGCTGAACCAAACAAACACTAAGAACAAAAGCGTCGTGATTTGGGTGGAGTTGGTCACTAGGTTGTGATGGGTGGTAGGTGACGTTGCTGGGTCACGACCTGGTTGTGTGTTGTCTATGTGGGTCTGCTTGGTTTTGATGTTGAATGTATGATATTAGATCTAGTTAGGTTGATTTGTGCCTGATCTATTTGGGTTTGAATCATTTGATGTTTGGTGTTAGATCACGTTGGGTTGATTTGAATTTTGATGTGGTTGTGTTTGTTTATTCTGGACAGATGGCGAAGGACAAGGTAAAAAAAGAACAGTATTTGGAAAGATAAAAAAAAAAATTTAATTAAATAATAATAGAGTACTGAATCTAATAAAACAGTAAATAAATAGTAAAAGCATTCATATTAAGAATATATGAATGCTAAAAACTTAAAAAATCCATTTTAGCAACTCATAAAAGACACACTACATCAATGTTGATATACTTAAAATTTTTTGGCAACTTAGCTATAGTAAACTACCATTTTTAACAATTTACTATAGCTCAAAACTTAAAAAAAAAAAACTTTTATTATTCCTTCAATTAAAATATCATCTCTCTCTCTCTCTCTCTCTCTCTCTCTCTCATTTTGATTCCAAGATGGGTCTCGTCTCTCTCTCCCTTGTCTTGAGTCACGGTGGTTCGTGGGGCGAACTTATCAATGGGTTACACAGTGTTGTTTGTTTTTAAAGGAGGTGATGTGGCGTGAATCACCCACTGGATCAGGGTGCGTTTTGTGGTTGCATTGACATAGAGATTAGATCAGGGTGCGTTTTGTCTTAGAGATCAGATTGGGGTGGGTTGTTGTTGGGGTTCATGGTTGGGGTGGGTTGTTGTTGGGGTTTGTGGTGGTGGTTGGTTATGGGTTTGTGGGGATGGTGAATGGAGGGCTGTGAGGGTGATCAAACGAAGACAGAGGGGGGAGAGCTAGTGACAAAAAGGGTAGAGAGAGTTTAATATAAAAAAATGAATAGTTTTTAGCTGAGATATAAAAAATTGAACCTCTGATGTTAGATAAATTATAAAGTGTATTGTTAAAATAGATAAAATAGTGTTTTGAGTTGTTAAAATTTAAAATTTTTAATATTCTTGATATGAATGCTTTAAATTAGTTAAAGTAAATTTTAGACCCAATTTAGCTAAAAATATATTATATTGAGGTCGATGTGAGTGAATTACTCACAGGTAGGGGTGTGCGCGGTTCGGTAGGAGCGGTTTTTTTCCAAATTTATTACCGAACCGATAGAGGTCGGTTTTTTTATAATTGGAACCAATACACACCGCTTAGGGTCGGTTTTCCGACCTATAGCGGTGCGGTTTTTGCGGTGCGGTTTAGTCGGTTTGGTCGGTTTGAAAGCGTGAACTCTCTCAATCTCGTATCCCTCAAAAATTAAAATGCTAAAAAAAAAAAAACATATTAAACATGTGTCTTCTATCTTCTAAACATAATAAACTCATTCAATTATCCTTGTGAATGCTTTTTCTATCTTCTAAACACGTGTCTTCCTTGTATCTTTTAAAATATTATTATGTCTAACATATTAAATTCTCTTAGAAATGATACAAAAACTTCTTGAAAGGATAGCACAACAAGAACAAAGTGCTTTGATTAAACAAGTTGACAAACAACATAGGACCCCGCTTCATTAAAACCTAAAAATGTATTATTTTCTAAAATATTATATTTCTTTCTTTCGAAGAATGAATTAATGATTATTATCTTTGTCCATATTATCAATTAATTATAACCTACTAAGTATAATGACTGAGATTCAACAAATACCAATAGTAGACAAATTGTTTTTTAAATTTCAATGTCTAAAATGCTCATAAAAAATTTAAATGTATAAAAAATCTTATTAAATACAACAAATTAAATTTTCTAGTATTATTTTAGATATGATATACTGTAGTATATTATATTCATTCATAATGTTATATAATATAAAATACTTTAACAACAAATAAGCATGAAAAGTAGAGGAAAAATCAAATGGCCCATACCAAACCACCTGTGTGGGTATTATTAATTGCTTTTGAAGACTTCAAGTTCAACCATACACGTGTTAGAGGCAACAGGCAATTGATAAGTGTTTCTTGGTTGGGCAAAATGGAACACTCTAGTACTCTACTTCGTAAACAACAGAAGAACCAAATAAGTAATGGAAAGAAAAACAGAAGAAAAAAAAAAAAAAAGAGCAGATCAGATTAGGATGCCAGAGACTAAGAAAAGTGTGAAGACTCACTTGTTATGGTTGCCACCGTTGCAAGTTCCGTTTGAATGGGAGATCGAGTTTGAGGCTGGCCTGACCTGGCGATCCGCGATCTCGTTCTTCGTCCGAGTCGTTCGACACATCCGTTCCGTTGGCTGTTGATTGTTGCGTGACTTGCCAATGACTGGTGAGCCAATGTGGCGTCGCCTCTGCTGGCCGACCAGGTACTGTAATGACTCCAGATAACTCCTCATCCACCTCAAAAGTGATAATGTTTTGATTCTTCGTCAACCAGTAAAACCTTCCATTCACATAAATATGTTTGTTCTCATAAAGCTCATCCCTGCAATAGCACACTTCAAGGGAAGTTTTCCATTTCCCTGTCTCCGATGAGTAGATCACAAAGGAGTAGGAGCTGGCAGCAGCGTGGCAGTGAGCCAATGACTGGTGAGGTAGTGAGACTTGGGAGAGTGGCAGCGAGAGGCGAGAGCTAGCGCCAGCCCAGAGCTAAGAGGCCTGAGAGAAAAGGAAGTATTTATACCCAGGGAGATAGGGTTAGAGCTGTGCACAAACGATGCCGTTTTCATGGTTTTTTTTTTTTTTACTAAGTGAAACGATGCTGTTTGTTTTTTTTTTTTTTTTAAACTATACAAAACTTAGTCGGTTCGGTGCGGTGATATCATCGGTTTCAGATTTTCATTCTTAGCTTCGTACCGCACCGGCATCGGAACTAGAGTTGCCCTCCGTTTGCCGACATCAACTCCATCGGTCGGCTCCAGCAGCGGTGCGGTATCGTCGGTGCCGGTCGGTTGGGTCGGCCACGGTCCGGTTTTGCACAGCCCTACTCACAGGTACACTCCCTCAATTTACTTATTATAGACTACAGCAATCTAATGAGCAGACTACAGGCCCTTCAGCCCATCGAAGTGTTTTCTAGGCCATTGACCCATAGAGGTTTCTTTTTGGTCTAATTCGCAACCCATCAAAATTGTAGGTACAAAGTGTTTTTCAAAAGCCCAATAATCATCCTAACTCGACAATCACACAGGGAAAAGAAGTCGGCCAAAAAGTTTCTTTTTTTTTAAGAAACAGACAAACTTCTTTTTTTTTTTTTTTTTTTTTTGAGTTTTAACAAATATTTACTTTGTATAATATCTTTACCAAAATGCCAATCAATTTTTAATATAAATAAAATCCAAATTTTTTATTTAATCACAAAAGTCTTATCCGCGAGTCGGCTAAAAAGTTAAAAAACTTTTTTGTATCACTTTGCAGGTAGGGAACCAAAACTTGGCGGTGAGTCGGTGACGTCCCATACGAAAACGACGTAAGTCACAGCCTCTTTCCGCGTGCTCCAATCATTCACCCTTCTCAAAAACTAAACCCCAAGCCCAACTGGCCAATCCCTCCATTTTGGGACCCACAATAAGAGAATTAAAAGCATCCCAAGCCTCCAAAAATATGGAGGGAAACTATTTTCCAAAAAAACGTGTGGCCCAGATTCAAAATCAGCGTCCACGTGGCCAACTTTGATTCACTTTTTATTGCCACCTATGTTCCACGTAACCTCAGGCTTTAGTTGCTTCCACCCCACGTTTGGATAAGTCAATGTGCACCTTCCGGAACCAGCTAGAGTTTGGTGGGTCCAACCCCAAAAATATTCCCATATTATAAAGTCCCTTAAAAGTACTCACTGTGTTTCACATACTCATTCAGATTCCAAACTCACACCACTACTTTCTGTGTACAGTAACAATGGAGGTGATCGTTGAAGAAGGTTGTAGAACTCCGAGACACAGTGAGTGTCAAATACCAGCAGATTTGGCATGCCCACCAGCTCCGAAGAAGAAGAAGGTGGGTTATGTGATGAAGCAGCGGGACCCGCCCAAGAATGGTTATTTTCAGCCACCTGATCTTGAGGTTCTCTTTACCATTGCACCCAGGAGAGAAGCTTTTGCTTGGACTTGACTTCGTTTTGAGTGAGTGTGTGTATGTGACTCACTTAATTTCAAGTAGGATCTATAGAGTTTAGAGAGGCGTGCACAGTTGCTTTTTTTTTTTTTTTTTGTAAATTATTATGTAACACCTTTTGTTTTTGGTTAAGTTTGAGAAATCCACGAATGGTCGAAGAAATATGTTAACAGTTGCAAATGTAAGTTTATTCGGTTGTTTCATTGCCATGATAAGATGGTTCTAGTTGTAACTTGTAACTCAGGCTTTTTGCAGTAACCTTTTTGCCTTGCAAAGTTATTCTTCTTATGATATGTTTGATTTTTGTTTTTTGAGAGAGTTTCAGCAACTTATTTCGAAGTTGCAAGAGGACCATGGCTGGTGCATTTCTTTGTCTTTATCAAATTTGCTAGGTTGACTGTAAATTGGATTGTAGCCGCTGTGTGAACGTGATTTTGTACATCATGGGCCAACACAAGCAGCCTGTTATTAATGAATACAATATTCTGCCAAAAACGACCCTAGATTATAGGTAGATTAATTGTTGGGCTTAAAGAATAAGATTGCTATAAGGTTCCCACATAAATAAGCCCAAGCAAAATTTGGGCACGGCCTCAATAGAACCATTATTTGTTCTGGAGAGGACAATCATGAAATGGGCAGCCAAGACTAGCTTGCTTAAAAACGATCAATGGCGGCCCGGCCTCAATAGGCCCAATCGAACCATAATTACCGTACAATCCGAATTAAGTATTAAATTGGAGACCGGCCTCCTTGAGCAGCCAAGACAAGCTTGTTTCAAAATTAAATACTTGTGGGGGTGTGGGGGCAAGATCTGGGTTTGTTTTATTTTATTTTATTTTTTTTTTTTTGAAAGAGTTTCAACCTATGGCGTCCGCTCCTGATGACAGCTCTTTCATCAGATCAAGATACCAATCAGTTTTTGGTATAGGCGGAGATTGAATTCCAAATATCTTATACAATCATCAGAGACTTTACCAGTTAAGCTAACTAGAACTTACAAGGTCAGGATTTAAGTTTAGGGAGTTTCACACACATTTATATACTTAAATTAGGTTAGAGTAAAAATTCTATCTTGTATAAAAATTAAAAAAAAAAAAATTAAAAAACCAAAGGGCAGCTAAGCTAAGAAAAAAAAGCTATATATTAGGTACAACATTTAAGTGTTGTTTCTTAAGTTCTCTTTTTAAGATTTTGTCATGTGGATTTTTTCTTATGGATAGAAGCGTATTTTTTAGTTAAATAGCCACATAGCTGAATCTTAAGAAGAGAATACCTAAGATACTACATTTAAGTTTTGTCATATATATATATATATATATATAAAGCTAAAGGTAAGAGAAAATTTAATTAGATTCTGAATTAAGCTTCTACTGTAGGCTAATTTTGCTAAATAAGTTAATGAGTTCAAAATACTAAAAGGCCAACAAAGACTTCACGACATCATTTTTTTATATAACCGATTTTTAAACCAAATTTTACCACTATAAATGTGTTTTTCTTATATTTATGTTGTGTACTTCGGTCCATTTTGTCTACTTTGATCCTATTCAATCTACTTTGGTCTACCTTGGTCCACTTTAGTCCTATTCGGTCGAGTCAGTCCACTTCAGTCCTATTTGGTTCATTCTATGCACTTCGGACCAATTTGGTCTTATTTGGTCCTACTCTGTCCACTTTGGTTCTATTTAGTCCATTCATTCTTATTCAGTCCACTTCGGTCAATTTTGGTCATATTCGGTCCACTCATCCTATTTGGTCCACTTCAGTCCACTTCGGTTCTATTTATTCAATTTTGGTCCTACTTGGTCCACTTGGGTTCTATTCAGTTTATTCCGTCTACCGTGGTCTTATTCGATCTGATTTGGTCTATTCTACCCACTTCAGTCCTATTAGGTCCAATTCAGTCCACTTCAGTTCTATTCGGTCCATTACGTTTACTTCGGTTCTATTTGGTCCACATTGGTCCTATTCGGTCTTATTCAGTCCACTTTAGTCAACATTGGTCCAATTCGGTCCATTTGGTTTTATTCAGTCCACTTTGGTCCTATTCTGTCCAATTCGATCCAAACTTGAGAAACAAGCTAATTGGATTTCAATTAAAATCTAATTTTCTACAACATGTCTCATCTAAGTTTTTTATAAAAAAAAATATTGTGTCAAGTGAGTTAATTTAGTATAAAAAAACGAGGTATCCAATATAAATAAACCTTAACAAACCTAATCATATACCTAACTCTATATATAAAATTATAAAAAGAGAAAGTTTGAATAATTTTACTTTTATAAACCATTTTTTTGTGTAACTAAAAATAATTCAAAATTATAAGTCATTTATATAATATTATGAATATGTACCATCACTAACTAGATATAGACAGAGAGGAATGATCACCTCCAATTTTAAAAACTTCAGTTTCCTCCAGTTTTAAAATAGATGAGTGACATGTGTATATAAAATGATCCAATGGTTAGGAAAAACTTAACAATTTTTTGCATCTCTGTTGCCTCTCCCTTCAACATATCTGGAGCCAAACTGATCTACTATACATCACCACTATTCAACCCAAGACTACTGCTGCCTTCACCACCTCCACAAGGCCTCTTCGCCACTACCTTGCCGCTATCAAAAGCCACAGTCGTCACATCATCAAGTTTGAGCCTCCCTTCAGATTTGTTAGTTTTTCTCAATCATTTTGTGAAACTAACACTGCAAATCTCTTCTTGGCCTTCGATATGCTAATCCCAAGAGTCCGAACTCCATCTTCACCTACATGAGCCGCCACGCGCGGTGGCCATCGATCCATGCACCGTCACAGTTTCTTCCTTCGACTAGTGGTTCACGAAACCAACGCCACAATTCTCTTTGTTGGCCTCCAATATGTAAAACCCAAGAAGCCACCCTCCATCTTTGCTCTCATGCACCTCCACGCGCGGCCTAAAATTTGGCCATCAATCTACGCGCTGTTGAAGGTTGTCGTTGACTATTGCTCTGACTCCAACGAGCCCATGCATGCTTTCTTCTTGCACTTTTTATCTCAAAAAAGGTTTGCTTTTGCATTTATTTTTTAAAATACAAATTGCTATTTACACGTGTCACTCACCTATTTTAAAACTGGAGGAAACTATAGGTTTTAAAACTAGAGGTGATGCTCTCCCATAAACTTATATATTATATATGTGTATGTCAATTGCGATTGTTTTTATTTTTACTTGCACAATTTATAATTTATAAACTAATGCAATTTATGACCAAGCGCTAGAGAACTGCTTCTCAAAAAGAGGGAAAGAAAATGAAATTAACTGTTCGCACGCAAACATTTTTGCATGAAAACTTAAAGAAATTAAAATCTTTGGAAAGCAATAATACGACCAGGTCACTGATACACTGTATCTGAATGAGTGGCAGTTTGAATATTTTTGAATTACAGCCACAAACACGGAAGGTGTTTCTGAGCTCGGTTCTTTTAATGGGTAGAATTATTGTACCATTGGGGTCGCAAAATTTTCACTGATTAAAGGGTACGTGATGTTGCTGAGTGTCCTGTCTAGTGGGTTTCTTTGGGTTTGGGAACTTCGACTATAGGCATTGGATACCCCTGTTCACTCTCATCTTTTTGGGTCCACTTTCACCCTGTTATACTCTTGGCCATGTTTTATACCTACATTATTGTACTGCAAAAGTCTTGCATACTGCATACTTTGTGTAAAACTTTTAAAACAAGAGTTTTTGTAATATAGGGCTTTAATTGAAAAGTTTTGCCAAATTCTTGTATGAGTATTTTTTTTTTTTTTTTTAAATGGAGGTATTTAGCCTCCATTTGGATTGCGTTGAAATGAAATTTTAGCGCGTTTGCGTCTTTGTCAGTGAGTCCCGTGCACTGTTCATGGAACTCACAAATTGTCTAATTCAACAAATTTTTCTTTAAAATTGAATCTCACGGTACTATTCACACATTTAAAAATTAATTTACTACAATGTTTTCAATTTTTAGTTTTCAGCAATAAGCAGTATCTAAACAGACCTTTAGAGTTCAAATCTCCACCATTTTTTTGAAAAATTAAAATTATATCAACAATGGTATTTTTATTTTTATCCACGATAAATTAAAATTATCGTTACCAGAATTTTGATATAATCAGCATCTTTTTGTCTCTCTATTTTATGAATGATTAAAGATATATGCGTGAGACAAATTTACTAATTAACCTAGTTATTTTATTCATATTTTATTCAAATACTATGACAATATTAGAATTATAGTCTCATTTTTATTAGTTTTGTAATACTTCAAGTGCTAATGAAACTATTTTGAAAAAATTTTGAGTGTTTAACAAATTGTAATGAAATATTAATTTAGAGTTCTTGATTTGCATAGCATGGACATCAACTCCAAATTTCAGTTGTAGCCTTCAAGCCGCTTAATGTCTTCTGGATCCTAAGACGATAACACTAAGTGGGCCTCTTTCTTATATTTAAATATTAATTAGAAAATGTTATTTAAATTTTGATAATTTTTTTTCATTTATATCTATTTTTCTTACTTTTAGAGATGTAAGCTACTAATTAAGTTTTTGTTTTCAAGGGTCTCTAACATTTTCTTTTCAATTGATTTTATGGCCAATCCAATAAAAATTATGTGATTAAAAAATTTAATGAAATTATAATTCAAAAATTAATTTTTTTTGTTAGCATCTAGGATATACTACATAGAATTTTTGGACATGGATCATCTCGTAGAGACAAAAAAGAAATTGAAGTTGGAATTTTATTTTAAAAATATAATAGATAAGTATGAAATGTAGTGGAATTATGATTTCCATTTTGTTTCATTGAGAGAGATAGAAAGTGATTTTTCGGCTTCTATATATGGAAGATTAATAAGTACTACACTCTAGACCTCCAAGAGAATTGTAACGATTAGCCACACACATTCAATGAAAAACAAAATTTCTTTGAGAAATTTTTTTTTTAAAATTTATTGATTAATATTTGGGACCTAATTAATATGTTCACACGTAAAGAGATATCTCCATTGGTTAAATTTCAGGATCTTTTTTTTTTTTTTTTTGGTGATCTATTTTTCACCTAGGGGCCTTATTTTTCTTTTACAGAAAATTACTTTTTATTTATTGGTTAATATTTAGAGCTTAATTAATATTTCATTTTCACTGATAAATAGATATTTCTACTAATTAAAATTTGGGAGTCTATTTTATTCGGATGCCTTACACGATCGCCACACTTGCTTTATACATTAAACTGGCCTTAATCTTCTTTAGTAAAACTCCTACCATGGATGTTTGATAGTTTCAGCTAAAAGAATTTTCAAATTACTACATGAAAATCAGGCAATCCATTGTAAGCCAAAACAGATTGTACTAATCTTTTTATTTTTTTTTTTTTCTTTTTGGAGAAGAATTGTACTAATCTGTTTATCCTGATCTTTTTGTTTTTTTTTTTTGGGTTTTACCTCATTGATAATTCATCGTGTCAGGCTGTCAGCTTATCTATGGAAGAATTATTATCATGTATGTACCATTCCCAGCAGATCATTTTGCTTTAAGGGACCACGACGCAATCAGTAAAAACTAAAAAAAAAAACTGCTTTATTGATACATAATTCATCTAGTCGTAAACTCAACTATGGAATTAACATTATCATGTACCTACCATTTCCAGGTCATTTTGTTTTACGGGACAGACTGAATAGACAAGTCACATTTAGCCAAATCATGGTGGAATTTTGAGAATTTTTCTGCCACCCCAATCTAAATATGCTTTGTAATATGCACCATCCTGAGTTGTGTTTGTGTAACCCGGCATTGGATATACTCTTTATTGTCTTTCTAATATGATAATAACTAATGTAAGTGTTAACAGATACAACAAGGGACAAGAGTCGAAAAAAAAGGAACTTATAATTGGATCCAATGCCAGCATAATCGATGTCCATAGTTTTTTTTTTTTTTTCTTTGTCGGAGATAATGCCTTTCAAAGGTTCCAAAACTTGGTGGTTGGTGGGTTGCATGGCTTTAATTTTGTGGATGAATTACAAGGCAGTTTTTTTTTTTTTTTTTTTTACTTATCTCTCTTGTAATCAGCAATTTGAAGCCAACGTCTTAGTTCCATATCAGTTACAACATATAGGATCCAGAGTAGGTTGTCATCGTATATTTTCAAAAATTTTATTAACTTAAAGGTGAGAGAAAAGGAGAATTTAACCCACACCAAAAAAAAAAAAAAGAAAAAAAAAAAGAAAAGAAGGAAACTGAGACACCAAACAAACACTAAATATATTACAATAATTATGGGAATATAACATTTTTCACAACTATTAGATATTTTTATTAGCTCAACTGGTAAGAGATTAGGAGTTCAATCATCGCCTACACAAAATTTTGGTCTGATTATAAAGAGTTATTATCGAGAGTAAACGTCATGCGTTGAAATTCAATAAAAAAAAAAAAATAATAAATAATAAAAAGAATGAGTATAGCAACAAATCATATCTGGCTGTTATTAAAAAAGCAGTCGCTAACGTAACATTACTTAAGTAATGTTACGCAAAAGTCTGTCCATGCAACAAATAGTCTGAGATATCAGATCCCCCACCCCTCAATTTTCTATCCAAGGACGTATTTTAGTTTACGTGGGATCCCACTTTGTATTCAAATCCAACAATGATGAAAGAATGTGGCGCTTGGAGGACTTAATCATGGAATATAGTATTGTGTTAGTTGATTCATAATTACAGTCAAGTAGATTCTCTTCCATAGGTGGGTCATATTGCTATAACACTTGGCAACATGGCCACTTTTGGAGAGGTATATATCCAGACAATTACTTTAAAGAAAATTTTTCTTCATAAATCAATTCGATCAATTACCTCTCCTCTCTAGGCTCACCTTTCTTTTAATCCATCCATTCACTAAGTTGATTATCAAACTTCTGTCTTGGGACAGGTTAATATGGGTTATGGCATCAGTGATAAGAAAATACTCATACCTGCTTGCTGTGAAGGGTATAACAAATAAAAATTTTGTTTGCTGAAGGGTGTAACAAATAAAGATTTTGTTTAAGTCAGTTGAACTACGTACAAGTCTCTTAGCAAAATTATATATTTATTTATATATGCTGATGCTAGTTAAAAAACAAGTGAATAGGTACATGGCGAGGTTTTGAAGTGCTACACTGTTCGCTAACCAATCCAGAGAAAATACAATCACATGGCTTTCAAACATACAAGCAACGACATTGCTGGGCAAGACTAAATTTAGCGTGAGCAAAAACAGATCATCAATAAGACACTCAAAAGTGCCCATTTGAACTAATTACTAATCAGAGTGACTCAATTAAATCCTAAGTACTACAAAGGGATGGAATGGAATTTCTTCAAAATCTGTATAAAGCAAAGCGCACAGGTCCTCATTGAGCAAGCATCGTGCTTCATGCTGCAATGGATTGTATGATCAAGAGCAGCTAAAACAGTTCAAGCATATTAGATCAATCAAAGTATGCATAACTAATGTATTATGCAACAAATCACACAAGTATCGTGTTTGAAATTAGAAACAAGCTTTACTATGTACTAATCAAGTAATGTACCACACAAAGTAATGCAATTAGGATATACTTAACTAGATAGATGACATTAAACAATATTAGAAAGTAAAACTAAAGCATCATTAATAGCTTTGGTAAATTAGGATTTAGGACATAATTCTCCACTGATATTTCAAAATGAGTCAAGTAAAAACTGATAATTACAAATTTTATTGAATGTGAACCACCATTAGATAACTAGCCATATATTTCAATTCTGACTATCTTCCTCTCTATCCTCTCCTCTCCTCCATCTCATTCCCTTCTATGATTACAAACAATCCCGAATTAAATTTGATTTATTTATGAATTTTGCTCACTTCATTAAACTACAAGAATATGAGATGGCATATGTACTTTCATGGGAAGCAATAACAGTGCCAATTAATATGAAGCACTTGAATGCATCCGCACACACATATGTTACAAATGTAACTGTTCAGCTTTCCGCACATTCAAACATTCCTATGAATATAAACAAACAAAAAAATAGCATGAAAAGAGAAAGATCAGAGCTAAAGAAGCAAGATAGAGTAAGAGGGGATGATGTAGGATCGTGTAATTCAAAGTGTGAATTTGGATGGACTTACTTATATAGACAGACTTATCTTATTCGGTTCATTAGGTAAACATGCATACAGCTGAATCTTGAAAAAGTTATCCATTAAAAAGTCTAAAATTTTCCATAAAAATTAGAAAGGGTTAAGCTTGTTGTGACTAAATTATTTTACATATGTTTGCACACTCCTAAACCAACTGGACTTCCAAGTTAGAAATCATGACTTAAAAGTTATAATTTCAGTTACATAAAATTGTGAAAAATAGTTTGGGTAATAAATACTTTTCAATTCGAAATATATTAAGGATCTGGTTAATGTATGCCCTCAAGGCATACATTAATAAATCTGTTTTTGGAAAAATTTTATCAAGAATTAAAAAAATTTTCAAAACTTTTTCACTTCCCGATAAAAAATTTTCAAAAAATAGTATATTATTGTGTGCCCTTAAGACACTCATTAGTAAAATCTATATATTAACAGTAGAGCCACTCGAACTCAGAGTTATCAACTTAGCATAGTACACAAGTAGTACAAACTCTTGATTGCTCCTTGAGTCTGTAATTAATTGCTGAAAAATTAGTCCTCATATGTTCACCATTATTCCCATCACTGACTTACCTGTGTTCTCTAGTACAGAATTCAGCTTCTTTTTCCTGTCAATACTTTTGTTCTGGTTATACAAATTAAGTATACTGAAATCAAACTCCATTGAACTTGCAATTTATAAATGGCATCTTATAGCCAGCCTAGTGTAGTCAATATCAAAGTGTATAAAGAGACACAGAGAGTACGGGTAAGGAAATGGGAACAGGTCATAAAAAAGGAGTGGCTTTAAATTGTAACAGCCTTCCACAGCCAAACAAAAACTCACTCTGGAGTGTTCAATAACCCATTTAATAAAATTTGTAATGACTCTAGCATCATTGTTACAAATAATACAACAAAGAAAGCTTTGCCAGCCCTAAAAAGGCCATGATTGATGTAGACTAAGCACTCTCCTTCATGAATGTACACAAGATTGAAGATTTGAAAAAGATAACTTTAACATCGTTACCAAAAAATCCAAAGTGTAAGCAAATCTTTAGTTTCATCCTCGGAAACAAGATCTTAGTTTCAAAGAGAGTTGAAGAAAATGTGATCATTAAACAAGCACAACAAATCAAAAATGTTTCCCATGAAATGGGCAGCTTACACATTCAGATGCCAGAGGACTACCAAAGGAACTCCATGATTTTTATGTACGAAACCAACAAAATGATTGTACGTTCTACCTGTTGTGTATTCCAAAGACATCAGAGAGTGAAGTAGTAAAAAGCTGGTCAATTATCTTAAGCTTGCGTAGATTGATAGTATATTAGATCAAAATAAACATCAAGACCCTGAAAGAAAAAGAAAAAGCGGTTCAAAAACATCCAAATATCTATTAACAAAAGGCACCATGATTTCTCTGTGTGACAATGTTCCACCAAGTACAGACATACCTGCTGAGACCCAGGTGTTTTGCAGTACGGATAACCTTTTGAGAGAGGTTCAGAGAAACCACTAAATCCCTCATCACTGAAAGGAAAATCTTCAAACAACACAGATCACAGTATATTGCCATATGGATCAAGTACAACCATTCTTAACACAACACGGTACAAGTTGAGGTTAGCCTAAGCCAACACAAATGACAAAACCCTAGCCTCATTCAAAGTTAACCTTACCAGCATGTGATGGACTAAAATATTTAGCCAATAGCAACAAAAGCTGCAGTTGCAACTATCAAAATTAGTGGTTTTAAATCCGGGAATGAAAACTTCTATAAAACATAAAATAGGGTTCTTTTTTAAAAACAAAAAGAGATGGTTTACTTTGCCAGCAAAAAGTTTAGCCAATAACAACAGAAGCTGCAGTTTTAACTATCAAAATTAGTGGTTTTTAATCCATGAATAAAAGATTCTATGAAATATAAAATAGGGTACTTCTTTAAAACAAAAATAGATGGTTTACCTTCAGCAGTACTGTTGGTACCTTAATTATGAGACCGGTCTTCGGTAGTAACCTGTTTGTAAAAGTATTAGCCATTTATTGCCGCTGCAGCATCATCAAGATTCCCATTTCAAAGGCCATTTGGAGTGGACTGTGGAGAAAGCTAGGTGACCACACCCCACAAAGCCCTCAAAAAGTTTGTGAATCTTGATGATGCTCCATCCGCAAACAGTGACTGTTTGTCTTTAAGATCTACTTTGTCATTCTCAGTCCATGCAAGAGATAGAATGGAATGGAAAAGAAAGGAAAAGAACCCTAACCCTAAATCTGATCCCATGAATGAAAAGCAAAGAAACATAAAAAATAATGCATCAAAAAAGTTCATACCCATGTTTAGGTCAAAGATTTTAATGAAAGACCCACTTGGTATTCTGAAAAATAAAAACTCTTGTATGCATACAAGAAGAAAAGTTTAAAAGGCTAGGTAAAGAAAAAAAACTCACAAGAAAGGGAGAGAGAGGCATGAGATGGAGAATTGAGGGATGAAGAGAGGTGGTAGGGCATAAATATATAGAGTTTCTGTGAAGGAAAAGAAGGCAGGAGTATTGAATAAGAGAGAGGACTGTTTGGTGTCTCACAGATTTGTCAGAGAGAGTGAAAGTGAAAGAGAAAGAGAGAGAGAAATGGCTGTGTCCACTGCTCACAACAGTTATCCATCGCAATCCTAGCTACCAAATTCACTAAAAACTTTAATCCTCTCTGACTCGGTCCCTTCTCCACGGATGTCAATAGAATAAATACTAGGCATATATATCCAATCTCTCTTTGAGAAAATATTGGTAAAACGAAATTTGAAAACTTACCCAGTAAATGTAATGGTCTAGAAATAGTGCCTCTAATATCTTTGCTTGTGTTTGCGTCCTCCACAAGCATTTTCAAGTGGGGGCGGTGGAAATTGACAGGGCCTTGTGACCCTGACCCTGACTCTGACCCTGACTCAGCCACATATCAAGGGGGTGTCCCTCCACTCTCTCTCCCATTTAGGGTTTCAACTCCCTTGTGTTTTTTTTTTTTTTTTTTTTTTTTTTTTTTTTTGCTGAATAAAAAAGAGGGTCTCCGGTGTGGGCTCATCGACCCCGCACCACGTGACGGCAATGGGTAATACCACGTGTACAACACGGGCCTTGCTAGGGCTATCGCTCGAACCACTCTTCTATGGGTGCAGAACGAGGACTCCTACCATTAAGCCACACCCCCGTGTGATAACTCCCTTGTGTTTTTTGATGCCCTCGTTAGCCACTTTTGGATGCTTTCTAAGTTTTAATTTTAAGACTACCCTTTGTTTATGTCCTCTTGTGGTTTACTTTAAAGTTTTGATCTTTATTCCTTTTTTTTTTTTTTTTTTTTGATGAGAAGTTTTTTTGATCTTTATTCCTAATCATTCTTTAGTCTTATTAACTTATATAGTACATATAGCTGTCTTTATTTCTTATATTAAATTGACACAACCTACCCCACTGCATTTGAATTCTCCTTTTTCTATAATAATCCACCTTTGGATCGATCTAGACTAATCTCTATTGGGATAGGTATGTTCCTGTAAACGACAATGTTATGAAATGTACTTAAAGTTTTGTTGATTTTATATAACACGTGTAATTCATCCCCAGTGTGTCCATGGCAATGAGTTTCATCCCTTCAATCTTCTATAAGGTCATTAATTTCTTAATTTTCTGGTGATATACTTGCCAGTAAGCTGTTGAGACAACCAATTGATGCTCATTTGTAATACGGTGATTTGAAGCCCAGTATTGCTGCAAAATGACAGTTTTTAATCTTTTATAAAGTTTATGACTATTTGAAACTCAAGCAAGTTCCCTAAAAAAATTTTAATGTATGATATTTGCTCTATAATAATTGATTTTTATCATCGAGTCAAGATATCGATTAATTTTTTATATAGTCGAGGTTCAAAGTCTAAATCTTTTATTTAACAAACAAATATTTCATTAGTTGCTAAATGGAACCCAAAAGTTTTTCTTTAATTAAGAGAGTTTATTTACGCATATCTCAAACGGTCCAATTATGCTTAATTGGTAGTTATTGATTTTAATTTCTTCTATACCTTATTAGTCTTTACTAGCTTGTAACTCTATGCGTATGCATAAATATACTTAAAGATATATAATAAGATGTATAATATAATTCCTATATATAATTTAAATACTATTAATAGTAGTTTTTATATTTTGTTAACTCTTTAAAAAATTTTGTAAGGATATTATTAGGTATAAAATGTAAATTGTCCATATTTATTTACTATTGTGAATCACTTTTTTTTTTATGATTCATTTATTCTAGACTCTTTGATTTTTGTACTTAATAACTCATTTGAATGAATATTTATGATGTAGTCTCATATTTGATTACAAAATTAAAAAATAAAATTCTTTAAGAATAAATAATTTAAAATACATGACGCAAAATTAAAAATTCTAATTTGAAATTCTAATTTGAGTTTCTCTCAACTTCACCTATTGTTATAAATAAATATATATATATATATATATGCTATAAATGAAATTTTGTTATTCTCGATTTAAGTGATAGTAATGACGTCCTTTATGATTAAAATTATCTCTAAAACAAAGTTATAATCTAGTGATAATAGTGTTTCATGTCTTAATTTAAAACTTATTTCTCCCTACCTTACTATTTACTTATCTAAAAAAACTCACCTTTATGAATACATGTTGGGGCATCACTGACTAATATACGTGCTTGACAACTTATTATACACACTCACAATTTTTATGTAAATTTAGTGTGTGTATAAGAATGTGTATAATAGCGTGTGAATTAGTTTTTACCCTTTGACACAATATTGTGTCAGGACAATTTCTTTTCTTAACTAACAAATGCCATTAATTCTCTCTGTCATTGAAGGCCATGGAGAGGGCATCTATTTTTTCTAACTAAATTCTAGGAGTGGTACTGGGCTTTTTTTTTTTTTTTTCTCAATATTGAAGTTTATTAGAAAACTCAAGCTATCTCTCAACAACAACAACAACAACAACAAACTCAAGCTGAATTCTTTATCAAAGTGCCTACGTAGTGTCACAAAGTAATATTTAAAAGTTGAAGAGATATGTCATGGCAAGATAATTTTCACCATACACTAAAATGCACCTGTCACATTGATCCCCGTACCTTCTTCTAGACTTTGCTAAATTACGTAAATCCCCTATATAGAAAGAGAAACGAGAAAAATGTGACTGCATAGACGCAACTTATAGTAGTGTATGATGTGTATCTAGATGAAAAAAATGATGTTACTCAATCAGAACAGACCATGCTAACGGTGAGAGAAAATGTTGTGATATTGGCTTTATAATTCTATATGAAAATTGGCCATATCGCAATACCCCAGAGCCAAATACATGCACATGCTGACACATATAAACAATGGTAGTAGTACTAGAGGTAGAAGCCAAGAATCAGAAAAATACTTGTTCCCTTCAAATTCATTGAGAAGGCAAAGTAAATTTAGTGGAGTCAAGGGTTTGTCCAATGACTTTTTTTTAATTTCAAAATGTGACCTCAAGGTTAACAGTTCTAGTTCAGAAGGTTCTTCAATGGCCATTTTAGTTTCTTCACAGTTAAATCAGAAAAAACTTAAAGGCAAACCCCGGAGAGAGAGAGAGAGGGAGAGAGAGAGAAGCTTGATGTGACATTGATGTGGCTGCAATTGTACGGACAAGAGAGAGGAACAACGGGACAAGCGTTGAACACGGAGAAGTGGAGCTATATGATATAATATATATTTCCTATTGGCCACAGTTCCCCACACAGAGACACTTCCTCCTCGTACAATCTACTTCTCATCTTCTCAGATATTTTTACTTGATCACCATGTAATCTAATGGTGTGGTGTGGCACGTAAAAGTAGACCCTTTTTAGCTACTAAACAATCTCTAATGGTTTCTTTGATTAGCCTTAAACAACCATGATCTCCTTTTTTTTTTCTTTTTTTTTTTTCAATTGCTATAAGGTTGCAATTTTGAGTTTGAGTTAAATTAAGGTTACGAACTAATTATGATATGGCAGTTTGTTAAGAAAAAACTTATCCCTTGAAAATTTGTTGATATAATTTTGATATGCAATATGCTATTTTTTAATAATTTTTATCAAGGACTAGGCCCAGGTTTGAGCCAATCAATTGAAACATCAAAAAGAAACTGGGGAATAGCCTAATAGGTCTTCGGACACCATTTAAAAGTTTTTGGTTTAGTAAACACCAAAACAAAAAACAAAGAAGGAAACTCTGGTTCCTGACGCCTGAGGCTCTTTTAACTGTGTCTTTGTGTTGGTTTAATTGGTTCATGGGATGGGGCTTGAGACTTGATAGCAACACTTTATTGGGAGGATGAGAGAGAGAACAAGATGGTATCTGGTTCCTATCCCAATTCTCAAGAGAGCGAATTTAAGATCAAGTCCCACCTCAGGGTTGGCCGGCAATGCCATACAGCTTATTGGCTTTTCTAGTGAGCCAAATATGGTGATAATTACATGACATACCAACTAACAATCCAAGATATCCCTTAGCAAGAATGTGAAAGAGGCTAACCTATTCGTTGACATAATTACAGTTACTTCCAAAACAATACAATAAATACTAGCTAGCAGAGAACTAGACCAAGAAAGAAACTACTATACATAATCAGAATAAGACATACATCACTGAGACAAAAATATATGGCTCTTCCCTTATAGGCTTATAGTGCCAAATTTGATCACACTCTCCTCACAAATAGACCTTCTGTATTATAATTTATTATCAGAGACAAACTTGAGAGATAGAGAGCCATGTAGGAATGGCAATAGGTCGAGTTTAGGCTGAGCTTTTTCATACCTATACCCGACTCGTGGGCCAGGACCCATGGCTCAACTCGGCCTGTTTATTAAATGAATTTTTTTTTTCAGAGCCCAGACTTGCCCCGTGGGCCTTGCCCAGCTAGGCCACTTCAGGGCCCAATCTTCAGCCCCTAACAGTGGCCCAATTCATGGCCCAATCAATTAAAAAAAATTGTTTTCATAAGAAAAAAGAATCACAACAGCAATACAGCACAAACAACAAATCCAAATAAATTTCAAATCAAATCCACCATACTCATTCAAATTTCCTATTCACATAAACCAAAAACATTTGAAATCAAACTATTCACAAAAACCAAATACATTTGAAATCAAAATCTAAAACAAGTACATGCAAGGAACATCAAATCTTAACAACAAAATCTAAATCCCCAAACCCACAAGTTAAACAAAGAGAATCTAAATCTCCAAACCCACTAATCAAATAAAGAAAAAATGGAAGAAGAATATCAAAAACCATTGCTGTAAATCACCGTAGCTGTGGTCGTTGGCTTCAGCTATCACTAAACTCGGTGCATAGCAAAATAGACCATAATGTGTGCAGAGTACACTATAGTCGGTCCTTGATTGGGCAAGGCGACTTGTCCCCATTACCTCCAACCGCCCTTTGTAATCTCCTTGACCGATCAATCCCATAATTGGCAATGACATGTTCAACTTCACCAACAAATTAGGATTGATATAGAGAAAAATATCGTGATTGAACCATAAAAATTTGCTTAAGAAGAGAACCATTAGGACCTGGGTAGTTGGTAGTCCTATCTTACATTAGTATATATTGTGTCTTGCCCACCTTTAGTTGCATTTTTAATTAGATTGAACTTGTCCCTTGGTTACAACTCGAGACATGCCATCTTGGATTGAGGACGTCCTATCAGGATTTTTAGAGGGCTTGGAATGAATTCCCTAGGTCAGCTGATAGGATGTCCTCAATTCGGGATGACACGTCTCGGTACAAAAGCAAAGGCAAAGTTCCTTAGGCCAGCCCAACCAGGGTGACCCATGTTGCAAAGTTGGTCTCTAGTCTCCTTACGCAAAAGAACTATTGGCTTATCAAAGGGAATCATGTTCGATCAACCCCAGTTTTTTCCTCCTCTGATTTCATTTGTTAGCTCGTATATATTCACCCCACTCATTGTCCCCTAAATAATCATCAACTATTTAGTTCTAAAATTTTTGAAGTGTTATATATAGTTTTATATAGAACTTTGCTTAAAGTTTTATCTACATTGCTGCTCTTTGTATTAGAGATCCTATTTCTCTAACTTAACCATTAAACTTCCTTAAGTAAGTCCAACCAGGTCGACCCAAGTTACAAAGTAAGTCTCTTGTCTCCTTTTCACAAAAGAACCATTAGCTCATCAAGATAATCCCGTTCAATCAACCGCAATCTTGTCCTTCGGTGGTTCATCTGTTATTTCTTATCCACCCACTCACATTGTCCCCTCATCAACTATTTAGTTACCCCAAAATAATACTAAGCTTTTTAAAGTGCTATATATAAATATATATATATATATATATATTATTTATATAGATTTCTTCCTGAAGTTTCCCATCTACATTGTTAATTTTGAAAACTAAATACATGACGATTATTATGATTCAATAAAGTAATCAATGAGATGAACCTTCTTGTAAATAGCATTATTGTATTTTCTAAGCGCAAAATACATCATTAAGCAGGAATTTAAGCTCTTTTTTTTTTTTTATTGTTTTGGTCTCATTTGGCTGAAACCCTAATAGCAAATCAGCTCTAATCAGTAGATGTATGGGCACAATATTGATTGTACTCCCATTTCTCTCGTCCCTGGTTCTTCTGTCAAATCGCACTTCCTTTATGCTTTTGAAACTTGTGATAAAAAACAAAACTTATAGGGGGAGATTGGTGACATGGGTAGTCCTCTTCACAATCATATATGATCACATGTTTACAGCTCAGTGTAAAACAAAAGGGTCGATTATAAGCGACCCTCAGGTCTCTCAGCTTTGCTCATACAATCGTCATACTCATAGAGTGAGAGAGTAGAAGACAAGTTGCTGTGCTTCCGCATTGATTTACTGGGAGATCTTCTTTTCATACCAGGTGGGGGCTACGTGATTTTCTCGTGCCCTACAACCTGTCTTCTTTATTTTTCATATCCAATATAAATGTCTACTCTCCTATGTACTTATACTACGCTTTCTATACGCACTCCAAGAAGGTTTTTTTTTTTAGTCAAGTTTTATAATAATGGGGAATTTGTTTTAAACATGAAGTTATAAGCTGAAAATGACATTGATATAAATTTTTAGCAGTTATAGGGCATGTGACCAAGGCTATCAAATAGGTGACACTTGTGGAAATTAAATAACATTCTTTGGATTTTGATTAGGTTAAGTTTAATACGGATGGCTTATTCGTGATGACATTGGTATAATTTCTAAGGTGGCAACTGAACTGTGGGAACTTAATGAAGATATCATATACCTTGCACATTCTATGGGTTTCATTCGTTTGGTGGTTGAAGTACTAGATGCTCTCATGGTGACCTCCATTTTTAACAGTTTGTTGTGAAATTTAAACCTTAGTTGATAGAATTAACAAACTTTAAATTTAAATTGTTAATTAGATCTATTATGAATAATCTTTGTTCAAACAAACAAACAAATATCAATATTATATCAACATTATGCAAAGTGAAATAGTAAATAAGACAATATATGATAATCCAAGAAAACAAATTAAATAAACAAGTTTCATAGTAAAAAAAACTTGGAGAAAACCTTTCCAAGAAGCAATCTACTATAATAAAGAGAAGTTTCAAATCTAGTACAAAACCTTTGTTCTTGGATTTTATAAACCCAGTAGATGAACTTACAGCAAAGACCTTCTACCACTATAGAATCTTTGAACTCTCCAATATATGAACGCTATATCCACAATCACAATTGGAACCTCCAATTGACTTGGAAGAACCTCTTGAAGGTTTTCTTCAAAGTAACAAGTCTGTGGTACTTGCTATGACTTCAACTTTTTCACCAATGGAATCTTCAGATCTACTTTGAAACTCTTTGGTTTGGTGAAATAGAGAAAACTTGGTTACAAAACCCCAACCGCATAAACAGAGTGTTTCTCTCTCTGAAAAGCCTTCTAATAGATGACTTATAATATCCTTTAAATACTGGTTCAAACTGATCCGCAAAACTCGATGTATCAAGGAGGTAGTAGGTTTCTAGCTTCTATCGAGAGATATCAAGATAGTATTGAGACTACTATCGAGATACATGTTGAAAATGCACTTTTCTTAAGCTTGTCTTAAGCAAACTTTGCGTTTTTATCTTGGTTTTCAATTACAACTTTAAGACACATCAAAACTCAATAAAAGACATATAATTGGCATGGTCTGACATTACCAAAAACACATGACCCTAACATTGTTTATGAAATTTAACCCTTATTTAATTTCATTCATTAATAATTGCAAGTGTCACTTTCACTGTTTCCTCTGAAGAAATTAAGATCCCCCATATGTTTGAGGCTAACCAAAATGCTAATGCTTTGGCTCAATTGGCTCATAGCCAAGCTAAAATTGTCTCCTTCATTTTTATTTTTATTTTATGACATCATATATCTATAGTGGTGCAACCACTGGACTTGTACCTATTTACGTTACTGTGTACTTGTTTATTTATTACAATCCATTCCTAAAACGAAAAAAAAGGTGGGTTGGGGGTTGGGGGTTTGGGGTGGGGGGGGGGGGGGGGGTGGTGTTAAAGTGAGATGTAAGAAGTACAGAAGAAGAAAGAAAGAATAAGAAAAAGATATTAACCAACAAAGGAATTCTATTAGAAATCATGTGCAACATTTGTAGGATATTTCATTTATTTATTTTTATTACTATTTTTGTCTTAGGGCATATTTTATTTTTAATTATTCATACAGTTCTTTTGAACATTAAAAAGAAAACATCAAAAGAGAGAATTCCTGTATATCTTTTCTAATAGATACCATTTTCACTATTGAGCTGCAGCCAATCTCCCGGACATTTTGATACTCCAATAAAATATCATATACACAGTTAGTTGCATATATTATTATCAAATAACACTTTACACTTCCGTCGTGGAAGACAAATTTATGGGACACCTGTGAGAACTGGGACGGACCTCTTCAATGATATCTTGTATTTGCTGATTTGTCAGAACACGGACTCAACAAGTTCCAAAACCACTTCACCTTAGAAGGTAAATGTAAACTAGCAGTCAGACCAAGGTAAATTCAGATCTGCTTGCTAATACTACAACAAACTTTAAAAAGAAAGTAAGTACCAAAATTGTCTTAGACGACTCTAGTAAGATCTTAATATAACTTGACCTTTTGACTAATGAATATCAATGTCACTCTTCTTTTTCTCTGGCTCTTTGTTGAATCAAGTAGGCCTAATTTACTTCATTAAAAAAAGAAGAAGAAGAAGTAGCCCTAATCTAGGCGACAGTCTAGCTAAGTGCTCAAAGGATTTGTCAAACAAAAACAATCCCAGAAATTTCGCTGGAAAATTCTGCATAGACAATTTGCATACTAAAGAACAACAGAAGCTTTATATACAGTGAACTGAATCAGTAGCTTACTCCAAATGGAAATTCCATTGCCCTCACCCTACTCATCGGATAGCCCTCTTTCTGCTCCCCCTTTTCTTCTCTATACACGCCATCTCATTCCCACTGGTTTTCGAGTTTTGACCCTTTAGCAATAATATCAACATCATATTTCTTACAATCTTTCTCATAAATTGCATGCGTGATTGAAAAGTTCAATGATGTTAACACTTAATTTGAAAGTTGTTAAAATTAATGCAAATTTACAACAAAAAATTTCAAAACTAACCTAACAATGAATATAATTGGGGTCATTATAAGAACTAATAAATAAATAGGTTGGGTTAATGTATGCTCTAAGGAATTAATCATCCATTTTAGGAATCTTTATATGAGAAATTGAGAAAATTGTCAAAAAAATTAATTACTTTTTCATTTTTCCATAAAACACATTTCCTTAAATGGTTAACTTATTACATTGTACTAAAGGCATATATTAATAAAACCCTAAATAAATATCAAAATTACACTTATATTATTATTGTTGACACATCTGCTTATAAGTCCCAGATAAAAAAATTTGAACTTATATTACTCATTTTTCAAACATCTAAGAGTGATGCTAATTAAGGCCTGGATAATCCTAATTGTTAATTAATCCAAAAAAAAAAGAAAGAAGTCTTTATACTAGGGACACTTTTCACAATCAGTCATGAATCATATTAGTTTATATAAATCATTTGCTATAACTGTGATACGAGTAATTATCAAAATTGAAGTGGCGACTGTAGTATTGCACTATAGGACTCAAGTACGAAGAAGTAAAAGTGATTTGGATTTATTAGTACAGTGACAGTCTAGAAAACTGTAGCAGTAATGTCGGTAAGATTTTACTAATATATACTCAGTAAAGCATATGTCAGTAAACTATTTTATGAAAAAATTTATGGAAAATTAAAAAAGTTATCAAAATTTTTAACAATTTTTTCAATTTTTAATAAAAATTTTTTTAAAAATAAATTGTTAATAAATGTTTTAAGGATATATATTAACCGGATTATATTTGTATAATGAGAATTTTTAGGTAGTCGTGTTCATTGCTATAAAGAAATCACATCGATTCCATCGAGAGATGAGAAAGGTTTTGGCTTTTCGTGGGGGAATCTGAGTGATGAGGCTCTATCTAGCTCAGCTCTGGTTGTTCTTGTTCAGTAACTGTGAGGCGAGCCTTTTCCATGAGTTCAAGAACCCCACGCATTAATTACCCATTTGGGTCCTCTTCACTACTCTTCCATTTGACACATTTCTTAAAGTTATTGGATACTTGAATTGAAGTCTTAAAACTCTCTCTCTCTCTCTCTCTCTCTCTCTCAGAGTAGTGTTACTGAAAAAAGTGTCAAATGTGAGATGATAAAATGGGTTGATACAACTTGATAGTGAAAGAAAGTAAACGTAATAGCAAAATGTGAAAACTGTGATCACATGCATGATAATATTGATGATGGCATGCAACGCAAGGCAAGGGTTGGTTAGGTTCGGATTTCGAAAGCTCTACTATCTCTGGCCATTTTGTTCCATCTGATGTGACCAAGTTGATTCGACCCCATTAACTCAGTTCAACTAAGAAAATGTCTTATAAACTTGTCATTTCTACTCTCTCTCTCTCTCTCTCTCTCTCTCTCTAGCTGAGACGAGGACGGGCTTTCTAAATTAAATGTATGGAGTTGGTTCAAGGATGGAAAAAGTCAAAGTGAATTTCTCTTGTTGGACTGGTTTTCCTTTTATTGAGCAAATCAGCTCTTGACATGTGCTAAAGAATTAATACAGATTCTCTGCGCGCTTTCAACATCACTCAATGAGATGGATATTAGTGATCACTTTGTGAGTTGCATATTTTTATGCATGGGTTTTGTCTAGAAGCTCCACTAGAGAGTAGCTTCTTATTTTTTTTGATGTTCAAACTTCAAAACAGCATTCATTAAACTGGACCATGGTCCGAAACAGTTACATCTATGGTTACTTGATGTTCAATGATGGGGGGGATATCCTCAACCTAGATGACACTATCATTCACAAATTTTGCATTCCTAGCCATAAGATGGGCAGCCATATTGCTTGTTCTACAAACATATCTAGCTTTCCAAACTTGGACATTACATTTCTGCCTCTGGATACCCTCAATAATAATTTGAATAGAGGTTGGGGGTGCTGCAGCCCAACAGCGCGTCTATCACCCCTTGCGCATCTCCTTCCAGCACAATGTGCTTCAGCTCGAGGTCCCCAGCTAGCAGGATTCCCTCTTCAAAGGCCTTAGCTTCCACTTCCAAAGCTCCCAATGGAAGATCCATCCTCTTGCTCATTGCTCCCATGATTTCGCCCCTTTTATTTTTGTTGGTGAAAAATACAATAATAATGGAAATAACACAAAGAGAAATTGAATAGTACTTTCTGAATATTATATAGTTGAAGAGAAAATACACAACACTTTTTGGACTGAGGCGCGACACTCGCTCTCTTTAAGGAGATTCAAGCCCTTGGTTGGCTAAACTATGTAACCGGTGCAGACCTTCTCTGACTTATCTCCCCCAGGATATAATAGCCCAACAAACGTTGTATGACTAGAACAGCTTCTGCACAAAGTGTTCAAGCCCAAAGCTCCACCAAAAAAGAACACCCTTCCTTGCCAAGAATCTCTCTATTTTTTAGTGTGTATTGCTGTGTATATTTCAGTAACTTGGATTAGATTTGCATGAGTCTATTTATAGGCTCAATGGGTCTCATGAAATTAGTACCCAATTTATTCTGATTAATTAGGTCCATAATTCTGATATAGTGGGTGTTACAGGATTAATTGTTGGATATTAATCTGATGGGCTGGAGTTACACAATTAATGGTGAGATAAGGAGTTTCTAAAAAGGCCCAAACGGATAGTCCATTAAGTGGGTTAATGGCTCTTTGTTTTCCATAATAAAAATGAAGTATTAATTCGGGCCATTTACTCACCAACGGATATGGTAATTATTCAGAATGGGCTGTCAAGTAGGAGGATCCAAGAGGCTGATTCATTTCCAATTCTGATACCTCCACTCTTCACCTCCCCCTTGCGCACGTATCTAGCCCAATATCTGAGACAATTCATGTTAGCCCATTAATCACCACAATTAAAAAGAATAAAATAGTCTCTCTCCTTTTCAATGTGGGATAAAACATTCTCACTAACTCCTTATCTTCCATATTCACTCTCATAATTTGTACATTTATTTTGTAACATTTATTCATTTTTAATTATATAATATTAAAATGCTCTAACAATCCCCCACTCATTTTAATATTAAATTTTTAGTTAAAGAGAGATTACCAGGCAAAGACGAGTCACTATGCATCATGAAGGTGTGCTCTGCATTGAACCTTCACTTAGTAAAACAGCGATCTCAACTCCAGAGTCGTAGTGGTCTCCGACTTGAACTATGACTGCTTTAGGGAAATTAAGTGTCACTGCTTACACATAACAACCTAGGTGTTGACATGAGCTTTTATAGCTAGCACTTTATGGCCATGTGCTGATCCCAGTTTCATGAGTGTATTTGAGATTAAGTCCAAATCTCATAGGGAGCGGCCCCACCCCCACACTCACATAGGTGAAATTTTGTCAAGGGTGCTCCTGTAATTCTAACACCCCACTCATACGAGCTACACATTTCATTAAGAGTTTTTACTCAACCTCTCCACATTACAGGATAAATGCACTTACATCATAGGGATGAACAATTAAAAATTATTTACAAAAGAAATAATTATTAAAAAAAATAGTGCATTTCTTACGACCATCGTATGATTCATTTTTCCCATTGAACCCAATTCTCAGGATCTCTGGTCTTTGGGTTGGGTATCCTCATACATGGCTCATGATTCTATGGACTTTAGTCCCATCCCCCTCGATGTATTCCAGACTCTATCTTTTGCCAAGGCCTTGGTAAATGGATCTGCAAGATTATCATTAGATTTAATATAATCCACAGTTATGATGCCACTACTCAAATAAGATCACACGGTACTGTGCTTTCTTCTTATAGGTCTGGATTTACCGTTATAGTAACGGTTTTTAACTCTACCAATTGCGGCAGTACTATCACAATGAATTAATATAGGTGGAATTGGCTTTTCCCAAAGTGGAATTTCATATAAAAAATCTCTTAACCAATTTGCCTCTTCACTAGCTGAAACTAATGCTATTAATTCAGCTTCCATTGTTGAATTAGCAATTATTGTTTGCTTTTTAGATTTCCAACAAATAGCACCACTACCTAAGGTAAAAATATAACCAGTGGTAGAGAGAGAATCACCTGACAAAGTATTCCAATCGGCATCACTAAAAGCTTCAATCACAGTAGGATACTTTTTATAAAATAAGCCATAGTTTTTGGTACCAATTAAATATCTCATGACTCGCTCAATAGCTAGCCAATGATCTTTACTAGGCTTGCTAGTAAATCTGCTAAGCACTCCTACTGCATATGCAATGTCAGGTCTAGTACAATCAGTAGCATAACGCAAACTACCAATAATGCTAGCATAATCCTTTTGATTAAAAATCTCATCATCATTATTCACAGGAAATAAATGAACACTAGAATCAAAAGGAGTAGCTACACTTTTGTGATCATGAAAATTATATTTTCTCAATATTTTCTCAACATAATGTGATTGATCAAGAAATATTCCATCACATGTTTTTGTAATTTTCATGCCCAAAATAAAATTAGCCTCACCAAGATCTTTCATATCGAAATGGCTTTTAAGCATATTTTTTTATCTCATTTATAACATGCATATTTGAGCCAAAAATCAACATATCATCCACATAGAGGCTAATAATAACATGTAAATTATTCCATGATTTAGAATAAATACATTTATCACATTCATTTGATTTATAACCATTCTCAATCATGCAGGAATCAAATTTTTCATGCCACTGCTTAGGTGCTTGTTTTAAGCCATATAAGGATTTAGTTAGCTTACATACCTTGCTTTCTTGTCCAGGCTCTACAAAGCCTTCGGGTTGATCCATATAAATCTCCTCCTCTAGGTCCCCATTTAGAAAAGCAGTTTTTACATCCATTTGATGAATTTTCAAATCAAAAATTGCAGCAATAACAATTAACAATCTAATAGATGTAATTCTTGTTACCGGAGAAAAAGTATCAAAGAAATCAAAATCAGCTTTTTGTTTAAAGCCTTTAGCAACAAGTCTAGCTTTAAACTTATCTATTGATCCATCCGGTTTCAACTTTTTTCTAAGGACCCATTTACAACCTATGGTCTTACAACCCGGTGGAAGATCCACTAATTTTCAAGTTCTATTAGAAATTAGAGATTCCATCTCATCATTTACAGCCTCTTTCCAAAATGAAGCATCAGGTGAAATTAAAGCCTCTTTTAAATTTTGGGGATTTTCCTCAATGTTAAAAATATAATAATCAGGACCAAAATCCTTTTCAACTCTAGCTCTTTTACTCCTTCTAGGTTCTATTTCAGAATTTTCTTGATTTTTTGAAGTAGAAGAACTAGGTTGTGATAAAATATTTCCTTCACCCCTACTATTTTTCAATTTAAAAGGAAATTTTTCTTCATGAAAAATTGCATCACCAGATTCAAAAATTATTTTGTTTTCAAGATCAAAAAATCTATAGGCTGCACTATTAATTACATAACCAAGAAAAGCACAGGTAGTAGCTCTTATACCTAATTTAGGTATTTTAGGGTCAATAAGCCTTACATAAGCAAGACAACCCCATACTCTCAAATATCCTAAATTTGGCTTATGTCCTTTCCACATCTCAAAAGGTGTGGTATGTGACTTTTTATGTGGCACCTTATTCAAAACATGACATGCAGTTAAAATAGCTTCACCCCAAAAATGTAAAGGTGCACCAGATTCAATTAACATGGCATTTGTTAACTCAATTAGAGTTCTATTTTTTCTTTCAGCCACACCATTAGAAGCAGGTGAATATGGTGCAGTAGTTTCATGGAAAATTCCCAAAGACTGAACAAATGAGTTGAATGCACTTGATTCATACTCACGGCCTCTATCACTTCTTATTCTTTTTATTTTTCTACCGAATTGATTTTCAACTTCTTTTAAAAAATCTTGAAATTTTTCAAAAACATAACTTTTATTTTTCAACAAATAAATAGTTGTATATTTTGAGAAATCATCAATAAAAGTGATAATATATCTATTTCCACCACGAGTTAAAATCCCCTCAAATTCACATAAATCAGAGTGAATTAACTCAAGCAATTCAGTATTTCTTACAACACTTTTATGAGGCCTTTTTGTAATCTTAGCTTGACTACAAGTTTCATATTTTTCAAAATCTTTTGACAGTCTTGGAATTAATCCTAAACTACTCATGATTCCCACATATCTACTATTTATATGACATAAATGAGCATGCCAAAAATTAATAGAAGAAAGCATATAAACTGAACCGGTAGATGCTTTATTATTCTCAACATTTAATTTAAACATTCCATCACAAGCATAACTCTTGCCCACAAATAATCCCTTTTTAGTGATTACATAATTATCAGATTCTATAGTTTGCTTGAAGCCAGCTTTGTTAAGCAAAAAACTTGACATTAAATTTTTCCTCATGGACGGAGTGTAAAGTACATCTTTCAATGTTAGCACACGTCCAGAAGTGAATTTCAATTCAACCTCACCACTCCCAAGAACCTTGGTTTTGCTAGAGTCACCAAGCATAATAGTTTTTTCTTCTTCAAAAGGAGTGTACAACTTAAACCAATTTTTATCATAGCAGACGTGCCTATTAGCACCAGAATCTGCCCACCACCCTTCAACATATTGCACCATATTAATGTCTGTAATCATAGCCACTAAAGGCTCTTCGGTTACGTTAGCCTGCGGGACAGATTCACGTTTTCGAAATTTGCAAATTCGAGCAATATGCCCACTCTTACCACAGACAAAACAATATCTATTAAATTGATCTTGTGAAGGGGGTCCTTGGTTTTTATTGTAATTTTTATTCGGGTTTCCCCTTCCTTGAGGTCTATTATTATTTTTAAAGACTCTCTTTTTAGGCTTCAAAATGATTTTTGAGCATTTCTAGGAAAATGATTTTTGAGCATATTATTAGATGAAATAAGGTTTACCTTTGTGGTGGAAATATCATTGCTCTCTTGTGCCATGAGTGCATTTTGTCCTCTAGCCTCCTCTTCCACACGGATTCGTGTAATCAAAGTCTCCAAGGATGTCTCCTTTTGTTTATGTCGCAAGGTCTTTTGGAACTCCCTCCAAGATTGTGGTAGTTTATCAATTATGCCAGTTACCACCAAATTGTCTCCAATCTTTATGCCTTCGGATCTCAATTCTGCCACGATCATTTGGAAGTCTTGTGCTTGATCCACCACCGATTTTCCATCCACCATTTGGTAACGGAAAAATCTACTAGTAGCATACTTCTTTGCACCAGCCTCCTCGGTATCATACTTGCTTTGTAAAGCTTTCCAAATTTTCTTAGCAGAATCATAAGTTGTATCATAATAATCATAAAAATGATCGGCAAGACAATTCAAAAGATAAGAGCGACAATTGTATTCATCTTTTGTATACTTATCTACTTTTTCTTGATGGAGACTATATTCTTCCTCACTCATCTCATCGGTAGGAACCTTTGATGGATTCTTCTCAGTGAGGATGTAGGCGACTTTGAGAAGACTCAAATAGAAGAGGACCTTTCCTTTCCACCTCTTGAAGTGGGCTTCCTTAAAGCAAAAGGGCTTGTTGAGATCTCCAACTGGCTCATTTGGTTTCTCTTGTGTAGGCTCCATGTATTGAATCTCCTTAAAATTGTTGGTGAAAAATACAATAATAATGGAAATAACACAAAGAGAAATTGAATAGTACTTTCTGAATATTATATAGTTGAAGAGAAAATACACAACACTTTTTGGACTGAAGCGCGGCACTCGCTCTCTTTAAGGAGATTCAAGCCCTTGGTTGGCTAAACTATGTAACCGGTGCAGACCTTCTCTGACTTATCTCCCCCAGGATACAACAGCCCAACAAACGTTGTATGACTAGAACAGCTTCTGTACAAAGTGTTCAAGCCCAAAGCTCCACCAAAAAAGAACACCCTTCCTTGTCAAGAATCTCTCTATTTTTTAGTGTGTATTGCTGTGTATATTTCAGTAACTTGGATTAGATTTGCATGAGTCTATTTATAGGCTTAATGGATCTCACGAAATTAGTACCGAATTTATTCTGATTAATTAGGTCCATAATTCTGATGTAGTGGCTGTTACAGGATTAATTGTTGGATATTAATCTGATGGGCTTGAGTTACACAATTAATGGTGAGATAAGGAGTTTCTAAAAAGGCCCAAACGGATAGTCCATTAAGTGGGTTAATGGCTCTTTATTTTCCATAGTAAAAATGGAGTATTAATTCGGGCCATTTACTCACCAACGGATATGGTAATTATTCAGAATGGGCTGTCAAGTAGGAGGATCCAAGAGGCTGATTCATTTCCAATCTTGATACCTCCACTCTTCACCTCCCCCTTGCACACGTATCTAGCCCAATATCTGAGACAATTCATGTTAGCCCATTAATCACCACAATTAAAAAGAATAAAATAGTCTCTCTCCTTTTTAATGTGGGATTAAACATTCTTACTAACTCCTTATCTTCCATATTCACTCTCATAATTTTTACATTTATTTTGTAACATTTATTCATGTTTAATTATATAATATTAAAATGCTCTAACAATTTCTTATTACAATCCCAATTCCGCAGCTGCCTGATTCTTTAAACACTGCCCCGTCCACATTTATTTTATACCATCCTTCACTAAAAGGGGTCCATCTTTCAATTCTCGGTGGGACAGGTTGTTTTGGTGCACCAAACTACTCACTAAATTCCTCAACAAGAGCATTGGCTTCAATCACAATCCTCCTCGCTTCTTTGTATTTTCCATCAAATTTTGCCACATCCCTGTTCTTCCAAATGCACCACGCTGTACACGCCAGACGCTTCAGCTCTCCTTCCTTTCGTAAACTTCCATACCACATCAATAAAGTTGCGATGAGGGTAGCAGCCCCTCGGTAACGAAATCTTAGTTTCCTTCCATACTGCTTCTGCCATCCAACAGTCCCACAAGGCATGTCTCGATGATTCTACCATCTCACACAGCCCACACTCATCCCCCTTGGACACCTTCCGAAGACAAAGGCAATAATTAGTAGGAAGAATATTTTACAAGCCCTCCACATAAAGTGTCTAACTTTACTTGGGCACTTTAAAGCCCAAATAGCCTTCCAAAATTCTTTTTTCTTATTCAAGTTTGATCCCTCACTTCCCTCCCCTTTGCCTCTTCCTTCCACTAGCCACCCGTGTGCTACATGATATGCACTTTTCACCGTGAAATTACCTTTTTTGGTCTAAGCCCAGACCAAGGCATCATCCAGCAGACTTTGGCTGATTGGGATGCTCAAAATAGCCTCTGCTTCATGGGGTAAGAAACTATTTTTCACAAAACTAGTATTCCATCTTCCAAACTCTCTGTCTAAAAGATTCTCTACTAGTTCACCTTCGAAGTTTTGAGGCCGAGGGCTTGCTACCATGAAAGAATTAGGGACTGGAATCCACCTATCTGCCCAAATCCTCGCTCTTCTCCCATTACCTATATTCCACCTCAAACCCTGATTAAGAACCCCTCTTGCAGCCACCAGACTTCTCCAAGCGTATGATGGGTTTTTTCCTAACTGAGCCTCTGAAAAGTTGGAATCCGAGAAGTATTTTGCTTTAAGCACTTGATGAGCCAAAGAATCTGCATTTTGAGTAATCCTCCATCCCTGTTTTGCAAGCAAGGCTAAATTAAATGCCTTGATATCCTTGAAACCCATCCCACCTTCAGCCTTTGGTGTGCACATCTTCTCCCAAGCTATCCAAGCTAGCTTCCTTTCCTTTTCATGCTAACCCCACCAAAAGTTTCTCATCATCGAGTTCAATTCATAGCACAAGGAATCAGGAAGTTTAAATCAATTCATCGTATACATTGGGGTGGCTTGGGCTATGGCCTTTATTAGGATTTCACGGCCTGCCGTTGTCAACAACTTTCCTTTCCAACCAGCAATTTTTCGGCCAACCTGATCCAGGATGTGGTGGAAAGCTTTCTTCTTTCCCTTCCCCACCAACAAGGGCAGCCCTAAATAACGCTCATGCTATTGGATAATTTGTGCCCCAAACATGTCTTTCACTTCATCTTTAACCTCCGCCCTTGTGTTTTTGCTGAAGAAGAGAGAAGCCTTCTCTCTATTTAGCTTCTGCCCCAACTCCCTCTCATAAACCTCAAGGATTTTTAAGAGTCTAAGCCCCTCCTCCTTTGAAGCTTTGCTAAACACTATACAGTCGTCAGCAAAAAGTAAATGGGAGACTAAAGGAGCTGGCCTACACACCACTACGCCTCTTGGAATTCCCCCATTTTCATTCTTTCTAAGCATGGCCGAGAGGCCCTCAGCACACAAAAGGAAAAGGTATGGTGAAATCGGGTCCCCTTGCCTAAGCCCTCGAGTTGGAATGATCCTACCCTTCGGTTCACCATTTATAAGCACGGAGTATGAAACTGTGGTCACACACATCATCATCATCAATGATATCCACCTATCTTGGAAACCCAATTTACGCATCATCGCCTCCAAATACGCCCATTCAACCCGGTCATATGCCTTACTCATGTCAAGCTTTATTGCCATCAACCCCTTCTTCCCTTTTCTCCTTTGATTTATACAATGCATGACTTCAAAGGCCACAAGAATGTTGTCTATGATCTACCTTCCTGGTACAAAGGCGCTTTGGGCATCACTAATGACTTTTAGGAGGACTCTCTTCAGCCTGTTTGCCAATACTTTTGATACAAGTTTATATATAACATTACATAGGCTTATTGGTTGAAATTCCATTATCTTTTGGGGGCAATTAACTTTAGGTATCAGACATATATAGGTATCATTTAAACCATTTGGCATAACACCTGTTCTAAGAGTTTGGAGAACACAATCTACTCCGTGGGTGCCAACAATATCCCAATATCTTTGATAAAATATAGGAGACATACCGTTCGGGCCTAGAGACTTTGTGGGATGCATCTACTTCAAGGCACGCCAAACCTCCTCTTCTCTGAATTCCATTAGCAGGTTTGCATTCATATCTTCCGAAACCTTTCTGTCCACCGCCCTAAGACTAGCCCCGAAATTAACTGGGAAGCTTGAACTATATATTTCCTTGAAATATGCCAAAATTATGCCTTCCACCTCTTCAGAGTCCTCCCTCCACCGACCCCTCGAGTCACACAAGCCTTCAATTCTATTATTAGCCGTGGCATGGAAAAATTTTGTATTTCGATCCCCACATTTAACCCATAAAGCCCTTGACCTCTGATTCCACATCATTTCTTCCCGGATCATTACTTCATTTATCTCCTTTTTCAGAGCCTGAATCTCCTCCGCTAGTTCATGTAGCAAATTTAACGCTTCCAGTTGCTGTAATCGACTCTGCTTCTGCTTCAAAATCTTATTTACATTGCTGTAATCGACTCTACTTCTGCTTCAAAATCTTATTTACATTGCCAAATTTCCTACGATTCCAGAGTTGCAAGTGAGCTTGGCACCACTTTAGCCTATCCCGAATCTGCACATCCAGATTAGCATTCAAAGGATCCCAGGCCGCTTCAATCACCTTTCTACAGCCCTTCTCTCTAGTCCACATAGCTTCAAACATAAACTGTTTCCTACTTCCCCTTCTTTGCACCCGCTGCCTTAAGGATAGTTTTAACAAACAATGGTTTGAAGCTGCCATCACTCTATGAAAAACTTTTGCCTCAGGGAACATCTTCAGCCACTCCTCATTAGCCACCATCATATCCAACCTAACTAGAGTACGTTGCTCCCCAATCCTACCATTACACCAAGTAAAACGCTGTCCCACAAATCCCAAATCTAAAAGACCACAATCATTCAAACACTCTCTAAACACCTTCATCTGTCTCATATCCCTATCTAACCAACCCAATTTCTCATCAGATTTCACAATTTCGTTAAAATCCCCGAAAACAACCCACGGCATATCGCACTGCCTCTTTAATGATTCAAGTAATCTCCAAGAAATAATTATCATATTTGCTTCAGGATGTCCGTAAAACTCCATTGCCCGCCACGGTTGGGCGCCGATTCCCTCACAAACCACCACGTCGATGTGCGTATTTGAACAACTTTTAAGACACACGTCAGCCCCTTCCTTCCACAACATCGCCAGCCCCCCACTCCAGCCATTGCTTGGCACTGTGATTCCCTGGGTAGGATTGAGCTTTCTCTGAATGCCTTTTATTCTATTCTGATTTGCCTTGGTCTCCGATAAGAAAACCAAAACCGGGTCAGTATCTTTCACCTCATCGGTGAGTGAACGCACCACCGGAGCTGACCCTAGGCCCCAGCAGTTCCAGGCCAAGAGACTCATTGGGCTCGGCGGTGCTACCTCGCAGCATCCGCAACACCGCCAACCCTTTTAGTCTCATTCTCAACCTCGACATTTTTCTGCACTTCGACTTTCCTTCTTTTCACTTCCAGTGTGTTCTAATCTAATTCACTGAGTGGGTTTTGAATGTTTCTTTTTTTTTCTGCACTAGGCTTAAAGCCTTTTCTTTGCCTTTGGTTTGACCCTCACGGGCTTTTCTCTTCCAATGCCTGCTAGTTGGGCCTAAAACCTCCGCAACCCATCCTAACTCCATATCATAAGACATGGCCATTGGGCCGTCCCCATCTTCTGTTACGTCCCAGCCCACAAGGCCTCCCTCTTCATGCACCTTTGACATGGGCTCAAAATTAAACTTTTGGGTCCTTAACTGATGTGTCTCCATCGATGCCTGCCCACTTCCCTCAATCCTGTTGTTTGTCTGCTTTTGATCCACGCCTTCTTTCACCAAAATAGCAATGCTTTCTTTTGGGGTCTCTTCGATGGTGTTGACCAACCTCTCTTTCTGATAAACCTCGTTGTCCCTTTCTTTGACCTCCAAGGTCTATGTCGTGCTTCTCAACGTCTCATCCCCGACATTCTGCACATCAGGCGTGCTTTTGTAAGTCCCCACCGCTTCATACCTCGACGTTTGAACCTTTGGACTCCAGTTATCGTCGTTCGGTATCCTTCCACGCATGCCTACCCCTTCATTCTTTTTTGTGTAAGTTGGTTCCCAAACCAATCTCCGCACCGGTTCACCTCTCATCCATGCATTCCTTCAGGTCATGCTCCAGTAGTCCGCATCGATAGCAAAAATTTGGGAGGCGCTCATATTTGAAGAGCACCCACCGAGCCACTCCCTCCTCAACACTTATCTTTTTTCCCCGTATTAGCTTGCGTGAAACATCTATCTTAACTCGTACTCGAAGACACTTTCCCCACTGTACCCCCGTGTCAGCCACGTCCATCTCCATGACCTCACCAAGGCTAGCCCCAATGTCCATCCCTGTTTCCCTTGTCCTGTGTTTCAGGGGTAGATTGTACATTTGAACCCAAAAAGGAAACCACCTGAGGACAATATCCTTTGGGTCTTGATCTCCGTCAAATTCCTGGAGAAGAACCAGTTGCTTTTCATAATGCCACGGGCTCATCTCAAGCACTCTCCTTTTGTCCCGTTCATTGTCAAACTCCACTAAGAACATCTCACCTTCAATCACCGAAATTCTAATGCTCTTATTTGGCTTCCATAACATCCTAGCATTCTTCCTTAGTGCGTCTAGAATAATCCCTCTGCGTGATAAAACCTTCATAACTAAGCAGTTCTTCCCTCTCTCTTTTGCTGCCCTAGTACATTCTCTCCCTAGGCTTATACTTTCCTCTTCCTCTTCAGTGACCTTTAACTTCTGCCATAGTATCTCCAGCTCTTCCGCCATTTGAAACAAACCACTTTCTTGACCTCACCACCCAGAAATTAGGGGGGAGATCACTTTACTCCCTCAAGCACCTGTGGGACTCCAAACTACTGCTACGTGCCTAAGGCTCGAGAGCACGAATAGGACCGAGTAATATCTAACACTAGAGAGTAGCTTCTAACTTCATTGTGCTTAGGTTCATGGCTACCAAGATCATAGCCTTTTGTGTTAAAGAGAGTGAGAATTAAAATTTTGTATGCAGAAATTTTGTCGAATAATTTTTTTTTTAACTTTGATACAATATACTGTTAGTAGTTGAGAAAAAATTGTGATCTCTTATAAAAATGATAAACATTCTAATACAATTTGCCACAATTGTGACACAAAAATTATGATCCTAGAAGCACTCTAGTGAAAAATAGGACATTATATGAGTTTATCCTATTCCTAGATGTTTTACTGAGAGCAAAGATAAAACACACACAACCCGATGCTGCGGGTGTGGATTAATAGCAAGGTTTGTCAAATTATCGATTGTCTCAAAAGCTAAAACTATTGAGATATGGTAAATTTAATTATTTAACCAATACTTCTAATACTCTCCCTCACATGTAGGCTAAAATTACCTTTTAATAGGTGAGGCTCAATACGTAGAAATTTAAATGGAAGATAGAGTGGAGAAGATAATGATCAAACTCAGGATCTCATGCTCTGATACCATATTAAATTACCGAATGTTCCAAAAGTTTAAATTATTGGAATATAGTAAATTTAATTATTTAACCAATACTTCTAACATGGTAAATTTGGTTTTAATCTCTTCAAATGCATTAAATTAATATATTACTTTAAAAAGAAGTGCAAGTGTTTAGCATTAAATTGGAAATTATTTCATATAGTGAAAGTGTAAAACATGAGGCCCATTCTAATCGTGTGAGGTGTAAAACGTGGGATCCATTCCTTTTCTTTTTTTTTTTTTTTTTTTTTTTTTGATGAATAAATCCCATGCATAAACTATTGGACAAGGAGCATCAGCTGCATCGCGTTTAGTTTACCCCTCAAATGTTGCTAGCTAGGGAGATTACAAATTTAGTACATAACTTTTACAAAATGATGTGCTATTAATCACCAAAAAATAATCATGACATTTGTTTAATATGTTTTTAAATCCACCAATCTCATTCATTACTACATCAGTTTGTAAATGTCATGTCATAAAATTTTTAATACCTCTAGCTTTTTCAAATAATAATAATAAAAGTTAAAGCATCATAATTCAGTTTATGGTTGGATGTGTTTTTCTAAGAGTCCATTTGGTTGAAGAGATGTAAAAGTGGGAGGATAAAAAATGGGAAAGGGATAGAAAAGTAATAGAATAGAAGAGATTTGGATTTCTTTATATGTATTTGGTTGGGATGATAGAAAAATAGAGTAATGAAAAATTCATTTAATTTTTTTTTTAGATGAAACCTCGAACTTACATAAAAATAAAAATAATAAATAAATGAAAACCTTAGTCGTAATCTGTAAGAAGAACATCACGGAGATGTAGAGGAACATCCTCTATCTACACTAAAAATCCACTAACATGTCTTGCATATTTAGTTAGATTCTGAGTTACAGAATTGCCTAGTCTACAAGTATAGAGGAAAAAAAAATACTGCCAAAGTCATCTATAGTTGGCTTTGAAAAAGCAAGTGGGTGACCAAAAGATGTAAGGGATTCATTTTTTCTCCTCAAAACTTTGATGACCACTTCTGAATCTCCCTCAATGATAATAGAAGAAAGACCAAGCTCATAGGCAAAAGAGATTGAGAAGATGGAAAATGTAATTCGTATAAATTTACTCTCATGCCCCTATTAGATTAAAAAAATTAAAAAATATATTTTTATTAAAAATTTGTGTATGATTGTGCACTTCATTAAAAAAAAAATACAAAAATCCAAAACAATCAAAAAAAAAAAAAAAGATTAAAAAAAAAATCAAGACAAATGAGAAAAGAAGATGAACACCAAAAATAAGAAAAAGAAAAAGACAAACAAATGAAAAGTAATAGAAAAAGACTCAAAAGAAAGAATAAGCATGTGATCAGAAAAATAAATGACAGAAGAAAAAAAAAAACGACAAATGCAAATGGAGAACATTGTGTACAACTTTGGGTTATTTTGGTCTTTCTCAGGCGTGCTTCCTTTTCTCTCGAGTTTTCTTCTCAAATTGGGGAGATATCATTTTGGCAGGCACAAAAAGAAATACCTAGGCCCCACCAGTTTCCACCCTATATATATTCTTCTCTAACCATACACACTAATTTTTCATTTTCTCTCCCTTTTTTCCATTCATTCTAAAATCACTCCAACCAAACAGGACCTAAAAATGGTTGTCATGTGCTTACACCTACAAGGCCTAACAGAAAATGGTTGTGGGCTCTGTTCAAGCAATTAAACAGATTCATTACTTGTTGGGCTGCCGTCGTGATGTTACTATCTTAGCGAGACTTGACATGGGCCTATGTTGTAGCACTTGTGCGCTTGGGCTTCCACAAGTGGAGATTGGCCTGATTTGCTTATCATCACAATTGGTTGATTAACTAAGGGTACATTTGGTAGACTGTAATAGACACTGTAATGTAATAGATATTCCTATGGTATAACTATTCGATTGTTTGGTTATGTTTTTATTACAATGAATAGTTATTCTTTATGAATAGCTATTCTTCAAAATAAGGAATAATTATTCCTTATCAAAAATACTGAATATCGATTCCTTCACCTTATGTAATAACTTTTTTTTAAAAATTTCCTAAAAAGCCATTAGTTGCCACATTTTCAAAAGGAAAGAAAATAAATTTTCCTTGTTGTTAATTATTAGCTCTATTTTGAACACCCTAAAATAAGTGTATTTTAGGAAATTTGACTTAAAAATTATTTAATTACACATTTTTTTATACTCTACTAAATTGTTAATGCATATTCAGAATTCTATTCCTAAATGGTCACCAAACTAATGAATAGTAATATTTATTACATTTCAACTTAGGGCACGTTTGGTAGACTGTAATAAACACTATAATGTAATAGATATTCATATGGCATAACTATTCGGTTGTTTGGTTATGTTTTTACTACAATAAATAGTTATTCCTTATGAATAGCTATTCTTCAAAATCAGGAATAACTATTTCTTATCAAAAGTATTGAATATCTATTCCTTCACCTTATATAATAAATTTAAAAAAATTCCTAAAAAGCCATTAGTTGCCACATCTTCAAAAGGAAAGAAAATATATTTTCCTTGTTGTTAATTATTAACTCTATTTTGAACACTCTAAAATAAGTGTATTTTAGGAAATTTGAGTTAAATTTTTTTTTAAGCCTTATGTAATAACTTTTTTTAAAAAATTTCCTAAAAAGTCATTAGTTGCCACATCTTCAAAAGAAATAAAATATATTTTCCTTGTTATTAATTATTAGCTCTATTTTAAATACCCTAAAATAAGTGTATTTTAGAAAATTTGATTTAAAAATGATTTAATTACACCTTCTTTTTATACTTACTAAATTGTGGATCCATATTCAGAATTTTATTTCTAAATGGTCATCAAACTAATGAACAGTAATACTTATTACATTCCATCTTAATTTTTTCCTTGTAATACTTATTCTTATTTCCACATTAAAAACATAAAATTTGGATTCCTTTCTCTTTTTTCAAGCCAATAGCCTTAAACCAATTGGTTGATACTTTCTAGTATTTCTAACAAAAACATTCGAGTTCAAATCCCTTCATTCACAACTATCAAACTATTCCTATCTCTTTTCACAAGAATCTCGAGTGTGACCTTTCTTATTGCAAAATAAGATTAATCATATTCCTTCTTTTTCTTACCACATAAAAGGATCAATCATGCCATCGTTTCAAGTTCTCTTCATTGTACTTAGACATGGCAAAATGGGTCAGAATTTTCGGACTCGACCCGATTGACCCGTTTAAAAATGACCCCGCGACCTGATTAACCCGACCTGAACCCGACTCGACCCGCCCGTTTTGCCATGCCTACAAACATTGAATAGATTGAGATTGAGGTGTAATTGTTATAAAATACTAATTCTTCTTTACTTAATATATTATGTACTCCATTATAATTTGTCATTCTTTACTTGCCACCTTCATTTTCTCTTCCTACTTTAAATAGATCGAAGATTATACCAAGATTAGCTTCTAGAAAGCTAGAACAAAAGTTGCACCAAATTTAGGTATCAAGTGTTTAGCGGTAATTGGTAAGTGGTAACAGTATCACCAGTGATAATCTAATCATAGTAAAGGAACTCATAAACAATTGACAGATTGCATCTATTTCAGAAAAAAAAAATTACGGGTCAACTCGACCCAACTTGCGACCCGACTTATAAAATACTTATTCTTCTTTACTTAATATATTATGTACTCCATTATAATTTGTCATTCTTTACTTGCCACCTTCATTTTCTCTTCCTACTTTAAATAGATCAAAGATTATACCAAAATTAGCTTCTAGAAAGCTGGAATAAGAATTGTACCAAATTTTGGTATCAAGTGTTTAGCGGTAATTAGTAAGTGATAACAGTATCACCAATGATAATCTAATCATAGTAAAGGAACTCATAAATAATTGACAGATTGCATCTATTTCCAAAAAAAAAAAATTATGGGTCAACTCGACCCAATTCGCGACCCAACTCGACCCACGACCTGATTGACACACAACCCGATTAACCCGACCCGCCCGTTTTGCCATGTCTAATTGTACTCATGAGCCTTGCCTCTTGCAAATGTTAGTCGCAATTCTTGCTTAGTCTCTACCGATCAAATCCCTAAGCTAGGTGATGGAACCCTAAAATGAGTGAATATGGATGGCTGGTCGTAAAGGGTTTCACACTTTTTTTTTTAGCATGTATAATTAAAAATGAGGAATGTTCACAAATGCCCTAAAGTGTTGGTTTGGAAAATGTTTTTTCAAAATTTTTATGGAAAAATAAAATAAGTAACTAAATTTTTTGTCAACTTTTTATATTTTCATAAAAGTGGTTTTAAAACTTTCCTAAAATGATTTATTAACAAATGTCTTAAGGCACCCGTTAACAAGACCCATTAAAAATATTAAAAAGTTTACTTCTAAACCAGTTTGGAAGAAAATTCATTTGGTTCATTACATGACAAATAATAAAACAATTCACACAACTTTTAGTTATATAATATATTTAACGAGTGATATGGCTTATTTAAATTATATATGTGAATGGATTTATAATTCATCACCTAATGAGTTGAAGAAGATTCTTTCAAACTAGTTTGGAGGACAACTTTTGTATTAAAAATATAAACTTATACAGTTGCAAGAAATGTGAAGTGTTCTTTTGGGGGAAAAAAAGGCTATAAAATTGGATTTCCCACATGGGCACCTCCTTGGGCTTAGACCAGCCCAAATGCTTACATCCATACATATAATGGCCAATATTTAGCCACATTTTACATGGAAATCATTTTATGCAGGAATATATTCCTGGTGCATTGCTTCGATTCTTTTGTACATGTGCTTTCCCCCATAAAATCCTCAAATTGTTCTATTTGGCTAACCATATATATTCCTCTCACATTGCAAATAAATCGCATTACGTTTTTGGATACTGTCGTAACTTGTATACACATAAACTGCTTAATCATATGATGATATCCTCGCAATTGCTTCATCAAGAACAAAATCTGATGATTGAAATATTAACAAAAGAATTTTTATTTTCCACGTCAAATTATATAATTGCAACTTTGTTGCAAAAAATGAAGAGCATATGACTAAAAAAAAGGTAAATTAAATCCTCATCTATTTCGGAGATATTAATCTCTGACCAGTGGACACATACATGTGACATTATAATCTTCAATATCCTCGAAATTAATCACAAGATCATGAAGGTCAGCCAAGAGAGTAGTGCTCAAGACAAAATAGATTGCATTCAATCATTGTATAGGATTTCTTGTGGCTACAAATCATGTTTAAATCCATTTAGATTTGCGCAGCAGTTAGAAAATTACTTGGCTTAAACAAAGATATATATTGGCAATGGAAGGTTTAACGTTCTATCTTTCTCACTGGTCAATAAGTTATATAACACCGCTAGCTGATATAAAAAATTTCCAGTACCCAGGGCCGGCCCTAGGCCTAGGCCATTTAGGCCATGGCCTAAGGCCCCCTGACTTAAGAAGGCCCCTAAATATGGGGGGTAAGTTTTTTTTTTTTTTTTAATAAAATAAAAAGTGTGAATTAAGTGTATAACTTATCCCGATCTTAAGAAGGCCTAAAATATTAAAGTTATACTAGTATATTACAAGTTTTATTATATAGGTCTTACAAATTGATATGTCACCAATGAAGTAATTCAATATTCATTTATTCTTTTGTTGAAATGCCACCTTATTGACACATCAATTTGTAAGCTTTTTGTAGTAAAATTTGTAATAAGTTTAGCATTTTTTCCATAAAAAAAGAATTAATAAAAAAAAAAGTCACCATTAAGTGTATGAAAAATGCTAAAGCTAATACAAATTTTAGGAAAAAAAATTTACAAACTGATATGATAGGAATATGATCGGTGTTACTTAAATAACATAATAAAATGAATGTTTGAATAACTTTTTTTTATTAGTGATATGCCAATTTGTAAAATCTATATAGTAATTATCATTAGCTCACTTTAAGTGAATTAATCATATTAATAAGTAAGAATTAATAATGGATTTAAAATTAAATAAATAAATATTATTTAAGTGATTTTTAGATGTAAAAAGGCCCCTACAAAATTCTCGCCTTAGGCCTCAAATAATCTTGGGCCAGCCCTGCCAGTACCTAGCTTCTCACATGGACGCATGTGAACTGACTCAACTGAGCATATAAAGACCAATATCATCGTACTTAATCTTGTGATTAGTATTAGATATGCAAACAATTTTGAATCCAAAGATGGTGTATATGAATCACATAAACTGAATTAACAGGCTTAAGTCAATTATAGCTAGCTATATATATACTACAACTTGAGATAATACAACAAAATTATTTCTTGGATAGTGAAATAGTAACTTCAGCTAGCATTATATGACATTTTCAATGATGGTGTAGTTTATGCCAGACTATATAATATGAGACATAGCCCATGGTTAAGACTAACTAACACCACAAGAGTTCTGGATCAAGAATCATAATGTTGAAGAGCATTATTATTCGGTTGACTTATTAAGGGAAAGCAGGCAAAAGCTAAAGCAACGTGAAGAGCATAAACGAAATTTAATGTAGTATATATGAGAATATTAAATACATAGATAACATAATAAGTTAAGCTAGTAAAAACGTTTGCCTACATGAAAAGCTTTGTTAGTGGTCCCAAACTTTTAATTGAGAAAAAAAAAAAATACACGTACCAAGTAGTACAAAATGTTTTAATCATCTAAAAAACTTTATTAAGAACTTATTAATTAAGATGAAAAGTTAACCGCCCCATGATCCCCGAAGCCGGCTATTCATTACTTAATCGGGTTGTTTCAGCTCTTCATGTGTATTAGCAAGCATATATTCACCATTTGAGAAGAGCTTTGACCGGTCCATGTTAGCATTTTTTGTTGTTGTTGATGTTAGGCTTTGTGGAAACTAGTTTATATTTGATCCTGTTGACGACCCGACCCTACCTAAATAATGTTGCGTAGTTTTTAATGGGAGATTTTCTGAGGCTTAGTCCATGGAGTGGAGGCTTGGGCCGATAGGCCCAAGCCGGAGCGCTCATGGACAAGCCTCCTGGGGGTTCGGAGGCAACGCCTCCGGGAAAAATTTTTGTGCCCGTTTTGTAGTTCCTGTGCACAGGATATAAAAAACCGTTTTTTTGGTGATTAGGGTTTTGTCTTGTTGTATTTTTAAGAGAGCAAAAACACTATAGCCGTACTCTGTATTTTTCCCTGATAATAATAAAATCCCTACAACTCCGTGGACGTAGGCAAATTGCCGAACCACGTAAATATTGTCTTGTGCGTGTGATTGTTTTTCTCTGGCGTGTGTTTTTTCTATTTTTTGTTTTCTCACAGGTTGGAAATTTTGGGTTAAATTCCTTACAGTTGGATCTAAAGTCAATTAGCTATTCAGAACCACACAAAAATACCATCAAAAGCATCAGAAATATTTTTAGGATTCCTGTTCCCCATCCCATAAACAAGACAGTATATATGCCACGAAGTTGCTGCATGAACCAAATTTGCAATTCTATTTTATACAGTTAAAAGATATCACAGCTGATGTTTAATGGTGCCTCGGCAATGTAAAAGATTTGATGACTCAATTCAAGTTAAGAAAGCCTCAAACTAAAAGACTAATGATACGTAATTGATTTGTCAAATCTTAGTTCAGGAAAGTTGTGGTCTAGGATTTCTAGTTTTTGCAACAATATTTGCCCATTTTGAGTATAATAAAGTCAAGTGGGAATTTTTTTTTACATTTGAGTGGAAATGAAGTAAAATATATAAGAGCATCTTTCATTCAATTGCATGGTAGATTAGGTAAACTAAAATCTTCTTTTCTATGATTTCATACGTTTCAAGAAGGAAAAGAAAAGCAGATAGCCGCAGAAGACTAGCTAATAAGAGAATAGAGAGAGAGTTGAATGCTAGTTCATTCCAATATGTTAGCAGAGAAGTTGCATGAGGTTAGCTACAATATTGCAACCAGCTTTTGCGCATTGAAAGTGTGGGACACATCTTATGTTGCCGAATCTTATATGAAACTCCATCCAGTAAACACGGCGTGCTTTATGGAATCTGCTCCAACTTTTGCAATTCTGTTCAATAAATTATGTAGTACAAAAGAGAAAATAAAGAAAAAAAAAAGGGTACTATTGCATGTTTATAGCTTATGATTGATGATGCCTCGGCTCAGAAAAAGAAACACTGCCTCTTCTTTTCTTGTGTATATAAATACAAAAGCTGTAGTTTTTGGAAGGTAGTATAGCTAGTCTAGGCTTCGTATACAGCTGCCAAAACAGTGCGCCGGAATAGTGATAATAAATAACACTGTTTTTGTCATTTTTCAACCTACAATTATCACTACAAGTTCAAGGAAAATTGTTGTCTCAGATGTAGCAAATAGCAAGTGATTAGAAAGTTTTAGTCGTCGCTCATCAGGTGCATGATGAAGTAAATAAAAGCATTATTCGTTCTAAGAAGATTAAGGTTTTTTTTTTTTTTTCAATAGGTTATTAACTTAGCATAGCAGTATATGTATTTTCTTATTGTTTGTTAGAAAATAAGTGAAAATATGATCAAACTTACGTATGTTTCCTTAGATGTTGTTTGATACAAGAGAAAAAAAAAGTTTGTTTAATAGCTTAGATGTAGTTTGATATAAGGAAAAAAGTTGTTTAATAGTTTGACATTCACAATATATGAATCCTGGCTGTTTTAGCTTTAAAATTAGATCTAGTTATTAAATTCACCAAGGTTGGTGTAGCACTCAAAAGCAATAATAAGGCTCAATTAATAGAAAATTAATGGACAGGCAAAACTTGAGAATGAATATATATATATATATATATATAAATATATATGTATAAATATATATAAATATATATATATATATATATATATATGTTTTTATCCACTCCCTAGCATAATAATAAATTAAGAACAAGACTTAAGTATAGTACTTAGGTGCTGTTCCTTAGGTTCCCTTCTTAACATTCTGCCATGTGAATTTTTTCTCATGAGATAGAAGTACATTTCTTAGTTAAGTTAAGTAGCCACATAGCTAAATCTTAAAAGGGGAACCTAAGGAACAGTACCTAAATTTTGTCCATAAAGAACAAGACTTAGGTACAGTACTTAGGTATTGTTCCTTAAGTTCCCTTCTTAAGATTCTGTCATGTGGATTTTTTCTCATGAGATATAAGTATATTTCTTAGTTAAGTAGCCACACAGCTAAATCTTAAGAAGAGAACGTAAGGAACAGTACCTAAGGTACTGTACCTAGATTTTGTCCATAAAAAGCAAAACTTAGGTACACTACTTAAGTGTTATTCCTTAAGTTCCCTTCTTAAAATTCTGCCATGTAGATTTTTTCTCATGGGATAGAAGTATATTTCTTAGTTAAGTAGTCACATGGCTAAATCTTAAGAGGCCACCTAAGGAACAGCATCTACGATATTGTACCTAAGTTTTGTCCATAAACAGCAAGACTTAAGTACATTACTTAGGTGCATGAGTATGGATATGAGTCTTTATTAATGCATGAGTATGGGTCTTTATTAATTCCATGATCTTTGTTGGAGATAGTTTGAGAAAGAGCACAAAATATCCATGAATTATATAGGGAAATAATCAATCATTCAACTACTCAATCAATTAACAACCAGACCTAGAGGCAGAACATGTAACATCCAAACATTTGCCTTAGTTTTTTGTCGCTTCAAATTATGTGTAAATTAATTGAGCAAATATAAATACACCATCAAAAAGATTAAATATTTTACTTTGAACAAAGATATGGGAAATGATGTCTTATGTCCCCTTAAGGCAGTTTCTCTCTCTTGTGCAAGAAGTAACATATAAGGGATTGACTAAGTTTTGCAGGGTTGTTGGTATATATATGAATTCTAAATATATACTCAATGGTTAACTACGCCGCTGGTTTGAAGGTTTAGAAGGTAGCTCACATGGAGGGCATGTGATAAGTTCACCCCACTTGAGAATCACAACAACGGCTAAATTGACCAGATAGGGTATAAGATCATTGTTTTCTAGAAATCAAATAAGTTGTCATGTGTGATTGAAGTAATATCGCTTTTATATGGGTCCATGAATAATACCATTTTTACTATACACAAATTACAATAAATATATATATATATATATATATATTGTATCCTAAACTTTTCGAAAGTAATTACATTTTCAAATAGTTTAACAAAGCAAGTTAGCTCTTTAAGTGCAATTACCATATATATTTGAATTCTTGGACAATGAGATAGTAAGTTCAAGTACATTGTATGATGTTGTGTTAGCTAGTATCTAAATTTTTTGTGGTGATGTTGGAAAAGAAATTATAAAATAGGAAGCTCATAGCCTCATAGTTAGATATTAATGTTAGATTTGAAATGCCATAGTACCCAAACTAAAAGGAAAAGCACCATTTTTGAGAGTAAAAGAGGAAGAACACGAAAGGAGAGCAACATGAAAAACTAAAATGACACTTTCCTATCATGAAAATAGTGCTTCACCAATCTCCATCTCTATAGAAAAAGACAAAAAATATAATTAAGATAAGCTGGTGAGCACATTCAAAAGTAAAGGGAGAACAATAATATTGCAGAGCTATGGCTGCATTAAAAGCAATGTTTGTGGTCCAATTGAATAGCAAAGGCCAAGAAAAACAAAAAAAGAGTGACGACCGAGTAGGACAAAATGTCATAACATGATTGTAAAGCTTAATTAAAAAAACAATGCATGCTTAACCAATTCCCATGATCCCAGATGCTACCTCTGTATTAGTTAAATGGGGCTAAGCTATATCTAAGTTTATTTCTTTACATGGTACATAAGCTTAGATCAGACTATATCTTGTGCAGTAAAAAATATTATGCATTTGAGAAAAAAAATTTGACTGGTCAATTCAGCTAATCAAAAGCAAAAACAAAGATATCATTGCATAGTATCCAACGGGAAGAAAGGGAGAGTAATATTTTCTTAGTACAAATGTTCTCTTTCCTATCAGCACAGCATACTAGAAAGTTAGCTGCGTCATTTTCCAAATTCTGTTATATATGCAATACTAAAAGTAAATGAAGAATTAATATGATACTCCGGGTTATGTAGATTTGCATAGAATAATATATTGTATGAATGCATAGTGAGCAGCTATATGTTGAGTGATTCCTTTCTAGATAAATCTTGTTAGAAAATCTAGGGGAAATAAATTGAAATAGTAAAGAAACAAAAGAGGCGTAAGGGTGTAAAGACACCTATATATAAGAGATTATGAGGAACCTCAATTGTAACATTGCCTCATAATAAAAGACTAAGTAATATTTTGTTGATTTGCCAAGTTCTAGTCCATGTAATGTGATTTAGAGGATTCACATTAAATCAGAAATTTGCTCATTCAAGTAAATATTGAAATATTTGGAGAAAATTACTGGCTTTAGCTAGCAAGAACAAATGCTACACATTTGAATAAAAACAAAGTAACTTACTTAAATACCCATGCATTGAGAATTAGGATTTATGTAGATTTCCTGTTTGTTCATGGAATAGTAATACATAACTCAGATTCTAAACCATGAGAAGTTGTCTGGGATGTCCACTTTGTAGACAATAATCAGCATTATAAGCACAAATGGAAAACAGATTGTCTTCTCCATAAAATTATAAATATTTTCCTTTTGTCTGAATGCATTTAACCAATCCGATGACAAAACAAGGACCTGAATTTAAACCAGAAAATATGAGCTTCTGTTGAAACCAGTACATCCAATGGCTAGAGACAAATTTTAACTTTAAGGTCAAGCAGAGGTTGATTAAACCCTAACAAATGTTCTAGACAAAAATCAACATCATCAGTGGGCACTGGGAATGGAAAATATACTATCTTCCAAGGATTTTTGTCTACATGCATTTAACCAAACCAATGAGCTAAAGGACATGAATTATGCACGTCTCCGGTGAAGACCAATACATTCTATACGGACAGATGAAAACTTTAAGCTCAAGCATTCGTATAGTCAATAGGGTAACCCTTCACAAATGTGGGTACAATTATTGATTTGCTCACTGTCCCAGAAATCACATTTGGATGAAAGAATAAAAAACCTTACTTTTTGCATAGATAGTAAGGATGTCATATTTCAGCAGACTCAATATTTCAAATGCATTGTATCATCACCAACTTACATTGAAACCACATGCAGTACATTGAGTGATATATAGCCATTTAAATGCGGAAGTATCCAAGTTGATCATACCCTATTGCAAAAATGTGAGAAGAACTCCAAAGAGTGTGCCTTTGGTTATGTCTAGCGCTTTTGGTTTGTGCCTTTTCCACTGCTCAGAATTGATTAAAACATGGAGACACCCGGACAGTGATAACTAAAAATGTGGTAAATGTGCCCCAGTAGAGTATGGATTAGTATAATTTATGAATTTGGTTCAAATCTGAATACTAGGTCCAATGTATGATTTTGATATACGCTGCTGCCAAGAAGAAGGTACAAGCCAATTATTTGACTTCAAGGTCACTCCATATATCTTCGATTCTTAAGGATAAGTTGAGAGTTTCAAGAGCAGCCCAAGGTTTAGGTTTGATAAACATGATAGGTTGCAATTTGATTAGATTATCCTGGTTTTTCTAGTTTCTCTTTCGACGTGAAGGCCATGTTTTCAACTAATGCACAATGATCGATGTAGACTCATGCAAGAAATTTCTTGGCAATTCAATTTATTTCATTACATCATTCTAATATTCCGAATTTTTTTGCTTAGGAAAAGTTGAGAGGATTCGATTCCAAATTTTATACCACAAATGTGGACATAATTGAGGGGATTCGATTACAAATTTGATACCACAAATGTGGACATAATGCTACTAAATTTTACATGGTCATCGACCGTAATCCTAAATTTTTCTTTGTTACTTGTGATACCCAAGATTTGAAGTCGCATCAACTAAAAAATTGGGTCAAATTTTAAATTTGTTTTTATTTGGCCTCATATGTTTTATCATATTAAGGAAGACTTTGAATCGCCTTAGTATCCTTTTTAATGTTTTAATTGTAGAAAAAGGAATTCAACATAAAAGTCTAATATTCTCGTTTCATGTACATAGGATTGCAAACAAGTATCGAGACAAGCCAAGTATTAACAATTAATGATTTTTATTTTATTTTATTTTTAACATAAGTCGAATCCGAGTTCAACACCAAATGAGATTATACATTTGAACTATGTACATTTTTTTTTTGTCAAACAATCTCAAGCTTGGTTACAAGCTTCTTAATTAACTTATTCATTTCACATATATAGTAAATATTACAGTAAAATAATCTTCCAATTTATAAATAATACTATATGATAATAATTAATAATTCAATTATAATTGAACATATATTATTTGAGCTAATTAAGTAATCAGAAAGAATTATTTTAGTCTATTAACTTATAAGAAATAAATTCGCCAATCTTGTACTATTAAAAATTTTATTAGAAAATGGACTGTGTATATAACTAGTAGATTATAAGTTGTAATTTAACTTTTTATGAACTTGTTTACAAACTTATATAATCTAATAACAATTATATATAAATATATTTTAAAATTTTATACATATAAATTAATTGTTTTTTTTTTTTTTTTTTTTTTGAAATCAAGCTCACCTTTTGAACCTGTTTATGAGTATATTTTTATGTTTGAGCCTGACGTGTTTAATATTCTAACTTAAACTTAGTCTTAATTTTGGTTTATATGGTAAATGAATGACATAAAAGCTCTTTTCAAAGTCAAGCCTAAGTTATTTATTAATAGTTTATTTCATTTACAACCCACCATGTATACACAACTGAATTTTTTCTCAAAATCACTTTTGCTTAACAAAACTTCTTTCTTCTTCTTTTTTTTATTTATTTATTATTTTGCATAATTATGTCCACCAAAACTAAGCACTATAACTTAGACTTTGAATTAATTGTAGAAAATTTGTTATACCTTTACAAAAACAATTGATTTCTTTTTTCTTTCTTAAGTTGTCAAGGACCATTGGCATTATAGCCATCTTTTTCTTTATGACAAAAGGAGAGTGAGACAGGGTACGGAATTTTTACTTACCCACAAATAGAAAAAGGTTAAGGAAGCTTTAATAGTTGCAAAACTCTATTTTAATTCCTATGAGCAAAGTTTGATACACATTTATATATATAATAATATGTGAAACAGAGAGAAACTCAAATAGAATTTCAAATTATAGTTTCAATTTTGTGCCATGTATCTAGATTTGGATTCTCAATTTTGCGCCACTTGTCTTAATCAAAACTCAAAAAAAAAAAAAATCTAATTAGATTATAAATTGGACTCCAATTTTATATTATACATCTTATCTAAATTTTTTAATTTTTGTACCCAAATAAATGATGTAGTAACATTTAACACAGAAGCCAAGAAAATCACAATGATAATGCTCATTGGTCTAAGTAAGAACATCTCACGTACACACTTTTATGGGTGAACATCTCACGTGCCTAGTATCAGAACCAAGAAGTCCAACGAGAAAGACTATAAAAGTAAAACATCATCTCCTCCTAATGCCATATCGTCATCCCATGTCTCCTCCTTCTCTCTCAACCTCCCCTAACTAGATTTGCACACTACCCTTTCCTCATCTTTTCAGATTTCTAAGAGTAAGGTCGAGTTCAAATACAATATTCAATCTCACTCTTCCTTGCTTCACACTCTCATACATTACTGCATTATTGGCGCCTCTAAGAATATTCTAAGCTCTCAACCACTACCAACTAGATCCACACACTACCCTCTCCTCCTCCTTTTAGATTTCTAAGAGTAAGGCCGAGTTCAAACACTATGTTCAATCCCACTCTTCTTTACTTCACACTCTCATATATTACTGCTTCATTGGAGCTTCCAACAAGATTCTAAGCTCAATGTGAAAACTGAATCTACTAAGATGAACATCTTATCACCACAATTATTAATATTTTCGTGCGTAAGCACGAATTACATGCTAGTATTTATTAATTATTAGTATAAGAAGAAAGAAAATATCAACATTATCTAATTCAAGGAGTGTTGACCAAAAGAAGAGCCAATGAGGACTTTTGGTCTGAGCGACTGGAGACACAAAGCTTCCCTTGTGCCGATTGACACGTGTGCAAAGCGACAGAAGAAGCAACAGTAAAATTAACACACAAAAAAAGGCTGGGCCCACTCCACGTTACCGATTCCATGTGCACCATGTGATCCTCACTAACATTTCCTGATGTCATTCGTTTTTTTCTTTGGTTTTTTTTTTCTCAAAATTTCTCTTTCTCACTTCAAAAAGATAAAATTAAAAAAAAAAAGACCCTTATCTTAATTTTAAAATTTATATAATCGTAGGGCTCGTCGTTTCCTATTTTTGTTTTTCTATTCATTTTGTTTGGACCTTATCATGTTTCAAGTGGTGGGTTTGAGCTCGATATTTATCAAGTTTCGATTTGTGGATGTGTTTGGATTTTTTGAATTTTGAAAATCTAAAAGTTGGATCAAATGTTTTTTATATTTTTAACACGTATGTTAAATTTTATTCAAATCGGATGTTATTTATTATTTGATCAATAAACTTATTTTTATGATAATTTTAGACTACAAAAACTTGAAATTTAAACATTTAATTGATAACATAACTATTTATTTTTTATATTCTTGAAATTTTGCAAATGTGGAGAATATAATAAGAAAATGTAATCCAACGGTTAGATTTTCAAAATTCACATCCAATAAAAAAAATATATAAGAAGGGTTTGAAAGATTTCTCACCAAACTAGTTTGAAAATAAACATTTTCTTTTTAGGTTTGATTTTTGGATTTTTTTTAGGTCGTTTAAAATTATACGATTTCGAAAGTACAAGATTTAATTTGAAATTAACAAAAGGGAAAAGTTTTGCTGCATAAAAGTTTGTAGTAATTGCTACATATAGAATTATGTAACAGCAAAAAGAAAGTGACAAATGTCTAAGGGTTCATCTGATACACATAACCTTTGAACACATGTTACTTTCTTTTTACTGCCACAACCATTATGTAGCAATTGCTGCATACTAGTGCGTAGCAAAACATTTCTCTTAACAAAAATTATGTAATTTAAATTATAATAATCTTAAACTTTGTTGTTTAATGTAAAACTTTTAAAACTATAGAAAACCAAACATAAAATATAAAATGTAATCTTTCCCCTTGTTTTTTTATCAAGTTGTCTTGCTTTTTTCCTTGGAGGAGGTATGGGATATTGTGATGAAGTTAGCGTGGTGATACTGATTTATAATTGGCTTCGTTTCACATTGACATTGACGTGCGTTAAAATATGAGTTACAGCTCTGAGCATATTCAAAGGAGTCAAAGTTGCACCCGTGCAGCATATAGTATTGTAGTCTATCAAAGACTAGAGTGTACTATTTTTTCTTCTACATTCAAAATAGGGACCACAATATTAAATGTGTACCATGTTATAGACGATTAAAAAAAACAAAAAAGAAATTCTCAAATAAAACAAAAAACAAAAAAGATTTAACTTAAGAACTGTCCACAGATTCAGCATTCACCGGTCCCATACACCAACTAGAAAAACTCAAGCTGTTCTCTAGAATTAAAAATGTGTTGTTGGGGAAAGAGTAATGAGTTATGACTATCGTGTACAACACCATACCAAATAAAGTTGATGAATTCCCATTGTTTAACTTTTTGTTTTCCCTCTCTTCCCAAATGAGTTGAAATTTAACCTTACATAAAACGTTTTTTTTTTTTTTTTTAATCACACACCAATTTTTTTTTTTTAATTTAATAAAGGGTCAAAATATTCACTTGTAATGGGGCTGGAACTAAGTTGATTGTTCGATAATTAATTAGTAGCTATCAAACTATTTTAATAGTGATGCATGTATGTTAATTTGCCCGAGTGGATGTTCCATGTTGAATCTTAGGTAGGTCCTTCAATTATTCGATTCTCCATAATAAGTACGGTTGTTGGTATTCACAAGTATCCTAGACATCATCGAAAAATTGAAACACTTATTTTTTTCAATTAAGGTTTTATCATGATATTTTTAAAATGATAAAATATTTTAAAAGTACCATAAATATTACTTCTCTCTTTAACATAAATAATGAATCTCATTATTAATTTAATTATTAAGACCACAGTATATTATATAACTACCCAGGATTTCTTCATTTTCCAAACTTCTACCGTCTACACATATTTACTATAATTCTTAAAGAAAGGAAAAGGATAATCAGTCGCATCCTCAATAGCTCTGATAACTTTGAACACCCATACCTATTTATTGTGTTTTTTCAAGAAAAGGAAAAAGATAGTCGGTCGCATCCTCAATGGTTCAGATCACTTTGAATCACAGAATTGATCATTCAAGAATGTGATTTTGATGGAATATATATCACAAATATGTACCTTTGACATTTCCCATCACAGCTTTGGCAACCTGTATATAATAGATTCAATCACTTTTACGAAACCCATGATGAAAAATTTTACAGAATCATAGGTCCACCTCTCGTACATGTCTTCAAAGCTGAAAATGGTACCATGGGATTTGATACAATATGACATGTCGCTTTGGGAAATCTAAGTTATTAGATTGATCAAACCACACACAACCAATAGGGCATGATATACATGGCCTTATTCCCTCGTAAGGTCAAATCTACCGAATCATTTTTACCTACGTACTGCAAAACACTCGGGGATACGTATAATAATAATTACAAGGAAGAACAAAACAAAGTAAAAGAGAGAGACCTTTCTTCTAGAGCTATAATAATAATCAATGCAAAAACATATATAATCGAAAAGCCAGGGTTGCTTGGCCGGTTTTTGGGTCTTTGGAACTAGAAAGAAAGAAAAATCTAATGGTCGGCGCGGTTCGTGCGCTTGCATGAAGGGTTTGGCAGAGGGTGTGAATTCAGAGGCAACAAAATTTGGACATACTTTCGAGACTAGGTGAAAGGTGCTCACTCCCTAAAACTAGAGGTCACCTTTGATGTCACTCTTTTGCTTAGGATTTGACACCTACTAGTTGGTAGATTATTGGGGAAATCTAGAAGATAGATTAAAGTACAGATTTCTCTTTCGGTTTTTTTTTTTTTTTTCTTCATTACATTTTGAAGATGCTTCCTTCCATTGAGACACGTATGAGATTCAATTTAAAATATATATATATATATATATATTAACTTTACTTCGTTTTATTACTGAATTCTAGCCATAGAATGATAGAATCATAGAAGTCTTGTTGTAACGATTATTTTACGCTCTGTTTGTTTCGAAGTAAAAAATTTTCAAATGTAAAATTTTTTACATGTGTAAAAATTTTCAGGAAAAAATTTTACATGTAAAAATTTTCAGAAAAAAATTTTCAAGTGTTTGGATTGACCTCAATGCTAGAAAATGCAAATACAAACCAACAACCACCAACCACCACAAACCCAATCACCACTAGCCACCTAAATTACAGATCGGAGAGAAAAAAGCCAACCAGCCACCGCAACCCGCCCAACCACCACTACCCACAAACCCACCCAGCCACCTACCACAACCCTTTAGCCATCCCAGAAACGCAGATCGGAGAGAAAAGAATAAAAAAAAGCCAACCAGCCACCGCAACCCCTTAGCCATCCCAGAAACGCAGATCAGAGAGAAAAGAATAAAAAAAAGCCAACCAGCCACCGTAACCCGCCCAACCCAGAAACCCAGATCGTGAAAGAACAATAAACCCACTCACTCTCAGCGACTCCAGATCAAAGATCTTAGGAGTGGTGTTCGTAGCTTTCAAAACCAGATCCAACCAACGAGCAATGGAGTAGCGGTGATAAGGCTCACCTCCGGCCTCTCACGGCGACTTCTCTAGTGAGAAAATAGACCGAAATCTGATGTTGGTGCCACAAGAATGGAGGTGAAGGGCGGCGAAGGGGGCTAGCGGAGTGGAGGTGAAGAGTGGCCAGTGGGTGTTGTTGCTGGTTTGGGCTAGTGTGAGAGAGGATGAGTAAAGTATGAGAAAGGGAGAGAGAGCTGGGGCTGAGGCTGTGTTCTTTTTGTAAAATATTTTACACTTGCTTTTTTGGTAAAATATTTTACAAGTTTTTACCAACAAAGTTTTAGTCAAAGGAAAATATTTTACAACTTTGACTATATTTTACATGCAATCAAACACTTGAAAATAAGAAAATATTTTACGAAAAATATTTTACATCGAAACAAACAGAGCGTTAATGTAAAATATTTGCAGGAAAATATTTTCACATTTTATCGTGTTTGTTTTAAAGTAAAATATTTAGTCAAAAGTAAAATATTTTCAGTCAACCAAATTAAGCCAAGCAAATTTGTGTAAAATATTTTACACTTGAAAGATTGGTAAAATATTTTACATTTGTTGCAAACTCTCTGTCCCGATACACTGCCTTTCTTTCTCATCCCAAGCTTTCTTAGCTTCTCCACAACGCAGCAAACCATCAACCCTTCTCCCCCACCCATCACCGGCTCCACCCTCTTCGGCACCACCCATCACTGGCTCTCCCTTCACCGGCGCCACCCCTCACTGGGTACATGTCATCTGGCGCCACCTTCAGTTCTCAAGTTTGATTTCTCATTTTCCTAACTGTTTTTCGTTGTTCTGCATCTCTCTTTTTACTGCTTTTTTTTCTTTCTTTTTTTTTTCCGGCGCCACTGTCAATCTTGTTTAGTTGGGTTTCTTAAGATTGAGTTGCAATGGAGCTTGCTTTTAGTGGGTCGAAGGTGGATCTGGTGATTCAGATTGGATCGTTTTTGGATTGATGGATTTTGGGTCTTAATTCCCATCAAATCAAATCAATTTTTAGAAAAAAAAAAATTGAATAATATAACCAATTGTTTAACAAGACAATCACAAAAAAAAAAAAAAAAAAACTCATAGTATAGCACCACAAAATAAAAGTGAGAACCACATTAGATAGAATAAAATAAGTTAATATTGATATATTTGTTTAAATAGTAGGGTTCTAGAATATGAAAAATTTACAATTAGAACCCCTTAGTAGCACGGGGCGGGGTGGGGATAGGGAGGGGCAGGGCAGGGTGGGGATAGGGAGGGGTAGGGCGGGGTGGGGCGATGTGGGTCTAAAAAGTCTAAACCCATTCCCGCCTTGCCCCGTGGTGCGGGGCTAAAATCTTGCCCCATCCCCGCTCCACCACCTTTGCTGGATGGGAAAAATCGGAGCGGAGCAAGAAAAACCAGTGCGGAGCGAAGCGAGAAGAGGTGGGTTAAGCAAGGCGGGGCAAAATTGTCATCCCTATGTGTAACCCACAATAAGTTTTCCACGTCAATATTTTTACTTTTCTTCCCAAATTCAATAATCTTACCTAACACTTTTGTCCTATACCAATTCAATTTATTATTTTCATTTATCTTAAACCATAATCTTTGAGCACTCATTTGGTAAAATAAGCACAAACCAAGTGTACACCTTGGGTAAAATAAGCACAAACCAAGTTTTCCGTATGATTTTATTTTGCCCCATTCCCGCCCCGCCCCGCCCCGCATGACAGGAAAAATTTTCTCACCCCATCCCCCACCCCTTTGGGCCCCGCAAAGCTCCGTCTCATCCTGTAAAACTTTACTTTTTGTTAATCTGCCTTACAACTAGTACAATTTTTTTTAATCGAAACCTATTTCATTAATAAAAATATACTTGAAATTACAACTAAATTTATCCCATCAAATCAAATAAATTTTTAGAAAAAAATTGAATAATATATCCAAGTGTTTAACAAGAAAATCACAAAAAAAAAAATCATAGTATAGCACAACAAAATAAAGGTGAGAATCATATTAGGTAGAATAAAATAAGCTAATATTGATATATTTGTTTAAATAGTAGGGTTTTAGGGTAAGAAAAATTTATAATTATAACCCTTAGCAGCACGGGACGGGGTGGGGATGGGGAGGGGCAGGGCGAGGTGGGTCTAAAAAGTCTAAACCCATCCCCGCCCTGCCTCGTGGTGCGGGGCTAAATCTTGCCCTATTGCCACCCCACTACCTTTGCGGGATGAGAAAAACCGGTGCAGAGCGAAGCGAGGAGGAGTGGGTTAAACGAGGCGGGGCAAAATTGCCATCCCTATGTGTAACCCACAATAAGTTTTCCACGTCAATGCTTTTACTTTTCTTCCCAAATTCAATAATCTTACCTAACACTTTTGTCCTATGCCAATTCAATTTATTATTTTCATTTATCTTAAACCATAATCTTTGAGCACTCATTTGGTAAAATAAGCACAAACCAAGTGTACACCTTGGGTAAAATAAGCACAAACCAAGTTTTCCGTATGATTTTATTTTGTGTCCCATTCCCATCCCTCCCTGCCTCGCATAACGGGGAAACTTTCTCACCCCATCCCCACCCCCTTTGGGCTTCGCAAAGCCCCATCTCATTCTGTAAAACTTTACTTTTTGTTAATCTGCCTTACAACTAATACAATTTTTTTTAATCGAAACCTATTTCATTAATAAAAATATACTTGAAATTACAACGAAATTTATCCCATCAAATCAAATCAATTTTTAGAAAAAAAATTGAATAATATATCCAAGTGTTTAACAAGACAATCACAAAAAAAAAAAAAAAAAAAAAAAAAAACTCATAGTATAGCACAACAAAATAAAGGTGAGAATCACATTTGATAGAATAAAATAAGCTAATATTGATATATATTTTTTAAATAATAGGGTTTTAGAGTATAAAAAATTTACAAATATAACCCTTTAGTAGCACGGGGCAGGGCGGGGCGGGGCGGGGTGGGGATGGTGAGGGGCGGGGCGGGGTGAGGTGGGTCTAAAAAGTCTAAACCCATCCCTGCCCTGCCCTATGGTGCGGGGCTAAATCTTACCCTATCCCCGGCCCACCACCTTTGTGGGACGGGAAAAACCAGTGTGGAGCGAAGCGAGGAGGGGTGAGTTAACCGAGACGGGGAAAAATTGTCATCCCTATGTGTAACCCACAATAAGTTTTCCACGTCAATGTTTTTACTTTTCTTCCCAAATTCAATAATTTTACCTAACACTTTTGTCCTATGCCAATTCAATTTATGATTTTCATTTATCTTAAACCATAATCTTTGAGCACTCATTTGGTAAAATAAGCACAAACCAAGTTTTGCGTATGGTTTTATTTTGCCTTATCCCCATCCCGCCATGCCCCGTCCTGTATGATGGGGAAAACTTTCTCACCCTATCCCCACCCCCTTGGGGCCCCGCAAAGCCCAGCCTCATCCCGTGAAATATTACTTTTTGTTAATCTACCTTACAACTATTACAATTTTTTTAATCGAAACCTATTTTATTAATAAAAATATACTTGAAATTACAACTAAATTTATCCCATCAAATCAAATCAATTTTTAGAAAAAAAAAATTGAATAATATATCCAAGTGTTTAACAAGACAATCACAAAAAAAAAAAAAAAAAAAAAAAAAAACTCATAGTATAGCACAACAAAATAAAGGTGAGAACCACATTAGGTAGAATAAAATAAGCTAATATTGATATATTTGTTTAAATAGTAGGGCTTTAGGGTATAAAAAATTTACAATTATAACCCCTTAACAACACGAGGCAGGGTGGGGCGGGGTGGGGTGGGTCTAAAAAGTCTAAACCCATCTCCGCCCTACCCCGTGGTGTGGGACTAAAATATTGCCCCAGCCCCGCCCCACCACCTTTGCAGGACGGAAAAAATTGGTGCAGAGCGAGAAGGGGTAAGTTAAGCAAGGCAGTGCAAAATTGTCATCTCTATATGTAACCCACGATAAGTCTTCCACGTCAATGTTTTTACTTTTCTTCCCAAATTCAATAATCTTACCTAACACTTTTGTCCTATGCCAATTTAATTTATTATTTTCATTTATCTTAAACCATAATCTTTAAGCACTCATTTCGTAAAATAAGCACAAACCGAGCGTACACCTAAATGCGATTAAGTGACAACAAAGTTTCAATATCTAGCTAAAAAAAAAAAAAAGGTTGCTTCCACATCATGCACAGTCACTTCTCTTGTGTGTTTCTACAGAGTACAGAGTGTGACTTCTTTTAGAAACTTGAATCGGCGCAGTTAAACATTCCTGGCCACCCCAAACTTTAAGCGCGTGAATTTCAATTTTATAGGACTAGACCTCACAAATCTCTTTTACACGACAACGCTTTTACCTGCCAATTGAATTGGTTTACTTGCAAAAAAGCAGTATCTTTTTTATGATCTTCTGTGATCTTAAAGAAACGAATTTTTCAATCCTTTCAATGATTTTTTTTTTTCTACCCCACACTTCTCTCGCATGGAGTGATATGGAGCAGTAAAAAGTGCAATGTTTATCCGCTGGATTTTTCACAATTTTTTTTTAACCATTTGTTAAGGTAATAAAATATAATTTAGATAATGTAATGCTCACACCAATCTACCAATACCACTCATTTTTATTATGAATATTTTGTATGCTTGGACTAAATTGTAGTAAAATAAAAGGGTCACCCACAATCTATTATCTTTTGTGTGCGTTTGGAATGACTTTTAAGCTATGTTTAGCTTATTTTTGTACAATATTTATGAGTTTCAATTAAGTCCTCAAGCAAAAAACTTATTTCACGTTTCAGACTTTCAATTAGCTTATTTATACAACACGAGTCTCATTAAGGATTTAGCTTGTATTTTGTCAAAAAGTCACTACTTTTTTTTTTGTATCTTACTCTTTGGTTTTTATCACTTTTTTGTTTATTGGGGATTCCATCTACTTTTTATTCCTACATTAATTTCAGGAAAGAAAAAACAACCAACTCACTGTAATTAATAGATTCTCAAAAAAAAATTTATTGTATTTAATATATATATTGTATTTAAATACATTTAACCAAAAAAAAAAAGTCAAATAAACTATTCCAATCACACAAATCTAATGCAGCTTTTTTAAGTTCAAAATACAATCTTTTTTTCTTGAAACCCAAGAAATTTTACAGTTAACAGCCCCACACGCAGCTCAGTGGGATTTGCTGCATTAAATTCCCCTCCCCTCTCTTTCACTGAATTAAGTAGCCCATGACGTTTGCTTTGGGAACCTACCTCGTTATAATAATATTATTTTCCAATAAAAAAAAAATAAAAAACCTTAATAATATTACCCAAAAAAAAAAAAACACTATAAGGTGGGCCTCTCGAGGCAAAGAAGGCCCAGGTGATACCCACTGCCACACCTAGCTGCAACTCCTCTTCTTCTCTAACCCCATTATAAATAGTAACCCTAACCCTCTCTCTCTTCCTCACTGACTCACTCTCATTTACTCACTGCCCCCTGTTTTCACACTTCCACTTCTTGTTTCTTTGTTTATTTTTCACACCCTCTCTTTCTCTGTTTTCCAAAAGCTTAGCAAAGAAAAGCCGAAGGGATTTTAGAGAGAAAGAGAATTGTTTTTTCTTTTTTTCCTGGAAAGTTTGTGTCTTTGCCAAAGTCTTTTAATTCACTCCTTCATTTCCAACCATGGCTTCAATATCCACAAGTACTGCTACTTCCATCAGTGGAGCTCCACCACCCTTTTACTTTGACGAGAAGTGGAAATTGTCAAAGAAAGAAGGTTTATCAAGAAGCCGATCTTCAACAGCAGCAACAACAGCAACTAGTGCCACTACTCCTTTCATGAAGAATAGTTCTACTTCTTCTTCTTCTTCTTCTTCTTCTTCCTCTTCCTCACACAGAAGGTGTTCTTTCACAAGAAAGTGTGCTAGGCTTGTGAAGGAACAAAGAGCAAGGTTCTACATCATGAGGCGCTGCGTGACTATGCTCATTTGCTGGAGAGAGTATAGCGATTCTTAAAGAAATGAGTTTTATAGAGGGAAAGAGAGAGATGGCTCTCTAGAGGGACTAAACAAAGAAAGTTCACTCTTTTTTCTCATGCCACTGTCTCTTTTTCCTCTTTTCTTTCTATGGGATCGTTATTGGGTAAAGCAAAAAAACACCCAGTTTAAAGTTTTTCTTGGCGTCCAGGAAGGAAGAGGAAGAGAAAGATATATACCTGTACATAATTTTTTTTTTTCACTTTTTTGTGTTTTTTTTTTTTTGGGTTAGATTCTTTTTGGGTGCTCTGAATCTCCTTTGAAGGAGACGGGTTCGTGATGTTGCTGTTAATTAATTCTACTGTTTATCTGTCTGGAAATAGAGAGACATTTAATTCAGAAGAGAATCAAAATTAGCTTTCAGTAATCCCATTATCATTGATCCTACTCTTAATTACCTCTAATGTTTGTGTTTTTTCTTTCTTATTTTTTGGTTTTCTGGGCATGGTGGTGACCTTATTTAATTGAGTTATTTCTTTGTTTCCCATCTGGGTTTTGTTGATCTTGATGATTGAAGAAGTGATGGGTCATTTTGAGATCTCACATCTTTCTCTCTCTCTCTCTCTCTCTCTCTCTCTAGCCTAGATTGAGATTCCATTCAACCATTGCAGCTGAGCTTTGTGTGGATCTGGTGTGCTTGGCTGACAAAACCTATTATTTTATCTAGTTTTTTAATCAAATTTTTTAATTGGATCATGGATGTTGAAAAATTTTAAATTAATAAAAAAAAAAGTCCCATCGACAGCACAAGATGGATCAACGTGGGAGGAGTGAGAGACTCTTTGGATGCGCAAAAGGGCAGCTTAAAACTAAAGATGCCCTTTAATTTCTTCTATTATTTTTTGTAAACATTAAAAATTTTGAAGCAATTGAAGATGAGTTTTTTGGTATACAAAATTAGGCTTTGTGCAAAGGTAAATTCCCACTTAGATTCTGTCAATTCTACTAAAATAGGCTAATGACTGGAGAAGTAAATTGGGCTCTACACCCAATGAAGTGAATGAAATGTAATCCAAATGACCTCCATGTCCTCTTAACCTTTGTGTTCTTTGACCAGCTGTGGACCACTTTGACCCCTAATCTCATTCACATCATGAAGTTTTTTTGAACTTTTTACCAGTCACCACAATGTTTTTTGAACCATCTTTTCATTTGGGTTTGCCTTTTAATTTTCCTCGGGTAAAATATTATGGCAAAGGTTAAACAAGTACTGTTAAAGTTGTATAAAAGTAGATCTTATTTAATAAAAAAAATTAAATAAATGAAGAGGATATAAAACTAGTTTTTTTAATTTTTTTTTCTCTTTTTAAATTTTACCTCACACTGAAAAATATGACATAAAACTATAGAAAAAGACAAAAAATTATACCAATTAAAGTCAAAAGTTGCTATTACTGGCGCATTAACACAACCCAAATATTATTAAGGACTGAAAGGATAGGCAAAGAGGAATATGTCTTTGGAAGATTGTATTCACTTTAATTACATGAAGTATAATCATAACGTAACTATAATTTTCTTTGAGCCATAATGTTTGTTTATCACTATCAGATTATTGTAGGCATGTTCTGAACCAACAACCCCCCCCCCCCCCCCCAAAAAAAAAAAAAATCCATGTACATCGGGGGGTATTTTCGTCCAGGAGAATTTTACAGCTGGGTTCTCTGTAGTTTATACTGTAGCTGTGTGGTGTGGTTCCATCATGGGGTCTGACTATTCGTTAAAAAAAAATAATAATAAATGCAGGCCTTTGGAAATCATATAGTTTCAGCATTGAAGGTATTAGGATACCGTTTAAACACATATTTTTAATTTTTAAATAATATTATATATATTTTTATATATTTTTTTATTTATATATATTTTTATATATGTTTTTAAAATTATATTTTTAATTTTTAAATGCATATACTAAAGCTCTAAACAACTGATCTAAGTTGGATATATATTTGTTTTCGTTTGGCATATTCAAAGGGAAAAAATTAGTAAAGTAGTACTATAATTTTTTTTTTTTTTTGAGAAGGATTAGTACTATAATATAAATGAGTAAATGTAGCTTTGGGAATTGCAAGTAGGCACGTTTGCTGACAAAGTAGCACAAGAAAATACACATGGTGTCACACGCTCAAAGCTCATTGTTTTCTCTAAATACTATTGCTTTGTATTGACAGTGGAAACTGGAATGCAATTTCCATTTCTATATATTATTATAACAATAATAACTGAAAAGTCCTCTGGCTAGCTCATCACCACGTCTCTGATGTGGTTTGATTTGAATCAACGGTTGGGTCGGTGGGTTTCATTCAATATGTTTCTATGGACATGACAACAATCTGATCTCTATCTGCAGTTTTTACCTTGTTGATGGGTCTGATTCAATCTGTTTCTATGGGCGTGACAATCCTTATCTATCTTCATATACCTTGAGAAAAAAGACAATATCTTCTACCTAAAGTTTCGGTGCAACCAATTAGGAAAAAAAAAGGGAAAATTCTAAACTCATAAGTTAGAAAGTGTGAACACTTCATTTAAAGTATGGTAATTGTATCGTATTTATGTTGTATCTGTATCATACCAACTGTTTCATATTATAATTTTTCAAAAATAGTTCATGTTACATTGTCGTATATATATTAGTGTTCGTGCTTTCTATGGTTTTGAAAAGATAATATCTTCTACCTAAACTTTCGGTGCAAACTATCAAAAAAAAAAAAAAAAATGGAAGAATACTAAACTTATAATCTACATTCTACAAACTATATGTACACTTCATTTAAGGTACTGTATCCATGTTATTTTCAAAAATTGCTAGTGTTACTGTGTCGTGCGAATACCCGTGTCCACGTTCATGCTTATCTTTTTTACTATAAAAGACTAAGAAACCGACTCGATAACTTTTTGGAAAATTTGTACAGACTTGTTTGTTAAGGATACTGAAATTTTCACATTCTTTCTTATATAGCATCATCATTTCACTCTATTGGACCCACTACAACAAGAATATGCTTAGAAGAGTGTGGAAAATTTGATGAACAATTTCTTGCGGATAGACTTATTGATTATTATGAGTTATTACTTATGGCGCCTGCTTTAGAAAGCAAGAGCAGAGCATAGTGTGTCCTAAACTGCATTGCATCAGTTTAGCCACAAAGCAAACAGCTAGTTTCTCGTAACACTTGTAATTATTTTTGACCCAAAAAGTTGTACCTAATGCACGCGGATTGAGAACCTGAGAATTTGCACATTCCATCATACATTGGGTTATTATTAGATTGTGATGATGATCATAAAAGCATAATAAAAGTGTTCAATTCAGCAGTTGTTTGACCTAGAGGTAAATCTTCTAGCCCAAAGAGTAATTATATTAGAAGAACCTGAGGGTGAATAATGATCTTTTTTTATGCAAAGCTCTGGTTTTCAAGTTTGCCTTACAATAACAAACATAGGCTACATAGCTACACACTCTAGGTAGTTAACAAAGACTTCAAATTAGAAGTTATTAAATATTTCCTCCCTTTTTAAGAAAGAAAATTAATATTTCTCTTTGCTAGCTAGAAACTAATTCTATCAATATCATTATACTGTTTTTTTGTTAATACACATTTGTAAGTCTATTATTTAATTGCCAAAATATCTTCTACATTTTAGATGAAGGAACTTTTGAGACTTAGATCTTGAGAGTAGTCTTCTTTTTCTTTTTCTTTTTTTTAATACATTAATAGTTAAGGGGGGAGGATTTGAACCATAAATGTATTTTTTTTTTTTTTTAACTCAAGAAAGGGCCAAACAGTTGAATTACAAGGATCTGACAATCTCAAGTATAGTTAATGTTGTTTTTGTTAGTTTTAGTGTGTGCTTGACATCAACTTATTAGCCTTTTATTAACTGTTTTTACTGAGAAAATGCTAAATTATACATATACTAAAAAAAAAAGTTTTTTTATTAAGTCTTACATAAAAGTTAAAAAATTAAAATTTGAATGAAAAAGTAAATCCAAACAGACACTTAGATGATGAAATTCATTAAGGATTAAAATTGCAACAATTTTAAATTTATAGGATCAACATCAATGTAATAGAAACTTTGGGATACTTTAACTTAATTTAAAAGAAAGGTCAAACCTCATGATTTAGTATGGAATCATGCCTTCTTTTTATGAATCCATATTAGATCTAGAGGTTTGAAAATTAATCATTGGGATTTAGCTTGGCGTGCTAAATGGGACCAAAGAGCCGAAAAGAAAAAGAGCAAAATAATTACATGCATGAAATTTTTTAATGAGAGGTTACCTAAGCTGCTAAGCACAAGAAGAAAAAGGTGGAAACATAGTCACCCCCACATATCTTAACCCACTATTAATCCAAAGATTATAAAATCTTAATGGATATTCGGATGTCTCTTGGAGCATAAAATTGTGCATTCTACAATATTAGAATGTGACGTTGACATTGCTTTATTGCCTTATAGTTTTTATTTTTTATTTTTTATTTTTAATCAAGGGGCTATATGATTAATAATATATATATATATATATATATATATATATTTTATATATATAAAAAGCCCTTTTCCCCTTGGAAAACGAGAATTACCACTTGACTCGAAGGACCATTTTCTTTCGTTTTCTAGTTATCAATCATCAAACCATTGATTGATTGTCTTTTAGACAATACTAGATACAATAGTGCCTCTTAAATAATGCTAGTTGCTAAGATACGTTCTTGTCTTTTCAATTAAAATCTTGTAATGTGACACGTTGAACTACCTAGTAATTCGAATTTGCAAGAAAAACAAAAGGGAAGGAATCTTTTGATAGTTATACTGATGATGTAAAATTTTTGTTCCAACATGTTGTGTAGGGTATTATAAAAAAAAAAAAAAAAAAACATGTTGTGTAGGGCATGGAATGATGCGATTCCCATGGAATGGTAACTATTTTTTGCCAATAGTAATTATTAAATAGAAATTCCTGTACATATTAAGAAAATATTTTTAGAAATTTTTTATGAAAAAAAAATTATAATTTTTTTTATTTTTCATAAAAATGACAAAAAAATTTCTAAAATATTCTACTAAAAAATACTCTAAAAGTATTGGTTAAAAACAAACCCCTTAATAAAATAGTGATATAAATTTAAAAAGATGTAAAAAAATTATTTATAAATTAGATAAGTAGTTTCTATTGATTTGATATACGATGTCAACTGTAATAATATAAAAATACCTAATAATTTTTGTTTTAAACTATTTTTATTGAGCTATATGAGAGAGAAGTCCTAAAAGTACTTGTTAAAAACGAACCCCATAATAAAATAGTGATATAAATTTAAAAAGATGTAAAAAAAATTTATTTATAAATTAGATGATTAGTTTCTTTTAATTTGATATATAATGTCAACTGTAATAATATAAAAATACCTAATAATTTTTGTTTTAAACTATTTTTTATTGAGCTATATGAGAGAGAAGTCAAGGACTCATGGATGACCTATAACAATTTAAAAAAATCACACTAAATTCAGTAATTAATGAGTGCAAAGCCCATTTATCTCATAGGGCCATATAGGCATACCCCAGAGTCTATGAAGACACGTAGGAGATTCTTAAACTTCCTTATCGCAACAAATTGGTGGGCCCGGACCTTGTAATTCTTTCGGTAAATAACTAAATACCAAAATTTTCATCGGTGTGGGCCCATTCCAACAAAGAAAATTCCCAAAATGCCCTAATCCTTCCCTACGAGTAAAACCGTTTGTGGGCCCGGCCCTTCACCGACTGCCCTATGAAAAAATTCTTGTAGGGATCTAATTAGAAGAAGACAAAATTTAAAAATCACACCACAAAAAAAAAAAAAAAAAAATCAAAAAATCAAAAAATGTATGACATGCGTTTGTGGTCCCTGGTTGGTCATCCATCTGAACAAGGATATGCATTCTAAACATAATGATTAATATTACAAAATTTACCCTACAAATTAATATCGCATGTTCACAAAAAAAAAAAATAAAAAAAATAAATTTAGGACAAAATTTAATTACAAAATTAATTATAACTTTAAAATAAATTTTACTCAATATCTTTTTATTAGAGGTAAATTTTAACAAATTCATCATTGGATTATATCTTTTTTTTATATCCTCCATGCTAGTAAAATTTTTAGAAGATTAAAGATCAATACTTATTTCATCAATAAATTGTTTAAATTACAAGTTTTTGTAGTTTCAAGTTATGCATAAAATATAAGTTTATATATCATATAGTAAATAATATTCGATTGACACAAAATTTGACATGTTTATTAAGAGCGTAAAAAACATGCAATTCAACGGTTAGATTTTCAGAATATGTAGGTAAATTTTAACAAATTCACCATTGAATTACATCTTCTTCTTATATCATCCATGCTTGCAAAATTTCTAAAAAATTAAAGATCAATAGCTATGTCATCAATAAATTGTTTAAATTACAAGTTTTTGTAGTTTAAAATTATGCATAAAATATAAGCTTATAAATCATATAGTAAATAATATTCGATTGATACAAAATTTGATATATGTATTAAGAGCGTAAAAAACATGAAATTCGATGGTTAGATTTTCAAAATATATAGTAATATATTTTGTAGCTAAACTTTGTTCTATAAACTATGAGTTTTTTTTCTTTTTCTTTTTAATGTACTTTTTGAATTTATATAAATCCGGAAAAGAATAAAATTTTACAATTGTTTGTACCGTCGGTCACATGGTGTATATAAGGGACCCATGAAGCTCATAGTGGGTATGAAGACTCTCAATCCCAAGTGTGCGATGCTTCTTACTGTCTCTTTTAGTGGCCTTTTTAGCACTCCAGCTTGAGGGATGTGTCGGGTTGGAGTACAAGTTTGGACCATTATCCGGGGTGTTGGGACTAGGGACCCCTAAAGACTAAAGTTGTTCTTCTTTAAGGACACTGTGATATTTTTCTTAAAAATCCTTATACACATTTAGATAGTGTTTAAAAATGAAGGTGCTGCGTGTTTGGGGAGCTTGGACCGCATTCACTGTTTGCTACATTCTACAATGTACATACATTGCACTTGGATTGCATTAGCAAGTAGCAACACATGCTATTTGTTTCTTTTAGTGGGTTTTGCTCTGTCACCATGCTTCTTCTTCTTCTTCTTCTTCTTTTTTATTTGTTTTTATTAACCACCAGTGATACCTGTAATGACTACTGTCATGCATTTAGCATCCACCTATTTGTATTGCTCTTGGGTGATTTAGAAATAGAATTACTATTATTATGTTAATGCTTACAAAAGTTGTTGTGGCATCAATGAAGCTCCACTTTATTGGCAATGAACTTTTTACTAGTGATGTTAATAAAGAAAATATTAATTAAAGTCTCAGTCTTTAATTCATGTTTCAAAATCGTTCTTATACTTTAAAAGGTTTGAAATGAATCCTTACCGTCATTTGATACTTCAAAATGTTAATATAGAAAATAGAATTCACGAAATATAGCTCACTTGTGGAATGAATTCTAATTATTACGTCAGTATTTTCCATTAATTAGATCATAGTATAAACGTTTTTCTATCAATTTTGAAAAAATGTAAATAAAAATTATAAAATAGAAATATGATTTTGAAATAAATATCAATCAGGAAGAATCAAAGTATACAATTTAGCCTTAAACTATTCTTAGAGATGCTTTCTTGACTTCAATGCACAAAGCCTAATGAGACCACCTCGATGCATGCTTCAAGCCGAAGTGAAATAATGAACACAACTTTTGCAATAATGACTTCCATTTGATGTGGGAAAAGGCTATGAAGAAACACTTTTTGAATGTTAAACAATGATTAAAAGGAGATCATTTAAATCGAACCATCAAAATCATAGGATCAAGGACTTCATCATTTGTTTGACCAATTACAGTTCTTTTAAGCTAAAAATCAAATTGTAGGGATTAGGATTGTGCCCACAAACAAAAACAAAAGCATTCCATGTTACAAAAGCAGTCCACAAACCAAAACAAAAGCAATTTCATAGTAACGAAAGCAGTCAAAGATGTATATTTCTCTCATTGATATAGGTGCCACTGGCCGCAACTATCTAATTAAAAGCATTTAAAATCCACATAAAGGCTCTCTAGATATGTGAATCATTTCAGCAACTGCAAATCGGTGGCAATTGATTTTGTTAAAGATAGCAAGCAAGATTCAACCCTTGAAAGGGTCCAAATCTATTTGTAATATGTCTTTACCGAATGATTATAAGCTAGTTTTTTATTTATTTATTTTATATACTTCTTGTGAGTTCTACGTTACTTTTTATCTCGGTTTTATTTAAAATAATTTAACTTTTAATTTTTTTAAAATAAGTTAGTTTTTTTTTTTTTTTTTTTGTCTCACATTATACAAATAAACTATCAGAAATGAGTAATTCTCAAACAAACAATATTTTAAGTATTGTAATTTTGATTTGCTAATTATTAGGTGGTTTAGCAATTTGACTACTATGTCTAGAAACATCATTATGGACAATTGAAGCACCAATCATCCAACCAGATAGCTTTATTATGTTGTCACCTAGCAGTTTAGAGGGATTTTTTCCAAACTAGTTTGTTTCCGTTCCTATAAGTGGGTTTCTCAAGTCTTTACATGACGTTGTTTTGTCTACAGTGTAGAGACTAGCCATTGCTTTGCTAGCCATTAGAGTTTGTTTAGTTTTTGTTAATTATATCTATTGTAGTTGGTTATTTAGAGAAGGTTAGGCTTGATCTTGTACATAAATATCATTATAATTGTAACTGAGTAATGTTAGAGACTTAACGAAATGTCACAATAACTTTACAACATTTCTAAATTAATATAATCAGCTCACATATGGGGACAAAATGGGCAAATGCCCTTTTCACACAAACTAAGCAGCATTTTGCCCTCTTTTCCAAACTAATTAGAAAAATGCCCCTCTTTTGAAACTCGATTTTCTCAAAATCGAGTTTAAAAAAAAATTTTTTTGGAGCCCTATAGTGGCGTTTTAAGAAGTCTATAGTGACGTTTTCAAGACCTATAGTGACGTTTTATAACTCAACCTTCATGAAATCGAGTTATATGCAATTTTTTTCATTTTTTTTGCCTATAACTCGACTTTGTAAAGATCGAGTTATAAAACGTCGCTATAGGTAAACACTGCTATAGGGTTTAACTCGATTTTTAGAAAATTGATTTTCAAAAGAGGGGCATTTCCCTAATTAGTTTGGAAAATAGGGCAAAATGCTGCTTAGTTTGTGTGAAAAGGGTATAGGCCAATTTTGTCCCACATATGGGCCTGCAACAATTTCTAATTCGATTACAGCTTTCTCTCTCGTTTCTTTTTATGTTCTAGCTTGCCTGTTGCTTTTTTCTCTCCTTGTTCTTTGTGTTTCAGTGTCAATCTCTAAAACTTTACAAAACCCTTTACGTGCCATTAATTCCTTTAACCTTGAAATCCAAATCCTCTTCGCCACAGTTTTCCTGGTCATGTAAAATAATTGTGACACTCTCTATAATATTCTTTATAAGTATGTTCATATTGGTCATGGTTTCAATTGATGATCCAGCCCCTGAAGTCATCATTCACTATCTCTGTATCAAATTTACAAATATCGGATTCAAGTTTGGTTGCTGAATGGGTAGCCAAGGTCTCAATTTTCAAACACATACCTCCCATTGAAGGTAACAAACAACCAATTATGTCAAAAGATTCTGTGGGGGCCAAAAACCAGCCTACTCAGCAGAGTGCCAGATGGATCCGCGAGAAGTAGTTTGATTAACTGACAATTTATTTATAAAAGAGAAAAAAGGGAATAAACACTCTATAATGGGAAACTCAAGCAATTGATTTCACAAACACTCATCATTCCAAGTAAAACTAATGTGTTACAAGAGAAAATTCAATTTCCCATGGTGTCACACTACATCAATTTTTAGTGTTTCTCTCTTTCTCTTTCTCCTACTTCTTTCTATCTCCTGTTCTTTTTTTTTTTTTTTGTCCTCTCTCCCTTTCGCCTGTCACCCACCTTATATAGATATATCTTTCATTCTTATCTCTACAGCTTCCCTGTCACTAGCTGAGTTCTCAAGGTTATTTTCCTCTCCTTTATCGGTTTCCTCTCCTCCCTTATCCTGGAATTTTGACTTTTGGGGGTGTTTGTACTGTTCAGGTTGTCTCATATGCATTTAATGTAGCAGAGGTTAGGTGAAAGTCCAAAAATCAATGTGGATGAGAAGATCTTCATCATTCTTGCATATTCTAGAAGATTCCCTGAGGTCCTAGATACTAGTTGGAAGTTAGAAGTTAGCCATCCACGCCCATCTCCTTGGATAAGACTTGGATCTACTTAGCTTACTACGTGCCTCACGGGAACGATCTATAATGGTTCCTATCTACTTCTGGGTGCTCGAGATAACCCTATTCCCTTTATCCGAATCTTACAAACTAACGGGCCCTTCTGTTAGTATATGTTTCTGGCCCATTTCACTCTCCACGGGGGCCCAATTGGGATTTGGGCTTTAGGCTTGGATGAGGACTCTCCACAAATTAATTTTAAGAACGTGTCGAATCATTTATCTCTTAAAAGGAACATGTACTCACATTGAATTTGACTCTTATAGAGCCAGTGTGGGGAATGCTTGGTCTAGACACCCTTATCGTCAAATTTTCCACGAGGAATTTGGAAGGGGATCAAATGGAGGTGAAGGATTGGGTGTTGGATGAGATCAAGAAAGATAGAGACAATGGGGGCAACGATTTTTGGTATTGAGATAGTCGTATGGACTAAAGAATATACTAAGGCTTATTGGGGTAGGTGTGCTAATTTGAGAGTGGATTCTAATCAAGCAAAGTGAATGGCTACTTCAACCGAAGGTTGCTATGTTACTAATTGGTGCCATCCTTTAAATACACCGTATAGATAGATAGATAGATAGTAGGGGAGGAAAAAGTGGGGTTTGAACCAAATGAAATGATAGTATTATTATCATTGGGATATTGCTTGAATCCCATGTTTTATTAAATTTAATATTACTTGTAAAAGAAAATATTATGTGTACTTTTTTTAGTGATTATTTGTACTTTAATCAATACAACGATGTGTTTGTAATGTAATTAGGGAAAATATTGTATTGCATTTAATAATATGTATCTACTAGACTCATGCTTGTATATAATTAGTAAACTCACATCACAATGAGGATTTTGGTTTTGACAAGGGGCTTGGGTCTTTATGGGTCTATAATTCTATGTGGCACACAAGAGTGGTTGGAAGGGTTTATTAGAGAGGGGTGACAAAGGTAGTGCTTTGATCGAGTCCAACTCTTCTGTCTCATTTTTCCTGCTCCACTTTATACTCCACCAATAAATGTTTACCATGTGTTAACTTAATTAATTAAATACTACCATTAATTAATAATGGTAATATTAATAAGTCAATAATGATAGTATTTAATTAATTAAGTTAACACGTGGCAAGCATTTATTGGTGGAGTATAAAGTGGAGCAGGAGAGTGGGACAGAAGATTTGGATTCGTTTTGATCTTATGGTGTTGGCTTTGGATATATTGGCGCTTGTTTTTTTTTTTTTTTTTCCTTGCTTGGTTTGGGTGACATTTTTGACTTCTTTGTTATTTTGGATTTTGAAAAGAAAAAAAGAAAAGAAAAGTGAATTGTTCTTGAATACAATACTATTATTTTGAAAACTCATTCATACCCGTTTTTAGTTTTTAAGTAACGTTGTTGAATGGTCTTTTGTAAATAAGTTGCAAATCGTGGAGTCCATTAACAAGACAAAATTCTTTTTTTCTTTCTTTCCTTTTCTCCCATGGGCCCACCACTTTGTCATTCTCTTTTTTTTTTTTCCTTTCTTTTTCTCTCTCTTTAAATAAAATAATATTCTTTTCATCACTTAAAAAAAAAAAAAAAATACACACACATACCATACACACAATTATATATATTTTTTCATATTTTAAAATAAGTTAATTGAAACATGGTATCAAACGCATTTTTTTGCATTATGAGCACTTTAAACATGTTTTTCATAACACTTTTTAAACCATACTTTTCACATTATTTTGAACAACAATATTCGAACACCACTACTAAATAGACACATATTTTAAGTATTGTAATTTTGATTTTTTTATTATTAGTCTACCATTTATTTTATTATAAATATCTTTTAATTAATTTAAATGAAAAAATTATTTGTAAAGATGTAGTCATTAAAGACTAATGGAGTTACGCTGTGAATATGATTCACTATAATAGACCATGTTGATTTCATACATTTTTGCCTATTTATTTTCTCACTCCACCTTCTTCTTTTGAACAAAGTTTCGCAGCAAGTTTAAAAAAAAAAAAGGAATAAAACTCCTCGGTCAGGTCCGAGGATGAAGTGCTATTGTTTTCACTCAAGTTTATCTCAATACAAGGTGTTCTTTCCTTTCTTTTCTTTTCTTTTTTCTCTCTTAGATTACATGCGCCATTTTTCATGGAGACAATTCCCTTATATAGTCTTACCCTTTTCGATCCCAGCCTTCCACTTGTCAATTATGTAGGTGATCTCCTAGAAGCTTGTCCCATCAGAACCCTCCTGGAAACTTTGTGAGTAGCTGTAAGCCAAAATATCACTGTTTAGACGTCATTTCCACATAAATGCGGCCAGTTGGATAGGTGCAAAGCATTTAATGTGGTGGTAGCAGTCTTCTCCTCAAATATTTCTTAGTTTAGTGTTGACTCCTTTCTCTAAAACTTATCCTCAGAAGTGTGGTTGCCTCTTGAGCGGTATTCTCTAGGCGGCCGAGTTCCAACCTAAAACAACAATTTCCAAAAAAAGTTCGGCTCCTCGGGAGACACCATTTGTTCGTTATTATTTATCCTTGTCCTCGACCCATTAACCCACATACTTCTCTTACTGTTTGACCATCCTCGGGCTCCCTTATATCCTCGGGCATGGCCCACGGCCCAACACTCCTACATGGCTCATTTATCCCCATGGTATCTATCCCACACATTTTACAAAATAAAAAGTAAAATTATAAATAAACCAAGATATTTGATTCTTTATATAAAATTAATCAAGTTGTATATTGTATTTGATGATTCGCCTTTATTATGAAAATGTTGTTGAAAGCTCGAATATGTGCAAAAATACAAGAGTTGTTTAGACCCCCAAATTAAAAATTACGGCTCAGTTGATTTTACTTTAACTTAAACTAAATGCGGAATAGAGTAAATGCGAGTGAATAAACAATAGAACTACTCTAAGCCATATTTATCAAATATCAACAATAAAATGAAAGCCAAAAGAGTATGGAAGAAATATACAAACATAAGATAACATCGCGATGTGTTATCGAAGAGGAAATTGAAGAACTCAGCGAAAAACCTCCCCGCCACTCTCCAAGCGGTAAATCGATCCATTAGAGAATAAGTTGGAGTATACGAATAGCAAAAGACCCTCCAAGCCTAGTCTACCCCATATACTTTAGCTCTCCAAGATCTTGCTACCAATTGACTTGACGAAGCCTTATTTTCTCTAGCTCTCTGGATCACGCAATTCAGCCCGATTGCATCCACCAAATAGATGGCTTCTTCCAATGCTTCCCAGCAGCACCAAAACCTCACTTTACACTCAAAATGAGTGTGGTAAGTGTTTGGGCTATCAAATTCTCAAGGATTTGGATATGGAGAGGTAGGCATTGAGGAAAACCACAAAAGATTATGTAGAGGATTGTGGGTATGACAATCTTTAACTCTCAAGGGTTATGGGAAGGGTTTTCTCTCTAAAAAGCACTCCTTACAATATATGGGTAATGTGAGTATATATAGTGTGGGTGAAGAAATGGTGTAGCAGATATGCCAAAATAGTAAAACAGAATGTTTCGCGGGTATCTCATGGGAGGGCTTTACCCGCGAAATACTCGCAAAAACTAGCTGTTATGACTCTTTGCATTCCAGTCATGTGCTCCACACGTGGCTCACTTCGCGAGAAGGCTTCTCGCAAAATACCCGTGAAATCCACACTTTCTTCAATAGGCGCTTGAGTCTTCACATCTCTCTCACACACAACCCATACAATAAAATCTCACATAAAATACAGGGTACATATGATTGAATAGAAATACAATCAAATTTGACACGGAATTAAAACTAACATAAAATAGTTATAAATAACAACATTACCGTTGTGAACATACGTAACATTTTTTTTTTTTTAGAAATAATATTAATACACCATTATCTTAGGTCTCAAATTGTATCAAGTTGACCCTGATTACATATCAGAAAGACATAATCTTTAATAGGGCCACTACATTTAATTATAATCAAGTAGCAAAGGTTTACATTCATGTAATTTCATCGCTGTTGTCATCCTTCTTTATATGAGCATAATACTTCAAAGCTTTTGCTTTATTATTAATATTATTTTTGAAACCAAAGCTTTTTCTCGCTTAATATCGGTAATACATGTTCCATATATAGAATGTCAAAATGCTTCATACACAACAATGGGGCTCCTCACTTGAAATGTGCCATCATCCCAAATTAAAGAAGCCGAGACTATTTTTCTATCTATTGTTCCTTTAATCGTAAGGGCAAACGATAGCTTTTGTTTGAGTGATGTAAATGATAGAACACTAGGGTTCACTTTGATACTAAGTCCAGGTGGGGCACTCACTTTAGCTTTGTATGTAGATGTTGATGTTCCAACATTGGTGACTGTCCGATTGAAAACATGACTTATAGAATTTGAAGATGGTGTGGATAGAGCAAAAGAAGGATAGTTTAGATCAAAAACTTTTCCATCAGTACCTTTGGGACAACTACTATTGTCTCCGGTAACAGCTTGTAATAACTTTGTACTATATCCTTGTCCACACAAAAAAGCTATGTAGTCAAGTGCATCAATATCATATATTAAACCAGGATTTGCACTATTTTGTGGATTAATATTGCCTGCACCATATGCAAATTCAGCTCCAGAGCTCTCTTCAGGACTCATGGGGACAGCTGTAAGTAATTCATCAAATTGGTTGTGGTTATGGTTTATATTAAAATGAGGATAAAATACAATATTGATTCTGAAATTTTAATTTACCAACTATATTAGTTCCTAAAGTTTAAAGTTATATCTTTTAATTCCTAACAAATTTATAGTAATCTTTTTTTTTATTCAACAACTGTCAAATCTCTGTAATGAAATGATGATGTGACCAAACTAAAAACTAACACATCATCATTCCGTTAGACTTGTTAGGAACAAAAGACGATCACTTAAAGCTTTAGAGACAAAAGAGACTCACTTTTGTTAGGGATTTAAAACAATCATTTTAAACTTAAAGAACAAACTAATTAGTTTGGCTTTAAAATGACCAAGACTAGGAATTGAATATAGCTATTACCAGTAGTCATAAGAGCAGATTTGATAGCCGCAGGTGACCAAGTGGGGTGGAAAGATTTGATGTATGCAGCCGCCCCTGAACCATGAGGGCAAGACATTGATGTCCCCGAGATTATATTATATGACAATGCCCTCTTATCAAAATTGACATCAGAAATTGAGGAAATTGGAGAAATTGGTGACCATGCAGCTAGAATGTCTACTCCAGGAGCAGCTAAATCAGGCTAAAACAACATAAAATAGATTTCAATAAGAAGAATAATACGGACAAAATTGGCCTATACCCTTTTCACATAAATTAAGTAGCATTTTGCCCCATTTTCCAAACTAATTAGGGAAATGCCCCTCTTTTGAAAATCGATTTTCTAAAAATTGAGTTAGGCCCTATAGCGGCGTTTTTAATAAGCCTATAGTGACTTTTTCAGGACCTATAATGACGTTTTATAACTCGATCTTTACAAAGTCGAGTTATAGGCAAAAAAAATGAAAAAAATTGCATATAACTCGATTTCATGGAGGTCGAGTTATAAAACGCCACTATAGGTCCTGAAAACGTCACTATAGACTCCTTAAAACGCCACTATAGGGCTCCAAAAATTTTTTTTTTTAAACTCGATTTTGAGAAAATCGAGTTTCAAAAGAGGGGCATTTTCCTAATTAGTTTAGGAAAGTGGGCAAAATACTGCTTAGTTTGTGTGAAAAGGGCATTTGCCCATTTTGTCTAGAATAATACCAATAATTCTAGGAGCGTAACATATTTTACAACTTTATTCACCACCATTGACATAGTCGTTTGGGATTGATGCATAATAAATGTGATTACTGATTACTAGAAAGTTACCTTGAGAATGTTGTGTGCAGCTGGGTTTGGACCTCTGGATGAGAATTTAGCTATGTAAGGTGCAAATGGATCTTTTCGATCATCAGTCTTAAGAATAGTCGCAGTTGGGCTCCTGTAAAATTGTGCATCTTGATTAGGATTAGTATGTCCTGTGAGTTGTGAAGTCCTTAATTGTCTAAGGTATTTTAGATTAATACCTTGTCGAATTTATGTACAAGTAAATGTTGGTACCATCTTCAGAGCTAAGGTAAGCTGCAGGCAAGGGAAACGCATAAGCGTCAGAGCTGGGGCGTCGACCTTGCATCACAGTACCAACTGCACCGGCTGAGAGTTGCCCAACCCCAGAAGTCTCAACATCACAAAGTACAATTTTACCTTTCACCAAATTTTTGTCCAAGGAATCTTCAAAGCAATACCTACATTTTTCCAATAAATTCCTTTTTTTTTAATTCAATAATTAAGTGGATGAATTTGAATTTTGAATATTTTCATTAAAAATGCTAAAAACTTTCAATTGAGTTATAAGGTTCTTGGTAATTGATACCACTTTTTTGAAGCACACGGAATATTTCACTTGCTAGTTTAATAGAATTATGTACACTCGACCGGCAAATGGTTTAAATTTTTCTCCTTTTGTTTTTGAGTAGTTCTAAGACCACAAACTATTTCATAACTTTTTGGCTACAATTCCGACATGGCAGACTGGGAATGTTTAATTATCACTTATATATAGACTCACAATTTTTTCTTCATTAGTCATGCTTTGTCACATCACAATTATAACAAAGAAGTTGTATAATTTTTTGTGGTTCTAGAATTTTTCATTTTGTATATGTATATATCAAAAAAGTTAAGGCTTATTTAAATTCCCCCTTCTTTTTTTTTTCAATTACCTGGACATGGATGAATCATACTCTTCTGTCTTGTTTGGTGCATCTCCACCGTAAATTATTGGATACAATTCATTTTTGAGGTCAAATGTATTAATTGAAATGCCCTGCACACAAAGTAAAGAAATTCTTCAAATTAGTTTGCAATTTTATTTTTATACCATAGGCTTTACGCATGCGATTTGACACTTTTAAGGAAATGGTTCGCTCAGCACTTTCAAATAAAATGAAACTCCATATCTCACATTGAGTGACTGAGAGTGTTTTACTTTATGTTTCATCAATTACATTATACTATGTACCTATCTTTTTTATATCTTAATTTATTGTTATTTTATGAGGAAAAAATAGGAATGTGTGGTAGGCTACAATTGGTGAAATATAAAATAGAACACCAAAAGTGGGATATAAGAATTTTTCCTTATGTATTAGCATTTACTAATGTTATTATTTTTCAGAAAAAAAAAAATTACATAGAATCTTTTCTTATAGGTCAATAATAATAATAATAATAATAATAATAATATTATTATTATTATTATTATTATTATTATTATTAAAAATTCCTAAATTCCACTATGAGTGTTATATTCTATACTTCACCGATAGTAGTTTATTACATATGTACTTTTTTTTATCCTCAGAAAATAACCAAAGTTTACTATGGGAGGGTAGGCATGACATACTACGTACAACTGATAAAGTGAGACAGTTACAGTAGAATAACTTATTTATGTTCCAAAGCAAGGGCATATTAATTACCTCATAGATCTTGTTGTTACCTAATCGGACCTTGGTGTAGAACTTTCGGTCTATGGTGCTTGCAGCCACAGAAAGAGACCACGGGGCGAAGCTTGAGAGTGTTGCTAGATTTGGACCCCAGTTACCAGCAGAAGTTGATGTCAATATTCCATTTCTCATAGCATGAAAGGCACCAATGGCAGTTGTATCTATAAAATAGTTGTCAGAAGATCCGCCAATTGAAATAGATATTATGTCAACCCCATCAGCAATGGTATCATCGAATGCTGCAAGAATATCAGCATCATCACAGCCAAAATACCAACATACTTTGTACACAGCAATACGTGCTGATGGAAGCCCTCCTCGTGCTGTTCCCAAACCAAGACCTTGTACGCTGGCCTTGCTCACCAAGTTTCCAGCTGCTATTGATGCAACATGTGTTCCATGGCCTTCTGAATCTCTTGGAGATCGAAAATCTTCTTTGTGAAAATCTTGAGCGCTACGGTAATATTTTGCTCCAATGATTTTACTGCATTAATTGTAACCACATTTGTTAATTGTACTTTTGACTCTAAATTTATGTGCTTCGCACAACATTTTTTACAAACTTTTTCCCTAGTTGCTAACATAGCTTTTTGTGATTGAAATATTACTTTTACTTGCTCTACGATTAACATCAATTTTATTGTTCACTAACTTACAACAAGTCATGTTAGTAATAAAATAAAATACAAAACGCAATAGATGGATGTTAAAGACATACTTGTTGCAAGTGAAATTGGTTGAGGCCTGGCATTTGCCCTTCCATTTGCTAGGTGGTGGACCAAATCCTTTGTCATTAAAGCTATCGGACTCCGGCCAAATTCCAGTGTCGAATACTCCTATAATGACATCACTCTCAGTTGTTGGTCTATCGACATGCTTAGGAAGGCCAAGGAAGTCCCATGACCTTGTTGTATGGAGCTCTTTTTTTTGGTTAGGGAACACCGACACTACGCCATCCATTCCTGCATATTTGTTGTTACATCATTTTGTTATGAATTCAAGCTTTTTTTTTTTTTTGGGGGGGGGGGGGGTGGGGGGGGTGGGGGGGAAGAATTGTGATTAGGTCCACCCACCAGCCATTTTTTGAGCTTCTTGCTCAGTTAGTTCCACTGCAAATCCATGGAAACTGCTTTTGTAGCTATAGAGTAAAGATTCTGGACCAATATGGCTGAAAGTAGGCATATGCATTTTGACAAGTTAGGACCTAGAAGCATTTCAATGCCTGATAACTATAACCATATATTTTTAATGTAGTTGAGATCTTGTTAACTTTTTTTGAATCTAATGGATAAATTAAAAAAATCATATTTATATAAATTACAAAATTGCTAAAATCATTGAAATTGATAATAAAATAATAGCTAATAAAAATACAAAATGGAAAAGTTAACTCATATTACATAAAGTACATTGTTTAAGTTTAATATTACGTCAAAACAAAAAATAAAAATGTAAAATAGAATTTTAACCAGGGTAGTGTTTCAAACATTTTGAGACTTTGGCAATAAAATTTTATATATAATAAATAGAATTAATAATTTTAAGGTAAAACCACAAATATATATTGAATGTATAACATTTATATTGAATTAATCACATAATCTTAATATTATAATAATATGTAAAAACCAACGTTTATTATATTACATATAATAAATCATGATATAAGATTCTTAAAAAACAATTGATATAGATATAAATACAACATGTGAGACTCCACTTTTTATTTTCCCACTAAATATAACATGACAATTAAAACTTAGAGTGAAAAATGTCAAAAACTTGTTATAAGAAAAAAAATTAAGATTCATATAGCGAGTTTATGGTGGTGCCATTATACTACTTTTATAACCTGCCGATGACATCTTGTAGCATGCTTGTGTAAAGGGATGATGTGGAAACCTCATCCCTCTTGTTGCCCATATACACAATATAAGCCTGCGTGCATAATATCATATCATATCAAGAAAATGAAGTCAATTTAAGTCATGCCTAAAAGTCTTCCTTTATGAGTATTTTGCATTATTCTCTATTAATCATAATTTGCCACATAATTTGTTTTCCTTTAAGAAGTATCCAAACTTTAAAATTATTGGGAGAAAAAAAAAATCAAATACTACATACCATACGTCAATTGGTGGCAGGGATAGAGGTAGGGGATTTGGGTGGGGAGACCAAAGGGGCCATGGCCCCCATAGCATTTCAAAAATCTCCTTAACACTAAACCTATTTTAGAATTTAGCCCAATAAAATTAAACTTGGCCCCTCTAACAACCTAATAACATCATTGGCCTCCTTAAAAAAAAGCCCAAAAAACAATCCAGCAACTAAAATTAACAATCGGCATATGAAAGCCCAAACATTTACCAAACCCATCATATTCATATAGTCAAAATCTCACTCCCCAAATTTTTTTTTTTTTAATAAAGAAGGAAAAAAAGGGCCCAAAAGTAAAGCTGGTCCAATCACTTTAGAAAGTTAATAATGTAACTAATTAACGTAGAGGCTAAAATATTATAATAAGTTTATCTAAAAAGCAAATATTTGATTAAAGTTGGTGGAGCACTCAGATTTGATTTCCTTTTTTTAATGGCAATGCAACATACATAAAAAAAAAAAAAAAAAAAAAAATTAATAACATTTTTTCGTAAAAGTTGAGTTGGCAAACTTTTCATAGTCTTCATATGGGTTAATCACTAACATTACTTTTTTAACTATCATTAATAATTAGCCTCATCAACAATTGTGCAGCTTTTTGTCAATTTTTTTTGTATTTATAGATTTTTTCTTTTTGACGTCAATAAGTTTATCTAAAAAGCAAATATTTTATTAAAGTTGGTTGAGCATTCAGATTTGATTTCCTTTATTTAATAGCAATGTAACATACATAAAAAATTTAACAATATTTTTTCACAAAAGTTAAGTTGACAAACTTTTCGTAGTTCTCATATAGGTTTATCACTAACATCATTTTTTTAACTACTATTAATAATTAGTCTCATCAACAATTGTGTAATTTTTTGTCAATTTTTTTGTGTTTATAGATTTTCTCTTTTTCTAAAGGTTGTTGACTTACTAAATATTTAATAAAGATAGTTCTTTTTTTTTTTTTTTTATACAAGATAGAATTTCTATTCTAGTCTAATTTAAGTGTATATGTGTATAAAGCTCCCTCCTAGAGACTTGAACTCCAGCTCTTGCCCTCCTCACACCACACAAGCATTTATACTTGTAGAGTAACCATCACACTAAGAGTGTGTGGTGGTTTTTAATAAAGATAGTTCAGCACTTGTTTTTGGTTTGAAATCTTTATATTAAAGAGACAAAGAACATTTCTAGACATAAATAATTAACTTAGCAATAATAACTAATATTAACAACAATCTTAATCATAGCAACAATTGACTTTGGATTTTTTGTTTTCTTGTATTTTTTTTTTTTTTTTACCTAGCAAGTAGCAACCATAATTAATCTGAGTAACAATACATGTATTGTAATGTATTAAAAAAACAATCATTTTGTGTTTTTCAGTTTGTTTATAAATTGCTAATATTGAATGAGTGTTATTTTGAACTTTTATGAATTTTTTTTATTCATATTATTCCCTCAATTGAAACTCTAGCTTCGTACCTAATTAATGTAACTGTAAATTAAGCGGAAAAGCAAAGTTTACCTTTCGATCATTCTGAGAAGTTGAGTGACCAATAAGCAGAGTGGAGGCGAAGCTGAGAAGGAGAAGCATTAAAAGACTGGTGGTTTTGCCTGCCATTGGAGGTCAGGTCAGGTAGCTATAAATCTGGCTAGCCTGTTATAAATATTACCTGCACAAAAGGTTTCGGCTCAACTGAAACTCCAGCCCTTTCAAAACACCATTGATGCTCATGTATTATGATTCATAGAGGTCAAGTATAGTCATAGCTCCTCCAAGTATTTAAAAGTCAAGAATTAAGGAAAACTAAAAGTTTTACCTTGATTTATAGTGGCTGCCAATGGTGGGACTATGTAGTGGCATAGCAGGTCAAGTGAGAAGAAGATGAGTCTGGGATAGGGGGAGGAGGTAGATATATAGAGCCGTAGAGGACAGGGTACGTATAGTTTCTTGTTGGAGAGCTTGGGCTTCAAACTGGCAAAATATCTTGGGTGTATTTGTACTAAGTTGCCCTTCAAAGCAATAATTCTCTATAGAACTAAAAATGAAGTGTAAATTTGATTTTTTTTGTTGGTTGAAATTTTTAGTTTAATTGTTTATATATCAGTAATTTTTTTAAACCTTGTTTTCATTGATAACTTTCAACAAAAAATTAATCCAATTGTATTCCAAGATTTTTTTTTTTTTTTTTTTTGAGAAACAAAAACACACACATTGGAAAGGGAAAGAGGTTTTAACTCAAAGGCACATCACAACCCTACTTAAAAGCCATGGCCATGTAACAATAACAAAAACAACAACCAAAGCCTTAATCTCAAAGATTAGATATGGAGCCCCAATAAAAATGAATGGTGAAAGACAAATAAACAACATTAACTATAATTATAAAATAATAACTTGCATGTAACCACATACATACACACTTACGCTTTTAAGTATAAATACAACTAAATGCAAATTAAAATTTCATAATTAAGTTGAGTTATATATACTGATATTTGTTTTTGAATTTTTGTTAACTCTAAAAATCTTGTAAAGATATTACTTACACAAAATGTTTATTCTTGATTACTTCATTTTAAGGGAAAAGAAAAATTAATTTGTTTACCAATATACATATTTTTTTTTTCTTTTTCTTTTTTATGAAGAAAAATTGTAGGGGGTGACTCGTTCAATAAAGACCTTGCCTAGGTATGACCATTAACCATCACAACATTTATTCATTGAGGAATCAATGTCTGTGAAATCTAAATAAGAGATGGGAAAATGGAGGATCGGGGACCATAGATACTCATCCATTGGGTTCAGCTGTACCATAACCATAATTACTACTATTAGGGTCTATTTGGTTGGGAGGATAAAAAATGGAGAGGGATGAGAAAGTGGGTGGATAGAAAATATTTAGTTTTCCCTTTGTGTGTTTGATTGAAAGAGTGAAAAAGTGGAGAAATGAAAAAATCTTTTATTTGGTTGAGTAGAAAAGTGAGAGGATTGAAAATGTAGTTAGTATAAATTTACTCTCATACGCCTAGTACATAAAAATAAAATTTTAATAATTTATAAAAATAAAATTTTTAATTACTACAAACTAATACAACTAATAAAACATCTAGCAAAATAATAATAATAATAATAAAATAATAATAATAATAATAATAATAAAAAATTGTCATTTGATAGGGAAAAAAAAAAGGGAAAGGAAGCAAAATAAGCCAACCAACGTGGCACAGTAATATACTGGGAAAAAACAAAAAGAAGAAGAAAGAGGAAGTAAAAAAAATAGAAAAAGAATAGCAATGTTAAATAAGGGGAAGGGCAAATGGGTAATTCCCCATCAAACCCACTCCCTCTCCACTTTTCTCTCTAGTTTTCTCTCCAACTTAGGGAGAAAACTATTTCCTCTTAAACGGTGGGCACAGGGAGAAAACTCCCCCACCCCCATTTTCTCCCCCCCTTTCTCCTTTTTCACTCTATTTTCTCTTCTCAAATTCTTAGGGTCCGTTTGGCTGGAGGAGTGGAAAAGTGAGAAGATAAAAAATTTTTTATTCTCTCCTATTTATTTGGTTGGGAGTGAAAAAGTGGATGAATAAAAAAAATGAGTTTGAATAAATTTACTCATATACCCTTATTAAAAAATTATGCTCAAGTATAACAAAACAGTGACAAATAACCACAAAAAAGAGCAATCACCCAAATTTATTAAAAAAATAAAAATTATGTCCCAAAAAAAAATCACGTCTAGTTAAAAAAAAAAAAAAAACAAGTATCACACCCAAATCCTAGAAAATCAAAAGAAAAAAAAAAGAATAGAAAAAAAAAAAAGAAGAAGGTCAATGTTACTGCCCCTCAAAAAAAACAAAAGAGGCAACGTTGCCAAGAAAAAAATAATAATAAAAAGCAACAAGGCAACAATACTACTAGGGAGAAGAAAAAAAAAATAAATAAAAGCAACATGAAGAAGCCTATGTGCATATGTATATGGGCATTTTTGTCAACCAAGAAAAATTTTATTCCCATTCAGTTTTCTCTCCATTTTTGGGAGGAAACTTTTTGATAGATCCGGGGAGGAAACTTTCCTCGGCCCCACCATTTATTTTCCTTTTTCTCTATCCAATCAAATACACTCCAAAAAAGTTTTCCTTCTTATTTTTTCTCCAAAATTTTTCATCCACCTTGTTTCACCTCCAAACAAGCACACCCTTAGAGCCGCAGTATTAATGATTGTGATATCCCAATAGTAATATCTTTTTTAGTGTCCTATGTCTATAGTTTGAACCCCACCTCTCCCTCCCTCCCTCTATCTCCTCCTCCTAATTTACTCCCCCACTATATATCTTAAACAAAATTAAATTTTATATTACAACACGTAACATGAACCTAGGTCCTCTTAATTTAAGGCTTCAATATCACTATACATAAGTAGACAAGTACTAAACATTTCTCATAAGAAATTATCAATATATCAGAAAATAAAAATTTACACACGGCTGCTTTTTCTAGTTTTGTAAAAATTTGTGTACTAAGGGTCTGTGTAATGGGTATTACTAAAAAATATATCTACAATTATATCCTCCAAAAAGCGACATCACCACCAGCTAACCAAAAATGATTAAGTATATTTTAAGGCAGTAGTTTTTTTTTTTTTTTTTTTTTTTTTTTTGATAATACTAAGTAACACACACAAGGGGAGAGGGAAGAAAGTTTTAAAGAAACTAACAGTGGTGTATATCCAAAAAGGTCTGAGTATATTGGAAGATTTTTTTTCTGTGAAGGAGATATTGGAAGATTTTTTTTTCTGTGAAGGAGATATTGGAAGACTTGAAGCAGTAAAGTCTAGGGGAAGACCAAGTAAACGTACCATACTTAACAAATTTCCATTGTTGATAAGACCTGCAAATGAGAATTTATCGCATATCCATGTTTACTTGTCAAATAATAGTATCTATCCCACTCATAATAGTTGTCAATATTTGTCATCTAATACCTTATATGGTCCCCCAACAAATAATATCTCTCTCTTTCTCTACACCAAAATCATATTTGGAAATTAGATTTTAATTTTTTTCTTTCATCATGTATCAGTTTATTCAAGGTAAATCAAAACTCATTTTATAAAATAAAAACTAAAACTATATCTCTATTTTGTTGAATTTTATACATAAACCAAGGTATTAGGTTCTTTATATTAAATTAATCAAGTTATATATTTTATTTGATGATTCTTCTTTGTTATGAATATGTTGTGAACGTATATATCATTTTTTTTTTTTTTTTGTTGAGAAATAAGATTAATACACCATTATCTTAGGTCTCAAACTGTATCAAGTTGACCCTGATTACATATCAGAAAAACAATCTTTAATAGGGGCACTATAGTTAATTACAATCAAGCAGCAAAGGTTTACAACCATTTTTTGTGGTGTAATTTCATCCCCGCGGTCATCCTTCTTTATTAGCATATTACTTCAAAACTTTTGCTTTATTATTAATTTTATTTTTGAAACCAAAGCTTTTGTTTGCTTAATATTGGTAATACATGTTCCATATATAGAATGTCAAAATGTGCACGCAACAATGGGGCTCCTCACTTGAAATGTACAATCATCCCAGATTAAAGAAGCAGAAACTATTTGTCTATCTATTGTTCCCTCAATAGTAAGTGTAAATGATAGCTTTTGTTTGAGACATGTAAATGGTAGAACACTAGGGTTCACTTTGATACTAAGTCCAAGTGGGGCACTCACTTTAGCTTTGTATGTAGATGTTGATGTTCCGACATTGGTGACTGTCTGATTGAAAACATGACTTATAGAATTTGAGGACGGTGTGGATAGAGCAAAAGAAGGATAGTTTAGATCAGAAACTTTTCTATCAGTACCTTTGGGACAACTACTATTGTCTCCGGTAACAGCTTGTAACAACTTCGTATTATATCCTTGCCCACACAAAAAAGCTATGTAGTCAAGTGCATCAATATCATATATCAAACTAGGATTTGCACTCTTATGTGGATTAAGATTGCCTACACCATATGCAAATTCAACTCCACAGCTCTCTTCAGGACTCATGGGGACAGCTACAAGTAATACACCAAATTGGTCATGGTTATGGTTTAAATAAAATGAGGATAAAATACAATATTGATTCTTAAACTTTAATTTATCAACTATTTTAGTTCCTAAAGTTTTAACCTATCGCTTTTAATTCCTAACACATTTAGGGTACGTCACGCTTTCCACGTCTGCGTCTGGCTGATTTTTTTTTTTTTTTTTAGTCCAGCGCCTCTTGTACTGTTCATGGAACTTGAACAGTGCAATCAGGCATATGAACAGTGCTTTCAAGCATAAATAGTAATTTATTATTATTTTTTTATTGTTTTCAGTTTTCAGTTTTTAGCAAAATAAGCGGTATCCAAACGCACATTTAGAGTAATATTTTTCAATTTTCAATTTTTAGCAAAATAAGCGGTATCTAAACGCACACTTAGAGTAATATTTTTTGTTCTTCAATAATTGTCAAATATTTCTAATGAAATGATGATGTGATCAAACTAAAAACTAACACATCATCATTCTGTTAGACATGTTAGGGACAAAATGAGACCACATTAAATTTTAAAGACAAAAGTCAATCACTTATACACTTAAGTTTGGAACAAACTAATTAGTTTGGCCTTAAAATTACTAAGATTAGGAACTAAATATAACTATTATCAGTAGTCATAAGAGCATATTTAATAGTTACAGGTGACCATGTTGGATGGAGGGATTTGATGTAGGCTGCCGCCCCTGAACAATGAGGGCAAGACATTGATGTCCCTAAGATTATATTATATGAGAATGCTCTCTTATCAAAACTGACATCGAAAATTGGGGAAATTGGCGACCATGCAGCTACAATCTCGACTCCAAGAGCAGCTAAATCGGGCTAAAACAACATAAAATAGGTTTCAATAAGAAGAATAATATCAATAATTGACATGCTTGGTTGTGATTGATGCATAATAAAAATGATATCAATGATGAATCATGATGAAAGTAATGTTATTTCGTACTCAAAGAGTCATATCAACCATTGTCAAATATTTACATGTTAAAATTTTGTGTCCCTAGAATTACTCAAATAATACAAGGGCTCAAATGTTAAAAAAAAAATGTGATTATTAGAAATTACCTTGAGAATGTTATGTGCAGCTGGACTTGGACTTCTAGATGAGAATTCAGCTACGTAAGGAGCATATGGATCTTCACGTTCATTAGTCTTAAGGATAGTTGCAGTTGGGCTTCTGTAAAATTGTGCATCTTCATTAGGATTAGTATGTATTGTGAATTGTGAAGTCCTTTGTTAGGTTCTAAAAGTTAGAACGATTGGCAAATCGTGAACATAAATTTGTCTAGATATAGATCCTAGAGTCTATAGGTTTTATTAGACAATGCTCAAGGTGATTCAAGTCAAGATTCAAGAACAAGTAAGCTGCAGAAAGAAGAATTTAGAAATTTCCTGGTTCGACCGATCGAGAAACAGGCTCGACCGATCGAAAGTCGTATCTGCAGAATTTTAATTAAGCCCAAACAGCAGTTCAAGCCCATTAAGGATTAGGGTTTCAGATCTACTTCTTCCAGTATAAAAAGGAAACCCTAAGCACATTTTTATAAGGCCTTTTAGAGAGAGAAGAGGGGGCCTCTTTTGTATTTAGGATTTTGTTCCTGAAAAACTCTCTTATATCTTCTACTAGTTTTATTCCTTGAAGAATCTCAAGATCTGGTGTTGTTGAAGTTGCTGCCTTCTCTAGTTATCAAAGATGCTGATGATCTAAACCTTCAAGGGTGGTCTTGGAGTCATAAACAGGAGAGTTTGTGTTGCTAAACCTTTGAATGGGATCTCAAAGTCATAAGCGTGGCTGTTTGTGTTTTACAAAGGCCAAGAAAGAAGTAGTCCGTGGACTCGGAGCTGTCACGTGGTTGTGGTAGTAAGTTTTCTACTCGAGGTAGCAATAGGATGTTAGTGGTCTAAGTCGCTATTGTACAAACTTCAATTCTTTCTCGTGGATTTGCTGTTTTACCTTGATGATAGCTAGGTTAAATCCTCCCCAGGTTTTTTACCGGTTTGGTTTTCTAGGGTCATCAGATCTTTGTGTTCTTTATTTTCTGCTGCTTTATTGTTTATGATTATTTGTGTTTAACCTAGATTTAAATAATAAACCTAAGTATTCACTTGGTTAATTAATTAGTTTAAACAATCTAGTTTTACAGGGGTCTAAATTCTTACATCCTTAATTTTCAAAGGCGTTTTAGCTATATACCTTGTCGAATTTATGTAGGAGTAAATGTTGCCACCATCCTCCACACTAACGTAAGCAGCAGGCAAGGGGAACGCAAAAGAAGCAGAACTAGGGCGTCGGCCTTGCATCACAGTACCTACTTCACCACAAAGAGTTGCCCAATTCCTTCATTCTCAACATCACAAAGTACAATTTTACCTTTCACCAATTTTTTGTCTAACGTATCATAGTCGCAATACTTGCATTTATACAGTAAGTTCCATTTTTTTAACTACCATTTGGGATTTGAACTCTGTATATTTTTATTGAAAATATAAAAAAATGTCAATTGATAGTGCTCTTTTGAAGTTATTTAACCTGCTAGTTTCATAGTGTTAGGTTCTAAAAGTTTAGAACAATTGACAAATCGTGAACACACAAGAACATACAAGTTGCAGGAAGAAGATTTCATAATCTGTCTGGTTCGACCGATCAAGAAACAGGCTCGACCGATTGAAAGTCGTATCTGTAGAATTTTAATTAAGCCTAAACAGCAGTTCAAGCCCATTAAGGATTAGGGTTTCAGATCTACTTCTCCCACTATATAAAGGAAACCCTAAGCACGTTTTTATAAGGCTTTTCAGAGACAAAAGAGTGTGCCTCTTTGGTATTTAGGGTTTTGTAACCAAAAACCTCTCTCATGTCTTCTACCGGTGTTATTGCTTGAAGATTCTCAAGATCTGGTATTGTTGAAGTTGCTGCCTTCTCTAGTTATCAAAGGTGCTGATGATCTAAACCTTCAAGGGTGGTCTTGGAGTCACAAACAGGAGAGTTTGTGTTGCTAAACCTTTGAGTGGGATCTCAAAGCCACAAGCGTGGGTGTTTGTGTTTTGCAAAGGCCAAGGAAAGAAGTAGTCCGTGGACTCGGAGCTATCATGTGGTTGTGGTAGTAAGTTTTCTACTCGAGGTAGCAATAGGATGTTAGTGGTCTAAGTCGCTATTGTATAAACTTCAATTCTTTCATAGTGGATTTGCTGTTTTACCTTGAGAATAGTTAGGTCAAATCCTCCCTAGGTTTTTTACCGGTTTGGTTTTCCTGGGTCATTAGATCTTTGTGTTCATAAGCAACAATTGTAACGCCCCAAAATCATAAGCAATAAAAGTCTATTCAATCTGAATAATCCATAAAAATATTAAATGAAAGAAACTAGCAACCTTAATTCTCATCACAAATGTCAGAGCTCTAATCCACCAGAGACAAAACATCCTCAATTATAATTCTCCAATACAATGTTCAATGCCAATAATAATAATAATAATAATAATAATAATAATAATAATAATAATAATAATATCCTCAGTTCCTCAAAATATTTCGTAACTGATGTTTCCCCAGAATCTCTACTCCAATAATCCCTCTAATGTATCTGTTCCACGTATTTTTCACTATCCATTAATAGGCATGATTGTACTGCAACTCTGTAAAACTCTAGTATTTCACTATAGGTCTAGCCATCATATATCCTACTATTCCTTAGAAGCCACATATAGCCTTAATTTTTCCACCTAGTTGCTTTGTATTTCCTCTTGATGCCGCTGGAATCTATTCATCTAATATAATATGTATTCACCTAATATAATATATTAAACCTAACATTGGAAGCTAGCCACGTGATATCTTTAATTTATAAATCTAGTTGCTTAGTATGCTTTATTGTTTATGATTATTTGTGTTTAACCTAAATCTGAATAATAAACCTAAGTATTCACTTGGTTAATTAATTAGGTTAAACAATCTAGTTTTACAGGGATCTAAATTCTAACAAGTGGTATCAGAGCGGATAGTTCTTTTGGTTTAGATCTTTTGATCTAAGAGTTGATCCTTGATCCCTGTTATCATGGATAATTTTAAGTGTCTTACTATTTTTAATTGTGATGATTTGAATAAGAAGGACACTGTTGTTTCTGTTGATTTTATTGATGCCTGTGAAACTCTTAGTAAAGAATTATTGAAATCTATGAAAATTGCTAAGAAATTCAAGGAAGAGTTAAAATTGGCTAATCTTGAAAAAGAGGAATTGGTTGTTAGATTAGATGAATCTAATAAGAAGAATGAATTTTTGAGAAATCAAATTTCCTCTCAAGATGAGAAGATGAAAAGCTTGGAATAAGAGTTAGTTGAATCTAAAGCTAAAATTAAAAATTTGACTAGTACCAAGCCTACTGTTGATAACAGAAGTGTTTCTGTTTCTCTTAAACCTAAAACTGAGAAAGTTTATATCCCTCCTTTCAAGAGGAATAATAAAGAAAAGGCTTATTTTGTTAGGCTAAACAAAAGTAAAAGTTCTGATGTAGACGCTGAAGTTTCTAAACCTAAATCTAAACCTATTGTTAGAGAGCATAAAAAATCTGTTTTTGTGCCTACTTGTCACCTTTGTGGTGTTGTTGGTCATATTAGACCAAATTGTTCTTTATTGAGGCAAAAACCAAAATCTGAGACTAGATTTGTAGTTAGGAATACTGATGTTCCTAAATTTGTTCCTGTTTGTCACTTTTGTGGTGTCTCAGATCACATTCGTCCTAATTGTCATAAATTGAAATTTAAAAATTCTGTGTTTCAATCTAGGATATGTGATGATATTTCTCCTGCCATAAGTCCATATAAATTATTTCATTTGCTTTTGAAAAATTTAAGCTTGTTGGCTTGTGAAAGGAGTTTGCAGGATTTTAGTCTTTCCCAGAAGATTGGTGTAATCCCTCAAATACACTCTGCTTCACATGGATTTTCACCTACAAAGCCGAAGACTCATGCTATATGGGTGAGAAAAGATTCTCTAAGGTGAGTGTTGTTTACTTGTCCCTGATTTAATTTTCTCAATTGTTTGTGGACATGTTTTGTTTTTGTTTTTGGTTGTTTTGTTTTTTTAGGTTGTTTTTATTTTAAAAAAATCCAAAAACATTGAAAATTTTCAAAAAGACAAAAATATTTTATTTTGTGTTTAGTTTTATTTTTCTTGAGGATTACAAGAATTATGATATCTCTCTCTTGATTTAGAACATGCTTGACATTGTAGAGAAACTTGAATAGCATGTGTTATATAAGTGCTAAACTTTTTCTGATTTTGTATATGTACTAGTTTGTACATGTACTCAAGGGTTAATTAAGAAATTGATATTTTTTGTTTGTGTACCCTCTATAGCTTAGTTAAGCATTGTCATGCATTGCATTTGCGTTTTTAATCATTTAGCATAATGTGTGCTTTTAGTTTTGGTCATAAATTTTTTTTAAACCAAAAAGATTTTTATGTGTTTTGTATTATATATCTTGGATTTAGAATCAAGGTTGGCCATATTATTTTTACATAACATGTTTATGTACTTTGTTTAGCTTGGATGAGCTTATTTTATTGCACTTTACTAGTTTGAGCTTTGTAGTGCATGTTGTGTGGAAGATGTTTATAGTTTTTGATCATTTTGACTTGATCTTGAAGTTACATACCTTTGATTGTTGGACTTGAACTTATTGAGAAAGGCATAAATAACCATCTCACCACTGTTTACTAGCCAATCATGAGCACCTTAGTACATATCATATGATTTTATGCTCGAGAAAGTGTAGCACATGCACAAAAAGAACATAAGGTGTAGCCTCGGATTAATACTAAAATTGGTGTGTACAATAATGAGCTATAATAAATTCACAATGAAATAAAATTGGTGCAAGAAACTTACATGATTGCAAGCTTTTATTCTAAGAGATGTGGGAGTTATATGGTGTAACTCTTTAGGTGATAGTCTCTTTCAAACTTATGTGATGAATTTTGAAGAAATTGTGATTGATTACTATCTACTTATCACCTCACATGTATCTCAAGTTTTTGCTAGTTGCCCGCACTACATAAGTTACTCTTTACTAAACTTTGTACATGTTATTGTGTGTGATTTTGTTGTGACCATCCAAGATTAAAAATTTCTTGGTTTTGATGCAAAAAAGTGTTTAATGTTTGAGTTTTGGAGTCAAATTGGTTAAAAACTTGTTTTTGAAGAGAACTAGGTTGAATTCATGTGTTTTTGAAAAACTTTTAATATCATACTCATGCATTTCATTCATGAAATACTATGCTTTGAGGAGTTTCTGCATAAAATTGCTCTGTTTTTCAAAAATTTAATTTTTTCAGATTTTTGATCGATCGAATCTATCCCTCGACCGATCGAAATTGTGATTAAAATTTTGGTTTGAATCTACCTGGTTCGATTGGTATTCGATTGGTATTCGATCGATGCTCGATGGATCGAAACTGAAAAATTTTCAGTTCCTAATTTTTGGACCAAATTTTTTCATGCATCATTTATGGTTAGGATTCACATGAGTTGCATTGTTTTTCCGTATCCATCTTGCAGTTTTGTAGTCATATCTCTTATTGTTTACACACATAACATGCATAAACTTTGCTAAATTGGGTACTCAACTTGAATTAAAAATTGATTGATTAATTTTTGAGTCCTTTGTACATTTTAGTATATGCTATTTTTCTTAATGTGTGAACTACAGAAAATATTTTTCTTAAGAGATATGATGGATAATCAATGTGCAAATATTTTTACTACTCATGTAACTGTTTATGGGTCACATAGTGTCAAGTTTGCATTTATTGAAAGAGAAAATATTTTTCTTCATGTGTATCCTCAATTTAGTTTTTTAACTTAGGTTTGTGTATTTTTACTTTTCCCCACCTCCTAAATTTTTCTCAAAACTGTTTTCCCCAAAACGTGTTTTGTTTTTCCTATTTTTATAGGGGGAGAAGCTTGTTTTTAACCTTTGTTGTTCATAAGGGGAATTGTTGCTCTTCATAGGGGGAGTTCTCTCTATTTTCTATAGAGCTAAACTGTTTTATGTTCCCTTGGTTCATAGGGGGAGTTCCCTTGGTTCCTATAGATAAAATGTGGAAATCCTGTTTGTCTTGTTTAGGGGGAGATAAAATTGTCTTTGAAATGGGGAGAATATAAAAACTTTTTGATGTATCTCACTTAGGGGGAGAATTAGAATTTATTTTTGTTTTTATATTTCTGTTTCATATTATTGTTTATATGTCTTTCTTTCCACACATGCAGTGATGTGTTCTTTTGAGTGTTTTTAGAAAAGACAAGTGCATTCTGATCAAGACCTTCTACCTCTTCTTGTAACTTCTAGGTTAGGAGTCTTAGATTGGGATTTGTGATGTATTTGGGCATTTTATTGTATTGGGTTGTTCTTGTATTTGAGCATTTCATTTAATATGTAAGTTTTGTCATGAATTGCCAAAGGAGGAGATTGTTAGGTTCTAAAAGTTTAGAACAATTAGCAAATCGTGAATACACAAGAACATTCAAGTTGCAGGAAGAAGATTTTATAATCTGTCTGGTTCGACCGATCGAGAAACAGGCTCGACCGATCGAAAGTCATATCTGCAGTATTTTAATTAAGCTCAAACAACAATTCAAGCCCATTAAGGATTAAGGTTTCAGATCTACTTCTTCCACTATATAAAGGAAACCCTAAGCACATTTTTATAAGGCTTTTCAAAAAGAGAAGAATGTGCATCTTTGGTATTTAGGGTTTTGTAACCAAAAAGCTCTCTCATGTCTTCTACCAGTGTTATTGCTTAAAGATTCTCAAGATCCGGTATTGTTGAAGTTGCTGCCTTCTCTAGTCATCAAAGGTGTTGATGATCTAAACCTTCAAGGGTAGTCTTGGGGTCACAAACAAGAGAGTTTGTGTTGCTAAACCTTTGAGTGAGATCTCAAAGTCATAAGCATGGGTGTTTGTGTTTTGCAAAGGCCAAGGAAAGAAGTAGTTCATGGACTCGGAGCTATTATGTGGTCGTGGTAGTAAATTTTCTACTCGAGGTAGCAATATGATGTTAGTGGTTTAAGTCGCTATTGTATAAACTTCAATATGAGTTCCATCTTTGTGATGGCAGATTAATTTTGTTTTTGTGATGGTATTGTCATGTGGCCTTGAGTTTGGAATGGTATTGTATTGCTCACAAATTATAGTATGTAGTTTCATGAGAGCATTTTGAAAAGCTTTGTGCCATGTCATTTTATTCATTCTTGTCATATTATTTTTGGAAATGGTTTTGTAGAAATTATTTGGAAATTCCAAAATTAAAACATGATTTGTAAATTGTTATCATCATGAAACTTGCATTTCCCCCATCCCAATTAATTATGCTACTTACTAGGCTCTGTCTCATTTTATTATTTTACAAACTTTTTCAAAGTAGGCAACTATCGTTTTGAGACAGCTTTTGGTGGCTAGCAGTAGTTAAACTAACTGCTGATGGATTCTGACTTTTGTGATGGAGATAATTGATGATGTTTAACTTAGAGTAGGCTTGACCCAATTCTTTTGTATCTAATAGTGGTTATGCCTTTATTTCCACTAATGGGACAAGTTGATAATATGTAATTATTTATTCAGACCTCTATTCTTTTGTGGCCAATGGTCCCAATAATTATTGCTTAGAGTTCTGACTTACTTTGGGAGTATATTTAATGGAATTATTATGATAATTCTTGATGTTGGTACTTGATATGATTTTATTTGGATTGAATTGTCGAAGGAACAAAATCTACAGGTACCTTTGAGATGTTTTCCTCATGCTTTGGACCCTTTTCAGGTTTAGGGTGTGACATTTTCTCTCATCGTATTTAACTAAAGAGAAAAATCACATAATATTCATAAATTTTTAAAATAAATACAGTAAGAAGCACAAAGTTTGACTACAAACTCGCTTATAACCAATGTCTACAACTCCTATTAAAAAAAATTAACATAATTACATATTTTGAAAATTGAACTATTGGATTGTATATTCTTTATGTTCTTAACACGCATGTCAAATTTCACACCAATTAGATTTACTATTCAATATGAAAAGAAAACTGTAAAATAAGAAAAAATGACCCTTGAATAAATCAGGTTATTGCATAATATCACGGTTTTCCAAAGTACAATGAAATCATAGGTCGGTATTTGGTGGTACTTAGTGTGAAAGTTTTTAAGTTCTCTAAGTGCAACATAAAATCACAATGTCAGTCAAAATTATTCAACACAGAAAGAATTTAGTACCAATTCAAACTGATAATTCAACATTTATAAATTAGAAAGCAAAGATGATCAATATTAAATCTGGATAACCCATTTTACCTAAAAAACGTTCATATCCTAACACTAATTGATCAAAAAAATATCTATATTAGAATTAATTTGTAGAGGAATAAACACCAAATTCAAATCTAATAAATGCATAAATTAAAATAATTCAAAGACCTGCATCATGTAAGTTTGAGAAAGTTGTAAGGTGCAATGAGTAGAGAAGAAATTTCTAATTCTGTCAACGTAAATTAGCTACATTTAAAATTATCTGATTTTTTTCTATCCTTCTCACGCTTTCAAAAATCTTCTTAAGTACCTCATTTTTTGATTTTTGAATGCCCTTACAAACTCAAAGTGTCATTGAGCAGCATTTAGAAATTCACCCAATGAAAGATTTTTAAAATTCTGTACTTTGAAAAATTAAATTGAAATCTTACCAATATGAGAATGTACTTAATGACTCTAGTGGAAAACACTCAAACAACATGACTAACCCTCCAAGATAGCAAAATATTACAACAAATTAAGATGCATCAAACATGAAAACAGCAAGAAACTAAATGCATCTGAATGGATAAATAAGAAAGGATAACGCGTTAAAATATAAAACAACAATTCCATAGCGAAAGAGTAAAGGGTTCTTCAAATTGTTCATATTGTTAAACTCATGTCTCAAAGGAAACAACAATTTTTGAAAATTTTGTTGATTCATTTCTTTTAAAAAACAGGGGGAGCACATCATTAAACAAATATTTGAAATAAATAAATTTTGGGACTCCAAGCTCAAATATTTGACATCTAGATCTCACAAAAGAATCACACACACAGCATAATGAACTCTTTTAAAACATGGCTAGGGTTTTCCCTTTTATACCTAGAGCAAAACATAAAACCTTACACGTCAAACCGGGCTTGGGCTGAGTTGGAAAATTCTACAGAAAAATCAATCTGCACGACTTTCGAACGGTCGAGTCTAATTCTCAATCGATCGAGCTAGGCAGATTTCCACAGTAAATCCTGCAGAACACTCGATTCCAACTTTACATAAAAATACACTTTGAGCAAGTCTAAACAAGACTAAAACGTTTTGATCATGGTTTGCCAACATTACAAAATGAAGTTCTAATACATTAGTTCCTAATTCCTTAGAACCTAACAAACTTCCCCTTTGGCAATCCGTGACAAAACACAAACTAAACAGCATGCTCAAAGTTTACATAAAAACAGCCCATTACAAAAACATAGCCCAACACAACAAATTCAACCTAACTACTATCTATCAGTTGCAAGTGTAGACAGCAGCATGACTGAATCAACCTGTATATTCCTGTAACACTTAACAAACGCATAACCGCATGTATGGAAAATACAAGTAAAATAAAAATAACTTCTTGATTTCACATAACATAACAATAAAGACATATATCATGAATAACTCATAGATATAAAGCACTAAGCAATGTGAAACAAGAAACATATACAATCAATATATCTTCCCCTATCATGAATAACCCAAAACAAACACTACATCATGAGCCAAAAAATATAGATACACAATGAAGCACCTAGATACAATCTAAAGCTCCAAAGCTCCAAAAACATCTAAAAACACAAATATCTCCCCCTAACAACAAAAACACCTCTACTACAACTACCAACATACTCCCCCTTTTTGTGACGAATTGCCAAAGGACACTCACTCATCTTCAAAAGGAGGTGGCGGAGGTGATTGTCAAAAATGCTTCAGATCTACTCACAAAGCACGAAGCTCATCAAGCATGTCCACCAACAGTTGACCATAAGCCACCTGAACGGTCATGCCAGTATCTAATATCCGTCGAAAGTCTGAATCACCCGAGGGAGAAGGTGGAGGAACAGCAACAGCAGCAGATGGATCAACAAACGTCTCAGCCGAAGTAGCACCTGCAGAAGAGGTAGGTGGAGGAGGAGGAGGAGGAGTAACACCTGAAGGCTTAACTCTAGGACGTTTAAAGCTAGCTTGAAGCTGAGCAGCCCTTTGCCTAAGAAAGGTGGCACCAATGGGAGCTATAATGTGGATAGGCTCAGACTACAAGTTGGAGGACGTTTATAAGGTGGAGGACGTTTATTTTTCTCTCTGTTTTCTCTCAATCAAGGGCAGACTACAAGTTAGCATAAAAACAATATAGAAATAACAATTCTATATGATGCATGAACATTATTTCCCAATGATGTATGCTCTAATGCAGTGAAAACAGTTCAACTTTATTCCAAATTCACAAAATTAGCTTGAACATGGAGGTTACTTCAAAAATCCCAAATTTTGAGAAACCCATTTTCACAAAACCCAACAAATTGATCAATTGATCATCACATAAGTTAGAAATCACAATATAATGATCAATTGATTCGATCTAACAAGCCAATTTCATCAATTTAAAGCAAATTGAACAAAAACCCCAATTCGGGTATATTCAAGCCCTAGAAATTTCAATTTCTCACAAATCACCAAATTGATCAAATTAAACCATATAGTGCAGTTATATATAGTCCCCCAACAAAAATCCAATGAACAATTTTGAATAAAAAAGCTTAAATCAACAAAAAATCCCAAAATGCATAGGTTTGAAAATTTCAATTAAAATGCATGATTTAATGCATGAAAAATGAAAATAAAAAGAAAAGGAGGGGGTAAAAAGTTCTTACCAGTCTTGGGAGAGAGAAACCTTGCAAAAAGATCGGAGGATTGGGAGCCTTGACAGATCGGAGAGAGAAAGGAAATGTTTGAAAAGTTTTTGAAAAGTTATTTAACACGTGAGGAACAAACCTTGTTAAAAACTCTTTCACGATTTTTGATTAATCGAAAAAAAGATTCGATCGATCGAAAATGCTTCGATTGATCTAGAACCAATCAAGCACCAATCGAAACAGACAAAGGCTGACCAAAATTTTAATTGCAATTTCGATCGGTCGAGAAATAGATTCGATCAATCAAAATTCTGGAACAAACAAATTTTTGAAAAATAAAGCAATTTTTGTGTAGAAACTCCTCAATGCATTGAATTTTATGAATAAAATACATGAGTATGAGATGGAATGCTTTTTCAAAAACACTTGTTTTGATCCCTGTTTTTCAAAATTAAGATTTTCAATCAAATTCCCTTCAAATTCTCAAGCATAAACATGTTTTGCATAAAACTTAAGGAATTTTCAAACTTAGTTGGTCAAACCAAAATCACACACAATAACATGTACAAAGTTTAGCAAAGAGTAACTTGTGTAGCGTATGCAATTAGCAAAAGCTTGAGATATATGTGAGGTGATATGTAAATAGAAATCAAGCACAATATATACAAAATTCATCACATAGAATTTGAAAGAGACTATCACCTTAATAGTCACATCATATAACTCTCACATCTCCTAAAATAAAAGCTTATAATCATGTAAGTTTCTTGATTTGCTTCATAATGTACACATCAATTTTAATTGATTAGAAACTTATTAAAATAGCCGGGATAATGTACACACCAATTTTATTTGAAATGTGAAGTAATTATAGCCCAATAATGTAGACATCAATTTTAGCATTTAAACCGAGGCTACACCTTATTTTCTTTTTATGCATGTGCTACATTCGTGAGCACAAAATCTTATGACATGCACTAAGATGTTCATGATTGGATAGTAAACAGTGGTGAGATAGTTATTTATGCCTTCAAGATCAAGATTATGTGGTCAACAACTATAAACATCTTTCCCACACAACATGCACTACAAATACTTCAGCTAGTAAAGTGCAATAAATAAGCACATCTAAGCTAAACAAGGTACAAAGACATGTCATGTGAAAATAAATTGGCCAATCTTGTTTTCAAACAACAAAAAAAGTAATGCAAAGCACATTTTGCGTTTCCCATTTTTTTTTTAAATAACAAAAACAACCTACAATGAAATGCATGAATGTTATGCAATGCAAATCCTAGTAAAACACAAGAAACAACAAAGAAGAATGGTCACAAAGAGTAAAGCGATGAAGCACATGAACCATGCCAGAAAGACTCAATTTGGTTGAGTCTTTTGCATCCAAAACCTTTTAGATGTAACTTTTGGATTGGAGTTATTATTTACATTAGAATTCTAAGCAACTCCAGGATTGAAATAAAGGTTTAAAGCCATTATCAATTCACCAATAAGTACCATAAGATTTTGTACTTGAGGCACATGTATTTTTAGCTTATTTGCTCGCTAAGCAGCTTGCAACTTGAAACAATTTGGACGAATGTACCCAGACTTTTTACAAAAATGACAAACCCATGCAGGCTTATCATGCATCTTACCCTTATAAGAATTAGAAGCCTTAGATTTAGACTGTTGAAGATCAATCCTAACTTTCTTAGAATATGTTACTTCTACCGATTTAGCATCCTCACTCACAGAGGGTTTGACAACCTCGCTCACAGGGGGTTCAGAAGAAGGAACAAAATTTGTGAAATGAGGTTCAGGCACAGAGATACTTTCCACAAAACCTAAGCCAGTTTTGTCAGAGTGAGACTTTTGAACACTTAGCATGTGATCAAGTTTGGAACTTATAGATCTATTAGTTTATTCTCTAGCAACAGACAATTCAAGTTCTAAATTATTAACTTTATCAAGCAAAAGCGTGTTCTCAGTCGTCACTTTATTCAAAAGTTCATTAGCATCAAACTGTTTCACAAGTAAAATTTTCTTATCAAGTTCAAGAGAAGCAATTTTCTTTAAGTCGAGATCAACATTCATAGCATCCTTTGCAGTAACTTTGCAAAGTTTATTGTAGGCCTCTTGTAAATCTGCATCTTCAAAGAGTTTCCCCTCAGAAGGGTTCTCTTCAACAGACACACTTTCATTTACTACAATAGAAGCAGTGAAAGCAATGAAGTTTCCATCCTCATCATTACCAGACTCATTATCAGAAACTTCATCATCACTAAGGGTTACAGCCATAGCCTTACCCTTAGACCTTAAGTATGTAGGACATTCAGATTTCACATGATCATACCATTGACATCCAAAACATTGTTGCCCCATAGAATTATTAGAAGGTTGGCCAACTTTTTCTTTGGGTTTATCAGTGTTATTAACCTTAGTGGGATCATTCCTCCTAAAAATTCTAGGTTCAGCAGTGTTCTTACCTCTTGCCCTTCTATTATTGCTCCTAAGAAAATTTCTAAAGTTCTTAGCAAGGTAAGCAATCTCTGTAGCAGAGAGTTCATCATCAAATCCACTCACATCAACATCATCAACAGACTTAAAAGCTATTGATTTGGATTTGTTAGTTTTAGATAGGTCCGACTCATAGGACTGAAGAGATCTTACAAGTTCATCAACAGGGATGGAGTCCACATCCTTGCTTTCCGTGATGGCAGTCACTTTGGGTCTAAAATCCTCAGTCAAAGATCTAAGAATCTTCCTAACAATTTTAGATTGATCATAGATTTCACCAAAATTATATGCAGAATTAACAATATCATTAAGTTTAGCATAGAACTCATCAAAAGATTCATCATCAGTCATTCTAATGCTTTCAAATCTAGTAGTTAATTGCTATAACTTGTTGATTTTAACTGTCTTTGTGCCTTCATGCACAGTTTGAAGGATATTCCAAGTAATATGAGCAACCTCAACATTAGAGATTCTCTTAAATTCCTCCATAGAAGCAGCATTACAAATAGCATTCATAGCTTTGCTATTAAAAGCGGCTGCTTCTTTTTAAGAAGTTTGCCACTCACTCACAGGAGTAGTGGGCTTCTCCCATCCGTATTCAATGGAGTTCCAGACTCTCTCATCAATAGATTTCAGGAAAGTTTTTATCCTTACTTTCCAATAAGCATAATTATTTCCATCAAAATAAGGTGGAATAATAAGAGAGTGTCCATGTTCCATGACAGCAGGGGTCAAGAATCAGCTCTTAGATCAAAAGATTTACAACATAAAGCTACCCATTTTGATACCACTTGAATGTTTTTAGACCCCTTAAAACACAACCAGATTAATCTAGTTATTTAGCCAAGTAATTAACTTAAGTAAATTATACAGTTCTAGGTTAACACATATAGATCATATCATGTAAAGTGCGAAAAATAAAGAACACACAATATGATAATCCGGGAAAACCAAACCGGTAAAAAACCTGGGGAGGATTTGACCTAGCTATCCTCAAGGTAAAACAGAATTCACTATGAAAGAATTGAAGTTTGTACAATAGCGACTTAAACCACTAACATCCTATTGCTACCTCGAGTAGAAAACTTACTACCACGACCATGTGACAGCTCCGAGTCCACAGACTACTTCTTTCTTGAATTCACAGCAAGCACAAGCACTCCTGCTTGTATATCTTTAAGTTCTTGAATCTGCAACTGAATGATCACCAAGCTCTTGACATTAGTCTTGAGTATGGAAACTCTAAGTGTATGTGAAGGCAAACACATCTAGATCTCACAAAAGATTCACTCACACAACATAAAGAACTCTTCTAAAACGTGGCTAAGGTTTTCCCTTTTATGCCTAAGGCAAAACATAAAACCCTACACATCAAACCGGGCTTGGGCTGAGTTGAAAAATTCTGTAGAAAAATAAATCTACACGACTTTCGATCGGTCGAGTTGAATTCTCGATCAATTGAGCCAGGCAGATTTACACAGTAAATCCTACAGAACACTCGATTCCAACTTTACATAAAAATACACTTTGAGCAAGTCTAAACAAGATTAAAACATTTTGATCATGATTTACCAACATTACAAAATGAAGTTTTAATACATTAGTTCCTAATTCCTTAGAACCTAACACCGTAGATGAACTTACAGTAGAAATCTTCTACCACTTCAGAACCTCTATACTCTTCAATATATGAACGCCATCCTTTTTGATGCACAGATCCCAGTACATGATTAACTCCTTTGCACGAATCTCAGTACGTGACTCACACACCAACTAGAAGAAGATTGTTAGCTGCAAAGTTCTTCACTTCATTAACAATGAAGATCAAGAAGCACTTGGTTACAAAACCCTAAGGTGCAAAGACGCAATAACTTCTTTCAGAAAGAATAAGGCACTCAGTCACCTTTTGCTTGTGTTCTCTTTGTATTCTCTTATGTGACGGCCTCTAAAATAAGCCTTATATATGTCTAAAGTTGTGAGAAAAGAAACCCTACACAATACATAAGCATGGGTTGAAAATCAGATTTGAAAAACTAATTTTCGTAATTCTCGATAGATACCTGATAGATAGTATCTGTCGAGCCTCAATAAACCTCGATAGATAGCTATCTGTCGAGCAGTTGTCGAGCTATCTATCCGCAGCAGTTGAGCTATCTGTCCAACTTTAGTAAACAACTTTTCTTCACTTGTTTCTTGGTCCAATCTGCATGGCTTTAATACTAGACTTGAACAACATGTTTCTTGAAGTACTAAACCCATCCTAGATCTACCCAATTACAAGTAAAGTGCATTTTGTCAAAGGATTAGCCAATTACATAAAATATGTCCTTAACACAATGTGCTTGCTATGCAATCTAACCAAATTGTTGATATGTCACCCTAAAAAAAATACAAAAAAATAGAGTAAGGCTTAAATGTATGAAAAACAGCAAACAAAAATAATAGGAGGAAGAGAGAGCACCACTTAGAACAGATACACTAAAATAATGAGTCATGCCCGATAACCACACAAAAAAAAAAAAGACAAATCAATATTATATCATTATCATTCTTTAAAAAATAGTCATTAGTTAGAGAAAATGCTAAACACCCATCAAACTGACCAAATAAAAGAAAAAAAAAGATTAAAAAAGATAAGGTAAGATAAGATAAGATAATGATATGGAAAGGATGACATAATTACTTTTTATTATTTATATGAAATACTTTGATTTTTTGTTTTTTGGAGAAAATTAAATACTTTGATCATGATCTACGTAATTGCAAGTTGCAACAACAACCATCTCGTCACTTCAGTAGTAGAGCAAGGGCTGGATATTTGCTATCCAATGAATCCGGGACAAAGTATAATTTTGTTTCATAGGGAATCAATGAGTTTCCTTTTTTGTGGACTCCAAACTTGATTTATTGTTATTGGGTAAAAAAAATGTTTATCTAGAATTTACACGCTTAGAAAATATAGATCATCTAGGATTCTTGTTGTATTCAAGATTAAAATCATCTACAAGTTCTTTTCATTAGGATTCTTGCAGGTGGCTAAGAACAATTATACAATTATCATCAATGAGACTTGAAAATTTTGGAGATTTTTGGTTAAAGTAAAATTTTAATTTACTGTAAACTATCTTAATAACAAAAAACTAATTAATGAGTTTTATATAGTAGAGTAAACTATTGGCAATGTAATTTAATTCATGTTGAAGAGTTGTAATACGAGTTGTGATAGAAATATAAGAAAACATGAAAGCAAATATAAACCAACACAGAGAACCCAACACGCATGAGGCATCCAAAATAGAGGTGATAAAAATACTTATATTTTGGCCGTTGGCTACACTTCAAGTCCAAAGTCCAAATAGTCTGTTGGAGTTAGAGGACAGAGCACACGAAAATCTTGAAAATCAACGCCCTAGTGCACGTTCCTTGAAGAAATATGTGAAAGAAATTAAAGGTGAGATTGAAATATTTGATTTCTTTGTAGAATATAAGAAGTTGTTCATGAATTAGAAAACCAATATAGAAAAGACCAATGTACACATACCGTAGAGTAGGAGCAGAGCAAAGAGAAAAAATGATGATAATGGTGAAAAGAAGATTAATATAGAATAGAGAGAATTGGAGAACTGAAGAAGAAGCAATTTCGGTTTGAAAACCAACGTGTGTGTACTGGAGTGTGGTCCTATTTTGTAGATAGTGTTTTACGTGGGAGTTAAAGAAGCATTTTTATAGATCTTTAGCAATAGAAATTTCACAAACTATAAATAAAAAATTAACCAAAAGATATTAAAATGATACCACTAAACTGGAAAGAATTAATCAAATTTGCTTTGCTATAGCTAATTGATTAGAAATGTACCCAACTATTTCATTTTTCATCCTATTATAAGTGCCAATGGGGCTATAAAAAAAATTGTCAAGAACTATATAAAATCATCTACCACCAAACACTCTACTATATCCTTATTTTTGTCATTGATCCGTGAGTTTCAAAATTGGGCAAAGTTGTAGATAAATGAATCAATCCTTGAGAATGCGCACATGTTTAAATTTCTTGAGGAGAAACACAAATATTAAGAGTTGGATTCACTACTTTCAAGAGTCATCTGAAATATTAATTAATCTTTGTGTTGATCATGGTAATATACACTTACACAACTATATTTTAAAAAAGTTAAAAAAAAAAAAAAGATATATGTAAAGAAACATCCAATAGATGTCCTATAAATAAAGAGGAAAAAGTACAGATTAACTCTTATAAGAAAGACATAAAAGTAAAAATATATGTTTAGTGACAAATTGTTGTAGACAGAAAAGCGGCATCCAACAAAGAAGATATGATTGGCAACATTGGCTACGCTTTGAATTCTTTCATCCCCTCACTATGCAGATTGTAAACTTAGTTACATAACAGCCCCAAAAATAATTCAATTCCTAATATCCAAAACAAAAACAAATACTCAAACAAAACAAATTCTAATTTTCTAACCCAAATACCTGAATCAAAACCAAATCTAACCCAAATGCCTAAATCCAACCAAATTCACAAACATAAATAATACTATCTTTGAGAAAATTATCTTTTTTTGATAAGTAAATCTTTGAGAAAATAAGTCTCTACCATAACATACAAAGTAATCAATTTTGTACAAAGAACATCATTCTTTCAGATTTAACAATTTAAAACATGCAAAATCCAGAAAAACCCAGCATCAAAAATAACAAAATCATGACTTAAAAGTATCTTTTTAAAAAACACCGTCTAAAATCTACAATGTATAAACAAAATAACAAAATATTTTCAGATTTCAAAATTCCACAATTTCAATCCCCATCACAAATAAGGGAACATGCAAGAGAGGTAAAGTTAGGAGAATATTAGGAAAAGAAATTGATACCTTTGCTTTGATGAAAGTAGAAACTCTAGATTGAAGAAAGATTCCACTTCATCTCTGCAGAGAAGGAAATTGAATGTTTTACATCCAAAAGAATTTCGAATTCCTTAACCTTAATTTCTGAAAATATTTAATAAAATAGTAACATATCAAAATTTTGAATTCCTTAGCCCTAATTTTTGGAACCAAACCCAACTGTAATTGTAAAAGTTTGAAACATATAACAAATCTAATTTGTGGGGGAAAAGTCGAAGAATGAATACTAACCCCATTCGAGGCGTTGTTAATAGGCAGAGGAAACTCATCTTCCTTCTTCTGAATCAAGATAGTGAAGTCTAATTTTCGTTTTAGCATAACTGGACTGAAAATTTTTGAGAGGAAGAGATTTTTTTTTCTTAATTGCAAACTATGGATATACATCAATCGAAGTTTTTGATTTCCTTAATCACAAAGTAGAGTGAAAGATATTGAAAGGAATTTGAATGGATTTATTATTATTATTATTATTATTATCAGACCGAAGAGGTTTTTTTTTTTATCAAACCAAATGAAGGTTTTTTTTTTTTTTTTTTAGGAACGATCGAACGAAGGTTTAGTGAATAGTGATAGGAGAGAGGCCAATGGTTTTTTTTTAAGCATACAGTTTTGTAATTAAATAGTGTGATTAAAGCAGGTTAAGCGGTGTGATTGTGTTGTACGGTTGTTAGAATTTTAAGAAAGTATTTTTTCCTACATGGCAACACCGCCTTAATTGCAGAAAAAAGTTTATGTTATATATATATATATATATATAAAAACCGAAGCCTCTAAAACTCCCACAATTTTTCACGTCAGAACAATATTAAAAAAAAAACATAAGAAAACTTTTCTAAAACTCGAACCCGATGCTCTGCCTTCTCTTTCACGATGCTCTACCCTTTCTTTCACCAAAACTCTTTCATGATGCTCTGCCTTTTCTTTCACCACAATGCACGCCCTGCCTTCCTCTACCAGCTCCTCCTCGATCAAACCCACGACAAACCAAGACACCATACCCACAGATTCCTCAATCAAAATCCACCATACCCACTATACCCAGAAACCAACAGACATCTTCTTCCTTAGAATAGAGACAAAAAAAAAAAATGAGATTAAGAGAGAATCATCGGAGTGTCAAACTATCATCCACCAGCAAGCCAGTCGCTCACCAACATTAAGCCACCTAAACCGCTACCGGTAATATATATATATATATATATATATTCTAAATTTGGTACTCTTTTTTTTCTCCCAAAATACTCGATGCCTTCCACTCTCTTTTTAGATTCTTTCATGCAACCATCTTCTTCCCTGAAAATCAAAACCCTCTCCTTTGCCAAAATCAAAACCCAAAAACCCAAAACTCAGATGCCGCTAGTGTCGTCGAGGAAGCTATAAGCAATCCAAAAACTCTAACGCAGCCTCTGAAGCAAGTTTTGGGTATTACTTGAGATTTTTTTTTAATTTATTTAACCATTCATGGTTGGTAGTGTTGGAGAATTGGAATTATTAGGATAAGAGGAAAGGAGGATGTTATAACCCTAAAAATCAAAAAAAAAAAAATTTTGTGGGTATTGTTGCATATTACTATATAACTGAAATATTTTTGTTTTTGTGGGAATTTTATTTTTGTTTTGAAGGTTGGGGTTGGTTACTATAGCTGTTTGAGATTTCTAACAGGAGTTTGATAGTATGCCTAGGAGAGCTATACTCTCAGGTGTTTGCTCTCTGTTAGTGTTGGCAGTAATAGTTTTAATTACATGCATTTTTTGTTCATGGAATCTTTTAACCTCATAACCAATCTTTATACATGCATTGTACTTCTTTTAACCTCATAACCTCATAACCTCATAAAATGAAGTACAGTTCTCTTGATTAAAACATAGCGATTATTTACTTTTTTGTTGATGGGTTGGTTTGATTTTCTTTAAACTTTGTATCACATGTTGATATTGGTAACATAAATGTTGTTAGGACATATGTGAATCATGTTAGAAATATATGTCAATATAGAATTGGCTAATCCTTTGATAAAATGCACTTTACTTGTAATTGGGTTGATCTAGGATGTGTTTAATGCTTCAAGGAACAACGTTTGAATCATGTTATGAACATATGTCAATATAGAATTGGCTAATCCTTTGACAAAACGCACTTTACTTGTAATTGGGTAGATCTAGAATGTGTTTAATGCTTCAAGGAACAAGATTTCAAGTTCAAGTGTTAAAGCCATGCAAGTCTGTCCAAGAATCAAGTGAAGAAGTGCTGGGTTTTAAAACTTGACAACTAGTATCTATCAAGATTTAAAAGGCTGTTTAAGCCCAATGCTTGACAGCTACTCGATAGATAAGGTATCTATCAAGATTTAAGAAAATCAAATTTTCAGTTCTAATTTTTCATCCAATCCGTGTATAGATGTTTGGGCTTTCTTTTCTCACAACGCTAAACATATATAAGGATTGTTTTAAAGGCCGTCACAGTTGATGCACCTCAATGAAAAAGTTTTTCACAAGAATATTACGAACCAGAGACATGTGCCTTAGTTCATCTTTCTCTTCAAGAAGCTGTTGTGTTTGTACACCGTAGGGTTTTGTAACCAATGAGCTTCGTGATCTTCATCGTGTGGATGAACTAAAGAACTTTGTGATAGGCCAAGAATGTATTGACCTCTTGTGTGATAAATTAATTGATTAATTAGCCAAGTTTATCAATTAATCAAATTAACATGCAAGATGCGTGATAGCATAAACAAATCACCAATTAAACTAAGTATGCAGCTGAAAAATAAATTGACACGGTGATTTGTTTATGAATGAGGAAAACCTTCAAGGCAAAAATCCCACCGAGTGATTTTAAGGTCACTACTCCCAAAAATTCACTATTATCAAAACAAGCGGTTACAAGTAAAGGAATCCCAATACCTTATACCAACCTACAGTTGAACCCTTACCCCAATACCCAATTGGACTTGCTCTGTAGTGACAATCTCTTCTTTTCAATGCACGGCTCCCAGTACGTGAGTAACCAATTGCGCAGATCCCAGTATGCGACTTGATCACCAACTTAAGAAGGATGTTGGCTGCAAAGTTCTTCTTTTCATCACATGATGAAGATCATGAAGTTGCTTAGTCACAAAACTCTACGGTGTGCAAACACAGTAGCTTCTTCAAGAGAAAGATGAACTAAGGTGAATGTTGTCTCCGGTCACAATTTGCATAAACTTGGGCAACTGTGTAACCTATGACGACCCTTAAAACAATCCTATGTCTAGGGTTGTGAGAAAAGAAAGCCCAAGCATACATTCACGGATTGGATGAAAATCAGCTCTAAAAAACTGAACTTCATAAACCTCAATAGATAGCCATCTATCGAGCTAGCTGTCAAGCTTTAATGAACAACACTTTCTTCACTTGATTCTTGGATAGACTTGCATGGTTTTAACACTTGAACTTGAAACCTTGTTTCTTGAAGCATTAAACACATCCTAGATCTACCCAATTACAAGTAAAATGTGTTTTGTCAAAAGATTAGTTATTTACATAAAATAGCGACATATGTTCCTAACATTGAATCACATATGTCCTAACACTTTGCAGCCAATATCCTTCTCAAGTTGGTGTGTAAGCCGCATATTGGGATCCGCACATCAAATTGGTTAGTCACATACTGGGACCGTGCATTGAAAGGAAAGATTGTCACTATAGAGCAAGTCCAATTGGGTATTGGGGTAAGGGTTCAACTGTAGGTTGGTATAAGGTACTGAGATTCCTTTACTTGTAACCGCTTGTTGTGATAATAGTGAATTCTCAGAAGTAGTGGTCTTAAAATCACCCGGTGGGGTTTTTGCCTTGTAGATTTTCCCCATTCGTAAACAAATCACTGTGTCAATTTATTTTCCGCTGCATATTAACTTAGTTGGTGATTTGTTTGTGCTATCACGCTTATTGCATGCAAATTGAATTAATTAATTAACTTGGCTAGTGTCTTGAACTGAGTAGAATTTATTTAATTAAGCAACCTACTTATTTTAAGATAAGTGTTAATGTAATTGAAAAGTTCCACTTATTAAGCCAAGAGCAGTAGCTTTTGTATTTAATTTTTTTAAAGATTTAGTGTGGAGCATTTCAGTTAAAAAGAAGCTTGGATCTGCCACAAGCCAAAATATATAATAATACATTAATAAAAATTTTTGGCTAAAAGAAGCTTTTGTGTTTTGATTTTCTTAATTGTAAAAATTGGCTCTATCATAACTAAACGAGCATATCTTATAAAAAATTGATGACATTTGATTGAATCTTCTTTGTTCATGAAGGTAGTAAATAATGAACTTTTTCTGTGATCATGAAGAACCAAGTAAGGGTTTCCACCAAGTATATAAAATTGGTTAACTCTAACAAACTTTAGCAATTTGGGAAAACCTTTTAACATTTTTTGCAGTTATAAATAAACAGTACAAAGATGTGAACATGAATTCGAAATTCAATTAATTTGTATTGATATTGTTCTTGAATTACAAAGTTAGAATTCAATCTACGTTGGTAAAATTACCATCAAAGTTTGAAAATTTGACTTTTCATTGTAATGTGGTTCATCCGTTTGATTTTTAAATAGTTTTTGTGTTTGTATTTGTGATTAAAATGAGTCTGGATGCTACAATGGGTCATGAGCCATACTCACAACCTATCCAAGCATCAACAATAGCAACAATGCCAACGACACCAAGGTACTCTAAAGTCTCTATCCCTGACTTGGCTATTTTTTTAAAATACTTTTGCAATCACTTTGGTCCTGCACATCTACTTCTCTATTTAGTAACCAAATTTGATTCTATTTGTGGAGCTAAATTTCAGTTTCTTTGTTATTTGTATATATTAGCATATATTATATCTTGATGTTGTTTAGTCATTTAATCTTCAATCATAATTGCAAATTGTTTATGAAATCCTTGATTTGAAAGGAATTGTCTTAGAGTGGTTTGTAAGTAGATTTTAATACGATAGAAAAATAAAGTCAAATTTCCATTTTAAATGTTGGGTATGATTAGGCGCACATCAATCAATCATTAGAATGTAAAAGGAAGTTAGAGGAATTGTAATATAAATGCACAGACCCAAAAGATAGTTGAAGAGGATTGCATAATCTGATGATGGTGGTGGCAACAATGTTCCCTCATCAAGTAGTTTTTCCATCTTATTATTGCAATTTTTTATTGAAAGCACTTTTTTTTTTCTTTAGTTTCAAAATCTCAATTGATGTTTCAATGTTTTATATAATTCTATGGTTTGAAAAATACTTCTTTGATGATTATTAAAAAAAAAAAAGATTAGTGGTGCTGGCATTGTAGAATTCAATAAGTCATGGATTATAGAGCGCCTCTATGCACAAATTTACTAATCTATTGTTTGGTTTGTTATCCACTCATCCAATAACACCCTTGATATCCCTGCTTCAGGAGGTACCAAACAATGCAAAAAAGCTTGACGAGCTAAAACTTTGAAAGTTGCTTCATTCGGCTCTCTTCAAATATTATAATTATTTGCTGGTGATATTTTCACTTTATGGTGTTTTTAAAACTAGATTGCTTTTGAAGCAAATTGTATCTATGTTAATGGTGTATATACTGAGAATTTTAATACTGATGGTATGGAAGATTTATATAAAATCATGACTCTAAGTTTTGTTTAGGGATGCAAAAGTAGGAAATGAAAATTATGGGGTTCTTCTTTGTAGACAACAATCTGTTCCTGAAGTGAGAAGCCAACATTTCATTGGAAACCAGGTAGTACCATCCTCATAAAAGTATTCATCAGACTTCTTAATTCAACCATAGAACCCTTAAGTATCCCATCCTCAAATGTTTTCCCTTCTCTTGAGATGCTATATAAAATGTCTCAAAAATCTGCACTGCACACAAATAACATTTTGTAAACCAATTTTCTGTTTTGTATGTCAAGTTTTATAAAAGGAACCATGTGAGTTTGTTTGTGTTGGTTGAAAATTTTTTATTTTTTAGAGATAGTGAGTGATTTCGTTTCGTTCATCAACTGATTAGTACCAAACTATTTCTTAGAAACTTTGCCACAACAATATATTAGTAAAAAATTTGTAGCTTATTCCTCTCTTTATCTGTTTGCATTGATTGAAAATTTTTGGAATTTTTAGCATAAAATTTTAAGAACACATTAGAATTTCAATCTCTATCTCTCTGCTTCTAATTTTTAGATTCTCCTTCCCAGCCTCAATAATAGACTGTTCTTTTTCGGTAATTGGGTGAGATTACCTGCAAATCTAAATTAGGTTTATAATTTTTCCTATTCTTTTTCCTTTTAAAAAACAATTCGATGAATTCAAAGATGTTGATCAAGTGTATTGTGATGGTTGTAATGTTTGAGTGCATGCTGAGTGTGAGAATATTTTCAACAAGCTTTTCAAGGTGTGCTTAATACACTTGATTTATGAAGTGTGATGTCAATTTCTGTTCTTGTCATATGTGTTTACTCACTGACTTGTGTATGGTTTAAAGTATCTAGAGAATGTAGATTACTATTGTGCAGATTGTAAAGCAAAGTCTAATTATGAGTTATTAGCTTCAGAAAAATGCCAGCCAAATGTGAAGTATGTCTGTCCTATTTGTGTGTGTGTGTGTGTGTGTGTGTGTGTGTGTGTGTGTGTGTGTGTGCAATTCATTTCCCTCCAGTTGATTTTTGGGGCAATTGTATATTTGACTTTATAGACTAAGGAGTTTACCATTAGGTTTTAAGCCAAATTTTGTGACAATTTTCGAAATAGATCTTTAGAAAATAGTGGACAAAATGCTTTACCAGAGAAGGTAGTTGTGGTGTGCAATGGCATGGAAAGAACATATATTCCAAACCTTCATATGTAAGCCTTGAACTCATTTCTAAATATTACATCTACATTGACATATATTTCTTTAATATTCTTATAGGACCTTTATGCAATCCTTTCTCACCACCACATTCATTCTTATGCAATCCTTACAGCAACTTTCTATTTGTTTTGTTGAAGACTCATTAAGATGCTTCTTTATTATTTCATTTTCCCCCTATCTTAGAGTTATGTGCAAGTACAGTTCATGTTGGTCAAAGAAGTATACACTTAGAAGATCAAATTCTACCTAAATTGTTATTAGGAATTTTCAGTTTCTGGGTTTCGTTACTTTTTATTTTTCAATTAGGTAGCACTCTCCATATCTATGTAAAGAGGTCATTTTTTTAAGCCTTTATGTTTTACATCTAATAAAAAGATAATGAGTGAAGTTGTAGTCATGTGCATAACCAAGTTTGTAACCAAACTTTATACTTATTTTTTTCCATATATTTTATTATGATGTCATATGTATAATTCGTCTTTTCGAACCAAAGTCAAGACTGAAATGTTTCCTATTTCAACTTTGAATAAGGACGTGAAAAGTTGAATTTTTTTTTTTTTTCCTGGTGGCTAGGAAAAGTTTTGATTCATATTATAGTTCCTAGTGGATAGACTGAATAGAATAAAGTATCTAGGTTGAATTTCAAATTTATCTATTCTCAACTCCAATATTGGGACAAACATTTGAAATTAAAGGGTGGGGGGCAAATATATCTCTTGGTACTAGGACTGTTGAAATTTTGAGCTCTCTTGGTACTAAAACAATTGAACAAGGACTATTGAAGTTTTAGAGCTCTCTAGCTAAACTGTTGAAATTTTATAGCTCTCTTGGTAATAAAACAATAGTATGTATGACTGCTGATAGGCCTAACGAACCTCCTTGCCCAGACGAACCCATCACGCACCATTGTCCACTCCTTCATCTCATGGACGAAGTAAGGTAAGTCATTAAGAAGAGAATTCAATATCTCGGATAGTTACAAACTAGTTGTCAGACCATTGAAAGCTCATCAATACCCACATTAATGAGCCTAGAGGTATTACAAAAGCAGCACTAAAGCCACAACAACTAGAAGCAAGGGAGATGTATATAAACACCTTTCAGAACCAAACAAGGTACATATATTCTTTCATATGCACACATGTTGTAGCTCTAATACTCCTAATTCTCATAAATCTCTTTTGGCCTTCACTCGCTGACTTTATCATTGGAGACTCCGTGGCCAACACCACACCGGTAACCATCCAAAGAGAATCCCTTTCACGACCTTGCAGGTATAGGGACGACGTTCAGGTTGACCCACCTAGACGAATCTACTCAACTGACAATTATAGCATCATCAGTTTGGCGTCGTCTGTGGGGACGACATTTTTGTACTTAAGTTTAAGTGCGTAGTTACATCCAACTCTAGAGTCCAGATGGAGTCCAACACCCCCTAAGATTTTGTTGCTTTAGCCCTGCAAATCCAAACACTCACGGCCAGCATAGAGGAGCTTACGAGACAGAATCAAGAGATGAGGTTGCAGCTTCAACAAGAAGACAATCGTTTTGGGACCAACCGAGATGACGATGGAGATAGCCACAAAAGAAACAACCTCTGACGACCTACTACTCCAGAGGGAGCAAACTCAGACCTCCTCAAAGAAATGAGAAAAGAGATGGATGAGTTGAGAAGTGCAATAGGGGAAAAAAAAAACATATTGGAGCTTAGACAGGATGGTCAGAAGGACGGACTCGCCCTTCACAGCAACAGTTCTGGAGTGCCTGATGCCTTCAAAGTTTTGTCTAACTCGAGTCGTTCGACGGTCTGAAGGACCCTTTGGACCACCTCAACACCTTCAAGACAACTCTAGGCCTTCAACAGCCCCCTGACGAGATATTGTGCCATTCCATCCCCACCACTCTCAAATGAGCAGCACAAGAGTGGTTCACCAAGCTACCAACGTCATCCATCGACAACTTCAAGAAATTGGGAAACTCCTTCTTACGCCATTTCGTTGATGGACAACACCCGAAAAGGCCAACAAACCACCTGTTCATCGTTAGGTGAAGGGAGAAGGAGACCCTGAAGTCATATGTGAAGTGTTTCACCAGGGAGACCTTAGAAGTAGATGAAGCAGATTACAAAGTACAGCTAACAACTTTCAAGGCCGGGTTAAAATCTAGAGAGTTCGTGGTCACACTTGCAAAGAGCCCTCTTCAGACGATGGTGAAAATGCTTCTGAAAGCCCAGAAGTACATGAACACTGAAGATGCCCTGGCAGCAATCAGAGATGGAGAGACGCCCAGGGAAAAGACTGAAGAGGACGAAAAAGGGAAAGAGGAGATCAATAGGGCACTGACGGGAACAAGCGGAGAGACGATAAAACTCCTCGGACGGTAAAATTTAAACCTCTAGTTATGCCCATTGACAAAATTTTGACGCAAATTAAGGACAAGCATTATCTCAAATGGCCAAGGCCGTTGCACTCGTCACCCAATGTGCGCGACAAGAAGAAGTACTGTCATTTTCACAAGGATCACGGCCACTATACAGAAGATTGCAGAGACCTGAAGGAGCAGATAGAAGAGCTTATTCGAAAAGGGAAGTTGCAAAATTTTGTGAAGAAGGGGAACTCCAGCAGATCCAAAGGTAATAATAAGGATAAGCACGAAGCCACTCTGTGGGACGAGGACCACACATCCCATTGTCCACAGAGCACAATAGGGGAGATAAAGACGATCACAGGAGGACCATCCACAAAAGGGTCATTTAGATCTCTCAAGAAGTCACAACAAAGGCAAACAGCATTCGCAGGATAACACACCTAAAACAAAGAAGGACGGACAGGGACATCCTGTTTTTTTTTTAAGATGCCAGAGGGGTGAAGCAGCCGCATAACGACCCCCTGGTTATAATGCTCATGATAGAAGGGTTCAACACTAGGAGAATCCTCGTAGACAATGGTAGCTCCGCAGACATCATCTACCTCTCCGCTTTTCAATAGCTAAAGGTGAATCCCGAGAGATTGCGGCCTTTCAAGTCCCCCCTTATCAGCTTCAGTGGAGATAGAGTGTACCCTAAAGGCATCGTGACACTGACGGTCACAGTGGGATCTTACCCACGACAATTGACCCGTCAACTTGACTTCCTAGTGATAGATTGTCCTTCCTCGTACAATGTAATAATTGGAAGGCCTACACTCAACCACTGGAAGGCAGCCACTTCCACCTATTGCCTGAAGGTGAAGTTCCCAACAGAAAATGGTGTGGGCGAAGTCAAGGGAGATCAAGTATTGGCTAGGGAATGCTACTAGGCAGTATTAGCCACAAAGGAGAATCATACGTGGATGATTGTGGAGAAAGAGGAAGAAAAGGTGGAAGCCCTGAAGACCATGGAACAAGTAGACGGGGAACCAACGAAGACAACCCGGGTAGGGACAACCCTAAGCACAAAGATGAAGAAGAAACTAGTCTAATTCCTTAAGGACAACTTGGACATTTTCGCGTGGAGTCACAAGGATATGCTCAGCATATCCATAGAGGTCATACAACACAAGCTAAATGTAGATCCCAAGAAAAAGCCCGTCTAACAAAGACAATGAGTTTTTGCTCTAGAACAAAACCATGCAATCGTGGACGAGGTAAACAAACTGCTGGCAGCAAACTTCATTCGTGAGGTCTACTACTCGGACTGGCTGGCCTACGTCATCCTGGTTTAGAAGGCGAATGGGAAGTGAAGGATATGCATAGACTTCACGGACCTAAACAAGGCTTGCCCGAAGGACAGCTTCCCTCTGCGAAGGAAAGATCAGCTGGTGGATTCTGCTGCAGGACACAAGCTCTTTACCTTCATGGACACATTCTTGGGATACAACCAAATAAAAATGTCCTCAGAAGACCTAGAGAACACCGCCTTCATCACAAGCCAAGGGCTCTACTACTACAAGGTAATGCCCTTCGGACTGAAAAACATAGGAGCAACCTACTAGAGGTTAAAAAACAAGATGTTCAGTAAACAAATCGGGAGGAACATGGAAGTATATGTAGATGACATGCTCGTCTAGAGTAAGGAAGAGTCTACACACCTGGACGACCTCGAAGAGACATTCGCCACTCTCAGGCAATAGCCGATGAAGTTGAACCCCAACAAGTGTGCCTTTGGGGTAGCATCTGGGAAATTCTTAGGGTTCATGGTGTCCCAAAGAGGGATAGAAGCAAACCCGAAAAAGGTGCGAGCTATACTAGAGATGACATCACCTAAGACGGTGAAGGAAGTCCAGAGACCAACATGAAGGATAGCAGCACTCAACAGGTTCATCTCTAAAGCAAAGAAGAAGTGCTGCCCTTCTTCAAAACACTGAAGCAAGCCTTCACCTAGACGGAAGAGTGCGAAAAAGCCTTCCAGGAGCTTAAACACTACTTAAGCAATCCACCCCTCCTAAGCCAGTCAAAAGAAAGGGAAGACCTGTATTTATACTTAGCAGTGTCGGCTACAACTATGAGTGTAGCCTTGATTTGAGAAGAAGACGAAGCATAACTCCTGGTCTATTATGTTTGTCAAGCCTTCCAAGGAGCTAAAACAAAGTACCCAAGGATCGAGAAAATCGTGTTTGCCCTGATCGTAGCTTCACGAAAGCTATGCCCCTACTTCCAGGAGAATCCTATCCTAGTGATGACGGATCAACTTATAAGGAAGTCAAATGAACAAGCCCGAGGTTGCAGGAAGAATGGTCCAATAGGCAATCGAACTTAGCCAGTTCGACATTGAATACCACCCTAGAAAAACTTTCAAAGCGTAGGCACTAGCAAATTTTATCGCCGAGTTCACGACCCCAGACGAGAATGGGGCACTAGACGAAGCAGAGAGATGGACGATCCAAACTGACGGGTCCTCAGCCCAAAAGAGGGGTGGAGTAAGGGTTATCATCATTATCCCAGAAGGAGAGATGTTCAAGTATGGAGTTCAACTGACGTTCCCTACCACCAACAACGAAGATGAATACAAGGCAATACTGACGGAAGTAAGGGTCAGAAAGGCGTTGGACGCTAAAAACCTGCTTCTCCAGAGTGATTCAAAGCTAGTCGTGGGACAAATAAAGGAAGAGTATGAGGCAAAGGAGGAGAGGATGCAAAATTACTTGAGGCTGACGAGGCATTTGGCCCATGAATTTGATCGAGTAGAGTTCATACAGGTCCCTAGAAGCCAGAATATGGAGGTAGACGAGATAATGAAGCTGGCGTCGTCAGAAGCAAGATCGACAAGCACAAATCTAAAGATGGAAATCCAGAAGCGTCCCAGCATCGAAGAGATCCACACCTTCGCTATTCATGGTGAAAGCGGCTGGATGACCCTGATTCTATCCTTCCTCTAAGATGGACGACTTCCACAGGACATCAAGGAAGCCAGGAAAGTCAGGAAAAGAGCAGACAGGTTCACTATCATGAACGATGCCCTATACAAAAGAGGCTTCTTCATGCCCTACTTGAAGTGCATCGACGAGAGTGAGGCCAAGTACATTCTGGAGGAGATCCATGAAGGATTCCGCGGAGACCATGTAGGCCTGAGATCCCTAGTAAGTAAAATCATCAGAACAAGTTACTTCTGGCCTACTATGTAGAAGGATGCAAGAGAGTTCGTCAAGAGATGGGACAAGTGTCAGAGGTTTGGAAATGTCTAGCATATCCTAGCAGAGAAGCTGACGCCAATAACCTCCCCATGGCCATTTGCTTAGTGGGGAATTGACATCGTAGGCCCACTACCCCAAGGTAAGAGACAGGTAAAGTTTTTACTGGTCACGATTGATTACTTTACAAAGTGGGTTGAAGCAGAAGCACTACCAACTATCATGGAGGCAAAAATCCAGAACTTTGTGTGGAAGAACGTAGTCTGCAAATTCGGGATACCACAAACAATCATATCGGATAACGGACGACAGTTTGACAACCAAGACTTCAGAGACTTTTGCTCGGGATTGGGGATCAAGAACCAATTCTCATCTCCAGGTTACCCACAGGCCAACGGATAAATGGAAGTGACGAACCGGACGCTACTCAAGATCATCAAAGCTTGGTTAGAGAAAGGAAAAGGTGTTTGGCCAGAAGAATTGCCTAATGTCCTGTAGGCATACAGAACTACAGCAAGAACCCCGATAGGAGAGACTCCCTTCAGGTTCACCTATGGCACCAAGGCAGTAATCCTAGTCGAAGTAGGAGTCGAGTCACCAGCATGAGAAGAGAAGTCTTTAGTGAAGATAGCAATGATGATCAGCTAAGAGTCAACCTGGATTTCCTGGATGAAGTAAGAAACGGAGCATCCCAAAAGATGATGAAGTACCAGCAGAAGATGGCCGAGTACTACAACAAGAGAGTGAAGCTTAGACGACTCAATATAGGAGACCTCTTCCTACGCAAAGTCACATCAGCCACTAAGGATCCAACCCAAGGGAAGCTTGGTCCAACCTGGGAAGGACCCTACAAGGTCATCCACTACTAAAGACAAGGCAGATATCACTTAGAAACGATGGACGAAAAGAAACTACCACGACCGTGGAATATTATGCACTTGAAGAAGTACCATCAATAAATGTAACAGACGATTGTATTCACGTTTGAAATCAAGCAATAAAAGTTGTTAGGTTCTAAAAGTTTAGAACAATTGGCAAATTGTGAGCACACAAGAACATACAAGCTGCAGAAAGAAGATTTCAGAAAAACAGGCTCGACCGATCGAGAATCGTATCTGCAGAATTTTAAGTTGGCCCAAACAGCAGTTCTAGCCCATTAAGGATTAGGGTTTCAGATCTACTTCTCCCACTATATAAAGGAAACCCTAAGCATGTTTTTACAAAGCTTTTTAGAGAGAAAAGAGTGTGCCTCTTTTGTATTTAGGGTTTTCTTCCTAAAATCTCTTTTATAACTTCTACCGGTGTTGTTCCTTGAAGAATCTCAAGATCCGGTATTGCTGAAGTTGCTGCCTTCTCTAGTCATCAAAGGTGCTGATGATCTAAACCTTCAAGGGTGGTCTTGCAGTCACAAACAAGAGAGTTTGTGTTGCTAAACCTTTGAGTGGGATCTCAAAGTCACAAACGGTGGTGTTTGTGTTTTGCAAAGGTCAAGGAAAGAAGGAGTCCGTGGATCTCAGAGCTATCATGGGGTCGTGGTAGTAAGTTTCCTACACTTGGGTAGCAATAGGATGTTAGTGGTCTAAGTCGCTATTGTGTAAACTTCAATTCTTTCTAGTGGATTTGCTATTTTACCTTGAGGATAGCTAGCTTAAATCCTCCCCAGGTTTTTACCGGTTTGGTTTTCCTGGGTCATCATATCTTTGTGTTCTTTATTTTTCCACTGCTTTACTTGATATGATTGTTTTGTTTTAACCTAGATCTGAATAATAAACCTAAGTATTTACTTGGTTAATTAATTAGGTTAAACAATCTAAGTTTACAGGGGTCTAAACGAACTTACAAAAGTACTATTCAGCCAACATTCCAATGTACTATATGCAAGGGGAGAGTTTAAATGAAAAATGGCTAAGTTATAAGATTCTACATGACAGATGTAAATTGTTGACGAAACCAAATGACAAGATTCCTTAACTGACGAAGCCAAATGACAATATTTCTTAACTGGATGTAAGTCACCTAAAAAATGGCTAAGTAATAAGATTCCGCCTAGACAAATGTAAATCACTAACAAAGCCAAATGACAAGATTCCTTAACTGGATGTAAGTTACCTAAAAAATGGCTAAGTGATAAGATTCTACCTAGACAGATGTAAATCGTTGACAAAGCCAAATGACAAGATTCCTTAACTGAATGTAAGTCACCTAAAAAATGGCTAAGTGACAAGATTCCGCCTAGATGGATGTAAGTAACTGACGAAGTCTAAATGGCCAAACTCCTAATCACGATACGAGTCATCAAAAACCGACTAAGTACCCACGGACGAGAATAAACAGAAAAAGATTCTGGCAAAAGAACAAGTCACATGTAGGCCAAAAATATTAAACATAACAAAGAACGAACCAACAAAGATATGAAAAGAAACGATAGCATAAATATATCTTGTCTATAAACAGGAATCAAAAGCCCAAAAAACACTAGGCAAGGAGCATTATTCTGGAAGTAAAATAAAAATCCCAAAAACATACTAAGCACCCAAAAAAAAAAACTGAATATTTGCACTGGATAAATTCAAGCTTCAGCCTCTTCACCACCAGCTTGAGTAGGCTCTGAAGCAGTTTCCTCAGGAGCAACAGCAGCAGATTGGAAGCCTCGTCCGCTGCCATCTCCTTGTCCACCACCTCCAAATCTAGGTTTTCAAGGTCCACACCAGTGGGGTGCTTGACGAGGTACCGCTGCAAGAGCTCGAACCCTTTGTAGTACAAACTGAAGAGCACAGTATTGTGTTCATCAGTCTGTTGAAAGGTTTCAACAAACTTGGCAGCAATAGTCTTCACTTTCTCTTTTACAGCCTGGATCTGTTCATCCTTCTCCAGGGTCAGCTGACTCTCGGCCCTCAAGTCGCCAGACAGGACCTTCGCCTTTTCTTTAGCAGTGTTGGCCTCGTCCACGGCAAAGATAAGGTCCTTCATCAGCTTCGAATTCTCCGCCTCTAGAACCTCCACCTTGGACCCCACGGACGTGGCCTTTGCCTCCTAGCTTAAGTACTCTGAGGTAATGTGAATGGTTTCCCCCAATACCTGAAAAGAAGATCCAACTTTCAGAACAATGCAAAAGAAGAGAAAGGGAAAGGTAAAATTGCACAAGTACATTACCTAGACGAGCTTGTGGATATGACGACCCACGATCTCGTTAGAAGGCACGCCAGAGAGGACCTTGATGTTAGGATATGTGCCCTTAAATCCTATTGTATGATGCTATGTATAATATTATGTATGACATTATTTGAGAAATGATGTATGACTTAATATTATGTTTAATAAAGTTGTTTTATTCTTATCTAAAATAATGGTAACATGAATATTCGAACATTATCAAATAGTCCATGAGATGCATAGTATGTGATTTATGTGATTTAGTCATAGAAGATATAGATCACAAGTTCTTTGTAAACTCAGAATTTTGGTTCGTAGTCGGTGATGAAATTGGGCATTTCATCTGCGAAGACTATAACATATTAACTACGATGATTTGTCTTGATCATGGAAGTGATGACTTCTAGTTAATATGTTGATATGTTTTAAGAGTTAAGACATATTGAACTGGACCGCTGTGAGATTTATTATTCTCCTAACGACTGTCAATTGAATAATAAATCTCACGACTTGTATTCACATGAACTCTTAATCCTGAGAGAATAATGGACCTGATCATGAAATGTAGGTTGCTTTGATATATCAGGAGTAAGATTTAAAGTAACGGTCAAAACCTCAGTATGTTGGGCAGCCACACTTAGTGTTGATGGAACATATATTCTCAAGATGGAATTCATAGTCTCTTAACGAAGATATAAAATGTTCCCTTGAGATAAGTTTAATGGGTACAGTTATTCAGAGAGTTAGGCCTAACCACTTTAGTAAGACTAAAGTATATATTTATGAAATTGGATTTCATAAATATATGGTGAATAACTCAAAAGGATTAAACCGGGTACTCAAGGATTAAGATGTAGTAATTTACAAAGTGGCAGTTTATATTCATGACTTTGTATTACTACAAATATTTTATGAAGGGGTTGCATGTATAATAAAGTCTTGGGATATAATTTATTAATGAGGCCTAGAGTGCAATTATATTTATATAGTGGTATTAAATATAATTAATGGTAATTTTGGACTTGTCAAGAGTTGACAGAAAAGCCCAAGGCCCATTGGAGCTAGTGTCTTATTTGTTCCCTTTTGGTCCCACTCCAAGCCACACACTAAAGCCCAATTGGGAAGGCCCAAAAGGCTAGCCCAATTAGATAATCAGTTATGTGGAGAGAAACATACAGAATTTTATATAGAATAAAATGGTTTGTATGTTTTATCATAATTATGGTAATGAAATAAGGAAGAGAGAAACTCTTTCATATTCTCTCTAGAAACAAAGAACTGATTGAGAGACCACACATCTTGGGCATCAAGTGGAATTGGAGTGAAGATTGAAAGTATTCCCGAGTTCTTCTTCATTCGGTTTTGAATTTCACCGCATCAAGGTACACTCTCTTGTTCTTATATTCTGAAACTTACATAGTGCATGTTATCGATTGCGAATGAAGTAGATCCGTTTATTTTCCGCTGCGTATGTTTTGTATGCGATACAAACATGATGATTTCCCAACACTTGAGCTCTTTAGTGGTGAAGGCATCTTATGCCCTCGTCAACGCAAGGCCAGCGTCGTCCCAAATGCTGGACAAGCGAGAGTCGGCCTTTTCTTTTCCCTTGTTAGCCATGCGCTGCTTTTTCGAGCATGGGGTGATCTCTTCCACCAAGGTGGCCGGGGAAGCGGTCCTCGTCGCTTTAGGGACGAAAGTAACCGAAGTGACTCTGGAGTCCCCTTCTCCACTACGTGCACCACCCTCTTCCTGAGGTTAGAGAGAGGCACGTTCTTCTTAGCCCTCATCTTGGTGTACATCTCTGCGGAAGAAAAAAAAAAAGAAAAAAGACAGAAGGAAGAAAATTAAAGTCAGTGACGAACAAAGTGGACACTTATTCTTCTCTTCAATCTCAATGGCATGCAAGACATAGAGGGCAGGCTCTGGGCCCAAGCAGTGACAAGCTAAGGTTCTTTGATCAACCATGTCATTGAAGTCATCAATCATCTTGGCGTACTCAGTAGCTACTTCTACGCGCCTCCTGTACTTGCTCTTAAGCTTTAGACGCTTCTTAACTGCGCAGACACAACAAACAGAAAGGTTAGTGACGATTAAAAAATAGAAAGAAAAAGAAGAAAAAAGAAGGAAGGACTTGCAGAAGGACAATGAACCTAGACTCGGGGCCCTCCAACAACAAAGCAACCTAGGAATGTCACCCCAGATTTCATCAGAATGAGTCTCCTAGTCGTCCCCAGACACGAAAAAGAACCTCGATTTCCAATATCTGAAGGATGAGGGCAAATCGGTGATGATCCTAGCCTTCCTAACCCAAGGCACAAGCTCGTAGTATCCATACTCTTTTGACTCCTTTAGACGATACAGGTATGTGAACTCGTCCACCCTAATCATGTCTCCTTCAGTGATGGCCAGCCATCTCTCCATACAGTTGATTACAATCCCTAAACCTAGAAAGGGTTTCAGCGTCCAGGCCACATACCTCCCCAAGGGCAGAGAAAGCTCTGAGTTTTCTTAGGTCAGAAGCTATGGTATCTTCCTCCATCTCAACATGGTCATCACTAAATGACAACCTCGTTTCTAACTTGCTAGATCTAACCTCCGACATAATCCTCCGTTCACCCACTATTCCCTCAAACCAGTCCACTGACTCATGGAGTACAGGAAGTAAATCAGCCAACACTAGACTTAACCCACTACCCCCAAACACAAAATTTTCAATCAAAGAGCCAAAAGAACAACAAGAAGAACCTAGAAGAACAAGAAGAACAAGAAGAACCAAGCATGCAAAGAAAAAAAGAAAGGGAAGGATATAGTCTCCTAACCTCAGACCTATCTACCATGGAACCAAAAAAAAGAAGAAAGATGGAAAAACTCCAAATTCCAAAACAAGAAAAAGGAAATACTAGTACCTATAAAATCACTACGAAGAACAAAGCAAAAGAAAGGAAACCATACCTCAAAAGAACAAAAAGGGGAATGTGACAGAAAGCTCGGAGAAGAAAAATGCAGAGCACCTATGGCGCACAAGGAAGAAAGTGAGGAGGAAAGAGAAAAGAGAAGCAGCTTAAAAGAGCTGGGCATGAAAAACTGAAAACGTGTGGGAAACCCAAAAGACACACAAGTAGAGCATTAAATTCCACCAATCAGAATGTGCCACGTGGCCACAATGCGTACGGCGCTGCCACTACGCATTAAATGTGGAACAAAACCCCAAGAGTCATGTCTGAGCAAGAAACCTTTCATCTTCTGGTGGTCGTCATGACACGTAAGGACGACCACAAAACCTGGGGGGGCAGCTGATAAGCCTAACGAACCTCCTTGCCCAGACAAACCCATCAAACACCGTCGTCCACTCCTCCACCTCATAGACGAAGAAAGGTAAGTCATTAAGAAGAGAATTCAATATCTCAAACAGTTACAAACTGGATTTCAGACCGTTGAAAACTCATCAAAACCCACGTTAATGAGCCCAGAGGCGTTACAAAAGCAGCACTAAAGCCACAATAAAAGCCACAACGGCTAGAAGCAAGGGAGATTTATATAAACACCTTTCAGAACTAGACAACGTACATATATTCTTTCATATACACACATGTTGTAGCTCTGATACTCCTAATTCTCATAAATCTCATTTAGCCTCCACTCGCTGGCTTTATCATCGGAGACTCCATGGCCGGCACCACACTGGTGACCATCCAAAGAGAATCCCTTTCACGACCTTGCAGGTATAGGGACGACGTTCGTGTTGACCCACCTGGATGAATCTACTCGACTAATGATTATAACATCATCAGCCGCATTGCAACTTTGTTAAGATGGGATCATATACTTAGGTGGACGATCCTGCAAACAGCTAGACCAAAAAAGGAAAGTGTAACCAGCATAGTAGTACAATACTCCATTAATTCATGATCGTTCCCCACGGCCATGTATCCTAAAAATCTTTCGAGTCTCAACCATTATAACCAACGAACAAGTTTATACATTCCAATTATGGAAAAAAAATTTATGAGGGCAACGGTCATATAGGTTGCCCATATAAAGGTAACATCTTCCCACTTGCCAAGCTATAAGAAAAGAAAAAAAAAATTAACTCCTCACAATCTATTTTCATGTGCATTTGATTTGAGTTTAGCAACACTTTTTTACTTAGATATGTATGTTAGTATCAACACGGTGCCCTTCAATTAAAATTTTCTTCTTGAAGGTCTTGTAAAGGTTCATGTTTGGAAAGATGGCCCATTGAAAATTTTTGCATCATCACATATCATCATAATTTGATCAAGAAATGTTGCTAAGTGGAAGTAAAAAAATGTTTTTTTGTAAGAATTTTTGGAAATAGTATATATATATATATATATATATTATCTATCACTGTTTTCAATTCTTTCTAGAGAGACTTGGCTTGGCTTGGTTTCTTTAGCCCAAATATTGTTTGGTTTGGTTAATACAATCTGGCCCAAATATTGCCTAATGGTCTTAGTTAGGCCTTTGTGTGTGTAAAGTGACTAAAAGTGTCATGATGCAGGTCTCTAAAGTAAAAAAAGATTTGTGTTTGTTTAGCCTTAGCCCAATTTAACCTTGATTAACCATACACAAATCTTTTTTGACTTTAGTGCCAATGGGCTACGCATGGCCCACAAAGTTAAACCTAACAGCATGCACGACCGCTATAGTGTTATGCATTTTAAAGGACTTCGCTCATTTTCCAATTTGGAAGTACTTTATTGCATAGTTATCAGTATCGTATGATACGCGATACATATACTTTATTGCATAGTTGTCAGTATCGTAGATGCGCAATACGTATCATACAATACATATCGTATCGTGTACAAAAAGTTTCGTATCGTAAAGGCGTATCATAAATACTCATGAATCGTCTGATAAATAGGTGCGTATCATATGAATCATATTGTATCGGTAAATCGTACGTATCGTATGATACATAGACATGTGGGTTTAAAATAGGTTTTTTTGTTAAAATTTGTGATTTTATTTGATTTAAACAAGTTGTTAGACTTTGTTAACACAAAATTATTGGGAAACTTAATTGAGTCTAATGAAATAGCAAGTCCATGAGTTTTTTTCCTCCCTTCTCTTTCTCCTACAAAATTTAGACTTACTCATAACACTCACTTTCATATGTGCAAATTTATTTTCTATGCTATTAATAATGTATTAAATGAAAATATTATTATTATTATTATTATTATTATTATTATTATTATTTTGAGTCTAAAAAGCTAGAATGCCAAGAAAAAATGTAAAGAAAAAATTATTAAAAAAAAAAAAACCAAAAAAAAAAGTAAATGTTGATAATAATAAAGAAAATGTCTATGAAAAAATAATTTTGCAAGATGTTGAACATGAAGTTAACATTGATTTAGATGGAGTTGACTAGCCAAGATGACGAAAAGATATTATTATTTTAGTTCATATATCATGTATTACTTCTGAGTTTAATCAATTTGAATGTGCATGTTATAAACATAAGTTAATTTGATTTATTTAGTTAGCTTTGTTAAATTTTATTGCATAAGTAATGATTAAATTGGTCATTAGTTAAATATATTTTGAATTTATAATAAATATACCTTTTATATATGTATATCTATAATTATTTTATAATTTTATTAGGTGTTTGTGTATCTTATGATACACGATACAAAAAAATCAAAAATCAATTCGCGATACGATTCACGATTTGACCACTATGTTAATTGTTTTAAAAAATAAACGTTGGGATGAATTTAGCTTTATGAAAGAGAATATGGGTTTTAATATTTTTCCTTTTTTTTTTTTTTTTGGTATTGTTTCTATGTGCCTAATTTTGCTACCATATTCTGTTTAGTAGTTGAAAAATGTGAGTTAAAGGATATTGGGCTTAAATTGGAGTCTGGGAAGGCCCAACTAAATCTTCATATGGAGTACTTAGGCTTAAATAGTCTGAAGAAGGAGTAATTTCGAGGAATGAGTAAACTGAGGAGGGCAGAGAACTGTTGAGCCATATCAAGGATGTTGGCTAAGAAAAGTAGTAGTAGTAACCAATTCGAACAAGAGTTGGAGGAAGCTTCCTGACGAAGCCATTGTTTCCTCTACATTAAATGCTCTGCACCAACCAAACATGCCGCATCAATAACTGAATTACACCTGAATAGTGTTTCATTAGCTTGTTACCTGCTCAGCACAACCTCAAAATAAGGGGAGAAGAAATATGGGACAAGTATCTTGCCTAAAGGATCATCCACTTTACAAATGGACAGTAAGGATTAAAGCATTAGAGCTATAAATAGGGAAAGATCCCCCATGTACAAGGATCTAATTCAGAGTGAGAGAGAGAGAGATAAACTTTGTAATATTGACTAGAGCTTGACCTTGTATTCCTGTCTTAGAGCAAACGTTCCTTAGACTTTTCCTAGGAAGGTGAAATAATCAAGAATTGATCTTATCTTTTATAAGTTTGACTTGTGTTATTGTTTTTTCCGTTCTCCACGTTGAAATATTGTTTTGACTCAACTGTTGGTCCAAACATCCATCTCTTACAAATTAGTTGTTTCGGATAAAAGCCCAACCCATCAACCAGGGTCCTCGGTTTTTGACCCATACAATAACAAATACAATTGATTATAATGTACAAACTTTTTTTCTTACCATATAAGAATTTAAAATCTGGAGAATTCAAAATTAATAAATTATTCAAATGGTCAAAGAACTTGTAGTATGGTGCATCAGTCTAGGACTATACACGAGTCGGGTTGAGTATTAAAAATCAAGATTGTTTATTTAATTTTATTTTGAATACAAACCAAGTTCTAGTTCAGAATTAAATAAGATTAGATATTCAAGCTTAATTCATTTTCTTATCAGATAAGCTCAAACTTACTCACGATTAGATAACAAGATTGTTTTTTTATCCCTTCATAAATTAAGAATAAACTGATTATATTATCAATTTACTTATTTACATAATTCAATATTTAAGTTTATATAAGTAAACTTCTAGACAATTATATATTTATATAAATAAAAATTAGATATAATTAAATAAAATCTCATGTTTGCAAGCTTATTCACAAACACATTATCATATCCTAACACGTTATCAAACACTTTATCTTAACAGAATGTTGTGAAATCTCATGTCTGCAAGCTTGTTCACAAACTTATCATATGTGCATAAACTTAGACATGAGATGGGCTTGTTTAGCTAAACAAAGTTACGGACTGAACGTAAACAGGCATTTCTTAAGCAGCCCTAATCCGGAATATATCCCATGTATAGATAGTCCAAAACTCACCGCTTTGAAGTCCAGTAGATAACATCCCACACGCGCAAACGTAAGCGCGCGCACTTCACGCACCCCCAAATTTCACACAGAAAATAAAAAGGCCACCATGTTGCCTTGTAGCGAGAACTTTGTTTTTACACTCCTATGGCCACCGAATCTCTCCGAAACTCGCCGAAATATTCAACTTCAAAACCGATACCCGATTCTTCCGTACTACAGCTCTGTGAAACCCTAGATTCTCTTGTCTGTATGTTTCTGCTCTGATTTTTATTTTTATTTTTTCGTTAAATTTAGTTGATGAATCAAATAAAGATTTGATTTTGGGAACTGGGTTTTTTGTTTTTTTGGTGGGTTTGTTCTGTTTTGTTTTGTTAATACTGTTTTAGTGCATTTGACTAACTAGTCTTTTTACCATTACAACATTTTCTAGAGCTTGCATAGTTACTAAGTAACTAGGAAGAAGGAAATTATAATATAAATGGAATTACTTGTCTGGTTTGTGCTGTGAGGATACTGTGATATTATCATATATCTGATATTTTGGTAATGTGGACATCATTATCTTTAGGGTGGTAGCTCAACTAGTCAAGTCTATTGTTTGTCAAATAAAATATTTGGGTTCGAACTCCGCCTACACAAAAACCCAATTGGTGTCTTAATCTGATGATGAGAAGCGATCATTATAGGACGGATGTCATTGGTTGAAATTCTATAGTATCTACGAGAAAAGAAGAAAAAGATTGCATGTACCCCCTCCTTTTTACATAAATAATTTGACTTGTTAGAGGCTGAGATACAAGGGTAGTATTGGCTGTTGTACTAAATATGAATGGTTAAGGAAATGGATTAGCCACATTAACATAGTATGTCAATCTTATCAGTTATGTTCTTTCTCATTGGGGTAATGTTGAAATGCTTTCCTTGGGCTTAGGATTTAGTAAGTGAAAAAGGGCCAGATTCTTTCTAGTTGTTTCATTTGTCCAAGTTTATGTTTGTGTAACAACCTACTGTGGACATACTTTGTAGGATCAGCATGTTCTTGTAGTTGTACTTAATTTGTTTCATTTTTAATCAATATCTATATTCAAACTTGAAGTTATGAAATGAGAACCTTTTTTCTTTCGATAATTGTGTATCATTTATTGCATCATTGAAAGCCGTCTCCAATGTTAACCCGCATCTTTGTTTGGATTTGTATTTGATATCAAGACACTTTCTTTGGACCTTATTCATACTTCTCATAATTTAAGTTTTTAACATCTGTTTAGTGATAGTGTATCAGTGTGGTAGCACCATGCAAATCATACTAATGGCCTGAGGCTCTGAGCATTCCTTGGTCTAGTATCTGGAAAGATTTAAAGTCTTGGTAGCATTCAGCTTTTCCTATGTCTTGATCACTTGATGTGACTTCTGCCTAACAGGACATTGACAGTTTGGAGCCATGGGTGATGCTATTGATTTAACTGGGGATGGAGGTGTTCTTAAGACAATTGTAAGGCAAGCCAAAGCTAATGCCATTGCTCCAAAGGATGACCTTCCTCTTGTTGATGGTATGTGTTTGTTTCTAATATTTTGCTCCCTGTTGGTATTTGTGACAAAAATGTCTAAATTACTAAGTATAAAAGTGTTTGGAAGTTAAAATAAGTCTATGATCATCACAATATGGTTTTTGTGTTGAGCAGTTCATTACGAAGGCGTTCTTGCTGAAAATGGTGAAGTTTTCGATACTACACGGGAGGATAATACTGTGTTCTCTTTCGAGGTTGGAAAGGGCACTGTAATCAAGGCTTGGGACGTTGCATTGAAAACCATGAAGGTCAAAATTAGCGACTCTTGATGGAATTCATTTGAACATATAGGTTCAAGTTTTTATTACATATTTGATGTTTGATTTGCAGGTTGGGGAAGTTGCAAAAATCACTTGCATGCCAGAATATGCCTACGGAAGTGCAGGTTCTCCGCCAGATATCCCACCAAAGTAATCCCATTGTACTTTTTATCTTACAAAATTGCTTAGAAACACAATTAAAGAGCTGGTAGCTATGTGAAATTACATGCATTAAATTTTCCACAAACACCACTGGAGTGTATCTAGCAAGCTTGAGAGTCGTCCTTCCCAGGGGATGGAGCATGGGTCCTCACAAGGACTTATATTACCAAGCGAAAAAGAAATAAAACTATAACTGACTTTGTTGGGGACCTTGAACAAACTTTTTCCTTGAACAATTCCAACTGCTCATCCAACAAATTTTCATAGAGGGAAAACTTCCAGAAGACAAAAAACTGGAAAATGAGTCTTGGTGGTTAGGATTACACAAGTACAACCCTCATATAGCAATGTGCTAGTCTAGCACATTGCTATATGACTGCTAGTGTTGAACTACTTTGTTTATGATTGTTAACCAAGTCTTCAGAAAAGTTTGCATTTGCGTGATTAATTGCCTTTGGTACTTATCAAAAAAAAAAAAATATATTTGCCTTTGGGTATTGTTGGTTTGTTGCAAGTAGATCGTTTTCCTTCAATTTCAGTGAAATTAATGCACCCACTGTTATCTGTATTTCATGCAGTGCGACACTTATCTTTGAGGTGGAATTAGTGGCCTGCAGGCCACGGAAGGGTTCAAGTTTGGGTAGCGTTTCAGAGGAGAGGGCTAGGCTTGAGTAAGTTATACATTATTATCATTTCCATGTATCGTTTTATTTTCCCTGAGATTTACCTATTTTGAGAAATATTTAATTTTCTGTGTTGCTTGTCAAACCTCAAATCAGAGAGCTGAAAAGGCAGAGGGAGCTTGCTGCCACAACCAAAGAAGAAGAGAAGAAGAAGAGAGAAGAAGCTAAAGCTGCTGCTGCTGCCAGAGTTCAAGCCAAGTTAGAATCCAAGAAAGGTCAAGGAAAGGGAAAGGGCAAAGCAAAATAAGGGCATTTACATATTTATTTACATAAAAATGATCTATGATAACTGAATAGATTCTTCAAACTTATTTCATGAGCTAAAGACGAGTGTACTACTACTATGACAATAATAACAGTTGGAAGGTGTGCAAGCCTATGCTGGTTTGGAAATCCTGTTGGTTGTGAATGAACCCATTTACAAGCCAGCAATATTGAATTTCATGGTCAATCAATGATATAAATAAATAAAAATGTTGTCTGATTATTTGCACAATTCTTTGGGATGCATGAAATGGGAATGGTCCTTTTACATTTTTTTTTTTTTTTTTTTCCCTTTTTAAAAGCGCATTACATGAACAATCTGATCCAACCGTAGGCAATGGATTGGTTTTCCGCGGGTTGAGAATTTTTAAAAGAGGTTAGATTGGTTTGTAATTTTTTTTTTTTTCAAACTGCTGAATCCAAATCAACTTGACCCTTTAGATATACTATAACTTTATTGTGTATTCTTTTTATTGGTACACATCACAGTACCCACTACAATCCATTCAATAATTTCTCACCTACATCCTACATTACAATCCTTCCAATAACAATGTCGTTCTTCTAATTTTACCATTTTCATGTTAGTTCTCACTTAGTCTCTACTTTTGTCAGTCATTACATTTTAGGTCTTAGAATTTCTATTTTGTGAGCTTTGATGTATAAGATGTTTGGACGGAAAATTTTTACTTGTTAATTTGATGCATTTGGGACTTTTCTACATAGCTATTAATTGATATAGAAAGTTTAAACACAATATTAGAGACATGATCTAATATTTTTCTTCTTAAATATTAGTTTAAGTAAGTAATTTTCCAACCTAACAAGGTTAGTTTAGATTAAAATTACACCTACAGCCGCGGAGGTGGCCTAATGGTAGGAAGTCCGGAAGTCTTCGTGGTCATCAATATCACTTTGCAAATTTGAGGATGTGGGTTTACATAAAAAGAAGTGTTATGTTCACAACTTTTTCATAACAAATCATAAGTGGTAAATTGTTATTGGTTATAATTTGAATTTACAACTTAAATTACGTTTTTATCCACTCATAACAACCTACCACTTATGATTTATTAAAAAAATATTATGAATATAATATTTCTCTTAAATAAAAAAAAAAACCCATTATTATATTCGGAGTCACACACCAGCATGTGTTTGGTTTAAGTGGAACCTTTTTTTATTATCAAAAATAAATTAAAAATGCACCCAAAATCGAATCAACGTAGCCTTGCCCTTACCTTTCTTAGCCTTTACTTGAAAGTATTTCAAGTCCAATTATGTCTTGTATGCATTAATGAAGTTTTGCACAAAAATTGACGTCTTAAGAATACAAACCACAGTGGTTACAAATGCTTTGCAACACATAAGTGGAATAATTTATTTATTTTGTTTATAATTTGATAGTTGGAGGGGGAGGAGGAGGGGGGCAGATCTGAATCCTAAACAACTCGGTTGGAGACATCAGATTGTGACAAATTGATAGTTGAGCTACTATGCTCTTGGCCATATAAGTGTAATAACAAAAACAAACGGCACACCCACCAACCCCCCCCCCCCCCCCCCCCCCCCCCAAAAAAAACCACAAAAGAAATTAGGCCTTGTTCCAAGTAATTTTAAAACAGATCTAATTCCAATTGGATCTTCCAAGAATAAAACCAAGACTTGTAATGTGACTGATGACACAGTTTTCTAATGGTGCCTATGTCAAATGATAATTACACCAATGCTGCCATTACTTACAAAATGGACCTATTATGTTGACAGATCCAGTTAGATCCGCGGCATATTAACATGGGTGAATGTATCTCAAAGCATCATGAATCCACGTCTAGGACAGTGCTGGTACTTAAACCATGTAAGAAGCATCCATACCACCTTGTCCATTTTCCTGCCACCCAGATCCGGCTCTGTATTTACAAACAGGGCATGTTCCTTGTTGTCGCAGCCAAGGGTCAATGCAGTTAGCATGAAACTGCAAGACGATAAAATATATTAGGATTGCAATAATAATTACGCTGACTTACGTCATTCAAAATAACCACCTAGTATAACATACTGAGTGTGAGGAAATACTATCTATATGCTACTAAGAGGCTCTTCCACAAATCGGAGTCATATCGAGATGAATCTAAGCAACACAGTTTTCAGTATGTCTCCAAAAAGGGATTCCACCAGTCCAATTAGTTAGTGTATCACAAATTTTATACTTTTATAAAGGAGTTATGGGATTCTGTTCTTCACTTGGAAGCTATTGACATAAACTTGGAGAATTGAGCTTCTATCACCTTATGCTGCAGGATGGGATATATTAGTTGTTCACGTGAAATGACAGAGTGCTATGACTGTCATAGTAGTAGAATATATGAGAGGCACGACCAGTGTATTCTGACTTTAACTTTTGAGTCTTTGACACAGATGAGCATACCCATTGTGGAACAGGTTTCCCATAAACATACAGATTATAAGTTTGAAGCAATCTATTTTAACAAATGCCCAATTTTAACAATAAAATAATTAAAAATTTCAAAGATTTGCTAAGACACTACAGATGAGGAACAGTAGTGTCTTAGCAAATCATTCAGTGCAAGAAAATGAGGAACCTGATGCAAGCATGGCAAGCTACGGATGAGCTCTCCCACATTAACTTGCTCCAAGCAAACACTGCAAGTCAGTTCATCATCTGATGCCTTTGTGCTCCCAACTGCATGGGCATTGTCTTGCTTCTGTTCAAGTAAAAACAGACGTCATCTATTCATCATCATCATTATCCTAAAAAAATAGATGTTCTGCAGAATGTAAAATGAAAACCTCTGACACAAAGAGAATGCAAAATTCATTCACATGGGGAAAAGTGTATCATGTTTAAATAATATAAGCAAACAAAGATAATCTCTATACTTGTATGTTACGACAGTTCAAATTCATACATTGATCTCTAACTATCAGCCTCCAATGTGAACAACTTAATAATACTCATTAATTATTTTGGGTTGGGGGGGGGGGGGGGGGTGGGGGGGGGTGGGGGGGAAGCACTTTCCAACTTGATCTTTGCAATTACATATAAAATACAATTCAAAATTGTAAGCAAGGCATGCCAAAGAATAGCATGATTTGCAGACAATCCCTTGCACTCAACAAATTTCACACACAAAAGAAAAAAAAGGGGGGTTGGGGGGGGGGGGGAGGGGAGAGGGGGTTCTATAAAAGTACATGTGTGCACAGTCATTCCTATGTTTACAAGGAAGCACAAAAGTTAGGCCTGATCAGACAGCAGATTTTTTAATATAGGGTCATGTTAATGGGTGCCCTTATAGCAATTGTTAATGAACCATTTTAGTAAAGTTTTAACACCACATTCATGGGAAATATAATAAAGCTATCAAAAAATTAATTGTTTTTTTCTTTTCCCATAAAAAGTCTCTCAAAATATATCCTAAACCAATGCCCTTAGGCTTAGGGCATCTATTTACTTTTCCCTTTAATATATACCACAAGTCATGCAAGCAAGCAGTACTACAAAAGAGTGGGAAAAAAGATTTAATATAGCAAATACCTCAGCAGATGCAGAAGACGAGGCCGGTTGCATCAATTGACCACCACTGTATTCAAAACATTAGAAGATAAATGGATCACAAACCCAGATATAAATATAGTTCATCCATTATTTTAAAAAAAAAAGAAAAAAAAAAACCTAATTTAAAAGTAATCAAAACAGCTATAGGAAAAATCTAGGGGTTGCCAAAGGCCAGAAACAATATTTATATTTTATTTTTATTTTTTTAAAATTTGGTAATTAGCCACACACCCAAGGGAGAACCATGACCTCACCCTCTAGCTTTCTCTTACAAGGGCAGGAGGTACTCTTTGAGCTAAGCTCATGGAGGAAACTATTTTTATTTTTTATTCAGTAATCAACACTTCTAATCAACATTTACTCCAACCAAATCCAAATATTAGATTCAGCCAGAAGAACATACTTTTGAGGAGCTGCAACCTTGTACTTATGGACTGGAAGGGCATTTATCTCTTCATCACTCATAGAAGAGAGTGAGGGCACATTATCAGCATCCAGTGCTCTCAAAGTTTCATAATCTGAAATCCAATACCAAATAGCTCAAAATAATATTTAAAATAAAATAAAATCACATGTTATATAGCTTTGGCCGTCAATGGTATAATTTCAATTTACAAGCTTTAAAATACATAATCAATAATAGAATACACAACCAAAACATAACTACCAGACCTAGATCATCGAATTCCCTGTCAAGAAGTGCAAGCTGAAGTCTGAGTCCTTGTAAACGCCCTCTTGTTGCAAGTGCTATGGATGGAGGCATATGCAACCGTAGTTCAGTATGACCAAGTAGGCCACTGGCTGCCGCAGCATGAGCTTGGGCCTGAGCTTGAAGTTGCTGACACGTTGCATACATCCTCAGCGTTGTGGCCATCAAGAACACACCAAGCACTAGCCAGAGCTACTCACAAGAGGGCCCAGTAAGTCACTTATGGAAAAAATTTAAAATCTCAAGATCATATACTATAAAGAAAAAATTCTCAACATAGAAAATCAGTATAAGAACATACCAGAAAGTTAGGCGACATCTGGTGTGAGTTCAGTATCATGAATAGCAAGAGAACTGACACATATTAACAAGTAATGTGTAGATGAGAAACGCAATTTTTGACATTACAAATCAATTAACAAAATAAATAAAATTGACAGTAAATACCTGTGACGAGAAAAGCTAGTGAGTTGGAATTAACAGAACGCGCCGTATGAACCCTCTGATGGAGAGCAGAATCAATATCAAAAACTTATTGATTGTTGATTCAGAATCGGAAATAGATATATAAGATAAAAATATCCAACCCAAGATTTGGGTACAACAGTAAACTCGATCCAATGCGTAAATAACAATAAACATACCATTGCACGCCGCTCAGGTATAAATCCTGGAAATCCAGTTTCTATATCTCCTCTTGTCCCTCGGAAAACAAAGCTCATGGCTGTAGAAGTTTATGAGAGCTTCACTGGAGTATAGAGCGACTGCTTCACAGGCTCACTGAAATATATAAAGCACTTAAAAAATAGTCTTTTTAATCTGCAAAATCCAAATCCACACATATTAATGCAATATAAGTAATGCATGCTAAAAGAGAAGAGGTTAAATGCAATCAAGACACTAACAAGTGATGATAAACATATTAACAAATTAGAAACCCAATGTGTATGACTATGATCCACGCAAATGACCAATGGATCTATAGAGAACCAAATTAATGTTCAAATGATAAACCTTCAAACATCTATGACAACAACAACAACAACAACAACACCCAAAACCTTAGTCCCAAAACTATGAGGTCTGCAATGGATAAACAGTCAGACATCTACTGAAGAAAATATAGCACATAAGCAAACCCAACAAGGGTTCATATTGTTGTCTTTTGACTAAAAATAAAAGAAAGGAAAAAGATAATGTTTGGTAATGATTCTTAATGATTTCTTCAATACAATATTACAAACCAAGTCACACCTCCATAAGACTAAGAAAGTTTATATTATAAAACCAAAAGTGCTCAAGTTTTCAACAAGTATAGGATTACACACACCATCAAGATATTAAAATGAATAACTTATCAAAAAAAAAAAAAAAATGAAATACTAAATTCACAACATTGACACAATAACAACCTATAACCACAAATGGGGCATCGTGTAAAATGTGAGTCATTTACACAACAGATACAGAGTATAGAATCAGCCTTAGCAATTAATTTCATTCTTCCAATGTTTTTAGCCAGCCATCCACTCCCTCAGATGGGTGCATTGCATTCAGAACCATTAATTTGGAAGCACATTCACATAAGCATATTTAGCCTAATAAGCAATGCCTAAGTCACATGGAATTCACACAGAAAATAATTCTAAAATTTTCTTATTCTTTTTAATTTTATATAATAAGAAAATCCTATTACTTCTACAAATTCTTTCAGACTCTCTAAGACAACAACCACAGCAACCAAAAACAAAAACAAAAACAAAAAACCCAAAACCCAATTAAAATATAATTCCATCATTACAAATTACACACAAAAATATGTTACATTTCAGTCCTAGAATTTGAGATAAACCAAAACCCTAATCCCAAAACAACATTCCAAACATTACCCACTAAACAAAAGTCAGCAATCAATCTCATAACATAGAAAACACACATTATCACATATATCTAATACTAACAAAGCTTAGTGATCTTTCATCATGAAAAGAAACGAAAAGTGATCTAAAAGAAAAGAGAGACTGAAAAAAAAGAAAGTAGATTCCAAACTTACAGAGTCAGATCTAAAAAAGGTTTCTCTATCTATGAATTTGGACACAGCCCGTTTCGATCAAATGCAACGTTTTTTTCGATCTCCGTTGAATGGGAACGGACTGAGTTGAATCGGAGAGATCCTCCGAGTCGGACGCGCTCTGTTCTGTGTGTCAAAAGCCAATGTTTTTTTTTTTTTTTTTTTTCTTCTTCTTCTATGGTGTGCTTTTTGTCGGAGATGTTTGGTTTTTCCTTAATTGGATAAAAAAAACATCGTACGATGTCGTTTTAGGATTGGGTAAGACTTACGTGTCGGCATGTCTTTCAACTTGAAATTCTTTTTTTTTTTTTTTTTGAGAAAGGAAACTTTTTTTTTTTTTTTTTTTTTTTAAGAATTCAGCCAACCTTTAAAACTTTGTTCAACCCACATAGAAAGCCAGCTTTTTAAAAAATATAATCTTAGCATAATTTTATATTTGTGAATAATCATTAAAGATGACAATAAGATGAGATCAAATTAAAGGTGTTTCGTCTTTATCTTGTTGAGAGAAAACCCTCTATTAATCAATACAAGTCACATTTGGAATGAATTGGAGATATAGTCATTCCCAATAAGGTGAAGATAAACCAAAAACATAAGAAAAAATCGTGGGAGTATTAAAAGAGAGAGAGGATAAGAGTTTAAGATACTAGTAGTCTAATCTTCACACACACACACACAAAAAAAAAAAAAAAAAATAGTAGTATAGTAGAATACATACAATAAAATTAATTTAAAATATGGCATTTATAAAAAAAATATTATGTTAAATTAAATATATAAACCATTCAACCTCTACACGCATCACTTATTGGAGGAAAACTGAAATGGGAAAGCGGGACATGGAATTTTTTCCATCCCCATCAATGACAAACAAAATCTTACTAAAGTCTATTTTTGTATTTAGGACTCCTTTTGTATACATAGAAACATAAATATTTTATTTGGAATTACCTTTTCTTGCATTTTGGTTATGATCTAAAAAAAAAACATTATTTGTCATTTCATTTACATAATAAGTCATTTGTATTTTTTGATTTTCTCTTTCTATTTAAATAAACTCCCCCCCTTTCTACCAAAAAAAAAAAAAAAGACTTGGATCAATGGAACGCTAATAGATTGGTTAACAAAAACAATGGGTCTGGGAAAAACGTCTTCCACCTTTAAAACTAATGTTTTGGCTAGTGGTATGACGATTCTTTAATATTATCTAGTGTTTCCTTGAATGTTTTGATATATCATCCGAATAAAAACTTAATAATTCCTCCCTCCACTTACTAAGACTACAAAAAGTAAAATTTGATTTTATATTCATCTATTAAAAAAATGATTTCAAATTTAAAAAGTTTATAGTGTGCTCAGATGACATGATTTGGGCATTTAGATTTGAATTTGGGTGATTAAAATCCAAATAACTTGTTTGGAAAATTTTAAAAATGTCAGAGATTTGAATTTGATAAATCCACCAAGGATTTTTAACCTTTAAAATACTTGGATTTGAAATTCTTTAATTTCAAATCTTTTAATTTAAAATCCAAACTCAAATCCAAATTCCCAAATGCAACCTAAGTATAATGTGATAACTTAGGGGTTGTTTGGTAAGAGTATTTAAATGTAGTTTTTTGTTTTGCAATTCATAAAATGGTGGGTCTCACACTTGAATTTATTGTTTGGCTAATAATTTCTAAATATAGTTTTCAAAAAACTATATCCTATTTTCCTGATTTAAAACAGGATTTTGAAAACAGTTAAAAGGTGTTTTTAGGATACCGAAATTTTTTTTAATGAGATAGTTGTAAATAAATTGAAAACAGCGGACCCCACATATTTGTCCAAACTCTTTTATCTCTTAAATTAACGAGTTTATTTTTATTACAAAAAGAATTCTCACACTTTAAATTTGAAACTTATCATTAAAAAAAAGTTTTAAAAAAATAAAAACATGATGAGCTCTATTCCCTTATCATTATCCACAAAAAAAGAAAAAGTAATCTACAAATTCTACACGTTACTTTTTGTAAATATTTTTAAAAAAATATCAAAAATAGAATTAGTCTCCCCAAATAATTATTTTTGTTTTTAGTATTTTAAAAATTGTTCTTAAAAATGGAAGCCAAACACATAAAATATAAAAATTATTATTTGAAAACTAGTTTCAAGTTCAATTTTTTTAAAATTTTTTTTTATACTGTTTTGAAAGAAAAAACAAAAATCCTCCTACCAATCAGGCCCTTATATATATTGTAATTAAATTTTTGATAAAATTATAAATTACACTATCTAACTTTGTCCAAAATTTAATATAGTACTAAAAACGATGTTTTTTTTTAGAAATTCAAAACACTAAACTACTTCGTTTTGAAAGTTGAAATAACTTATTGGCAACTTCTTCAACTGAAGTGGATAGAAATACTAGCTTAAAAATGAAGAGAAGTTATAGGAATGAAATAGAATAAATTAAAACTCAACTACATAAAAATAAAAATAAATAAATACTTTCAAAGCCCACAACTTGGACTGCAAATGCAGAGGAAACGATTGCATGCTAGCTAGGGCCACAAGGCCCACAACCTTATTTGCAATGATAGGCTTCTAACAAAACTTTGGGCCTCAAATTCGGTGGGTTAAGACCCAAAAGATCCCTTTTATTCTGGTTCTATTGTCTAAAAAACAAAACACAATGCCATGACAAATTGTCTGCTGATAGAGGCCAAAAAGCCTAATGAAATATCTATAACAAGGCAATAAGGCATGTCCAGCTCTTCCCAAATCCCAAGCGGTGAACTGAGTTTCAAAGCCCATTAAATGGGTTGGTTTTGATGGATACCAACCTCAATGGATCTCAAACTTCCAACCCAAACCAAACTCAAAATAGTCTATTTAAACCAACCACAATAGGTAGTAATACATTTGGATCAGTTTCGGCTTATCCTATTAAGGGCCATTATACCGGTACTCTTCAATAATATTTATAGACTTTTGCACAATATTTTGGACTCAAACTTCAAAAGCCCTAACTTTAATATGATTTTAAAAAAAATATTTCCTAGGTGGAGACATAAATTTGGATGTCTTAATTCAATCTACGACACTGTTGATTTGTGAGATTTTTGAGGTGTCTCATGTGCATAGAGTAGAAAACATAGAAGGAAAAAAAAAAGCATTGGAAGAAACTTACTCAATTGACGTCAAACTATAATTAAAGCTGATGCTTAATCTAAAGCTAGTAGGAGAAATTATAAAGGATAATAAACAAGTATAATTTTGACATAATGTTGGTGGGATGTCTTCTAAAATTATAGTTGTATTTTATACTTGAGAATTGACGGTTATTAACGATTGTCATGGGACACAAGTCCCCCCTTGAATCGACCTTTTGATGCACCTATTTTGATGCGTTATTGCTCTTCCATTGGCTTTGGGGATAGTTGTCTAATTGGGCCCTAACTAAACTTCTTTAATTTCTTGATAATCCATAACTATTCAATGAGTCAATATCCAAATATCATGTAATAAACACATATTTTATGTATTAAATTGATTCTCTAATTGTCGGACATGTGTTTTGTCTATGTCATACTATGTATTGCATAGTGCTAATAATAAGAAATAAGTATATAACTTAGTCTATCTTTTGTAACAAATTAGATCATTTAGATCATGACTTTATTTGTTTCATTCTAAACCACAAACTTTGTAACACATGACAAGCTAAACACTTCATGACTTTATTCACATTTGTTCGTGACCCAAACGACACTGTTTTTTGTCGATGATTGTCTTTTTATCCACATTAAAATGAATAATTCTTAGCAAGAGACAGAAAGTACAAAACACAATAAAGAGAGAAAAAGGCAAAACTAGTAAGGAAGAAAAAATTTGCCCCTAAATAAGAATCAGTCAAAATAATCCTCAGAAGAGGGGAATTGAAGCAAAGAATATTTTTTTAAAAAATTGTGGAATTGAATCTAAATAAAAAGCTTTTCCATTGGTTGTTTTTGAGAAATATTGACAGAATGTTTCAAATTTTCATAACTTATAACTAAAAAAGTTTGAGCTTTCAAATGTGTGTTTAATTTATCATTAGGGCAAATTTTGTTTTTTATGTTTTCAAAAAGAACTCCCACTTAAATTTTTTTTTGTATGGACAAAAAAACAAATGAAAAAGAAGTATAGAAGTGGACACACTACCTTACAGTTGTCTGGCAGTGGCAGGAGAAAAGGATTAAAAGTTTGGCAAGAAAGCAATGAGCCATGAGCAATAGAATCTTTCAATGGGAGTTTACGCCATACATGAGCTCCCAGAAAAGGCATTAAATTTTAGGAGGGCCCCTATGAATTATATGATAACACTTACAATAAAGTTTTGTGCCTTATTACTTTAAGGTGCCTGTCGATTTCCTACCTGATAAAAATTATAGGGAGTACTGCATTGATGATGTAAAGCTACACTGTACACATGCTTGGCCACAGAATTATATATTTTGGCTGTCTGATTATGATATTTTGATATGTCTTGTCTGGCAAAATCCCAGAATTTATCCCCAAAATCTTTACTAGAATTTTGCACAGATAGAAGGAAAGAAATGCCAAGTCTGTGTTCAGAGTAGACAAAATATACTTCAAGAAAAAAGCCATTCACATCTTTTCAACTATGGCAGCTCATTTAGAAGCATAAAATTAGCTTAGAGACAGAGGGGATCAATAATCTCATGCTTCTTAGTGATTATTATATAAGTTATCTATAAAAATCTCGTGTTTAGCGGTTTAAATGCTTCAATAAATTGAAAATTTTGGGATAAATTTAAGCTCATTCTCATCCTAAAGTCAAAAGAGAAGTATCCCTTCCAACACTTGGTCTTAAGCATGAAAATAATTAGAGAAAACAATAAAACAAGGGAAAAATTGATAGTTTTTTTTTTTTCATTATTAATATGATGCGTTCTTTTATGATTGATATTTAATAAACAAATATTAATGATATGTCAAACTACCGCACACCCTTGATGCGGTAGTCACTCCACAAGTATAAGTACTTGTGGGATGTGGGGCAAGGACCGAAGTTTAAGTCTCTAGGAGAGAATTTCATACACATAAACACTTAAATTAGGTTAAAGTAAGTGCTTTTGGGGTGTGGGAACAAGGGCCGAGGTTTAAGTCTCTAAGAGAGAGTTTCACACACATAAACACTTAGATTAAGTTAAAGTAGAGTTTCTATCTTGTATATATATATATATATATAAATGATATATCAATGAAAAACAATACTGTTCTATTTATAACTTCTCTCTTAATTGTAAAAAAAAAAAATATATGTATATATATATCTTACTTGAACAAATTAAAAAAATAATAAAATATGAAACTTCTTTTTTAAATGACATTTAAATGTCAACAACACCCTTACATAATATGTCAATAGAATAAAAGTGATGTGAAACTAAATAATTATTAGTGTGACAATAACCATTTTTTTATGTTTAAAATTTTGGTAACATATTTCTAAAAAAAAAATCTATAAATACTATTATACCATGGCAATACTACTAGTAGAAATTTTTATATTTTCAAGATTGACTAATTTAGTTTGTCAATTTAGTTCTTAAATATGGAATTAAATGTGCGATTAGATATTGTTTATTTTACTAAAAATTAAAAATAATAAAAAAATAATTTTTAATTAGTACTCAAAAAAAATAATAATTTATTTGCCTGAATATACTATTTATATTGAATAAACAGTGTAAAAGGCATTGATCCTGACAGAATAAAGCCAAAAATGTAGACTCCTTAGACGCAAATTAAATGTTTTATTTTTTTTCAACTAAATTGGGAGCAAAATTTGTCCTTTTTTTTTTAAATATATTTTATTTATGTTGAAGGACACTTGACGCGTTTTATCTGGATGCAATAAGGCGGCTATGAAGTGGACAGTTGGCAGTCAGAAGAGTTGAAAGCTGGGAAGTCAGAATCAGAGACCACTTTGAATTTTTATGAATTTGGATTGCATGCAGTGCAACCCAAGGAGGAATAGTAGACCAGCACTATCTACACCATTCACTAAACATGCAGTAGGTAGCTGGCTGCAGCCCCAAGATTACCTAGTGCACAGATCACAGATGGCACCCACAACCCAACTTGCCCCCAAAATAAATATATCCAAATATTCCCTAGCCTCATCAACACCAACAAATTCATTGAGATTCATAGGATCTGCTGTTTAAATTATAAAAAAATATGTAATTTTTTTTATTAATTTACAAATAATTTTATAAAGAATAATACTTAAATACAGTACTTAGATGCTGTTCCTTAAGTTTCTATTTTAAGATTTTATTATATGAATTTTTACTTATAGGATGAAAATGTATTTTTAAATTAAGTAGCTACATAATTGAATCTTAAGACAGAAATTTAAAAAACAGTATCTAAGGCACTGTGCCTAAATTTTGCCATTTTTTAAAATATAACAGGATCATCAAACAAGGGTTGCTGTATTGGAAAATAGCAAAAAGTTAATAAGTATTATTCGTTGAAAAGGTTAATCAATTTTAATAAAAAAAAGAAAATTCAACTTTAACTAATACACCTTAAGACTTATCAACCAGCCCAGATTATTAAAAAAAAAAAAAAAAAAACTTATCAACCATCCCAACCTAAAGAAAGATATATATATATATATATATATATATATATTATATTTTTTAAAGGGTGTTTTTTTATATACATGTATAAGTTATTTTGTAACTTTTTTTTCATGATTAAAAATTTCATTTATGATTCACATAGAACATTTAAGTTACTAGATAAACCTTTTTTTTTCCCTCTGTTTTTTAAGAAGAAAGACTGAAAATGAAAGTATTATTAAAAAAACCCAACCAAATCGGCCAACCTTAGAGTTAGATGCAAGTCATGCAACATATGTGACATTTTATGTAATTTTGGTTAATATAAGTATATAATTCATAAAAAGTTCAAACTTAATAATCTTAAAATTATACAGCAAACATTTATGTTCCCAGCACTTCTTTAACTTTTATGCACTATCGATATGAAAGTGATTAAATTATCATGTAAAGAATTTGAACTCTTATTATTATGTTTATTTATTTATTTTGTATATCTCTTTAGTTAAAACTCTTACTTTATATTTTTTTTCCTCATCTCGTTTTCATTAATATGGTTTGAGCGCAATGATAAAATTGAAAATGTGTGTGTTTAGTAATTTAATGAATCTTGAAAGAAAATGTAGAAAAAAAAATATATCTATATATATTAAAGAATAATGTTAGGAGGGGACTACAATTCAAAATTTCAAACAATTGGTTTCTTTAGGCAGGCCGGAGACCTCTTCATCTCTTGTATTCACCACTTTTTCCTCCAAGACCAAATTTACCGCCTCATAAATGGGCCATCATTGCTTGTGTACTGAGCTGAGTCCCATGGGAATTGAAAATCCAAATCTGTCAACACTCATAAATATTATTATGGTACACTTCTTTCCTGTACAGAAGTGCCAATCGAAGCTGGCAACCTGCCATGCTTCTCTAGTAAAATCAACTCCTTAAATTGTTATATGTCACCAATGAATGTAACAAAACTAAGTGATTAATATCATTCTTAGTTCTAATTTGTAATAAGAATCTATTTTATTAGATTTCCTTCATTCATTCTTGAAATTCTATACAATACAGTCATGTTACTAATAGAAATTTTTTGTCTCATTTTAAGTGTTCTAGTTTTTACTCCATCAATTATATTTTGTCATGCATACTTCGGAAAATAAAGCACCCTCAATTGAACATATTACTATGATTTTTTTTTTTTTTTGAAGTCTAAAAGAAATAGATGATTTAAAACCCATTGTATTATGTACATCTTTAAAATCAGGGAACAAACTCCATTTATTTTGAAATGGAGCAAACCTAAAACCACAAAATTTGCCTTACATCTATCAAATCACCTTAAACACCCAATCCAAGTTTTTGACTTGCAAGATCACACCTCACCTCAGCAAGTCCAACTCTAGATTTCACCAAATCAAACTCCATCCACAGATTCTGCTGATGATGATGACCAATCACAAAAGCCTCTGTGCCCAACAAGTCAGAGTTCCCAAATGTGAAACAATACACCGAGTTCCCACCCCTCACCATACCGGGTACCCGATACATTAACCTCTCACCCGATACAACCATTTCGGCACCCCGAAACATCAAACTTACTTTTGGTAACTGTGGCAAAATCGGCCGGTTCAAAGGGACCAAGTAGCACAAATCCATAGCTCCTTGGAAAACAAAGTTGGGATCGTTCAAAAGCGTTAGTATTCCCTTTGTTTGTTGCATGAACTCGTTCTTTAAAGCCGTGTAAACCGGTCCGAGAAGGAACGTGAACTGAGTGCCCGAGTCGACCATTGTTTGACCGGCACCGGTATGGTCCGGTACGAAAACCGATTTCGGAAGCGGCAACACTTTTTCCGATACTTTAATCCCTTCGAGCTGAACCGTATACGCTACTCTATCAAAATACGGTAATGGGTCTGTGATTTGAATCAAAGGAGTGTAGTTCAGAGGCTGTAGCCAGCTGAAGCTCGCTTCTCCGAAAAGCAAAATACCGGACGAGTCACGACCCGATATGCAGTACGAAAATTTCGGAAACCCCATCTGGGTAATGAACGATAAGGACCCACGGTTCAGACCCATTAACCCGGTGGTCTTGGAGTCTTCATCGGAGTTGGAACTGAACCCGGTATCCATACACCCGAATATCGTACCGGGCCGTGCCGAGTTTCCGATATAAAAAGTTTCGGACGCGAGATTTCCTTCCATGGAGGAAGCGTCAGCATAGGAAACAGTTGCGTGGCAGAGTTTATTCTGGTCGCAGGAAACGGGTATGGGCAGGGTTCGGGTCCGGGTTCTGCAAACGGGTGAAGAACATGGGGTTGGTGAATAAGACTTGGAGGAAAGTGGGTTGAATATGGAGTTGAAGTTTTGGGTCTTTTTGCAGTGTAGCCAAGAGAGTTCACTACCTGTGTCGAGGACCATGGTGACACTCTGTGGAGGCGAGCCAACGGATAGTGTGACTGTTAAGGTAACATTGTGGTGGAAAGAGATTTTGCTTGTAGGATTTTGTCTTTTTGGGACCAAACCATGTGGAAGTGTTTGGGTTTTAAGAGGTAATATGAGTGTTTTTTGTGTTGCACAAAGAGAAACTTGGGTTTGGTTCATTATCGAGAAAATAATGAGATGAAGAAGAAGTAAAGATTGAAGATAGGCCATCTGAGAAAGAAGAAGAAGAAGAAAGAAGTTGAAGAAATGTGAGGGGTACGGGGATGTCAGTGGCTTTGGGTCCGGTGAGGTTTTGAAAGCTTTTGTTTGGTGGGAGAGAAATATCAGTCAGGGGGCCATATATGTATAATGTTTCTGTTGGGGTTACCTGTGTTTGTGACTTTTGAGGGGTTTGTGGGGAACCTCTTCTGTTCTTTTAAATAGTTGGGCTAGTGTATTAATTTGTGGTCATGTACATCTTTGGTTGCTTATAATTTTGGATTAGGGACCATCACATACTGTTATGGTTGACCATAATAAATGGAATTACATGCACTATTAATTCCACTAATAATACATGCCCTTAAATGTGCATTATTATTTGTCATTTTCATTTACTCTTAAAATATAAAGCATTTGTTTCTTTAAATAAAATATGGCCTTAAAATGTGCATTTCTATTTGCCACCTTAATTTACACATGATATATAAGATAAAAGCCATGCAGTCATATTTCCTTCTTTCATACTCGTAGAGTAGGTAATTTTGTAGTTCATAATTCCGCCAAATATACAAGACATGGTAATAGCTTTTTGGTAGGAATGGAGCATACCTCGCCTCGTCTCAATGATGTTCTTCTTGCCGATTTCGGCTAATTTCTATTTATGAATGTACGAATTGCTTTTTCTCAAAAAAAAAAAAAAAAAAAAGTATGCCACATTTTTTCATTAGTTGTTTTTGTTAATTTATTGATTTGTGGGTTTGTCTTATAGATGTTTTGTATGTTTTCTTAAGGAAGTCTTGCTCACCACATATTTGATGTTTTATATGGTATGCTCAACATAGTATATATATTTTTCACTCTTCAAGTCTATATCATATCGTGATTACGAGACACATGAATTAATAAATTCATTTTTCAACTTATTTGATCCTATGGGTTCCAATTAGTTCGAATGATAAAATTTCTTGTTGTTGAATAAGAATTTTGGGGTTTGATTTCTGTCTACACCAAAATTAATTAATGTTTTGGTTTAATGAAAAAAAAACAATAATTAGAAGTAGACATAATAGATTGAAACTATCTCTAAAAAAAGAACACTTATTCAATCCCTTATCTATGATTTTTTTTTATACTCTTTCAAATGTTTATTTATTAGAGACCATTCAATCTATATGTTGAAAAGCTTTTTCGTCTTAGATTCATACTTTTGTTGTACTTTGTAATTGAGTGATCAATTTATTTTGTCATATGGACTAAGTTAAAATAATTCAATAATAAAATTTTAAATTATTTCCCGTAATTTTGTTGTGCTCTTACTTCTTTACCCTCTTCTTTAAGGTCTTATAATCATTTATCCGTCATGTCGTCAATGTGGTAATAACTTATGTTTATGGTACATGTGTTTCTTACTCTCTCTTTTTTGGCCAGTTGTTTATTTAAATTTGTCAAATTTGTAATATTGAATTTGAACATTTTAAATTTTATTTGTTTCTAAAAAGCCTTCATTGGTTGTGATTGGAATGTCTTCTCATTTTTTTCCCCCAATGAATGTCCACTTCCAATTCACAAATCAGTGAATCCCCTAAAAGAATCATATATCCCATGACCATGAGCCTAATTACTCACCATTAGCCCTCCCTGTTTTATTGATGTCATCAGTAGAGAGGACATGTAGCCTAGTTGTTTTGTAGTTTGATTTTTTTTTTCTTTCTTTTCGTTAATAAAAGTCTTAAATTCAGCAAAACAAAAAAAAAAAAAACAAAAAAAAAAAAAAACGAAAAAAAACAAAAGACAACAACAACAATCGCTGGTCAAAATTGTTCATCTACGTACTTAACAAGAACGACAGAGCTGCTAGACCATTTCCTGGCCAATGGTGATTCTTCCTTTATATCATACAATTTAATAAAGCTATTAAGTGCAACGTATATATCTTCTCCAAAAAAAAAAAGTGCAACGTATATAGATGATTAATCTCATAGGAAATTTCTTAAAATTATTCATTGAGTTTTGTTTAGTTCTCATATTTGTAATATTTTGTGAAAACCGTGGGGGAAAGGTTAAGTTGTGGATATAAATTAATGATACAAAAAAGATATAAAAGAATGCAAAGTTTAGATTTTGAGCTTCATATATTTATTATTTATTAATGCTTGTGGATCATTGTACCCAAAACCGATAATATTAGGGTAAACCTATAACACATTTCTTAAATTGAGTTGTAATGATGAGCCTTAAGCTTTTGCTAGGTTCCATCATTATGCAGTTGATATTTTGATCTTTAGTATCAAATGTTTGGAGCACCTATATTTATTTATTTTTCAATTTTTGAAAGAAGTTAATGTGTATTGTACAATGATTTGACATTTTTTTTTATTTCCTTTTAATTCAAATAGTAAATTTTTATGCTATATTTCTTTTAGTTGTAATGAATAATAGTGATGTAAAAGACTTTTACAATATTTTGTTAACAATATAGCACGCAAGGCACGGGCTAATGCCTAATTCTAAAAGTTCACAGTGATTTCCGCCCGGGGGGGGGGGGGGGGAACATATGTTAGTTTCTAAATTAAGGGTTTAATGAATTATCATAAAAAAAATTTAATACCATTTTAATGAGAAATATAAATAAATCACTTTGTTTCCAGCGTATACAAGCTTTGTCTCGCATTAATTTCACATAGTATGATTGCATTTACAATTTTTGCAGTGACTTGTCTTTGTTGAGTTTCCCGTGTTGGACGTTACTACAACTTTAAACCGGTTCGGATCTTCTTGAGTTTTTAAGGTACTTTATTAATAGATTGTTTTTAATCTTAATCATTATTTTATAATTTAAGGGTCTAAATTCTGTCATATCAGTATTTTACTAACAATATTCTTAAAATAATAAAATTATGTTGCAAACAAAATAATTAAGATTATTATTAATGGAATGCTAATATGGCAAAATCTAAACCATTAAATCATTAAAAAATAGTTAAGTGGGTTTCAGTAAGCTCAACTAATAAAGTCTCTGATGGTTAAATAAGAAATCTAGAATTCAATTTTCGTCTACACTAAAAACTTATTGGTGTCTTGGTGTGATGATAAAGAACTATTATCAGAAGCGGACGTCATATATTGAAACTCTCTAAACAAAAAAAAAGTTTAAATTTTAAAAAATTTATTTGGTAAGGAATCCTAAGAAATCTAAAATATATGAATTCCTCTCAAACTAGTATGGTTTACGAAGGAATTATTTACAACTAAGCCCCAATTACTTTTCTCTGTTAGTGGTTCATGTGGACAAGGTTTTGTAATTACCGAAGGTGTAGCTAGCCTTTTACAAAAGGCCTTCTCTGGAAGGTACAGCTGGGGACAAAAAGTGGAGAGTTTTACGAAAATCGGGAAGAAAGAACACAGCAAGGAAAGCAATCATATAATTGGAGATTGAGAAACTTTTATTTACGTCTTTGCACTCGTGGGTACTAAGTACATAATTGACTTCTTAATCAAAACTTCTTAATCAAATTAGTTGTGTGTCATGTTGGAGACCGTGACAGATTATTAATTACGGACTTTGAACTTTGGGGCGAAACATGCACGCAAATTCTAGACTTTGTCTTTGGGAGCTGCCGACTCTAATCTGGCAATTTGTCACAATTTGAATCTTTTTTTTTTTTTTTTTGAACTTTGTTTTCCGTTTTGATCGATAAATGATCTAGTGTCAAGCATTTGCAGTTTATATAAACTAATATAATACTGGTAGCAATTAGAAAAAGAAATTGTTTATAATTTGATTTTTTTTTTTGTCCGGTTAATGAGTGCCTTTAAAGTATTTTTTCATGGTTAATTTTAGAAAAATTTTGATATCAATTTTTTTGATAAATATTAAAAACTATAAAAAAAATTAAAAATTTTCTTTTCTCATAAAAATTTGTAAAAGTAATTCATAAACAAATGTCTTTATATCATCCATTAATATTTTTTATTTTATTTTTAGAGCAAAACTTAAGTAGAATATTTAGATATTGTTCCTTAAGTTTCTATCTTAAGATTCTGTCATGTGGCTTTTTTTCTTATGGGATGAAAGTATATTTTTTAATTAAGCAGTCACGTAACAAAATCTTAAAAGAAAAACTTAAGAAATAACACTTAAAATATTATATATAAGTTTTCTCCTTATTTTTATATGAGATTTACAGTTTGTCACACCATAAGCTTTCTCACAATTTATCCAAACTGAAAAATATTTTAATAGTCACGGAGCAGTAGTTCGAGTCTTCACAGACAAGGTGGGCTTCACCCACCATAATCTTTTTTTTTTTTTTTTTTTACTTTGTTTTTCGTTTTGATCGATAAATGATCTAGTGTCAAGCATTGGCAGTTTCTATAAACTAATATAATACTGGTAGCAAATATAAAAAAACTGTAAAAAAAATTAAAAATCTTCTTTTCTCATAAAAATTTATAAAAGTAAAAAAAAATTTTCTGAGCCTAGTAGCTATCATTGCCTCTGAGTAGGCTGTTTTGCTTCTGACACTCTCCTTACTGATTAGTATGTACTATTTGTGGTTATTTAATATAATTTTATCGCCTTTTGTATAAAAAAAAAAAAGTAATTTATAAACAAATGTCTTTAAAAAATTCATTAATATTTATATTTTATTTTTATATGGGGGTTTACAATTCGCCACCCCATATGTTTTCTTAAGAGTATCTGTAACTAGACATGGATATGACAAATGTAAGATAGGTTTAGCATAAAGACTTCAAAAATCACCCACACTTGGGCTTGTAAAAAGCAAGTATTGCAAAAAAATTACAATACTGTTATAGTGCAATTCTACCTTTAGAATTGCACTATAGCATAATTATATAAAAAAAGTATTTTATTCGGTTTCTCTTTATCAATTCCTCTTTCTCTTTCTCACCGGTCACACTCTCATCTCCTCTCTCTTGCTTTTTTTTTTAGTTAACTCATTCAATCCCTCCCCCTCTCTTGTCCCTCTCTTCCCTTTCATCATTTTTTTTCTCTCTATTTTCTCTTGAATCAAGGGTTTAATGTGGGTTTGATGTGGTGGAGGGTTTTCATGGTGGTGGGGATGGGTGATTGAGGGTGACAGTGTGGAGTTTGCTGTCCGGCGTGGTGGAAATCGGCGTGAAGCTATGAGCGTTAACCGTAGATCAGATCGGAGAGGAGGTGGAGAAGCACCAAGCCACAAACGGAGAGAGAGATGAGAGCGGGTTTTGTAGTGAAAATTGGTTTTGCAGCAATGTTGGCGGAGTGTTTTTTTTTTTTTTTTTTTTCGCTGATCTGGGTTGATATGGATGATGGAGGATGAAGGAATGGAGTTGTGTGGAAGAAGGTGATGGGTTTTACAGTGATGTTGGCGGCGTTTTTTTTTTTTTTTTTTAATGTTTCACCAATCTAGGTTGATATGGATGATGGAGGATAAGGGAATGGAGTCGTGTGGAAGAAGGTGAAAAGTGAAGGTAATGGAGGAGTCTAGAAGTTAGAGTGTGGAGGAGAAAATTGGGAAAAAAAGAAAAAAATATATTTTATTGTGTAGAAATATTATTTTAATAAGTAGAATAGAAAATAAAAGTTGGGATGTTGGGAGTATTGTAAAATTGTATTGTGTAATTGATAAAGTAACTTTTTAGGATGGTAAAATAGGGTGAGATAAAACTTCCGGTTGTGGATGTTCTTACAATCTATCCAAGCTGAAAAATACTTTTATAGTCAAGGAGTGGCATTTCGAGTTCTCATAAACAGGGACTGGCCTCCAGAGGCGGCTTGATGTATTTGGGTGCCTAAGACGAAAATTAATTATCTTGTTTAGTATATAAAATAACTATTAATGAACATGAACCATGTAGAATTAAAAAAAAAAAAAAAGTTTATAAACACAAAAAAAATTTGAGAAAACTTTTTATATTTGTTGATGTGGCAGATTGATAGTAGTGAGTAAAAGAGTGATGTCAGTGGTGAATCTAGTTGAAATCTAATAAAAGTTTGCTAACTTGACTCTTGTGAAAAAATGTTGTGAATTTATTTGTGAATTTCTTTCTTTTCTTTTTTTTTTTTACCAGTGCTACATTCAGAATATTTTTGCTGTCAATAACAACCTTTAACAATTTGCCATTAAGATTTTTTGTAAAAATGTTGTAAAAAATGTTGTGGACATAGCATTTCTTTCTCTTTTTTATTTATTTTTCATTTGATAAGAAAATATTATTTTATTTATTAGTTAATATTTTAGATTAATTAATATTATTAGTTAAAATTTAGGGGCCTTTTTTTCACTTGAGGCCTTAAGTGGCCGCATCAATTATTTATACCGTTAAGCGGGCCCTGTTGGCCTCCCAGGAAAATCCACCATAGAGCCCACCCCCTTTGTGAGAACCTCCAGAGTACCGGACCAAATAAGTATTGCCCATCCAAGCAAGCTAGTGTCAAGCATTTACTACACGTATAAACTAATATAATAATGAGAAACGAAAACCAAAACCTTTCCGCCCAATTTGAATCTCAAACGGTTCAACGCAATGAGAAGGGAAAAACCAAAACCTTTCCATACGATTTGAATCTCAAGACAGTTCAACATCATGAGAAAGATAAAACAAAACCTTTTCTTACTTCAAACTTCAAACTTCAAAGTAGCGTCAACGACCTTTTTCAATCTATTCATCCCTTTAAGAAGAAGAAAAAAAGGACCTATTAATACTTTGAGATATAGGTGGATTTTACAAAATATAAAAAATTGCTTTGAGTCCAAAATTCCTAATTACACACCAACATCAAATTGACAGTAAATTTCACCGCAATTACTAGAAGAAAAAGTTCAGTACCGTAATAAATTGCTTGATTTTAAAATCTAAGGCAAATATAATTAAAAATTAGTAAAACTTAAATTTATAAACTATGAGACAGCAAAGTCCTAGAATGTTTATTTTTCTACAATAAGAAAAGTATTGTCTACACGGCGACAGAACAATAGAGTTGCTCATGCTTTAGCTAGGAGAGCAAGAAATTCTTCCCCCTTATCTGTATGGATGGAATCTGTTCCGCCAGACATATCCTATTTAGTGTATGTTGATGTAACTACATAAATTTCTTCACATTTCAAAAAAAAAAAAAAAAAAAAAAAGGTATTGTCTACACGTTTCACGTGTGCAAGCTAAAGTAACAAAGGAAATTGCCAACCCTTTTAGTCTATCATTGTCGATCTCACATCCAAATATTAATGCTACCATGGTCATTTTTCACAATTATTAAGCACATTGATGGCATAAAAAACCACGTTCAAAGCAAAAGACAAAGGCTATGATGGCACCACCGATTTCACACTTTGATGTCTTCCTAAAATTTCAGCAATGTAGCTGTGAGTTTGCATTTGATCCATCACTTGGTTTTACTTTTCTGGTTTAAGTTTTCGTGTCCAACCACAGTTCTCTTTTTCTATGCATCAATAGTCATACCAATTGTCCATTAGTTTCTCCATAGCTTGAATATGATAGGGACCAATTTTAATGATCGAAAAGGAGCAAACCTATATAGCAGTTCCCATACTGTAGGCTTTGAAAATTTTCATTGTCATACTCATACATCAATAGTCATGGCAATTGTCTATTAGCTTAGCTACTAACAGCTGGACTAAGAGCTGTGGGACCATCCAATGATCAAAATGACAATCACTTAAGTGATAAGTCCTCCATCTCTACATAATGTTTGAAAATGTTCATATGATGACATTTGAAGTAGGTATGAACCAGAACCAATCAATTTCCTAATTTAGTAGTAGTCACTCCCTAGTGGATGATGGGACAAACGACATGAGTTTTAGATAAGTTTGTTTTTGTGTTTTCACAATCATGAAGAACCATGCATATATGCTTTGCATATATAATATGCTTCAGGTTCATTTAAAAAAAAAAAAAAAATTTGACCAGCATTTTTTGGCTGTGTTGCATTAAGAAATAGGAGATGGAGAAGTCAAATACAAGAAAAAACAAAGGAATTGGGTGTGCTTTCGCAATCAAAGTCCCCCCCTTAAGTGAATTTACTCATGCAAAGTTTGATGTGAGTTTGGATTCCTGGCAATCCTAACACGGTTTTAATTGAGACCCCACAAATGTCAGAGTCCCACGCCATTACATTTCTTTCATTTTTATAAAGTTTGTTAGCTTGATAGAGGCATGTCGATTTTGCTAACCTTGAGAAATTTCTTTTGCTGGAGGTGGGGAGGCTTGGAACTCTATTATTACTCCAATTATACACAATCAACCGGTCAACTTTGATCAACATTATTGAAGTTTAACAACAACTTAGAAACTATCCTACATACAAAATTCCCTTGCGGAATGTGTATTATAGGAAAAATAATTCTATAACCTGTAATATTTGTTGGAAAAATAGCATGGAGTGAATAAGAAATTGATGTTTTCTATGTTCACTTGAAGATGTTATTATAAGTGGTGAAAATCCTTGAGTCCCACATTGGAAATAATAGAAAATATGAGTTTGGGCTGGATATTGGGTTGGGCTTTAGGCATGTGTGGACTAGGCCCACTTATCCAATTAATAATAATATTTTATTATTTAATTTTGAGTCAGTAAGTCTGTATACAGCAGTTTTCTCTGAAACAGTGTTTCAGTTTGTACGTTACATATAATATCATTGTCCCTCATTCATGAAAATAACTTTTTGAGAAAAAAAAAAAAAAAAAAAAAACTCTCCCAGTGAGAATTTTTGAGCATTCATTTGTGTCAAAGAGAGAGAAAGAGACATTGAGTAGTTCGCAGAGCACGACCTTGTGTGCTTCGTTTTCGTGCTGTAGATCATTTTATCCTGGGAGGCAGACGTCCGCGAGTCTCAAAGCACCACAGTGATTGTGTGAGGGACGAAATCTGCTTTAAGGAGATTGCGTCAAACGCAAGACTTGATCTTAATTGTTCATCTTTTCACACATCTGGTCTGTGAGTCTTTTAATTAACTGCAGATTTCTTCTTATATATATGCAGTATATATTTATTGTTTTGTCTATTACTTCTTGTGTGTTAATGTTGCCTATAATTAGATCTGTGTAATGTTTCCTTTTGTTTAATCACAAAAATAAATTGTTAAAATATACCCAACAATATTTTTATGGGCGATGAAGATTATTTTCCACTTATTGTATAGAAAAGGATAAACGAAAGTAAATGTCGTAATTTGAACAAAAGAAAAGAAAAGATGAATGAATAGATGTAAGTAAATTTTGTAATCTGAACACTTATAGAAAAGGATGGATGAATGATATGGTGTAAATGTTGTAATTCTGAAATCAAAAATACTTTATTTTTTTTGGTTGCCAAAATTCAAATTAAACTCATTAAGTTTGGGTGAATTGTCCACTCATTCATAAAGTTTTTCCTAAGTCATTATTATTATCTTTACAAGTTGAGTTCAAATATTCAATATTCGACTTCGGCTCAACTCAATTGCATATCTAAGAGTATTCATAGCAAAAGTGCTAAAAAAATTAGTTTTTAACGACTCAAAAACTATTTTTTCTCTTTCAAATTTTTAATACATTATTTTACAATACATTCAACATCAAAATATTAAATACTATACTCTGTTATTTTACCAATTCATTTAAATATTCTTTCTTTTACCACTCAAGTCTCTCTCCCTCTCATTTAAATAACGTTTTTTGTGTTTATCATCTTCCTCTAATAAACTGCCATTTTCGGCAGTTTACTGTAGCTAAGTATTAAAAATAATGTATGACAACTCAAAGTTATAAGTCGTGCTTTGTTACACATGGATAGGTGGTTTTATGAGTCGCCATATGGGATGGAGGAGATTCCTCACTATTAGTTGAGAGGAAAGCTCTCTCATAGAGTGCACCTATTAGCTACTTTCTTGGGTTGGACGAGTTATAAAGCCATAAACTTTGTGCACGTGTGGGCTGAATGAGCTCAAAGGTTTGTTAAAATGCCACCTATATCCTGGTCTCGATTAAAACTTAATAGTGAGTTTGGGCTTTATTGCATGGTTTTATTATTTTGGGCATATTGTTATATCACCAACTAATGTTTCTTGTCCACATTACATATTAGCAAACAAATTCACGTAGGTTGGAGGTGAATTTTTTTTGTGTTTTTCAGCCTTCTGCAATTTCTTTTTTGTGATTTGGGCTTTCTTGGATTTGGGATACGTTTATTGTGCTATTGATTTTCTTAAATTGGTCCTTCCTCTATTGCCTTTCATCTTTTTATCATTTCCATCACATGTGATGTGACATTATTTTATTGGACTTTATAATTTTATAGATGACAATGGATAGAATGACCAATTTGACAAGCATGTTATATTTTGAGGTTTAAAATGTCAAAAACAAAGCTCACTTTTAGAATGAAAGTGGCATTTAACCTAAACATTTTAATGAAAAACTTGAATTTTAGTTTATATATATTTTAAAAAAATATTAAAAGTTTGATTATTTGCTTTTCTAATGTATTAAGTTGAGCCCAAGCTACTCAATTTTTTGACAAGATCAAGATGTATGCGAGCTCAACTCAAGCTCAAACAGAGTTTAAAGATTTTATTATTCTTGTTAAGTTGAGTTTGACTATTTAATATTCCACTCAATTCGGCTCAGCTCAATTACAACCTTAAGATTGCACATATAATAGATTATCGATATTAGTTAACAACATTGAGTAACAACTCAAATAAGCATTTACGTATATTTTTAGTCATATAACTGATTTTGAGTCATGTGACTTATTTTATTTTATTTTAATAAAAATTTCAAAAGATGGATTGGAGAAAATTTAAAGAAAAACCCTGTCCTTGCGTGCACCTATTAGCTGCTCTCGTGGAACGCGAGAGTTGTGACTTATGAGCCATAAACTTTGTGAAAATGAGTATAGACTGAAATTTGAGCTAAAAGGTTTGTTATGACTTACAAAGCAATCTGTAACCTTGGGCTTGGTTAAAAGTGATTTTGGGCTTGATTGCAGTATTTTATTATATTGGTCCCGTTATTATCCCGATAACTATTCCTTTCTGGTCCACATTATACATTTGAGAGACAAAGAATTCAGGTAGGTCGGGTGTGAATGTTTGCATTTTTCAGCCCTCTACGATTTGGTTTTTACAAGTTGGGCTTTCGTGGAATTTGGGCTTGGCATATGCTGTTGGTTTTATTAATATGGTTTTCTATTCTAGTTTACGAATTGCATTTTTTAAGCAGAAGATAGGGTGTGAACTAGGCCTGTTTGGTTTATTTTTTTTCATCACTCATCACTTCTCACTCAATTTTCGACACTCATCACTCAAAATATCCTAATTTCTTATTCCCACACCTGTTTGGCACACATCACTCAGCTTGTCATCACTCAAAATTTTCAACTTTTTGTGGGCCTTATACCTGTAACTTGGTCAAACCAAAACTGTTAGCCTACCCGCAGAAGGTTTCATCCCCATTTTTCCTCTTTTCTCATTTCCCCTTCCCCTTTCAGCCCACATGCTCTCCCAAAGCACAAACTCGAACCCATAACTCCAGAAGAAGCTCCCTTGCCGATCTCCATCGTCCGTCACCAGGGCCACTTCACCTATCTCTCCAACATGTACCAATGGCACTATCTCCTTCGTCGTGACCCAGCGGCGCCAACAAGCAAACCTAGAGATTGCAAATCCAGAATAACGGAAAAATCTTCTTCGCAAAGAGCAAGTTCTAAATACCCATCAACAAATTTCAGTATCTCTCTGCTTAAAAGGTAAAGAAAAACTCTCTCTCTCTCTCTCTCTCTCTTTGAAAATTTGTTCTATGATTGTGTAACTCTAATGGGTCTTTTTAGCTTCTCTGTTGTTATTTCTTAATGCCTCTAGAATGTTGTTGTACTTGTGTGTGTGTGTGTTTTTTTTTTGTCTCCTCGGATTCGATTCTAATGTGGAGTTGATGCTGCGATTTTTTTTTTTGTTTTTGTTAAGGATTGAAAAGTAGACAATACATTCAGCTTAGTAAAATTCAGATTGTCATGGTCCCAAAACAAAATACATAGTTCTTATACATAGCACCAAGATCATTTAGAAAATTTTCTGAACTTATACATATGTATATTTTGGCACACAATTATATGTTTTATTATGTCATTTTCCAAATAAATCATTAATAAAGAGCAAAGTATCTAATGCCTTTGGTTTGTTTTGAAGTTATCAAGTGTCCCCTGAAACTGAGCCAGACATGAAATCAGCAGAAGAAATAGCGTATCAAGCTGCATTGTTTGTTGCAAAGAAGGGAAGTTATGTAAATTACCATATGGTATGAATATATCTCTTGGTTATCTTATCTACATCATAAAAACAAGGCAGAGAAACTTCTAAAAAAAAAAAAACAAAAAACAAAAAAAGAGGCATAAACAAGCATTCACAGCCAAGCATTCTCAGTAAACACAATGCAAAAAATGGAGGAACATGGAAAAAACAAAAAAAAAACAAGGCAAAACCCTTTGAGCTTTGCACATGTAAACGGATGGAATGTAAGCGTTTGGGTCTCATCGGAAAATGGAATTGGTGAACGGAGCTTCGTCGGAACTGGGCCTTGTGCTGATCGGCGGAGCTGGGCCTTGTGCTTTGGATGGATTCACAGTGATATCAAAAGGTTGTGCTTGTGCCATGGGTTTGGGAGAAGGGAAAAGGGAAAGTGAGATGATGAAGATTTAGGGGTGTAATCGGTTCGGTTCGGTCGGTGTTGGAGGCAATTTTTGCACCGAACCGAAAATTTCGGTTTTAAATATTCAACACCGAAACCGATTTGTAAGGGATAAACACCGGACCAACCGATTGCAATCAGTTTCGGTTTAGCTCGGTCGGGTTTCGGTGTTTAGGATGTGAGAAACTCATAGCAAGAAGACAAACCATCCAAAAGCATTTGCTTCATTTGTATGCTAACATATTCTAGAATAGCATAAATCCAACAGACCAAAAAACCCAAACTTTTTTTTTATAAAGTCTCCCATAAAGTTTCAATCTTTTTTTTTCCTACAGACTCTTCACAACCAACTAGACCCTCAAACTAAAAACAATAAGGAAATAAGATAAATGATTTAAGAAGAGAAACACACATACAGGAGCCATAGTCAGCAGTCAGAGTAGCCACCATAGTTGTCCTTCTCACAAGCTTGTCTGTCTGTGGGATTGGGATTTGTTGAAGCGGTGGATGAGGTCCCACATGGTTTGGAATTTACGAGCACGAGCGAGGGATTTGATGAGTTCTTCGAACTCCAGAGAGGTGGGGTGGTAGTTGGGTTGAGTTAAGGCCTAGTTGAAGAAGCGGTGGGACTTGGTGGCGGAGGAGGAGCAGGCGCGGAGGACGTGGAAGACGAGCTCGGAGGTGACGCGGAGGGAGAGCTTGTTGAGGGTTCACTCCAACAAGCTCAACTTTGCACATTACGAACTGAGAGAGAGAGAGAGAGAGAGAGAGAGAGAGAGAGAGAGAGAGAGTCGGCGCTAAAGGAAATGAAGTTAAGGATAGAAGATGGAACTCAGAGTCTTAGAGAGAAGAAAAGAAAAGAATGAGGGTGAGGGTGTGAGGCGGCTGAAGTGAAATGAAGAGAGTAGGGTTTTTTTTTTTTTTTTTTTTTTTTTTTTTTAAATGTTTTAAGTTGATGTATAAAACAACATAGTTTTGTAGGAGAGAAAAAATTAAAATATTTTTACCAAGGTTTGAACCTGGGGCATGTAATAGTCACACGCGTGTCTTACCACTGGACTAGTGGTACACATCTAAAAGTATTTTGTACATAGTTATATTTAATACATATCGGTCGGTTTCAATTCGGTTCAAACTTTTATTTTTTGAACTAGAAACCGAAACCGAAACCGAAAATTTCGGTTTTCATTTTTGCAAACCGAAACCGAATCGCACCGAAACTGAATTGAAATTTTGGACACAGTTCGGTCGATTTCGGCCGGTTTTTTCGGTTCCTCGGTTTTTTGCACACCCCTAATGAAGAAGAGCTCTAGTTTAGGTGGTTGGGAAAGTAAAGGCAAAAAGACCCGTTGAGCTGCGCAGGGATGGGATGGGACACTGGCAGTGGGACCCGTTTGTGCTAAAGAATTACGAAATTGCCACTGATATCTCATTACTCATATCTTTAAAACAAGCCTCGGGTGTTTTTGAATTGGTTAACTCAAATCTCAAAATTCTGAGATTTGTTAATTGAGTTAACAACATAATAATAAGCCAAACAAGCATCCCTACCTGTGGGGCCCACTGATTTTGGATTATGAGTTAACAAAACTCAATTTTGTTAATTGAGTTAACAAAATCCAAACAAGGCCTAGTCTTCGAGTGTGTGCAAAGAATTCTGTAGATAATAAAATGAGACCTTAAGATTTAATGTGTATCTTAGACTTATTGTATAATAATAATATATTGGGCTTGTATGGTATCTGGCTGGTTTTTTCCAACCATGGCTTTCACAATTCGAAACATTGTTTGTCTCTTTTCGAAGAGAGGAGAGAAAGAGAGCCCCAGCTAAATGACAGTAACTAACAGGTAAGACGCTATAAATATAACGTAGAGAGAGAATTGTGTCCTATGTTACGAGACGTGGTTTTGATTTGCTTACATCTTGGCTGTAATGAAAACTCCACGCTAATAATCCAAACCATAATGACTGGTATGCGTTTGGGATGAGCTGAATTTTTCAGCTTATTTTCATTTTCGGCTGATTTTTGCTACTATTTATGGGCTTCATTGCACTTTTTGATACTATTTATAGGTCTCATTGTACTATTTAGCTAACTTTTACCTTTATTTACAGTAATTTCAGCAAAAAAGTTTTCAGTTTCAGCTAAATAAGCTATTTCTAAATGAATGTCTCACATGATAGTGGAACAATCATCAAATGTGTGGGAACCAGTCAACAAGCAATGGAATCCACCCTTCATGAAAATGAAGTACAGTGGACTAGACTCAGCCGACCTTATAATTTCTCCAAATTAATTGAAACCAACTGGGGGAGTTAATGACATATCAACAAACAACAACCTATATTTCTCTATAATGATATCTTGGATTATAGGACTAATTTTCAAACCAATTACTTGCTAATACTCTTCCACGTTGCCATGCAGAAAAAAATTTCGAAGATGAATCTAAAATACAAAGACTAGTGTCCTATCACCTATGTTACAAGAGGTGGTTTAATCTTCTTGCAATGGGATCCGCGCCCTTCATGAAAATGAAATATAGTAGACTAGACCCAGCCAACCTTATAATTTCTCCAAATTGATTGAAACCCACAGGGGAATAATGATATCTTGGATTGTATGACTAATTTTCAAACCAATTACTTTCTTGCTAATACGATGTAAAAGTTGTGTTCAACAACAATCGAGGCGAAAGAAAAAAAAATCCCACAAAAAATACTGTTAGACAATAATCATCCAAGGTACTTTTATTGCCAAAAATACTAGCACTTGAACATATTTATACAGACAGTAAAATTTTATATTCTTGGTTAAACTTAACTCTTTATGTACCATTCAGGAATAAAATAGCTCTTTTCTCATAAATTACTGTAACTCTGATCTCCCTTGTGCAATGCTATTCACATAAGGCGAGTACTCTTGTGAGTTTGTAGTTAAGCAAATTTAAATAGTTTTGACTTCTAAAAATCTGATTGGGTTATTTTTTATTGTGTGTAAACTTTTAAAGGAGAACTATTTGTGTGATATAGGAAACAGTGTAGACACCTAATTTAATGGCATGGATGACATACGAAGGCCTCAAAGGAAATAGATGCCAAAACAATTCCCATTGAATCATTATCGGTGAACTTGACTTGCTCATTCAGCTTTTTAAAACTATTAATAAGTGACATGTTCTTATTTATGTGATTCAATGACATAGATGACACATCAAATCATTATAATTTCTTATAGGGAATGGATGTTGGGTTTGATCATGCACAAGTTCCTTTGGGTAACAAAACAAATAATTATGATGCTGGCATGAATTTTCTTGGTAAGTGATTACCAAATGATGTAAAGTTTTTCTTTTGCCTTCACTAAGTTCTCAAGATATAACCTTGGGTTTTTGAAATATGTTCAGGTATGTGATTTTGATGCTGCCAATGCTATGGGACATTGTAAAAGAGAAGAGGAGATAGGCATTTGACATATAGCTCTCTCTCTCTCTCTCAAAGCTGAAACTTCAAGATTTTAAATCAACATTATTGGTTATTTGAATGTTTAGCTATAAATTACATTTTTATTAAATGCATAGTTTACAAGCATCTATGAAATAACAAAGCAAGATAACGAGTGTTAAAACTGATATTATTGTCAATAACTATTCATTACATCTATATCTGTATATATTTAAAAGCTGAAACATAGCATTTATTGTTACTACACTCCAGTTAAGCCACATCAGCGTCATGTCATCATTTATTTTCTTTCTTTCTTTTTTATTTTTTGTTTTACTGATTGCCATTTATTGAGTCTCTTCATAAATTCAGAAGTTACTTTATCTCCAAATCTATCGTGTGTCTTTCCATTAACCCAGACTCTTGAGACGCCGCTATTATATGGAATTCTTAAAGTCACTGATTCTTTATCTTCAAATCTATCATGTGTCTCTCTATTAACCCAGACTCTTGAGATGCCGTTATTATATGAAATTCTTATAGTCAGCGATAGATTGTAACCTCCTCACCTCTCATTTTTTTTTCCTATAAATTTTCAATTGTTCTCTCTTTACAAATTGATTGGTATAGCCTTCAATGGGGTAGTTTCTTGAGTGTTTTTTCCATTCTTTCAGTCATGGCTCAAGTCTGTCTACCAAAGCCCAATCAAATGAGTGCAAGAGACAGACAGTGACTCTAGAGCTTACAGACGAAACTGAAGCAGATGAGAGGTGAACATTAATAGCTCAAGTCCAAAGGGTATAAACTCAAAATGAGTTCTGCTATTTGTATTATTCTTATTCTTTTTTTATTTATTCCCATCTCATTAAAAGAAAGTAAAACTTTTTATTTGTTTTTATTTTTATTTTTTAATTAAAATTAAAATTAAGGAATTAGAATTTTTATAATTTAAATACTGACATGGCATTTAAAAAATGTCAAGTAATTTTTTTAATAATATTTTAATAGCCACGTCAGCGCCACATCAGCAAGCAGGACATTCTGTCTACCATGTAGGAGGTTTCATTAGTGGGTTTACGGAAAGGACCAAAATAGAATCGATTTTCTTTTTTTTAAGGACTACATTAGTAGCAACATTAATTTAGAGACCAAAATGAGAATTTGCTTAAAATGTAAAGACCAAAAGTGTATTTTCGTATTTAGTATGCTGTTCACTTCCATTGTCTTCTCGAGCATTTTTTGAATCAGCATCAACGTCAAACCTTAGAGAATTAATAAGTAGGATATGCTGTGATTGGTTGGGGTGGTCTTGTGCCATTTAAAAAAAAAGTAGTTGAATAATTTTAAAATTAAAAAACACAAATAAGTTAAAAGAATAATTTATAGTTTCTAAGTTTTAGTTTTTTTTTTTCTTTATCTTCTCCATTCAGTCTAAAACTTAGGACACTATCTCTATCTTATTTTTAAACATTATTTCAAATTACCTTGCATCTTTCTTTAAAAAAAATACACACAGTTATTTATATATCACTTTCAAACCTTATAACACTAAATAAAAAAAAAAACAAAAAAAAACAAAAAAGAGTTATTACATGCACAAAAACGTGTATGATGAGTTTAGTCTATATATATTGATATTGATTGATTTGTTTTTGTTAAAAAAAGAAAGGTAATTTTCCACCGCGTTCGACACTGCAATCCTCTCTGTATCAAAATTTCCGGCAATACTATAGGCTTACAGCTGGCATACGTTTGAAATTTGATGTTGACGAATAATTAAAATCGGGAAGAGCCAAAAAGTGGAAATAAAACAAGTAGAAATACTAAGGTCAAGTCTCCTCAAATAACGCCAATCAATCATAATAAACTTTATTTTATTTTATATTACTTAATGAACGTTTGATTTTTGTCACAAACGATTTGGCATAAAAGTTGATATCTTGTTCACCTCAATTTTTTTTTTTTTTTGATATTTTGTTTCAATATAAATGCATATGCTCAAGAGGTTAATTATTATTGATAAATGCTAACAAATGCTTTTAGGGTATTAATTAATAATTTATTTAAAGAAAGTTTATATGAAAAAATGAAAAAAAAAAATTTAATTTTTTGACAATTTTTTTTATTTTTTATGAAAGTAGTGTCAAAACTTTCTTAAAATTGATTGTTAACTAATGCATTTTAAACACTCGTTAGCATGACCTATTATTATTTACTAGTGTGTAATCTCGTGCATATGCACTGGTTCATTTAAAAACAATTACAATTACATATAATATATATATATATATATATACGATTTGAAATTTACTTGGATCTAGAATCTTTGGCTTTTGCCCCCAATAATTCACTTGTCACAAAAATTAACAAATTAGATGAGATACATGATATAAAATTGAACTCTAATTAAAATTCAATCTAAAATCTAATTGAATTTAGACATTTTGATTTTTACACCTAATAATTCATTTGACATAAAAATTTAAAAATTAAATGACACGTGACACAAAATTAGACTCCAATTTAGAATTTAATTAAATTTTCTCTCCGCTTTAGTTATTAATATATACATGACTTATAAATTTAAATTATTTTAGTTATATGATTATGTTATTTATGGTTTATTATATTGAACTCCTCGTTTTCTACATTAAATTAACTAATTTGGCAAAAAAATTTAAAAGTTTAGATTAGATGGGAAATGTGACGCAAAATTAAACTCTAATTGAAATTCAATTTTTACCTAAATTAACTCACTTGGCACAAAATTCTAAAATTTAGATTAGATGAGAAACATGGCATAAAACTAGACACTAATTGAATTCTAATTTGAAATTTAATTAGATTTTCTTTCTGCTTTACCTATTATTTTATATATATATATATATATATATATATATATATTAGCCTCCATTCCACTTGGTTCCTTATTTCACCAGCTTCTTGCTTTTCATTTTTCAAAACCAAACAATGCTTTGACAGACCAAAATTTGCGCATTTTGTTCATAATTTCCTTGTTAGCTTATTGATGAAATCCATATTTAGATGCTTGGACTGTTTCAGCAGCTCCACATTGGATCTTTGGACCAGAAAATTTTCATCATGTTTGACAGTTCATAAGGTATTAAATGGTAAATGATACAACATTCCACAACATTTTTACAGCAAATATTCGGTGACAAATATTAGTGGTGGACAAAAAAGAAATGATAGGCGAAAACACCATTTTGATCATTATATTTTGAGGTTACGGTCAATTTGGTCTCTACATTTTGATAGCAGTCAATATGGTTCTTGTTATTTCAGCTTCCAATCAATTTGGTTCATACCGTTAACTCACTAACGAAAAATGCTTCAGTGGCAAACGGTTTGCTGGCGCCCATGTGGCTAACATAATAATATAAAATTAAATAATTAAACATCAAAAATCCACATAAGCATTTTAATGAAGAAAAAAAGGCCATGTCAGATAAACAAAATCTTAAAAAAAAATTTGAAAGAAAAAAAAGAATTCAAAACAAAATTTCTCTGTTTTTTTTTTTTTAATTTTCTTTTGTACTCTTCCATATTCTTAGCTACCAAACGCTTACCCAGGGACACAACAATCTGGAAAAAACAATAATATTAGGCTGCACAAATTCTCCCCTACCCCTTGCCATTCACCCAAATTCTTAAATACAACCTAACAAAACAAAATCCACATCACTTGCACGAACCCTCGCCCTAAAGTCAAAGAGAGAAAGGGCAACTTCAGATTGCTGCGGCCACAAACGACGGCAAGAAAATCCAATAGTTGAATGACGCTAAACTGCGACGGTGCGACATGCTTGGGTTGAGGACAAAGGCAAATCAGCCTCCATGGTGGATTTCGTTGATGCAAAGAAGTTGAAGGAAAAAAACCGTTTGAATTTGATTTGGGTTGTCTGTTGGTGTGAATTGACTGATCGAAGTGCAAGGCAGTGGGAATCTCAAGCAAAAGCCTTTTGTCTCTTTCAAATTTTTTTTTTTTAAGATTTTTTTTTATCTGACATGGCCTTTTAAAATGCTTAGGTGACATGGGCTTTTTTTCTTCATTAAAATGCTTATGTGGATTTTTGATGTTTAATTATTTAATTTTATATTATTATGTTAGTCACATGGGTGCCAATCATGCAAACCATTTGTTACCTAAGCATTTTTTGTTAGTGAGTTAACGGTAGGGATCAAATTAACTAGAAGTTGAAAATAACAAGGATCATATTGACTGCTACTAAAATGTAGGGACCAAATTAACCATGACCTCAAAATGTAAGGATCAAAATGGTGTTTTCGCCAAAATGATATTAGTGGTGACTCAAATAAGAACCAATAAACAATTGAATTGACACTTTAGATTTATCATGAAAATGTCGTAAATGCAATATTTTTCAAGAAAGTAAATTTCCTGCCTTACCACGTTGCCTTTCCCACATGTTGAACTTTAAGTTTCCACTCACTTTGCAAGATAACTAGATAATTTCCCGCCCTATTTGCGGATACTTTGCCAGTTCATTTGAAATCAATTTTTTTTAAAACCTATTTATAATACTCATTTTATTGTATAATATTTATGTTTTACCAAAATATTATGTTTTGAAACTCAATTTTCTTAATTTATATTTTATAAAAAAAAATTTGTCATAAAATTGGTTTCCAAATATTGAGTGGAATTACTCTACTAATCTAAAATTTTGAGGTTAAAATAGTCAAGTTTTTCGACATTTGTAGAACCATATTATATTATTTGTAGAGTTTATTTTTTAAATTGATTAAATAATTTTGAAATTTGAAATTTATAAATTTAAATTCAAAGCATAAAATACTTTCATATCCTAAAATTACAAAAATTCAAGCAACCTCTCAGACACTTTCTCTACTACTCCATTTTCACAGCTAAATACTGAGCCTCAAATCTCAAACTCTAATTTCATTATCTCAATAAAAGGAAATCATTTGTAAGTGCTGGCATATAGAAAATGAGATAAAATAAAGAGAAAAATGGTTAAAAATATTTCCATTAATTTATCAAGATTTAATTGCCTTTAGCAAGGCTACCACATTAAAAAATATATATGTAAAAAAAAAAGCATGAAAAACACTCTAAAATCATCATTGACTTTTACTTTTATTGTCATGACTCATATTGATATTGCACTAAATAGCAGTAAAAAAAAAACTACAAAGGAACTTATAAATTATGAGTTCTAAAACATTATAAAAAAAAAAAAAACTAATCTCATCAATAGTTAATTAGAAGGTTTCTTTGCATTTCACTTAGTTCTAAAACATAATTAATTTTTGGCTTTCCCACACCAAACACCCAAAGCAATCACAACCTTTACAGAACCCATAACTTTTTACCTCAGCATCAAAACTATAATTAGTCATCACTCAATAAAAAAACCAAGCCCTCTTCCTTGGTATAGTTTACTCATACGGGTTAAGATTAGAAAGGATGACGAAGTTGGAGTTAGATAGGCGTTATTGAAAGGTTGAAGATATATGACATCATTCTTGGTAGGAATGTATTTGAAATGAGATACATGAAGGGTTATGGGTTATATATAAAGGAGTAGAAGTGCAAGAGATTTATCTTGAAACATTGAACAAAAGAAAACAAAGAGTCTTACAAAGAATTCTTATTCTTTGATAGGAAAAATCTTGAAATATTGAACCAAAAAAACAAAAAAAAAAAAAATCTCTATTTTTTTCTGTTCTTATCTTGTGACTTAAGAGTATTTTAATTCTTTTTCTAAAGATTTTTTCTTAAAGATAAATGACATTATTTTTGGTAGGAATGTATTTGAAATGAGATACATGAAGGGTTATGAGTTATATATAAAGGAGTAGAAGTACAAGAGATTTATCTTGAAACATTGAACAAAAGAAAACAAAGAGTCTTACAAAGAATTCTTATTCTTTAATAGGAAAAATCTTGAAATATTGAACCAAAGAAACAAAAAAATCTCTATTTTTTTTTGTTCTTATCTTGTGACTTAAGAGTATTTTAATTTTTTTTCTAAAGAGTCCGCCACAAGGCAGAACCTTATGCTTTCTCGCATAAGGATTTCCTATTTGGGTTTGAACATTTTGCATACTAAAATACTCTCACACAAATTATTAAACTTTCTAAAATATCCCTATCTTTTAGTTAAATAATTTTAAAATTAAAAAATACAAACCAGTTAAACGAATAATTTACTATTCCTAAGTTTTAGGTTTTTTCATTTATCTTCTCTACTCAGTCTAAAACACACTATCTCTATTTCATTTTTAAATATTATTTCAAGTTACCTTACATCTTTCTTTAAAAAAAAAAAAAATACACACGGTTATTTATATATTACTTTTAAACATTATAATTCTAAATCAAACAAACATTTATCAAAAAAATAAACAAAAAAAAGAGTATTATTACCAAGGTTTTGAAACCCGGACCGTTCAATGAACCATAAAAGAGAGAGGTTCAAGGTTTTTGAGGTTGGACCGAGGTCGAACCATGATGACGTCATAATTAATTTAATAATTATTTAAAGTATAAATAAATATATTAAATTAGTAAAAATTGAAAAATTACATAAAAATTTATAGGAAAAAGTTGGGTCATTTGTAAATACTATTTTCTCTTAATTAAATTGTATTAAATTAATAATATTTAATACAAAATAATTAAAATAAATGCTTAAAATTATGTAATATTGACTAAATTAGTACTTATAGAGATTCAAATATATCTTAATTTATGATAAATATGATATTTGTTAGATTTTCTCTTGTTATTTAAAATATTTTAAAACATTATATCTTAAAAATATTAAATAAATATAACAAAAAACGTTTTAAAAAATATAACTAAAAAATAATAAACTTAAACCTTAATCAGTTGGCAGTAGCATGTGCATTGACGGTAGCATGTGCTGGATAAAAAGGGAACAAAAAAAAACTTATGACTCATGAGATCTCATGAGAAACCCAACCCCACTCACACATTTTCCCATGCATCATGATCAAAGATTACACGTTTCCTCAAGCCACAGCACATGATCAAACTTCAAACCTATGACTATTGTCTTCTATTCTTTTAGTTTTCTTGTTTTCTCTAAAGCCTCCGCCTCTCTCTCTCCCTCTGTTATTTCTTCCATTGTTTTCAAACAAACAACAGTCTCTTTTCACAATTTTTCAGCAAATAAAGAAGAAGCAGAAGTAGATGCAGATCATATGCAGAAGCCAGAAGCAGATTTGTAGCCTTTCTCCCATAGTCTTCTATTCTTTTTTTTTTTCTTTCTTTTTTTTTTTTTCTTTTTCTGGGAAGATCTGATGTTGGAGATTATTTTGAGCAATGTTTTGTGATATTTTGGGAACCGTCAGACCCGTGTTCGGTTTTGAAAACCGGGCGGTTTGACCGCGGTTTGAAAGGTTCACTGAAATTTAAAATTTTCGGTTTTGGTAGTTTAAAAAACCGGGATGATAGACGGTTCCCGGTTTCCGCAGTCCGATCGGCCGGTCCGGTCCGGGTTTCAAAACCTTAATTATTGGTGCAAAAGTGTGTGTGACGAGTTTAGTCTATATATGGATATTGATTGAAAACATCCCTCGGGCTAGCACTTTACCCCCTCGGGGCCCACCCAGTGTGAGCAGTGATTAGTCTCTGGTTATCCGCCTTGAGGATACACTGTGCGTCAAGAAAAAAAAAAAAAAAAAAGACTAAGGGCATGTCTCCTCATATAACGCCAATCAATCTTAATAAACTTTTTTTTATTTTATATTACTTAATGAACGTTTGATTTTTGTCGCAAACGACTTGACATACAAGTTGATTTTTTTTTTTTGATCGGATAAAAGTTGATATTTTGTTCACCTCAAATTTTTTTTTTTTTTGATATTTTGTTTCAATATAAATGCATATGCCGTGGCCCGTGACCCAAGGGCCAGGGATTAGTCTCTGGTTATCCGCCTTGAGAATACACTGTGCGTCAAGAAAAAAAAAAAAAAAAAAAAGACTAAGGGCATGTCTCCTCATATAACGCCAATCAATCTTAATAAACTTTTTTTTTTATATTTTATATTACTTAATGAACGTTTGATTTTTGTCACAAACGACTTGACATACAAGTTGATTTTTTTTTTTTTTTTTGATCGGATAAAAGTTGATATTTTGTTCACCTCAAAAAATTTTTTTTTTTTTGATATTTTGTTTCAATATAAATGCATATGCGGTGGCCCGTGACCCAAGGGCCAGGGAGTTAATTATTATTTATTAGCCTCCATTCCACTTGGTTCCTTATTTCACCAGCTTCTTGCTTTTCATTTTTCAAAACCAAATGACGCTTCACCAGACCAAAATTTGCGCATTTTGTACTAAATATCTTCGTGTGATTCTTCTCTTTTCCGCAAGTAGTCTCCTCTTCCTGCAACCAGTGGCCATTACTGCCACCGCTCCAACAAACGAGACTGATCGTTTGGCTTTGCTCAAATTCAAAGAATTTATACCTCATGATCCATACAAGATATTGAGTTCATGGAATGGCTCTATGCACTTCTGCAATTGGCATGGAATCACATGCGGCCGTCGGCATCAAAGGGTCACAGGCTTGGACCTCCAGGGCTACAACTTAGGTGGATCTATATCACCTGCTATTGGAAACCTCACCTTTCTTAGGTTCATCAACCTCCAAAATAACAGCTTCTATGGCAAAATTCCACAAGAATTCGGTCATTTGTTCCGACTGCAACAACTCTATCTCAACAATAACACGTTGGGAGGGGAAATACCATCTAACTTGTCCATCTGCTCCAATCTCAGGTTGATACGTCTTGATTTGAATAAGCTTACAGGGAAAATTCCAGAGGAGCTAGGCTCTTTAATGAGACTAAAAAGTCTTCTGATTTCCGAAAATAATTTGGCAGGAGGAATCCCACCTTCTCTAGGAAACCTTTCTTCGCTCATATCTTTCTATGTGGGGTACAATAATTTGGTGGGAAACATTCCAGATACCATTGGCCAATTAAAAGGCTTAGTATGGTTCTCAATTTTGGAAAATAAATTGTCAGGTACAATCCCTTCCTCTCTTTATAATGTGTCTTCTCTCCAAATGATTTCAGTTCCAGGCAACCAACTTAATGGCACACTTCCAGCCAACATAGGCCTCACTCTTCCTAATCTCCAACAACTTCTATTTGGTGGAAATATGTTCTATGGACCAGTCCCTACTTCACTATGTAATGCAACTCAGCTTCAAATAATTGATTTAAGTGAAAACAATTTTCTAGGATCAGTTCCAACTAATTTAGGAAATCTGTTGGACCTTTCCTGGCTAAATTTGGGTTACAATCATCTTGGAAAGAGTTTACATTTCTTAACATCTTTGACAAATTGCAGTAAACTTAAAATATTGGATATTAGTACAAACTATTTCGCAAGTGTTTTGCCTAGTTCTATATCCAACTTGTCAACCCAACTCATTATATTATACATAGGAGACAATGGAATTTCTGGAACTATTCCTGCATCATTAGAGAATCTTGTTAACTTAATTAGCTTGGGCTTAAATTATAATTACTTCACCGGCAATGTTCCTACTAGTTTTGGGAAGTTTCAAAAGATGCAAGTATTAGTTTTAAGTGGAAATAGATTGTCTGGAGAAATACCAACCATCATAGGCAACCTTACTCAGTTGTTTGAACTTGATTTAGATGAAAACAGATTTGAAGGAACTATACCTCCAACTATAGTAAACTGCCAAAATTTGCAATACCTGGACATTTCACAAAATAACCTTGGTGGATCCATACCCCAACAGTTTATTGGTCCTTCTTCACCTGCACTAGTATCCCTCAATTCGTCACATAACTCGTTTACTGGCAAACTACCATTTGAAGTGGGTGATTTGAAAAATATAAACATTTTGGATTTCTCTAACAATAATTTGTCTGGTGAAATTCCTACATCTATAGGAGATTGTTTGATGTTGGAACGCCTTGACCTGCATGGGAATTCCTTTGAAGGAGCAATACCATCATCTATGGCTTCTTTGAAAGGTCTTCAACTTCTAGATGTTTCACAAAATAACCTATCAGGATCCATTCCAAAGGGTTTAAAGAAGCTTCGTTATTTAAAAAATTTGAATCTTTCATTTAATAATTTTGAGGGTGAGGTACCAATTGAAGGAGTTTTCATGAACACAAGTGCGATATCATTGGCCGGAAATACTAAACTCTGTGGTGGTATACCAAAATTGCAGTTGCCAAAATGCCCTGTAGAGGTCATGAAACCAAGAAACTCATTTGGCCACAAGCTAGCAATTGTAATTATTTCCATTGTTCTTTTTTTATTTTTGTTTTCATCAATTCTTGTTATTTATTGGATGAAAAAATCAAAAAAGAAATCACCTTCTATGTTTTCAACAATGGACCTCCTTCCAAGTGTTTCGTACCAAGACCTCTATCATGCAACTTGTGGATTTTCTCCAGATAATTTAATTGGATCTGGAAGTTTTGGCTCAGTGTATAAAGGAACTCTTGATCAAGAAGAAAAACTAGTTGCTATAAAGGTCCTTAAACTTCAACACAAGGGAGCTTTCAAAAGTTTTATGGCCGAATGCAATGCATTACGAATTATTCGGCATCGAAATCTTGTTAAGATATTAACATGTTGCTCTAGCATAGATTACAGTGGGAATCAATTCAAAGCTCTAGTCTTTGAATTCATGGCAAATGGGAGCTTAGATATTTGGCTGCATCCCGAACTAGACAACAAAAATCAATCAAGGAACTTGAGCCTTCTTCAAAGAATAAATGTTGCACTGGATGTGGCTTCTGCAATAGATTATCTTCACAACCATTCTGTGCAACCAATCATTCACTGTGATTTAAAGCCAAGCAATGTTCTCCTTGACAAAGACATGGTTGCTCATGTAAGCGATTTTGGCTTAGCGAAGCTCCTCTCAACTGTTGATGATTCTTCTAAAAAGCAAACTAGTACAATTGGGATAAAGGGAACAATTGGTTATGCTGCTCCAGGTAATATCTTTACAATTCTTCTATCCTTAAAAGCTTAAACATCTTTAAATTCTTTACAATTCTTTACATCTTTACAATTCTTTACAGATGTATTATTTTTGGCAATTACTGTACTACTATCAAAAGAGGATACTTAAATTATCAAAAGAGGATACTTAAATTCTCTCTCTCTCTCTCTCTCTCTCTCTCAATTTGCACCGATAGAAGCGCTGAGACTGAGTGCTGACTATCCATTGACTAAGCTTTGTATATTTGTTTTTCAAGCATTTATTTCCCCAAAACCATATGTTTGTGAAGACTGATGATAGCTTGTCAATTTTTTATAGCAAAATAAGTAGAGCTGGTCACAGACAAAACAGATCTGTGCTATATATAGTTTTGTGACCTTTATTCATGTGTCCTGTACTGAACAAGTTGTCAACAGACAATTCAAGTAACGGACAACAATAAGAAGTTAGGAACTGCGTTGATTATTATTATTATTATTATTATTATTATTATTATTTGCTTGAATAAAAGAATAAGAACCATAAGTTTAGTTGAACATGGGAGGTGCCAAGGCATTCATACCTATGGTGTCCAACAAGTCCATACCAATTACAAAATATAATTTGATTAGATTATCCAAATTCAACCATTAAACATATTTTCCGTGCTACATATAAATCATCAATATTGCCTCCTTGACTCTTTCCAACAACCCTAAAGTAATTTTCTATTGTACAAATGATGAATGCTTCTAACTTGAAAATTTGAAATGATGGCTTCTATCTTCATGTTCTTGTTTTCAATTTCTTTATGCTTTTTTAATGAATCAAATGAAATTTCAGTTGCATTAAATTCCAAATATCACTATGAACAACAACTGCAAAATTTCCTTACAAATAATAATTTGTAGAGTATGGCATGGGTGATAAGGCATCAATAGAAGGGGACGTGTATAGCTATGGAATATTACTACTGGAGATGTTTACAGGAAAGAGACCAACCAATGAAATGTTTAAAGATGGTCTCAATCTCCACAATTTTGCTAAGATGGAATTGCCAGAAAGAGTTGTTCAAACTGTAGACCCTATCCTTCTACCAAGAGAAGTTGATGTTATGCCGACAGCAATAGTGGCAGCTAGAGAAGATAATAATGACAACGAAATTCAAGTAGACAAAGGAGCTCAAGGTATTGCAAACCTGTGTCAAATGGATGCCAATGTGCATAAGTGCTTAGTCTCAATCCTTGAGATTGGACTCGCTTGTTCAATAGAGTCACCAAAAGAAAGAATGAAGATGAAGGAAGTTACCAGCGAACTGCATATGATCAAAAAAGCCTTTCTTGGTTCTGGTATACTCCCTGGTGGACTTGGTAGAATCCAAGTTCGAGGTAATTTTATATATTTTTAAATTTGAATTTGCCTAAATAATAAAATCATCAATGACGGTCATCAGTTATCTCATAAAATTATTGAAGACCATTCTAAGAGTTATGAATTGGCCATTTAAGTTATATTTCTTTTGATTCCTATTAATTCTACATAAATGCAAGTGTGGACGTCTTTTATTATTTTGATAAATGATCTTAATTGTCAAATTAGATTTTCCTACTAACATTTTCACCTTTTAAGACCCACAACTTTATGAATGGTTCTTTCATATTCATTTATTTAAATGGTTTCATGCAGATGCAATTGTTGTTCTTGTGTGTACATTCATTGTTTTTTCTTATATAGTCCTGGAAATAACTAATATAACTAACTTTTTCCTTGGACTGCAGAGCATGAAACTACCAAAACAGATCAATGAAACCTCTTTCATGTCACTGTTGAGTATTTGCGTCATTGTGTGCTAGTTCAATCTCATTTGTAGAAACATTCAGGGAATGATTTCCTCAAGGTATTTTCTTCTTTTAGATGACAATCCTACTTGTGTATGTGTATCTTGATAGTACAAGTGCATTGAACACTTCTACTACAGGTTCTGGTATGGTGTATATGTATTCACTATTCACTATTCAGCATAAAAAATAAAAAGTATACCGTGTTGTGTGCTTGTGTATGTAAGGGTTTGATGTTCTATTGATAATTTATAAAGTTGCTGAAAGCCTTTTTGTATTGGGAATATCGGTGACATGCTTTTATTTAAATTTGCATGCATCCTAGTTTCTCCAATCATAGATTTTTTTTATTAAAATAATTTGATAGTTTACAACAAATGAGAGAAGAGATTTGAACCTGATTCTCCTCATACAAAAAATGGAGGCAATGCCATTGAATATAAAGCTCTCTGCGCTCCAAACATAGTTATTAAGGCATTTGAACCAAATGAAAGGGAGAAAATGGAATAAGAAAACTGAAAGAAGAATTTAGACCATGTTGATTGATTTTAGATGAATTAAATCAACTTTGCACATTAAGGAATTAAATGATCAAATTCAATTTCCGGTTATATCATGTGTCTTATTATTATTATTTTTTAACTTGAATTGTTCTTTTTTTTTTTCCTGAATAACTTGAATTGTTCTATAAATAAAATAAAAGAAAATTTTTATTAGGTTATGATTGATAGAACATAGATAAGAACACTCACATTAGAAGCAGGGGCAAAGCTTGGGGGGTAATGACTCCTCTAAAAAATGCCTTGATACTAGCTATATGATATGTATTAATTAAGTAGTTTGTCCCCTTCAGTGGAAAAAATAGAAAAAAGCACTCCTACTATTATGAAACAGCAAGAAAGAATGGAAAAAAAGCTTCTTCACACAAATTGTATGAAGAAGCTTTTTTTCCAATTACACTTTCACCTATTTTACTATTCTTAAATAGTATTTATTTCAAGTAGTTTTGATCTTGTCCCATCCATTGTACTATTTACAGTACTTTTCTTCCCTATTCTAATTTTTCTTTTCTTTTATTATTATAATTATAATGCTATAAATTATAAACATAACTTTTTTCACAATAAATTTTACAATTGTTAAAATAGTTAATTGTAAGGGGTGAACAACTTACATTGATGAACCCACTACTTTATTTCCTTCACAACTCACAGTCCACTACTTTAACAATTATAAAATATATTGTGAAAAAATTGTGTTTGTATGACAATTCAATTAGTAGGTTCTATAGTTAACTTTGTAGCTGGGTTTTTTTAAAATTTATTTTAAGTAATCAAATTATGTCTAAATTTTATGTATTTAAATTAATTTCTCACTTTGATTGTTAGTAATTGCAATTGAATATTTTTGTTTCTTTGTTTTATTAATATGAAATATACACTTGTAGTTATAATTGTCTATTTATTTTATTTTTATTATCGATTAATATTTTTAGATTAATTTTGTTTTTAGTATTGCTTTTCAATTTTACCCCCCTAAACTGAAATCCTGGCACCGCCACTGATTAGAAGAGATAATTTTTATGTCGTTACTTTAATTTGTTTATATCCAGTCATAAGAGTGCATTTGTATAAATTATTGGGAAACTGTGTTTTAAATTTAAATTGAACATTTGTAAAAAAAAACCATAAGGAGTTGTACTCTTATAAATTTTGATCTTCCAAAACACCTTACTAAACAGATCCTTCCAATCCAAACCACAACCACTGAATTTGAGACTTTGAATCTTGGTCTTCGACGGCACCTCATTATCTCCCAAATTAGGAAAAATTACAAGATGTCGTTGGGTGGTTGAGATATCATCCTCCTCATACGTGATAATTGGCCTACATTTCTCAATAATGATATCTTGGATTATATGACTAATTTTCAAACCAAATACTATGTTGCTATTACTTTTCCACGTTGCCATGCATGTAAAATAATTTTCAAAGATGAAACTAAATTACAAAGACTTGTGTCCTATTCTATGTTACAAGACGAGGTTTAATTTGCTTGCATCGTGTAATTAGAGCTCCGCTATTGGGCAGTCGGCAGTCAAGTTGGAGAATAAGTCAATAATAATCCAAACCTAATTTGTCTAAATCTGGGGAAAATACTAAATGGATCGACTCATTTCTTGGATTGTCTCATCCGTGGGATCCACAAAGGGAATCCACCATTCACATGAGACAATATGGTGGACTAGACTAGACGTAGTCAACCTTATAATCCTTCCAAAATAATTAAAATTTAAATCCAATAGGGGAATATTAATGTTTTTTTACAACTTAACTTAAAAAAGAAAAAAAAATAAAAGAAAAATGGATATTTTAATAAATTAATAATAAATAGAAAAAAATTACACTTTATTATCCTAAACTATACCCAAAATTACACTTTGCAAACTAAACTTTCAGAATTTATGATTCGCACCTTAAACTATAACATTGGTTACACTTAATTTGCACCCCACCCATCAATTATGCCATTATTTTTGGACAACTTCATGTGAAAAAACTCAATTGTCCATCTTCTCAATTCTTAAAAAATAAAGGAGAAATTACATTTCACTATCTTAAACTATACTTTCAATTACACTTTGTCTGGTAAACTTTGATTTTTCATCCAAGATAGCGATAGAATTGACAGCAATGTGCAAAGTGTAACATGAGTTATAATTTATGGTACTAATCATGCATTTTGAAAGTTTAGGATGCAAAGTATAATTTAAGGTATAATTTAGAGTGGTAAAATATAATTACCCGAATAAGCGTTTTTTATTATTATTATGTAAAATAGAAAAAGAAAAAAGAAAAAAAAAAAGGTTCTTATGTTAAAATAAATTAAAATTTTTTACACGAATTGATATGAATGTTAATCTAGATTTCTTGAACAATGGCGTAGACACTACTGACATGATATGGGATCCAATCAAAAAGGTTCCATGCTTGACTTTAGCTATATCACCAACCTCTTATTGCCATTGACTCCTGAGAAGTGTATTTGGGTAAAGGCAAAAAGTTTTTTGTTTCCCACTTTATTGATTTTCCCAAGAACTTAAGCTATGGAGACATAAATTAAACTTAAAATTTCTTGTTCTAATACTATAATAAATTATTGATTCTTTCAAAAGTTTAAGTTATTAAGAAGTGATGAATTTAATTATTTAACCATAATTCTAACGTTTAACTTAAGATTTTCTGTTCTGATACTATGATAAATTATTAAAAATAATATCCTTTGATAAATAATATGCAAATAATCTATTAAGAGACTTCAATGTACCTAAACGAACACCAAATTCCAAAGAGCAGCGATGGACCTATCATGGGGCTATAAGGGGGGGGGGGGGGGGCATGGCCCCCCCTCAATTTTTGAAAAAATATATAGTAGTATATAAATTTACACAAAAGTTTAGATCTTGACCCTTAATATTTATTCTTGGCCCCCTCCCACAAAAGTTTTACAAATTGACAAATGAAAACCAGAAAAAAAAAAATTTATTGACCATTCCTTTTGCCTAGTTGTTCCAAGAACACTAAGATAAACCTTTAGGTAAATCAAAACACCAGCAAACAATTCACAAATCTAGATACCAATGAAAACCTTTAGACAAACCCAAATTATCAACAAACAACTAACATATCTGGTCTATGACAACAATAAAATACTAATAAGCAATTACAAATCACAAATCCCTAACCAAATAAATTACAAATGCTCTGGCCTTCTTCCTTGGGTCCATTGGTGACTCCACAATTGGCTAAGGAATGGTTTCTTGATCATTGTCTTCTCTCTCTCTCTCTCTCTCTCTCTCTCTCTCTCTCTCTCTCTCTCTCTCTCTCTCTGATTATTATGTCTGCTCTGATGAGTTCTCTAAACTTCTCTCTATTTTATCATTGTAGTAGTATTTTTTAAGTTGTGGGCTTTGTGACTTTTAGACTTGTCTTTATTTGTATATGTGATAACCACTTAAAAAGGAAAATAAAATGATGCAAAAAAGGTTATTTGTGGCTGTTACTAATTGATGGAAAACGATTCTCAAAAAAAAAAAAAAATAAATAATAATAATAATAATAAACTGATGAAAAACATTTATTATGTATTTATTTAGTATAAGTGTATAACTTGCCCCTTATCTTTTTTTTTTTTTTTTTGAAAGAAAAGATAGACTTACCCCTTATCATTTGATTGCTTGAGAGCTGTCGTCATTATCATTAGATTTTTGGATATGCAACTTTTGAAATATCTCTCCTCTTATGCTATTAATTAGCCAATATTTTATTAGATATATTGATTTAGTAGTTGATATGGGTTTAAACTTTGAATTGCAGTTATTAATATATATCATTATAAAAGGTTGGGTATAGAATAATATGAAAAGAATAAAGCCAAATTTTATGTATTTATAACGTTGAATACATAATTATAATAGTTATGATGTCACCATTTTGACTAAAAAACCAAGAACTACTCATTTTTTATTCTTTGTCCAATCCAGTTTTTAAAACTATAATAAATTCCTATAGTTACTATGATTTTAATTTGATTTGTAGATTATGGGAAAGTATTTTTTTTTTATTAAAAAAAATTGAAAAACCAATAATGATATTGTCACCTTGCCTTCTCTAGCATTGATACCCCAATTTCTAAAATCCTCAAACAAAAGACTTTGGCCGGCCTCCCCTAAGTTCGAGTCCTGGTTCCGTCCCTGCCAAAGAGCAACAGAGTAATATTCATTAAAATCATTCTCAATGGTTTTCCTATACATTAGTCAAAATAAAATTTTGTTGTTGTATATCTTCAAAATAGAGAACATGGTAAGTTCTCCAAATAAATACTTTATTCAATTTTTGAAAAGTAGGCATGAATGTTTTGAAGAGTAGAAGAAATTAAAAAAAAACTAATGAAAAAAGAATAATTATATGAAATGGTGTTTTGGAATATACAATTAGATATGAGTATTTTTTTTAAAGTAATGTTATGTTTATAATATTTTCTCAATATATTTTAAGTGGCAAGCTTTACTGGTGAGTAATAAAAGTAATGTCAATAAAATATCGTAAGCATAAGTCTTTTTTTTTTTTTTTTAAGAGAGAGTTTCAACTTATAGCATCCGCTCTTAATGATAATTTTTTATCAATAGACCAAGACACCAATCAGTTTTTGGTGTAAACAAAAATTGAGATTGAATCTAAAATTTCTTATACAACCATCAGAGATTTTAACAAATCTTGTAAACATAAGTCTAGATTAGCTAAAATAGACAAACTAAATTCTTGTTTTAAAACATTTAAGATATTTTACACAAACCAACACCAACCATAAATGTTGTGTCAATAATAATGTTCGTATTGATTGTCCATTTTCCATCCACTGCTTTCTTGGTAGGGGTGGCAAAATTGGACACGACCCGCGAACCCGACACGACACGACACGAAATTAGCAGGTTATGGGTTGAGGCTTAATGGGTTCGTGTCATATTTGGGTTGACACGACGGACCCGTTTGATAAACGGGTTGGGTTAGGGTTCAACCTATGGAACCCGTTTAACCTGTCTGACCCGTTTAATTAAATAAAATTTTACCAATATACCATTCAGACCCTAGGTATATAAATTTATTAATTGTTGTAGTTTATTTTCTTTGACATATTGTGATTGATTATTTATGATATTGAGATATGCTTTAATTTTGAATGATTATTTGTGATGCAGTTACTCATTAATTTTGAATTTTATATTTAAAATATTTATTTGTTTTTTTTTTTTCATAAATTTTTTTTTTATTTTGATAAAATTAGATAAACAGGTCGACACGATTGACCCATTTAATAAATGGGTCGTGTTAGGGTTGAGGAATCTTAACCCGTTTAATAAACAGGTCGGGTTAGTGTTGACCCATATAGTCGGATACGTATGAGTTGACACGACACGAACCTGACACGCGAACACGAATTGCCACCCCTATTTCTTGGTAGCTCGCCTAGCAACATCTTACAAATTAAGGTCCCACCCCCTACTTAGGTCCCTAATCCCTTCTTAAAGCTTTAAAGGGAGCATGCAAATCTTATAGAGCCTCACCCTATCAGTCCCTCGCGTAGCTAGCTAGATAGCCTTGAATTAATTATTGCTCGTACGAAATGGCTCGAGACCAGCCCAACCTAGACAGTGATACAAGAAATGCTCTTTTAGTTGTGGTTACTTTGATTGCTTCCGTGACCTTCCAAGCAGGAGTCAACCCTCCTGGTGGGGTTTGGCAAGAAAACCCATCCCCCGATCTTGCTCCTCCTGCTGCTACTACTATCAATACGAACCCCCTTCTCATCCCTCCTAACAATACACATAAACCTGGAAAGTCCATTTTAGCTAATAATAGGATACCCTATGGCTTTTATATTTTCTGCAACACTGCAGCGTTTTCTACGTCGGGTTACATGATTGGATCTCTGGTCAAAGTATCAGGAGACTTTAAAGTATTGGTGCGGGTTGCCCTATTTTTCATGGTAGCCACCTACGGTGCTTCAGTCATGGCTGTGCTGCCAGATCATGGACCTCTTAATGCTTACTTATTGTTTATCGCACTTCTTGTACCGTCTTTAGTTTTGATTGCAAGAGAAAATTGGGGTGACATTAAGGCAGCATGGGATAGACATTGTTGACACCATTGTCTCTCTGTCAGCCTTATTTGCTCTTCTTGAACCAGTAGGGTTGTTATTGCCTACTCCGGGAGAAGGAGGGATCATACTCTTTCAGAATATGTATACAATAATTTTCTTAGTAAAAGCTTAAGGGTTTGTCCATGCATGGGGCTTGGTTAAAAGTGAGTTTGGGCTTGATTGCAATGTTCTATTATTTTGGTTTGGCTGGAATTTGAGCTAAAAGGTTTGTTATAACTAATAATAAGGCCATCTGTGATTCTGTATGCCTGGGTTTGGTTAAAAGTGAGTTTGGGTTTTGATTGCAATGTTTTGTTGTTTTGGTCCTATTATTGTCCCGCTGACTAGTGCTTCCTGGTCCGCATTATACATTAGAGAGACAGAATTCAGGTAGATCGGGCTTGAATGTTTGCATTTGTCAGCCTTCTGCAATTTGGTCATGCAAGTTGGGCTTTCGTGGAATTTGGTTATGCTGTTGGTTTTATTATTAATATGGTTTTTTTTTTTTTTTTCAACTTTTAGAATTTGTTTGGAAACAGCTTATTTGGTTGAAATTGAAATTTTTTTACTGAAAATATAGAAAATAAGGTTAAAAACTAGATAAATAGTATAATGGAACCATAAATATTACCAAAAGTGTAATAATACTCATGAATAGTATCAAAAAAAAGCTAAAAACTTAAATAAGTTGAAACTTGTAACTCATCCCAAATAAGCTCTTAGTTTACGAATTGCATTTTTAAGCATATGATAGGTGTAAACTAGTCTCCCAATCGGTTTGAACAAAGAATTTTGTAGATAATAAAATGACGATAACAAACTAGTCTAATTTTAAGACGCTATAAATATAATGTAGAGAAAGACTTGTGTATTATGATTCGAGACGTGGTTTGAGTTTGCTTACATCCTGGCTGTAAATGAAAGCTCCACTCAACAACCTACATTTCTCTATAATGATATCTCAGATTATATGACTAATTTACAAACCAATTACTTTCTTGCTAATACTTTTCCACGTTGCCATGTAGAATAATTTTCAAAGATGAGTCTAAACTCTAAAATGCAAAGATCAACTTGTGTCCTATGTTTCAAGATGTAGTTTAATCTGCTTGAATTGTGTAATTAGGGTTCTGCTTTTGCGTACAATTGGGCAGTCATTGGTCAAGTTGGACATTAATAATCCTGTTAGAGATATATTAGTCCAATAGAATAGACTCAAGTACGATATTACTTTGTATGCAAACCAAGTCTTCTACTTGTATTAGAAGTCTATTAATCATATTCAATTTATAGTTAGAATAAATTTTAGCCTAGTGTGAGTACATATATATATATATATATATTATTGTAACATAGAAATTTGCACTACACTCATATAATAAATATATAGCCCTTAGTGGTCCGTTTGGATTGAGGAAAATGGAGGGAGAGTGGAGTAGATATGGCCTAAAATTAGCTTATTTACAGTCAACTCTACTCTCCTCTATTTCCCCTCCTTCCTCCCTTAATCCAAACACGCCCTAAATGTTTTCTTTATGGACGTAAGCCTGCAAGTTAAACCATGTAACCCTCATATTTTTGTATTATTTTATTTTATATTTTCGCCTTTGCGTCTATTTTAGCAGATTGACATGGTATCATAACTAATGTTTAACATTGTATCAGAGCTACTGTTTAACAAATCCAAATCATAATGTTTGAATCTATAACTTTTAATATTAGTTGTTGAGGGTTATAGTAAGATGTTATAAGGTGTTTTCTCCATCTACTCCCAAGGGATAAATGGATTGTCTAATTGTCTCATTTCTGATTCCTTGGATCATCTCATTTGTGGGATTCGTAAATGGAATCTACCATTCACATGAGATAATATGATGGACAAGACCTAGCAAACTTTATAATTCCTCCAAAATAATCAAAATTTGAAACTAATAGGGGATTTTATTGACATTCAACAACTTATATTTATTGACAAGAGACTTGTAACTCAAACCTATAATGTTTCCAACAAGATACAAATCTTAGTCCTCCCCTAAATGTAACTATCTTATTAAAAAAAATTAATTTCTATGACAATATCTTGGATTATATGACTATGCTTTTCAATCAACCAATTACCTTTTTTTTTTTTTTAAGAAATAAAAATAAGGGCTTGCAGGTGAGGTTGCTGCTCCGGCAACCCTTCGCATTGCATTATGGCGTGAAGCCATTTGGACACTGATGAAACTTGTCTCTACTTGAACACATAATTTTGAAACTCGCAAGTATAATGGGTTATAAGCATAACAACTCAAAATTAAATATATTTATAAAAAAATAAAAGGCCAACGGCTGTTAACGATCAATTTTTTCTTGTCCACGACTCCTAATCGTAACTAACAAGAGCCTTCACTTCTCTATTTCATTTTATACCAAAAATTGAAATTCAATAATGGGTTTGTTTTTTAAAGTGACCTTGCCATGGCAAACATGGAGAAATTATAAAGAATGCAGAAAAATCCCAATTTAAAACAAAACAATTAAAGTGAAATCCAAAACAAAAACCCAGACACCACCATAAACACAAACCCACCCACCACAACGAATAAAAAATCTAGCCAACACTATTAAAAAGAAAAAAAACTAGCCACCACCATTAAACAAAAACCACAATTACAACCATCACCATAAACAAAAAAAACCCACCACCACCATTAAACAAAAAAGACAGCTACCACGATTAACACAAAAACCCAGCAACTACCATAAATAGAAAACCCAGCCATCACAATAAACAAAAAACTCAGCCACTACCATAAACAAAAAACCCACCACCACTATTAAACAGAAAACATAGCTACCACCATTAACACAAAAACTCAGTCACTACGATAAACAAAAAACCCAACCACCACCACCATTAACACAAAAACCCAGCCACTACCATAAACAAAAAACCCACCACCACCATTAAACAAAAAACATAGCCACCACCATTAACACAAAAACTCAGCTACTGCATAAATAAAAAACCCAACCATCACAATAAACAAAAAACTCATCACCACCAACATTAAACAAAAAACTTAGCCACCACCATACACAGAAAACCCACAACCACCATTGAACAAAAAACGCAGCCACCTCCATTAACACAAAAACACAGTCACTACCATAAACCAAAAACTCAGTCATCACAATAAACAAATAATCCACCACCAACATTAAATAAAAAACCCAACCACCACCATAAACACAAAAACCCAACCGCATAATAAACAAAAAATCCAGCCACCATCATTAACACAAAACCCACCACCACCATTAAACAAAAATCACAATTGTAGCACAATTGTGCTACGGTACCTTCATACATATAAGAGGTTACTATAACACAATTGTAAAAATGTTTACAATTGAGAGACCGAGTAATGCTTCTTCTTTTTTTGTGTTTTTATGCTAAAATATAGCAACATATACCATATAGAAGCCCCAATACTAATGCTTTTAGGCAGGAAAATAAAATACTAACCAAGGTGTGTTTTAGTTAGTAGATGAGCTCCCCCCATTGCCACAAATGTCACTGTCACCCTTGCTCTTCAAATATTGTATGATGCAATCCATCTTCTCCTCCAACATAAAGTTTGCATCCTGGAGCTCTTCTACTCGACCCTCCAGCTTGTAGTTTGCATCTTATAGATCTTCTACTCGACCCTCGAGTTGTTGAGTATACTGAGTTGAGGAAGATGAGGCGGGAGTCCTAAGAGATGTGGAAGGCCTCATGCCAAGTCCCTTTACATAGCCAGATCTCGGCTTAAAAACCATCATAGATATCTCCTTTTCGGTCAAAGGCTGTGCTTCAGGAGTGCTACAATGCTCATCTTGTACTCTTAACATTTCTTGCTGTCATTTCAAATAATAGAAACCATCAGAAATATATATGTTCTAGTTTTGCAAACATATATAGAATAAAAATACATATATTCTAGTTTTGCAAACTCAAGGCATGTACTGATATACATACATATGTATGTTCGCAATCAGGGTGTATCCACTATTTTGTCTTTGAATTGAAGTGGGTATCATAATAGACTTGTGCCAGCTTAAGAATATGACCTCCATTTTTCTGTCTCTGATTATATGCTTTTCAATGTTAGAAGACAAGTTAATTAATTACAACAAGTAATATACTAAACTTTTGAAAAGCTGAAATAACACACTGCCTCATCCACCCTAACTGCAAGCGACTTGTTTCCACATCTATGAATGTGTTTGTCAACCGTTCCCTCTTTAAATCTGTTTCTAGCATTTCTTGCTAAGACTTTCTATAAAGAGTAAAGACCAAGAAAATATTAGAGTTTTGACTTGAGTTATATATATATATATATATATATATATATATATTACAATATAAATCTACTCCACCTTCCAAAAAAGTATTAATCCAACAAATTTAATAGAATGAATAATCTAGTAGACATGACACCATAATAAGATCTACATAAAACATTTATTCAATGCATATATAGGTAGGTATTATTTAGGTGAAAGGTGAGAACATACTTCACTTGTAATTAAAATTTTCAAAGTATTAATTACCAGCCAATTTTCAAAGCATTAATTATCAACATTCTTCCAACTATAAGCATTCATAGTGGACAACTTCGTACGCACTTGTACACCAATTTGGCTAGCAAACTTCCTTGCATGTTTACCAACAGGAGCACAAAACTTTGAGGCAATGCGGACTGGTAGCTTCCCATATTTCTCAACAAGTTCTTGTACCCCTAATCCACGCGTCATGCCACGGGCACATCTACTAGTCGATGCTATCAAGACATAATATAAATTAAATCAACAAGTGAACCAAATATAGTGTAATTACGAAATCAAGTAATGAAACTTAATTATCTCACCATCCGTGGTAGACGGTGTGCCCACAAGCTGTGCCTCTACATTAGTAGAAATTTGGGCAAGAGAATCTCCACCAAGATATGTGCTCGATGATGGGCTGGTATGCTGAACTGCTGGAGTAGATTCCTCATGCCTATAATGAGCCATCTATATCATGCAGAAGTATATAATGATATCTAAATTCATTACAAGTTAAGATATAAACAAGTTATTTCACCATTTAAAATATCTTCAATCGATGATTTTCATTGATCATTCCAAGCACAATATTACAAAGTATCTCAATCACCAAATCATGTATATAGCACCTCAGAATCTCCACCGCGAAGTAGGCTTGATAATGGGCCCTTATGCTGAACGAGTGCTACGTCCTGTTGCCATCTGTATCATACCAATATATGTATAGATTTTTAAATTCATAAAAAAAAAACAAATTATTTCATCACAATATTACAAAATAACGAAGTATCGCATGCACCAAATCATATATATATATATATATATATATAGTATCTCATTATTTAAAGAATTAGATAGCTCATCATCACCAATAGCTGGTACATAGTTGTCGTCATCTACCTGAACACTTACTCTCTTTCTTCCCACATTTGCACATTTATGCAGAAAAGTTGACAAATACTTCAATCCCAAAGCATTTATTTTCTTTTGATTTTGCTTGATTCTTTGTGCTCTTTCCATCTCATATTTCGTTATTTTATTATGAATATCTTTGTCCTTTTTGGCCATTTCTACAACTATAGATTTACATAGAAAATAAAATATAATGTCTATTCATTACAAATTCTTCCCAACTACGAAACATAAATTGGAACATCAAATAGAAATATACATGAACAAATATATTAATTTGGTACAAATAAAAAAGTATGAAAAAAGTTTCAAAACTAAAAAAAAGTTTTATTTCAGAAATTAAAATTAACTCTAAAGTTTTGTCTTATGTTTTTGGGTGCTATACCAAAATAATTTATAATTGATTCTTTATAATTTGGTAATTCAATAGTTTGAGACAAAAGATTTGAGCTTTAGACTGTGTTGAAAACACCAATAAATATTTATTGAACTACAAAACTTTTTGACAATTTATAATTGATTCTAAAGTGTTTTTTAGTAATCTCTTTATGTGCAGTCAAACAAAACCAAACAACTAAGGTGTAAAATTCGTATCTATAAAATAATTAGACTGCTACTTGTTCAAATATAATTATATAGATACAAATACTCAAACAATTTTATCAAATAAACCATAACAAGCCAGCCACCGTTATGAAATTTAAAAAATAAAATACAAATTGTAAGTTATAAATGATGCTAGCTGCTAACCACTCTATAAATATAATAAACATAATAAAATACATCAATATATTACAAATATCAATAAAGTAGTCAATAAACAACTAAACATAAAATCCAAAACTAATTACAGAAACAGGAAACCCAAAAGGACAAAAACAGACCAAGCAGAGAGAGATACTACCATTGGGCACACTCATCGAGTCCAGCTATGGCTCAGCCACAATTGAGGTCACAAAACAGCAACTTGTGGAGGCAAAGTGTTGAAACTTTGCACTGAGGAGACGATGGCAACAGCGTAAGGGAATTTTTTTTTTTTTCCCTTTCTAGTAACTGCAGATATGTATTAGAAATATATATATATATATTTTCTTTTTCCTTATTGATTTGGGTTTTTTTTTTTTAAATATTTACTATGGAGCTTTTTAAGGAGTTAGATTTGGGAATTTGTTATAGGCGGATAGGACAAAACTTTTATTTCATTGGGTTGTTTCAAATGATTTTTTTTTTTTTTTTTTTTTTGGGATGTTTCCTAATCTCAAAATCCTAGGGGAGGGGGGGGGGTATTTTAATTTCCATAAAATTTATCATTTTTTCCCATTATATCAATATTATAAATGGAAAATTTGAAAAGGCAGGGGGCCATGGCGCTGAAAATTGGGCAATGGCGCTAAAAATTGGCGCTGAGTGGGCATGGGGCTGAAAAAAAAAAAAAAAAAAAAGCTAAAAATTAAAATTAAACTGAAATTTATGTAGGCGCTGATAATCGAACCCTTGCGGGAGTGTACTCCACAAGGCAGTGCCACCAGTATACTACTAAACCACATGTTATTTGTACGTGGAACTAAATTAATGTATCCTAACACTGTAGATATTTAAAGAACAAAAAAAAAACACACACACACACACACACACATTTTTTTAATATGCTTTCAAAAAATTCATAGTTATGATAACAAAAATAGTAAATTCAAATTATAGTTTAAATTAATTAATACTAGTATGTAATCTAGAGGTGGCAAAATTGGACACGACCTACGAACCCAATCCAAAACAACACGACACGAAATTAACAAGTTATGGATTGAGGCTTAATAGGTTCATGTCATATTCGGGTTAACACAACTAACCCGTTTAATAAACGAGTTGGGTTAGTGTTCAACATATGGAACTCGTTTGACCTGTTTAATTAAATGACATTTTACTAGTATGCCCTTCAAACCCAAATCATATAAACTTATTATTTGTTGTGGTTTATTTTCTTTAACATATTGTGATTGATTATTTGCGATATTGAGATATGTTTTAGTTTTGAATGATTATTTATGATGCAGTTACTAGTTAGTTTTGAATTTTATATTAAAAATATTTATTTGCTTGTTTTTTATATATATATTTTTTCATTATGATAAAATCTGATAAACAAGTCGACACGATTGACTTGTTTAATAAATGGGTTATGTTAGGGTTGAGGAATTTTGACTCGTTTAATAAACATGTTTGATTAGTGTTGACTCATATAGTCGGATACTCATGAGTTGACACAACACGAACCCAACACGCGAACACGAATTGCCACCCCTAATGTAACTCGTGTTTACACACAGGATTAATCAATTGAAGTGGTACTATTAATGTTAGCTTGAGTTATTATATATATAAGACATTAGTTCAATTAGGATATTTAGATTGGCTAAAATGGTTTTTCCTCAATTTTCATGATATTAGTTACGTCAAGTTTCTCATTACATTACTATTATGTGTATAATTAGTGCGTAACTCCGTACATAAGCATGCGTACATTTAAAACTAATTACAGTTATACACACACACACACATGATTTAGGCACAAAAATTTTAAAAATTAGATTAGATGAAACACATGGCGCAAAATTAAACTCTAATTGAAATTCAATTAGATTTATGTGATATTTCGGACTTTTTTATGTTTAAGGGGTATTTAGGTCATTTTTTAGGTTTTATGGGTATTTTGATTAGGGGTGGCAAAATTAACCCAACTCTAAAATACTCCAATTAGACCCAATTATGATCCAGATCTCATTTTTACAAATCACCCAACTCTAAATCCTTAAACCTAAAAAATGACCAAAATACCCCGAAAACAAAAAAAAATGATCAAAATACCCTAAAATCATAAAATTACCAAAATATCCCCTGAAACCTAAAAAGTGACCAAAATACCCCCCCAAACCCAAAAAATAACCAAAAATACCCATGAAACTTGAAAATTATTTAAATACCCCTAAAACCTAAAAAATGACCAAAATACCCCCAAAACCTCAAAAATGACCAAAATACATCTGAAACCCAAAAAATGGCCAAAACACCACTAAAACCCAAAAAATGACCAAAATACCCCCGAAACCTAAAAATTACCAAAATACCTCCAAAACCAAAAAAATGACCAAAATACCCAAAAAAAAAAAAAACCAAAATACACCCGAAACCTAAAAATTACCAAAATACCCCCAAAATCCAAAAATGACCAAAATACCCCCCTGAAACCTAAAAAATGACCAAAATACCCCCCGAAACCCAAAAAATGGCCAAAATATCATTGAAACTTGAAAATTATCACAACTAGCGTTTAACCCGCGCAATGCGCGGGATCCTGATAAATTACATTGAAATAAAATAAACATACTTTTTCAGTATACAACTATCACAACCAAAAAATTTAAATCAAAACCAATTCAACCAAAATATTCAAAACTTACTCATCTAATACTATATATAATAGCAGGTGAAACAAAGTGGACACCATTAATTGGTGTTGAAGATTCGGATAGATACATTTTGTTAGCAGCAAAACTGTACCTATTCACCAAAATGACTCAATATAGTATCAGAACAAAAGGGGAAAATGTATTTATTTTAATCATGTTGTTAAAGATGACAGCAAATACATGATTTAAAACTTCATGCCACTCTTTATCAACATTAAGCAAATCAAGCATCTATTTTTTAAAAGAAAAGTATGTTGACCTTTAATTAATAATGTTGCAGAAAAGAGATGAGATAGAACTGCAAATAATATGGTCGTCGCAGTAATTAAACAATATATTTAGGTTACTCTTGTAAGTTCGTTTAGACCCCTGTAAACTAGATTGTTTAACCTAATTAATTAACCAAGTGAATACTTAGGTTTATTATTCAGATCTAGGTTAAAACAATAACAATCATATCAAGTAAAGCAGCGGAAAAATAAAGAACACAAAGATATGATGACCTAGGAAAACCAAACCGGTAAAAAACCTGAGGAGGATTTAACCTAGCTATCCTCAAGGTAAAATAGCAAATCCACTAGAAAGAATCGAAGTTTACACAATAGCGACTTAGACCACTAACATCCTATTGCTACCCAAGTGTAGGAAACTTACTACCACGACCCCATGATAGCTTCGAGACCACGGACTACTTCTTTCTTTGACCTTTGCAAAACACAAACACCACCGTTTGTGACTTTGAGACTCCACTCAAAGGTTTAGCAACACAAACTCTCCTGTTTGTGACTCCAAGACCACCCTTGAAGGTTTAGATCATCAGCACCTTTGATGACTAGAGAAGGCAGTAACTTCAGCAATACCGGATCTTGAGATTCTTCAAGGAACAACACCGGTAGAAGTTATATGAGAGGTTTTAGGAACAAAACCCTAAATACAAAAGAGGCACACTCTTCTCTCTCTAAAAAGCTTTATAAAAAACGTGCTTAGGGTTTCCTTTATATAGTGGGAGAAGTAGATCTGAAACCCTAATCTTTAATGGGCTAGAACTGCTGTTTGGGCCAACTTAAAATTCTGCAGATACGATTCTCGATCGGTCGAGCCTGTTTTTCGATCAATCGAACCAGGCAGATTCTGAAATCTTCTTTCTACAGCTTACATGTTCTTGTGTGCTTACGATTTGCCAATTGTTCTAAGCTCTTAGAACCTAACAATCTCCCCATTTGGCAATTCGTGACAAAACTTTCATACAAAATGAAATGTTAAAATACAAGAACAACCCAATACAATAAAATGCCCAATTACATCACAAATCCCAATCTAAGACTCATAACCTAGAAGTTGCCAAGAAGAGGTAAAAGGTCTTGATCAGAATGCACCTGTCTTTCCTGAAACACTCAACAAACACATCACCGCATGTGTGGAAAGAAAGACATAAAAAAAAAAATGAAACACAATATAAAAACAAAAATAAATTCTAACTCTCCCCCTAAGTTAGATACATCAAAAAGTTTTTATATTCTCCCCCTTTTAAAAACAATTTCATCTCCCCCTAAACAAGACAAACAGGCTTCCCAACATTTCATACATTTCATCTATTTCTCCCCGTTTTTGGCACGTATTGACAAAAAAAAAACAATTCAAACAAAGAGTAGAGTAACAGTAAACATGAGAGAAAAAAGAGAATCAAGGGAACAAAAAACAGTTCAGCTCAATAGAAAATAGAGAGAACTCCCCCTATGAAGAGCAAAGGCCAAAAAAAACTTTTCTCCCCCTATAAAAATAGGAAAAACAAAACAAGTTTTGGGAAAAACAGTTTTGGGGAAAATTTAGGAGGTGGGGAAAAATAAAAACACACAAACCTAAAAAAAATTAAGTTGAGGATACACATAAAAAATATTCTCCCCTTCAATAAATGCAACTTGACACTATGTGACTCATAAACAGTTGCATGAGTAGAGAAAATATTTGCACATTATTATCCATCATATCTCTTAAGAAAAATATTTTCTGCAATTCACACATCAAGAAAAATAGCATATACTAAAATGTACAAAAGACTCAAAAATTAATCAATCAATTTTTAATTCAAGTTGAGTACCCAATTTAGTAAAGTGTATGCATGTTATGTGTGAAACCAATGAGAGATATGACTGCAAAACTGCAAGATAGATACAGAAAACAATGCAACTCATGTGAATTCTAAATATAAATGATGCATAAAAAAATTTGGTCAAAAACTCTAAAAACTAAAAATTTTAGTTTCGATCGATCGAGTATCGATCGAATACCAATCGAGTCAGACAGAATCAAACCAAAAATTTTAATCGCAATTTCAATCGGTCGAGAGACAGATTCGATCGATCGAAAATCTGAAAAAAATAAATTTTTGAAAAACAAAGCAATTTTATACAGAATCTCCTCAAAGCACCATATTTCATGAATGAAATGGATGAGTATGAGACTAAAAGTTTTTCAAAAATACATGAATACAACCCAGATCTTCCAAAATTAAGATTTTTAATCAATTTGTCCTTAAAACTCAAATTTTGCATCAAAATCAAGGAACATATAATCTTGGATGGCCACAATAAAATCACACACAATAACATGTACAAAGTTTAGCAAAGAATAACTTGTGTAGTGTGTGCAACTAGCAAAAGCTTGAGAAACATGTGAGGTGATATGTGAATAGAAATCAAACACAAAATCTACAAAATTCATCACATAATTTTGAAAGAGACTATCACCTAAAGAGTTACATCATATAACTCTCACATCTCCTAGAATAAAAGCTTGCAATCATGTAAGTTTCTTGATTTGCCTCATAATGTACACACCAATTTTATTTAATTTGAATTAATTATAGCCCAATAATGTACACACTAATTTTAGTATTTAGTCCAAGGCTACACCTTATGTTCTTTTTGTGCATGTGCTACACTTTCTCGAACACAAAATCTTACGATATGCACTAAAGTGTTCATGATTGACTAATAAACAGTGGTGAGATGGTTATTTATGCCTTTCTCAATAAGTTTAAGTCTGACAATCAAAGGCATGTGACTTCAAGATCAAGACAAAGTGATCAAAAACTATAAACATCTTCCCACACAACATGCACTACAAAGACTTCAGCTAGTAAAGTGCAATAAAATAAGCTCATCCAAGCTAAACAAGGTACATAAACATGTTATGTAAAGATAATATGGCCAACCTCAACTATAAATCCAAGATATATAATACAAAACACAAAAAAATCTTTTTGGTTTTAAAAAAAATTTTATGACCAAAAACAAAAAGCACATATTATGCTAAAAGAACAAAAATGCAAATGCAATGCATGATAGTGCTTAACTAAGCTATAGAGGGTACACAAACAAGAAATATTAATTTCTTAATTAACCCATGAGAACATGTACAAACTAGTACATACTCAAAAAAATCAAAAAATAGCTTAGCACTTATAGAACACATACTATTCAAGTTTCTCCACAATGTCAAGCATGTTCTAAATCAAGAGAGAGATATCATAATTCAAGTAATCCTCAAAAAAAAATAAGACAAGACACAAAATAAAATATTTTTGTCTTTTTGAAATTTTTCAATGTTTTTGGATTTTTTTTTTTTAAAAACAAAAACAACCTAAGAAAATAAAACAACCAAAAACTAAAAGAAAACATGTCCACAAAAAATTGAAAGAATTAAATTAGGGACAAGTCAGCAACACTCACCTTAGAGAATCTTTTCTCACCCATATAGCACGAGTCTTCGGCTTTGTAGGTGAAAATCCATGTAAAGCTGAGTGTATTTGAGGAATTACACCAATCTTCTGAGAAAGACTAAAATCCTGCAATTTCCTTTCACAAGCCAACAAGCTCAAATTTTTCAAAAGCATATGAAACAATTTATTTGGACTTATGGCAGGAGAAATATCATCACATATCCTAGATTGAAACACAGAATGCTTAAATTTCAATTTATGACAATTAGGACGAATGTGACCGGAGACACCACAAAAGTGACAAACAGGAACAAATTTAGGAACATCAGTATTCCTAACAGCAAATCTAGTCTCAGATTTTGGTTTTTGCCTCAACAAAGAACAATTTGGCCTAATATGACCAACAACACCACAAAGGTGACAAGTAGGCACAAAAACAGATTTCTTATGCTCTCTAACAGTAGGTTTAGACTTAGGTTTAGAAACTTCAGCGTCTACATCAGAACTTTTACCTTTGTCTAACCTAGCAAAATAAGCATTTTCTTTATTATTCCTCTTGAAAGGAGGGATATAAACTTTTTTAGTTTTAGGCTTAAAAGAAACAGAAACACTTCTGTTATCAACAGCAAGCTTGGTACTAGTCAAATTTTCAATTTTAGCTTTAGATTTAACTAACTCTTGTTCCAAGTTTTTCATCTTCTCATCTTGAGAGGAAATTTGATTTCTCAAAAATTCATTCTTTTTATTAGATTCATCTAATCTAACAATCAATTCCTCTTTTTCAAGATTAGCCAATTTTAACTCTTCCTTGAATTTCTTAGCAATTCTCATAGTTTTCAATAATTCTTTACGAAGAGTTTCACAAGCATCAAAAAGATCAACAGAAACAACAATGTCCTTTTTATTTAAATTATCACAAACATGAGCAGAAAGACACTTCAAATTATCCATGATAACAGGGATCAAGGATCAACTCTTAGATCAAAAGATCCAAAACAAAAGAGCTACCCGCTCTGATACCACTTGTAAGTTCGTTTAGACCCCTGTAAACTAGATTGTTTAACCTAATTAATTAACCAAGTGAATACTTAGGTTTATTATTTAGATCTAAGATAAAACAATAACAATCATATCAAGTAAAGCAGCGAAAAAATAAAGAACACAAAGATATGATGACCCAGGAAAACCAAACCGGTAAAAAACCTGGGGAGGATTTAACCTAGCTATCCTCAAGGTAAAATAACAAATCCACTAGAAAGAATCGAAGTTTACACAATAGCGACTTAGACCACTAACATCCTATTGCTACCCAAGTGTAGGAAACTTACTCCCACGACCCCATGATAGCTCCGAGACCACGGATTCCTTCTTTCTTTGACCTTTGCAAAACACAAACACCACCGTTTGTGACTTTGAGACTCCACTCAAAGGTTTAGCAACACAAACTCTCCTGTTTGTGACTTCAAGACCACCCTTGAAGGTTTAGATCATCAGCACCTTTGATGACTAAAGAAGGCAGCAACTTCAGTAATACCGGATCTTGAGATTCTTCAAGGAACAACACCGGTAGAAGTTATATGAGAGGTTTTAGGAACAAAACCCTAAATACAAAAGAGACACACTCTTCTCTCTCTAAAAAGTCTTATAAAAAACGTGCTTATGGTTTCCTTTATATAGTGGGAGAAGTAGATCTGAAACCCTAATCTTTAATGGGCTAGAACTGCTGTTTGGGCCAACTTAAAATTCTGCAGATACGATTCTCGATTGGTCGAGCCTGTTTTTCAATCGATCGAACCAGGCAGATCCTGAAATCTTCTTTCTGCAGCTTACATGTTCTTGTGTGCTTATGATTTGCCAATTGTTCTAAGCTCTTAGAACCTAACAACTCTATTTTAAAAAATCAAATAAAATAAAATAAACAATACAAAGAAATACGTAAAAATTCATAGAGTAAGGTAGTCTATCTATTTGTTTGTCTTACTCGTAAGAGTAGGTTACTTATAAAATATATTGAAATACATTAGGCTTCAGTTTTTTTTCTTCTTTTATGACCAGGTCTTCCATCTTCAGTAGTTATAGGAGCAGCAAATTCAGGCCTTTCAACAGATGTTTCTCCTATTTCTATTTTTTGGCTGGCTGTGTACTTGTCCTTCCTTGATTTTCTGACATTTTCCTCCATTGTGTCTTGTAATAATTTTCATTGTTATGTATCAGTTAAAGTAATGTTTAAATCATATAGTAAACAAAGCGAAGTAAGTATGCTTTAATTACCTGATATTCTTCAACTTCATGTGAGCTATTATGCTTATGTGAAATTTCCGTCTCCAAAATTTTCAAAACCGTGTAATTTTCTTTTCCATACTTCAAATTATATTCATCAAGATGCAGTTGGAATAAATATTCTTTTCCAATTATTTTCTGAATTTCTTTTGGTAAAATATTCTCATCTAATTTGAAAGTCTGTATGAACAAAGTATCATACAATTAGCAAAATATGTATATATACATGCGTCATACAATGTCTATACTTCAATTGCTTGATAATAAAGATTAGGTGTGCTATTTATATATGAAATTACCTCTTCTTGCATCTCTGCAAGTTCTTTTGCAGTTTTAGATATAATTTTTTCAACTCCTTTGTCAAACAATGTGAATGTGGTTGAATCGGTCTCATCTTGTACTTGGACTTGTATCCTATAGCTATTTTAGATACAAATTTGTTAGTATAATACTATATATAATTTATGTGTATTTTTAAATTTACAAATCATTTTTTCTGTCATTACCTTGGAACTGCAAACTTTGGTTCATTTTTACAACGTTCACACCATAGAACTCCTTTGACTTGTTTCACTTTCGTCTTGCATATAAGACATGCAACATAATACCATCCATATTTGTTGTAGATATTAATGATGTTGGCATTGCATTTTACCAGTAAGTCCTATAATGCAAACTTTGATTAGTTTATAAAATTATACTTTATTATAAATCACATAAACAATTACCAATTATGATAAATTCATAATATAAGAGTATAGTTGATACCTTTGTCTCTGAGTTCCATTCCAAGTCCTTAATTTCAGCAATTGTTGTTTTATTATGTAAGGCAAGTTCTCCATCTTGTACTTTAAGTAGTCCTTTTGGCTGTATTTCTTTTACGTATATGTCCATTCTGGAGTTCAATCTATGCATCAACATTAACATTATTTAATTTTTTTTCTGAATATTTAAATTTTTAGCATAGTTGTACAAATCATAAAAAGGAATAGATATAAACAATGTTATATATCTAAAAAAACTGAAATAAACATGTCATCTTCAAAATACCTACTGGTTTCTTTTATTAAATTTCTGTAGCATTTGTTTTATACAATTTTATGTTATGTATCATTTAAGAAGCATTACAAAGTAGGTACAAACTTGAAAAGAAAAAGTGTAATAGTAGTTACCTGTTTCTAATTTCTGCAACTTCAGGAATGTCTAAATTGACGTACAGCTTTGTTGCAAAAGTGGATGATAGTTGATAATCACCTACAAAAAAGTTGTTAAAATTTATAAGCATTATTGATACATAAATGTTGTATATTTGATAAATGAATCACGCGATTGTTACCTCTGAAAGTTTTCACAATAGTTGAAGTGACTATTACAATGAATGACCCTTTATTTGTTTTGTAGAAATCATCATCTATTTGTTGTGTAGTATTTCCCCACAATGTTGTTTGAACTGATTTTTTCCTGAAGTTATTTATATGTAAGTTTGAATCATTTAAAAATTATAACATATAAGTTTTAAAAAATGTATATATATCTTACTCTTCTAACAATAGTTGAATGTTTCTCATTTTTGTTGGATGACTTCTTGTTTTGATCTCATCAATGGCTCCAATGTAGTCCAATATGCCAATCACATCTAATAAAGAACATATATTTTTTTTTTAAATAAGAGTCAATATTAAGTTATGATTTGCATTATTTTTTAGCTCTGTAAAAGTAGATGATTGACTTGCAAAACAATTAAAATTACCAGTCAAGTAAGTAGTGTCATAGCAACGGGAAGCTATTGTTCCATAATCAGCAAATTCAAATTGGGAATGAGGTATTGAAAGATCAAATCCACTGAATTTTGAGACTGAAGTTTTAGAATTGAAAAGTATTTTGAATTTGTTATGTACTGGACGATAGTTCCCTTTATTTTCTTCAACTAAGAAATTTGTAATTGTATATATACTCCCTTCATTTAGTTGTGGACGATAACTTTGAGCAAGATTCTTTCTAATGCTTGCATGTATCAATGTTCCCTACAAACATTTCAAATGAATTATCCCTTAATCAATAGGAGTAATATATAACAACCAATTTACATTGGTTGGCTGCAAGTATTAATAAAATTTATTCTAAAAGGAAATCAATTATGAATTTACCTCTTTGTCAACCAATATCATATCGAGGCTGATCAGATCATGGTTATTTGCTATATTAATTGCATCCCACATTCGTAAAACTCTAACTTTCACTTTAAAGTCATCTTTGTCCTTTGATATCTGCTTCATAGTTGTGTACTCCATATTCACTTGAATTTGTATTTCCTGGACAATTTCAACATCAGTAAAATTTATATATAATTATGGAGTAAAATCTATCTTTTGCAACATAAATGACAATCTAACTTATATTATTGACAGCTTTAAAATAATGAACAATATGTATTATGTCTGCATAGGCCATTCAATATTTATTTATGTGCAATATTAATATGGCAGGTTCAACAATTAAAAAAATGTTAACATTCTGTGACCATCTATTTGGCCAATGACATACACGTCAATTTAATCTAAAATAAAGTTTTAATTGAATCAAAATAATGATGACATAAATAGGGGAAAAAAATTAGGCTATTTTAAAGTCTCAGTTTGATATACATAATAAAAATCTGTAAAACAAAAACAATATTTAATAAATACAAAAACCGAACAAAAAGATGTCATGAAATTGAAAAATAATTGGAAAATTAGAAAAAAAAAGTAGCCAAACTTAATACCTAAGTTATGCAGCAAAACAGGATTTAATGAACTGTAAATAATTTTAGGGCAATCATAATTTTAGTTTAAGGAAAATCATCAACAAATTTATACTCTTCAGTATTCAATAAAACATTAACACAATCGGGAAAGAAAAGTGAAAACCTAATAGAAATCTTTTGAATGGTAAAAAGGAAAAAAAAAAAAAAAAAAAAAAAGGACCGTCGGTAATTGAATAGACAAAAAAAATGCTCACCTTGTAAATAGTTTGTTGTTGCAGAGAAGGCTCCTGAATAATTTCCTGTTGCAGTGAAGGAGTGGCAGTTAAAATAATTATGGAAGAAGTTCTCTATTTGTGTTTGTGAGTTTGGCCGAATAAGTGCACCACTTGAAGATTTTCAGTTGACACACCACTTGAATGATGTTTATAAGCTTTTGGGTCCTCTTTTTTTTTAAAGGCGTTCTTTTCTGGAATCTCCAAGTGTATATTTGGGTTTTCCAACGGGCCCAATAACATACAAACAATAGCCTTTTTTTCCCCACGAGTGAGGCTGGGCTTGGGATTGGCTTTTATTGGAAGTGTTCATTATATGGGTTTCTTCAATTGTATACTACTTAGGAACCTATAGCAATGTTGTTTCTGTCTACTGTTACAACCAACGAAAAGGCATGCTACTAAAGTTGTAATGAGTATGCGGCTTGGTCTGCATTAAAAACAGAAAGCAGTTCCCATGCCAAGGGTGTGTTATCGAAATCCATAGCCAAGATGGCCATGTGCATGAATCCACACGCCAAGACACAGTATATATTAATAACTGCCATGTGCGTGAAAGTGTTTTTTGCACTACTTGGATTTTTGTTGAACCGCTTGAACATTATGTATGAATTTGCTCACAATCATGATATGTATGAATCCATATTCATGGTTTGATTATTATAGGCATGTCATATTTCCCTTGGTTATACAATCCGTATAATATGTTATATATATATATATATATATATAAGATTTGATGTTTGTCATATATATATATATATATATAATATATAAGTTTACATGCAAATTTGTATATGTAACTGCAAGTGCATGAATGATACGGTACTGTGCATGTTTAATATGATATATATTGGTTTATTCAATTCGTTTGGACTTGGATATATGAATTGCCTTGGTTGCATACTTTAAGAATCCGTATAAGGCTTGCATGACTTGGCTTGCATGGCTTGGATATTCTTTGCACCGCTTGGACCAATTTTGCACCGGTTGGTTATTAAAGTTGAAAGTTAAAAGTTATTTTAGATGGTTATTATGGTTATCATGATTCTACTGATTAATATCACATTAATGTCCCTTCTTCAACCTGGATATTTGTCCAAAATATGGAGTTTGAACCATTCATTCAACACACTATTCTTTTAACTTTTTAAACCTGTGGGAAACCCTAAAGTTGAAGTGCAGGTAGAATCATCTAAATCAATCAAATCTTTGGTACTCTTTTGTAGTTTCAGCATGCAATTTTTGTCAACTTAATAGCAATCACATTTATTGTTTTATGAATGAAAATCAACTCACCAACAACCATAAAGTTGCAACAAAAAAATACATTTGTATAAAAAACATTACACTTTTAGATTTCAAGGTTCTACAATTTCAATCACTCTTCAAATAGTGATGGTGCTTTTTTTTCTTAGTGCTCTGTTCCCCCCTCAAATAGTAAGCGAAACGCTGGTTGCACTGATTCAAATCCAATAATAAATAAAACCGGATGAAACTCTTGTTTGTGGTGGCATGACAACAAGCACAGACTGGCAGCAAGGAGTATTGGAAAGTCCTTACTGCTGTAAAAAGACTGAAACAAAAAAAAAAAAAAAAAAAAAAGAGTACATTATGACATTTTTGAGCATCATAAAAAGCTAAACCAGCACATTCATATACAATTGACATACCAATACCAAGTCTAGATGACTTAAAGATATTATTCCTTGAAATGGTTATTCAAGTGATTAAGGTGGTAGCAATGAACACAAAATATTATGTTCTTACTACTGTAAAAACTATGGAACTCCAAAAAAATGTACTTCATGACATTCTTGAACATCATAAAATGCTAAACCAGCACATTCAGATATAATTAACATACCAAGTTTAGATGACTTAGACATATTATTCCTTAAAATGACTTCTAAGAAACAACTCTCAATGTGATCCATATTTTTTGTCTCAATAGTATTCACCCACACATATCATCACATACAAACACACTCTTGAAACAGAGGAAAAAAGTGCAAGAACTCAAGTAATAAGATGTCATGTAACTAATTAAGATCTAAATCTATTGAGGCTAGACTCTTAACATATTCTCACACAATTTCTCAACTAAAGAGAATCATAAATCCCACATATGCAAGCTCAACTTTAGAACATTATATCTCAATTATCACATTCACTTCCTTCAAAGAATCCTCAAAAAATGAGATTGAAACCATAATCTCAATTCAAACAATAGTGTCCCCACAACTAAAAAATCGAAAACATGACGCAAAGCACACCTTAAGTGTAAAAAACGACATTCTTTTAAGGCTGGAATTTAAAACCCTTAACTATTCTATAAATTTAACTATTTTTTTTAAACGAATAGATACTATATATATAGAATGTGAAGATAAAAAGAAACAATTACCAAGCTGAGGAATAAGAATAAGAAAGTGACCTACCTAAAGCAGTAAAACCGAGAGATCACATGAAAAGCAAAGACCCGCTAATAAAATAATTTGAATCCAAAAAGGATGGCGAAGTACTGCTCCTGCACCTGTTTCTGTCACCTTTTTTGCTAAGATGATAGGAGGCTGCTGCTGCCATTGAAAGATATGAAAAGTTGAGTTTCTGTTAGTGCCTTAGAAATAGGGCTGTTTGTTAAGATCACAATCAATCAACGCTTAGATTCCAAAACCAAAAAACAATAAAAACAAAAGCACAAAATCAACCAAGTATGGTCACATGAGATCATATGTAACCACAAGAAAAAGGTTATATGTCTATATATAGTATCAATATTTATCACTCTGCCACTCAATAGTACCCAGAGGCCGTAGCAGTATTTCATCATGTTAGGAAAGAACCGAAGCCACTTGAAGTACACTGCAATGTACTATAGAGGCTAAAAAAATCAAGAGTCCAAAATAGAATTAAAGTAAAAGAACTTTGACACAACAAACACCATATTGACAAAAAAAAAAAGGGCACGTAATCATGATAATCAACCCAAAAAAGGGAAAAACCAGTGATTAAAGATTTGTTTATATTGACTTTATTCATTAAAAAATATAAAATCATTGAATCTGGCCAATAGCACAAAGGAATTACAGCAGAGAAAGATTTGATTTGTTAGAGTAGATACCTCACATATAGGTTTTATGAGTACCAATTCCACAATGTTTTGAGAGCAGAATTGTTGAAAGCAAGCAAAATTTGACATTGAGTTTTGGTTAAGAGCAAAGAAGTATTATATTTCACACACAATCCCCTACCTCACCTTACAATCTATTCTTATACCCTCTTGTTCATTTCTAACTGAGAAGTAATCATGATAATCAGCCCCAAAAAGGGAAAAACCAGTGATTAAAGATCTGTTTATATTGACTTTATTCATTTAAAAATATAAAATCATTGAATCTGGCCAATAACACAAAGGAATTACAGCAGAGAAAGATTTGATTTGTTAGAGTAGATACCTCACATATAGGTTTTATGAGTACCAATTTCACAATGTTTTGAGAGCAGATTTGTAGAAAGCAAGCAAAACTTGACATTGAGCTTTGGTTAAGAGAAAAGAAGTATTATATTTCACACACTATCCCCTACCTCACCTTACAATCTATTCTTATACCCTCTTGTCCATTTCTTACTGAGAAGTAACTAACAAACTGCCTAACTACCTACTGCCAATGCATCAACACATGCTTCCTGCAATTAGCACATAATTATTACAATCAAGTACCCTTCCAATCAATCAAATGTCTAAATACAATCTCAGCACATGTCAGCTATACAACCTGTTGTGGCACCTGATGCAGCACTTGATGCAGACCTGATGCCGTACCTGATGCAGCTTCTTAACACACACACACACACACACACACGTATATATATAGAGAGAAAGAGAGAAAAAGAGAGGGAGGAGATCCACACCTGGAGCGGGTTGAGTCAGACTCTTATTGATGCCTTAGTATTGTTTGTCCAAGATGGTACTGCCAAGTTCAGGGTAGATTAGCCTGCCCCCTGTATGTCAGTATTAGTATCAGTATAAGAGAATATAAAGTCTCAGTTTTTCCACCTTCCATATTAGAAACGTTAACTTAAATTTATCCTACAACAGATTGACAGCCAGTAATCAATCATTAAACACATGTTTCCAATAATTGTATCACGTGAAACCTGCTCATATTTAAAAACAGTTAATATAACAAAAAGATTAAATTAAGGTGTAGTAAGTATTTAATGTGTCCATTAAAAATTTAATGCTAAATGAACTTCAATTGGTTGTAGAAAATATATCCAAACTGGAAAAGGTAAATGTGAATCAAAAGCACTAAATTGTGCATCATTGATGACCATAGCTTCAAGGTTTTTGAACCAAGAACACCAAAAAATGGCATTTTCACAATGCTGACAGATGTTCAAATACTCGGAATCTATGCCAAAACTTTATCTGGCATCAAGAAAACCAAGTTTGACTCCATTAAACCATACATATTTTACAACTACAATAAGAATAAATTTGAATGCCACAATAAATAGTTCTTAACAAAAACTCCAAGGTCCTCTTGTGTCACTAACATGCACATTCTCCAATTTATCATTATAAATTTTAACGATAGCAAAAGAAAAGTAAAGAATACAGACCTACAGCATGAGTTTAAACCTTGTAGGCTGATTTCGCAAGGCGTTGAATTTAACAAACTGAGCTTAAGTTTTCTCTCCTTCTTTGTTAGATCAACTGAAATGTTAAAACTCCTTTACATTTTTCTCTACTTTAACAAACTGTGCCTGCATATTTATTCATAGTCCACCAATTAGTTAACCATAAACATATTTTAGTTAATGGTCATATAGTTATCTATATTAATATTGAAATACATGAAGCCTAGGACCAGGGTTGTGCGGTTTGCTACGTAAGTGACAGTCTAATTTAGATTATCAATAGCTTCAAAATAATTTTACTAAATAATATGTATTACCTGTAGGCAGATCATTGAATATTTCTTTATATACAATATTTTTGGTATGAAAGTGATCATCATTATCATTTTCTGCAATAAGTATTCTAAGGCCATTTCTGCTTGTAACTCTGGAGACAGCAACATATAACTGTCCATGGCTGAAAACTGGTTTGTTTATATAAAGGCCAACACATTTCAAAGATTGGCCCTGGCTCTTATTAATTGTCATAGCAAAGCAAACTGATACTGGAAACTGTCTTCTCTTTAGTACGAAAGGCCATTTAGATTCAGAAGGAGAGAGAACTATTCTTGGAATAAATACTTTATCTCCAATATGAGATCCTGATATTATTTGAGCTTCCAAAACCCATTTTGATAACTGAGTGACTAAAAGTCTGGTACCATTACAAAGTCCAGCACTTTGGTTTAAATTGCGAAGTAGCATTATTGGTAATCCTACCTTCAACCTAAGTTCATGGTTTGGAATACCAGGGAACTTCAATGAATTGAGAAGCTCTGTTGGATACATGACATCTTGATCTAGAATGTTGGTTGAAGCTTTACATATTGAATCTGCACTAAGATATGTTTCTTCATCAACATCAATAAGGTCAATCATATAATTATTTATGTCTTCAACAACTTCATTTGTTGGAGCTAAAATTGCCCGTTCTTGTAAATACTTTGAATCATTGAATTTTGTTTGGAAGTTAGGATAAGTAGCATTCACGATATCATTGAAAGGATGACTACCAGGTTGAATTAGTAAGTCATGTGGTATTTCAATCAATGCTTCGCTTTCACTATTATTAAGTTCACCATCACCTATTTTCAATATCCATTCAGCAAATTCTCTTGCAGCAACATCATCTGGATTTTGTGTTAGCCTCATATTTTTGGTCAAAATGAAAACTCTACAATCATTCCATAATGAAGACTTGTTAATTGATGCTTCTACTATTTGTTCTCTTCGTCCTTTAGCTATAACCGGTAATATTTGTCTAAAATCACCACCAAGAACAACGGTTTTTCCTCCAAAAGGTTTGTCTACACTGTTGCTGGAAGTGAAACGTAAAATATCTCTCAATGAACGATCAACAGCTTCAAAACAATTTCGGTGTGTCATAGGAGCTTCATCCCAAATTGTAAGACTTGCTTTTGTCATAAGTTCTGCAATTTGTGAACCTTGTTTGATACCGCAAGTTGAATTGTCTGTTACAATTATTGGTATTTGAAATCTCGAACGAGCCATTCTTCCTCCTAGTAACAATAATGCAGCAATTCCAGATGATGCAACTGCAATGACAATCTTTCCCTCTGAACGCAATCGGCATATAATGGTTTTCCAAAGATAAGTCTTCCCAATTCCTCCATGTCCATATACAAATAAGAAGTCACCTTTATCTCTTAAAATAGAATCAATTACTGCATCATATACATTCCTTTGATTAGCATTAAGACCATTAAAAAGTTCAATATGTTCTGCTGCCAAAGAGTCCCTATCATAATCCAATTCTTCTTGTAACATTCTATTGTTACACTGTCTTAAAAGCAATGTGTTTGGATATGGTATTGTTTCAAATTCTCGCAATGACCTTCCACTTCTTATCAGAATTTGTTCTATATCACTAAGTGCGTAATTCTGCAATTGGAAGTCATCAAGATGTAGATTGTCATAGCGTAAAACTGCTCTCTGACGATGAAGAATGTCTTCGAATAATAACCGCCAATTCAAACTCCATAATTTATAGGGGTCGGAAACTTCACAAAAAATCAGTATTGTGACAAATAGCTCACGTAGTTCTTTTCATGAAGCCCAATGTGATGCATGATTTAAAGCTTCATGCCACTCTTTATCATCATCAAGCAAACCAAGCGCATAACATGCTGATCTGAAATCTGAATATACTACATTATTTATAGTTCTCATTTCTTCAAAGGATCGAGCTCCTTTAACAACATTTAATAGCATTCGTAAATAAAAATGCTCTCCACTTGCAGGATGAGCATAGTATATACACCCTATACATCTTCCAGACTTCCTCAATCTCCATTCCTTGTCTCTTTTATGCCAAACCCATTTTGTTGGAAACTTGGAATAAGTTAATCCCCTTGCTTCTTCATACAATTCATTTGCTTTCATCCACTCTGTAAATTTATTTTTTCTGATATCTGGTCTATCAATAACATTATCTAAATACTCAGTATCTTTAAAAACAACTGGCTGTTGATTTTCGATATGGAAGCTAAGTCTTTGAACAGCAGGTTATCGATAGTGGATTTCAAACTCGAATATCCTCCAGCATTCCTCTATGGCAGACACATATCTACAATTTAAGTATCTCTTAACTTCATCTGTATCTGTCATATTTTGCATTCCAGTAGAAGCATCAACATGTAAATTTTCTTCAAGAATCAAAGTTGCACGATCAGGCCCCTTGGTAATATACTTGAATAAGTATTTGATAGACCTTGAACGATTGCACCACTCAACATTTATGTGAGCTTGAAATTTCACCAATAAGTCAATATTATGAGGAACTATATATCGATTATCGAGTTTAACTCCGTTTCTTTCAACATATATTCCATTATCCCTTCTTCTATATATTGGGAAACCATCATTATCAACTGTGGTTTGAGAACAAAATTTCTTAGGAAAGTGCTTCACACATTTGTTCTCGATCATACAACTTGCTCTTGAATTTATAGACCCGCAAGGACCATGGACCATATATTGTTTGACAGCATCATAAGCTAATGGTTCCTTATTCAAATCTGGAATTTCTGCTGAAATTATTTTGTCAATTTCTGCTGCTGTAGGATGTTTGTCATCACTATGTAGAAAAAGCAATATGTGTGCATGAGGTAGGCCTCTCTTTTGAAATTCAACGGTGTATACAACTGGTACCAAAATAGCAAGTTAATTATATAAATATAGAGTAATTATGAACACCAAAAGGAATAATGAATCACGCTTCGAAAGTGTACCTGCAATCACTCTTCCAAAGTGTCGACCATGCTTTAAATCGTTTAAAAGTTGATCAAGTTTTATCTTAAATACTCTTGCAACCACATCAGGTCGGTCTTCAAGTTTCTGCCCAGGTTTCCTAGATAGGAAAAGCTCAATTTTCGGCCATTTTGCATTGCATGTGAAGGTAATAAACAGATCTGGGTAGCCAGCCCATCTACAGATCGCCATTGCATCTTGGTAGTTTTCAATCATATACCTTGGACTTCCAGTGAAACTTGAAGGTAAAACAAATCTTTTTCCAGCAGATGCAGGATTGGTATCACCTCTCATAACCGCATCCTTCAATCCATTATAGAGTTCAATCCTCAGCTTTTCTTGATTATTTTTCACCCACATAAGTCTTATTGCTTCAATACACGTATAGGCATCTACATCAAATTGCTGAAATAATCGACCACCAGATATCAATGTATGTCCTTCATCATCCCGTTCTTGCAATCTGAATGCATAATACTCTCTCATAGTAATGAAGTCATTGGTGTCAGAGCTGATCTCATCTATATTTTTGCACAAAATGCAAAGCCTAAAACCATCCTCACCATATGGAAATAATAGAGGATATTGTAACGCCATGTACGATGGATGCAACTCATTGATCCTATGTAACCCTCCTTCTTTTAATTCCACAATAATATCACGATATGCATTATCAACACCAATATCGCCAACAATGATTGCAGCAATTTCAGAACATGTAGGAAGATTGCACTCTCTTCCATCTGTAGTTCGTGAGCCGATAAGACGTAATCTTAAACGATGAATATCACGTTCTATGAAACGATCTCTAGACATACGAAATATTTTCACCAAATTGTTTGACTCATCAAACATTTGGACCAATGCATCCACAATAGATGGATCTAGGTCTTTATTAACAGGACTGCTACTAAAGACATCCATTCTATGTTGGACTTCATTTTCAGTATCATAGAAATATAGCTGTGCAAACTGTGGATCCTCACCATTATTAGGAAGAAGTGTTCCAATCCTATGATGGGTTTGACCATTAAGTCTGAAAATGTAAGGGCCCTTACCATCATTAACTCTACTATCTACCTTGCCACCCATAGATGTCATAGCAAACATTGCGTTATAACTCCTTATTTGAGTTCTGAATGTTTTAGACCGTTGTCCACCAAGAGGGTCTAACAACTCATTAAGAAGAGGAGGTGGTTTTTTAAGCAAAGGCAATTTCACCTTGCCCTCCATACAGCACAAAGAAAATTTTGGAATTCTTGGCCTTTTAGATTTCACACTTCTTTCTTCATACCAAAACACCGCACCACAATGGTTACATACATATGAAGGTGGGCCAAAATTCTTAGGTTCAACAACATTATCAGGTGAATGTGATAAACAGTTTTCAGGAGTAACTACTATTTTGTCTCTCCTTTTTCTTTTTCTTTTTCTGTAATCACTTTTTTCCTACATTTTCTAGCTTGTTGTAATGTTTTTTGTCGTTCATACTATTGTGTTTTGGATCGCTTTTCAAACATCATCATCCGTCTTTGCTGTTGTGCTAATCTTGCATTTTCCATTTTCTCTTTTACTATTATAAGATGTTAAAACAAAAGTTAAATTAGCATTTGTATTAAAAGTGAAAAAGTAAATATTTAATAATCTTCTCAAAGCTACTTGTATTCAGATATTTTTTAATGAAACATCAATAAATGATAAAAAGATACAAATCTAAATAAAACCAGCAAAAAAGAAATTGGGCTTAACATCTGTTTTAAGAGTCAAAGAGCACATATTTAGTAATCTTCTCAAAACAACATTTGTTCTAATATTTTTTAATTGAACATCAACAAATGATAAAGAGATACAAATCTAAATGAAAGCAACAATGGGAAAATTAGGCTGTACTGATCTCTTAATTTAATTCAGCAGTTCTCCTTGAAATGTAAAAGTGGGTCTTAATAGCTAAAGCAAAGATGATAAACCTACAATAACACGTGAGAATGTAAATACCATTGAAATTAATACTAAGAATGTAACATACACAATTAAAACAAAAGAATAAACAAAATAAGCAAAGATAACAACAACAACAATAACATATTAAAAAACACTGTCAATAAACTAAATCTAATAGCCTTAAGGTTTTTTTAAGAAATAGATACCAAAAATAGAACAATTTCGAAATAAATATCAAGAAGGGGAAAAAAAATAATAATAATAAACATTCCAGTAAATCAAAACAGTAAATCAAGAGAGAAATATTAGTAAAATTAAATACTAAGAAGGAAAAAAACAAAGGCAAAAATAGAAGTAGGTGTGCTGAATATGTTTTAAATCAAGAAATTTGGTGTAAAGATAGAATTAATTCAGGTGTATCCAGTCATGATAGAACATGATAGAATTGCAATGACAATACCTACTTTAATTCCATGTGAAGATGGTTTTCTAGCACGTATACTGAAATACTTCAATTTAAATTATTCCATCAAAACAGGAACAAAATTGAATCATAATTATATGATTTTGAAATTATGTAGATACAAATTAAACTGATGCACCACTTCAAAAAATAGAAGTTAGTACCTTGCTATATTTTAATAATTTTTGTCACACATTTAATAGTAATTGAAAGCCTATAAATGCATACTTTTGGATGAACACATCAACCAAAAAGGCTTTGCTTTTACACCAATAAAAAGAATGCCTTTATCAGAAAAGAAGTGCAAGACAGTTTTTGCAAAAGCATATTGACAATCAAAATTAAAGCAAAAAACATCAAGCTTCTTCAATTTCCCCATCGGTCTCTAATGGAAGAAGAACTCTGTTTTCCTTTCCTCTAAATGGTATTTTAAAGAGTAGTTTATGAGAGAAAATGTTTAAAAAAAAGACTGAACTAAAACATAACACTAATCATTTCCCCCACATATAATCATTTCCCCCACAAATGCCTATTCGACTAATCTCACCTCATGTATTGATAGCCACAAAGAAAAAGAAAAAAGAATAGCCATTAAAACATATTGCAGGAGCAGAGTTTAACTTGATAAGCATTATGTTGTAATGTAACCCATATTCAAACAGCCGACTCTTCCAAACTTTAAATCAGATTAAAAATATATCAAGCCCCTAAGAAAGTAATGGAGAGAGCAGAAAATGTAAAAATTATAGTTTCAAAATGATAAAAAGTTGGAATAAAAAGCATTATGATAAGCATTACGATTATAGAAATTTACAATAAAAAGTTGAGAAAAATAATGTAAAGAAGTAGAACGAGATACATTGAATATTTAAATTTTGTAAGAAGAAAATTAAAATGAGATGTAGAAGAAGACTGGGAAAGACAACCGTGGAAATTATCTTTAAATTAAATTGACATATATATTTTAAATGCATGCAGGTGGTTGGAATTTTAAAGATGGCGGTGCTTCCACTTATAGGTCAGCTTGCAAACAAACATGGGCGTCAACCACCACTTCTTCTTACTATATCCACTTCCATTTTCCCATTTGGTATGTTTCATTTGAACAACTTTCATGATTCTGTGAAGTTACATGTACAATGCTGCTATATATTTCCTTCTGAACTATGAGAATATGAAACCCTTAATTTGCGTGGCATTAATATTATTTGTTTGTTCCTGCTGTTTCACTATTATGTTTTTTTTTTCCTTTAAATTTTAATTCTTTATAAAATTTAATGTCATTCAGTACTATTGAAGTTACAAACGCTTTTCCTCTAAAAAAAGAAGAAGTCACAATTGCTTTTGAAGACAGTGGATGGGAAACCATAGATCATGTGCATGTCAAAAGATTGATGATTTAACAGTCAAACCAAGAAACCATTTCTAAGGCATGAATTTGGCTTCAAGCTAAACAAATCTGACGGATATTCTGGCCAAGAACTTTTTTATTATTGAAGGGTAAGGTGATCTTTTTTGTTTTTGGTGGATTATATCTACAGATACATGAAAAATTTGTAATTCCTACTGATTTTGATTGAATGAATGGCTACTGACTATGTCATTCATTTGAAACTGATCTAGAGTAAGATAAGCACCCTACATGATGTATGAAAGATACGACAAAAAAGAGTTAAATGTAATTATAGTTCGACCATACACATTGAAAGAATAAATATTAAAAAGAAAAGAAAAAGGGAAATCTCAATTGCAGGAAAAGACTCTCTTTACAGAAGCCATTCATGTCACTTGAAGATAACATTGAGCAAATATTCAAGATTTCTCAATTTCACTCCCTCTTACAAATAACTGAAAAATTATAATGGTTTAATTAAGTTTCAAAGATAATACTATTGTGAAACCTACAATTGATGCACTTCTTCATGGATGTCAATTTAAAAATATAATTTTAACTCACCATGAGATCAAAACTCAATGCATTCAATTTTAGAGGCACAAAACCAAAGCTTTATGAATCTGATTTATAGAACCAAAAACAATAAAAATTAAAGCTCTATACAAAACCATAAAAGCACCGACAATAAGAAAGACAATTCTCATAACCGAGTCCTTTACATAACCAAAAAACCCAAAATAAAACACATGTAATAGAACTAACAACAAAAATATACATCAAATTGAATCTCACTTCAAATATTCCCATTTAGTATGTTTCGTTTGAACAAATTTCATGATTCTGTAAATTTACATGTACAAATGCTGCTATATATTTCCTGCTGAACTATGAGAATTATATATGGATATGAAACCCCTAATATGCGTGGCATTAATAGTATTTGTTTGTCCCTGCTGTTTCACTATTATTTTTTTTTCTTTCAATTTTAATTCTTTTTGAAATTTAATGTGATTCAATACTATTGAAGTTACAAATGCTTTTTCTCAACAAAAAAAAAAAGTCACAATTGCTTTTGAAGACAATGGATGGGAAACCATAGATCATGTGCATGTCAAAAGATTGATGATTTAACAGTCAAACAAAGAAACCATTTCTAAGGCATGAATTTGGCTTCAAGCTAAACAAATCTGACGGATATTCTGGCCAAGAACTTTTTTATTATTGAAGGGTAAGGTGATCTTTTTTGTGTTTGGTGGATTATATCTACAGACACATGAAAAATTTTGAATTCCTGCTGATTCTAATTGAATGAATGGCTACTAACTATGTCATTAATCTGAAACTGATCTAGAGTAAGATAGCACCCACATGATGTATGAAAGATAAGAGACAAAGAAGAAGGGGGAGGAAAAAATCAGACCCAAAAGAGGTAGAGCTCCAATTAAAAAATCCAGCAATAAAAAATTCAAACCCTAAAGAACGAAAAAGGCAGTAAAAAGGGGGGAAAAAACATCAAGCAAAAGAATAGAGCACAAAAGGAACTGAGATTTAGAGATACGAACTCACTGAAAGTTATTCAAACACAAACCCAAGGAAAAGAATAACCTCATATACAAACTCATGACCCACATCTACATATGCAAACATAGTCCCACATTGATAAGAAAAGAAGCAAGGAAGTGTAATAGTCCCTATAAATAGAGTCATGGTGTAACTTTGTAGGGTGTGTGAGAGTGAGGACAAAAGTTTTGTCTAGTGAAAGAATTAGAGACTAAGTTTTTTCTAGTGTGTTAGTGTAAGTGCCTTTGGCAATATTGGAGTTTTGAGTTAGTTTATGTTATTTGGAGTTTACTTAGCTGCTGAGACTTTTGACTAAATTCAGATGTTACCAATTAGTTATTGTAATTGTTGCTTTAGATATGTGGCTATTGTTGTCAACATGGATAAATTTTCTAGGCTATCTTTGTAATTTAAGTTGACATGGTATGAAGATGACTTTCATTATTCATGAAAGAAATTTAGCATCTGTCAAGTATAGAAGTCAACATCTGCAATAATGATTACTGAGAGCATTGCTTTAAAAATTTTGATAATTAAAATAAAGGATGTAAAAGCAAAAGCCTGAATAGTGAGGTTATCAAGTGCAGTTCTCTTTAAAGTCTTGCATCGAGTATTCTACAACTGGGTAATATAGCCCATCTTTGGTAGTAACTCAATTAAATACACTGTCCAACCACAATCCTAAATCCAAAATAAAGGAAGCCGACAAATTCAAACTATTCTAAGTATGAATTAAAAGTAATGAAAACAGAGCTGATTGTCTCAAGCACTCTCTTCCCTATCTTCAACACTACCAAACACTACAATAACAACCACCAGATTGATAACCTCTAATGAGAAGATCACTTATCAAATTTTAATGGGATTTCATCGGACATATATAATGTAACACCAAAAGAATTTTTTTTGATGGCCCCAAAACTTTAATTCTGCATTTTGATTGAACAGTACACTAAAGCAACAAATAATCAAGCGAAGAATTTAAAATACAATACCTAAAAATGAGTGTAAGTATTAAAGATGCATAACAGATAACCATAAGCCAAGTTTGATAACATTTATCAAAAGCTGGAATTCACTATAGCAAAAACCTAAATGCTAAATCTGTTTTACTTGGCAGGATTAAGCAATGACCATCCACCAATTTAATCTCAAGCATCAAGAACCTAACATTTACAAATCAGAGAGCATCAAGAACAACACATTAAACCTTTTTTAAGAAAAACCAATTACAACAAAACCAATTACCTTTGTTTTTTTTTTTTTTTAAAGCCATTAAAACAAATTGCATTGTTCAAACGTATTATGGTGCAGAGTCCTGCATCATACATACACATGCATTTATTTGTAGCTGAAAATGTAACTTGATCTAAAATATAACTCAATTAAATATGATTATGCAGGATGAGAATGGTATTAGATATTATCTTAAAATAAGTAAGATTGCAAGATTAAATAATTTCTACTTGGCTCAAGACATACCAGCAATACTTCAAGATCACTAAATTTCTACTTGGCTCAAGTCTTGGTAAATCATACTTCAATCTAAAACAAAAACACTAAACAGAAAACAATTCTAACCCAATTACTGTAGCCAAATTCAAATCTAACCCAATACATAAATCCAAACATATCCAACCAAATCACTAAACATAAAAATCAATTTATGGTGTAATTTAAAAACGAATTTTAAAAAATTTACTTGTAGTGGTTTTGGCTACATAACAGGTTCTTCACTTGTCTCCTCGGCTTATTGAAATTTTCTTTTCAGTAACTATAACAGAATTTGATGATGTGTCAGGCTCAACATCACATATAAAGAAAGAAATGAAGGAAAAAGGTTGTTCAACCCTCACAGGAAAAACGACATCGAAAAGGCCCAAAACAGAAATGGTACATAACAAAAACAAAAGCGAAAATATTGAATTGAACAAAAAACAAAATTTATTCAGTGCCTTTTCTCTATGGCGAAAACCTTTACAACAACGGTAGAGAAGAGACATGGGGAAACGAAAATATTAAAGGGGAAAATATTTCAGCAAAAAAAAGAAAAATAAGATAAATGAAATCACGGTGCTTTTTTTTTTTGCAACACATCAATCTATGTTCTCCAGAGCCAAATCGAATTCAGTTTGACAGAAATCATCAAATAAATCTACACTTTAGAACAATTTCTAAACCCTAAAATCTGCTAAACAATAAACAGTATCTTACAAAATCTTCGATATTCTGTCTGTTTGGAACGCTAATTGAATGGAAAAAACAGGGGGAAAAAGAGGCTTCCTCCTGAAAAACCCTTTTTTTAAAAAACCCTAGAAACAGTAATCGAATAGAAACCAAAAAAGGGATAAAATACCAACCTTCTGGATTGTTTATTGTTGAATCGGCTGTCGTTGCAGAGGATGTACAGAGGATTTCTGGTTTTAACGGTTGCAGAGGACGAACAGATGTTTGCACCGTCGGAGTTGCTCGCTCTTTTTTTCTTTTTCGTCTGTTTGATGGGTTAGAACACGATAGCCCGATCTGCGTGTATGTAGAAGTGCAGCAAAGGATTGCGAGTTTCAGTCTGAACGGTAATCGGAAAATACGACCTGGGTTTTAGGGTTTGTCTTTGTTTTTCTAAGAAGCGGCTTGGTGTTTTGTACAGAACTGCGTTTTTATGTTGTTCTTTTCTTCTTTTTTGTTTTTTAATTAGCGGGTTAGTATTTTATTCTATTACACGCGCTTTTTTTTTTTTTTTTTTTTAATGAATAGGCTGGTTGGTGTCTGAAACAATCGTATCATGCGAATTTTTTTTTAAAGCTTTTAAGAGTACACGTGTAAGTATTTTAAGGGGGCATTTTTCCTAACGTGGCAGCACCTGGTTAAAGGCTTCTGCTATTATATATAGTATTAGATACCCCTATAACCTAAAAAATGATCAAAATACCCCAAAACCCTAAAAATGACCAAAATACCCCTAAAACCCAAAAAAATGGCCAAAACACCCCTGAAACCCAAAAAATGACCAAAATACCCTTGAAACCTAAAAATTTCCAAAATACCTCTAAAACCCAAAAACTGACCAAAATACTCCCAAAACTTAAAAATTACCAAAATACTCCCAAAACCCAAAAAATGACCAAGATACCCCCAAAATCAAAAAAATGACCAAAATACTTCCGAAACCTAAAAATTACCAAAATACCCCCAAAATCCAAAAAATGATCAAATACCCCCCAAAACCCAAAAATGACCTAAATAACCCCAAAACCCAAAAAATGACCAAAATACCCTCCAAAACTCAAAAATGACCAAATATCCCTGAAATCTAAAAAATGGCCAAAATAACACCGAATCCTAAAATTGACCAAAATACCCCCTGGAACATAAAAAATGACCAAAATACCCCCAAAAACCCAAAAAAATGACCGAAATACGCCCCAAACCAAGAAAATGACCAAAATACCCTCAAACCTATGAAGTGACAAAAATACCCCTAAACTTTTAAAATGACCCAAATAAACTCAAACCTCTAAAATGGCCACAAACAACCCGAAACCTCTAAAATTACCAAAAATTATTTTGTCACTGAAAAAACCTAAATCTTAATATTGGGTGATGAATATAGAATTTCATCACCCAAGATAGGCCTTTGGTGATGCAAATATTTCGTCTCCTTACATTTGTGTTTTTTTTTTATGACCTACAGTGAGGAAATAAATATTTCGTCACCAATTTGAACATCTTTAGTGACAAAATATTGATTTCATCACCAATTTGAACATCTATAGTGACGATATATTGATTTCGTCACCCATTTTAAATTTTTGGTGACAAAATCTTCTTTTCCTCCCTGAATGCTAACATTTAGTGACGAAATTTTTTATCCTCACTATATTTTGTCACTATAGCCCACTTTTGTTGTAATGCCACATCAGTCATGTCAGGGACGAACGATTCAGTCATAAAACAATGCAATTTTCCATAATAATTAGAAAAACTAGGAACGACCTTTTTTTAATGAGTAGAAAAACTGATAAAAAAAAATCCAGATTTGGTCTTTATGTTCAAAATATTGGAAGGGGAATATCACATGAGAATATAACTGAATAAGGATAAAACCATTTCCTCTGGGTCATTTTCAAATTTGAAACATGTCTGTTTAATTGTATGTTTCATTAAAGTTCTATGATTTAGATTAGTATTTCCAATTGCTTTACTAGCACATATATACAAATACAATCACATGCATATTAAAGCAGACAGCAGCAACACATACTTCTTCAATGCAGAACAAAGAAGCAGCACTCATGAAAGTAGTGGGAATCACGATCCAATTAATGGCAATCATCCCGAAGTATGATAGGAAGGGTGAGATGCCAGAGGACTAGAAAAAATAAAAAATTCTACACAATGCATGTGGTTTTTGGTAGTTTTGAGCATGTATTGATTGGCATATATATATATATATATAGGAACATTACAGTTTTAATGTAAATGTTTCTGGAAAGCTTCTAGAATGTACAAATTGCATGCATAAATGTTCCTACTTAATATTCAGTAGATTAAGAATAAAAAGTCTACCAATTTTACACCTGATTGTCTATAATTTTTTATCTTTATTTTTTTTTTTTTTAATTTACACTACTGCATGTGTAACCATTATCCAACTTCTTGAAATGATATAAAATAACCAAAACAAAAAAACAAAACAGGATATAATCAATGTTCTTCACATATATACAACCAACGTTTTAAGTAAGAATGTAAATAAAAATAATAATCTCTAACTTTCTTGTATATTGTGTCAAAATAATATATACTACTTTTAAGTGATAGATATAAAAAGCTGATATCATTAACAGTAATATATTAAATAAAGAAGAAAATTTACATTGATGGACAAAGAAGATAGATATATACATGGTGTCCCAAAAAGTTGTATAAAGTTCACAATTCTAACTATCTGTGCAAAGAAAATTTACATTGATGCGTACAAAGAAGATAGATACATGATATCAGCCTATCAGGTCATGGTTGGTAGAAGTAGAAGTGTAGTACTCATGAGTCATGAGTCATGAGGATTCCATGGTCTTTGATTTTTTTGGGGTCTCCAGTTTAGTTCAAATACATGGTTGAACAAAGCTTTTTTTTTTTTGCAGTTGACTGGACAATGGGAACTTGGTGGTATGAAGCTTTAACTTTTTCTCTTTCTTTCTTTGATGGTCTGTTTGACCTGGTGAATGTGCTTGAGACTGTTTTTTTGCCGAGAAAAAAAAAAAAAAAAACAGAGAAAAAAAAATCTTTTTTTTTTCTCTCCATGGCTTTGTTTGGCTGTTGAGAAATGAATTTTTTGTGAAAGGAAAATGAAAAGAAAGAACAGAAAAAAGTGATTTTTGATTTTTTTAATTTTTGTTTTTAAAGTTTTTAACAAGTTATTTATTTATTTGGATTATATTTGGGTTAAATGGGCGGGTTACTAATTAAATCAGTTGGGCGAATAATGAAAAATTAATTTATATATAAACGGGTCATAAATAAATAAATGAATAATTACACACCCAATCCATTTATGACCCAACCCATTTTTGTGTCCTATGTTACTAGAATTGGTTTAATTTGCTTAGCTAGCATCGTGTAATTAGAGCTCCGCTCTTACACAAACCAACCATAAATATTGTGTCAAAAGTATTGATTTTCCATTCTCCATCCACTGCTTTCTTGGCAGCTTGCCTAGTAACTATCTTATTAATTACAAAGGTCCCAACTATTCAAAGCTTCAAAGGGAGCATGCAGCCTTGCAAATCTTTATTTATATATAGCCTCACCCTCACGTAGTTGTTAATTATTATAGCTTTTGTAGCAATTATAGTGCACTTTTTTTCGAAATAGCACAAGACCAGCCCAACCAATCCCAGCATATCCTACCTATTAGGGGTGGCAAATGGGCAAGTTGGGTCATAAATGGATTAGATGTGTAATTACCAAGGTTTTCAGACCCGGACCGTTTATTGAACCGTAAAAAGAAGAGGTTCAAGGTTTTTAAGGTCGAACCGAGATTGGACCGAAATTGAACCGTGATGACGTCATAATTAATTTAATAATTATTTAATACAAAAATAATTAAAATAAATGTGTAAAATTATGTATTATTGATGAAATCAATATTTATAGAGATTCAAATATATCTTAATTCAAGATAAAGATAATATTTCTTATAATTTGTTTCATAGATTTAGTAGATACTCTCTTAACTATTTAAAATATTTTAACAAATTATATCTAAAATATAATAAATTAATATAACTAAAAATAATTTAAAAAATTTAATTGAAAAATTAAACACTCAAGTACCCAACCTCCATTCAGAGAGGGAAAAAATAAAAAAAAGCAACCCCACCCCACTCACGTTTCCCCAAGATAATAAGAAGAAAAAATAAAAAAGTTAAAACAACTCAAGAGTCATTGAGATCTCATGAGATATAGCTTTTGGGCTTAAAGTAAATAATATTCAAAACATCCAACACCACTCACGTTTCCCAAGCAATCAATATTACCAAAACCCTCTTCTGTTTTCTTTTCTTTCTCAGTTTACTTTTGCCAACAGAGCAAGGCTTCGTCTCTTTCTCTTCCTCATTTCTCAGTCACGATCTTCATTGGTTCTCAAACAAACAAAGCTGAAGGCCAGGTGCAAAACAAAGCCTCTCTGTCTCTCATCCGCTCATCTCTCTCTTTGCTGCCTTTCACTTTTTCTTTACTAGATCTGGTGGACAGTGAGTCAGTGACTACATTTCTTCTTCTTCTTCTTTTTTTCTCGGCAGATCGCTAGATCTTATATGTTGTGTGAGAGTTCTTGGCTTGGAAGACTGCCAAACCCGTGTCCGGTTCTCAAAACCGAGCGGTTTGACCGCGGTTCGAGAGGTTCACGGAAAAACTGATATTTTCGGTTTTGTTACTTTAAAAAACCGTTTTGATGAACGGTTCACGGTTAACCCAGTCGAACCGTACAGTCCGGTCTGGGTTTAAAAACTATGGTAATTACCCATTTATCTATTTATGACCCGTTTATACATAAATTAATTATCCATTACCCGCCCAACCTATTTAATTAGTAATCCACCCACTTAATCCAATATGACCCAAATAAATAAATAACTTGTTAAAAACTTTAAAAAAAATTAAAAAGTTCAAAAATCACTTTTTCTGTTCTTTCCTTTCGTTTTCCCTTCACAAAATTTTTTTCTCAACAACCAAACAAAACCACACCAAAAAAAAAGAAAAAAGAAAGAGACTTTTTTCTTCTCTGTGCTGCTTCGTCTCCTTCAACCTCACTCTTCCACTCTCCCCAAAACTCTCTGAAGCTCACCACGTTCCTCTTCCTAACCCTATCGAAATCAACAACTCCATCCCCATCCTCCACCTCCGCCACAATCACATTCCTTATCGCCGACAAATAGATCCAAAGCCGCGACCTCGGAGTCTGCTTTTCCAGAACCTTCTTGCTGAAATCCGGTGACGAGTACGCCCGCTGGAACTCCAAAAGCTTCAGCTCAAGCCTCTTCACGAAATCGATCTCCGTCGGAGGCAATCGAATCGCCGGCACAAAAAACGAAGTTGAAGCCAAGTTGAAGAAATTCTCGAGCTCTCCGTCGAACGACGTCACTAAGTTCTTGAACAAGTTGGCTCGATGGTGCATGAGTTGGGTATCCGCATTCGTCGAGTCATGAACCTCTCGCCAACCGTTGGATATAAAGGAGAACGCGCTCGAATTCGATGAAGAAGAAGATGACGTCGTTGCTCAATTCTCATTGTCCATGGCTGACTCTGAAAAAGAACTCTCTCTCTCTCTCTGAGAAAATGTTTAGAAATCTAGAGGTTAAAATGTTTGGTTACTGAGAAAATCTGAGGGAGAGTGAGACTGATATTATACTATTTATTTAAGTTTTAGATTTTAAAAGAGTTTAGTGGGCATTAGTGGGTTTATTCAATTTTAAATTTTAGATGGGTTTAGTGCGTATTGGTGGATTTATCCATTTAGACCCATCTAATTAAATAACCAAATGGGTCTTTATCCATTTAACTCAAATACTCAAATGGGTTGGGTTAAGACTTATCCAAATAAGGTGGGTAATGGGTGGGTTCATGGATATGGATAAAAATTGTCACCCCTACTACCTATTAATTCTCTATGGTCCAACGCTGATTCACAAAATGCTCAAGGAGACAACAGAAGTGATCAGACAATAAATGCTCTTTTAGTTTTGGCTACTTCGATTGCTTCCGTGACCTTCCATGCAGGAGTCAACTCTCCTGGTGGGGTTTGGCAAGAAAAACCACCCCAAGATCTTACTCCTCCTCCTCCTCCTACTATCTATTTGAACCCAAGCCTTCCCATCCCTCCTATTCCTATGAATACACATAAACCTGGAAAGTCCATTTTAGCTAATAATAGGATATCCTATAGCGTTTATATTGTCTGCAACACTGCAACGTTTTCTACGTCGGGTTACATGATTGGATCTCTGGTTGAAGTATCAGGAAGCTTTAAAGTATTGGTGAGGGTTGCCCTATTTTTCATGGGAGCCACCTACAGTCAGGGGTAGACCCAAGATTTCAAGCTAGGGGGGGCCAAAGATAAGCGGGAAAAAAATTTCAAATACGCATCCATATAGTATTAATAAACTATCAACCAAGACAAATACCCAAAAACCATTGTTTCTTAATAAATTAAGATACAATCATCTACCAATAAAATAAAATAAAAGACACGAAACACTATTGTTTCTTAATACAATCATCAATGAAAAAGGAACTCGATGCTCTTTCAAATCTTCAAAATCATCTATGATTGAATCCAAAATAAATGTCGAAACTATATCCTTTTCAATATATAACATCAAAGAGTCCGTCAAAAAATCATTTTTCATTTTGTTTTGAAGGTTTGTTTTGACAACTTTCATAGCTGAAAATGCTCACTTTGTAGTAGCAGTAGAAATTGGAAGAGTAAGCACAAGTCTTACCATTCTATAAACAAGTTTGTAGTGTTCTGAATTTCCAGTTCTCATTAACCATTGACACAACTTAGATAAATTTTCAATTTTTTGAACTCTGGATCCTAGACTACATTATGCTCAAAATGATAAAGCTCCTTCTCCAACACTTATTTGTCATAATCTGTGAAATCCTGTGGATAGAAATTCTTTACCAACAAACAAAGATCACTACTTTTGAAAAATTTTATTACCTCTTGAGATTCTAAAGCTAAGCTAAGCCTAAGTAACTCCATTGCATCTTCATTAAACCGATAATTTAGTTTCTATAGTTGAGAATCTATTGCAGCATAAAAAATATTTACTCAATAATGATGCTTAATTGTAACGTTATCTTGCTGATTACGAGCTCGACCTCACCTCCCAACATAACAAGCATTCATATCTAGGACAGCAATGCAATGCTTCTCACAAAATGACATCACAATGGTGAGTAAGCCATCCCATCCATCATCTCTAAATTTTTGGATAAGTGCTTTAGTAGATGAAACTAAGTGCATGGCATTTAAAATCTTGAGATTGGCTTTGCAAAGCTTGACAAAGTTTAAAAGTGATCTCCATAGTTTCCTTATCAAGATGCAAGATGAAGACAAATTCAAATAAAGTTAAACCATCATAAGCTGACTCTGCTTCTGCTCGGTGTTATCCATCACTTGCATCATCAATTATATTTAGTAAAACTTCAACAGTTGAAGTAAACATCCTTAATAAGCTAGAAACAGATCTAAAATGTGAACTCCAACGTGTTTCTATAGGTAGTTATAAAGTGCCAATTTGATTAAGTCTACTTCCAGTCTCAAGCTCTTCAAGATCAATCAAACGTGCTATTTCATTAGCATTGACAACTTTCAATTGCTCATTACGCTTGCATGAAGCAGTAACAGTTTTGATCACCAAAAACAATTTAAGAAAAAACCCACTAATGGGGACAACTTGTTTTGATGCTTTTACTGATGTCAATTGTAAGCGATGTGCAAAACAAAAGATGTAGTAAACATATGAGCAATCATTCAAAATCAAAGCTTGTAATCCATTCCACATACCTTGTATGTTGCTTTCTCCATCATATCCTTGCCCTCGAATATTTTGTATATTTAAGCAATGTTGAGATAACAAAGAATATATCCCCTTCTTTAGAGTCAAAGCCGCAGTATCAACAACATGAATAAGCCCAAAAAAAGTTCTTTCACAAAGTCTTATGCATCAACATTTCTAAAAACCACAGCCATTTGCTCTTTCATAGATTCATCACGAGCTTCATCAATCATTAAGCAAAACTTTGCATCACCAATTTCTTCCCGAATAGCCTTCTTCACTTTGGCCAAGAAAAAATGTAGAATTTCCTTTTGAATCTTAGGTGATGTGTAGGTTGCATTTTTTGGAGCTTTTTCTATTATTTCAGCAACCTTCTCATTCCAAAAAGTCACAATACCCAATGATTCAAGAAAGTTTCCATGATTAGATGAACTAAAACTTTCATCTCGACCTCTAAAAGATATAGCTTGAAAGGCAAGATGTCGAACAATATAAATTGAGGCCTTTAGTTGCAATTGATTATTTGCAATTTGTTCAGTAGTGAAATGATCAACTACCCTTTGTAAATGCTGCCATTGGTTCATCAAATCCTTACACATTTGCTCGGCAACTTTATGAGTTAAGTTAGGATCTTTTCTTGTATGACCTTGAAAATAACAATATTTGCCCCCAAATTTTTTCCAATTTCTAAATCCACCAACAATGAATGTATTTTGTCTTACAACCCCATTTGGATTATGAAAGACAAAACAGGGTAGACAATAAGCTACATCTTTCGTAGGAGAATATTCAGGCCATGTTGAATAATATTCAAACCAAGAAGCTTGAAAGCTATGATTGTGTTTTCCACTTTTTTTGTATGTCTCTAGAGGAGGTTGGTGCAGACCATTTTTAATGTAACCTGTTGAATTTTATCACGTTGATTAACATGATATTCCCATATTTGTTTGCGTGTTCCGGGATCATAATCCAAAGAATCAAGATCAACTTTTTGAAATTGTGTTTGAGAGATATGGTTATTTTTCGGAATTAGGATATTAGCATTTTCTGGAATTGGGGAATGAATATTTCTTGGGATTGAAACATCGATATTTTCCGGGATTAGGGAATGAATATTTTCTAGAATTGGAACATCTACATTTTCTGGAATTGGAATAGCAACATTAGTTGTTGGCAATCCCACGTTGACTTCTGAAGAATTTGAATCTTTTCTTTTGAAAAAATCAAACATTGTAGTTGATTATTTCATAATCTACAAATAAAATAAGAATCACGTATATTATCTCACAAACGGTTGTTGTTACTAACTAAAGACAAATTCTAGAATCAAGGTAATATACATAATGCATTTAATTATAAATTTAGTATTTCTCACTTCTTTTAAATTTATAAATTTATCTAATTTAGCATTATGAGTTAACAATAAGTACAAGTGAATCACTATTATTTTCTTAAATTTGTGTGATAATTTTTTATATTATACTATTTGTTTTTTCTTTTGTCTTTGGTCTCTGGTTCTTTGCCTACAGTGCTTCAGTGTTGGCTGTGCTGTCAAATCATGGACCTCTTAATACTGAACTTATTTTTCATCGCACTTCTTGTACCGTGCTTTAGTTTTGTCTGCAAGAGGTATTTGGATGTATATTAAGGCAGCATGGGCTAAACTTTGGTGACACCATTGCTTGCCTCTCTCACTGTCAGCCTTATCTGCTCTCTCTTCTAAGCTGTAAAATGAATGGAGTTTGAACTTATCACTCCATTCAAAAATTAAAAAATAAAAGTTTTTTAACGTTTATTTATTTAGCAAATGAGCTAAAGGGTTTATCCCTGGGACTTAGTTAAAAGTGAGTTTGGGCTTGATTGCAATGTTTTATTATTTTGGTATTGCATGTTACTAATGCTTCCTGGTCCGCATTATACGTTAGAGAGACAGAATTCAGGTATATCGGGTGTGAATGTTTGCATTTTTCAGCCTTCTGCAATTTGGTTATGCAAGTTGGGCTTTCGTAGAATTTGGGCTTGGTATATGCTTTTAGTTTTATTATTAATATGGTTTTTTTCTTTTTTTCCTAATCTTAGTTTAGGAATTGCATTTTTAAGCATATGTAGGTGTGAACTAGTCTACCAGTCAGTGCCAGTGTGTGCAAAGAATTCTGTAGATAATAAAACGACAGTAACAGGTGAGTCTCAGACTTTTTAAGACGCTATAAATATAATGTAGAGAAAGACTTGTGTCCTATGTTTCGAGACTTGATTTGCTTTTGCTTACATCCTGGCTGTAAATGAAAGCTAGCTCCACTCAATAACCTACATTTCTCTATAATGATATCTTGGATTATATGACTACTTTTCAAACCAATTACTCCATGTAGAATAATTTTCAAGGATGAGTCTAAACTCTAAAATACAAAGACTTGTGTCCGAAGTTTCAAGACGTAGTATAATCTGCTTGAATCGTGTAATTAGGGCTCTGCTTTTCAAAGCCGCCTCAACAATTTTGGAAGACTTAGGCGAAAATTTTAAGTGAATTTTTTTTTTAAAACTTTAAAGTCTAAACCTGCATAAATAAAAATTAATTTATTACATAGTTCAATAAATTAATATCACTATAATACAAATGAGTTGATATAATATACATCAAATGATTAATTAGTGTGATAATTTATAATAATTGATAAAGTAAAAGTTTGTATTAAAAAAAAAGATGTGATAACTTATTCATTAGTGTGGGGCCGGTGGGGGCCAGCTTAGCTTAGGTCAATAGCCCATGTGATGTGTTGGGCCTTGTGGACAACACTGCACAGTGCACAATACTGTGCAGTCTTGTCTTATCAAGTTGTATGCAGTATTCTGTACTGTGCACTATTATTATGCATTTTATGATACAATATGGTCTTTTTAATGCATTTTATTTATCAATAAAAGTACTTAAATTTTTTTTTAATTAAAATATATAGATAAATATATTATATATATATATATAAATTTTTTTTTTTTTTACAAATGGGGCCTTTTTTATTTAGGAGTCTTAAGCGATTGCATCAATTGCTTCTATTGTTCAACTGGCCCTACTGCTTTTGGGCAATTATTGGTCAAGTTGGACATTAATAATCCTATTGAAGATATATTAGTCCAATAGTATAGGCTTGAGTCCAATATTATTACTTTGTGTGCAAACCAAGTCTTCTACTTGTATTAGAAGTCTATTAATCATATTTAATTTATAGTTAGTATAAGGTTTAGCCTAGAATATATGCATGCATGTCTGTGTATATATTATTGTAACATCGAAATTTGTACTACACTTATATAATAAAAATGTAGCCTTTAAGATTAATTTATAAATTTTGAAAAAGACGCTATAAATATAATGTAGAGAAAGTCTTGTGTCCTATCTTTTTTGTCTTTTTTCTTTTTTTCAATTAACATCCTAAATTATGAAAAATTATAAAGTTGTTTTTTCTCCATTTGCTATGACTGTCTCAAATGATAACATGTGGGAACTGGTACACAATGGTACTCAAAGTTACGTACATCTTTCTACCCAAAAAAAACTCTCTCTCTCTCTCTCTCTCTCTCTCTCTCTCTCTCTCTCTCTCTCTCTATATATATATATATATATATATATTGGTGATTCTTTAATCCACTCCTTAAGTTGGGAACAAGTTAATGAAACACAAAATAACATGAACTAACAATGTCAACTTTAGAGTTTAGACTAGCGTTAAAGCTGAATAGGATATACGTCAAATCTCACCAATGACACTGCCTAAAATGCCATAAACCTTGGTTGAGAGTGTAAATGGAATATCCTGATGTTTAAAAAATATTTATGTGCAGTTTCTAGAGGCACAATGCCCTAACTAATGAGAACTTACTAATTCACTTGATAAAACCATGCTAGTCAGCTCCAAAATCCAATTTAGTCATAAATCTCCTTCAATAAAAGTTTTCAATTGAATAGGAACCTTTTATTTTTAATCAAGTAATAGTCAATTCCTTCAACTACTTTTTTGTGATTTCACTCCACATTTCCTCTTCATAAATCTCAACATCAAGCATTCAAGCTTTAGAGAAAAGGTCAAGGATTGCAACCTTGCCTAGATCATACGAGCATGAGGAGCATATTTTCAATCCTTTAGCCAATAAACTATAGCATAAGGTCGCTCATTTAAGAGTTCAGAGAATCAAGATCCATGGTCGCGTGTGTAACTTACCAATAAATTAAATATTTTCAATCTGTTTACACTCTAGAATGTTAGAGCACAAATAGTAACATTATTCCTAAATCTACCTTGATCATAAAATGCCTTAACCCTGTGCCTCTCTTTGATCACCTACCATGCTCTCGTTTCCCATGGAGTTTTGCCTGCTCTTTGGGACAAGACGGAAATGAGACATTTAGGCCTTGTTTGGATTTTTTGTTGTCATCACTCATCACTCATCACTTAAAATACTCCAATTTTCCCAAACGCATCTTTTTGGCACTCATCACTCAGTTATGCCTTTACTTTTTGTTTCAAAAAAAAAAAAAAAAAAAAAAACTGAAAGTCAACAAGTGCGGCTGAACAATGTGAACATGCAACTGGGATTGGTTTAAAAAAAACAAAAAAAAAAGTCAAGATACGCGGCTGCACAGTAAAAAATTGTAATGTTATTTACAAAAATGCCATTGAAAATAGAGTTATGAAAACTTAAAACAGCTAAAATATATTTTCAGTTTCCATAACTCATCACTCAAAAAATCAGATAATTGAGTGATGGAAACAATAACTGAGTTATGGTGCCAAACGGACTTCTCATCACTGGATCTCACCATTTTTGAGTTGTGAGTTATGGAAATAACAAATCCAAACAGCCTCTTATAATTCTAACTCCATCTCAACTTCTTGTAATCCCTACTATTAACCCTTCGTAAGGGATGGTATTTTAGTTGTGTTGCATGATTGGAATGTTAACTTATCAAGGGGTGGGCAAAACAAATCCCAAGATGCATCCCAAAAGTTGCTTAGGCTAAAGAATTCTTCTAGGCACTTCATCTTGCAAGAGAATGAGAGATTGGCACCTGCAAAAGGTCCTCTAAAGCCTAAGGGGATTCAAAGCTATGTATTGATACTTTAGTGTTAGGTCCTGATTCTACTTCATGGGATTTTATTTTATTTTATTTTTTTTTTTGATAGAGAGGCCAATAGTGTAGCCCACAGTTTGGAGAAATGGGCTATGCTATGTAATTCTTGTGGCAGCTTGTCTACAATTTTTTTTTTTTTTCCATTTTAAGTTTTAAACACCATTACCTGCACCTTTCAAGAGCTGTCTTGGGCTGGATGAGTTACGACCGTGGTACTCTTTGCTAGCTTGGCCCGGAAGTGGGTTCAAGCTTAAATTAAATGTTGGACCCATTACCTGACTGATTTCTACCACAATTTATGGATTTCTTTTTGGACTCTTGCTAATAGTCAAATCATGTAGCCTCGGCCCTCGAGTTCTATAGCTTATTACAAAATAGATCACAGTCCAAACAACAGCGCAACCATCATTAGCTTGAAAATTTTTGCTGTGCCAGTGTTTCTTATTTATTTATTAGTAAATTATAGAAGTACTCAATAGGTCCTGTCATCCTGAATTCATATCCTCATTCTTTGCATTACCGTGCAGAATAATAAACTAGTCCGCATAAGTCAAGATCAATAGCTTTAGTAGTTTGTTTGTAAAATTTAAAACAAAGGTTGCATTTGTTTTGGGTTCAAATTATTTTCGAAATGCTTTTACACCTGCGTGTTTGTTTGGTAAGCACAGAAAATTGAGTCAAACGGAAATCAATTTCCGTGTTGACTGTAAAATACCCCTCTCCAGCCGAAAATGCATTTTAGTTTCCATTTTACCTTCAAATGATTTTCACCCCAGGAAAATAGAAGAGAGAGAGAGAGAAATAGCAAGATGAGAGAGTAGAGAGAGTGAGAAAGAGCAAGAAGAGAGAGTAGATCGCGCCGGTGAGCTAGATCGCGCCCAACCCCAGACGTGCCAGCGAGATCGCGCTGGCAAGATCACTCCTTCGAGATCGTGCCGTCCCGCCGAGATCGCGTCGTCCTCCTCTGGGTCAAATCATCGCCGCCAATCTCGTCCAATCGCCGCCTCAATGTCCTCGCCCATGACTGATCTTGTCACCGATGACCGATCTCGTCCTCCTCTGACCCATGATCGATCCTCTCTTTCCCAATCTCTCTTTCCCTCAATCTCTCACTGTTTCTTCCTCCTCAATCTCTTTTCCGATCTCTCTTTCCCGATCTCTCGTCCTCCTCCGACCCATGACTGATTGTGAATAAAAGATGTTTTTATTTTAATTTTTGGTTGTGTTAAGTGCATGGATTGAAATTTTTTGTTATAAAATTTGTTTGGGAGCTGAGAAAATAGATAAGAAAATGTGTAAAATTTGTAGGAAAATAACATTTTCAGAATGTTACCAAACACCGTAAATCATTTTTTGGACTATTTTCCATTGTAAAACCAAACACCCAGGTTTCATTTTACTTATGAGAAATCACTTTCCCCTGCATTCATTTTACACTCAGAATTCGATTTACATTAAACCAAACGCACCCAAAGTAACATAATTCTTACTATTATTTTTGGTAAAACTAGTGTTAGTGGCACGTGAAATGGTATTTTTGGTTTATTTGATGATTTAATTTGATTAACATCACTAAACACTAATTACAATGAAATTTATTAGTTTTCCAAAAATATCTCAGATTCACCACAATGCAAAACATTTATAATGTTCTTTTAGTACATATAACATTTCAATCAAATTACACTGAATACATTAAATAACAAAATGAACATAATGTTCTTTTAGTACATATAACATTTCAATCAAATTAAACTGAATACATTAAATAACAAAATGAAACACTAAGTGTGCGTTTGGCATGACTTAATTTTGCCAGCTTATTTTACTATTCAGCTTATTTTTGCTACTATTCATGGGTCTCACTGCATTTTTTGATACTATTCATGGGTCCCACTGTACTATTTCAACTAACTTTTACCTTTATCTACAGTACTTTTAACAAAAAGTTTTCAGTTTCAGCAAAATAAACAAATTCCAATCAGACCATAATTTTACAAAACCATCCTCATCGCCTATGACCAAGTTCTCTCTTGCAAAGGTCTTAGACCTGCCAACAGTCAAGAAAGCTTGAAAACAACCCACAATCAACATTCAACTAGAAACATAAAACCCAATCAATTTCTTTCAAATCACCAAAACTTGCCCACTCGTATTAGAACCTGAAGGAATGAATCATCCCAAAATCCAACCCTAAATTTTTATCATCATAACTTCTCATTCTTCTATAAGTGAGTGTTATGATATCTTAGCACAATTGACTTTCATGTTAGATTAAAATAGCAATAACATGAGCAAAAGAAAGAAAATGACTACATATAACAAATTAAAATAAACCAAAAAGAAAGAAAGTAATAATCCACATGCAAGATGAACCCATGTAGAGAAGCTACATCTAAATGAGATAAATATACTTTAAATAACGATAAATATAGTGGTATTCATGAATGAGCTAAACCAAAACAAAATCTCCATTTTTCTTTCTTTCCAACCTTCTTTTCCTTCTCTCTCTCTCTCTCTCTCTCTCTCTCTCTCTCTCTCTTGTGATGGAAGCAATTGACTCATAGCTGACTCTTTTTTTGTTTTTCTTTGTTCTTATCTCTCTCTGTTTCTCTCCCTTACTGTGCTATGTCCTAGGTTTGTGTCTATCAAAAGAATACTTGGCTGTCAAACACATGAAACAAAGAAATAAGATAAAGAAAGATACATCCAAATGACGAAACTACCCCGCGCTTTTTCACTCTTCAGAGTAAAAGTTTTTAAGGTTAAAAATGTAAATCTATTTGTACACAACAAACAAACCCGAAAAAATACATCCACTTTTGCTATTTTAACCCTTACAATGTCGTTTTGTCAAATACAAGTAGTTCAACTATCCTTTTTTATATAAAGTATAGATATTCTGACTTCACTTTATTTAAATAGTGTTGCATCCATCCAACCCAAAAAAAGAAGAAGAAAATGTTACACCCAATAATGGGTTTTATGTAGATGGAATTGTATATGTCAATCCTGATAGCCCTCCATATGTCTTCCACCCAACTTGTATATGAAAAAAAAGGACTGATCGAACCAATACATCCACCAATTAAGGAAAGCTATACATTCAAAGTTCAAAGTTCAAAAACTTCGGCTGGGCTCTAATCATGTCACATTCACATGACATATACTATGAGTTAAATCCTGTTGATTTCATATATAGGACTTTCATGAATGAGCTCAACCGGCCTCTTATAAGCCTCTGCCTTTGATTTCATCGCATATTCCAATAGGCACACTAGAAGAAATTGGCACTGCTTTCACACATGAAACGAGATGCTCTAGTCTCTAGAAGCCCCTCATGGTTGCAAGTTGATTCTCAAATGCTTTTGGTCCATATGTTAAGCATAATACAAATTTTACAAAAACAAGAAGAAAAAAAATATTTGAGAAATTTATATATTACATTGTTGATATGACATAGATTACATTCTTTATCACATTAGTTTATACATTTTTTTATAATAAAATTTGGTAAAATGATGTCCCCCCGCTTTTGTATATTAGATTTTTATGCAAACTGATGGATTTTATGTACTCGGTCTGCTATTGAAACGAAAAAAATAGCTACAAAAACGTAAACATCATAGACGAACTAAGGCTACCACAATCATCTCTGCTACTGTGGCATAATTGAGTAATGATTGAAACCTTTAAAATCCCTACGAAAACCTCCAATTCATCTTGTGCATCCACTCATTGAAAACTTAAAAATCTCTCTAAAACTAACTTTTTCTCTCCCAACTCTCAATTGCCCGAATCATGACAAAATTTTACCCTGTCAAACTACAATTATTTGTATTTATGTCTTTTTCCCGCATGGTGTTGAACTTGATTATTTTTCTCCCTAAAAAAATCATCCCAACACTACACTTGACCTGATAGCGGCACGTACAATGAAGCTTCCGGCAATGTTGTCCAACAAGGTCACATTTCAATACCATCTCTTTCGGTCGTAAAGGAATTTTTTCAATTATTTTTTCCACAATTATTAAGCTGTGGAAATAGCCTCACCCTCAAAACTTTTGCCAAACGAATACAGGCAACCACTCATGACAGAATGACTAGTAGTTGAATGTAGATTATAAGTCACAGTATTCACATAAGAGAATTATTCCATATCCGCAGTACCAATGACTTTACCCAAAAGTGCCAATGAATGAAATCAAAATCATACAAATTTCAGAGAAACAAATCTCAGAAATCGGTGATGCAACATAATTCATGAGGTAAATATCACTTAATAAATAATAAATATGTTGGAGAAATAATGACGAATGAAAGTTTGAAGACAACAAACTAAGCTAACTACAAATAAAAGCTGCAAAAACTAAAACAATACAACTGCAGATAATCACTCTTATCTCTTAGCTACTTCGCCATGGTACACTGGAACTCAAAGTTATGAATCGTCTTTCTGCCCAAAAATAACCTCTAAACTCTCTCTCTCTCTCTCTCTCTCTCTCTCTCTCTCTCTCTCTCTCTCTCTCTGTTCTTTTATGCATATATACAGTCTTTATTTGGTTAACTTCATAACACTAGCAATTATGCATTCACAGGACACTGAACCCAAAACTCTTTAAACATAGATTACTAAACCTACACCAAGTGGATCCTGGACTCACAATGTCATTCTCTCATTGGCAATTACAGACATGACTCTGGCAACAAGTTTTGCCAAGTTGAGTCAAGTGAAAAACTATCCAAGACAGAAGCTTTACTAGTAGCCAAATATAGATTACCAATCGTATTATTGTATAACTTGTGTTATAAGTATTCACAATTCAATGTAGACTGATATCAATTACTTGGTCATCAACAGGTCTATACAACATACACAAAATCAAAAGCTTTTAGAAAGAAACAAATCTCAAGAGAAAGGTAATGCAACATGCTTCATGAGCTAAATATCAATTTAATAATAAAATTATTGGAGAAATCATGACAGAAAGATGGAAGAAACAAACTGAAGCTGGTTATTTGGACAGAGAGAGAGAGAGAGAGAGAGAGAGAGGGGGGGGACACAAACTGAAGCTAAGTACTTTCAAAACACTGTGGCATTGCCTTGCATCTACTCTAATTCATTCATTCCAAAGGCACTGTGGCATTGGTACACAAATTATCAATGGGTTACAGCAATCAAACAACTATTAAAAAATGCAATCAATTGTATCCCTGAATTTTCCATATCCTCAAATGTACAAGGATTTCATTCCTGCAACAATGGCCACATCAAACATAATGGAACTGGAACAATGTTCCAAATATCTGAAGAATGCTTGCCTAATCAATTTCACTAACCAAACAAAAGGTCAATTACCTTAGCCGAAAGCACCCAATAAAACCCAAAAGATCAAAAAATGAAGCTCCACATCTTGAACAGAACACTAACATGTAATAAAAAATGCTCCACCATCTCCCCACTACAGCAGCAAATACACCACCAACCTACTAGCATCTATCCTCTCTTAATGAGATTATCAAAAGCGAGTACCTTCCCCACGCTGCTTTCCATTAGACAAAAACATCTTAAGCTATGGATATAGCCTCAGCCTTAATAGCATTGCCAAACAAGTACAGACCTGAACTTCTTTTATTGGTAATTACACACGCCCTAATTGGGTCTCATTCTCCACCTTGTTCTTACAACGGGAGGATATCACAACTCATTGGCAATCACATAACTTGCGTTATATATCAATATATATTGAAAACGCCAATTACTTGGCCAACAAATCTATACAACATACATAAAATCGAAAGTTTATACCCTTTCAGAAGGAAACAAATCTCAAAAGAAAGGTAATGCAACATGACTCATGAGCTAAATATCACCTTAACAATATTTATATCGAAGAATAATGACAGAAAGATGGAAAATAACAAACTGAAGCTAACTACAAAATCAAAATTAATGAACAATAAGAGTCACAAAAAAACTAAGAAAGAATACAATTGCTGCAGATACTCTAATTCAATTTCATCAAACTCAGCAAAGAGGCACTGCGGCATTGGTACACAAAAAGTTATGTACCTTCTTTTTCTCCTCTCCTGTTTTGCTCCAGCTCTTTCTTCTTTTTATGCATACAACAATCTTCAACTTATTAACAATAGCAATTTGACAATTTCCCACAATTTTTCTATAAGCTCTGAATTGGAATCTCTATATTTACATTGGAACCGACCCAGAAAGAGCCAAACTTAGAGACTCTTTTCTTTTTGGCAATTTTAGCCAATTTCACCATTCTCTAGCTCCATTATTAACATCCATAGACCAAGTCCTCCGCCTCCTCGACCTCCCCGCCGATACTGATCTTCTCCTCCTTGTCGTTCTGGCATCTGAATTAGACCCAGAACCTGAACCCGAACCCGAATTCGAGCCCCCAAAACAAGACAACAAATTCCTGACCGTACGGCCAAACCCACCATTCTCTCGCCCTCCTCCTCCTCCTCCTCCTCCACCCGCTCTCATCGACCACGCAACCCTCCTCACCGCAGCGCCATTGTTAAACCCACCATCCATTTCCGTATACACCACCGGAAGCTCTCGCTCCCCAATTCTCCCCCTCGGCCCAGAAAACCTCCCCACCGCAAACCCACCTCCGGGAAGCCTCCAAATCGTCAACCCAATATTCTCAGACCCATTCTGAACCGCCGCCGCCGCCGCCGCAGTCGTAGACTCCACCGGCGCAGCCGCTGCGGTTTCCGTATCTGTGGGAAGCTCGTGGCGACAAACTGGGCAAGAATTCCGAATCAAAAGCCAAGGGAGTATACAATCAGAGTGGTATATATGCTTACACGGCATTTCTCGAGCTTCGGATCCGAATTCGAATTGCTCTTTACAAACAGCACAGTGAGACTCTACCTGGGTCTCGTCGATTTCGATGGTGGGCATCGACTCGATCGCCGACTTCGAAGCCGGCGGGTTCTCGTACCTCGCGACCACGCCGTTCAATTCGATCTGCGACAGTTGCTCCAAAAGCCGATCGAACCCGGACCCCAACAGGAAATCCGACATGCTCGGCGGCAACGGCCTTAGACCCGACCCGCTTCCGTCGTCGTAAAAGAGCTCGAACCCACGCGCCTCTCTGCCGTCAGAGGGCCCGCCGCGGAGAACGATGACCGGGTTGAAAGGAGTCCGGTCCGGCCCGGTTCTCCTCAGCCGGCGGAGCGTTGGGCCGGAGCTGTTGCTTTGGTTGTGGTGGCTGCTATTGTTGCTGCTGCCGTGGTGGTGGTGGTGGTGGTGGTGGTGGGGGGTACCGATCATGTACATCGCGGCCGCAGGGATTCTCCTACGCCTGGAGTCCACGTGGACAGCCCGGGGCGGATCCTCTTCCATTGCCTCCACAAACCCGCTTTCGCAGTCGGGGCATGTTACCGATCCGTCCCGACCCGAAACTCTAACGAACCGACTGCACCGGTAACACCAATACGACGCCGTTGTTTCCATAAGAAAAAGAAAAAGTGTGTTTTTGGGGTCTGAAATGTTCGCAAGGGTTTGTGTTTTATTTTTAGAGTTCCATTTTTAGAGAGAGAAAAGAAAGGCTAGAGAGAGAAAGAGAGAGAGCTTGAATGATTAAGATTTAAGAATAATAACGGCGAAACCGCGTGGTTAAAAACTAATTTTTACCGCTAATTTCGATAACGTGTACACAACGCTTTAATTTTTTTTTTTTATATTCACACGTGCAGTGGTCTTATTGGGTGGAGCCCGCAACCACGACGACTGAAAGAGTTCGTCTTGGATTTTTTTACAACGTTGGACTTTTGTTACGGAGGGAGCGATGTTTGCCAACGGAGTTTACTGACAGCTTCTAGAGAGTGTATGAGGTTGGTAGCTTGGGAGGATAGTCTCCTCCGGATTGAGCTAGTTTTAAACTCAAAATATCATTTTTTCAACAGTTTCATACCAACGAAACCTCGTAATAAATTTTAGATGGTAAATTATTAGTAATAGTAAAAATATAAGCGATATTAGGGATGAGTTTAGATCATTTAGGTATGTTTGGTAGGTGTATGAGCATTTTTATCATATGAATTAGTTACTAGATAAGAAAAGTTATTCTTAAAATTGAGAAATTAATGGTTGTAATAGCTATTTTTTAATGCATGCAATACGTTTTAAAATTAATGTATTTTTCAAAAATATACTTTGTTTTTTTTAGACGGATAGTTATTCTATTAGAATATCTTTCCTTTCTAGTAGTAAAGATTACTATTCTTACTATAATATTCATTCAAAGTACCAAATGTAGAAAATTATGATGATGATCTGATAGAATTACCCAAATTCCAAATTGGTTGAGAGGATAAAGCTTTGGTGTTTTTCGGGAGTAATTGGTTGTGTATTTGCAATTGGACGCTTCAGTTAGAATACTATGAGATGACTGTTGAGCTATAAAAGTCTTATTCTATTAGTTGTTTATTTGTGCGACTTTCAAATTATATTATAGATAGATAATGTCATAATACCATTTTAAGAAAAAATTACGGTATCTTCTATGTGTTGTTTATTTGTGTGACTCTCAAATTAAGTTATAGATAAATAATACCATTTTAAGAATATATTTATAGTAGTGTATATTTTTGTTATTTAAGATTATTTCAAATTTTGCAATTTGAAGTTCCAAGGTGTAGTAATGAATATAATGGTATTTGTAACTGCTAGTCTGCTACTAGCTGGAAATATGAAATTCAATATCAAAAAGAAGATACAGATTGTCAAAATATTGCTGTTGCCTTGTTGGTTTTATTTGGTAATAGCATCTAAATAATAGTAATAGATTCTAGATTAAAAAAAAGTGCAAGTTGATTGTCTTGTGGTTTTAAATAAATGATCATTTTACCGAGTGTCCTTAGAAAAATTGTTAATAAATTATTTTTACAAAATTTTGACACTACTTTCATAGAAAATATAAAAATTTATCCAAAAATTAATTATATTTTTCTTTTTCATAAAAATTTTATAAAAATATTTTATAAACCAATGCCTTTAGATCATCCACTAACTTTTTCCTTAAACAAAACAATAATGGAATTGTAGTTTTTTTAAAATAAATAAATAAAATAAAATAAAAAGCAAATATTAGTTCAATGTCACCATTGATTTGAGAATATTAACAATTATCCTAGTATTAAACTCATGATTTTTGCTAAGTAACATTCACTCATGATGGATTCAAATATGATGCGTATTTTTATATTTAAAATGATTGTGATATTATTTTTTTAAGGTATTCGTTTTTTCCTAACATTTTCACATTTACTAATATGACAAATAAATGACATGGCATTAATAGTACGTATTATAAATGCTTTTTTTTGTGATGGAATGTAATAAATATTTTCGAGTTTTACTTTTTTGTTTGTTAAAATAATTACAATATACTACTAATTTTATAGCTTGAACCATTTTTCCTTCCTAAACCCTAAATGTGTCAATTAAATCTCAAGACTATTTTTTTTATTTTTTATTTTTTTTGAGAATAACTTCAAGACTATTGGTAAATGTTTTTGAACCTTGACAAAACATTTTCAAATAATTTTGGTTAAATCCAGTTTAGATTTCGGGCCAAAGAAACCAATTATAAGACAATCAACGGATATTTCCTTTCATGGTTCATACTTCATACTGTATAATGTATATCATAAAAGCCATATATCCCACAAAAAGAAAAAACGATAATACACCATTCATTAAATATATATATATATATATATATATTATTTTAGAAAACGCAATAATTTAAAATTTTGAATTGAATACAATATTTTTCTTCTTCTTCTTTTTTTAAAAAAAAAAACTTACTAGGTGAGGGAGATTACAGCAATTGGAGCATTATATCATTGTGGAGACAAATAACCAAGGTCACAAGTCTCTTATTTTTTTATTTTTTTATCTATCAACACGTGTCTCTTATTGGTTGCAAGACAAGATCAACAGTAATAGTTCCAAAATAGTATGAACAATAAAAGCTTTAGTTTTTTTTTTTTTTTTTTTTGGGGGGGTGGGGTGGGGGTGTTAAATAAATTCCACATTGGGTGACAGGGCAAGATTCATATCGTAATTTGGATGAGTTAATAAGTTGTGGTTTCAAATTATATGATAGTACTACGTATTTTTTGTTATTGTGATCATTGTATTTAAAAATTAAATTTCGAAAGGGTATTAATGATAACTCATAATGGAAATAGACAATTGTAGCCAAATGTTACTTCTTTTGTTTTGTTTTTTTTTTTTTTTTCTTTTTTGAGAAGAGTTACTTCTTTTGGTTGGAAGGAGATACTTGAATTCATTTCTAAAAAATATTTGAAGATAGTTAAAAATTTTTTTTCCGGTCTTGTGGTTTTTACTTTTATCCACAAAATTATAAAATTATTTTTCAATTGTTATAACAATTGAATTATTTTGAAGGTAAGATAAATGTAATTCATTTGTAATCTTACTCCACGACTCTTTTTTTTTTCCTCATAATTTGCTAAGTTAACAAGTAATTGATATAGATTTTTTTTTTTTTTTTTTTATATTGGTATACAATTTTCATGGTTTTGTACTTTTGTGTGCTCAAGATTGGTGACATCCTTCGTGGTGTTTTATGTTTGTAATTCGAATTATATCTCCCTTTTAACCCTATCTAGGATTTACCTATAAAAAAAAATTAAAAATAAGCATGCCTTATTTTTCTTTTAGTTTTTATTTTTATTTTTGAAATAAGATGAGGGTTTTGAACCTTGAGAAGACAAATTAAATTGTTTAGACTTTACACTTCATGCCAAACAAACCATTAATAGATATCAATGACCATGTCCTTTCATAGCTCATATATGCACCCTTCCTCAAAGTTGATTACAATTTTTTTTTTTTTTTTTGTCAATAAGTAAATGGCAAAATTTAGCTACAAAACTGGTTCTAGCCTAAGGCCACAATCACATGTTCTTTACGCTCATGATACATATGTCAAATTTTGTGTCAATTGGATATTATTTACTATATAATCTATAAGTTTACATTTTATGCATAATTTTAAACTACAAAAACTTGCAATTTAAACAATTTATTGATGACATAATTATTAATTTTTAATTTTTTTAAAATTTTGCAAGCATTAAAGATATAAGAATAAGATGTAATCCAATGACGGATTTGTCAAAATTCACCTCCAATAAAATTATATTGAGTAACAACTAATTTTGTAACTAAACTTTGTCCTCATTTTCATTCAAAAGAGGAAGTCAACTTGAGTTATGATGATGAAGGAGATTGAATCAATAGTGTTAGGTCTTGAAATTAAATCCATTAAAATCTTAAAATTGGACCCACAAAGGATCCGAGATTATTGGAGCTATTGACTATTTCAAGCCTATTACTGCATTGCTACTAAGGTTGCTACACAAAACCAAGTGCCTTTTAATCACTAAACCCAAATTATGGGCACGCTGCTTCTGAACACATCATCATTTCCTTGCATCACATGCATTTCCATGCCTTTACTTGCATTTTTATTTTAATCTGTAGTCTTTTGCACCATTAATTGATTGATTTATTTATCAATACTTGGACCAAACGTTATTCAAAGCTTAAAAAAAAAATCCAATAAAAATTCTCTAACATGTGTAAAGGCAACTCTTATTTTGTTTATTATTCACTGTCTATTCAATTATTACCAATTTTCTACTCCAACAGATCATTTTGGTAAACCTAACTATGATTAAATAATTGTGTACGACACCATCGTGAATAAAAAAATATTCACCAATGGGTAATATTTTGTTATATTATATTATGCAATTGGCTGCTGACAAACCAATAGAGTTACACAATTCATTTGAGAATATCCAAATAAATCCCTCAATTAGTTTCCAACTTTGCATCTAGGCAATAATTCAAATCAATAATATGTATAATAGTAAATTATTGTTTTGAATTATTGACTATATATTGGGAATTGAATTCCATGTGAGCTGAATATGGATAAGGGGTTGAGCCCAGCAAATGGTGCAAATGAATATATATTAAAAAACAGTTCCAATATCATACTACTAAACAAGTAAATTTATGTATGTTATAGCTATTTCTAATCAATAAAATTCCACTGTATAATCACAAACTTTCAGCAAAATGATGGTCTAATCTATGTGTCTTGGAGGTTCAAAACTGATTAGTTACAATGGCATGAATGCCGTAACAAAATATTTACAAAATTTATATTCGAAATTATACAATTACTACTTTCATGTGAGATATAAAAGTTAATATGTTTATAAAAAAAAAACAAATTTAATTCTACATCTACATGGCTAAAAATCTCAATTCGGACTTTTTATAAAGTGGGATAGAGACTTTTTTTTCTTTTTTTCTAGCATCCTTTACGGGTCTTCTTTCTCCTAGCAATTCCTGCCGCCTTTATTTCAGAGTCCTCCCAACAACTTTATAGGTCAAAAAGCTATACTCAATACTTTATATATTCTTCCTTTCATTCATGAGAAAAAAAGGAGAAAAAAAAAAGCTTTCTTTTCTTAGTTTTGACTAGAATATATGTATGCTTTAACTTTGCTTAAAACTTGTTTGGATCTAAACTATGAAAGCTATAGTTTATGCATCATTCTTTAATATTTGAGACATTAAGCCCCCCTCTCTTTGCATGGACTCAAGAGGATTTTGTTATTGTGCCTTTAGTGTCTTTTTGCCTCATCTAAAATTGCGAGACACATGTTTTTAAAACATCACTTTTTAATTCTATATTTTCATAATAATCAAAATAAGTAAATTGAACTGGCGAAAATAAACTCATTCAAATACATAGTGAAATGTAATGGAAGTTATAGTATGAGTCACACTATTGTTAAGATGGTGAAATCAAAAATTAGAGTGCATTTTTTGTTTGAACTGAAACTTTAGTCATTGTCATTTGTACTAGTTTTCACAAAAATATAATGATAAAATAGTATTCTTTCTCTTATATCATAATGGTGATTAATAAGTTATAGTTTGAATTTGAAATTTATGTTTGTGAGCCTCATTCTCTTTTCTTTAATTCTGAAAATGGTGTTTATTATAAGTGTTACGTAGGCTTGCTCACCACACCAAGCAAGAATTCTTAGGGGGAACTATTGTCAAGGCTACCTCTCACCAATGAAGAAAAGATCAGATAGAAAAGAAAAGAAATCATGAAACAGCTGATCAAATCTTAATCCGCCTACAATTATCAAGCTGAAGTAACCAAATAGTCTCCGGCAAAGTCAATGGGGACTTACTGACTTATTCTTAAAGACTAAGCTCTCAAAAAACAAAAACAAAATATAAAAAAATCACAGAGACAACAATGAACAGGCGAAGCCCCACACTGTAAGCCTGGCAACCGAAATTTAAGACGACAGTCCACATGCATGTTGTAAAAATAGCAATGTCACAAAACGTGATATGTCAAAGAAATCAAACATTGATTTATATATATATATATATATATATATATATATATATAAAGGATAATTGGGGAGGTAGATTTGAACATAAATGTTTTAAGCTAACGAAAATTGTTGCATGCGAAAAGAAAATGAAAGGGAATCATAATTTAGTTGATTTTTTTTTTTTTTTTTTTTTTTGTTGGGTGCCATTGATTTGGAAGTAGTTTAGCTCTAAAACGTTTTGTTGCTATTTTTTTTTCCAATCCATTATGTAACACAATTGAAGAGTTCATTTATGTATAGTTTTAATCACAAAACTCTTTTAATAAATTATATGACTTGTTTAAATGATGATAAATATGAATATAGTTCTATAAATAGTCATGTAGTGGCTAAGAGCCTTGTAGCTCAACCGATATCTCTCTTACAACCCCAACTATCAATACATCAAAAAAAGGATCGACATATAGTGGTAACCTAGTTTTTATTTTAAATATTTATATATATATATAGTAAAATATAATTAGGGAAAGGAGAAAAGCACATAAATCTTGAAAAATTAAGATTAAACTTGACTTCAATTAGTTATTAAAAAAAAAAAAGCATCCCTTATCAATTATCATGGAGTTAAATAATCTCATACTTTTCCAACCTCATTTTTTGCTAAAACATCAGCAATGCTATTAATCCTTTTCATTTCTTTTTTGATAATTTTATTAATTTGATAGTTAGAGTTGAGAGATTGAACCCTGAATGTCTCTATTGAAAACACCAAAAGGTATCAAGAAGTTGAACTACAATTTTTGACAAGAACACTATTATCAAATAATTGATAATGGCAAAAACAATTAATGAAGAGTAGAGCTGAATGACCAATTCTTCAAGTTCTATACTTCTATAACCAATTCCTCAAAAGGGAAATTGGAAATCTTATCAGTTACCAAATATGGATAATAAACTCATGTTTTAAATGATTCAATTACTTTATAAACCTCATTTTCCTTTATTAGTCAGAATGGAGTATGTTTCACCAGATATTAGTCTATTTGTAATTTGTAATTTGCCCTTTGCTTAATAAGATCGTTCAGACTTGATTCTCAAAAAAAAAAAAAAAAATTTACTTTATAAACATCCTTTCATTAAAAAAAAAAACTTTAAACGTCCATGATGCGGATTTGTCACTGTTTTGGAATTGAACATTCTGGACAATAAAGATCAACTACATTATTGCTTCACTTTAAAATCAAACAAGTTCTTCATTCCTTCATTTATTCTCTATATTCTTCAAAAAAGCACCATTTTTTCTCGCCCAATATAATCAATGGCTGCAATGTAAGTTCATTTGGATAAATTGGAGCAACAATAAAGGATGAAATTCGTGGGTTAAATTAAAGCAAAGAGATGCCTCAACAGCTTGGTACCTACATATTTAATTATTTATGTTATTTAGATGATAAGTCGACATCTCGAACCGAATAAGAATCGCTTTCAGTGCTTGAATCCGATGTGCCAAAAATCTATCACCATTTTTGTGGTCCAAAAAGCATTTATTTTTTTCATGAAAAGCACAAGATTTTGTGGGCATAGTATTCGGGGCCCATTTGGATACACAGGCACAGACTTTCAAGGAAAGCCCACACCCACATGACCATGTTGAATTCATTATGGGCTACCTTACGATTAAATCTGTCAGGCTAAAGTAAACTAGACTCATAGGCTTCTTCTAAATGGGTGCATCTTATTTTTATTTATTTATTTTTTTTTATAAGTAAAGACACTTCTCCCAAATCCCTATAAACTTTTAAAGCCCATTTAACATTTTTTTTTAGAGAACAATAATAATTATTAAAACATACACGAAAGTAGTACATAAAATTTTTTAAACAGACTTATAATATATTATATAACCAGCGTACCACTACAAAAGAGTTTAACCTTTGTAATAGTAGACTGTGGTTATAAAGAGCAGCTTCTTTATTAAGCAACATATGCTACTTTCAAATTGGTCTTCCTGGATTAAAAGTGGTGAATTACTCTTAGATATATAAATTTGAAATCACTCCATGACTTATAAAAATACACTACATGCTGAAAACCAGTCAATTTTACTATAGACTTAAACCTCTCCCTTTACCAAAGCAATAGGCAAAATCTCTTGAGACTTAATAGAGCTTTTTGATCATTCATAATTAGAAAGCTAGCCTCTCACTCGATCATGAGTTTCAACTATCATTGTTGTTTCCACCATCTCCATTATTCTTAAACTTCTTCAAGTTACCAAATACTTCTTTGAGTTTTTGCTAGGCGATACACCTTTTGTTCAGTTAAATTAACACACAAAATTGTGGTAGATATTCGACTGAGTACTAGTTTATTTCATCACTATTGAGTGCTATGGCAAGATATAATTGCCTACTACCACAACTTTTATATATATATATATACACACACACACACAAGTGCATGTGGAAATCTAAAAGACAATGGACAATAAGGTTGTAGCTTGTAACTGACCAACATTGGTCAACCTCATACATTATTCAACAATTCTAGAAACAACAATCCACCAAAAAAGGATTATTAAAAGAAAGAAAAAGAAAGAAAGAATAAATACAAGCCCACCCCATTTACAAAATCAACGAATTAAAATACCACAATTCAAAAAGAGAAATACATCAGCAAATAATGGGGTCAATCTTATTCTCATATTATCTTAGTGAATAAACGGCTTGAAAGTGCTCACCACCTTCTTAATCTGATCAACGAACGAGATATGTGACACAGTTCCATCATTTCCAGCCAAAACCCTGTACTTGTCCTTCCTAGTAAAGTTTGTGCACTCAAACCCCAACGTAGTTGCCAATATCCTTTGCACATAGTTTGCAACATCATGTGGACTTTTCCCAGATGAACATGTTGCTTCCACTGGTAATTGGTTCAAGAACGTAACCTCATAGATTGGCCTAGGATTCATGAAGAAGAAAATGGGGTCCAACCCTTTCCAACCCCTAGCTGTGGTTGCATGGAAGAAACCAACACGATAATTCATTGCCACAGGCACAATTCGATCAGTTAGTTCAGCAAATAGAGCACTAAACCTCAAAAGAAAAGGTTCCCTACATGTTGTTCCTTCAGGACAAACCACTAGGTCCCCCCTGGCTAATTCTTGCTTGATTTTCTCCGAGTCAACTTCACGGCTACGTGTCAATCTAACAGTAGGGATTGGTGAAAGCATTTCTGATAATCGAGAAATGGAGTATGTTACAGCTGGGATTCTTCGACCAAGTACTGTGGAGAGGACAACAGGGTCCATTAGGGTTCGGTGAGAGCACACAAATAGTACCCCAGGGTTGTCACTAGATGCTGGTGGGGGTGGTTTGCCCTTGACAATAACCTTGCCACCAAATAGTTTAGACATGTGGGGAACTGCCCATATTGGTAGCATCATTCCCACACTAATGCGGATTATTGCAAGTAAGATGCCAAAGGGCATCCATAGGAGGATCAAGAGTGCTGTGGATGGTGTTGGCCGCTTTACTAGGCGGCCATCATGGAAGATCACTGGGACTAGGGGGAGGTGGGGCTGGTGGTCATGTTTTTTGTTGGTAATAAATGATGGGTACATTTGTTCCTGCAGACACATCAAATATATGAAATTGTTAGAATTAAAATTGTGTATCGAAATCGAGAGTATTGTCACTTAATTAGTATTTTTTTTAGTGTTATTAATGAAAAAAATATTCAGTTTTACATTATACCTATTGAAAAAAAAAAACATGTTAAAGAATAATATATTTAATTATTTAATGATCTTCTTAATATATATAATGTAAGATGTAACAATAGTAACGAATGTGAAATGTGGACTTAAAAATTGGAAAAAGTGATAATTGTGCAGGTGGAATCAATATGCATGCGTGTAATTTACAATAGTATTATCTTTGTCTTTATTACAAGTTTGTCAATTGTCGGAATGAAATGTCTTTATCATTGAGTAAATGAATAATTTCTGAATTATCTTTATCACTAAAGAATGATGTGTCTCCAAACTTTGAAGATGATTGGTTGTAAGTAAGCATGTTTTTCGTTTCAATGATATTTAGCTTTCGTTTTTGTTTCGTTTTTTTTTTTTTTTTAATTAATTACTTACTCATGAGGTAAAAAACGCCATTTTTTGTTTTCATTTTTACATTGAGTCCTTTCCTATCTAAATGTCACGCGTAACATCAAGCAACCATTGTATCATCGCGTGAAGTTTCATTTCTACTAACAAAATCAAAAAACAAAATGTTTCAACCAATGTTTGGTTGCGTTTATTTTCATTAATTTATTAAATTAAAAGATAAATTAGTGTAAAATTGTGGTAGTTATATTTAAAAAAATGTTTAGATACAGTTTTTTTGCGAACAGCTTAGTAAAGTTGTGTGAAAATAAGGCCATAAGGTTGATATAAATAGTTAAAACAAACAGATCATAAATGTTCAAAACGGTTTAAATTTATTCGATCATTATATAAGTTGGACAAAAATAAAACATGACCAAAAAGTGAAAAAAAAAAAAAAAACATTTGAGGGTTTGAAAAATTGTCTAAAACTTAAAAAATAAAATAAACTACAAGGAAAGGCAGCCTAATCTTTTTGAGTCCAGCTAAGTTGATTGTCCTGACCTCCACAATCTCAAATCATTTCGAGGAGAAATGATATTAATAGTTTTTAGGGAAAAAAAAACTAGTGCACAATGTGTGTTTTACACTCATAACACAAATACGCTAAAAACGTGATTTTTAGTGTATTTAAGGTATATATTTGCATATAATATGTGTAATAAATACTGTCTTTAGTTTTTCGATCATGTAACTTTTCATTTATATTGTATACTCATATATTATGAATGAGAAAGTTACATGAATTGGATACACTTTGAGTTAAATCAAGGTAATCAAAGTGACTAATTAAACAGAAAGCAGTGCCTATAAATTTTGTACTCTTCTCTAAAAAAGAAAATACATACCTTGCACAGTGACATGAATGAAGAACCAGTAGCTGCAGGCCTTCCTAATCCCAAACTTGGTGTTTCATCCACAAACAGCTTTGCCACCCTATCAGAGATAGAACGAATATCCTTCTTCATGAACCCTGTGGCAAACCCAAAGCGGTTCACAACAAGTTCACTTCCAATGACCTCATCAGCTCGCAAATGCTCCTTCACAAACCTCTCCACCATAACCCTTGGTGTCTCAGTCACCACAACTCTCCTATCATACGAGCTAAACACTTTCCACGCCTCCATATCTATATCATCCATGTAAAACTTTGTCAAGACCGCTCTAGCCACTGATTCAATCTCGGATTCACGTACACCCGCGAATGCAACAAAGATCATGAGATTGAAGCTCACATTATTCAACCCCATCACGTTCAGCAAGCAAATCCATGGCCATAACATTAACAACAACGCAAACCTAATCAAACCCGAGGCCTCGAAGGCCACTAACATGAAGTAGGAGAAGGGGTCAGGGTCCTTGAGAAGAACACCTTCGAGCTCCGCAACAACTGAGTCCATTTGGGATTTTTCGATTTCTGTGTTGGTTTCCATTTTTTTGATCTATTCGAGGTTTTTGTGTTTAGAATGTTTGGCTTTTGGATGAGGGTGACAATGGGTTTTATGGCTATGAGGTTTAGGTATTAGAGGCTTTTTTTTACTAGTCTCTAGTGTGGGAATAAGGCAGGTTATCAGTTCACAACTACCCCTTGTATAAACTTTTTATAATCTCTCTCACTTTAGCTCTATGGGCGGATATAACTGCAAAGAATAAAGGCTTATACGCTATGATTTTTTTAATCTCTTTTTTCAATAAGAACAGGAGCACAAATATTTTCAAAACTCTTTTTTTTATAACGGCTAACATTATTTATTATTATAAGATAAAATAAAAATGATGTGATTAGTAAACTCATATAAAAATGATGTTATTCTAATAATAATAATAATAATAGAACATAGTAGTAATTGTAAAAAAATGTTATTTCTAACGTAAATACACAATAATCACACCGAAGTAGTTAATTTATACTTATTTTATTATGTTGTTGAAGTTACACTAATCATATTAATTCACATGTTATTTGTGAAATTTGAGTTACACATGTACTCTAATTTAATCTAAGTGTATATGTGTGTAAAGCTCTCTTCTAAATACTTAAACTCCGGTCCTTGCTCCTCACACCACAAACACTTATACTTGTAGAATAACTATCACACCAAAGACGTGTGGTAGTATTTGTGAAACTTTTGTATTAAAAGGAGTAATCCCTTTTTAACATTTTACTTCATATATTTTTGGCTAACGGAAAATGGTGGTGGGAATTTTTTTTCTTTTTTATTTATTTTTTGATGGGGGTAGTGGGGATTGTTTAACACTTTAACCTGAAAAAGGATAATAAGCCACGTTTCTATACCTGTATGGATTACTTTCTTCTACTTTTTTTCTTTCTTTTTTGGATAGGGAGTATGGATTACTTAACTCCAACAACTTGGGCTTATGTAAAAGGAAATGGTATTTGTATAAGTTCGACGTGTGTGTACACCTAAAATTGCGACTAAATTGAACCATTAGGTTGCTGACAATTGGTAACGTAACGTGAGAGGTAGGTAACGTTTATTCAACTATACATATATATATATATATATACATATATATATATATATATATATATAAGTATATAACGTTTATACTTTGTATTATACAATAAAGTTTGCGACAATGGTCATCCCCACGTTGTCTTGCATGGGAAGCTCTCAGAATTTTCTGCGTGATTCTTGTTGTCTCACTTGTGCTTTAGTCACCTCCTCTCTCTCTCTCTCTTGATCCTTTTATTAAGTGATTTTTAAAAAAATAATCTCATATAGAGTGAAAATTAGAAGTTCAAAGTTCAAACTAGTAACATCCATTTCAATGATTTCATTAAGCATGATCTTTTATCAAGTTGTTAATGTTATTTGGTCTGATCCTGATCCATGAGCTATTTCTTCTTACATATTAACCTCCACATGTATAAATATGGACAAGAAATGTTTTGATAATACTGTACAGAATCTCTGTTTTTCTATTATTTTTGTTGAAACATTCTTTATAAACACTTATTAGTATCACGTTATAGTAGTTTAGGGTTGAAACATCATTTTACAATTTCAATCTTGCATCACATATTCATGTACTTTATTCTATTAGCCTCTAAAGTCTAACTTTTGGGCCGCGTTTGCAAAAACGCGGCCCAAAAGGGCCTGGAGCCGCGTTTTTAAAAACGCGGCTTCAGTCCTTACAATGGGCCGCGCTTTTGTGAACGCGGCCCAGAATAAAGCCTGAGGCCGCGTTTTTTCAAAACGCGGCCCAAAAAATAAGCCTGAGGCCGCGTCTAAAAACGCGGCCTCAAGCTTTTACTGAAGCCGCGTTGATAAAACGCGGCTTCATGTTCAATGGGGCCTCGTTTTGTTAAACGCGGCCCGTGTTTTGCCTATAGCCGCGTGTTAGACACGTGGCTTTAGGCTTTGGGCATATGTGTTAGACCGGGTTTAAAAAAAAACCCTAGCCCTCATCTCTCAAAAAAAAACCCTAGCCCTCATCTCTCAAAAAAAAAAAAAACCCTAGCCCTCATCTCTCAAAAAAAAACCCATGGGTTTGTGTTCATCAGATCGGAGATGGAGGATTTTATCTCCGATCCGATCGGAGATGTAGGAGATCGGAGATCGAATCCTCGCTCTCCGATCGAATCGGAGATGGAGAAGTCCATCTCCGATCCGATCGGAGATCGAGGAGATCGGAGATGGAGGATTGGTTGGAGAGGGAGAGGGTGAGGTCGCGGCCTATGATTTGGGTCCTGCTCAGAGGAGAAAGAGAAGGGGATGGGAGGTGAGAGACCGGAGATCGAGAGAGAGTGGGCCGGTGTGGGGGTTAGAGAGAGAGAGGAGAGCGATGGCGTGGATGGAGGAAGGGAAGTCGAGGTAGAGAGAGAGAGAGATGTGGGTGGTCACTAGGTGGGTCGAGTCAGATCTGCTGTGTTTGTGTGTTTGTGTTTGTGTTTTATTAGATTTGAATACTGAAGAAGAAGAGCTGTGTTTTATTTTTCTTGTTTTTTGTGTTTTAATTTTCTTGTTCTTGTGTAGAGACAGATCTGCTGTGTTTTAATTATCTTGTTCTTGTTCCTGTTCTTGTGTTCATGCTTAAATTTGCTGCATGTGTTTTAATTTGCTTGTTCTTGTTCTTGTTCTTGTGTTCATGCTTAAATTTGCTGTGTGTTCATGCTTAAATTTGCTGTGTTTTAATTTGCTTGTTCTTGTTCTTGTTCTTGTGTTCATGCTTAAATTTGCTGTGTTTTAATTTTCTTGTTCTTGTTCTAGCTTGTTCATGTTTAAATTTGCTGAGTTTTAATTTCTTGCTGGGTTATGTGTTTGTTTCAAATTTATTTCAATTTTTTTTTAAATTTGCTGTGTTATTAGTTTTTTTTCCAGAAAAAAAATAATTCAGAATTATTTTTTTTTTAATATTTTTGGCAGTAGCCGCGTTTTAAACGTGGCCTAAGGTAGAATGGTCTTAGGCCACGTTCAGAACGCGGCCATTAACCTTAGTCTTAGGCCGCGTTTTAAACGCGGCCATAGACCTTGGTCTTAGGCCGCGTTTGGAAAAGTGCGGCCATAGACCCCAGATGCCTATAGTCGCGGGGTTTAGGCCACGTTTAAAAACGCGGCTTAAAAAAGCGCGGCCATAGCCTATAGCCGCGTTTTTAGGACCTTAGGCCGCGTTTTTCAAACGCGGCCTAAAGTCTTTTTTTTTTTTGTAGTGAATTAAGAAAATTGATATACTTACATACTAAAGTGTCATTTTAAGTTATCTGTATAAAAACATGACTTCAATATATATATATATATATATATATATATATATATAGACACACACACACTTGACTATTTAATAAAAGCTTTAATACGAAAATGACATTTAGGATGAATATTTATTAATTTTAGATTTAACTTAAAACTGAAAAAAATTATCTCCATTCACATAAATCAATAATCTAAACTTTATGGTTTTTTCTCCGTTATTAAACATGGTAGCTAGATAGAGGTTTGGGGCTTGGAACCGTGACAACTGACAGGTGTCTTCTACTAAAAGCGATAGGTTTTGGATTTGAGTTTGAAAATCAAATTCTCCAAAAAAATTGAGGGTAAAGTTGTCTAGACCCAAAACAATGAGACTTTTGTGCACTGAGATGTATGACCTTTTATCAAATTAACATGTGTAGATGACATTATTAAATTAATCACTCCTATAAGTTCTAAGTTTTGATAATCATTAATCAACAACTAATATTTTCTAATTTTCAATTTTAATTAAACTAGCTCAATTGCAAGACTCAAAAAGTATAATAAAGATGAGTCTTAGCCTGGTGAGGCTTAATTCACATAAATCCTTAGCTGCCTATAACTCAATTCAAATTGGATTTAACTAAGGCTGTAATCAAGTTGAGTTGTACAAAATATTAAAAGTTGAAGTTTTATTCATTTAATTTTATTTGTAATACAAGTCAGACTCAAACTCATTACCAAGTTAGATTATATGTTTAGGCTTAATGCATTTTTTGTTGTTGAATAAGCCCCATCTTGTTCACAACCTACTTATTATGTTATTCTTTTATTATATAATTTAAGTAATTATCATGGCTAAAATTATTTTCTCCTTCATGAAACTATGCTAATTATTAATAACTAAATTGTCGATGAGATTGTATATTTGAATAAGGTAGGTAGTTAATTGTTTTTATGAATATATAAAAACTAGATACATCAATGGTGTCCTATAGTAGAAATCATAATTGTTAAGATACACACACTCAATTCTTAAACTCATGACCTCACACTCCATCCTAATATAATGGGAGGAGGAAGTGTCAAGTGAGCTATAGCTCATTGATGAAATTAATGTGATATCTTAAAAAATTATAAATTTACACAATCCAATTTCAAGACTATATAATTATATTTTGCACACATACATATGGACACATATGTGTCTACACAAATTGAGCCCAACACTCATGGATTTCTTAATAGACACGTTATTATGTTTGAGCTTGATTTATTTAATAATTGTGCCTAAATTAAGCTTTAACTTGACTTGTTTTCTAGATAAAAAAAGTAAAAACAATTTTTTTTCTAGAACCAATAGGCTCACTTTCAACCCTAGCTTTAAGCTTCCTCACACCATCTTCACCATTTTTCCATACGAAACTCAAAGATGAAATAATCTAATTCAAGCTCCTGGGTAGATGAAAACAGTTTTCATTTGGTGAGGATTTAGATTTCCAAATAGACAAATGACCCAAAACTAGAAATAATAATACTAATAATAGTAGTAAATCCAAATTGCTTACAAGTCAACTAAATGGCACACGGCAAGTTTGAATCCAAAAATGAATATATAACTTCTCCATTATTTTCAAAGTAGGTTAGAATTTAATTTCTCTTTTGGCAGTAATTGAATCCTCAAAGATCCCAATATGGCCGTCACGAGAAAGCTTGCAAGGAGAATGCAAAGTAGGTTAGAAACTTACTTGCCTTGCTCACGTTTCTCTGAGTATATATGTTTGCTCAACCTCTTTGGTAAGCACCTTTTCTGTTATTATTATTTTTTTACAATTCTATAATTCGCTACTTCATTTTGTCAGGCAAAGACCTTTTTCTGTAGGTTAGGTAAAGGTTGGTTTGAAGATTAAAAATTTTTAGAATGTAATAGTTGTGAAATACATTTCAACATGGACAAGTAATGCAACCCAAATATTTTACGTCTACGTTCATACTCCACTCTTCTTTATGAGATGAATATTAGAAATTAAATAAGATCCATTCACTATACTTGATTATGGTTTACTATCTCTCTCTCTATCACCACATATATTTGGTGCGATAGTCACGCCGCAAGCGCTTGTGGGGTGTGGAAGGCAAAAACCAGAGTTCAAGTCCTTAAGAGGGAGTTTCACACACATATACACTTAAATTAGACTAAAGTAGAATTTCTATCTTGGCATTAAATTGTATAATCTCGTACTAAAAGCCTTATAGCTCAACTAATAATATGGAATCATCCCAAAATATGAAAGCACAATAATAATAAATTCATTACTGCTTCAACGAAGCTAATGAATTGGCTAATTTTTTCTTTGAAACACAGCTCAGTCAAATAGTGCTTTGATTCTTTAGCGAAATCATATCACAAAAAGAATATTAATTTAGCAACGTAACCAACAATTGATGGCTATGGGTAATTTGAATTTAAAAAATAATAAAGAAGAAAAAGTCAATACTTAATTAGTTGGACTCAGTTAAAGAACCCTTTAATCTTTCTTTTCATAATGCATTAGGCAGTATATACATCAATGGTCCTGTAACGTATGTTATAAATGTGTCAAGAGTTTTATTGCTTTATTAACTAGCATCTTTTAATGTTGCCAATTGAGTTCAAATTTTCCCTCCCCTAACTATTAATTACAAAAAAAAAGTACATCCTTTAAACTCCAAAATTAATTACACAACTCCTAATTTTGGATCTTCAACTCTTAAAGTCGTGAATCAGGACATAATAATATGCAACAAATTTCAACCTCTATTAAGAGAGATTATTAGAAAAGTCATTCTCTTTAACATAGGGAGCATACTTTATTTTTTTCATGTTGGATTATGGATATAAGCGAATGTCTGGATTTCTGATCCTGCTGAAACCATTTCCATTGGCCCAAAAGCTAAGAAGGAGAACAGGAAAAGTTATTTTGGGCCAGCCAAGCCTAAGCCCATCCTTTGACTTTCTTAGGAATTAGGATATGAATATGGCTAAACCTTGACTATCTCATCCAAAAGCTTTCCGAGCCTTTATTCATTTGAGGTACTGGGCCATTCAATTTGTAGCATCCTAATTATCCTTTAACAAGAAAGTGGAATCAAGAGGCTCTTAAGTCTTATACACATCTTAATTCCTTCTTTTCAAAGAAAAATAAAAAGACAGACCAATCCTTACTAATTTTATCCTTTTTTTTTTAGGAACAAAAAAAAAAAAAGCATGCGTCTGTAATCATCGCTCCACATTCCAAGGTATAGGTTAGGGAAGCTCAAAAGTACCACCAGCACACAACAAGACATACTACTATTTGCGCCAACGTTTTATACCGCCGAGCTAGATTAGGCCAAATGCAACACTAGGTGTATCATTTGGATCATTTGGATAGGACTGATTAGAATGTGAAATTGAACACATTCATAAATCCCTGACTTGAGCAAAAAAACAAAAACAAACAAAACATCAATGTATGGACGGCTAGTTGAAATGACCGCCGTTCAACAAAGTACCAATCATACTTGAGATTGTTGAAATAATACCATTTAGTCATTAAAGAGTAAAGACTTCAAGAGTAGGACTTGTAGGGCAATACAAAGCTTTTGGGTAGCTAGTCAAACACTAAATAATTTTTTCATGAAGAAGTTGCATCCCCAACTAGACAATAAATCCAACATGCTAATCCCTAATTCAAGTGGAAGACACTGCCAGACCCTTTGTGTTTTTTGTTTTCAATGTTATGATGTCCCACAACGAAAGACAAAGTGCTATGATCATTGACAATGTAACAGGTTTATATTCCAAATGTAGACATGCACTGCTTATCCAAACCTTTAACTCAGAACCATAGTTTCTACAACATAATTGAATATCAACTAATTAAAGGAATGTCAGTTTTCACTTGTTCAATCGTTGGATTTTATAATCTTTACAATTACAAGTATATGAATTACAAAATAATTATGAATGTTTTAGAAGAGAAGAATTTGAGGTTCTAGGTTTGACCATCATGACAATAAGGTATAATTTTTAAGACCGATAGATTAGTTCTATTCCACCGATCAATTTTACTGATCCCCCTTAAGCCAAAACTTACTTATTATAAAAATTAATCACAAACCATCCCCCCTTAAGCCAAAACTTACTTATTAAAAAAAAAAAATAACAAACCATCTGAATTTGCTATGAAAATTGTTGTAAAAGCAATAGTTTTGATACTAATTTGTTATTAAAAAAATGCAAGGTAACATGATTTGACAAACTCTATGGACGATGTTATTTGAGAGAATAATCTAGACTATTTGTTTGAAAACAGCTTATTTAGCGGAAATTAAAAACTTTTTACTGAAAGTACTATAGATAAAACTAAAAAATAGCTGAAATAGTACAATGAGTCTCACAAATAGTACCAAAAAATGTAATAGAATTTATAAATAATAAAAACAACAAGCTTTTTAAGCCAATGCCAAATGCTATCAATTAAGTTTATTAGCTAGAAGAAGCCAAGGTGAGTAAATTTATATCTAAAAGGACAAGAGAGATTGATTCTAATATAGCTTGCAAGGATGACAAGATGGGGTTGTGATTTTAATGGACTTGAAAAAGATTTCTTTTTCTTTTTCTTTTTTCTAAAAAAAAAAAAGCACCAATCAGAGTTTTATATTCTGATTTCTAACTTTCATACACACTACAAGATTATCACAGCTTCTGATAGGGTTTTATCCACTTATCACAACTTTTGAATTCTTTTCTTACTAATATGAGATTAACACTTTTAATAGAATTGATGCGTGAATAAAGTTTGGTTACAAATTTATTTGTATTTAATGATTATAACTCCTATTAAAAAATTAATATGACTATATATTTTGAAAATTTAACTATTAGATTGCATTTTTTTTTAATATTTTGTACAAATCAAATGTTATTTGTTTACTATTCCAATCATAAACTTTATATATATATATATATATATAATTAATATTACACAAAAACTTAAAATTTAAACATTTGATTGATAATATGACTTTTAAAAATTTTTACAATCATGGAAGATTTAAGAAATATATGTAATCCAATAATAATTTTTTTTCAAAATTTATATCAATTCATAAGATATTAAGTGTAATGAGGCTAAAACAAAGTTTGTAACCAAACTTTGGCATACAACTCTATGTCATCATTCTATATTTTATAGCTAATAAGGCATGTTTGTTAGTGTTGTTTAAAGAACTATTTTCATTGTTTTAGACAATATAACAAGTATTTTTATAACACTTTTTCACACACACATATTTTTATAACACTTAAATAACATTACTAGACCAATATTACCAAACAGACTCCATGACATGTCATTATTCTATGTTTTCTAATCAATATTATTAGTAATTAAGAAACTTCTGAACTCCTCCAATCATAAACATGACAACAGTTTAATGAATTAAAAAAAAAAAACAAGAATTTAATGAGAAAATGGTACTTGTTTATTAATTTTCAATACAAAAAATACCAGACAAGGAATTAAATTCACCCAATTTTTATCTCTGCGTAATAGTGCCTACCTTGCTAGTTGCCACCCACGCGGCGGGTAATTAATAGGTTCCCTACTCTTTTTTTTTTTTTTTTTTTTTTTGAGAAAAATAGGTTCCCTACCTAGGGATGCGGCCCTGCTCTAAAATCATGGATCACCCTATTTATTCCTGATTCGTTGCTAATTCACAAACACTAATCCAAATTCTTAATTCAATGATGATTTAGGAGCTGTTTGGATTTCTAGTTTTTATAACTTATAACTCTGTTTTCATATCTCATAACTTAAAAATGGTGGGATCCATAGTAAGAAGTTCGTTTGAAAGCAGTATAACTCTGTTTCTATTACTCAATTCTCAAAAATGGTGAGACCCATAGTAAGAAGTCCGTTTGGGAGCCGCAGAACTCTGTTTCCATTACTCAATTCTCTGATTTTTGAGTTATGAGTTATGGAAACTAAAAACACATTTTGGCTGTTTTTAGTTTCCATAACTCATAACTCAATGGCATTTTTGTAATTAAACCCATAATTCTTCACTGTGCAGCTGAAATATTTGACTTTTGAGGGTTTTTTTTTTTTTTTTTTGAAACAAACCTAGCCACACTGTGCAGCCGCATTTCTTGACTTTTCACGTTATTATTATTATTTTTTTTGAAACAAAAAGTAAAGGAGAAGTGAGTGATGGGTGCGTTTAAGAAAATTAGGATATTTTGGGTAATGAGTAATGAGTGACGAAAATTGAGAGAGGAGTAATGAGTGATGATAAAAAAAAAAAAAATCCAAACATGGCCTTTTCTTGACAAGCAATTGCAACATATCAACAACGGCTTTTTTTCATTAAGGGGAAAAAAAAAATAGTGACATAATCATTGAAGGAAAAGTTAATGGATACCCTAAAGCATTAGTTTAAGATGTATTTTTAAAAATTTTAGGAAATGAAAAAAAAATGATATTTTTTGACAAATTTTTATATTTATCATAAAAATGGTACTAACATTTTTAAAAAATGATCTATTAACACTTGAGTATGGTTCAAATATAGGTATTGTCCATGCTAACACTACGATAAAAGGAGATTTCGAACTTATCATGAAGGCCTTGAAGGAGGGTGAGTTATCTTTGACCTCTTTTGCTCTTTTCATTCAAGATGCTAATCTCTTCTCTAAATCTTTTACTCAATTACTTTACTCTCATACTAAGAGAAAAAATAATAAATTTGCTCATAATTTAGGTTAATACTCGATTAATGTCCAAGATTGTGTTAAGTGGACGGAAAATATTATTCCACAATTATATTCTGTACTTTAAGGTGATATACTCAATTTTTCTTAATAGAAGTGTTCTGTCTTTCTTTAAAAAAAATAAATAAAAACATACCTTAAAAACAACCGTTAACGTAACCTAATAATCTATATATATAATAATAGGTGAAGTAGAGAGAAACTCAAATAGAATTCCAAATTAGAGTTTCAATTTTGTGCCATGTGTCTAGATTTAGATTCTCAATTTTGTGCCACTTGTCCTAACCAAAACTCAAAAAAAAAATCTAATTAAATTATAAATTTGACTCCAATTTTGTGTCATATATCTTATCTAAATTTTCTAATTTTTTGTACCCAAATAAATAATGCATTAACATTTAACACGGAAGCCAAGAAAACCACAATGAATCTAATTAGATTATAAATTGGACTCCAATTTTGTGTTATGTATCTTATCTAAATTTTCTAATTTTTGGTGCCAAAATAAATGATGCATTAATATTTAACACGGAAGCCAAAAAAATCACAATGATAATGCTCATTGACCTAAGCAAGAACATCTCACCTGCACAGTTTTATGGGTGAACTCAATAAAGTTTGGAGCTCTTCTAATCTCACTACCAGAACCAAGGAGTCCAAAGAAAGACTATAAAAGTAAAATATCATCTCCTCCTAATGTCATATTATCATCCCATGTCTCCTCCTTCTCTCTCAACTTCTATTAACTAGATCCACACACTACCCTCTCTTCCTCCTTTCGGATTTCTAAGAGTAAGGCCGGGTTCAAACACAATATTCAATCTCACTCTTCCTTACTTCACACTCTTATACATTACTGTTTCATTGGCGCCTCCAAGAAGATTCCAAACTCAATGATTAGTTCTTGTCGTTAATTTTATACTATGTGTCCAATTTCTAATTGTAGTTTAATTTTCTGCTATATGTCCAATTTGATTTTTAAATGTTGGTGTTAAGTTACCTCTATTCATAATGCTCAATGTAAAAACTGAATCCACTAAGATGAATATCTTATCATTATAATTGTTAATATTTTTGTGCGTAAACACAGACTATATGCTAGTTAAATATAAAAGCTTGGTGCTGCTTATTACACCCCTTTTTATAAATTTTATTACACTCCTCTTTCTAGGTTCAATGCATTCGTAAAGGAATTATATACATATGTGCGTGTGTTTTCTTAAGAAGGTGGACTGAACATCAAATCAATCATATCATCCATGCATAGTGTTGAAAATTTTGAAGCTATTGTTCATCCACGTTTTTTAAAACCAAAACAAAAAAACTATGATTTCACGGTTTTCACCTCTAATTTTGTTTAAAATTTCTTATATATATATATATATATATATCTTTTATTATTCAGCAAATTTTCTTATAATTATGAGAGAGAAGAACACTGAAATCACTGTTTTCTTTTCAAGAGGGAAAAGGAAGATAGACATTGCTCATTTTGCTTAAAGTGCTGATACAGTGAAAGTCTCAGAAAAAAAGAAAAAAGAGAAACTAGTATAGTGGAAATAGACAAGTCACGTGAGTTTGGTAAAAAAAAATAGAGTATTAAATGTAGTGAAACAGGCTCACATGCCTGCAATATCAGTGTTATCCATTGCGCCTAATAAAATGTAACTAAGGCTGACATAATCCCAAAACTTTAACGTATATAACATGCCCTTTCAACATATATATAAAAAGACTGCAAGGGCATCTTGTTTTTGCCGCTGGAATCGGATTCACTGTACACAGTTTGTTGGTATGGCTGCTTCATAGCTTTTTCTAACTGGGTTTTATGAATTATGATATGGTTTTCAATTCCATTGCGTGTCAAGGTTTGAACCCCCCAACAACACTATTACTAGACATGCGACATTTCTATAATGTTCTTGAAGTGCTTTGGTAAGACAAGCTATTAATGTGTTACTGTCATTTAAGTTCCTCTATATTTTAGTGAGACAGTTATTTTTGCATTTTCTTCTTCTTTTCAAAATAGCTATCATTTCTATCTAGAACTTTTAATTCCGATCATGACTTATAGTAAAATATAATATATATAATTATAATTATATATATATGTTTTGTTGATTATAGGCCTGTAGCCTTGAGAGGCAAATCTGTACCCATATATTGTCTCTTACCCCTGAAGTAGCTAAGGATAATGCTAAACTTAGGTCAATATTTCTTCTCTTGCGGCAAGTGACAAGTGTGTTGAATGCAAGCTAAATCCTTTTATAAATAAGCAGTGATTGTTTTACACATATTGTTGCACACAAAGAATGCACACTTACTTTTTTGTATTAAACTTATGACTTGAAGTCACAATTTCTAAAGACTTCGGGTCACAAGTTCAATGCAAAAAATTAAGTGTGTACACTAGTTATTACTGTGGTTGGAGAAAGAGGAAAGGTCGGCCCCTAAGTTGGGCCTAACCTAATGAGATTTGGATATGAGAATATAACCCAAAAAGATGACTTCACAAAAAGTCCCACCGAGGGCAACCAGACATGCCGAGGACAAAAGATAATGCAAGGATGGACGCATTGCCACGCATAAGATTGGCGTCTGGCACAAGTTATTAGGTGACCTTCCCAATGTTAGGATTTCAGGTCCCACTCCTAACAAGTGATTTGATAAGTAGGAATAGTTTTCCAGACTCAAAGATCCATTTAAGCCTTAGAGTAGGACCCACAACACGTGTGAAATATTCTGTCATCATGAGGGATCCACCAAAAGGAGGGTATAAAAGGGGAAGGAAAATCAAAAATGGGTTTGGAACAAAAATTGGGGAGAGAGAGATACACAAGAGAAGAGTGAGAATAGAGTTTGGGGTTTAGAGATCTTGCTCGGACCTGAAATTGGAAGCTCGGCTATCAGGAAATCTCCTTGGCTAGGCCCAACCCAAAGCAATCCAACAACAAGATTGGGCTAGGAAACAATCCATTATTGAGAAACCCACCACAGGGGTCTTTCATTGTAGGTTTTGCCCAAACCAGAACACAAGTAAGTTAGCAGGCCCAAATTCCCAACCAGCCCAAAAGATTTCTTTTGGGGTTGGGAGGGGGGGGTGGGGAGGAAGCCACTACAATTACCTTTTATAAATATAAGTTCCCCCCTCAACACATGATATTGATGGACCAATACATATCTCATCTTATTTCGACAAAAACAAAATAAAAATCTCCACCATACCTCAATGGATGTTCTCCTTTCATGTAGGGCCATACTAATTATTTTCTCTCTCTTAATAAAATCTATTCATACTTAACCTATGTAAAAAAAAAAAAAAAAAAAAACTTTGTACTAGGTGGAAAATGTAAATTTTTGTTCTAAAAAATAGTTTAGAATAAGGGTGTGTAACATTTGTATACCCTCTCATGTAAAGATGCGTCTCAAGTTTGTGAATTCCACTCTTATATAAGAGCGATGTTATCTACGACTAATAAATAGCATAATAAATCCCTACAACCTTACAAAAATTTTCATGTTCTTATCTTTCTTGTATTTTTGTATTGGTGGTGTATCCTTTTGATTTGAGCAATAAAAGCATCCCATTCACAAAAATAAGAATATTAAAAGTTTTTTTAGTTAGTCTATACTATCTTGACACCTCTATTATGGCAGGCTTACAGCTAGCTTAATGACAAAATTATAGGCTGCTCACCATAAAATCAAGATGTGTGGTGAGAGTAGATTCCCCTTTGTCTTATTTAACAGGAGGGAGAAAAGTAGTTTGCAGTTGCCCGATGAACATGGAATTTTCTAGGTGAATTTCCTGTCTGTCTATTGACATAAACATGGGGTGAGCAATTTGTTGAACCAAAATAATACTATTATCATTGCCTTTTCTTTTATTAGGGACAGAGATAGCTAGCTATGTATAGGATTGATCAAATCGCCAAGGCAGGGTTAGGTATATGGACCAAAGGTTGATTTTATTGATGTTATACGTAATTGCATACCTAATATGTGCTCCATTTATGGGTAAATACTAATGGCAGGACTTTTTAGGATTTTTTTTTTTCTTGTATCAACTTTAATTCATAGGATGTTACGTGTTGATATCCAAAAACCATATGGTTGTTGTGGACTCTGGATACGTGCAAAATTAGATAGATTTATTAGTAGGGCACTCGTATTTTGTGGTGTGGTGTGGACTCTTTGATGTTTAAGTTAGAATATTTTTGAATGTTTTACTTAAACTCAGATGTTATTGAATATTCTCTAAGAAAGAAATTAGCATATCGTTTTATGATGCAGGACTCTTTCTGTAGTGTGTTAGTGTTGAATGATAAATTAAATGGTGGGGTTCTACTAGGAATTTTCCTCCAACCAAGCTCTTGTTTGCAAGTCAATTTAAAATATTTCATTTTCTCTTTTAAATCTTCTTCTTGTTTTGTTTTGTTTTTTTTGAGAGAGCTTGTTTTGTTTTATTTATTTTTTGTATTGTCTGCTTATAACACTTAGTTTACTAAATACTAATTAATTCTAAGTATATCATTATAATTTATTAGTAGGGCACTCGTATTTTGTGGTGTGGTGTGGACTCTTTGATGGTTAAGTTATAATATTTTTGAATGTTTTACGTAAACTCGGATGTTATTGAATATTTTCTAAGAAAGAAATTAGCATATCATTTTATGATGTAGGACTCAGATGTTATTGAATATTTTCTAAGGAAGAAATTAGCATATCGTTTTATGATGTAGGACTCTTTTTGTCGTGTATTAGTGTTGAATGATAAATTAAATGGTGGGGTTTTACTAAGAATTTTCCTGCAACCAGGCTCTTGTTTGCAAGTCAATTTAAAACTCTCATTTTCTCTTTTAAGTCTTCTTCTTGTTTTGTTTTTTTGTTTTTTTTTTTTTTTTTTGTTTTTGTTTTTTTGAGAGAGCTTGTTTTGTTTTATTTATTTTTTTGTATTGTCTGCTTATAACACGTAGTTGACTAAATACTAACTAATTCTAAGTATATCATTATAATTTATACATGAGTCTCATTGCATTATAAACTTCAACTGGTTGTAATATATTAACATAAATAACATAGCTTCCGTTAAAAAAAAAAAAAACCTTGGAATAAAAATCGTAGATATAATTGAAAAGTGGGCATGGTTTAGGCATGACCCTCTTTATCATTTTTTTTTTTTGGGTTACCATAAGAAACAGATTTACCTAAACCGTGCCTATATCATTTCTTGAGGGTCTCCACAAAACCAGAAAACCGTGAACCTGTGAAATTATAACAAGATGGTTCCCAAAGTAAAAGGGGGTAACATTCAAACAATCTCCTATTTGCCGTTTCTAAAAAAAAAAAAGCTCCTATTTGCTTCCCTCATACTATAAAAGATGGTAATCCAATACCGAGGTCATTTTATATCTTATAGCTTCACTAACCCCTCCAAAAAAAAAAAAAAAAAAAAAAAAAACCATGGGGCTAGCCTGTGGTATTACAATAAAATGATGGTCCCTACTTGGTGCTGTTAATAATGGATTTAAACCCATGCTTATTCAGATCATAAGAAGAAGGCCATGACCCATTAGCATCATAGTCAATACAAAGCACTTGGAAATGAAAACCATTAAAGCTCTGGTTGTGATTGGTGGATTGCAGGAACAATTAGCCAAATTACTCAAGCGAAAATGAAACACTGTTTTCGTGAAGCAAACAAATGTGCTGTCGCGCTTGATAGAAAATGATCGGAAATTGATAAGGATTTTGTTGTTCTTGATAGTCTTTTCGTAGACATTTGTTTGCTTTTATTTTAGAGTAATGTTAATCGGGTAGAATTTACCCTTAAAAATCGGCTTGCAAGAGGAAGATGCTCAAGAGTTTATAAACACATAATTAAATTTACAGTTAATTCATGTGGGCATTAAAATCTTAATATATTTTCCAAGCTATACCCAAATCCAATACGAACGTGACACAAAGATAGGACTTAGATACGACGGACCAACTGTTTCTCAAAAAAAAAAATAAAGATACGACGGACCAACCCCATGTCAATGTACCCACTTGCTTCTTGCAACCTCTTTTATTACATTACAAAAAGGTTAAAAATATCTTCACAATGTTCTTTTTATTAGAGCAAGTTCATCACCTAATGCCTAGTTTGGACATTTCACGTGTTAATAGGTCCCGTTCGAAAAGGGTGTTATTATTTGAGCTACTAGAAAAACAGTCAAAAAGCGTGCTATTGGGACCCACTTTGGAGCCTCCACATTGGCCAATTATCTTCGTTGTTTATGGAACGCGCACTTTTGAGAGCGTGGGGCTGTCACTTTTACCATTCACATTCGGTGACGTGTCAGGCAACCACGGGTGGAGCACAATGATTCATCCTATACTTTCTCAGTGTGATGGTGAGAGAGAGATTATCATGTCATGTTCCAAGCTAAAAAGGGTTTTTGCTTATTTATTTTGCAGTTCTGAGTTAAATTACTTAAATATAAGGTTTAAAATTAGGGGAAAACGTAAGAATAATAATTTAATGTCTTTAGGTTTTCTTTTTTTTCTTAAATTTATATTTAAGAGTGGGTTTCATAGCTCAATTGATACAAAAATTTTGTAGTTGACCAAGGAATTTTAGATTTCAATTTCCCTTACACAAACAAAATAAAATTCAATTAATGTTTTCTTAATTTGATGATAAAGAGTAATAATTGTGAAGTAGAAGTTATACAAATTATATTGAATTTGAAAAAAAAATATTAAAAAAAATCACATAGTTGTTCTATGTGAAAAAAAAAGACAAAAAACCACAAAGTTGTTCTATGTTGACTAATGAGTGATAAGTTATATCGCTGAAGTTGATGGGGGGGGGGAAAAACATATAATGGGAAAAAAAAAATGTCACTCTCAATTCTTAAAACTAGATATATTGATCCTCAAAAAAAAAAAAAAAAAAAAAAACTAGATATGCAAGGGTGCAAACTAAGAAATTGGCGACTACCAAGTGTGGCCCAGTTACTTGTTTACCACTAGGTAAGGCTTTAAGGTTTGATTGGGGTTGCTTCCTAGTTCGAATCTCAGTAGCTGCAATACCTTGTGGCCAATGGCAAGGTGCATGTAAACTGGCCCAATACTATGTGAAAATAAAAAAAAAAAATGAAAAAATTGGCAAAGTATCAACTCTCGAAGTGTATTATATATTCATGGAACATTTTGTCAAATCAATTTTGTATCTCAATTTATCTCATATGGCATTTCTTCTCTTTTCCACAATTTTTTTTTCTTTTTAAATTTGTTATTCTTTGAAGAAACTTTTGAAATAATAAAAGTAACCATATTTTGCAAATGCGTTATACACAAGAAAAGGAAAAAAAATTCCTAAAACAAAAAAGAAAAGAAAAAAGGAATGCAAAATCTTATTTTCTTTAAATTCTTTTATGGAAGAAATGCAAAATATTCTCTAACAATAATCACGTTAATGAATCCTATAAAATCTCCCCTAGATTCAAAGCCATGCATTTGACTTGCAAAAACAATTTCCATAACAAGAAAAAAAAATCCTATATTTTTGGCATACATATCTTCCATTGACTCCCTACATAATAAGAATCACAACCAAATCACTAAATCAGACATAAAAAAATAAAATAAACCCAACGTGCCAATGCATATCAAGCATATCTGTAATTTTTAATTGAAAAGACAAAAAAAAAAAAAAAAAAAAAAAAAAAAAAAAAAAAAAAAAACAAAAGCAAACCAAAAACAGTAACCCAACTTACATATATAATCCTAGTAAAAAAAAAAAAAAAAAACCCTAAAAGACCTATTGTAAGAACAAATCCCCTTAAAATTGATCATAGCCGTTGAAGAGAATATCCAACGGCTCAGATTACTCCACTGCTTATGCTTATCACTCCCCCTACTCTCTTCTCGACTGCACTGTCTCCCTCTTTTCTCTCTTTCTTTTTTCTCTCTCTGAAAATGGCGGAACTGATTGTCGATCATGTTCACTATTTACCCTCACTCCGATCTCTATCTCTTTGACTAAATTGCAACCCAAAGTTCCAAACTTTAACTTAAACCCAGATTTTTTTTTTTTTGGTTTCTGCAAAATTTTTGAGACATGGGTTTGTGATTTTCAGCACAAAAGACAAAGTCTTTGAAGCTTTTGCAACATACCCATTTGATTTTTAACTATCTTGAGCTGATTCCCAGCTCAAAGTTTCAAACTTTAAGCAGTTTCAGTGTCTGTTTGATTTTTTTTTCTCATATGTGATGGTCACTGATACTTATTCAAAGATGGCACCCGATGTTTCGGTGCGATCGGTGCTTAAAAACAGTGAATACAGCGAAGATTTGGGGTTGTTGATTAGGGAGCAAAGGCGGCAACAAGAGGAGCTGAGTGATAGAGAGAAGGAACTTAGTATGTATCGAAGTGGGTCGGCTCCACCGACTGTGGAGGGCTCTTTGAGTGCTGTGGGGGGCTTATTCGATGCCTCGGCGGTGATGGGGTTCAAGAAGAATGGTGGGAAAGGGGTTTTGAGTGAGGATGAGCTTCGTGCTGACCCGGCATACGTGAGTTATTACTATGCGAATGTGAATCTGAACCCGAGGCTGCCTCCTCCGCTTCTTTCCAAGGAGGAAAGGCGGTTTGCGCAGCGGTTGAGTGGCGGCGGCGTGGCCGGTTCAGTGGTGGGAGGGATTGGTGATAGGAGAAAAGTCAGTAGAGTAGGTGGTGAAGAAGGTGGTAATGGGAATGAGAATCGGTCGCTTTTTTCAGTGCAGCCGGGGTTTGGAGGTGAGGAGAATGGGAAGGGTGCTGCAGCTGAGTGGGGTGGAGATGGGTTGATTGGCTTGCCGGGGTTGGGGCTAGGGACTAGGCAGAAGAGTATTGCAGAGATCATTCAGGTGAAGTTTAGCGACTTGTAATGGTTTTGATTTAATTTGGTTTCTACGATCATGAGGTTTAGATACTTTTATGTATTTGAAATGTGATTTTTGTTACCTGAATTTGATATCCTGGAGTTCATGTTTCTCTTTCTGTTCTATGCTTGGCAGGGTTAATCATTATGTTCATTTTGAACTTCTGTGTTGTAGAATGAGTGATTGATGTAATTTTTATGTTAGTTACTTGTGTGATTGCGACTGCTCTCTATGGTTGTGCTATTGGTGTCTTTCCATGTTGGTCTATGTGTACCTGGTTTTATCAATATTAGGTCCTTGTGATCAGCAGTGATATTTGATCTTCCTGAAAGAAATTATAATTTCTTTCTCCTTGACTTCAATATAGATATTTTATGTAATTTCTTTGTTTTACTTCAATCTGCTCTCATGTTGGTTCACCAATTGCATTATCTCTCAATGTGTTGAAGAATGTGCCTATTCGTTTTATCTATACTAGTGGCCCTGTTCTTTAGCTAACTGTTGGTGGTACCTCTGAACCTTGATCTGGTGAGAAGCAATTGGTTCATAATTAGATAGGCACCACATTGGAAGAGTAAAATGTCCTTGCACTAGTTTGAAACAAAGTAAAAAAAAAAACATTGCAATTGGGTTTAATACTGATATACTGTATCCTAAAATCATGATCTTATCAAAAGTGGGTCTTTGTCTTACATGATATATGTGCTTCTAGTTGTTCTTTTTGTTGATTTCGGTATATGCTACATTCATGGCATGTGCTGAAAGTTCTGCTTGATTTGCCCCACTTAAAGCTGCTGGCTTTATGGTTTAGTTTTTTGATGCAGGAGGATATACATGCATCTGTTTCTAGGCACCCATCTCGCCCATCTAGCCGAAATGCATTTGATAATGGTGTTGAAACTTCAGAGTCCCAGTTTGCTCATCTGCACCATGAATTGGCATCTATGGAGGCTTTGCGTTCTGGTGGACATAAGCAGAGCATGTCTGCCACCCAAAATATTGGTTCTTCGGCTTCTCATACTTATGCTTCTGCTCTAGGTGCCTCCCTGTCAAGAAGCACCACACCTGACCCTCAACTTGTGGCTAGGGCACCTAGTCCTCGAATTCCACCTGTTGGGAGGGCTAGCTCTATGGATAAAAGAACTATCAGTGGATCAAACTCATTCAATGGTGTCTCACCTGGTTTGAATGACTCTACTGATCTGGTCGCTGCTTTGTCTGGCATGAATCTGTCAACAAATGGTTTGGAAGAAAAAGAGAACCATTCAAGGTCACAAATGCAACATGAAATTGATGATCACCATGACCTATTCAATTTGCAGGGTGATCTGAATCATATCAAACAACATTCATACTTAAACAAGTCTGAATCGGGGCATTTTCATCTGCATTCTGGCCCCCAATCAGCCAAAGGATACCCAATGATTGGAAATAGCAGTGGGGCTAGGATGGATCTAAACAACTCTTTCTTAAAATCTGATGAGAAAGTAGAACTTCAAAAGAATGCCGTTTCATCTTCTAACTCTTACTTGAAAGGACCATCTACACCAACTCTTAATGGCCGAGGAAGTTCACCTTCTCACTATCAGAATTTGGATGGTATGAATACCTCCTTTCAAAACTATGGCTTGAGTGGCTATGCCATTAATCCCTCATCGCCATCCATGATGGGTAGCCAGCTTGGCAGTGGTAGTCTGCCGCCATTATTTGAAAATGCTGCTGCTGCATCTGCATTGGGAGTTAGTGGGATGGACTCCAGAGCATTGGGAGGAGGTTTCTCATTAGGACCAAATATGTTGGCAGCAGGACCTGATTTGCAGAATCTTAGCAGAGTTAGAAATCACACTGCAGGGATTGCTCTTCAGGTGCCGCTGATGGATCCATTATATCCTCAGTACTTGAGATCGAATGAGTATGCTGCTGCACAGGCTGCTGCCCTTAACGATGTGGCACTAGATAGGGATATGGGTAATTCGTACTTTGATTTAATTGAATTCCAGAAAGCTTATCTGGGGGCGTTGCTTTCACCTCAAAAGTCACAGTTTGGTGTTCCCTACCTTGGTAAATCTCCTAGCTTGAATCATGGTTATTATGGAAATCCAGCATTAGGGCTTGGCATGTCATATCCTGGAAGCCCATTGGCTGGTGCTCTTCTGCCTAACTCCCCTGTTGGATCAGGTAGTCCTGTCAGGCACAGTGAGCGAAGCATGCGTTTTCCTGGGATGAGAAATATAGCTGGGGGTGTCATGGGAGCTTGGCATTCGGAAGCTGGTGGAAACTTGGACGAAACTTTTGCATCCACTTTACTAGATGAGTTTAAGAGCAATAAAACTAAATGTTTTGAGCTTTCAGAAATAGCAGGCCATGTTGTCGAGTTCAGGTATTTACTGCTTGTTAAACTTTTTAGGCTGCTACCTAATGGTGACCTCCAAAAATTTGACCCTTTCATTAAATACCTTCTTGAACAGTGCCGATCAGTATGGGAGTCGATTTATTCAACAGAAACTTGAGACTGCCACATCAGAGGAGAAAAACATGGTTTTCGATGAAATTATGCCCCAAGCTCTTTCCCTAATGACTGATGTATTTGGTAATTATGTTATTCAGAAGGTAATTTTTTTAAAATCATTTTGCCTTTTATTTTCAAGTAGTCTGTATTATTGTTTTTTATTTTGTAGAAACATGTGGGAAGTGCTGGTGATGAAATTGCGTGGATCAAATTTGTTTATGGCTAACAGTTTTTCTTTTGTGTTCAGTTTTTTGAGCATGGAACTCCCTCCCAAATAAGAGAACTGGCTGACCAGCTCACTGGTCACGTGCTGAACCTTAGCCTTCAAATGTATGGCTGTCGAGTTATCCAGAAGGTATGGTCATTCAATGACCTGACTTATGAGAGTTTTACATTGTGTCAACCCATCCTTCATATTTACTTATTTGTGTTTTCTTGCATGATCTTCAATAGTGGCATCTTCTACCTTCTTATTTCAACATGTGTTGACACGACAAGCTTAAAAGTGTTATAATATTCTTTGGCTATTGGGGAAAACCATCTCAAACCTGCTGTTTGAGAATGGTGAATAAGACATTCCTTTTTGAAGAGTTATAGACACGTGCAGGAATCTCTCTAAACTAACTTTAAATAGCAGATTGCACTTTTGAGATATTTTAGTTCTCCAAGCTGCACCTAGGTTTTCGTATATTGAATTAGATGAGTCACTACACTAACGTTCTTTATTTCAAATTGTAGAGAATGAGATAGCAGCTTAAATCATTCTGAATCTATGTATTTAAAATACAAAGCCTTCAAATTTTCTCTTTTGTGAACGTCTTCAATTATGTTTGAATGCTGATTGTATAAGTACAGGTATATCGACCTTGCATTAAATCTTGACATTCTTTGATTTTACTCTTCAGGCTATTGAAGTTGTTGATCTGGACCAGCAGACTAAAATGGTCAAGGAACTGGATGGCCATGTTATGCGTTGTGTACGTGATCAGAATGGGAACCATGTCATCCAGAAGTGCATTGAATGTGTGCCTGAAGATGCAATCCATTTTATTGTTTCAACATTTTATGATCAAGTTGTGACGCTGTCTACCCATCCATATGGTTGTCGTGTCATACAGGTGAAGAAACTGTTTTTATATGGAGAGGGGAGTGGAGTGGGTGTTTGTGATTAAAAATGTAAGAATTTTATTACTGAAGTGGTATCACTTTCATTTGACAGAGAATCCTGGAGCACTGCCATGACCCTAAAACACAGCAAATAATGATGGATGAGATTTTGCTGTCTGTTTGCATGTTGGCACAAGACCAATATGGGAATTATGTTGTTCAGGTTTGTTGTACTTCTTGGAAGCTTGTTGCTCATTACAATTTGGACTAATATGGGGTCATGATTGTTGGTTATTGATATCACTGTTTCCTAGTTCTCAATGTTTCCAAAACCATTAGACTTCCTTAAAATGAATAATTGCATGTCTCCTTACCTTGACCTTGACTTATACTACCTTTCAAATTCCTCAGTTAAATGGAGGGATAAAGAAAATAATGTGTGTGTGTGTGTGTTAAAGTGATAATTTATAACTGCCTTGGACAACAGTCATATATTCCTCCCATGAGAAATGGTACTTCCTCCCGAATTGCGCATTCTGTGGTTTGTTTACTTGATGTTATTTTTCAAGGGATGGGTATACTTCCAAACACCCTACCACCACCAACCTCCACCTGCACCTTTATTTTTTGGCGTAATTATTCACCTATGGTATTGCCTATTATAAAGAGTAATGTGGGCACCCCTAATGTACTTGCTACCATTTGGCCTGTGTATTAAGGCCCTCTTATTCCTTGCTTCCAATTTACACTTGATGGATACGTGCTTGCCCACTATTCTTGGGTTGCAATTGAAATTATAACTGTATGTGTTTTTTCCATTGCTCTCTACTTTAACTCACTTGTTTTGTCAAATTGTTTTGACTGCTTTTGTAAAATTTTACAGCATGTGCTGGAGCACGGAAAGCCACATGAACGTTCATCCATAATTACTAAATTAACTGGTCAGATAGTTCAAATGAGCCAGCAGAAGTTTGCCTCCAATGTTATAGAGAAGTGCTTGAGTTTTGGAACTGCTGCTGAACGCCAGGCCCTGGTTACCGAGATGCTTGGTGCCACTGATGAAAATGAGCCCCTTCAGGTTTGTTAACCATACAATTGCTCCCTATCAATAAATAAATATACTACATAGCCTGTTGAGGTTTCTGATTGCTTTAGTAATCTCAAGTCCTTTTAAATAAGTGCCTCTTAATATTCCCTTGCAGATAGAATAGTTTGGTGTCAGAACCCTGCCCTTCCTCATCTCCCAGGCTCCCCACCCCTATCTTCTTCTAAAATTATGCCATAGTGGAAGATATGAGAAACCCCTGTACTGAAACAGATAGTGCCTTTTGATATGGGGCTAATAATGCCAATTGGACGGTTAACCTTAGATTATTGAAGGTTTCTATTAGTATAAACTAGTTATTAACTTCCTACCTACTTATTGGTACATTTAAGAATATACACGATAAAATACACATCAAATGTTCATATGTAAGTTAACAATATCAAAGCTCATGTTTTGAATTTTTGTCAACTCTTGAAAAATCATTGTTAAGCATTTGGTAGAGTATGTAAATTGTTCATTCTTGGTTGCTCCATTTTAGTTAAAATAAAAAGAAAGTAAATTGTTGTCCTAATATACTTGGTGGGCAATTTTTGCTATTGTGATGTAATGAATTTATTTAATGTTTTACATTTTTAAATAAGTCATACATATTGAGTGAGTTATAAAGAAAATATATTGAGAAGGAAATCACTTTTAGAATATTGTAAAATTCTCATTAAAGTTTATATTTAAATTAATAATGCGTTCTAAGTAAGAAAATTTGGATTAGTTTCAAATGGGTTGGAAGTAGTTTTATATGGGCTTGAAGTAAAATGAGTTAGAAGTAGTTTTATGTGCTTGAAGTAGTTTTAATGAGCTAGGAGTATTTTAAAGAGGAAGGACAGTTGGTAGAAAATTAAAACATGTGAATTCTGATTGGAATGACATTTGGTACAAAATTAAAGTTTAATTAGATTCTAAAATGGATCTTTATTGAGTTTCAACTTTAATATATTGTATAGATTTGAGTTTCAACTTTAATATATTGTATAGATTGAGGGTGTTTGATGTCTCCCTTTGAATCTATATAATATATTGTATAGATTCTAAAAGTGTTTTTGTAGCTTTGTCTAAACTTTTTTTAAGTGAATCAGGTATTTGGATTGTTAGATCAGCAATTCCTGAGGTTTTCATGCTTGAACATTTTAGGCCGTTTTATGGGTCTGCGAGGGAATTCATTAGCTAATGATTTTTGGTTTTTGTCTCTATGGATTTAGGTGATGATGAAAGATCAGTTTGCGAACTACGTTGTACAGAAGGTGTTGGAAACTTGTGATGACCAGCAACTTGAACTTATACTTAATCGAATAAAGGTCCATCTGAATGCTCTGAAGAAGTATACATATGGGAAGCATATAGTAGCACGTGTAGAGAAACTTGTGGCAGCTGGAGGTTTTTATTCTCTCTCTCTCTCTCTCTCTCTCTCTACACACACACACACACACACACACACACACACACACACACACACGTATTTTTGGGCTTTTTTCTTGTACACAAGATGACTAGAATATCACCTTTTATGTAAAACTTTCATTCAGTAGATATTTTTAACACCTAATCTTGTAAAATGTTCATTGTTTGTCAATAAATTAAGCATTTGTGAGAACTTGAATATGTTTAGTATTTTACTTATTTTGTGATATACCCCCCTTGTTGGTTTTAAATCTTAAATTATTATGAATTGACTAGGGGAAGTTATGTTATGAATATTCTGATGTTATTTATACCTGAGTCTTCAATGCTTAACCAGCATGTAAATAGCTTTCTAACAGGGTGCTTAATTTTTTTTTTTTTTTTTTGCAGAAAGAAGGATTAGCATTATGAATCCACAGCCTACTGCGACGGCATAGGAAATGAAGTTCTTGTACAGCTAACTGAGGATAGTATGAGCACCCTCTGTCTTCTTTTTCTCATGCCTAGTATTGGCTTGATCTATCTATTCTGGTAGATAGGAGCCGACTGAAAATAAAATTGCTGCTTGTACTTAAAACTGTACATTGTTAGTTTGAGGATATACCTAGAATCAGGCTAGCTGAGGCTCAGATGGTGAACAAACCTGATGCCCCTGGAGGAGATAAAAATTAGTGTACGAGTTTTAAGGGTGTAAAAAGGGAGGATGTAGTGAATCTGTAATGGTGACTGTACAAAATGTTACCACGCGGAGAGAGCCGTTGTGTTTAGGAGAGTCCAGAAATTTTCTTATGTATGGATTTATTTATTTTCTTTTATTTAAAGAACTTTTTCAATCCACTTTATGGCTGAGTCATATGCTTAAAAATCATTGACCTGTAACATCAGTGCTATTTTATATGTTGCTAGTTATGATAGGGTGGATTGAATAATTGAGTTGTGGCTTGTTAATTGAGTTGGTTGGCAGTTCATGACTCGCTTTTTTGTTAGAATTGGTTGTTTATGTGAAATATTTGCTTCTTGATGTACTCCATGTTTTGGTTCCATAATGTGAATGAGATATTTCGTAACTCAAAGTAATCAATTTATGTCAGTAGTTGCATGCAAGGCAAACTGTCCGGTGCTGCTTGGAATGCATCAGACCCTTGTAGTACTAGTTTTCTTCCATTAATGGAAAAATTAGCAGAAAGGCAACTCTATAACATTTAATAGGTTGTTGTCAATGGCCTTCAGGTTATAAATGATGCTTCTCACCCCATAAATATGGTGTGGTGGGTGAGCTCTCACATTCACGTTCCTACATTGCACAAGTTGCTTTTAACTGGCAAAAGCATTTATTGTTTAGCAAAACGGCGTTGGTTTTGGTTCATTCTTTGTTTAATGCAATCATTTTAAACTAGCTTTTTCCATGTTAGATAGTAGGAAAGATTACTTTATACATGAACGCCATTTCCTGCCGATGTAGAAGCTTCAACAGAGGCTATAATAGAGTTGTCATCAGCATTCTGAAGTTCGATACCCATTCGGTTGTCGGTAGAACCATCACCACTGGTGACGTAACTGCGAACCACCGTTTGGCTACCGTTTCTGAAATATCTTATACACTTGCTGACTTTAGCAATGAGTTTAAGAATGAGAATCAGGAGGGTCACGACGTCTTTAATGCTCAAATGCAAGCTGTTGCAAAAAGAAATTGTATCAATATGACAGGAAAGAATAAGAAGTCTCTCTCCACAATCACATACACAAATAACTTTAGCTAGCTAGTGTTACTCGGCCATAGGACGTGACAAAACATACGATTGCCTAGAATTGTCAAGGATTGGGATTATGAAGAGCGAGGGACGTTTGTGCCAAAAAGTGTAAACCGTGTGAGGGGAGCAGGAGAAGGTTTTACAAAAGGGCAATGAAGCAGAAAATTTTATTTTTCTCGGGTAAGTGACAGAGGCACAAGGGATGAAGCAGAGGATCCGAGTGATACATGGGTTGCATATTACTCCTCTTCTCTCTGAGACTCGAAATATACACATAATTTTGGCTCGCTTAGCAAATTTGGTAGGCCTATTTGGAAATGTTGCATGAAAACAAAAGTGTATCTGATAGATTGGAAGGATTTACTTACATTGAAGAGAGAGGCCGATAAGGGGGAGAGGATAGAAAATGGGGTGGATGAAGTTTTTCACTTGGGTCAATTTATTGTCATACCAAATTGAGGAGAAAATGGGAGAGAAAATGAGAAAGAAAATAAAATGATTTCGGTACCTTTTCTTCATTTTACTTTTAATAATAAATATATAATAGTAATTTATTCTTTATTCTTCATTTTTGCATCATTTTTACCAAACAAACGGGTAGAAAACAAATATATTTTGTCTTCTCATTTTTTCTGTCATCTTATTTTTCTATCATTCCAACCAAACAAAACTTGGGAGTAATTGGTAGATGAAACAATAAATATTAAAATTTAAATTAAGTGTAATTGATCTCGTGGTTGTATATGACTTAAGTTAAACTTGTCCAATACATTTTTGTAGGGAAAAGAAACCCAAAAATCACAATTAAGGGACACCCTTCCCAATTGTCAAGAGTGCCACCGAGGAAGCCACGACCCACGAGTCTGATCTTTGGTTGGAGTAAATGATTTGGGTTTCTCTCTCTGTCTCTTGAAAACAAAAAAGCCACTTGGGTTGAGATTTTTCCATTCAAACACCTTTGCTAGACCCACCACCAGAAGTCGATGCGCCACCACCACCAAATCTGTGCATCACCTCTGATTTATGTAGATCAGTTAATGAGAGAGAGACAAAGAGTCAGACAAGAGAGAGAGAGAGAGAGAGAGAGAGAGAGAGAGAGAGAATTAAAAATGAATATTTTTTGGTGTATTGATGAACAGTACCAACTTAAGTGTATTGAGGTATCGTTCATTTGTTATTTTTGCATATTCAAAATGTTGAGCTTGTTGCATGATCTTTCTAAGTGAATTTAGCTATATTTTTGGCTAAATGTCATTTTGGAAAGCTTGATGTTAATGCTTTTATGCGCCTTAATCCTTCTCTGATAATGTCATTTGTTTTAGTTCAGTTTGTTCAAAATTATGCATCATGTCTTATCGAATCATTTTGTATATAGTTTTGTACGTACTTTTGTAGTAAAAACTATAGTCCAATTTATTTTATGGTTTAAATTAAATTACAAATTTAAATGGTCACTTTGTGAAATGAAAAGGATCTTGTTGCTTAAATCCTTCAACATCATCCTCTGCAATTGAATACCCTTTTTTATTTTTTATTTTTTTATTTTTTTTAATGCGCAAATGGGAGATCAAAGTCGCTGCAGCCACAGCTGACTGCGTTTTATGGAACACTTCTTCTATCACCCCATGAGTATTGTGTATGACAGAACATTTGCATGTTTGAAACAACTGAAAATATAGCCCACTCTCCTTTGAAAGCAAAATCAAGTTTTGGCCAGCAAGGCGAAATCTATGACTGAAGTTCCAAATCAAGTGAGAGAACCCAAAACAAATTTTGGATCCATCACTTCTTACTAGATATCTTTTCAGGTATAGGCATAGTTATGATAGTTGATGCACATATCTTCTTTGAGAGAAGGTATCTGTCCATTCTTAAATGCTATAGCCAAACGTGAAAATGCTGCCAAGATTTGGTATGTATAGTTGTAAACTTCACTCCATTTTAATACACAAATAAGTAAATTACTTTTGACTCGAGGAGTAAGCTTGATTTCTTGAGGTGAAATCTTGGCATTTTGCTGGGGTAAAAGCATAATAATAGTAGTGAATGGGTACACAATTTTATTACACAGTTGAAATGATCAAAAACCTAGTTATTTTTAACCAATTCGCCAAATCTATAACATAAACCCACCACAAATATCTCTAGTCCAAATTTTCTGCTCTTAATAGTATGTGTTGTGTTAATGGGTACTTTACGGTGCCTATTAATAGCAGCTTAGTTTTATAGGCTGTAAGATCAATTTTATAAAAAGAACAAAAAAAAAAAAAAAAAATTAAAATAAACTGTGTGATAAGTTTTATGCATTTTTCTTCTATTTATTCAATTTTTTTTATTAAGTGAGATATACATTACTCCAACTTTAACAAACACTGCACGGTACATATTAACATTTGCCTAATAGCATTAGCAAAACTCAGAAGCTTCTTTTAAACCCTTAAAAGCAATGAGATGCATTTGACAGTACTTGGTAGGAACAGCCAAACAGGGTACTAAAAAGCTGTAGTGCTCCTACCAAAAACCGTCCTCTACAGTTTGTATTGTAAACTTGAGTACTGATCTAATGTACTAAAATCCAACCTTGACTTTAGATTTTGTTTCAATTATCTGCATCCTAAATTAAGGTGCCAAGTATTTATACTTTATGGTTACCCTAAACCAACTTCAAATCCCCACTCCCCCTCATTGTAACTATTGAATTTATCAAAAAAGTTGGCTAAACCTTTAACAATGGAAATTTTACAGAAAGTTCAAAACGATATCAAGAACAATTGATGATTTAATTGAAAAGAAACTTCCATAAATAACAAATGAACTTCCAATCTCCAATTACTCACAACAATGAAAAACTTGGAACTGTAGGAACTACAAGTCTAGTAGACATCAATGATAACAACAACAAAGTAAATATAGAAACCACTAGCGGCTAGCTCTTGACCAAACATCTTTATCAATTAGGAGGGCAAAATGTGATAACATACCTAGGAGCCCTGCAAGTCTTAAGCGCAGTAGAATCATCAAATGCATAACTATAAGCTCGTGGACAGATGGCCTTAAAAAGATGTGCAAAAATAGTTGGCTTGCAACTTTTTGGATTTGCAAACTCCCCAGTACAGCAATACCTATCTGTTTTAGCAGCCAAACAAGCACTCTTACAAGCCACGACTTTCCCTTGTCTCTTTATCTCCAAAGTAGATGGGCAACAAACATTCAAATTAGCCTCACAAGCCGCTACACCACATCCCACACCACCACCTATGGGAACCATAGACACTGGCAAGTTAAACCCATCAACCAAACTCACATCATAGTAATGCAAGCTTGATTTAGAGGTTCCAAATGTCATTTCAATAACCGTGGCTGGAGGAACTCCACCAATGCCTTGGCAATGCAAAAGGCCAGCACAGTCACCAGTTTGGCATGAACCTTTGCCGGTTTCTTCATCAAAGCAACAACCTTGTCTGCCCCATACTCTTCCAGACCATCTTTCTGGGACTTCAAACACTACTTCCTCACCACTATAGAGATGAAAGCCACCATCTTTGGGGGTTAAATGGCCTGCAGTGGCAAGAAGTCCGGGCCATATGTTTTCCTTGCAATTGTTCACTATTATGAGTTGTGTCCCATCTGCAAAACAAAGTTAACAACAGTCAACAATTTAAGCTTTTCAACTATACCGTACATATTTGAAAGGTTTTAAGATTGTCATGTTGTGAGAGAAACGAGTTTACCTGTGAAGGAAAGGGTGTACAGAATGTAAAAGAAGAAGATAACTAAGGAAGTTGGCATTTTGTTCTTCTTAATTTGTTTTGAAATTTGGATAGGAACTGATTGCTTGCACTTTTGTGTTTTGAGAAAGTGATCGTAAAGGGAGAGTGAGAGTGGGGAAGTGGGTTCCTTCTTTTTCGCCATCATGAAATGATACATCCGTAGAAAAAAAAAAAAAAAGCAAACTGCATGATGTTTTAAACAGAGACAAAAACTGGAGGACAAAGAAGTAAAATTACAGGTCTAACTGGTTCAAAACAACGTCAATTTACTGGTTCAAAAAACCAACTGCTATCTCAACTCCCACTACGCAAAAAAAAAAAAAAAAAAAGAAAAGTCCGAGAAAAAGAACACGCTTTCTTTGGTAAAACTGCAATACCCAAAGGTTTGGCTTTAAATTTTTCTTTCATATGTTTAATGAGTAAAGGTTCTGTATTTTTTTTTCTTACTATGGTTTCGCTCCAATGATGTTGGGAGAAGATTTCTAACCGAGTTTTCCAAAGGTCATTAGGTTTTCACTTTAATTCACTGTTATTTCCCTTATTTTGCAATCTTTTTTTTTTCGAGAAACAAATGGATATTGTATGTCACACAGAGGGATTTGATTTTACCGTTTTAGGATTTAAAATTTTGGATAGTGAGGTCTTTTTATAACATTCTGAGCAAACTTTATTGCATTAAAATAGTATGTAATTTTTTTTTCTCTTTTTTTGGGTTGACTCATTCACAAATTTATTGGATTGCATAAAGGCCAAATTGAATGAGTTCCGGTGAGAGACACTATTACTTGATTTCTCATTTGAAGCAAAGCACACATATACTGATGTATAAAAATGCACAACCCAGTCCTAAAGTTGGGGCTTGAATCCGGGTTGTTTTCACAGAAATTTAGACACTGATACGTACATGAATTTGGGTTGTGGTGGGTCTAGAAAATTACATGTAGGAGTGATAGGCTCGAGTGCATAGTGGGGGCTGTTTTGTATTCCTGTCCTGTTTTTATGGTATTAAGGTAGAGCTGTTTTAGTAGGAAGTTTTTTTGAAAAATGTAACGAGTTTCTTAGCTAGTCGTGGTATTTTGTAGGGTTTAGTTTATTTAGGATTAGAACACTGAAGGTCTGATTTTCTTTAGTCAAATCCAAACTATAATTCTCTTCGCAATGTACCAAACTATAATGTTGTAATATTTTATGCAATATAATTTTGTAGAATATTGTACATATATTATAGCACATCACTTTTACTATAAGAACTTAACTATATTTATATAAACCCCTCCCACAGGATGGATTAAATTCAAAGCAGATGCAGCCATTTCAGACAAAGCCACTGCTCTAGGTGCTATAGCTTGTAACGACAAAGGTGATGTCCTCAAGGTCTGGGCAAAATTACACACAACATGCTCCCCTCTTCTAGCAGAAGCATCTGCTATTTTATGGGCTGTGCAGCTCGCAAGAACGGAGAATTGGAACTATATCATTTTCGAAGGCGACGCTAAAGCTTGCTTTGATCCTCTCTCCTCTGCTGAATCTGCTCCTGACTGGTCCATTAGAAACATCGTTTGCAATATTTTAGATTTGTCAGAATCTTTTAGTTCTGTTTCTTTTTGTTGGGTTAGTAGGAATTGTAACCGTGCTGCTCATAAAGCAGCTAGTTTGTGTCTCCTTTCTTTTAAGCCTTTCTGCTTTCATAATCACAGTCTGCCTATTGCCTCAGCAGATGTTTGTAAGGCAGACTGCTGTCCTTGTTAGTTTTTCTATATTCAAATAAAGATTGAAGTTTATCAAAAAAAAAAAAAAAAACTATATATATATATATATATATATATATATATAAACAAAGCACAAACATATTGTTTTTTTTTCTTTTATTTTTTTAACCTTGACATGCCATTGATATTCACAGTTCAGCTTGAGGTTCTATGCCAATCCATCTGCCTAGGATCATTCATAACATTAAAAGACCACATATAAACCTAAAATCCATTTAATTTTGAAAGGAAATGTTTCAGGAATTTTTTTTGTGAGATGTTACTTTCAATGAAAACTAAATAACTTTGTCCACTAACCATCATAATTAAGAATAATGTTGTCCACTAACCACGTGGATCTTATTGCAGTAGGAAAAACCAATATGTAAGAAAAGAAAAATATCTGGTTATGATTACAATGTAATGAAAACACATTAAAACAAAGAGAAAAACTAGCAGTTTTGCAATACAAACCCAATACAAATATTCATCAGTAAACATATCTCTTTCCTTGAGACGGGTCTTTCCAACACTTGGTTTACTGGATTTAATTGCAGGCTGTACCAAAGGAATTAAAATGATATTTAAGCAAATTTCGTTGAGTGCATATTTAAGTTTATCAAATATATAAATTCATATATGTTTTTTATGGGAAGAACTAAATGCAAATTGAAAGAGTTTTTGAATTTGTTAATTGAGTTCATCGTAGGTTGATGTCATCTACATATCAAGATGAGAATGGACCTTTTTAATGTTGTAGAACATATGGAAGAATCATACTGTTTATCAATATATATGAAACAAATTACTTTAAGAACAAAATACCTTGGAGAGTAAAAAGAGAATGGTTTCTAATCTTTGGTCACAATGAAAGCACAAACACCCTTTAGGGAGGGTCCCATTTGATGTATGTCAAGGAAAGCCAAAAACTGTTTGAAGAACTGGAAAGATTAGTACATATATCATTAGAAGAAACTTTTCAGCTGTCAAACTATCAAACTCCATTAAGCAAAAACATAAACGTTTGTGAACATATACAGAAACATATTAAGACAAAAACTGACTATGAGATTGATTTGAAAAGATACTTCTAGTGCTTGCGAACATAAAAAGAATCATCTTGGCTCTCAACAAATTAAGACGCAGTCTTTCTTTTGTAACATCAAATGCGGAAAGGGTCTTCACTACTTAGTCTAGAATAAGGATCTGGTTTTGTCATCAATATTCAGTAGTCAAGAAATGAATAAGAAACTCACAAACCACACTTCATGATAAATATAGAAACAACGTTAAGTCTTATAGCAAATCTAAAAACCTATACACGAAATTTACTTTAATTTTGGTTAAATAAAAAAAATTTACAAATTACCACATATAGAAGACTGTAGCACTCTAAGAGATTGAATCAAAGGATTACAAATCACCTTTCTTAGAGAAATTTGATTAAACACATTACATTCAACAACTTTTTCTGTTTATAAAGTTAATCTTTCAGATAAAATAAACAAACAAAGGGATTAAAAAAAAATTGCATAAATATAGAGACACTATATTCTTATTAAAAAGAAGAAGAATGATTAACCTTCAATTAAGAGCAAGTTAGGTTTGGCCTTTGAAGATTGCTCCTTTGTATCTGTGAATGTCTCATTTAGCCTTGAAATTCTTTCTCTCTTTCTTCCTGAGTAGCAGTCATCTTTCTTTCTGTTAGGTTCTAAGAGCTTAGAACAATTGGCAAATCGTAAGCATACAAGAACATGTAAGCTGCAGAAAGAAGATTTCAGAATCTGCCTGGTTTGATCGATCGAAAAACAGGCTCGACCGATCGAGAATTGTATCTGCAGAATTTTAAGTTGGCCCAAACAGCAGTTCTAGCCCATTAAGGATCAGGGTTTCAGATCTACTTCTCCCACTATATAAAGGAAACCCTAAGCACGTTTTTTATAAGGCTTTTTAGAGAGTGAAGAGTGTGCATCTTTTGTATTGAGGGTTTTGTTCCTAAAACCTCTCTTATAACTTTTATCGGTGTTGTTCCTTGAAGAATCTTAAGATCCGGTATTGTTGAAGTTGCTGCCTTCTCTAGTCATCAAAGATGCTGATGATCTAAACCTTCAAGGGTGGTCTTGGAGTCACAAACAGGAGAGTTTGTGTTGCTAAACCTTTGAGTGGGATCTCAAAGTCACAAACGGTGGTGTTTGTGTTTTGCAAAGGTCAAGGAAAGAAGGAGTCCGTGGATCTCGGAGCTATCATGGGGTCGTGGTAGTAAGTTTCCTACATTGGATAGCAATAGGATGTTAGTGGTCTAAGTCGCTATTGTGTAAACTTCAATTCTTTCTAGTGGATTTGCTATTTTACCTTAAGGATAGCTAGGTTAAATCCTCCCCATGTTTTTTACCGGTTTGGTTTTCCTGGGTCATCATATCGTTGTGTTATTTATTTTTTCGCTGCATTACTTGATATGATTGTTAATGTTTTAACCTAGATCTGAATAATAAACCTTAGGTATTCACTTGGTTAATTAATTAGGTTAAACAATCTAGTTAATCACTTGGATAATTCTCTAGATTAATTTGTTGGGTTTAAGGGGTCTAAACGAACTGACAAGTGGTATCAGAGCGGGTAGCTCTTCTGTTGTAGATCCTTTGATCTAAGAGTTGATCCTTGATCCCTGTTATCATGGATAATTTTAAGTGTCTTATAGTTTTTGATTGTGATGATTTGAATAAGAAGGACACTGTTGTTTCTGTTGATCTTTTTGATGCCTGTGAAACTCTTCGTAAGAAATTATTGAAAACTATGAAAATTGCTAAGAAATTCAAAGAAGAGTTAAAATTGGCTAATCTTGAAAAAGAGGAATTGATTGTTAGATTAGATGAATCTAATAAAAAGAATGAATTTTTGAGAAATCAAATTTTCTCTCAAGATGAGAAGATGAAAAACTTGGAACAAGAGTTAGTTGAATCTAAAGCTAAAGTTGAAAATTTGACTTGTACCAAGCTTGCTGTTGTTAACGGAAGTATTTCTGGTTCTCTTAAGTCTAAAGCTGAAAAAGTTTATATCCCTCATTTCAAGAGGAATAATAAAGAAAAGACTTATTTTGATAGGTTAGACAAAGGTAAAAGTTCTGATGTAGACGCTGAAGTTTCTAAACCTAAGTCTAAACCTACTGTTAGAGAGCATAAGAAATCTGTTTTTGTACCTACTTGTCATCTTTGTGGTGTTGTTGGTCATATTAGACCAAATTGTTCTTTGTTGAGGCAAAAACCAAAATCTGAGACTAGATTTGCTGTTAGGAATACTGATGTTCCTAAATTTGTTCCTGTTTGTCACTTTTGTGGTGTCTCTGGTCACATTCGTCCTAATTGTCATAAATTGAAATTTAAAAATTTTGTATTTCAATCTAGGACATGTGATGATATTTCTCCTGCCATGAGTCCAAATAAATTGTTTCATATGCTTTTGAAAAATTTAAGCTTGTTGGCTTGTGAAAGGAAATTGCAGGATTTTAGTCTTTCTTAGAAGATTGGTGTAATCCCTCAAATACACTCTGCTTCACATGGATTTTCACCTACAAAGCCGAAGACTCGTGCTATATGGGTGAGAAAAGATTCTCTAAGGTGAGTGTTGCTGACTTGTCCCTAATTTAATTCTTTCAATTATTTGTGGACATGTTTTGTTTCCGTTTTTGGTTGTTTTGTTTTTTAGTTTTTAAAAAAAAAAAAAAATCCAAAAACATTGAAAAATTTCAAAAAGACAAAAATATTTTATTTTGTGTCTTGTTTTATTTTTTCTTGAGGATTACATGAATTATGATATCTCTCTTGATTTAGAACATGCTTGACATTGTGGAGAAACTTGAATAGCATGTGTTCTATAAGTCCTAAGCTATTTTTTGATTTTGTTTGAGTATGTACTAGTTTGTACATGTACTCATGGGTTAATTAAGAAATTGATATTTCTTATTTGTGTACCATTTATAGCTTAGTTAAGCACTGTCATGCATTGCATTTGCATTTTTTTAATTATTTAGCATAAAGTGTGCTTTTTAGTTTTGGTCATAAATTTTCTTAACCAAAAAGATTTTTGTGTTTTGTATTACATATCATGGATTTGTAATCAAGGTTGGCCATATTATCTTTACATAACATGTTTATGTACTTTGTTTAGCTTGGATGAGCTTACTTTTTGCACTTTACTAGCTGAAGTCTTTATAGTGCATGTTATGTGGGAAGATGTTTATAATTTTTGATCATTTTCTCTTGATCTTGAAGTCACATGCCTTTGATTGTCGGACTTGGTTTTATTGAGAAAGGCATAAATAACCATCTCACCATTATTTACTAGCCAATCATGAACACCTTAGTGCATATCATAAGATTTTGTGCTCGAGAAAGTGTAGCACATGCACAAAAAGAATATAAGGTGTAGCCTCGGCTTAAATTGTTAAAATTGGTGTGTACATTATTGGGCTATAATAATTTCACAATTCAATTAAAATTGGTGTGTACATTATGAGGCAAATCAAGAAACTTACATGATTGCAAGCTTTTAATCTAGGAGATGTGAGAGTTATATGATGTAACTCTTTAGGTGATAGTCTCTTTCAAATTCATGTGATGAATTTTGTAGACTTTGTGATTGATTATTATTCACATATCACCTCACATGTCTCTCAAACTTTTGTTAGTTGCACACACTACACAAAGTTACTCTTTGCTAAACTTTGTTCATGTTATTGTGTGTGATTTTGTTGTGGCCATCCAAGATTATATGTTCCTTGATTTTGATGCAAAATTTGAGTTTTAAGGACAAATTGATTGAAAATCTTAATTTTGGAAGATTTGGGCTGAATTCAAGTGTTTTTGAAAAATTTTAAATCTCATACTCATGCATTTCATTCATGAATTACTATGCTTTGAGGAGTTACTGCATTAAATTGCTCTGTTTTTCAAAAATTTGAGTTTTCCAGATTTTCGATCGATCGAATCTGTCTCTCGACCGATCGAAATTGATATTAAATTTTTTAGTTTGATTCTGTCTGACTCGATTGGTATTCAATCGATACTTGATCGATCGAAACTGAAAAATTTTCAGTTTTTAGAGTTTTTGACCAAATTTTTTTTCATGCATCATTTATGTTTAAGATTCACATGAATTGCATTATTTATCTATATCCATCTTGCAATTTTGCAGTCATATCTCTCATTGTTTTCACACATAACATGCATATACTTTGCTAAATTGGGTACTCAACTTGATTTAAAAATTGATTGATTAATTTTTGAGTCCTTTGTACATTTTAGTATATGCTATTTTTCTTGATGTGTGAACTACAGAAAATATTTTTCTTTAGAGATATGATGGATAATCAATGTGCAAATATTTTCTCTACTCATGCAACTATTTATGGGTCACATAGTGTCCAGTTTGCATTTTTTTGAAAGAGAGAATATTTTTCTTCATGTGTATCCTCAACTCAATTTTTTTTAGGTTTGTGTGTTTTTATTTATCCCCACCTCCTAAATTTTCCCCAAAACTGTTTTTCCCAAAACTTGTTTTGTTTTTCTTATTTTTATAGGGGGAGAAAAGTTTTTTTTAACCTTTGTTGTTCATAGGGGGAGTTGTTGCTCTTCATAGGAGGAGTTCTCTCTATTTTCTATAGAGCTAAATTGTTTGTGTTCCTTTAATTCTCTATTTCCTCTTGTTCTCTGTTGAGTTGTTACTCTTTGTTTGAGTTATCTTTGTCAATACGTGACAAAAATGGGGAGAAATAGATGATATGTGGGAATCTTGTTTGTCTTGTTTAGGGGGAGATAAAATTGTTTTTGAAAAGAGGAGAATATAAAAACTTTTTGATGTATCTAACTTAAGGGGAGAGTTAGAATTTATTTGTGTTTTTATATTCTGTTTCATATTATTGTTTAAATGTCTTTCTTTCCACACATGCGGTGATGTGTTTGTTGAGTGTTTCAAGAAAGACAGGTGCATTCTGATCAAGACCTTCTACCTCTTCTTGGCAACTTCTAGGTTAAGAGTCTTAGATTGGGATTTGTGATGTAATTATGCATTTTATTGTATTGGGTTGTTCTTGTATTTTAACATTTTATTTTGTATGAAAGTTTTGTCACGAATTGCCAAAGGGGGAGATTGTTAGGTTCTAAGAGCTTAGAATAATTGGCAAATCATAAGCACACAAGAACATGTAAGCTGCAGAAAGAAGATTTCAGAATCTGTCTGGTTCGATCGATCGAAAAACAGGCTCGACCGATCGAGAATCATATCTGCAGAATTTTAAGTTGGCCCAAATAGCAGTTCTAGCCCATTAAGGATTAGGGTTTCAGATCTACTTCTCCCACTATATAAATGAAACCCTAAGCACGTTTTTTATAAGGCTTTTTAGAGAGTGAAGAGTGTGCATCTTTTGTATTGAGGGTTTTGTTTCTAAAACCTCTCTTATAACTTCTATCGGTGTTGTTCCTTGAAGAATCTTAAGATCCGGTATTGTTGAAGTTGCTGCTTTCTCTAGTCATCAAAGATGCTGATGATCTAAACCTTCAAGGGTGGTCTTGGAGTCACAAACATGAGAGTTTGTGTTGCTAAACCTTTGAGTGGGATCTCAAAGTCACAAACGGTGGTGTTTGTGTTTTGCAAAGGTCAAGGAAAGAAGGAGTCCGTGGATCTCAGAGCTATCATGGGGTCGTGGTAGTATGTTTCCTACATTGGGTAGCAATAGGATGTTAGTGGTCTAAGTCGCTATTGTGTAAACTTCAATTCTTTCTAGTGGATTTGCTATTTTACCTTGAGGATAGCTAGGTTAAATCCTCCCCAGGTTTTTTACCGGTTTGGTTTTCCTGGGTCATCATATCGTTGTGTTATTTATTTTTTCGCTGCTTTACTTGATATGATTGTTAATGTTTTAACCTAGATCTGAATAATAAACCTTAGGTATTCACTTGGTTAATTAATTAGGTTAAACAATCTAGTTAATCACTTGGATAATTTTCTAGGTTAATCTGTTGGGTTTAAGGGGTCTAAACGAACTGACACTTTCTCCTTTTTTTGGGCATAGTCTCATTGGCGGGTTTAACGTTGATGAAGAGAAGACGTGAGAGAGAGAGATAGTAATTGAATTTAAATATATTATCGCAATGACCCTTAGGTTCATTTCACTTATAATAGATGAAAACAGGAACGTAAGAACAACTATGTTAATTATGACGAAGACATAGAGGTTGGAAATTTGAAACTGATAGACCAAAAATGTATTGACCCTTTAGGTAAATTAACCAATTAATTAGCCAAGTGAATTAATAAAGTCAATTTAACATGCAATAAGCGTGGTAGCACAAACAAATCACCAAGTTAAATGCAGTGGAAAATAAATTTGACACAGGTGATTTGTTTACGAATGAGGAAAACCACCTAGTCAAAACTCCACCGAGTGAATTTAAGGTCATCACTTCCGAGAATCCACTATTATCAAAACAAGCGGTTACAAGTAAAGGAATTCTAGTACCTTATACTAACCTACAGTTGAACTCTTACCCTAATACATAATTAGACTTGTAATGTAGTGATAATATCTCATTTCAATGCACGGCTCCAAATACGTGACTAACCAATCGATGCATGGATCTCAGTACGTGACTAACACACCAACTGGAGAAAGATGTTGGCTGCAAAGCTCTTCAGTTCATCCACACGATGAAGATCAAGAAGTTCATTGGTTGCAAAACCCTTAGCGCATAGACGCAACAGCTTCTTCAAGAGAAATATGAACTAGGGCAAATTGTCCCTGGTCACAATTTGAGTGAATAATCACTTTGCATCAAGTTGCATCATCTCTGACGACTCTTAAAATAATCTTTATATATGTTTAGGATTGTGAGAAAAGAAACCCTACACAAATACACATGGATATGTGTGAGATCAAATTTGGAAATTTAAATTTCGTAATTCTCGATAGATACAGTTGTCGAGCTATCTGTTGAGCTTTAAATATTAAATCTCGATAGATACATCTGTCGAGATATCTGTCGAGTTTTAATGAACAACACTTCTTCACTTGATTCTGGGACAGATTTGCATGGTTTCAATACTTGGACTTGAACTCTTATTTCTTAAAGTATTAAACACATCATAAATATACTTAATTACAAGTAAAATGCGTTTTGTCAAAAGATTAGTCAATTCTAAATGGCATATGTTCATAACAAGTTCTACATATGTCTTAACAGAAACGACTAAATCTTGTAGAAGAAGAGGAAACAACATCTAAGCTTTTGAAGAGAAGACAGAGAATGGAGTCCTACGTAGCACTACACAATGTAAATGCTAATAGTTAAAAAGAAAAAAGTTAACTCTATCTTTTGGGTAACAGCAAAAAAAGGTAAATGAGAAGAGGTTAAAGAAGTTAAATGCAATATTAGAGCGCCATATGGCAGGATCTCATGCACTCCCGCTTGAGATTTCTGCTTTTATATATACTAGCCGTATACCTGCGTGTTGCGCGTGATAATTTTTTTAGGATGATCTCATTTAATATTTTATTAATACTATAAATTTAATTATTAACAATTGGTTTTTCATTAGTTTTTAAGTTAATAAAAACCTTAAATATACATTTTTTTACCTTAACACACACACACACACACACACACACATAGTGAATCTTTACACATACCTTTAAGAAAACTCTATATATTTTACTTTTTTAGATGCGTAAAGTTATAAACTACTACTCAATAATAATAGTGGCTGATTAATTTTATATATATATATATATTTTTAGTGATCTCATTTGTAACGCTTCTTACAATTATCATATATTTACTAACTAGTGATTTGCATAACAAAGATGATAAATAAGAGGTAGCATTGTTCATTAGATTTTCGAAAGTAATAGTGTTTGAAAATTATATATATATATATATATATATATATATAAAATAAGGTTAAATGAAATGTCAAAAAATGGATTTTTAAATTTTCTAACTTTATTTTTTATGTAATTTCTACTACTATCAGAGAACATCTTTTTTTTAGTTATGACTAATATGGTTTTCATAGTTAGAATTTGATTAGTTTTAAATTTAAATTTAGTACTATGATTGTATTTAATTGTTGATTGCTGATTTAATTTTTTAAGTGAATTTAACGGTTTATGTTACTATACTGTAAAGTTTTTAATGTTTTCCACACGGCAATCTCTATTTTATTTTTTACTTCTCTTTACAACCTCTTTGTTTTCCAATCAATGATTACTAATTGACGTTTGGTTTTTTTCCTTTATCTACTCTTTATTACTTTGTATTGGTTTTTTCAATACCATCTCTCTCTCTCTCTCTCTCTCTCTCTCTCTCTCTCTCTCTCTCTCTCCATTGGCAATCTATCGTTTTCCAAAATTTGATGATGATTCTATGACATTAAATATGCATTATTAGTCTTTTTTTTTTTTTTAGTGTTTCCAACTTGATTTGTTTTGTATTTTATTCTTCCTTTAATGCATTGGGTGTGAGAATGATTGATTCCCTAGCACTACTCCAATTAATGTGGATAATTTTATTTATTTAATTTAGGCAAAATATTATATTTAAAATTTTTTAAAATAAAAAAGGAGCGAAAATATAAATAATTTAATGATATATATGGGGGATGTGACTGAATTTAAATGTTAAATAAAATAATATGTGAAAAAAATAAAAATAAAATACATAACAATAAACACTAACTTATCCAAATAATTTTATGTAATATAATAATAGTACATTCTTATATACTTTTTTTAATTATTTATAATGCAATATGATAATATTTATCAAAGTCATAAAAAAAAAAACTTAAAACACAAAACTAAATCCCATAAACCAAAATAGAGTTCTAAAGAATACAAAACTTTATCAAGCTAAAATAGAGATGTAAGAAAAATAAAAATAAAAATCCACCAAAAAATTGAGAGAGAAAAAGGAGGAAATAACCACTTTTTTTGTGAGAGAAAATTATGTAAAGAATGGAAAAGTGAATGACAAATTTATACTAAGAGGATGATAATAAAAAGAAACAAAATAAAAGAAGATAAAAGGAATGAGGAAGAGTGATATTAATGTTGAATGTTTGGGGAGATGAAAGGCAAAGAGAAGGAGAAATGTTGGAGAAAGTGTAAATGTTAAAAAAAATGAGTACAATTTGATGAGCACAATTTTCTTTTATTTGAATTTAAGTAAAATTTTACATTTTTTTTATTTTTTAAAACAAAAAGAGAGAAAAGATAAATAATTTAATGATAAGGAGGATGTGGTTGAATTTCAATATTGAGTAAAATAGAAGAGAAGAAAAAAAAAAAAATTAAAAGATATAACAATAAACACTAAATTATCCAAATTATACTGTGTAATGGAATATTATTTTATTTTTATCTACTCTCTTTAATTTTTTATAATGTAACCGGATAAAATTTAACAATCAAAGAGCAAAATAATAATAATAATAACTTAAAACACAAAACTAAATCGTATTAACCTAAATTAGAGCTCTTAAAAACACAAAAAATTATCAACTTAAAGCAAAGATGCAATAAAAAATAAATTCCACCAAAACACACACACATAGAGAGAGAGAGAGAGAGAGAGAGAGAGAGAGAGAGAGAACTATGCAGCGATTGGAAAAGAATGACAAATTTATAGTAAGATGGAAGGGATAAGAAGAGACAAATAAAGGAAGATGAAGGGAAAGATGAATAGCAATATTAAAGTAGAGGGTAGTGGTGTAATAAGAGCTCAGCAGCAATAAATGTCACGCTTCAGCTTTTAGTAATATATAGATATAGACTAATTAAATGCCCGTGCGTTGCATGGTTTTGGTCAAAAACTTATTAAATGTATAATACATTTGAGAAATAATAAGTTAATGAAATATTATTTCTTAATAGGAAAAAAATATTATTATATAACTTCTGAATTCTCTTTAACGTACCAATTGCCTAATAAAACTAAACATCACAAATTAATATCAGCATTTAGCAAAATAATATGTCCATGTAAATTAATATCTAAGCATTAAATTAGTATCAACATAAATTCACAAATTATAAGCTATCCAAATGTATAAGCATTAATAAAATAATTTTGTTTTCATTTTAATATATATATATATATATATATTAATTAAAGATAAGAGAATTGAATGACCTTCACATTGAAAGTCTACACAACCTTGGAATTGAATGTCAACAGTTCAACAAGAATCCCCCTTCAACAACACTGAAAAAGAAAAGAAAAAATAAATATAAAATAACATATAGCAATAACTAAAGTTGAAAATACAAAGCAGAAAGAAATTTAAGTCTTAGTTAAAAAAATAGAATTACATAGATTGCAACCTTTGAATTGTATGTCAATTTAGGAGTTTTTAACAATTTTATAGGATGCTTGCTTGGAATTGCCTATGAAAAAATCAAAAATAAAGTTTAAAAAAACTATTATTACATATAACAAATGGAATGAACATATAGTCATATACCAATAGCTAAAATTGAAAATATAAATCAAGAAAGAAAATTACATTTAAATTTAAAATAGAATTGTATATTATACAACCTTTAAATTTAATGTCAATTTAAGAGTTTCTTATGAAAAAACTGAAATTAAAATAAATAATAGATCTAAAACTATATAAAAGAAAGCAAATGAAACATGTATTTCATCGATCCTTTGAGAGATCTGATTCCATAATGAAAAAAAACATTATTTCCAAATTACTAAGAATTAGCTTTCAATTTCTCTTAGAAAAAAAAATGAGAATCACTAACTTTTGTTTTTTATTGTTGGATTGAGATTGTGATATGGTGATAAATCATACCTATTCATCTTAATACACATAAATTTCCTTACCTTCCTATCTTAATATCACAAATTGCATTTAAAAAACTAAAACTAAAATAAATAATAAATCTAAAACTATATAGAATAAAAAATAAAAATAAAAGCAAATGAAACATGTATTTCATTGATCCTTTGAGAGATCTGATTCCATGATGAAAAAAAAAAAACATTATTCCCAAATTACTAAGATTTGGCTTTCAATTTCTCATAAAAAAAAGAAAAAAAAATCACTAACCTTTGTTGTTTATTGTTGTAATGAGTTGTGATATGGTGATAAATTGAACCTATTCATCTTAATACACAAAAAGTTCCTTACCTTTCCATCTTAATATCACAAATTTCTTTTAAAAACCTAAAATTAAAATAAATAATAGATTTAAAACTATATAAAAGAAAGCAACTGAAACATGTATTTCATAGATCCTTTGAGAGATCTGATTCCATAATGAAAAACAACATTATTTCTAAATTACTAAGAATTAGTTTTCAATTTCTCTTTGAAAAAAAAAATTTGAGAATCACTAACCTTTGTTGTTTAAATCCTATTGAAATTACAATTTCTAAACAACGTTATTAAAAAAAAGAAAAGAAAAGAAAGAAAAGAAAAGAAAACGTGATTGATGGCTGTAATCTGCAAGGAAATATGATAGAATTGTTTTTTTTTTAAATGGAATTATTATACATTTTGTTAGAATTCTCGAACTAAAGTAAAAACCCTAGCTTCCATATACCTAAAACCTGGTACCAAACCAAACCTCCTGCTCTTCTTGCTTTGCTCACCATGTTGAAAGTAAAAACTCTGAGAAATCATAGGGTTAAGCGTGAGCTGAAGAAGCCAAGGGTTAGGGGATTTTTATATATTCATGTGAGTTTCTCTTCTCCAAAAAAATAGATAATATATCAACTTAAAAGATGTTTAACTAATGTAGAACTTTAAGTTATAATGAGATTAAGATTTTTAATTAATTTAAAAATAATAAGAGAATGTTTGTAAACAGAGAATTTGGAGGTGAAGAGAAACCTAAGGCTAGAAAAAGAAGTGCATTAATTGATAAGAAGAATTTTTATCAAAAAAAGATAAGAAGAAGAAGAATTACGTGTAGCAGTTTTTTATCAATTAAGATTATTTATCAACTTCTAAATTATAATAACAAATTAAATTATGATTATTATCAACTTAGAAATTATAGGAGAAGAGGATAAGAACAAAAAAATTATATCTATTTTTTTAATAAAAATATCTAAAAAATTTTCTGCAATTTTGGTGAAGTCACTTGGCGCGAATACGGTTTCTAAGCTCAACTTTTACTAGTATATGATATTGATTGATTATGGAATTATTTCAAAAAATAATAACAATGTACAAAAGTCCCCAACAGAGTTTCATCATGAGATTGTACCATCCAATTTGTCTACATCATGTGGCCAACCAAATCTTTGTAAATTTGGCAATCACTTCTTTAATCTTATCCAGGTTTGATTGATGAAATTATTTAAAAAGTACTGTTATGTTTGTTTTGGCTGAAAACATTTTCTTTCATGCTTTTTTGGTCTTTGGTACAATGAAAAACGCAAATAAATTCCATACCATAAAAGATGTCCTAATGGTTACCTCTCTCTCCACAGACTGATCGTTGATTGCTGTTGACGATCATTGGTGTCCCATTTGAGGTTCTTGAATGGCCAAACAGTAGAAAATATTTTTAATTTAGGTTATGTTTTCATGGATGAAAGTGATTTGTTTGTATAATTATTTGGAATGAGACAAGAAATATTAATTATTTTTCATACCAGCCAAATAACGAAACATATATTTTTTGGTTCATTTCAGGGACATAACAAATACAAGAAAACGAGTTAGTTTTCTATAATATGAATGTTAAGCTGTAGAAATAAACAAAACATGGAGATTATAATTAATATGAATGTTTAGCTGTTGAGGCATTTCGCACCATCATTTCTTGGTGACGATGTTTTCATACAACAATAATTAGATGCTGTTTTTCCGTTTTCTTTATTTTTCTTTATTTATTTATTTATTTTTTGTGTGGAATAGATAAGAGGACCATTATCGTCATTATTCAAAGAAAAGGAGAAGTAATTCAAAGCAACCAATAATGGCTTCCACTTTGTCATCCCCTTTTTAGGACAAGATTCTCTCCTTTGTGTCAAATTATCCTATTATAAAAAAGAAATTTTATTGGGATATGGATGCATGTGCTTGATAAAGCTCGTTTGAAAAAAAATTACATATATATATATATATATATATATATATAAGAGAATTTTCTATTAGAATTGTCAAAGATACAAGTTGTATGAAGTAATTCTTGATGTGGTAATGTACATTCAGGTGAGTGATATTTTGCAGAAGAGAGAAAGAACAGCTTGAACCATTCTCAAAGATAGACACTCTGAATCCAAAATGCAACTCAGTCAGAAAATGAGAAACAAAAAGAAAAGAAACTAGAATGCAAACCAATAGTAGATATGGGACAAACGCAGCTTTCCAATGGAAGAACAATCTTTATGTAGTATCAAATTCTAGTTATTTATAGAAAATATCAAGGGGAGAAGAGAAAACAGAAGAAATTTTCGACCTGATTCTCCTTTGTGTGTGTCTCAGAGAGAACCACATCAAAGCAGCAAGGAACATTTGGATGTGTTAACAGAAAGAGGCGCAATATAACAAAATTACAGCAAGAGCTCAACATCTATATTCATTTGTTGAAGCAAAGGCACTTAAGAGGTTATGGGGAATACAGTGTTGTAGAAAAAAAATAATTGAAAAATATAGATTTAATGTTTGAATTGTTTCAATTTAAATAAATCAAATAAAGAAGATGTTGGTGTCAAAAACTAACAGACCTAGGGATATTGCGTGAATTCACGGGTAGTGTTTAATTGACTAACAAAATTTATTTGTAAAAGAGAAATAGGGAACCGCGTGAATCCACGAGTAGTGTTTAATTGATTGACAAAATTTATTTGTAAAAGAGAAATAAGGAATAAACACTCCACAATGGAAAACTCAAACTTTAATCAACATCATATATTTCAAATGAAGCTAATGTATCACAGTAGGAAAATTTCTCTTTACCATGGTGTTACACTCTCTCTTAGATAGATAGATTTTCTCTGCTTTTCCTTTGGTCACTATTTTCCAACCCCTTTCTATTTGGCTGTCTCCCCCTTATATAGGTACATTTTTTGCCCTTATATCTACAGTTGTCCTGTTTTCAGCCGAATTTTCAAGGATATTTTCCTCTCCTTAATCGGTTTTTTCTCTCTCCTTATCTTGTAACATGACTTTTGGAGGTGTTTGTATTGTTCAAGTTGTCTTATACGCATTCAATGCGGCCCTCATTAATGCGAAGGTAAAGATCTCAACTCTTCTTACTTGTTCTGGAAGATTTCCTGAGGTTCTAGATGCTAGCTGTAGGTTATATGTGGATCATCTATACGCACTTCCTCGGATTCCTTGGATAGAACTTCACTTCTTGTAGCTTGCTATCCATCTCACGGGATCGCTCTATGTGGATTCCCCTTCCCATGCTCGGGACAACCTCACTCCATTCCATCAGATCTTGTAAGCTATTGGGCCTTCCTGTGAGTATGTAGGTCTGGCCCATTTCACTCCACGGGACCCAGCAGATATTTGGGCTTTAGGCAATATGAGGACTTTTCCACTCCCCACGGAAGATATAGATTCACATTGGTCAAATAATAATTGACTCCAACCTCTTCAGTTTTGACAGTATCTTTAGCCTTGAGGTTTCAAAAAGAGTGGGAAATCTAGCTGTGACTTAAATAGTACATCGATAAGAACCTCTATAAAACTTAAAAGAAAAGAAATCCATCCTGAATCCTTATAATATAGGAAGAATATTATATAAATCTCTAACAATATGATTGACTACGATTGATGGTTTCAGGGTAAAGTTGCAGTAGCAAGGCTTGATGGTGTCATGGTAAAAGGCACCAAAATCATGAGCTGAGTTATGACTCCTTAGCATAAATTTAAACGATTTCCTATAATCTTTTAAACTTTAAACTATTTCCAAGTTTTCAAAATACGTAACAAGTAGTTGTTACACAGTATCTGCAGCTCCATAGTCTTCTGTCTGTAACAAAAGAGAGATATTTCAGTTTTAAGCAATATCCATTTTAATCTTATGCATCTATTGACAAGGAAAATCACAATCACACATGCAACATCATGGTATGAATGTTACTGTAGGGGCTAGAAGCCCAAATACATATATTGGGCTTTAGGTCCGTCTAAGGAGATTCAAATGTCCGAGGATGGGTCAATAGTTTAGAAAAAGCAGATAGTAGGCTTTACTACCAATTTTTTGACTATGAAGAATCAGGAGGCAGTCCGAAGAGGAATAGATTCTCAGCTTAGTAAGACAAAGGTCAAGGTATATATTTTACTATTTAGGATGAAAAACCAGAAGGTCCTACTGCTAAGGGCGTATCTTACAAGCATATGGCATAGCTAGGAACTAGAAAATATCTAAAGGATAAGCTGCTACCACTGCATTGAAAGCCCTGCAACTAACACCTTGGCCGCATTAATGGTGAAGTGATGTCTGAATAATGGCTTTTCAGCCTTACAGCTACTATCTAAGAGCTTCAGGAAGGTGCTGATGGGACAAGTATCAACACCAACCATTTGGCCTGCACGTGGGAGAGAAAGAGAAAAGAAGAAGGGAGTATAAAAGGTGGGAGAGACAATGAGAGAGTGGGGGAAGGACAATGAGAGAGTGGGGGAAGAAATCGAGAAGGAAACACTGTAGCCACTAAGAACGAAATGTGTAATCACATTTGGAACAATATATATAAGAATTGATTTCCTCGGATATTTGCCGAGAACGATTTTCTGAAGTTGAACTTGTTTATTCTCTTTTACTTATCATCTGAATCCATCCTATCCATTGTCCAACTCGTTCCAACCTAGTTTTTTCAACCTACTCTCTATAAATTTATTGTTTTTGGCCTTTTGGGCAGGTCCATTCACCGTTTGGGCTAGTTCAAATCTGTGTCTTTACAGTTACTATTGTCACTACCATCTAAGTCAAACTAGCCCAATTCTCACACGATGTGCAATGCATTTTGTTATTAGTTTCCTCTAATATTTTAATAATTTTCCTTAAAAAATTATAATTTTTCATTTTTTTTTATGCCATTGACAAAATAGAAAAACAATCAGAGTGGTGTAGTGATATGATCATAATATATGTATTTATAAATTTGAAAATTGCATGATATAAATAGGCAAATATTGTGTCTACTCAAGAATGTAAATATCATTTTCAAAAAAGAAAAAAAAAAATGAAAGAAGAAAAAAAATGCAAATGTTGATTTGATAAAATCAAAATGCAAATATCCTTCAATTACTTTCTTTATGTTTCAAACTCTAATTAAATTTGAGTAAGGATACCATATTTCAAAATAATTTTTACTCATATAAATCTTAGAAAAATAACATTAAAATTTCATTATATTTAAATAATTAATGCACCATTTAACATAATTAATATAACAAAATAAATGTATTTATCCCATTAGTAATCTCAATTAAAATAGTTTCTTATATAAAATTTATAAAAATAATCATATAAATTCTTCTAATATATATAAATAATTAATGCATTACTATAAATAATTAATAATATATGCATTTACTCAATTGGTTAATCCAATGAACTAATACTTTGGTAAAAATTCAAACTTTGTTAAGGTGGAAGCCTAAATAAAGAAAATCTTAAGGAATGCACTATATGGCAGAATCTCATACTCCCTCACATATATATAGGAACTACTTCATGTTTTGCACATCATTTCTACAAATTGCAATCAGATGGTAGTTATATATACAATCACTAAAATTAAAAAAAGAAAGCTTAAGCTATTAAGAAATGGTGAATTTAATTATTTTATAACTTTCCCTCATAGTTTTAACTTTTAAGTATCCGATCGTTCATCTCTGGAACTTAAGCATCTACCTCTTAAGATGAGTAAAAGATGAAATGGATAGTGGAAGAAAGGGCAAAAGGATATGACCACCATGAGAGTTATGGTTAAAGCTCTAGAGAGCCAAGCTCAGTCTATTAAGCTGAGTTCTCAATTCTTAAGGAACTAACATATATTATGATTTTGAATAAAATATAATGACAAGAAAAAATATATATAATATGACCAAATCTAACTAGTCTACTAATGATTAGAACTCAAACTTTTGTGATTAAGGCTTGGTTGTTGCATTTATTTATTATTCCAACAATATCAAATAATATCAATAATCTAGCTGAGTTCTCAATTCTTAAGGAACTAACATATATTATGATTTTGAATATAATATAATGACAAGAAAAAATATAAATAATATGACCAAATCTAACTAGTCTGCTGATGATTAGAACTCAAAATTTTGTGATTAAGGCTTGGTTGTTGCATTTATTTATTATTCCAACAATATTAAATAATATCAATAATCTAGCTGAGTTCTCAATTCTTAAGGAACTAACATATATTATGATTTTGAATATAATATAATGACAAGAAAAAATATAAATAATATGACCAAATCTAACTAGTCTGCTGATGATTAGAACTCAAAATTTTGTGATTAAGGCTTAGTTGTTGCATTTATTTATTATTCCAACAATATCAAATAATATCAATAATCTAGAACTCACTCAAATTGAAAACTCATAAAAATAAGAATTGTTATAGCCAGAAAAAAAAAAACTAATGTAAAATTAAATAATAAAAAAAACAAAGGTCAACCCAGCAAAATCTAGCACCTATATAATACCTAGACAAAACAACCAATTTAAATAATAATAATAATAATAATAATAATAATAATAATAATAATAATAATAATATGTGAAGTTTAGAGAAATTCAAATTAAAGTTCCAATTTTGTGCCATGTGTTCTACATTATTTATTTTTAAAGAGTTTTATTTCTTAATTTTAGAATCAAATGTGGTTCCATATCATAAATAATCATTTAAGTGAGTTATTAAGTACAAAAACTAAAGAGTCTAAAATAAATGAATCGTAAAAAAAAAGTGCTTCACAATAATAATAATAAAAATGGATAATTTACATTTTATACCTAATAATATCCTTACAAAATTTTTTAAAGAGTTAACAAAATATAAAAATGACTATTAATAATATTTAAAATATATATATGAGAATTATATTATGAATCGTATTGTATATCTTTAAGTGTATTTATGCACATACATGGAGTTACAACCTAGTATATATTAATAGGTAAAGCTGAAAGAAAATCCAATTATATATGTTCTAAATTGGATTTCAATTGTTGTCTAATTTTGCGCCACATGTCTTATTTAAGTAGTTTTTATTTATTTATTTAAATTTTGTTCTAGGTGAGTTAAGGAAGTGCAAAATACGAAGAGTCTAATAGAAATAAATCATCGGAAACTCAATAAAAAAAGAAGAGCAAACTCACATGTGTATATTCAAAAGAAATTAAAAAAAAAAAAATAAAAGAGAGAGGGAATATAATTTGAATCCATATATGTGTAATTGTAATTTTTTTTTAATTGTATCGTGCGTAAGCACGGTTTATACACTAGTATATATATAGGTAAAGAGAGAAAGTTCAATTAAAACTTGAAATTAGAACCCAATTTTGTGTCGTGTGTTTAAATTTATGTGGAGACTATACTATAATTATCTACTTAAGTTTTTTTAATCTATGTGTCGAATGAGTTAATGAGTGCAAAATACTAAGAATAAAATATTAATGAACTAAAAAAAAAAAATTACATATATTCAATAAATATCACCACATGTTCTATCTTACTAAAAAGTATTAAAAAAATGATTATAAGTAGTATTAAATTTAAGTAAAAACTTTAATATCTGAAAAATTACGTTTACTTTTAAAAAAATAATATTTGACTAATTATTTATATTTTTGTAATAAAAATTTTGCTTAATTCTAAATGCATCTATGCGTTTGCATAAGTTACATGTTATGTTTTTTTTTTTTTTTGAGTAGATGCATGGGTTTACATGGGCCAAAATTGAAAATTAACATCATTTATCAAACAATATAATTAGTAGACACTGTTTTCAAACTATATTTTTTACTAGCATCTCGAGTCTAAGAGGGTTGATTTTGGGCTATAAATCGAGTCTTAAAAACTCGATTTTAGTGTTTTGATTATGTCTGATGTGGCGTTTTTTCCACGTGGGCATCCTCATGAAAATCGAGTCTTAGAGACTCGATTTACAACCTAGCACAACCTTTACACCTTCTCATCAGAGAAGAACCCAGCACAGAGAAGAAAATCAGAGAAGAACCCAGTACAGAGAAGAAAGAGAGAGGAAAAAAAAAAAAAAACACCCACCTACAACGTTTTAAGAAGCACACGGCCTTTACACAAGAAAGAGAGAGAGAAAAAAAAAAAACCCAGAAACAGAAATGCACACAACCTTGACACAAGAAAGAGAAAAAAAAAAAAAAACCTAGAAACAAAACCCAGAAACAGAAGGTGAAGAATGGCCGTGAAGAATGAGAGAGAAAAAAAAACCCCAGATTGCCGTGGCTTTAGACTAGCATCGATGGCTTCAGCTTAACGTGGGCCTGGCCGTCGGTGGTCTTCATTGCTCGTGGCTAGGGGTCGGGTTTAGATAGCCGTCAAAGATCGAGTCGGAGTGTGTGGCTTCAGATCGGCGTTGGCCATGTGTGGTCGTGGGGCGTGGGTGGTCGTCGGTGGTCGTGGCTAGTCGTGGGTCGCTGTGGGTTGAAGGTGTAAAGGTTGTCCTCTTCGTGGGTCGCCGTGGGTTGAAGGTGATCGGTGGTTTTGATAGGCGGGTGGCTGGGTGGGCATGGAATCGCTGAAGAAGAAGATGAGGAAGAAGAAGATAATGAGGATGGAGATGGGTATAACCTTTGTTCTTTATCTTCATTTTTCTTTGCTTTGCTTCAGGAAAAAAAATTGTATCTTTTTTTTCCTCTCTCTCTTTTCTTTTGGTTTTGGATGTGGGGGAAGAGAAAATGTTAAAGTTGTTTTGTGGATGTGTTATCTGATACAGGAGCGAGAGAGAAAGAGACAGAGAAGAAAATATAGAGGGTGGGTTTTTAATTTTATAAATCGAGTGTTAGAGACTCGATTTCCATGTAGACGCCAAGTAGAAAAAACGCCACATCAGACCATGGAAATCTTTGACTCGATTTATAGACCCTAAATCGAGTATTTAAGACTCGAGATTCTAGTAAAAAATATAGTTTGAAAACAGTGTCTACTAATTATATTGTTTGAAAAACAATGCTAATTCCCAATTTTGACCGGTTTACATGCTAGTTATGTATAAAAACTTATTACTTTCCCAACCAATATAGTAGGAAAGAAAAATTATTTCATACTTGTCAATGTACATTGGTATACACAATATTCTTTATTTTACGCATGTGATGTACACAAATTTTTGAATTAATATTTTCATATAAAATGTGAAATAGATGATACGAGCAGACAATATGTAAAAGAATAACTGTCTTTTTAATACTCAATTTTAAATCAGATCCAAGAAATTGAACCCTATTACAAGAATCAACATTTGATTTATTTGTAATAGGGTTCAATTTCTTAGATCTGATTTAAAATTGTGTATTAAAAACATTTGATTTATTTTATCCAAAAAAAAAAACATTTGATTTATTTATTTTTTCCATTTTTTCTAGGACCAAACCAAACAAGTTTGCATCGAGAGGGGTTTTTTTTTTTGGAGTCTGCAAACAATCACCGGTTGACCCGAATCGCCGGTAACCGGCTGGTCTGGGTTGGTCTCTGGACCTGTGTGGCTCTCCAGCTAAGTAACCGAAATTCTCGTTTTTTTTTTTTTTGTACCGGTCCATCTAAACCTTTGACCTCGTCCTTAACCTGATCACCCGGTTAGACCGATTTAATTAAAGTTAGATAGACTCAACCGGATACCTCTACCCTAACCGGTCCATCCGGTTATTCACCCACTTTTCATAAAACCCTCCCCCCAACCACTCCAACTCGGTTCTCTCTCTCTCTCTAGATTTCAAAGAACCCATTTCAAGTAAGCCCCTCTCTCTCTCTCTCTCTCTCTCTAGTTTTTGTTTTTATTTTTATTTTCAAGTACAATATGTTTTGCTTTTTTATGTTTAATTTGTTGGGTACGAGGAATCTTTTTAGTTTGTTATGACTTATGAATTAATGAATGTTAATTTTGGTTTAGTTTTTGTTGTTGTTGTTGTTGTTGATGATGATGTTAGTAACTTTTAGCATTTTTTTCCACAGTTTGTTGTTAAAAATAAGGTAGTTTGGTTGGTTAAAATGGCAACGGGTTTGGAACATGTACCTGTAACACCACAAAAACAAGACCCAGCATGGAAGCATTGTAGATTGTTTAAGAATGGTGACAGGTCACAGCTCAAATGTATATATTGTAACAAGTTGTTCAGGGGTGGTGGGATTCATAGGATTAAGGAACATCTAGCTGGTCAAAAGGGTAATGCCTCTGCTTGTCTTAGAGTTCCACCCGATGTTCGGGTCTCAATGCAACAAAGTTTAGATGGGGCTGTAGTGAAGAAGAGGAGGAAGCAGAGAATTGAGGATGAGATTTTGAATGTTAACCCGGTTAGTCACGAGTTGGATGTTATTGTTAATCAGAGTGATGTCAGTACTGGGCTCCAGCTGACTGGAGTTTCGGATACAATTGAGCCTGATTCGAATCTGTTAGTGAGTTTGGAAGGGACTGGTGGGGGGGAGAGAAGGAAGAAGGAGAGAGTGAGGAGTTCTTTCACAAATGCTGCAAATGTTGATGCTACTGGAGGTGGTACTAGTAGTGTTGCATTAGGTTCAAAAAGGGTGAACAATCATGTTAATATGGCAATAGGGCGGTTTTTGTATGATATTGGGGCGCCACTGGATGCTGTAAACTCGGCTTATTTCAAGCCAATGCTTGATGCGATTGCTACAGCAGGGGACGGGGTTGTGCCACCCTCGTATCATGATATTCGGGGTTGGATTTTGAAGAATTCAGTTGAAGAAGTGAAGAATGACATTGATAAGATCAAGGCAACATGGGGAATGACTGGTTGTTCTATTTTGGTAGAACAGTGGTGCACAGAAACAAATAGGACCTTTATATGTTTTTTGGCATATTGTCCTGAAGGAACAGTGTTTCTGAAATCCACGGATGCATCTGACATTATAAATTCATCGGATGCTTTGTATGAGTTGTTTAGGCAAGTGGTGGAAGAAGTTGGAGTAGAAAATGTACTGCAAGTAATTTCTAATGGGGAAGAGAAATATATTATTGCAGGCAGGCGGTTGACCGATACTTTCCCTACTCTGTATTGGAGTCCTTGTGCAGCTCGTTGCATAGATTTGATACTTGAGGATTTTGTGAATGTTGATTGGATAAATGCAGTAATTGAACAGGCTAGATCTGTTACCAAATTTGTCTACAATCATAGTGTGGTTTTGAATATGTTGAGAAGGCATACTTTTGGCAATGATATTGTGGAACCGGGAGTCACTCGCTCAGCTACAAACTTTACAACATTGAAACAAATGGTCAATCTCAAACACAATTTGCAGGCCATGGTTACTTCACAGGAGTGGATGGACTGCCCATATTCAAAGAAAACTGAGGGGCTGAGAATGTTAGATATTGTAACTAGTCAGTCATTTTGGTCCTCATGCATTCTGATAATCCAATTAACAAATCCTCTCCTGCAGCTCTTGAGAATAGCTGGTAGCGAGAAGAGGCCTGCCATGGGTTATATTTATGCAGGAATATATCGTGCAAAAGAAACAATCAAGAAAGAACTTCTTAAGAGGGTGGATTATGTGGTCTACTGGAATATTATAGATTACAGGTGGGAACAACAGTGGCATCTTCCTCTTCATGCTGCAGGCTTCTTCCTTAACCCAAAGTTCTTTTATAGTATTGAAGGGGACATGCACCATGAGATCCTGTCAGGTATGTTTGATTGCATAGAGAGATTGGTTCCTGATACGAAAGTTCAAGATAAAATCATCAAAGAGGTAAACTCATACAAGAATGCAATGGGAGATTTTGGGAGGAGGATGGCAATTAGAGCTAGAGACAACTTGCTTCCTGGTGAGGGTCCATTTTACTAGATTTGATTTTTTTTTTTTTTTTACCCTTCAGATGCAATGTTATGGCTTTGTCTCTCTAAATTACTTGCATTCTTTAAAAATACTAGTTGTGTAAAGGAGCTTACCACCATGCTTTGTTAGAATGAAAACCTTTGTTATATATATAGCATGCACGACCATAACCTTTGTAGGGAAGCCTCCCTGTAGATCATTAAATCACTTTAAGCATATTGCACTAAAAATTTAGAAAAGCCCCTAGAGTACAGGTGGAAATTTTTACCAATCATGCATGGGTCAAATAATTCCCCTGCACGTCTTGCATGTACTTCGGAAGCAAAATCTCACTTGTCATCATTATTTTTTCTCTAGTTGTTGCTTTTCCCAATGAAGTTCAATTTTTATTTATTTATTTATTTTTTTAGCTGATTGGTGGTTAACGTATGGAGGAAGCTGTCCAAATCTGGCACGTCTGGCCATCCGTATTCTCAGTCAGACTTGCAGTTCAATTGGAAGTAGACGAAATCATATTTCTTACGAACAGACACATGAAACAAGGAACTACCTAGAGCGTCAACGCCTAACTGACCTTGTCTTTGTTCAGTACAATTTGCGACTGGGACAAATGTAAGTACCAATGGGCCTTCTATATATGTGTAAATGTTGGTTTACAAATTGGGGGAGGGTTGAAATCTTAATTCTTTTTCCAACTTATTTTCTTACAGGATTAAGAGCGAAGAACAGGATTCTATTGACCCTATTTCATTTGTGGGCACTAATGTTGTTGAAGACTGGATCATGGGGAAGGACATCTGTGTGGATGATTATGGGAGTATAAATTGGATGTCAGTTGATCCACCTTCCACTAACTCAATGCTTTTAGGATCTTCAAATGATGAAGCTGAAGACTTGGGTTCAGGTAATTTAGTTCCTTGGATGTGAAAATATTATTAGAGAGTTATGAAATTAATATGTATATTTTGATCAATTTGTAGGGTTTGATGACCATGAGATTCTAAATAGAGAGAAAGAGGGTGAGGAAAAATGTTGAAGACAATGTAGTGTGCCATTAGAGCAGGATTCAACTGACTCCCATTTATACCTGGAGAGTCCAGACTTATTACCTCCTGCAGGATGATTAAGATTAGAAGATTATGTAAGTAAATGTTATGCCTCAAATCACAGATAGGTAATTATCATGTTAGAGATAGGAAAATAGCTAATAATTAGAATAAACAGTTGTATAATTTAAGCTGCTTTTGTAAATCTCATCTCTTCAATAGTTCATTCATTCAAGACATTCAGATGAACAGTGCAAGCTGTAGATTCTTTTTGAAGGAACATAATTTTCTTTATCTTTCTTTTGCTTGAATCATATTTTTTGTGACATCTTAGTAATTCATATTTATATTTTAATGCAAAATTTTCAATTTACTACTACTAATCATGGTAGAATTCTTTACTAAGCCTTCTATTCCTACTACATGAAGTCAAGTTTGAAGAAATCCTATCCGTCATCTCTGTCCTGTGCTGGAACGATTATAGGTCCTCAATATTTCTTACAACCTCAAGCCATGTTTTTCAGTTTGCCCTTTTTCTGCTATAGTTCCTTACTTGACTTAAATCACTTTACTTGATTATTATTATCTTTTCTCTTCATTTCACAAGCAAACTGTGTCTAGATGATTCATTCTCACGATTTATGAGACCTTTTGTCACCTATTAAATGTAGCAAATAAAAAAAGGGGAAATAAAGAATGTTTTAGGAAACATGTTTTATACATGTTAAGTTGACAAGTGCCTTGGTGCGATGGTAAGTGCCTTCCACCAGAAGCAACAAGTTGCGGGTTCAAGCCCAAGAATCAGCTTCCTCAATCTCCTCTCCCTGACCTTGCAAAAGTGGGAGTTTTTTGCACTGGGTATGACCTTTTTTTATGTGGACTGTATATATAGTTTAAATTCTTTTTATATGTATTTTGTGCATGGTTAAGATTTTGTTTTGCTAATGTTCACTATTACAACTGTATGTGTTGTGTTCCATTGTGTTGCAATATGTTAGAGAAGTGTCCACCTCTGAGCTGATGCTTGCCTTGCAAACTATGTTTATATTTGTTGTGTTTACAACAAATTGATGTCAAGATTTGGTTGAGGTCCTCTATTGGCTCAATAAAAAATCCAGAAATTCCTAGTAGGTTTCTCTAGAACTTGAGTGGTCTAATATCTACTGCTTACTTTGCTTTCATGATATTCTTGAGGTAGAAGCATTCTCAAAGACATGCAACAGTATAAGATTTTTATGCTAAAACACTCACTTTTAGACTGTGAGGTTCCTTTTAGATCCATCTGGAAGCTTTATCAATATAGAAATATAACACTATTTTAGCTCAGGAATGGGATAATTGAAGCAGCGAATCACACTGTGACTTAAGAATCAGGATATGAAGTCTATGGAGAGTTGAAGATCTGAAGTTTGAATGTCAAGCTAATAGTGTTATATTCAAATGATTAGCTTCTAAGGTCAAGGTTTTATTTCAATTGTCAATATCAAATATTAGAGTTGCAAGTAGTAGGATGCCATTATGGCAAAGGTGTGTCAAACTCTGTAGTGAAAATATGTTTGGATGAATTCAAATTTCTTTATTTGTTTGTTATTAAATAACCAAAACAGTTCATTCGTTAAAGGCTGTTAAGAGTTTCTAAGAGCTGCAGATACAATTTGGATCTGAAAGCTGTCATTGAACTGGGAAAAAATAGCAACTAAATCATTTTTTTCCTTAGGACAGGCATCCCTATGAGACAACATTGAACCTAGCTTATTAAACTGTGAGGGAGAGATTTACTAACCGTCATTTTTTACATAGCACATAGATATGCTGTTTCTATCAAAAAGAGAACTTGGGAATTCTGTCACACAAAAAATGACTCAAAAAACAAGGAGATTCAAGACAGTCAAGAATTTGCTTCTAGTTCAACTTCCTTTGTAGTTTTGTACCTTTATGAGGTGGGACTGGACACTTCTCTTGTATGTTAAAGCTCATGCTCTGCAAACATGTTATTTGAATCCCACATGGTAAAAATCTCCTGGCTGCACATGGTCATGTTTGAATATGCTGGTGCACAGTTTGGTCGCATTTGTTCTCAATGGTTATGCCAGAGGAACTCATGAAGATGCTCTACCTTTTGTCTATTTTCCACAAAGTTGCTGACTACAGTTATTGGATTCTCTATGTTTGGACAACTTAAGCTGGACCATTGAACCTATACTGCCAATGAGTTTGACGTGTTAAACCTTTAGTTCATGCGTACTCTACGATCTCACAATGTATAAGTTCATTGGTTTGGAAAACATAGGGCAGACAGAATAAAATATTTTGAAAAGAAGGAAGAAAATGAAAAGGAAAAGTCAAAAAGAAAGCTACTCACTTTTTTTTTTTTTTTTTAAAATAGAAAGCTACTCACTTGTTTGGGATTTAGGATAGCGAAAGAGAATTCTTTTTGGTTCTGTAGAATGCCCCCAAGAGATTACTTTGTTTGTAATCATTACACGCACTCTTTTTTGTTGTTGCAACTTACAAGCGTCGGCTGTAAAGTAAATATTGACAATAAATCTACACACAATTGTTGCATTTTTCAAAATCATTTTTCCCTTTTGTTGAGGTGGTGTCATTGTGATTGATGTTTAGAAAAATTATGTTTGTATTTAGTCTTATTAAATGACGTATTGTCTAAAAAGTCTAAGATATTAGAATATAGTAATCATTAAACCACATATTTTTAATACTTTTCCTCATGTTTGAGTCCAAACTATCTTTTAACAGGTGAGATTCAAAATGTGAGAATTTAAATAGGAGATAGAGTGAAAGAAAAAAAGATTGAATTTAGGATCTTTGATTCCAATACCATGTTAAATTATTGATTGTCCTAAAAGCTTAATGTAAATTGGTGAAAAATTTTGTATCCCTATCATTTTTTTGAATACTAAATTTCATCTATGATCTTCTTAAGGAAAATTACATCATGAGATCATTTCATGTACCACACAACATATGTTCACCAAAATAGAAGATTTCACAGGATACTTTTTGCTCCTCAAGGATTTTTCCTTGGGGACGTAAAGAAGCGAATAAAAAACTAAAAGACAAAGCAAAACAGCAATTTCGACTTTGTCTATATGACTATATGAACGCAGTAGTGGCGGTTGTCGGAGCAATATTTGAAATCTTATGATGTATATGTCATTTCTTTTAGTGCATTTATGAAGATATATTAGATGTAGCTTACAATTTATGCACGTTGAAAAGATAGATGAGTGGAGGAACCCACCAAAGATGGAGGTGTTTGCTGCTGCTGCATCACAATTGATGTCATACGAAAGCAATTGATGTGCTTGCTCTCCTACTTCCACTAATGAAAGTGAAGACCACAGATTGATCATGAAGACTAATTAAACAGGGTTATATATTAGTCCTGTTGATAGAAGATTCTAGTTCTCAGTTGCCAAAAATCAAAAGCCAACAGGTTTTATGGTAGAGACCCTTTATGAAAGCAACCCCTTCATAGGGAGGTGCTATCTGAAAGTCCTTTCTTTTAAGGCTATATCTGATTAGAAAGGATAATATTTTTTTTTTGGACAAATGTTAACAAGCACCTTAAGGTTGAACAAAAGTGGCTCTTATTTAATAAAAAAATAAAAAAAATGAAAAGGACATAAAACTAGTCCTTTTGTTTATTTTAATATTTTTTCTCTTTACAAAATTGACCCGAAAAATATAACATAAAACTGTAGGAAAAGACAAAAAATTGTACAAAAAAAAAAAAAAAAAGAGTCAAAAGTTGATGTTAACGGGCACCTTGCGGTACCCATTAACACAACCTTTTTATTTATTTTATTTATTTTTTATATATACACTAGGTAAAGGGGATCAAATCCTGGAAGCTAAGAAGAGCGGTATGTTTTTTGACATGGTACAATATGGTTCTGGTATGGTACAATATGTGATACAACGATATGACAATTTCAAAAATATTAGAATACGATAAGGGGATATGTGCATTAATTAATGTACTTGATCTTGTTGAAAAGGTTGAAAATTTTGACTAAAGATTAATAGATAATAAAGATAATCCGTGACTATTAAATGACGTTTAGAATACAAATCAAAATCCAAAAAATTAAGTAAATAAAAGATAACTAGAGTAGTGCTTAATATTGGCATTAATATATAAAAAACATAAATAAAGATCCTCACAAGGTTGTGCTAACTCTCACTATTGGGGGTTTGTGTTATGACTACATCTGGGCCATATTAAGGGCGTATCTCGAGCGTATTTGACACTCAAAAAATTAATAATAATCAAAGCCTAGACACGCATATATCCAAATTCGAATATGAGTACTTGAGTAAAAATGGAGAATACTTGCTACCTAGGAAAGACACTGTTGGAGACCTGAGACGTGCCGACCAATTCAATGAGAACCAATGAGATATTGGTGTTTGAGGATAGTGATGCATATACTCTCACATAAAATAGTCTATGCTTATATCGTATCCAGTAATAAACACAATATATTTTCATATCCACTCTCTTTGCATACATCATAACAATCTTAATTGCAAAATTGTAATGATGATTATAACAGTTTAGCAAGATAACTTTATAATTTAATTGAAGAGGAACGAAGTTTGTACTTTGTTGAAACTCAATATTAGGATAGCTCTTCCCTATCTATACATTCTCTCTCTCTCTCTCTCTCTCTCTCTCTCTCTCTTTTCTTCAAAGAAAAAATCATCCAAATCTATATATTACTAAAAACTGAAGCGCAGCATTTAATGTTGCTACGCACTTGTTGAGTCACCTCATCCTCCATCTCATACTTTTTTTTTTTAAATCCTTATTTCCTTTATGGTTTTTCTCTATTTTTTATAAAAAAAAAAATTAAATATAGATCATGGGCAAACATGTTGATGCACTCTATTAAGATGACTATTCATTTCCTTCTTAAAAAAAAAAAAAAAAAAAAAGACTATTCATCTACTACTAATCTATTGGGCCAAAATAGGTATTTGCCCATTTTGCCCAAAACAAGTAGCAAAATGCTCCTGTTCTGAAACTATTTATCCATATGCCCCTGTTTTAAACTTGATTTTCTAAAAATCGAGTTTCAATGAAAAACTCGATTTTTAAAAAGTTGAGTTACAGGCAAAAAACTTTAAAAAAAAAAAAGTTGAGTTCCATGTAAGTTTTTGCAAGTAACTCGATTTTCATTAAATTGAGTTTTTTATTGAAACTTGATTTTTTAAAAATTGAGTTTCAAAACAAGGGCATTTTGTTAGATAGTTTCAAAAAATGGGCATTTTGCTATTTGTTTTGGGCGAAAGGGGCAAACACCCATTTTGGCCCTAATCTACTACTAAGTACTAAATCATCTCAATTGTTATCCATACAACATGAGTTATTATGTTCAGTTACAACTATTCACATCCTTCTATCCAAAATTGGAATTTGGAAGCAAAACGGTTTTTTTGTAACATAAATGTAGAGTTAGAGTCTTCGATCCAAATCACCCTTCCACTTTCAATTGCTAATCTAAATCTTATATATTTTGTCGGTAAGTTCTCTCTCTCCACTTTAGTTTTTTCCCCCCAAATTTCTGTACTTAGCCAATAGCCAGTGAATATGCAAGACAAATGTGTGCAAACTATCAAGAATTCAATTCCACTGTTGATTATTGCTTACAATCCTAGAGGAATTTTTTGATTCTTTATCGAAATTTTGGTAATCAATTTCTTTTATATATCACTCTTGATTTTTGTTTAGGTGTGCTTCGCAATGTTGAATTATCACTATATTTGTATCGCAACTTCTGATGACATTTTAAATGGTTAGTATTTTTTGTTTAATGTTAAGACTATATGCTAATTTGCTCACAATGTGCATGATGTTATATTTCTAGAAGGTAGCCAACTAATCAATGTAACTCATTTTTTTTTTTAAATAATTATTCTGTGTTTTTTCATTTAGCCACAAGACATATTATTTTTTTACCAACCATTGGCACTGACAACCCTATCTATGTGTTTAGCAATATTCATGAATTTTTCTCCTGGCTATGTATTTCGACTTATTTTCTTTATATATACGAATTTTGGTCTGTAAAAAATGCGTGCCTTTATTATTTTCGAGGTATCTCTCTCTCTCTCTCTCATTATATTTTTCTTATGTGAATCATGTTTGTATTTATCTATCTAACTTTTTTTGATGCCTCTTTTTTTTTTTTTTTTTTTTTTTTTTTTTTTTTTTTTTTTTTTTCCTTAAACTTGACCCTTACAACAAATAGATTTCATACTAAACAAAAACTCAATTATATTGTCATAATTTTTTTTTTTAAAAATTTTTAAGTGACATTGAAGGAGAATAAAAGTGACTTTTAGAGTAGTTTGGAGTTCCAATCATTCTAGGTATACATAAAAGTTTGAACTATTTTATACAAAAATTATTGTGTATATATGTCAATTTTTCTCAACATGAAACTTATCTCCTTGGCGTATTTTTTCTATGAAAACCAAATAGAATCACTTGGCATTTCTTCAATGGTGGAATTGTCTCCCTCTAAAGACTCATATCTTAATGAATTTGATAGCTCTACTTAGTAAGCTTCTAATCTCTTTCTTTCTTATTCTATTCTCACAATTCAATATTTTATTACAATCACTAGATAAAAAATATCTAAATTGTTATTTTGATTGTTTGGTCTCTTTGTGTTAATGGATTCTTATAATTTTGATCATGTTTTATTCATAAGGAAATCGATTAGGGTTTGGAATTAGTTTATGTAATGGAATTGTAATTATGGGTTACTTGGATTAAAATAATCCCTTTTGGAATTTTTTCTTTCAATGTGTCTCCAAGCAACTTGATACAGAGTTCTCATGCCCAATAAAGATTAAAGTGTTTTTATAGTTGTTTGGAATGAAAAAGTATCAATATATTTTTTGGGAGATATTTTTGTAACATTAAATTGACTTGATTCTTTCAACATTCTTTTAGTGATAATCAAACTATAAATTGTTAGATTTTTTTAAAACTCAAAAGTTTTATACGTAACTATTTTTTTTTTTTTGAGAAACATTTTATTCGTAACTTATTGTATAGAAAATAATATTTGGATATTTTTTTTAAGTAGTGAAATTGAAGTAAATGTGTTGAATAGACTTTGTTTGTTGTTTGAGGACTTAGAATGTGGTGGAGTTGGGATATATTTCAACTCTATAAATGTGTAATAATCATTGCTTTGATTTATACAAGTTTTTATAATTTTGATAATATATAATTCACCTCTACGTTTTTTTTTGTTACATTCATCTTTGTGATTGTGGTTGGTAAATATTTCTATGCAATACATAGTCTTATTAATTAAATTTTCACTTTAACATTGTCCTATGTTAGTCATTATCCTTTGTAAGTGTGCTATGTTTGGATGATAAGGTGCTAAGGTGCTATGTGTCATATTTGGATTGACATATGACAAATTTCAACAATTAATTTCTCAATAATTGTTGAAATTTGAAAATTTTCTTTACTATTCATAATAATTGTGAGTAAAATAAGAACCAAATGATTATTTTTGGAAATTGCTCATGTTAATATCTTTTCAAAAATATACTTAATTTTTCATCTAATTATTTGAAATTTGTTAGAAGAATCTTAAATTTCTAGAAATTGCATTTGACAATGCAAAAATTCATCAAGATAAAATTTTTAACCAATGAAGGATTAAAATATATTTAAGTTTCAAGACTTGCATTTCTTAATTTTAGATTGAATGTTTAAGGATTGTGTTCTTTGAAAAGATATGGATAAAAGGTAGGCTTATTAAACTAAATATCTAATAATAAATATTCAATTACAAATGTCACTATATATTATATACAAATGTTTGACTATTCAGCCACCTAAATTGATTTCAACTTTTCATTTTATTCTTTCTAATTTCAAAAAATTATTAAAATTGAATAATTCATTATCATTTTAGTGGATACAATTAAAATTTCAAGCATAATCTCCAACTCAAAGATGAGTTTTGTGTCTCTTCGTTTATCTACAGTTACAATGTTATCTCTTCCAAATTTTCAGTTTTTCACAACCATATCTCTCTCTCACTCACACATCAATCATTTATTTAAGCTTTGCAATAAATCTACCAATGTACATTCTAGATACGATCACCCCATCATTTACAACAAGAAAATTAGCTCAATACTAATTGTTCTCCACATTCTTCAATCAAGTTTTAGTTTTCACCATTTTGAGAAGACATCAATTGCTTTTGTTAGAGATTTTCAAAGTTAAGTCGGCAATAGGATGACCATTGAGGTGAACAAAACACACAAATAGAAATGATCCTTTTTTTTCCTTTTCTTTTTGGTATTCTTACATTTAGTCGATGTGAAGTGATTTTGCTGTTTTCCTTCCCAAAATGTTTTAATGATATTGACTTTTGTTACTCTTAATTGACTTAGAATTGGCAACACAATTTTAGTTAATCTGAGTTTTTTTGGTAAGTTTTTATTTTGCTTAGTTGATCATCTTTAAGGAAAATATCTAAAAAAGAATAAGACAAAATATAATTTACTCTAAAGCATCATTATGCTATTAATATTTTTATGTATAGATACTTGAGGAACTTGATTATTTATTTTTTGGAATTCCAATTATTCTTTTGTCTAGTCTTCTATATTAATTTTTAGGGGTGCAAATGATAGCCTAGAGGTAAATAAATTCTTTGTGGTGTCCTGTATTTGTGGTTCAAACCCCACCATCCCCCCTTCACCACTATCTACCTATGAAAAAAGAAAGAAAAGAAGGTTCGTGTTTGCGTTAGTTTGAATAACATTTTATGTCCCATAATTTGCTTAAATCTTTCAAATATGCAATGCATAATTCATTTAACATTTTTGAGTTAATCTTTTGTTTTCCCCCCCTTTTAGTCTCTTTGTGATTTTGAAATTGCACAAATTCTATTACATAGCACCCGATTAAGATTATGTTGTCGTAACAACAGACACAATGCCTAAGGTGCCCCCACTTTTGACTAATTAAGCATTACACCACATAAACTTCTCAATAGGGTTGATTTCTATGATGAAGTCATTGGTATTTGTAATGCAAGCCTTAATGGAGTATGAACTTTTAAATTTCATAAGTATGTACAACATATGGAACAAGAAAATGAATTTATTTGTACAAAGTTTTGAATAATAGTTTTTGAATAGTGTTGTATAACTACTCTATAATTGTCCTAGTTTAAATTTGTCAATAACACCTTCATTCTGAAGAGAAACCATGAAAAACAAAGAGAAAACTGACATAGTTGATAGTGATTAAAAATTCTTTGATTAATTCCTCTTGGTTGAATGTGTACACTCCTTATAAAAAAAAATATCTTAATCTCACTAATTTGAAGGTAGTATACTATTTAATCATTTTGCCAAATTTTTGTATTATAGTTATAGATTCTATCTTCTAATAGACGTTTGTGTTGAATGATTTATATATCTATAATCGGTTATTCAAACTAAGATTTCTCCGTCATATGTTACTCTCTAAAGATCTTATTAGCTATATAGATATTACTGACAAGATCAACAAAACATGACTTTTATATAATTATATCTAGATGATACCGCAATGTTATGATGGATAAGTTGGTCTTATTTTACTATATAATCTAAGTAATCATATGTTTTATGAATTTGAAGAGTTATATATTGCGAGATTTATTCAAATGTTCGTATGATGAAAAAAAAAAAGTTTGTGTTAGGTTTTGAGTTTGTAATGTTGGCAAACCATGACAAAAACTAAGTTTCATTAGTTTAGAATGGTCTACATTGAAGCCCAAGGCAAAAAACTCAAGTTCAGGATGAAGAAAAATGAGTTTCAAGCAGTTTCGTTCGATTGGTATTCGATCAATCGAGAGTCATTCGATTGGTACTCGATCGATCGAAAATCGCATATCAGCAAAAGTAAAAAGGCCATAACTTATCCGTTTGAAGCCCAAATCGCGAGCCATTTTTTTTTTTCAGTATTTGAAGGACATTATAAGCTAACCCTAGAGAGGGTTTTCAGAGTTTTTTAGAGAGATGAGAGTGCATCTTGTGCCTCTTTTGTAGATTTAGGGTTTTGTACCCAAAAGCTCTCTAAAGTCTTCTATCGGTGTTATTCCTTGATGAATCTCAAGATCCGGTGTTGTAGAAGTTGTTGCATACAAGATCAACATTTAAGGAGATCCAAAACCTTTGAATGGAGTCTCAAAATCACAAACAGGTGAGCTTGTGTTTTTGCAAGGGCCAAGGAAAGAAGTAGTCCGTGGACTCGGAGCTGTCACGTGATCGTGGTAGTAAGTTTCCTACTCGAGGTAGCAATAGGATGTTAGTGGTCTAAGTCGCTATTGTGTAAACTTCAATTCTTTCATAGTGGATTTGCTGTTTTACCTTGAGGATAGCTAGGTTAAATCCTCCCCAGGTTTTTTACCGGTTTGGTTTTTTCTAGGTCATTAGATCTTTGTGTGCTTTATTTTCCGTTGCTTTATTGTTTATGATTATTTGTGTTTAACCTAGAATTGCTTAATTTACCTAAGTTAATCACTTGGTTAAATATCTAGGTTAATCTGTTTGGGTTTAAGGGGTCTTAATGTAACGACCCAAGGAAAAGCGCTAGCCACATCTGCGCTATACCTCAAAAGGACTAGTCACTATTGAAGCTCCTTGTAGTTGTTAATAAAGCCCAGATCTACCTAGTAAATACCCGATGTGGGACTCATCATACACCCACACACATCACACAATCAATCAATCAAATTGGGGCATCACAATCTCCCCCACTTAAATTTCTAACGTCCTCGTTAGGGTCCACTTTGTGGGGTAGTGTCTCCGAGCCCACACGGGGTTACCGGGTCGGCTCTGATACTATATTGTAACGACCCAAGGAAAAGCGCTAGCCACATCTGCGCTATACCTCAAAAGGACAAGTCACTATTGAAGCTTCTTGTAGTTGTTAATAAAGCCCAGATCTACCCAGTAAATACCCAATGTGGGACTCATCACGCGCCCACACACATCACACAATCAATCAATCAAATTGGGGCATCACAATCTCCCTCACTTAAATCCTTAACGTCCTCGTTAGGGTCCACTTTGTGGGGTAGTGTCTCCATCTATAACGACCCGGCCCCAAATGTGTGGATATTGTTCGCTTTGGGGCCCATACCCCTCACGATTTTGTTCTCCCCCAAAGCACACAGCAGTGGGAGAAAAGGTCTCTACACATTAAAGGGAGGTCATTCCTTATAAACACATTCTCATGTGCTTTCCTAGGCGATGTGGGATTCCATGGAATGCAAGACCTCCCTTTTTGGGTCACTACAATCCACCCCCCTTACGGGCACACGCGTCCTCGTGTGTGGGGCCCACACTTCTGCCTAGGGCATGGCTTTGATACCATATTGTAACGACCCAAGAAAAAGAGCTAGCCACATCTGCGCTATACCTCAAAAGGACTAATCACTATTGAAGCTCCTTGTAGTTGTTAATAAAGCCCAGATCTACCCAATAAATACCCGATGTGGGACTCATCACACACCCACACCCATCACACAATCAATCAATCAAATTGGGGTATCAAAATCTCCTCCACTTAAATCCCTAACGTCCTCGTTAGGGTCCACTTTGTGGGGTAGTGTCTCCGAGCCCACACGGGGTTACCGGGTCGACTCTGATACCATATTGTAACGACCCAAGGAAAAGCGCTAGCCACATCTACGCTATACCTCAAAAGGACTAGTCACTATTGAAGCTCCTTGTAGTTGTTAATAAAGCCCAGATCTATCCAGTAAATACCCGATGTGGGACTCATCACACACCCACACCCATCACACAATCAATCAATTAAATTGGGGCATCAAAATCTCCCCCACTTAAATCCCTAACGTCCTCGTTAGGGTCCACTTTGTGGGGTAGTGTCTCCGAGCCCACACGGGGTTACCGGGTCGACTCTGATACCATATTGTAACGACCCAAGGAAAAGCGCTAGCCACATCTACACTATACCTCAAAAGGACTAGTCACTATTGAAGCTCCTTGTAGTTGTTAATAAAGCCCAGATCTACCCAGTAAATACCCGATGTGGGACTCATCACACACCCACACATATCACACAATCAATTAATCAAATTGGGGCATCACACTTAACTTCTAACAAGTGGTATCATAGCGGGTAGCTCTTTGTTCTAGATCTTTTGATCTAAGAGTTGATCCTTGATCCCTGTTATCATGGATAATTTTAAGTTTCTTACTGTTTTTGATTGTGATGATTTGAATAAAAAGAACACTGTTGTTTCTGTTGATCTTTTTGATGCCTGTGAAACTCTTCTTAAAGAATTATTGAAAACTATGAGAATTGCTAAGAAATTCAAGGAAGAGTTAAAATTGGCTAATCTTTTAAAAGAGGAATTGGTTGTTAGATTAGATTAATCTAATAAAAAGAATGAATTTTTGAGAAATCAAATTTCCTCTTAAGATAAGAAGATGAAAAGCTTGGAACAAGAGTTAGCTGAATCTAAAGCTAAAATTGAAAATTTGACTAGTACCAAGCCTACTGTTGATAACGGAAGTATTTCTGTTTCTCTTAAGCCTAAAACTGAGAAATTTTATATCCCTCCTTTCAAGAGGAATAATAAAAAAAAGGCTTATTTTGTTAGGTTAGACAAAGGTAAAAATTCTGATGTAGACGCTGAAGTTTCGACACCTAAGTCTAAACCTACTGTTAGAGAGCATAAGAAATCTGTTTTTGTGCCTACTTGTCACCTTTGTGGTGTTGTTGGTCATATTAGGCCAAATTGTTCTTTGTTGAGGTAAAAACCAAAATCTGAGACTAGATTTGTTGTTAGGAATACTGATATTCCTAAATTTGTTCCTGTTTGTCACTTTTGTGGTGTCTCCGGTCACATTCGTCCTAATTGTCATAAATTGAAATTTAAACATTCTATATTTCAATCTAGGATATGTGATGATATTTCTCCTGCCATAAGCCAAATAAATTGTTTCATATGCTTTTGAAAAATTTAAGCTTGTTGGCTTGTGAAAGGAAATTGCAGGATTTTAGTCTTTCTCAGAAGATTGGTGTAATCACTCAAATACACTCTGCTTAACATGGATTTTCACCTACAAAGCCGAAGACTCGTGCTATATGGGTGAGAACAGATTCTCTAAGGTGAGTGTTGCTGACTTGTCCCTAATTTAATTCTTTTAATTATTTGTGGACATGTTTTGTTTCTATTTTTGGTTGTTTTGTTTTTTTTTTTAGGTTGTTTTTTGTTTTTTTAAAAAAAATCCAAAAACATTGAAAAATTTCAAAAAGACAAAAATATTTTATTTTGTGTCTAGTTTTATTTTTCTTGAGGATTATATGAATTATGATATCTCTCTCTTGATTTAGAACATGCTTGACATTGTGGTGAAACTTGAATAACATGTGTTCTATAAGTGCTAAGCTATTTTTTGATTTTGTTTAAGTATGTACTAGTTTGTACATGTATTCTTGGGTTAATTAAGAAATTGATATTTATTGTCTGTGTACCTTCTATAGCTTAGTTAAGAACTGTCATGCATTGCATTTGTATTTTTAATCATTTAGCATAATGTGTGCTTTTAGTTTTGGTCATAAAATTTTTTTTAAGCCAAAAAGATTTATATGTGTTTTGTATTATATATCTTGGATTTATAATTAAGGTTGGCCATATTATCTTTACATAACATTTTTATGTACTTTGTTTAGCTTGGATGAGCTTACTTTTTGCACTTTACTAGATTGAGCTTTGTAGTGCATGTTGTGTGGGAGTTGTTTATAGTTTTTGATCACATGATCTTAATCTTGAAGTCACATGCCTTTGATTGTCGGACTTGAATTTATTGAGAAAGACATAAATAACCATCTCACCACTGTTTACTAGTCAATCATAAACACCTTAGTGCATATCGTAAGATTTTGTGCTCGAGAAAGTGTAGCACATGCACAAAAAGAGAATAAGATGTAGCCTCGGTTAAATTGTTAAAATTGGTGTGTACATTATCCTGGCTATTTTAATAAGTTTCTAATCAATTAAAATTGGTGTGTATATTATGAGGCAAAATAAGAAATTTATATGATTGCAAACTTTTATTCTAGGAGATGTGAGGGTTATATGATGTAACTCTTTAGGTGATAGCCTTTCTCAATTATATGTGATGAATTGTATAAAAATTGTGATTGCTTACTATTCACATATCACCTCACATGTATCTCAAGCTTTTGCTAGTTGCACACACTACACAAGTTACTCTATGCTAAACTTTGTACATATTATTGTGTGTGATTTTGTTGTGGCCATCCAAGATTATATGTTCCTTGATTTTGATGCAAAATTTGAGTTTTGAGGACAAATTGGTTGAAAAACTTGTTTTTGAAAGATCTGGGTTGAATTCATGTGTTTTTGAAAAACTTTTAATCTCATACTCATGCATTTCATTCATGAAATACTATGCTTTGAGGAGTTTCTGCATAAAATTACTCTGTTTTTCAAAAATTTAAGTTTTACAGATTTTCGATCGATCGAATCTGTCTCTCGATCGATCGAAATTGCGATTAAAATTTTGGTTTGAATCTGCTTGGTTCAATTGGTATTCGATCGATGCTTGATCGATCGAAACTGAAAAATTTTCAGTTTCTAAGTTTTTGACCAAATTTTTTTTCATGCATCTTTATGTTTAGGATTCACATGAACTGCATTGTTTTTAGTATCCATCTTGCAGTTTTGCAGTCATATCTCTCATTGTTTTCACACATAGCATGTATACACTTTGCTAAATTGGGTACTCAACTTGAATTAAAAATTGATTGATTAGTTTTTGAGTCCTTTGTACATTTTAGTATATGCTATTTTTCTTGATGTGTGAACTGCAGAAAATATTTTTCTTAAGAGATATGATGGATAATCAATGTGCAAATATTTTCTCTACTCATGCAACTGTTTATGGATCACATAGTGTCAAGTTTGCATTTATTGAAAGAGAAAATATTTTTCTTCATGTGTATCCTCAACTTAATTTTTTTAGGTTTGTGTGTTTTTTTTTTATCTCCACCTCTTAAATTTTCCTCAAAACTGTTTTTCCCAAAACTTTTTTTGTTTTTCCTATTTTTATAGGGGGAGAAAAGTTTTTTTTTAGCCTTTGTTGTTCATAGGGGGAGTTGTTGCTCCTTATAGGGGGAGTTCTCTCTATTTTCTATAGAACTAAACTGTTTTATGTTCCCTTGGTTCTCTTTTTTCTCTCATGTTTATTGTCACTTTACTCTTTGTTTGAATTGTCTTTGTCAATACGTGACAAAAAGGGGGAGAAATAGATGATATGTGGGAATCCTGTTTGTTTTGTTTAGGGGGAGTTGAAATTGTTTTCAAAAGGGCGAGAATATAAAAACTTTTTGATGTATCTAACTTAGGGGGAGAGTTAGAATTTATTTTTGTTTTTATATTCTGTTTCATATTATTGTTTATATGTCTTTCTTTCCACACATGCGGTGATCTGTTTGTTGAGTGTTTCAGGAAAGACAGGTACATTCTGATCAAGACCTTCTACCTCTTCTTGCAACTTCTAGGTTAGGAGTCTTAGATTGGGATTTGTGATGTATTTGGGCATTTTATTGTATTTGGGCATATGTTGTATGTGTGTTTTGTCACGGATTGCCAAAGGGGGAGATTGTTAGGTTTTGAGTTTGTAATGTTGGCAAACCATGACAAAACTAAGTCTCATTAGTTTAGAATGGTTTACATTGAAGCCCAAGGCAAAAAACTCAAGTTCGGGATGAAGAAAAATGAGTTTCAAGCTGTTTCGTTCTATTGGTACTCGATTGGTACTCGATCAATCGAAAGTCATTCGATTGGTACTCGATTGGTACTCGATCGATCGAAAATTGCATATCAGCAAAATCAGCAAACGTAAAAAGGCCATAACTTATCCGTTTGAAGCCCAAATCGTGAGCCGTTTTTTTTAGTATTTAAAGGACATTATAAGCTAACCCTAGAGAGGGTTTTCAGAGTTTTTTAGAGAGATTAGAGTGCATCTTGTGCTTCTTTTGTAGATCTAGGATTTTGTACCCAAAAGCTCTCTAAAGTCTTTTACTGGTGTTATTCCTTGAACAATCTCAAGATCCGGTGTTGTAGAAGTTGTTGCATACAAGATCAACATTTAAGGAGATCCAAAACCTTTGAGTGGAGTCTCAAAGTCACAAGCAAGTGAGCTTGTGTTTTTGCAAAGGCCAAGGAAAGAAGTAGTTCGTGGACTCGGAGCTGTCACGTGGTCGTGGTAGTAAGTTTCCTACTCGAGGTAGCAATAGGATGTTAGTGGTCTAAGTCGCTATTGTGTAAACTTCAATTCTTTCATAGTGGATTTGCTGTTTTACCTTGAGGATAGCTAGGTTAAATCCTCCCCATGTTTTTTACCGGTTTGGTTTTTCTGGGTCATCAGATCTTTGTGTGTTTTATTTTCCGCTGTTTTATTGTTTATGATTATTTTTGTTTAACCTAGAATTGCTTAATTTACCTAAGTTAATCACTTGACTAAATATCTAGATTAATCTGTTTAGGTTTAAGGGGTCTAAACTTCTTACAGTTTGTTTTTTGAATTTTATTTTATTTTATATTTTCACTTTATGATATATGATTTATTGATTATGAGAAAGAAAGATATGTTGGTCTATGTTTAGGAGAAAAATATACCTATAAAAGTTGATTCACATGTATCTATATAATAATTAACAAAGTATATATAGTTACAACGCGGATCTGTGACTAGTATATTTTTATACCAGAGAAAGTCAACTATGGTTGTTGGACGGTTGGCATCTAAATTCTAAACCTTAACAGCTTAGCTAACAATTCTCGTTGCTGTTTTTGCTTTTGAAGCTTGCCGAGGTATTCATTCTCGTTGTGTTTTCACCAAGCATATTCAGGATATGGTTTTCACTTTGTCTTGGTTGGTGGTTTAATAAAGCTTGCATTGTTGGAAGTAGTCAGGAATTTCCATAAAGTAACTTCATCATTAGCTCAGGATTCTTTTGAGATGATGAATAAATTCCTCTCTCTCTCTCTCTCTCTCTCTTTTGGGCTAGGTTGTTGAATAAATTCTAGAAAAAAAAAAAAATTTAAACAAATTCTAATGGTATATTTACAACCTGAAGAAAAGAAAATGATGATATTAGTCTATGTACATCAAAACAAATTTACTAACATAACTAACATAATCATACATCAGAATTGAAAACTAAAAAAAAAAAAAAAAAAAAAAAAATCTAAAACTCTTTCATGGCTACCTAGTATCATGTAAAGGTGAGGTTGAACCAGCTTCAATATCAGGATCCCTATCATCTCCAACAGAGGACCAAGTGGTCACCTTTTCATAATTCGATGATGTCATATAGGAATTTACATAATCCTCAAACTCACCACCACCAACACCACCACCCTTTTTTCCATCATATGCATCTGGTGCTAACAGAGTCTCAGGCAGTGGTACCTCTCCATCTAAGTACCTCACTACTTGCCTCATTGTGGGGCGTGCCCTGGGTGCATTGTTTGAACACATCAAGCCTAGTTTGAGCAACACAACAGCCTCAAGCTCATCAAACTCACCCCCTAACCTTGAATCCACAACTTCAAGAATTGCTCCAAGTCTCCACTTCTCCCACACCCAGTCCACCAACATTAGCTCCTCAGGCAATGCTTTAGGCTCAATGGGTCTTCTACCACATACTGCTTCTAGGACCAAAGCACCAAATGCAAACACATCTGTGCTTTCTGTAGGCTTGCCTGTGCGTGTGAGCTCGGGGGCTAGATAACCTAACGTGCCCACAACTCTTGTAGTGCTTGGATTGGCGCCACGCTCGTATAGTTTTGCAAGACCAAAGTCACTCAGCCTTGCATTTAGATCAGAATCTAATAAAACATTCCCTGCCTTGATGTCCCTGTGAATCACAGTTTGTTCCCACTCTTCATGTAAATACAAAAGCCCTGCAGCCACACCTTTGACGATATTAAACCTCTGCTCCCAGCTCAGAATTGCTTTAGGCTCATCAAAGATGTACTTGTCCAAGCTTCCATTAGGCATAAAGTCATAAACAAGTAACAAATCCGCTCTTCGCCGACACCATCCTAATAATTGAACCAAATTTCTATGTCGAAGCCGACCAATAGTAGCAATCTCAGATATAAATTCTTGCAAACCCTGCTTTGATTCATGCGAAATTCGCTTAACTGCGACTTGGGTGTTCGAATTTGGCAGTGTCCCTTTATAGACTCGACCAAACCCACCAAACCCAATTAACTCTTTGTCTCTAAAACCCCTTGTTGCTTTCTTAAGCTCCTTGTAAGTAAATCTGTGCGGACCAATATCAAGCTCCCAGGCCTCAATCACATCAGCGTTCTTGATTTTCCTTATGAGGTAAAAAGTCGAACCAATCACCAAAATTACAACCAAAGTAGCTGAAACAGAAACACCAACAATTAGGCCTGTGTGATTGTTCACATTAGACCCTGATGGTAGTGAAGGGAGTTGATCCAAATACAAAGATTTGGCACCTCCATTCATCTTAAAGCTCCACCCCATGATATAGTGAGAGCTAGAGAGCAAACCAGTTGAAGAAGAAAAACCAACATACATAGATTCTTGAAGCACTAGTGAAAGGTCCACTTGAACAGTCAAAAGTGTAAACCTTGGTTTAATAGATGAAGGTGAAAGCCTCACATCTAATTGATTACTTTGTGAATCATATTCTATCCAAGCCTGAATTACCTGACCACTCTTCAAATCAAGAACTTGACTTGAACTATTAGTACCATCAAAATAACCTGCAGTGGCTGATTTGTTTGATACTAAGCTATTGATATCGATGCCAACATGGTTGTCATTGATGTCCGCGAACTCGAAGTCTTGGACAGTATCAAACTCCACCGCAAATATGTGGTTGGTGATGTTGCCATTATCGGTGCTGTTGACAAGACCAAGATACTGACTTGGTAGAGCCCCGGGAATCTCTTTGGTGGGAGAGATTGTGAAAGCGAGGCCATGGCCACCAAGCTTAGCATACTCAGGGACCATAGCGAAAGCAAAGGCAGTTGAAAAGGAAAAAGCTTTGCCATCCGTGGAGTTCTTGAATTTGATTGGATTTGAGTAAAAGGCATGGCCTAGTTGTCTCTGAGTTTCGTTTGTTAGCTGAAGTATACCATTGCCTTGAATCTGTGCAACACCATTTAAGCTCAAGTTGCTGGCTACACCTATACCTTGGAACCCATTGAAGAATAGCTCATCAAGCTGAGATTTTGCTGGGTTTGAGAGAAGAACAAGGAAAACCCAGAAGAAAAGATGGAGTCTTCCTGCCATGGCTGTGAACAGAAGTGAGGCTGTGTGAACTAGAGGGCGTCCAGGTGTTAAGAAATGAGCAGCGGGTGAGTTTAAGATGTGAAAGTGTAAGAAAATTTTTGCTTGGTCACATTTTGTTCTTCTTTGGTTAGCTGAAGAATGAAAGAAAAAGAGAGAGATTTTGGTATGTTGGGTTGTGAAAAGGAAATCTGGTCATATATATGGTTTCACTTTCACATGGAATTTTCAGAATGTGGTTAAGCGGGCCATTTTAACTTTAAGCCCCACCCACCGAGTCTGAAACTGAGCTATGACAGACTTGTTTTTATAAACACTTAAAATGATTCTGCTATGTTTTGCTTTAGAGTTTAAAGTACTGGACCAAAGTTTACCATTTTGTTATCTTTTTCTGTTGGCGATTTTTACCAAGCTCTGGTCTATTTACCCAGTTTTCTAATTATTGAGGTGCACCTAAAACTAAAGACCGGTAACATAAATTCAAGATTGATTTTTGAAATACCGTATAATCTGATAGAGTTGGAAGTAAACCATGTACTCAACTTAGGATTTCCGTCTCTCGAACATGGTCAGCTATTCACGATTGTTGAGGTATTAAGTAGTCGTTAGTAAATAAAAGTGACGTGCAGTAGGTTTAGATAAGAACTAATAAAAACTCATCGTCTAAATGTAAGACGTGACCATTTAACAATGCCGCTAACGAGGTTTCCTCCCACATTAATCATCAGAGACATTTAACTTTTGTTTATTATATGCATTCATTGGGAGTGATGTTAGGATCATAATTTATATTTTGTCATAACTTACCATGTGGTGAGTTGTGAGTAGTGAAGAAAAGGTGATGAGCCCATATGGGTCCATCTCTCCACCTCCATCGCTTATAACTCGTTGCAAGTTGTGACAAAAATTGTACAATAATTTGTGGTCTCAGCATTATTTGTTCATTGGTAGAGCAGTAAGTTGTACAATCATCTAAGTAATCATCATAAGCTTTGACATTTTTAAATGAAAATCCATTAATGAAACAACTAAAATTCAGGTAAGTAGGTGAAAGATTATAAAAGTAAAAAAAAATTCAATGTGTATTATGATCTAACCATTTTCTAATGATATTCGTGAGTCGCTGAGTTGAACTTTTTTTCAGATCTGACCTGTTTAGTACAACAGTTTGAAAACGAATAAGCCAAATCATGATTTTTTATCGAACCAAGTATATAACTAACATAAAAGCTGTTTAACTCGGCTAATCATAAGTACCAAGAAGTCAAGCACTATTGCATAACAATTTTTTTTTTTTAAAGCTTCATATATCTAGAAAAATTAAAATAAAAGATATGAACACAAAGAATGACTTCGTGGTGGAAAATTTTCAAAGAAGTCAATTGACAATTTGACATCGCATAAATCTATACAGCTACTATTAAAAAATGTATAATAGTAAATGAGTAATTTATTAGAAAAATGTAATCCAGTTCTTGGAAAAATAAAAGTCTAATTACTTATTTCGAAATGGTTTAGTATTAATATACAACATAATAGATCTCATGCTCAATGTTATCATCCAGCCATAACCATCCTAAGAATATAAAAAAATAAAAAACCAACCAAACAAATCCAGCTGGGGAAAGAAAGCAGCAACACGTTTTTAGTGAATTTTAATAAGTCCTGCACTCCTGCTTGCCCATATTTTTGTTGCCTTTATTTGTGGAACGCAGCTTTACACGTCTGTGTTTGTCCTCTTGTCTGCAATGGCACTGGCAGTATGAACTTTTTTTTTTTTTTTTATAATAATTTTTAAATTAATTTTTTTTAATGGCTATGAAATGCTAGTGTTTGTTTCACACATTGTGTGCAAATATGTGCTGCCCAAACACGCTACTGGCTTGACTTTAAATTATGCTTTCAGTGTATTTTTGCAGTACCTAAAGCATGGCCAAAATGGCCAAATTCAATCTTTGGTAGAAATATTTGGTCATCTACTATTTACAAAATAATTAGAAATATACTACTTTTTTGAAATTTGAATTTGTGAAACTCAAGTTCTATAAAAAAATAGCACGGAAAACTTGAAAGTTATTTTTTTAAAAAACTTGAGTTACACAGCAAACTCGAGTTCTGTAAGAGTGATACATCTATATATATTTCTAAAACAATGATAGATGATACGCCAAATATTGGTCAACAGTAATATTTGACTATTTTAGCCTGTAAAACACTGTAATAATTTTTTTTTTCCCAATATGAAAAGAACGGTTTCCATCCGAAGGTTTTAATTATTTATTATTGTTTTTCAAGCCTCTATCCGAAGGTCTGAGAAGTATTCTCCAACTTTTGACAATGTTACAACATTTTTCAACGACTGAATTGTCAAAATAAGATACATTTACACTGCAAAATTTTTGGCCTTTCTGAAAATTTGATACAGTCTAGTACAGAAATAGATAATTCTTTCTATATGATCCCAATTATGATAGTTCACCAAACCCCATCAATGCTAATGCTACACTACAAGTCACTTTACTGTCCATTGTCTAAAATACTAAATGCTGCACTACTTCTAGTACAAGAAAAATGTTACTCTTCAACCGTTGTAGTAGTTCACAAAGCACAATAATGGTGTAGTATAAATAAAGTGTATAGAATGGAGGACTTTTTTTTTTTAATAAAAAGAAGAATAAAAGGTTCTAACTTTATGGGTAGAGGTTAGAACCTTTGACTATGATCAAATGGCTTTAATTACTGAAGAAAGTCTGTGTAAACACATATAAGTTTTGGGTCCCCAGAGCTCCAGAACCTCAAACATTGATTGTAAATCTGATATAAAGGCGAAGGGAAAGATGTTGATGGCCCGTACCTGGTGGTTCTCATCAAAGGCCTCTTCGTGAAATTTTACTATGCTTTGCGTTTGGGCCCGGTTGCTGGAATCTGATGCATGTCAGTGTCACTACAATAATACATGCTTCTACCAATGTACTTCGAAAAATCAAGGACAAAGTGTCAATTACACCCAAAAGTTTAGAAATATTTAGATTTTATGCCTTAAAATTTTAGAATTTGAATTTTATTTCTTGAAGTTATATTCTGTTTGTAATCGCAACTCTATTGTCCATATTTTCTGTTAAATGTCGTATAAACTTATCACACATGTTTAGTTCGTCTAATAAAATAATGTCATGTTATATTTGTAGTCTAAAAAACAAAAATGATATTTAATCTTTTTATTGGATGAACTAAATACATGTTACAAGTTTATGTGTCACTTATCGAAAAACATAAAGAGGGGCTACTGATGCAGCAAAATATAACTTCAAATGATAAAATTCATATTTCAAAATTTCAAATTGTAAAATTGGAAAAATCCTAAACTTTAAGGTGTAGTTTGTACTTTACCAAAAATTAACTTGGTTCAAAACGGTATAGGATTAGGATGAACTGTTTGAATTCATCAAAAAAAGGATGAATTGTTTGAAAGGCATAGGTAACTTACTTCTTAACTTTTCTCCAAAAAGGAAAAAAAAAACTTTCTTCTAAACATTTTTGTTTTTTATGGGTTATTCTAAACTTTATTGACTTTATTTAGTATTTAATTTTCTAAGAACAAATGTAGTAATATATAGTATAAGAATATGACTTAGGTTCAGTGCATCAGTACACTGAACCTAATTCGATTCAGACACAAAATTCTTAACCCGTAGTATAATAGATACCCAAAATTCTTTTCTATCTAGGCTTTAGGCATTGATTCCTCAACATGGATTGAAATTATGGATTGAAATTTGGTGCAATACTTGCACCTGATGCAATACCTATCAAGAGATTAAAATTTGAAAAAAAAATAGCTTTCAATCTCAGCCCTTAAATAAAAAGAAGTTAAAAAATAAAAATGGTAAAAATGTTTGCGTGTCGGGAGGGGGTAATTGCACATGGGATTGGATCTTATCCAAATCCATAGGAGCTATGAAGTATGAACGATTAGGACAAAGTCTTCCCAAAAAAATCCCTTTACCTTGAGTCCCGTTTGGAATCTTTCCTTCTCTTTTTACACAGTTTGGAATCTTGTTAATTTGCTTTAAAATTAACTGGAACTTTCTTATGAAACGATCCTATTAGAGAAGTACAACTACAAACAAATATGATTGGTTACTTAGAGATAAGTGTTGGAATGGCTATTTACTTTAGACAAGATATTCCATGGATCGTCTTCACCCCATTTACTTTCTCTTTTGTTGATTAAATAAAAATATCACCAAGGAGAGAATTCCAAATGGTCATTGACCCATAAAAAGTGCAGTAAAGAAGTGACTAGATTTTTGGTGCTTCGGTGTCAAGCACCTTTCAGATGTTATTTCCATGGTATTGAAGTCTTATTGACTCATTGAGGAGGTTGAGATCTATGGGAAAGCTCTTTGTGTTCTTTCAAAAGTTGGTGTAAATTCACAATCAATTTCTATTTTAATAGAACTCAATGATTTGGTTTTCTAGCAAGGTGGTTTATGGGGAAGCTGTGATGTGTAGGGTCAACAACTACTCCAACTCTACGATATTGTTAGGATTTAAATTCAAAGGGCCTAACCACAAGTTTACTTGAACAATTTCTCTTAGTGTTTCCACCCAAGGGGCACCGAGAATGGTGGAAATTGTGACACCCAAGAATTTTTTCAAGTTTTCTTGTCTTCTTTGTGATCATGATTGTATCTTTTTTTGGTTTGTTGCGTGAAAGCTTCCAGAGACACTCTCACACAAGATTGATTGTAAAAGCTATTATGAACTTAAACATTATAGGCACGAAGAAACTATAAATATATTCAACCACACACAAGAGAAGAACACCAAAGATTTACGTGGTTGAATCTTCGGCCCATGGTCAAGGATAACTAAAGATGAAATAATTATATCAACAAGATATTACAGAGTGTTTACACACCTAAAAGATCACTAACAAATAAGAAAATTTCAAACTATGTTAAAGGGCCTTTAGACCAAAGCTACTATGTCCTTTTTTCTAAGACTTTAATTAGATAAATAATATCTTTTTTCGGTGGACATTTCTTTTTTTTTAAGAAACAAGAATACATTTCTTAGAACATCCACATTAGTGGATGCAAAGTCTTGCAAAATGCAAAAACCCCTTCATTTTAAATAGGCGGAAATCATCTTTTAGTCCCTACATTTTCAGGCTATTCTCATTTTAGTCTCTACATTTTATTTTTACCGCTTTTAGTCCCAATTCTGAAAAACGCTTTCTGTTTTGGTCCTTGCCGTTACATCAGAAACGGAGAAAGTTGACGTGGCAAACGGCTGGAATAAATAATATTAATTTAATGTCCACGTGACCTAAATTAATAATAAAAAATGTTTAAAAATGCCGCATCAGCATTTAAATTAAAAAAAATTAATTTATTAATTTTAACTAAATAAAAAAATTAAAAATAGAATTAAAAACTAAAAATGATGTGAATTGAAATCTAAATGTGTTTTAAACAAGAACACAATCTCAGATTCAAGAACACAAAACCCAGAAATTTTTAAAAAAAAACCCAATCTCAAAATTCTGAACAAATCCTCTCCCAACCCATGCACCAAACCCAACCCAACAAGAACAACAATCCCAGATTCAAGAACACAAAACCCAGAAAAAAAAAAAAAAACCCAATATGAAAATTCTGAACAGATCCTCTCCCAACCCATACACCAAACCCAACCCAACAAGAACAACAATCCCAGATTCAAGAACACAAAACCCATCAACACCCATCACAAACACCCATGAACCCAGCAGTGCCGATCTCAACCAATTCCAAAAAACCAATGCGATCTCAACTGAATTCAAAACTCCACCACCCACCAAACCCATGAATCCAAAACGCCGAAAAAAAAACCACTATCTCTACCGGATTTTAACAACTCAAAAACTCCATGCCGCATGCCGAAGTGAATGAGGGGAGAGAACGAAGTGAATCAGAAGAGAAGAGAAAAAATCAAACTCAAAGTAGAAATTAAAAAAAAAAAAAACCAACCTCGAAATTCTAAACAAATCAAACTTAAATTCTCTAATTTCAGTCAAAGCACAACCATGAATCAAAGCAGAAATTCTTAAACCCAAATAAATTAATTTCTGGGTTTGTGTTCTTGGAGAAAGAAGACAACGTTGTGGTGGCGGTGGCGGTTACTTCATCGAGGTGGCGGTCGAAGTCGGAAGGAGAAATGGAGAGGTCGATGGAGCCCCAGTCAACACCGAAGAGGACGGAGGTTAGGCTGACGTGGACGAGGATGATGGCGTCGCCGAGTCGGATGTAGTGGTGGACTGCCCAGCGTATAGCGTAAGCAGACTCGTCAGAGAGATCGACGGCTACGCCGATCTTGCGGCGGGCACTAGCGGTAGGGGTGGGAGTGGCCCCCACGTCGGAGGAATGGTGATGTGGAGAAGCAGGATGGTGGATTCTGATGGCTGGGAGTTGAGGGTCAGATTCTAATGAGGAGTCTTGTTGTTGGTGTTGGTGATGCATTCTTAAACCCAAATAAATCAAACTTATTTTTTTTTTTTAATTTCTGGGTTTTTGTTCTTGTTGGGTTGGGTTTGGTGTATGGGTTGGGAGAGGATTTGTTCAGAATTTTCAGATTGGTTTTTTTTTTTTTTTTTGTTAAATTTCTGGGTTTTGTGTTCTTGAATCTGGGATTGTTGTTCTTGTTGGGTTGGGTTTGGTGCATGGGTTGGGAGAGGATTTGTTCAGAATTTTAAGATTGGTTTTTTTTTTTTTTTTTTTTTTTTTTTAATTTCTAGGTTTTGTGTTCTTGAATCTGGGATTGTGTTCTTGTTTAAAACACATTTAGATTTCAATTCACATCATTTTTAGTTTTTAATTCTGTTTTTAATTTTTTTTATTTAATTAAAATTAATAAATTAAATTTTTTAATTTAAATGCTGACGTGGCATTTTTAAACATTTTTTTATTATTAATTTAGGCCACGTGGACATTAAATTAATATTATTTATTCCAGCCGTTTGCCACGTCAGCTTTCTTCATTTCTGATGTAATAGCAGGGACCAAAACGGGAAGCGTTTTTCAAGATAGAAACTAAAAGCGGTAAAAATAAAATGTAGGGACTAAAATGGAAATAGCCTGAAAATGTAGGGACTAAAAGGTGATTTCCGCCTTTTAAATATTTTAACCAAAAAAACACCCACATCAACGGGTGTAAAATTGTGCATAAATGCACAATTGCTACAATAACCGTGTATATATGCATGGTTAATGTAGCACTTGTATTTAATATTTTAGTAATTTTTTCTCTCTCATTGTCTCTGGCTTCTTTCACTCTCACCACACTCTTCTCTCTCTCTCTCTCTCTCTCTCTCTCTCTCTCTCTCTCTCTCTCTCTCTCTCTCCCTCAATTGATCAACTTATCAAACCACTACCGTTGATCAACTCATCAGACTAGCATGAAGCCAGATCAAATCTCCGATTGCCACCACCACGAAGCCTCTCCGATTGCCACTTGCCACTGATTTCTCATTGTTTGATCAGTGGGTTTTGGGTTGGGTGGGTGATGATTTGGCTTTCAGATTGAGTGGGTTTCGGCTTGAATGGGTTGGTTCTTATTAGTGTCAATGGATTGGTTTCGGCTTGAATGGGTTGGTTTTCTGATCTTGGATGGGTTTCGGTTGGTTTTCCGATCTTGGTTTTCGAATCGAGTGATGATGATGATGATAATTGGGTTTGTTTGCTGATCGAGGTAGTGATGATGATGATGATGACGGTTGGGTCTGTTCGCCGATCGGGGTAGTGATGATGATTCCACTGATGTGAATGCTCTTAGTAGACAAGAAGTACCAAACTTCTTCAAATCAAGTGTTTGTTTGGCTAACTTATTTTTTGCCAACTTATTTTACTATTCAGCTTATTTTTGCTACTATTCATGGGTCTCATTGCATTTTTTGATATTATTCATGAGACACATTGTACTATTTCAACTAACATTTACTTACATAAAAAAGCTTTTAATTTTAACAAAATAAGCAGATCTCAAACAGACTCCAAATAGGAGTTTGTTGTTCTCCTCAAGCTCCCCCATAGCCATGGAGAGAGAGAGAGAGAGAGAGAGAGAGAGAGAGAGAGAGAGAGAGAGATATTTGAGGAGTTATGTGGCTTTCAGTTGGCTAGCCAAATGTTGGGCACTTTTTAACTGGGTTAGGTATATTTGGGCTAAAAAGCCCACTAATGGAGTCTAATGCTAACTTTTTCCTCACTATTGTAGAAGGCAATATTCCCTGTACTTAAACGAAATGAATGATAAAACTACATGCAGTCAATGTACTACTCAAATTCATGTTGTAACTAATGTGAGCAGATGAATTGAGTCGAGGGACATTATCAAATAATCCCTCAAATTGAGATTATTGACCGTCCGTGCTTGAAAAGATACTTTATTAATGGAAAAGTTTGATTGCATGAATCACATGCAAAGAGTTATGGGATAGTTTATTTTCTTGATTTATTCAGCTTAAAAAGATGAGTTGAATATATAAGCTGTACTTAAAAAAAAAAAAAAGTAAATGTTTAATTTTAAAGAGATACACCCAATCTTTTTTTTTTTTTTGAAAAACCAAACCACACCATTAATTTAATAATCAATGAACATGAACATCAGCAATAACCAAATGGAATATGTTTAGTGGAACAGATTCCATCCAAACTTCAAATGGAAAAAAAAAAAAAAGCTTAGTTCTCTTGGTTATAGCTAGGGTCGGCTGAATGGTGGAGCAAGAGATGCGGTCTCCTAAAGCCCCAAGTAAAAAAAAAAGGCCCCCAAATTTTAACAAATAGGGTTATTTATAATTAATAAATAAAATAATATTTTTTTTACCAAATGAAAAACAAATAAAAAATAGAGAAAAATATAACGTCTACAATATTTTTCACAACACTTTTGCAACTAATGCTAAGTAGCAAGTTGTTACAACCTGTTATTGATGGAAAAAAAAAATAATTATAGTGATATGTTCAAATAGAAATCAAAAAGCAGCTTAAAACCTAAGATTTGTTGTAAAAATTATTGTGAATGTTGCACTTCTTAAAAAAAAAAAAAGAATAATAATAAGAGTTTAGTTAGCAAACTTTTACTAGTTCTCATCTAAGTCTACCACTAACACTACTGTTTTACTTACCACTATCAATTTGTCATATCAACAAATATGAAAAATTTTGTCAAATTTTTTCTATCCATAATTTTTTTTTTTTAAATTTTACATAGTTCATGTTAATTAGTAGTAATTTTGTATCTAAAACAAGATAATCAATTTTCGCCTTAGACCCCCCAAATACATCAAGCCGCCCCTGGTTATGGCATAGGCTACATCATTGCCCTACCTTTTACCCTACCTCTTAGTACATATGAGAGAAGGAATGAGTTCGTAACAAACCCAAGATAGACTTAGCGTTTTTAACAATATGACCTATAAATGAACGAGACAAGTCCTCCCCGATTACAGCCTTGACAAACATAACAAAAGCTTGGAAAATTTTCTGCAGGCCAAGGATCAATCACAAGAAGAAAACCAAACAAGAGGATACAATTCTATTGGCCAAAATGGGCAAATGCCCTTTTTGCGCAAAAAAAGCAGTATTCTGCCCTCTTTCTCAAACTAATTAGGGAAATGTCCATTTTTTGTAACTCGATAATAGCAACATCGAGTTTTGTGAAGAACTCGATATTATTCTAGTCGAGTTAGCTTTAGCTTTGTGCCATGCTGGACAGCCAGCATGGCATTTTCTTTTTTTAATTCCTAAATAACTTGATTATAGTAAAATCGAGTTATGTCACCGATTATACAGATATCGAGTTATGCTCTTGTTAGGTTCTAAGAATTAGGAACTAATGTATTAGAACTTCAATTTGTAATGTTGGCAAACCATGATCAAAACATTCTTTTAGTTGTGTGTTAGACTTGCTCAAAGTATGGCTCTTAATGTAAAGTTGGAATCGAGTTTTATGCAGAATTCACTATGCACTTTCTGCCTGACTCGATCGATCGAAAATTAGACTCGATCGATCTAAAGTCGTGCAGATTATTTTTCTGCAGAATTTTCCAACTCAGCCCTAGCCCATTTAATGTATAGGGTTTTATGTTTTTGCCCTAAGTATATAAGGGAAAACCCTAGCCACGTTTTTAGAGTTCTGTTTTGCTGTGTTTGTGAATCTCATTGTGAGATCTAGAAGTGTTTACCTTCACATACACTTAGGGTTTCCAAACTCAAGGTTGATGTCAAGAGCTTGGTAAATCATACAGTTGCAGAATCAAAGATCTTCAAGAAATACAAGCAGGTGCGCTTGTGAATTGCTGAAGAATTCAAGAAAGAAGGAGTCCGTGGATCTCGGAGCTATCATGGGGTCGTGGTAGTAAGTTTCCTACACTTGGGTAGCAATAGGATGTTAGTGGTCTAAGTCTTTTTGTGTAAACTTCAATTCTTTCATAATGAATTCAGTTTACCTTGAGGATAGCTAGGTTAAATCCTCCTCAGGTTTTTTACCGGTTTGGTTTTCCTGGGTCATCAGATCTTTGTGTTCTTTATTTTCCGCTGCTTTATTGTTTATGATTATTTGTGTTTAACCTAGATTTGAATAATAAACCTAAGTATTCACTTGGTTAATTAATTAGGTTAAACAATCTAGTTTACAGGGGTCTAAACGAACTTACAGCTCTTGTTAAACCTCTTTTCAGACCGTCTTGGTGTCAAGCGTACGAGTTCATGTCTTTTAATATAACTCGATTACTTGACTGTCGAGTTATAAAGCATACTTGAACTCCGTAAAATTGAGTTATTCTCGTATAATAGTTGCACAGCTCCTTCCATTCAAAGTGTCTTGCTTTTCGTTTGAATTGAATCCCACTCTGCTCCACAGATCCACAGCTGCTTCCGGACTCAACTAAAATTTGAATTACCTCAGGTAAAAAACTCACACTAGAATTTTATGGAAATGGTATTTTCATTTGATACTGTACTGAATTTTTATTTTTTTGATTGAATGAGTGTGAAGTAAGTACATTGGTGTGATTTTGGTTGTTTGTTGTAGTAAACGTTGGTCACAAGAGATGAAATCTTTACTATAGCAACATTTTGTATTGCACATAATCATCATTGGTCATAATCATATAGGAGCGTGTACATAATCATCATTGGTCAGACATTAACAACAACATTTTGTATTGCACACAGTGTGTAGACATTAACAACAACATCTAATGTTTATGGTCAAATGTTAGTGTTAGTATTTCATTTTTAGCATGTAATAGTACACAAATTTATTAATGTCTTTGTCGTGTACCATCTTTTCCAGGATTACATTATTTACTAGCAGTTGATGCATACTGTTTGTAGGATAAATACATGTTTGTACCGCATACAAAACATACGCAGCGAAAAATTACCGAATTTACTTCATTCGCAATTGATAACATGTACTATGTAAATTTCAGAATATAAAAATAAGAGAGTGTACCTTGGTGTGGTGAATTTCAAAACCAAAGGTTAGAAGTACTCGGGAACACTTTTAATTTTCACTCCAATTCTACTAACGCCCAAGAAGTGTAGTCTCTCAATCAGTTATATGTGTTTGTTCAGGGGAGAATGAGAGAGTGTCCAACACTCACATACAAACTATTTCATGTGTCTTACTAAATTTTGTATGTTTCTCTCCTTATAACTGATTATCTAAGTGGGTTAGCCTTTTGGGCTTTTCCAATTGGGCTTTAATATGTGGCTTAGAGTGGGACCAAAAGGGAACAAATAAGACTCTACCTCCAATAGGCCTTGGGCTTTTCTGTCAACTCTTAACAAGTCCAAAGTTACCATTAATTATATTTAGTACCACTATATAAATATAATTACACTCTAAGCCTTATTAATAAATTATATCCCAAGACTTTATTGTATATGCAACCCCTTCATAAAATATTCATAGTAACATAAAGTCATAAATGTAGACTGCTACTTTATAGATTACTACATCTTAATCCTTGAGTACCCAGTTTAATCCTTCAAAGCTATTCATCATATATTTATGAAATCCAATTTCATAAATATATACTTTAGTAATTTTTTACTAAAGTGGTTAGGCCTAACTCTCTGAATAACTGAACCCATTAAACTTATCTGTTAGGTTCTAAGAATTAGGAACTAATGTATTAGAACTTCAATTTGTAATGTTGGCAAACCATGATCAAAACAATGTTTAGTCTTGTGTTAGACTTTGCTCAAAGTATGGGATTTTATGTAAAGTTGGAATCGAGTTTACTGCAGAAGTAACTGTTAACATTCTGCCTGACTCGATCGATCGAAAATTAGGCTTGATCGATCGAAAATCGGGCAGATTGTTTTTTTGCAGAAAATTCCAACTCAGCCCAAGCCCATTTAATGTATAGGGTTTTATGTTTTGCCCTAAGTATATAAGGGAAAACTCTAGCCACGTTTTTAGAGTTCTGAATGCTGTGTTTGTGAATCTCATTGTGAGATCTAGAGGTGTTTACCTTCACATACACTTAGGGTTTACAAACTTAAGATTCATGTCAAGAGTTGTGTAAATCAATACAGTTGCAGAATCAAAAGAGTATAAAGATATACAAGCAGGTGCGCTTGTGATTTGCTGAAGAATTCAAGGAAAGAAGGAGTCCGTGGATCTCGGAGCTATCATGGGGTCGTGGTAGTAAGTTTCCTACACTTGGGTAGTAATAGGATGTTAATGGTCTAAGTCTTATTGTGTAAACTTCGATTCTTTCATAGTGGATTCAGTTTACCTTGAGGATAGCTAGGTTAAATCCTCCCCAGGTTTTTTACCGGTTTGGTTTTCCTGGGTCATCAGATCTTTGTGTTCTTTAATTTCTGCTGCTTTACTGTTTTTACTTAATTGTGTTAACCTAGATTTAATTAAATTATCTAAGTTAATCACTTGGCTAATTTTCTAGGTTAATCTGTTTGGGTTTAAGGGGTCTAAACGAACTTACAAGTGGTATCAGAGCGGGTAGCTTTTGTTTTGATCCTTTGATCTTTTAGCTGATCCTTGACCCCTGTTGTCATGGAACACGGACACTCTCTTGTTGTTCCACCTCACTTTGATGGAAACAACTATGCTTATTGGAAAGTAAGGATGAGAGCATTCCTGAAATCCATTGATGAGAGAGTTTGGAATTCCGTAGAGTACGGATGGGAGAAGCCCACTACTCCTGTGAGTGAGTGGCAAACTTCTCAAAAGGAGGCAGCTGCTTTCAATAGCAAAGCTATGAATGCTATTTTTAATGCTGTTTCCATGGAGGAATTTAAGAGAATCTCTAATATTGAGGTTGCTCATACTGCTTGGAAAATCCACCAGACTGTGCATGAAGGCACAAAGACAGTTAAAATTAATAAGTTGCAGCAATTAACTACTAGATTTGAAAGCATTAGAATGAATGATGATGAATCTTTTGATGAATTCTATGCTAAATTGAATGATATTGTTAATTCTGCTTATAATTTGGGTGAAATCTATGATCAACCTAAAATTGTTAGGAAGATTCTTAGATCTTTGACTGAGGATTTTAGACCCAAAGTGACTGCCATTACTGAGAGCAAGGATGTGGACTCTATCCCTGCTGAAGAACTTGTAGGATCTCTTCAGTCCTATGAGTTAGACCTCCCTAAGACTAACAAATCCAAATTTATGACTCTTAAGTCAGTTGATGATGTTGAGGATGGTGGATTTGATGATAAACTCTCTGCTACAGAGATTGCCTATCTTGCTAAGAACTTTAGAAACTTTCTTAGGAATAATAACAGAAGGGCAAGAGGTAAGAACACTGTTGAACTTAGAAATTTTACGAGGAATGATCCTATTAAGGTTAATAACACTGAAAAACCTAAGGAGAAAGTAGGTCAGTCTTCTAATAATTCTTTGGGACAACAATGTTATGGTTGTCAAGGGTATGGTCATTTAAAATCTAAATGTCCTACATATTTGAGGTCTAAGGGTAAAGCTATGGCTGTACCCTTAGTGATGATGAAGTTTCTGACAATGAATCCGCTAGTGATGAGGATGGAAACTTCATTGCTTTCACTGCTACTACTGTAGTAAATGAAAGCATGTCTGTTGAAGAGAACCCTTCTGATGGGGAACTCTCTGAGGATGCAGATTTACAGGAAGCCTATAATAAACTTTGCAAAGTTGCTGCAAAGGATGCCATGAATGTTGATTTAGGCTTGAAGAAAATTGCATCTTTGGAACTTGAAAAGAAAAATTTACTTGTAAAATTGTTTGATTCAAATGAACTTTTGAATAATGTGAAAACTCAGAACATGCTTTTACTTAATAAAGTTAAATGTTTGGAACTTGATTTATCTGTTGCTAGAGAACAAACTAATAGGTCTGCAAGCTCCAAACTTGATCACATGTTGAGTGTTCAAAAGTCTCCTTCTGATAAAATTGGTTTAGGTTTTGTGGATAGTATTTCTGTGCCTGAACCGTCTTCCACTAAATTTGTTCCCTCTTCTGAACCTCCAAAGAGTGAGATTGTCAAACCCTTGGTGAGTGAACCTGTCAAACCCATATATGCTACTCTACCTAGAAAAATTAGGGTTGATCTTCGTGGTTCTCATTCTAGAGCTTCTACTTCTACTAAGGGCAAGTTGCATGATAAGCCTGCATGGGTTTGTCATTTTTGTGGAAAATCTGGACACATTCGTCCAAATTGTTTTAAATTGCAAGCTGCAAAGCGAGCAAATAAACCTAAAGTACCTGTGCCCCAAGCACATGATCCTATGGTATTTATTGGTGAATTGGTAAAGGCGTTAAACCTTTATTCCAATCCTGGAGTTGCTCAGAATTCTAATGTGAATCATAACTCCAATGTAAGAGTTGCATCTAAAAAGTTTTGGATGCAAAAGGCTCAATCTAATTGAGTCTGTTTGACATGGTCCTTGTGCTTCATTGCTCTATCTTTGGTGACCTCTGCTTCTAGGATTTGCATTGCATTACATCCATGCATTTCATTCTAGGATGTTTGTTTCTTTGTTATAAATAAAAAAAAAAAATTTTTTTGCAAACTGTGTTTTTGTTATTTTTTCTTAAATTTAAAGACAAGGTTGGTCAATCAAATTTTACATGACATGCTTATGTATCTTGTTTAGCTTTGATGCTCTTATTTCTATTGTACTTTACTAGCTAAAGTTTTGATGTGCATGTTGTGTGGGAAGATACTATATTTGTTGATCACATGATCTTGATCTTGAAGTCTTATGTCTTTGATTGTTGGACTTGATCTTATTGAGAAAGGCATAAATAACCATCTCACCACTGTTTACTAGCCAATCATGAACACCTTAGTGCATATCGTAAGATTTTGTGCTCGAGAAAGTGTAGCACATGCACAAAAAGAACATAAGGTGTAGCCTCTAACTAAAATTGGTGTGTACATTATCCCGGCTTTTATTAAGTTTCTAATCAATTAAATTGAATAATGAGGCAAATCAAGAAACTTACATGATTGCAAGCTTTTATTCTAGGAGATGTGGGAGTTATAGGATGTAACTCTTTAAGTAAAAGTCTCTTTCAAATTCATGTGATGGATTTTGTAGAAATTGTGATTGATCTCTATGTGTATATCACCTCACATGCTTCTCAAGCTTATGCTAGTTGCACACACTACACAAGTTATTCTTTACTAAACTGTGTACATGTTATTGTGTGTTCTTTGGTCTGACCAACCAAGTTTGAGAATTTCTGGAAATTGATGCAGAACATGTTTGCTTGTTTGAGTTTTTTTTGGGGGTATTGAAAGAAATTTTTGCTTTGAGAAATCTGGGTTGAATTCATGTGTTTTTGGAAAACATCTCATCACATACTCATGCATTTTTCTCATAAAATCTGATGCTTTGAGAAGTGACTGCACTGAAATTGGTGTGTTTTTCAAAAAATTAATTTATCCAGAATTTCGATCGATCGAAACTGATTTTCGACTGATCGAAAATGTTTTAAAATCAATGGAAAAGTTTCTGGTTGACTCGATTGATCCAAGCTGAATTTGGATCAATCGAAGCTGTTTTCGACCGATCGAATGTAATTTTCGATCGATCGAAAATCGAGCTGTATGTTTTTAAAAAGGAGTTTTCCATGTGATCTCTGCACTTTTTCAAAACTTTTCAAACTCTTTTTGTCTCCTACCAACCGGTCAAAGACTTTTTTGCTGGATTTTTCGTTTTCTTCCGATCTTTTTGCATAATCTCTCTCTCCCAAGGCCGGTAAGACCTTTTTGCCCCTCCCTTTGCATTTATTTTCAAGTTTCATGCATTTTTTCATGTTTTTTTGGGTTATTTTCGGAATTTTTATTTTGGCAAATTTGGAATTGATTTTGAGTGTTTCTTTCTCAAATTTTTCATGGGTTTTTGTGGGGACACTATACACAAGTACTACAAGTGGTTTAATTTGATTCTTTTTGTGTTTTGTGAAAAATTTGAAATTCTAGGGCTTGAAATTGAGAAATTTGGGGTTTTGTTCAATTTGATTGAAATTGATAAAATTGGCTTGTTGAATTGATTAATTTGATCATTATAATGTGTCAATTAACTGTTGTGTTGATCAATTTCTCAATTTGTTGTGTTTTGAAAATTGGGTTTTTCCAAAATTGGGTATTTTTGATATAAAATTCTATGCTCAAGCCAATTTAGTTAATTTGAATCATAATTGAACTTGTTACTGCATTAGTACATGCATCATTTGGTGTTCATGCTCATGCATCATATAGATTTGCTATTTTCTATATTTTATGCTGTGCTAACTTGCAGTCTGCCTTTGGTTTTTGGTTTTTGCTCTTCTTTTTCTGTGTTTCTCTTTTCTTTCCTTAGCATCATACCTAGGAAAACTAGAGCCCATAGGACTTCTGATCCTTCACCTTCTTTCGATACTGAGCGGTTCCCTAGTGAGAAGAACCAAGAGACCTATGAGACCTTGAACCTTAGGCGTCATATCTGGGCTGAGCGTAGGGTCATACTAGATGAGGTAGATTCTGAGGTGAGGCGTAACTTTGAGCGTCGGGGTTGGTTACCTTTGCTCGAGTATGAGCATTCTCCTCCTCCTGTCACCCTGATTAGAGAGTTCTATTCGAACCTCTCTATCCACATCTATGATACCAACACCTTGGTTAAGGTTTGGTTACGAGGTGTAGAGTATTGCATTACCCCTACGGTTGTGTCTGATGCTCTTGGGGTGCCCATTGTTGACCATCCTGTTTTTCCTTATGAGGAGTCTCCACCTCTTGATGACGTGCTGTCATACATCACTGGGTCTTCTATCCAGTGGGGTTCTGATCCTCGGATCACTTCTGCTGAGCTTTTCAAGCTTCACTATCTTTTCTTTAGGATAGCGTGTCATTCTTTGTGGCCTATTTCTCATGTCCACACCATCCCTCTTGAGCGGTGTGTGTTTTTGTACGCCCTTGTTACTGATGCTCCTATCAGTTTTTCTTATTTGTTCATTCGTTCTTTGAACGAGGTTCATCGGTCTAGTTCTACAGCTCATGCGTTATTCTTTCCCCTTTTTATTCATAGGATTCTCCTTTTTCTTGGTTTAGGTGATTTTCCTGCGTCTGAGCCTGTTCATGTTATTGCTCCTATAGGTGCTACCTTTTTGAGGCAATGGGTTGCTCAACTTCGAGCTAGCTCTAAGCGTCCTAGGGTAGAGCCTTCCGGTGTCACTCCACCCCCTTCTTCTTCTACAGATACTCCTGCAGCTAGGACGTCTTTTGATCCTGCTGTTGCTGCTGCTGCTGATGTTCCTCCACCGTTTGATGAGGTTTCTGATCTTTGTCAGACTCTTGATACTGTCGTGACCGTTCAGGCGGCTTATGGTTAGCTTTTGGTGGACATCCTTGATGAGCTACGTGCCTTGCGAGCGGATTTGGCGAGCTCTCGTCGATCTCCTCCATCTCCTTTTGATGATGAGTGAGTGCCCTTTGGCAATTTGTCACAAAAAGGGGGAGTGCATTCTAGTGTGTAGTTCTTTTGTATCTAGGAGATTTTTGTGGAGATTTTCATTTTAGGGGGAGTTTTTGTACTTAGTAGTGATACTGTGGAGCTTGTGGAGTTATTAGATTGTATTTAGGCACTTCACCTTGTATTTACATTTTTTTTTGGCTCTTGATTAGGAGATATATTTTGTGATACATTGGTTACTGATATGTTTCTTGTTTCACTATACTTCATTACTTATTGATTTATATTTATGATGATATTCATGATATATGTCTTTATTTTGTGTTATGTGAAATCAAGAAGTTTTTTTTATATTCCTTTTTTTTTTCTTCCACACATGCGTTTATGTGTTTGTTAAGTGTTACAGGAATATACAGGTTTATTCAGTCGTGCTGCTGTCTACTTTGCAACTGTTAGATAGTAGTTTAGGTTGAATTGTTTAAGTGGCTTTTTATTTTGTAATGGGCTGTTTCAATTTGTAAACTTTGAGTTTTTATTAAGTCTGTGTTTTGTCACGGATTGCCAAAAGGGGAGTTTGTTAGGTTTTAAGAATTAGGAACTAATGTATTAGAATTTCAATTTGTAATGTTGGCAAACCATGATCAAAATAATGTTTAGTCTTGTGTTAGACTTTGCTCAAAGTATGAGATTTTATGTAAAGTTGGAATCGAGTTTACTGCAGAAGTAACTGTTAACTTTCTGCCTGACTCGATCGATCAAAAATTAGGCTCGATCGATCGAAAATCGGGCAGATCGTTTTTCTGCAGAAAATTCCAACTCAGCCCAAGCCCATTTAATGTATAGAGTTTTATGTTTTGCCCTAAGTATATAAGGGAAAACCCTAGCCACGTTTTTAGAGTTCTGAATGCTGTGTTTGTGAATCTCATTGTGAGATCTAGAGGTGTTTACCTTCACATACACTTAGGATTTACAAACTTAAGATTCATGTCAAGAGTTGTGTAAATCAATACAGTTGCAGAATCAAAAGAGCATAAAGATATACAAGCAGGTGCGCTTGTGATTTGCTGAAGAATTCAAGGAAAGAAGGAGTCCGTGGATCTCGGAGCTATCATGGGGTCGTGGTAGTAAGTTTCCTACACTTGGGTAGCAATAGGATGTTAGTGGTCTAAGTCTTATTGTGTAAACTTCGATTCTTTCATAGTGGATTCAGTTTACCTTGAGGATAGCTAGGTTAAATTCTCCCCAGGTTTTTTACCGGTTTGGTTTTCCTGGGTCATCAGATCTTTGTGTTCTTTAATTTCCGCTGCTTTACTGTTTTTACTTAATTGTGTTAACCTAGATTTAATTAAATTACCTAAGTTAATCACTTGGCTAATTTTCTAGGTTAATCTGTTTGGGTTTAAGGGGTCTAAACGAACTTACATTATCTATTTTATATCTCCGTTATGAGACTATGAATTCCATCTTGAGAATATATGTTCCATCAACACTAAATGTAGCTGCCTAACATACTAAGGTTTTGATAATTTCTTTAGATCTTACTCCTGATATATCAAAACAACCTATATTTCATGATCTGGTCCATTATCCTCTCAGGATAAAGAGTTCATGTAAATAGAAGTCGTGAGATTTATTATTCATTTGATAGTCGTTAGAAGAATAATAAACCTCACAGCGGTCCAGTTCAATATGTTTTAACTCTTAAAACATATTAACATATCAACTAGAAGTCTCCACTTCTATGATCAAGACAAATCATCTTACTTGTTGTGTTATAGTCTTCGCAGATGAAATGCCTAATTTCATCACCGATTATGAACTAAATTCTGAGTTTACAAAGAACTTGTGATTTATATCTTTTGTGACTTTTCACATAAATCACATACTATACATCTCATGGACTATATAATAATGTCCGAATATTCATGTTACCATTATTTTAGATAATAATAAAAAAACTTTATTAATTACAACATTAAGTCATACATAATATCATACATAATAATGTACATGGTATCATACAATAGGATTTAAAGGCACCAATCCTAACACTGTTAACTTGATCATTTGATGTTATTGTATTCAGCATCAATGTCTGGTTCTGGCAACCCATAACTCTATAGGCCTCATGATGTGTTCACTGCTATGGGTCATTGCTGGGTATTGGAAGATGAGTTCAGCTATCCAATTAATTCGAATCTGCGAAATAGTGCTTACGTTCACAATACCATGAGACAGAAGTGGGCTTGGTTATTTCGTGAACAACAAATGTTTTATGATGAGTTGGTTGGTTTTAAGTTGCCAGTGCCTCGGCGACTCGCATCGCAGATACCCAGAGACACGATCAACGAACTTCGTAAAGCATTGAACCACATAAGAAAAGAAATTAATCGAATGAAGATACATCTTAATCGATATCGGACCCAAGTTGAGATTCGAGAGTTAGTAGAGGAAGGGTGGTACGAGCACGCACAATTCATGCAATCACTCTTGCTGATCCCATTTATCAGTCAGACGTGGAGATGTCAGATGAAGAGTAATCGTGTCGTGGTGCAATTAGACTGTGTTGGTGAACTATTTTGCTGAATTATGTCTTATATGTATGTATGTCATTGTTGTTGCATTTGTATTATGTAAACCTTATTATTGATTGTGAGGAGCATGCACGTTATTCGTAATCTGGATTATTCCCACATAACACATAAAAGTTAAATATTCCCACACATGATGTTTTTTAATAAGCACCTACAACATAACACAAAAAACTTAAAATAACTTACACGATGCCTCCAATATGCATGCATTGCATATTGAACACTAACACTACTAACATTATTAACTTAACCCTAGACATAACACACACACACACTACATATGCATTCACTCAGACAGGTAATCCTTGTAGTTGAGGACATTGTTACGTTTCGCCAGAGTGAGTTGCTTGTTGGCTGCGGCGGCTGCACCTATGGCATAACACAGAAAACTTAAATATTCTTACACGATGCCACCAATATGCATGCATTGCATATCGAACACTAACGCTACTAACATTATTAACTTAACCCATAGACATAAGACACACGCCACATAGGCATTCATTTTGACAGGTAATCCTTGTAGTTGAGGACATTGTTATGCTCTGCCACAGTGAGTTGCCTGTTCGTTGTGGTAGCTAGCTCCTCCGCTAGTTGTAGAATGTGATACCTGGACCTACGGAGTATCATAAGATTGTTCTTTTTTTTTTTTTTTTTTTTTTTTAAATTTTAGTCACTGCACGCTTATATTGGTGCATGTTTAGCCATAGCAATAAGAGTGAGCTACGGTTGACAAGAGGCACTCTGAGTCACACGAGATCATCGTGCAGAGTGTTGGACTCGTTCACGCGAAAGTCCCACTCCCGCCGCAGTCCGGCATAGTATTCCCTCTCATCGGAATCTCTTTCCCTTCTATAGTTATCTGGAAAAAGAGGTAGCATCCAATTGCGCATTGACATTGGAAAATGTGACTTCAGATCGGTATGTGTTGATGTTTTGCAAGGGTAGATGTAAATGAGACTTTATATAGGGGTTTTGCAAGGGCAAGAATTCACGTGGATGTGACTATATGTAAGGGTAAGTATTCACGTGAATAAAGATGATATGACTCGATAGTATATTGTTCAGTGGCGAGGTGTTGAGGAGCACATGCAAAACTACGAACATGACTTGGCTGTACAGTGGCGTCTGTAGGTGCATGTAGTTCGCTGAGGTAGCTGTTTGATATGGCTATAGCTTGTGCTACAGCAGCAGGCTGGTGATGTGTACTGCAAAAGAGGTTGCGTATTTATTCATATGAAGACTATTCAGCATTTCTATGCTTCATTTGACATGACTTGATGAGACAGTGTTGAGCTGTGTTAAATGTATCATAAACTTTTCAGGGATACTCTGCATCTTTGAAAACAGTGTATTGCAAAAGTATGCATATCTGTGTATTGACGTGCGTGTAAGTGATATGACTGGACAGGGTTCATCAGTGCAAAGCTGTTGAGCAGCACATGCAGCACTGCGAACATCAGTGTAGCAATAATGGACAGCTCACCCCCAACATTGATTTATAAACTTTTCAAGGATGCTCTGTGTATTCACGTGAGCGTGGATGGGTACTTGTGGTCAGGGTTCAATAGTGCTGAGCTATCCATCGTAGCTACACTCATTACTCCCTATGGTGGTATTTGGCAAGCAGGATTGAAGAAAGCTGATAACAACATTTGGTTTTGTAATGGTTGGCAGGATTTTGTTGAATACCATTCTATCTGTTATGGTTATTTTTTAGTCTTCAAGTATGAAGGAAATTCAAGCTTCCATGTTCTTATATTTCATAAGATTGCCACTGAGATTCAATATCCACCCAACAAGAACTGTAAATTGGAAGATCATCAAGTAGAAATAATAGACTTAGATGAAAATGATACAAACATATCTCCCTCAGATGATTTGCCCACAAAATATGAAGTCAAAGAAAAGTTTGTTACAAAAAACTTTTCTAGCATGTCCAGAGGAAGAGAGAGCAATCCAAGCAGCTGAAAAGTTCAAGCCTAAAAATCCTTCTTTCATGAGTATCTTGCAGCCGCATAATATGGTGAGCCTTTATACATATGCGGAAAACTGATAAGAGCATCAGTGACCAAAGCATACAGAAACACACATCGCTCAAGAGGGACGGTGTGAACATGAGTAATCGGCCACAAAGAATGACATGCTATCCGAAAGAAAAGATAGTGCAACTCAGACAGCTCAGCAGACGAGATCCGAGGATCAGAACCCCACTGGATAGAAGTACCAGTGATGTATGACAAGACGTCAACAAGGGGAGGAGACTCCTCGTAAGGAAAGACGGGATGGTCCACAATGGGCACCCCAAGAGCATCCGACACCACCGAAGGGGTAATGCGGTACTCGACACCACGTAACCACACCTTGACTAAGGTGTCGTTATCGTAGACATGAATAGAGAGGTTCGAATAGAACTCTCTAATCAAAGAAGCAGGAGGAGGATGCTCAAAGTCTAGAAGAGGTAACCAACCCCGACGCTCAAAGTTCCTACGAACCTCAGGATCTAACTCATCTAAGATAACCCTACGCTCAGCCCAAATCTGACGTCTAAGATTAAGGGTCTCATATGTAATCTGGTTAGACTCACTAGGAAATCTCTCGGTGTCAAAAGATGGAGAAGGATCAACAGTCCTATGGGCTCGAGTTTTCCTAGGCATAGTGCTAAGGAAAAGAAACAGACACAGAAAGAAAAGAGCAAAAACCAAAACCAAGAGCAGACTGCAAGTTAGCACAGCATAAAAAATATAGAAAATATCAAATCTATATGATGCATGAGCATGAACAGAAAATGATGCATGTACTAATGCAGTGACATGTTCAATTTTGATTCAAATTAACAAAATCGGCTCGAGCAAGCAAAGTGTATCAAAAATACCCAATTTGAAAAACCCTAGTTTTCAAAACACAACAAATTGATAAATTGATCAACACAACAGTCAATTAACTCAATATAATGATCAAATTAATCAATCTAACAAGCCAATTTTATCAATTTCAACCCAATTGAACAAAATCCCCAATTTATTCAAATATAAGCCCTAGAATTTCAAATTTTCTTCAAAGCACCAAATAAACCAAATTAAACCACATGAGGTGCTTAGGAAAGGTGTCCCCACAAAAACCCATAAAGAATTTGAGAAAGAATCACTCCAAAACAATCCCAAAAATAGAAAATCCCTAAATGCCGAAATTACCCAAATATGCATGAAAAAATGCATGAAAATAGAAAATAAATGCAAAAGGAAGGGTATAAGGGACTTACCAGCTGAGGGAGAGAGAGATTATGCAAATAAAGTGGAGGAAAACGACAAAAATCCCAAGAATAGTGCTGACCGGTTGGTAGGAAACCAAAAAGAGATTTGAAAAGTTTTGAAAAAGTGAAAAGACACTTGAGAAACTTTCTTTTAAAAAACAGCCGGCACGATTTTCGATCGATCGAAAATTACATTCGATCGGTCGAAAACTTATTCGATTGATCCAAAAACAGCTTGGATCGATCGAACCAACCAGAGAGTTTTCTGAACAAAATTAAACATTTTCGATCGGTCGAAAATCAGTTTCGATCGATCGAAATTCTGGAAAAATCAGTGTTTTGAAAAACCAAATATTTTAAACCAAAAACTCCCTCAAAGCAGCAGATTTTTTAAAATCAAATGCATGAGTATGAGATGATATGATTTTCAAAAACACAAGTATTCAACCCAGATTCCTCAACCAAAATTTTCTCTCAATATACCCAAAAAAAACATAAACAAGCAAACATGTTCGGCATCAATTTTCAAAGAATTCTCAAACTTGGTTGGTCAGACCAAAAACACACACAATAACATGTACACAATTTTAGCAAAGATTAACTTGTGTAGTGTGTGCAACTAGCATAAGCTTGAGAAACATGTGAGGTGATATACACATAGAGATCAATCACAATTTCTACAAAATCCACCACATGAATTTGAAAGAGACTATCCCTTAAAGAGTTACATCATATAACTCCCACATCTCCTAGAGTAAAAGCTTGCAATCATGTAAGTTTCTTGATTTGCCTCATTATTCAAATTAATTGATTAGAAACTTAATAATAGCCGGGATAATGTACACACCAATTTTATGAATTATTATAGCCCAATAATGTACACACCAATTTTAATAGAGGCTACACCTTATGTTCTTTTTGTGCATGTGCTACACTTTCTCGAGCACAAAATCTTATGATATGCACTAAGGTGTTCATGATTGGCTAGTAAACAGTGGTGAGATAGTTATTTATGCCTTTCTCATTAAGTTCAAGTCCAACAATCAAAGACATACAACTTCAAAATCAAGATCATGTGATCAACAAATATAGCATCTTCCCACACAACATGCACAACAAGACTTTAGCTAGTAAAGTGCAATAAATAAGTGCATCAAGGCTAAACAAGGTACATAAACATGTTATGCAATAATTGATAGACCAACCTTGTCTTCAAATTCAAGGAAAAATAGCAAAACACAATTTGCAACAAATTTTTTTTTATTTTATTTTTTATTTTTTATTTTTATATAACAAAAAAAACAACCTAGAATGAAATGCATGAATGCAATGCAATGCAAATCCTAGAAACAGAGGTCACAAAAGATATAGCAATAAAGCACAAGGACCATGTCAGACAGACTCAATTAGGTTGAGCCTTTTTGCATCCAAGACTTCTTAGATGCAACTCTTACATTGGAGTTATGATTCATATTCGAATTCTGAGCAACTCCAGGATTGGAAAAAAGGTTTAACGCCTTTACCAATTCACCAATCAGTACCATAGGATCACGTGCTTGAGGCACAGGTACTGTAGTTTTATTTGCTCGCTTCGCAGCTTGCAACTTAAAACAATTTGGACGTATGTGTCCAGGTTTTCCACAAAAATGACAAACCCATGCAGGCTTATCATGCAATTTGCCCTTAGTCGAAGTAGAAGCTCTAGAATGAGAAGCATGAAGATCAATCCTAATTTTTCTAGGTGGAGTAACATTCAAAGGCTTGACAGGTTCACTCACCACGGGTTTGACAATCTCACTCTTAGGAGGTTCAGAAGAAGGAACAAATTTAGTGGAAGAAGGTTCAAGTACAGAAATACTTTCCTCATAACCTAAACCAGATTTATCAGAAGGAGACTTTTGAATACTCAGCATGTGATCAAGTTTGGAGCTTGCAGACCTATTAGTTTGTTCTCTAGCAACAGACAAATCATGTTCCAAACATTTAACTTTCTCAAGCAAGAGCATGTTCTCAGTTTTCACATTATTCAAAAGCTCATTTGCATCAAATAATTTAACAAGTAAAATTTTCTTTTCAAGATCAAGAGATGCGATTTTCTTCAAGCCTAACTCAACATTCATAGCATCCTTTGCAGCAACTTTGCAAAGTTTATTGTAGGCTTCCTGTAGATCTGCATCCTCAGAGAGTTCCCCATCAGAAGGGTTCTCTTCAACAGACAAGCTTTCATTGACTACCGTGGTAGCAGTGAAAGCAATAAAGTTTCCATCCTCATCACTTGCGGATTCATTGTCGGAAACTTCGTCATCACTAAGGGTTACAGCCATAGCTTTACCCTTAGACCTCAAATAAGTAGGACATTCAGATTTTAAATGACCATACCCTTGACAACCATAACATTGTTGTCCCAAAGAATTATTAGAAGATTGACCAACTTTTTCCTTAGGTTTTTCAAAGTTATTAACCTTAGTGGGTTCATTCTTCCTAAAATTTCTAGGTTCAACAGTGTTCTTGCCTCTTGCCCTTCTATTACTATTTCTCAGAAAGTTTCTAAAGTTCTTGGCAAGATAGGCAATCTCTGTAGCAGAGAGATCATCATCAAATCCACCATCCTCAACATCATCAACAGACTTAAGAGCCATTGATTTGGATTTGTTAGTTTTAGGGAGGTCTAACTCATAGGACTGAAGAGATCCTACAAGTTCATCAACAGGGATGGAGTCCACATCCTTACTCTCAGTAATGGCAGTCACTTTGGGTCTAAAATCTTCAGTCAAAGATCTAAGAATCTTCCTAACAATTTTAGGTTGATCATAGATTTCACCCAAATTATAAGCAGAATTAACAATATCATTCAACTTAGCATAGAACTCATTAAAGGATTCATCATCATTCATTCTAATGCTTTCAAATTTAGAAGTTAATTGCTGCAGTTTATTTATCTTAACTGCCTTTGTGCCTTCATGCACAGTCTGGAAGATATTCCAAGCAGTATGAGCAACCTCAACATTAGAGATTCTCTTAAATTCCTCCATGGAAACAGCATTAAAAATAGCATTCATTGCTTTGCTATTAAAAGCGGCTGCCTCCTTCTGAGAAGTTTGCCACTCACTCACAGGAGTAGTGGGCTTCTCCCATCCGTATTCAACGGAATTCTACACCCTCTCATCAATGGATTTTAGGAATGCTTTCATCCTTACTTTCCAATAGGCATAGTTGTTTCCATCAAAGTGAGGAGGAACAACTAGAGAGTGTCCGTGTTCCATGACAACAGGGGTCAAGGATCAGCTCAAAGATCAAAGGATCAAACACAAAAGCTACCCGCTCTGATACCACTTGTCAGTTCGTTTAGACCCCTTAACCCAACAGATTAACCTAGAGAATTAGCCAAGTTATTAACTTAGGTAATTTAATTAAACTAGGTTAACACAAATAAATATAAAAACAATAAAGCAGCGGAAAATAAACAACACAAAGATATGATGACCCAGGAAACCACACCGGTAAAAACCTGGGGAGGATTTGACCTAGCTATCCTCAAGGTAAACTGAATCCACTATGAAAGAATTGAAGTTTACACAATAGACTTAGACCACTAACGTCATATTACTACCTGCCTGTAGGAAACTTACTACCATGACCCCATGATAGCTCCGAGATCCACGGACTCCTTCTTTCCGGAATTCTTCAGCAAATCCACAAGCGCACCTGCTTGTATATCTTTGTGCTCTTTGATTCTGCAACTGTAATGATCTACACAACTCTTGACATAAATCTCAAGTTTGTAAACCCTAAGTGTATGTGAAGGTAAACACCTCTAGATCTCACAATGAGATTCACAAACACAGCAAAACAGAACTCTAAAAACGTGGCTAGGGTTTTCCCTTTTATACTTAGGGCAAACATAAAACCCTATACATTAAAACGGGCTTGGGCTGAGTTGGAAAATTCTGCAGAAAAACGTTCTGTGCGATTTTCGATCGATCGAGTCTAATTTTCGATCGATCGAGTCTCACAGAAAGTTACAAGTAATTCTGCATAAAAACTCGATTCCAACTTTACAATAAACCCCATACTTTGAGCAAGTCTAACACACGACTCAACATTGTTTTGATCATGGTTTGCCAACATACAAAATGAAGTTCTAAATACATTAGATCCTAGTCTTTAGAACCTAACAGGATTCCTCATATTTTAGTTCAAAAATGTCCCCTCACCCCTACGTTTAAGTAAAAGATAAAACTAAGGGACAATCCGGTAACAATGCAACTGTAACTCTCACTAATACATTGCCCAAAATACCCTCATCATACCCACCTACAAGTTTTCAAGTAATGTAGATAAATATGTAAATTAAAATTCCTACACTTTAAGACCCACAAACTCACATACACTGCCAGTTTCTATCTCTCACTCTTCTTCAGATTGAAGGCATTTAATGTAGCTCTACATCCTCCTTTATTTTTCTTTAGATTGAAGATATTTACTGTCAGATGCTTCAACAACTTTCTAGGTTCTATCTTTTCATGGTGGCTTATTATCATGGTTGACTTCGAGATTTCAAATAGGAGGGTTTGTGCCTGAAATGGCTGCTTAAAAAACTAATATTGGAAAACTACTTTTTTTAGTGTTTTTTTTTTTTTTGAATTTACGGTATTTTATTAAGGGAATTAAGCTACTTGGATGAGAATTAAGACTGCTTGGTTTTGCATTTACGTGTGTTGGTCATTGTGCATGATTTGATTCAACAAGACTCTCTCTACTTATGCGTTCAGGTACCTATATATTATTCTTCTCTATTTTGGTCCAATAACGTAATATTTAATGTAATTTTGGATTGCTAACACTTTTTCTGGTTTTTGGGTTCTAGATTTGGTGAACAATTTGGGTACAATTGTGAGGTCTGGGACCAAGGAATTTATGGAGGCATTGCAGGCTGGAGCGAATGTGTGCATGATTGGTCAAACCAAGGTTGGGTTTTAAGGGAATTAAGATGCTTGAAGTGGTAATTTATGCTACTTTCTTTCTACTGTAATTTACGCTAATTCTTTTTAGAGGGTATCATGTAAACAAGTTTTTCCATGAAATTTACGCTATCTTTGTAAATGTAATTTATGCCACTTTTTTTTAGAGGGTATTATTATATATTTGATGTATTGTGTTAATAGTTACCCAATTGAAACGTCACATGAAGTGGTTGTTATCTGTCATCCTTGTAAACAAATTTCTGTTGTATCATAAATTATATTTATCATTTATATAATTCTATGTGAAATTCAATTTACATTTTTTTAATAATTATTAATTTACTACTCTATAAACGTGGGATAGTTTTTAAACAGTACATGTAGTTTTCACGTGATTCGGTTTGATATGACTCGAATTAGGGCAACAGTAACGGGCTGATGAGGGTATTGCGAGAGAGTTTGCGTACATATTCAAGCAACAGTTTGATAGGACTAGACTTGGCGCAAAAGTAGCTGGCGTATCTAGTTACTCTATTTTTTTTTTTTGGGAATGAGTTGGTGCCCGTTGTAGTTATTATTGCTATTGTAGTTATTATGACTATTACTGGTTGCTAACCCATGCGATGCATGGAGCAATTGAACAACACGATGAAGATTAACATTCTATAAGATTAACATTTGTATACTCCATTGCAGTAGCGCGAAATCAATACACTTAATATTTGATTAAAAAAAAAACCGTTAGACCTAATGCGGGAGTGCATGAGGTCGTGCCAAGTGTCGCTTTTTTCTTTTTGGATGAGTCTACACTGCAAGGTTTCATCAATAAATTGTGTAATGAAAATATGATGCATGAGGTACAGTCCAGACGAGGACCAAATTCAGAATAATATAACTGCTGATTTAAGAGCGACAACAATATCCAATTAGTGAAAATACATGACTGAAAAGTAAAACCTCCAATAAAAACAATTGCCTGAAGTCAAGATATAGCTTGAGCCATTGCTCCAAGGAATATCTCCTAGGTGGTTCATCGGCAATATCAAACCCTGTAAACCAATTGTGCTTTCATAAACCTTCAATTTGTATTAATAATTACTATAATCTAATAACACGTGAGCGTCGTATAGAATTATGAAATTTCACTTATTTACATTTTTTGATCTACTTGATATTATATAGAATCACATAATAACATAAAAAATTCTTACAGTTAGAACCATTTCAATAATTCTAATAATAGTAACGATGGCCATGATACTAACCATCATATTAATATATCAAATTACTTTCCACAGATACCGTGTTCTTAAAACTGGCGCTAAAATAACAAAATATACAACTGGCTGAAAGCCACTTCATAAAACTGTCATACAATTCTCCAAATATGCTATAGCAACTACAAAAAGTTCGTCCCCCCCTTGGGTACAATGGCCAATGGCAATCATCAAGAGTCAGATGGTGGAGAAGGTGGAACATGACGTCTATAGTCAGCTAAGTCCGCTCGCAGAGTTGCAACCTTGGCAAGAAGACCATCTAGAAGCTGCCCATAGGCTGCCTGAGTCGTCATAATGGTCTCCATCATAGCACGAAGAGAGGGAGGAGGAGGGCCTGTATATGCTACAGTAGCAGTGTCAACATCTACCTTATCATCATCATGCTCGGCAACAGCAGCTGTGGGATCCCCATGCACGTCCTTATTTGGAACATCTCTAGTAGTAGACCGTACTCATGGTCTCTTGGATGAACCAACACTGGGGTCGACAAACTTCTTTTGGGCACTTCGTTGTTTTAGAAATTTGGCTCTTATGGGGGCTTGGAAGTGAACCAACTCTTGGGAAGGAAAGTTCTTTAATCCTAAATATTGAGGACCCTATGGATGAGAACTGGAAAAAATAAACCATGCCTCTTATACTTGCTCCTATGCACCTTCATAATGGTTTGAATGAAAAGGGAAGGAAAACAAATGGAACTATTGGTGACGAGGGCGTAAAGAAAGAAACACTTGTCTACAGGGATTGTATGGATATGAGAGATAGGGAAATGTTGTGACAGCTATCCTACAAAAGATATAATTAAGCTCAGTCAACTCACTTGAGATAATACTTCGGTCAGAACCTCGAGTGACTGATCGTCCACAAAGGACATCCATAACATCAACAATACAAGGAAACCTACAGTATGGATAAGTAGGTGTACAAATTATAGGTATATCAAGAGCTTTAGATATGCCCTCCCTAGTTATTGTAAACAGTACACCACATATGCATGATGCCACTTTGTGACCACCGAGATCCTTATGCACCGAGAGATTCGAATAGAATTCTCTAATCAAGTTAACTAGAGGGGGTTGTATATTTGTACACAAGGACAGCCAATGCCTAGATTGTAGATTCTCATGGACAGAAGGATGCAGTTCATGTAGATTGATTTGCCTTTCTCCCTAAATATGCCTACGCTTAATCAAGGTTTCAAAGGTTTGCTCATATTTGGGCGTGAGGAACCTTAATTGATCAAACACCACTTTAGGTTTGGATGTAGCTTTGGATTTTCCCCTCTTAGCCCTCTTCGGAGCCATAACTAACTAATGGTCAGCAGTGGAAACACAATTAGCTCACAAAAAAACAGAACCAAAAACCGCAGTACAAAGAGATAAACACAACATTCATACTACCTAACCCATTGATATTTTCATAGCCAAATAGATCATTTCATCACAATCTACATAGACAATGAAGTTTGAAGCAGAGGACAAAAATTGGAGAATAATGCACTACCATGTGTAGAAAATCATCCATACAATGTACTGTCTAGAGCAGTTTACAACAATACAATGAAAAAACAATATTCTTATTCACAGGTTGTTTAGTTGGTGAAATAATTGTAATGCATTGTTAACATACTGAATTTTGTCAAAATGATCAATAATGTCTGGCATCGATAGCAAGCATTCTAACAGCAATAATATTATACAAGAAACATACAAGTGGATGTAGGACCTGACACATTTTCGAAATTCCTAGCTACATGGAGTAAGTTTCACCAACTTGTACAAAAAACATTAAATTGCACAATGTACAGTTCAGACATACAAACAGCATAAGGACTACCACACATATGGAGCCACTGGCAAGTTCATTTTGTGGAAGAAGACTAGTCGAAGACAACCTATGTGATAAGCAAGTAACCTTACTAACAACAAAGCATTTGACTAGCCAAACACCCAATTTCATCACAATCTACATAGACAATGAAGTTTGAAGTATCAATAAAAAATTGGAAATAACGCACCACCAATGTGTAATTTTAAAGACAATAACGGTTCAAAGAGTCTTACTATGTAAAATCTTCGAATAATTTGCGTAGGAAATTGTCGATTCTAGTCGGATGCAGCAAGAGCAATCGAGGATGTAATTTCAGACTGCTGCAAATTCTGCAGACCTGGGGAAGAGTTTATAATGGTGGATAATCACATATCTCGATTTCTTATTAATTGAGTTATAGAGATACTCGATAATACGCAAATCGAGTAATGTGTAGTGTGGTCCCAGATCCAGCCCAGATATTTGGACTAATTTAGATGCAGTCCAAGAGGAATCTAAGTGTCCAAAAGGGTCCTCCACATAACTCGATTATTAGTGAATCAAGGCAGTGATGTAATCATGATAGGAATAGGGAATGGGGCAGTTTGGCATCATTATGGTTTCATTTAGGGAAGAACCCCATTTTTTCTCAGAGATGGCATTAACAATGTAGAAACTGTGGTAAATAATTTTGGAAGTATCAAATTTATCAGCAATGGTGTTAATAGTGATGGATTTCTCATGACATAGGATATCAGAATAATATTGTAAATTCTTTTTTCCATGTTCAAGGATCTAATGGAATTCCGGAGGGAAATAGCTTTTAGCAAGCTGAAGGGGATCAACAATAAGAGACCTATTGGGTTCAATAGAAAATAGGTTTTGGAAATATTGTTTCCTAACATACTGGGAAGTGTTTCTGCGAAAAGTAGTCTTAACTGGTTGGTAAACAGGAGTTAGGGAATAAGGATCATAAGAGGAGGTCAGGACAGAGGAGTAATTGGGTTTAGGTATGGTACCTAAAGTAGTAAAACGGTTAGCAGTTTGCAAGGAAGAGGTAGGTTCACGTTTAACAGTTTGGTTTTCGTTGGCAGGGCCTTTGTCTTTCGACCGCGTATTTGCCATTGGTGAATTCTGCAGAAATTTATGAGTGAGGAAATCAGGGATAGTGTTTTGAGAACCTTTAATATAGTCAATATCAAAATCGAAAACACTTAAAATAGCTTGCCATCTAGCAAAAAAATGTTTAGAAGCAATATTTTCAACATCTTTTTCAATAACATATTTAGCACTTTTACAGTCAATACGAAGTAAAAACTTTTGGTTTAGCAAGTCACTTTGAAACTTTGAAATGCATAGTACTATAGATAAAATTTCTTTTTTAATAGTACTATAATTTAGCTGTGCAGCATTCCAGATTCCGGAATAGAAGCGAACAATTTGTTCATATGAATCCGGTGAAACTCTTTGTTTCAGAATACCTCCATAACCTATGTTAGAGGCGTCAGTTTCAACAATTTTAAAAGCATTGACAGTAGGAATACCAAGACAGGGTAAAGTCTTGACATAAGTTTTATTTTGTTTAACAAGAGTAGTATGGACATCAGACCAAGGTGGAGGATTACTTTGTAGCCGACAAAAAGAGGCTTACATTGCTTCCTCAAATCTTTATAAAAATCAGCAACATAGTTCAGAGAGCCAAGAAATCTTTGGAGCTGAGTTTTATCAGTGATGATGTCAGGAAATTTATCAGGAAATTGGATAGCTCTGTCAATAGGACAAATTTGTCCTTCAGCAATATCAAAACCAAGAAAATGAACTTTTGCATGGAACAGTTTGATTTTCTTGGCAGAGACAACAAGACCATTTCTTTTGATAGTTTCTAGAAATGAGTTCAAATGTTTCCAGTGTTCATCAATCGAATTAGAGTAAACAAGGAAATCATCAATATAAACAATGGTGAAATGGCTGAATGAAATGAAAATGTCATTCATAATATTCTGGAATTCACTGGGGGCATTCTTGAAACCAAAGGGCAAAATATTCCACTCATAATGACCAAAAGGAGTTGTGAAAGCAGTTTTGTATCTATCATCCTCACATATCTGGATTTGCCAAAACCCAGATTTCATATCAAACTTGGAGAATACCACCGCATCACTCAACCTCTGAACTAAGTCATTTTTGTTTGGAATAGGATACCTAATCCATTCTAAAACTTTGTTTAAAGGTTTGTAGTTGATCACAAGGCGAGGGGTTCCTCTCTCAATTTTAGCATTTTTTTGAACATAGAAAGCAGCACATGACCAAGGGGACTTGCTCTTCCTAATCAGTTTTTTATCAAGTAAATCCTCGATTTCTTTCTTACAAAACTCTACCATTTTAGCATTCATTTGTATGGGTAGAGCTTTAGTAGGAATGTTTTTCTCATTAAAATCTTTAATATAGGGTAGGTTAATAATGTGGTTCTTCCTGTGCCAAAAAGCATTAGGAAAATCAGAGCAAACACTATCAGTTAATATTTTCTGAAAATTATTAATTTTTGATTGCAATAATTTATCAGAATGATGTTCAGTAATTTTCCTATATCTAACTTCTTGTTTAAGGAAGTTAAAATGATTAGTTTTTGCATGAATTAATTTCAAAGTATGGTAAATTTCAATTTCAGATTTCGAGGCAAATTTGAATTTTACTTTCTGTCCAAAAGGATCAGAAGTGATACCATCATGTTCAATAAGAAAGGGGTACAAAGCATTAATAAATGGTAGAACAAGGATGACTTTATCATGCATGTTTTTAACAAGCACAGAAGGAATCTTGAAACAAACATTATCATGGCAAACATGAGCATTGTTCAATTCAAATTTGATTCTCATTTGAGAACCATTTGCAGAAGCAAGTTTTTCAGTAGATTTTTCAAAATATTTAGAAGGAATCAATCCTTCTTGGATACAATTTAAATCAGCACCTGAATCAATCATGGCAACAACATCAAAATGATAATCACGGGAAACAACAATTTTTACTTTAGTAAACCATTTTGGAGGAAATATTTTGTTAACAAGAGTGATATGAAAGTCAACAATATTAGCAATACTTTGGTTTTGGTTAACATTATCATTTTTACATTTATTTTTTAATTCATTTATTTCACGGTTAACAATAGCAATTTCTTGTTGGAGATCATTAACAGTTAATGTTTCAGATTTCTTTTTATCAGATTTTTCATCAGTCTTGGTGAGAACATTAATAGTTTCAAAACAGCAAAAATTAAGGGAGTCTTTAAAAACATTTTTTTTGTCAACAGAAGAAGGTGATTCAGAATCTGTGTTCTCTTCAAAAACAGTTTCTTTACCATTCTTTGAAATAACAGCAGCAACATTAGAAGTAGAAGTAGTGCATTCAGTTTTAATTTTTAAATCAGAAAGCATTTTTTCAACAATGTCAAGGGTTTTTGATTGAGAAGTTTTAAAAGCAATTTTTTCTCTTTGACTGGGTAAATCAATCAAAGGTTTCTTAACTTTTGTAAAAACAGTTTGTTCAACAATTTTTTCTTCAATGCGGTCAAGCTGTTGACCAATAATATGCAAAGATTCATTTGTAAAATTGTTTTGTTCAATAATTCCAGAAATAGGAGTTTCAGCATTAGCAATTTTGAAAGGAGAAGCTTTTACTTCCTGCTTTTGACAAGTTACAAGAACTGTCTCAAGAGGCGGATGGCTTAACCTAACAATAGTTTTGTTTTCTTTAACAAAATTTGATTTCTTGATTACGTTCAAATAATTTTGTTGAATAGGATCTTTTGAAACATAATGATTTTCAAGATAATCAAAAAACAGAATGTGTCTTTTTAAAACATTCATTTTTTCTTTCCATTTCCTCTTAACACGATCTTTTTCAGATTGGGAAAAAGTACTCTGGTAATATTTCTGTTTATCTTTGTTTTTATCAGAAATAAAATCATTGTATTAATGATGTCAGGGGGACAATCAGTCATGGAGCTAACAGAGGAGTTGGATCTCCACATCTTATCCATACTATCCTAGATTTAACACTCAGTTATCATGTTTTTCTCACAAGTCGAGATATGTGCATTGTGCCTTCACACCTAACCCACATATTTGGACTGATCCAGATGTAGTCCAAGAGGAATCCAAGTGTCCAGAAGGGTCCTCTAGATAACTCGATTATTACTAAATTGAGTTATGTGCAGTGTTAACTCAAAGGAATCCAATTTATGTCCAGTTTAACTTGCACATAACTCGATTATATCAGAATCGAGTTATTTGTATCTTAACTCGATAATGCACAAGTCGAGTTATCTGTACTGTGCTTCCACACCTAGCCCAGATATTTGGACTGATCCAGATGCAGTCCAAGAGGAATCCAAGTGGCCAGAAAGGTCTTCCACATAACTTGATTATTCCTGAATTGATTTATATGCAGTGTAACACAAACAATCCAACTGCCCAGATATATATATATATATATATTTTTTTTTTTTGGCTTTGCTATTACCTATTGGTAATTTTTGTTGTTGGGCTAATATTTTGGGCTTGTATATTTTTTTTTATAGATTTTAGATCTATAAATTTCTTTATGGACTTTAAAAGGAGGAAAATAATAGATTTGCACATTTTTTTACAAATTTTTGTTGTGATTAGTGGTTATTAGGAAGTAAAAAAATGATGTAAGTGGTGGACTTAGATGCAAACTAGTAAGAATTTGCTACCTCAATAACTGTAGCATTTCTCTTATAATGATCAATAAGGGGCACAAAATGTAACTTTAATGAGCACAGTTGCTAAAATTAGTACCTAAATATATAGTTATATAATTATATTATTTAAAAAAAAAAATTAGGGGGGGCAATGTCCATGAATGGCTCCGTCCACGCACTTAGGGACAAATATTATTGATTTAGTAAGGATCAAGATTGTTGGACCAAATAAACAAATCCTATTGATAGAAGTCCCTGATAGGCCAGGGCTGTAGATATAACAAACATCAACCTTGATTCAATCCAATCCAAAAACAAAAAGGGATAAAAAGGTCTGAATAGAGTAGTTGCAAAATAATAAGCTCCCAAGATGATACATAATACATTATTTACAATGCAAAGTTATTATAAACTTGATCGAGGCATCTAAAAATGTAGACTTTTAACACAACATCGTCCCTCATAATCAGCTCAAATACACAAACATCTCCTACTTGCAAAGTATTTTCCTTCGCAAATGCAGACTAACTACCAGATACGACACATGATGAAGTCCGATGCATTCCTTCATAAATGTATAACTTCACAGGCCATAATCGGTCCATAACCTAGAGCTTCACAGTGAGTATACTTCCTTTGGTGTAGTCTTTGGTAAAGCCTTTTCTCGGTAAGTAGTTGATAATGCCATGGGGTAAAGTCTGTACAAAAAATAATAAGAGATATTTCAAAAATAGTTGAACCCATTTGAATGAAAAACAGTTTTGAGGCAATACTATTATTTGTTATGCTGATGGTTGAAGGGCAGTTATATGGATGCCAGTAACGGGCAATCATGTTGTTCATAATGACTTTACATTCTTATGTGATTTCCTTCTACCACCTAAGATGATACTGTTAAATATAAATGAAACTTCAATTCCCCTAAAAACACAAAGAAGCAAATCATTACTAAGTTATTTCCTCCAATCCCATGAGCTGATCATGAAATGACATGAAAATATGAAGTCATGCACATGAAATTAATAGTAAACAAGCTTACAAAATCAACCAGTTCCTTACAAAAGTGTAAGATTCAAACATTTAGATTCTCGCCTAGTAAAAGATACCCCTACATTCATTTTTGATTTCTCTAACATTGACCCTTTAGATTTGGTGAGTTCAGGTCTGAAATGTGTATCCCTTGGTTGTAAATGAGAACTTCTTGGATTGGTTTTTGCCCTTTTATGAGGTAGAGGGCATGGTAATGGTGGTTTCTCCCTTGTTTTTCGACTTGGCATAAAGCCATCCATGATTTCAAGAGAGTTATCATCACTCTCATTGTCTTCCATCCTACAAACTTGGAGTTGGTCATCTAAAGGATAGTCTATTTCTGTTGTAGTGACTTCAAATATGTGTACATAAAAGTGTGAATTTCCTTCATATCTAAAAACTAGCAAGTGCCCCAGGGTTAGAGCATGACAACTTGCAAATTCGCACCAAACATTTTCAAACCAAGCCTCCCCATCACATTTTGTCAACTTGACTTTCCATTTTGTACCATTTGGAATCGTAAGAAAAGCCGTATCTGACAAATCAAATCCATATTTGCTTATAAACTTTTTGGAATCCACTGTAAAAAGAATCTCCATAACATAAATGCAGGCTTTGTATATAAACACATGCAATCAATCAAGCTCTATTCTCGTTGTGCAGTCAGTACCATTACAGGAAAAATGGATATAGTCTTTCTTTTATAATAATACTCTAAGATGCAGTTCAAGGAAGATACTTGTGGGATAAAAAAAAAAAAAAAGCAGACAAAAACCATATAGACAATGCCAGAAAGATGTAATTAAGAAAATAAAATAAAAACTGATGGTATATTTTGTTCTACTGTATCAAAAACTCGTAAAATCCATGGCTACAGCCATAACCTACGCGCATTACAAAAGGGCAGATTTACATGACTACATGCCACATAGAATTAAGTCCTCCTATTTGCTTGCACTGTTTTCTTCTTCTATTCTTGTTGTTCCAATATATTTCTTAGTTACAACCCCCCACCCCCACAAAAAAAGAAAAGAAAATGGACTGATACAAAGCAGTAACCTACGCATTACAAAATGAAAGTTTTTATGACTACATGTAACATGGAACCAAGTTCACAAATTTTCTTGAACTTGGTCATCAACAAATGTAAATATTTTCATGAATCACAAATAAATAAGACCAAATGGATGACATTAATTAGCATATGATTTTCAGAGAGAAAAAGATCATGAAATTAAGTATACTTACAAGCTTTCCTTCTTGAAGAGTTTGAGGCATAATAATCTTGAAAAAGTGCGGGGCCTTTGTGGTAAGATCAGTAGAACCATCCTCATTGTCTCTCTGCCATTGAAAAGTCATTGTTCTAGTTTGAAAAGTTGAGCTATTTTTCGCTGAGAAGTGAACTGTTGATGCTTCTTAGGTTGAGTACTAAATAGAGTGTCCAAAATGGTCCTTGGTCTTCCACATAACCCGATTATTACTGAATCGAGTTATGTACAGTGTAACTCAAAGGAATCCATGTTGTGTGCAGTGTAACTGAAATGAATCCATGTTGTGTCCTTGGGCTTCCACATAACTCGATACTACAAAAATTGAGTTTGTGTAGTGTTACTCAATAATCAACAAGTTGAGTTATGTGCACTGTGGTTCCACACCCAGCCCAGATATTTAGATTGATCTAGATGCAGTCCAAGAGGAACCCAAGTGTCTAGAATGGCCTTCCACAAAACCCGATTATTTTTTAATCGAGTTATGTGCAGTGTAACTCACAGGAATCCAATTTGTGTCTAGCAGGGCTTGCACATAACTCGATACTATAAAAATCGAGTCGATTATACACAAGTCGAGTTATGTGCACTCTGTTTCCAGACCTAGCCCAAAAGACTGATCCAGATGCAGTCCAAGAGGAATCCAAGTGTCTAGAAGGGTCTTCCACATAACCTGATTATTATCAAATCGAGTTATGTGCAATGTAAAGTCCAATTTATGGCCATCTCGTCTTGCATATAACTCGATAAATTAAAGATCGAGTTATTTGGGAATACATTTCCTGCATAGAGTAAGAACTCATGCAGCACTGTTCACACCCATTTGTGCTTGGCCTATATATGTGTGTGTGTGTGTGTGTGTGTGTGTGTGTGTGTGTGTGTGTGTGTGTGTGTATCTACATGTGTGTGTGTGTGTGTGTGTGTGTGTGTGTGTGTGTGTGTATCTACATGTGTGTGTGTATGTGTGTGTGTGTGTGTGTGTGTGTGTGTGTGTGTGTATACATATACATTTGATCATATATGGGTAGGTAGGTTTGTTTATATATAGATATATCTATACATACATATATATATATATATATATGTGTGTATATATATATATATATACACATAGTGTCAGAATCATAGTAAGAAGGTAATCACATTTATACTAAAGTGCCAATCCAATTGTAATCACAGTTTTTCCAAAAGTCAAGATACACCTGTCAAGGGAGATGTGCCACAACAATGAAGAAGAGGACCACAACTGTAACACGCTTGGTGAGGATGCAATCATGAGGAGGAAAAGGCCAACACAGCAAATGAACTTGTTCACTCTCAAGGTTTCATTTTCGGAACCCACACATTGAAGCTGTTCAAAACTGAAAAAGGTAGACACGTGCATGGGCTCTGATATGTGGTTGCGGGTAGTCAATCATAACTCGATATCTATGTGGTCGAGTTACTTAAAAACTCAACTTCTAAGTGGCCGAGTTACATGTACAAAAATCTATTGATGTGATGGCGACTCAGAAACTCGGCAATTTAAGAATCGAGTTACTCAATAACTCGACTTCTCAGAAATTGAGTTTCTCTTCCCATTTTGTCTATAAAAACCTAGGCCTACTTCGCTAGTAAGATGCATCACCATTCTAGTGCAAGGGCTTTCCACCATTGCGTGTTTGTAGAGCGGGATGGGACATACCCATGTTGTGTTAAACAGTCGTGTTCTAGGCATATACGACAGTTGGCTAGATGCGAGCAGACAAGTTCATAAGTTCCAAAACGCCAATCACAAATCATATAAAGATCGAAGGGAAGTAAAAGCCGCATATATGGAGTACTTGCATCGTAATGGTATGGACGTATAGGGTGGTGCATCCGCATCGTGGGCAAGTCTGAACATGTCCACCTTAAGTCCATCGAGCACATCTCAAAGCGAAGGAACCAACTATCCAAGTAGAGACATTAGGAACACCTTGTTGAGGTATCAGTTGGAAGTTGCCATTGAGGAGCGTGATCACGCAAGGAGGATTGCAACCTTGAGTGCGAACATGTTGAATGAGGTGGTGGCCCATGTTGTGGGGGATAATGAAGTTGACGAACCGATGAGACAACATAGGGTAAATGAATGCAAAGTATGACTTCCTATTGTGGTATTCAATAAGATGTGTATATATGCCAAGTAACTAGTTTCAAATCCCTGTGGTTTAACTAGAAATGTCATCGTTTTCCAACTGTTTGACTAGCTATGTGGCTATCTTGAGATACTTGATAACAAACCTGCTAATTGTTTCATTTATTACATTTTCTAGTTAACCTTAACATATTTGTTTTCGCACTACTTTGGTCTCAATTGAAACACTTGCAAATTTAGATGGTGGAGGTTTTCTTTTATGCAAAAAGTCATAGTAGAAAAAGATATAATGGATGTTTGCACAGTATGAGGCCCTGGAAGCTTTGGGGTAGTTCAAAGGTCATAAAAGATCAGCCCATGCTCAGGGGTGAGCAACCCAGTCACCCAGTGCTGATGCAACCAAACTTGCGGCTTGGACTATAACATTTCTCTTGATTAAGCCATCCAAAATATTATAATTTTTTGATATAATTATAATCATCGAACATTGAGATGCGTAAATAGAAAAATAATCAGCCTGACCTTGTACACAACAAATGAATTATCGTAACGATAAATTTCCAGTACAACTTAAGTGAGGTCATAATTAGGAAGACTGCTATGGAATAACCGAGTTCATAATTTGTCCAATTCTGACAATTACAATTACAATTATGTTGGTTTAAACTATTGTATTCCTGTTTCTCTATGCGCAACAAAAGCTTTTTACAAATTTACCAGCTGTGTACAGCCAAATTTGTACAAATAAAAGCATATACAAGAAGAAACCAAGAAGAGGCTTCTCAAATTTGTTTCACCACATCTTGCTCCTGCGAATTTCAAAATGATCTGCCACGGTCCTACTATGCGTGGCTGCATTGGTTTTGGTCTTCCTGAGTTGTTGTTGTACAAAGATTGGTCTTCCTGAGTTCCTGAGTTCATACGGGTGGCTGCACTGGTTTTGGTCTTCCTGCCATAGTCTTGCTACGGGTGGCTTGTGCTGTTAGTATCACATCCATAGGATTAGGATCTGTTCCTTCATGAACCACCCTGTTTCTATAAGTCCAGATTGACCACAGATATGTAAAATCAAGGATTGTGCTGGTAGTTTCTTTTGCAAAATAATCAAGGCACTTGCTAGAGAAGAAACGAGAGGCAACACAGGAGGGAAAACTAACATGAAGAACTTCAAAATTAAAAAGCTGCAATTTTACCCTTTTCTACTTTCATATTTTCAAGATCTACTTTACTAAATTGGATTTCAAAGTTGATGTATCAATGATCATGCAATCTTGACTGATACCATATGGTTAGAGGAGGTGTCAAAACTTTGTCATACCCTTTACTTTCTGAAATCGATACCACACATTCTATCTTCCGTCTATTGTGATAGTCTACAGTCTATTAGCTCGAACAAACCATCCCTCAACTTCTTCGGCTTAATGTTCGTCTTTGCCTGGGCATATACAATGTTATTCTATATCAGATAGATGATCCAATGAACAATCATGCATAAGGAGAAATGGACGTGTTATGCAATTTTAAGTAGGATTCAATATGAATACATTGTTGTTTTACTTAAAATAAATAAATTTATTGACTTGTTTACTCTCTCTCTCTCTCTCTCTCTCACAGTTTATTATTATTATTATTATTATTATTATTATGGTTTTGGTATGATGATATTCCCTAACAAGCTGGCTCTTTCAGAGCTATGTAAATCAATAAGGACTGGCTGATGCTAGGTAAAGGCAAAATGCAGTTATTATATTTCCCATTGAGCTCCAAACATCGCAAGGAATTTTAGCAATAAACCATTACTTTCTGTTAGGTTCTAAGAGCTTAGAACAATTGGCAAATCGTGAGCATACAAGAACATGTAAGCTGCAGAAAGAAGATTTCAGAATCTACCTGGTTCGATCGATCGAAAAACAGGCTCGATCGATCAAGAATCGTATCTGCAGAATTTTAAGTTGGCCCAAACAGCAGTTCTAGCCCATTAAGAATTAGGGTTTCAGATCTACTTCTCCCTCTATATAAAGGAAACCCTAAGCACGTTTTTTATAAGGCTTTTTAGAGAGAGAAGAGTGTGCCTCTTTTGTATTTAGGGTTTTGTTCCTAAAACCTCTCTTATAACTTCTACCGGTGTTGTTCCTTGAAGAATCTCAAGATCCGGTATTGCTGAAGTTGCTGCCTTCTCTAGTCATCAAAGGAGCTGATGATCTAAACCTTCAAGGGTGGTCTTGGAGTCACAAACAGGAGAGTTTGTGTTGCTAAACCTTTGAGTGGAGTCTCAAAGTCACAAACGGTGGTGTTTGTGTTTTGCAAAGGTCAAGGAAAGAAGGAGTCCGTGGTCTCGGAGCTGTCACGTGGTCGTGGTAGTAAGTTTTCTACATTGGGTAGCAATAGGATGTTAGTGGTCTAAGTCACTATTGTGTAAACTTCAATTCTTTCTAGTGGATTTGCTATTTTACCTTGAGGATAGCTAGGTTAAATCCTCCCCAGGTTTTTTACCGGTTTAGTTTTCCTGGGTCATCATATCTTTGTGTTCTTTATTTTTCCGCTGCTTTACTTGATATGATTGTTATTGTTTTAACCTAGATCTGAATAATAAACGTAAGTATTCACTTGGTTAATTAATTAGGTTAAACAATCTAGTTTACAGGGGTCTAAACAAACTGACACTTTCACATCACCTAAACCTGTTTTGGTATCACTTTACTTGAAGCTTACCTAACCTTTGAGAATGTTCAAGACCTTGCCACAGAATGTGGTGACATTGGCATCGGCTACTTAAAGTCCTAAGGAATCTATAGCCTCCATGAACCTCGCAAACCCACCTCACTTCTGCTCACATATGATCTTAATAAAGAAGTCTCTTTGGCCTATTTGGCTCACTTCCACTTGCACCTAAGAAAAAGTTTACGCCAAATAATAGTCAGACCAAACACATTTTGTCACATTACTATGGATCACTATTTTAACAAACATTGTCATCAAATAATAGTTCAAATTTGGTATCAATGAATATTGTGTGTTTCTAGGTGATTGTGTAGTTAAAAATTAAGGGGATTTCCTGCATATAAGCATTGAGCCTGACAAGAGCTATATGTCAGGCCCACCAATGAAAGATAAATATAAGAGAATATCTTACCGTGGAGATCTTCGTCAAGGCTACCACCAGGAAGGAAATCATAAATTAACAATTTTGATGTAGAAGAGTTGCAATAACCTTGCAAATTCACTAGGTACCGGTGTTTTATGCTTCCAAGAATTTCTAGCTCTCTCTCAAAAAAATGATCAAAGCCCTCATTCATCTTTACAATTCTCTTCAACGCAAATATATTGCCATCATCTATTGCAAGCTTGTCCACTATTCCAAAGCCCCCTAAACCTATAATGTGTTCCTCATTTAAACTTTCCAATTTCTTTATGATGTCTTTTGAAGAGTATGGCAAGTCTCCATGAAACATTACAATTGATGCACCCGACATGATAAGACTCTGTAAATAAAGATCTTGAATTCTAGGAACTCCTACACGTGGATGCGGATGAAGAATAGCTTAAACAGATTTTTAATGGAACAGATATTAGCTAAGAAAAGAGTACCTCCACTGACATCCTTTGCTAGACTTTGACCATCATTTTTACCGAACTTTTTGTACAGAAAGCAGCCCCAAAAACACGTAAGTGCAACCAGAAGTAGGGCACCAACTGTTGCTGAGGCACTTATAAGTAGCTGCCCGGAGTATTTCTTTTTTACTCCCAGGCCTTGGGCTTCAAAAAGTCAAATTCAAGAGAGTATAAGTCGTCATAATTTTTGAAGGCATTGAATACAATAATGTCAAATATAAATCTTTTAAAATAAAAATCATTGAGTTCCATCAAGAGTACCAACTCTGCCATAACTCAATTTTTTTAATGAATTCCGCCAATTAGCAAGACAACCATAATAGTAGTAAAGTTTTCAGTCTAATAAATGGAATTTGAATGCTCTATAATCCCAAAACTGCATCCATAACACAAGCCAATCAAGTTCCTATGCATGCTACTTTACCTGAGGTTGGAGATCGGGAATTTGTTCTAGGTCCTCTGGCATCTTCCTTGCACGTCACATTGATTTGCTTCTGACACAAACCACGGTTGCCAACAAAAATATGAGATAACGTTTTCAAAAATTAACTGTAGCTACTCACAAAGTCTAGCCTTCTAGGTCAATTAATGTTTTTGTTCAGCTTATTGTAACGTTCAGTGACAAAGGCAAGTTATGGATCATAAAGAAATTTTTGTCAAGAGTAGAGTAGCAAAAGGAATCTGTTGCATTCCCTTTCATCAATAATAATTTGTAATATTTCATTCATAGACTTGTTTATTAACAGCAATGAAAATTTTATTAAAAGAAAATATACTTCGAATAGATAGAGAAGACTCTGTAGAAGTTATCCTTAATTATTAGCCACTAAGCAGCTTGATGATCAAAAAACACATAACAGAACATATTATTATGAACATAACAGATGAGGATAAGCTGTACTTATGAACTTCCTGTAAAGTTGAAAAGCACACCATCAGAGGGTATTGGTCCCATAAGAAAATTGGTTGAGACATTGCTTCAAAATGTCCAAAAAGACCACAATAATAATTAGGAGTTTCAATGTAACATATTCAAGCAACATGTCAATAAAACACCATTTTAAAGCACCAATATGACCAAAGGATCTACTAACAAATTAACAAGCTTATTCAACTTCCCAAGTGATGCAGGGATATATCCACTCAATGGGCTGCTTGAAATGTCTCTGTAATATCAAAAAACACTATATTAGCTCACATTTGTAGAACACAAAATTACTTGGATGTAATAATTTGGAAAAAAATAAATAAATAACTACACTTGTGTCTATGCTTAGTGTCAAATATATTGTTCACAACTAGTCCCAAGCCCGGTAAAAGGACAACGTAAAATTTAGTCACTTTATTAGAAATGGTTCCATTACAGATACATGTTGAGATGTATATGGCCAACCCTAACTAGTTTGTTGTTGCTGTCTAATAGTTTTGATAAAAATGATGAAATTTATTAAGAATACAGTGTCACTATAACTCAGGTTCGTTCATTCAAAATTAATATTTGATAGGCATAATTTATGTTCCTTTTTTTTTGGAAAGTAAATCCTCATTAATAAAATAAAAGGGGGTGAAATTGCGAGGGTTTTATACTCGTAACCCATCATCCATAAAAGTGAAAGGCGTGTTTCCATCCCAACCCTCCAAGCTATGTTCAAACTGTCAGACAATATTTTGACATATCCGATGTCAGAAAAGCCTTAAGAAAAGCAAAAATGCAACCTGTGGAGTTAAGAAGTTTCGAACCTGCAAGAACTTACAATAAAACGACATAATGGTAATCAAAGTTATATGAGGTAAGAGTGAAATACACAACAGACAAGTGTATAGCTTATCATAAGTGATTGCACGGTTATATTACATTTTAACAATTCCTTGTTACTGTATTCAGTTACACATGCATAAGGCCATATACCCAAACTCCATCCATCCATAATTGGACCATACTAGCATTGAAAAAGGATTGGTGATTAAAATGAAGTCTACCAGGCTAAACCATCTCTTCTGATAGACATATTTCAAAATCCCAACTACTTGAGGTTGATACATGAGTCCTTTTAGCCATTCAGCTAAAGCCATGTGTTTCCTCACTTTATCTACACATGCTCTGTTTGGTCACCACGGGAAACTGGGATATCATTGACCAACCTTGTCAAGGTTATGGGTAAACTTGGTGTGCTTATTTGCAGATGTGACAATTGTCTAAAGTGTAAAAACTGTTCTGGGGGAATGTAAATATCTAACATAATATCACAAAAAGTGTCACTAGCAGAAAAAGGACCAACTATAAAATTTAAATAATGAGTGTTCTAACTTAAAGATTATGATATTTAAGTGATTGCCAATACCGAAGGCAAATGTCATTACTTAAATCACATTTACCTGAAGTTTTTTCGGATGGATGGTAAGTGACCAACCTAACCTTGTATTATTTTTTAAATTGAAATGACTATTAAACAACAAATCAAAGAATGTTCTATCCCAGTATACTTTTCCTAGGACTGTTGATGTGACATAAATTAACCTAAAAAGTTTTGGAATGTATGACAGCAAAACAAGTACCTCTTCAACTTGTGGCCTAGTTGAAGCTTCAGACCCTTCCATGATGTGGCCTTCCCCATTTTGTTGCAATTCTGTAACTGAGCTCTTACTGGCATCTGATCGTGCAGCATCCTCCTCATGAGATAATGACAAGTGTTGAGATTCAAAGATAGCCTTCAGAATATCTTCAGTACCATCCAGATTTTCACTAACAGAATCCCTATTAATCAATTTAAGTCCCTCTTCCCTTAGGCTTGGTGAAGCTGAAAGGACTTTAGTTAGTTTAAATTTAATCTTTCTTCGCTGAGGTTGCAAATCATGCAAGCCTAAGCTAAAACTTACACTTGGCATGCCATTCTTCAAAATCTGCTCTTCAGTTGATTTTGAACTATATACATGTTTGTCTTCATTGATACATCTCCCCAAGGAGTCTTCATTTTGACACTATGAAATACGTGATTTGTAGTCTGCTGCACCAAAGTACCTTCCATTTCTTCCACCAAAACAGCACAAGGAAGCTCAAATGTAGAATCTCTTAAAGTTGCATCTGAATCTTCAAAAGGACCAGATCCCCTAACCATTGCAAAATTAGCACCTGTTAATTGCTTGAGATCACCACAGAGATCACTATCAAGTTTACTTTCTTCAAACACCAATTTGGTAGATTCTCCACCATTACCTCCATGACAGCCTTCTCAATTGAAACATCCGTCCTTGTATCAGCACTATCATGCAACAGATTATACCCCACTTGTTTTGGAAGTTCAAGCAAATCTTCACAGGAAAATTGCGATAGAGACAAATGATCTATCAAAGACAATTCCTCCTCTTTGATAATTCTGTCACTTTCTAGCAAAGTGTGTGTAGCTGCATCCTTAGGAACCTGATATGTCTCTTTCATTGCTGACACAACATTTCCATCTGAGCTTCTGTTGGCTTCATCTGTCTTCTCCACTTTAGTTAGTCTTCACTAGTCTTTCCTGATTAAGAAAAGGACATACTGCAATACCTCTTTCTTTATATGCAAATCATTTTCACTTTGTAATTGCTTAATTGTCTCTTCTAAAGTAGCCTATAGCAAAGACAATCAACTTGCACATCACAATATAATATCAAATCAAATTCCACGAAATTACATAACATAATGCGGCATATCTGCCCTCACCTCCCTCCCTTTGGAGCCTCTATTGTTCTTAACTTCTACTGATATGGACTGCATACCAACATTTAATAAAAAATGCTAAGCTGTAAGCCATGAAAATAGTAAAAGCAAAGCAAGAAAACTGGAGGGATTGTGAATACATGGATAATTGCAAAATGAGTAACGACACACCTTTTTACATATTCAATGATCTTTTCATTTCTGCCCATATGCCCTCACTTGTCTAATCTTACCTAGTTTCATCAAACACAACAGCATAATTAAATTAGCATATTCAATCAAATGCATAGTATAAGTAGCTCAAGAAGATGGGAAGTGTAGACGAATTACACACCATCATCGTTCCCACAATTGGGAGCGTGCCTAGGAGGGCGTCGCAATCTCCGCAAACCCTCCATCGACTCAATGTCCTCAGCTGGTATCTACTTAATCTGTACAGCCTCTTCATGGGGGTTGGAGATGAAGTTGCCATGGTGGGCTCCACATGCAGTAGAGGTGGGATGGGCATGCTTGGTGTGGGGATAAATATGCATCCACCATCATGGGCAGATCCATTGAAAACTAGGGGAGACATACGGGGAAGGTTCTCATACTCCGTGATAGCACCACGAGACATAGTTTGGGCTGGAACAGTGTCCTCATGATCGGCGATGTGGGATGGCCCAGCACAAGCATCAGACATGTATTGCGGTATCCTACCATCGTTATCAGATAGTACCCAATCATCCTGAAGCCATGACTCTTCTGCACCTGAGTCATCCCCTTCCTTATATATGGGTTTTGGCTCGGGTGTACGGCCGTGACCAGTTCGACCACCTCCACGGAGTCCACACCTTCGAAACCCACCACTTCACCCGCCGCGACCCGAGGCTTGTGTACCAATGTCGGATGCTTCCGCGAGCACATCTGCCAATTTAAGTCGGCCTAGCTCCTCCACAAGCTTTAGTGTTAGCTTAAGGTCATTGTGCATGTTGGAACCTTCGTCGCACTTCTTTATTGACCTAAGCATTGTCCGAACCTGCAAAACAAGGGTGTCGTAAACTCACATATCCCTTTTTATGTTTGAAAATGTGGATATTTTCATATCACTTATGGATGTGTGTCGAAAATAATGAATGTGAGTGAATGTGAAACAATATTTTTCAAAAACTAAAATCTTACAATATTTTTCAAAAAATAAAAACTTACAGCTGCAGCCTTTTGTAACATGCGGCAATTGTCTTTATTGTAAATGCTACTTAGACGCAACTTTAAGCTATTATGGGTACCATAGACGATGTTACAAATAACAAAACTACTTGTTTGAGCCAAAATAAATTAGAAGGTCCAAAATGAAATAACTCTAAACTTAAAATGTCAAAAGTACTGTAGTGAATAATCCAATTCTCTCCTTAGACCCCTGAATACATCAAATCGCAAGTAAGTATCAGCATCATGGTTAACAACATTCGAAACATACAAGTGAGCAACAAAACAGCTAAACATTACAATTCATATGCTTTCTCAAGAGTCAAGTAATTCCAAGTCCTTTCCAATGTCTTCCTCAAATCCCAAGCAAGGATGTATCCTTACAACTTTTTGATATAAGGCAAGACAAATGTTTGATAGCAATTACATCCAAGTTGCATTTACGGTAACTATTAGAAAATTATAGTACTTCACAACTTTCTCCCATAATGTAATTTTCGAATATTACAGATATCAAGGTGATTTGGAATTTGGAAACTATAAATTCATTTATTTTCCCAAACCTTAAATCATAGTATTTGTTTACTTTAAAATATAATGAAAGATAAACTAATAGAAATTATGATGTTACAAATTATTGTGAAGTTTTTCATGCATGACAAACCTACTGAAGATATTTAATCAAACAATGGTTTCAACAAAGGGAAAGGAATTCTTGCCTCACTATGATTTCCCAATACGCAGACTCTACTGTTATGTACCGCCTTGTGCTACTATCGTACCACCTCATGTAGTCAATGAGGTACGTTGTATCACTGTCCAGGAAAGGGATAGCGCAAACCAGTTGCCCTCGGTCGGCCCATTGCTCAATATGGGCATGATGTTCGGCCGGCCAGTCCCTGTCCCATTTACCCTGGAAGGATATTCTGTGAAGGTCAATCTACGTATCCACGACAAGTGGAACCGGTTGCTTCATCCCAAATTGACGGAAGACCCGCTTGGGATGATGCCCCTCCACTATCCAAAAGTAGACCAATAGCACCTCAGCCCTCCAGATATGCTGCCCGGTGGTGCAATACACAAGCAGAGAGCCTAGCACATGCGTGTACGGCTCCCATACAATCTACATAAGTGGATTGTTAGTTTAGTGATTATGTGAAGATGGATGGTTGTCATTTGCCATGGAAGTTAAGAGTATTTAAACACAAGCAGGTTTATGACAACTCCAACCTTCCCCCCAGCTAAGTACACTAGAAAAATGCTACCATGCAACTAGTTAAACGAGTCATGTTCAAGTTGCATATAAATTTGCACACTTAATATAGGCTTTTCAATCATCGCAAGTCATCCATATCAGAGATGAAGTTGTGTAGAACCAATCACTGAGGAGGCCTCAATATTAAGAAATTATAAATGTGATATATAAGATACAAAAACTAATTAGTAGTCCTTGAATATTGGAGACCATTGACAAAAGCATAGAATTATTAGAATTATTACAATATACTAATACAGCAAAACCAGTAGATAAACTGGTATAAGCTGCTGCTAAACCTTTTGTTCATAATTATTTCATCTACTTCTCTATATCCAGAAATTCTAGACATATTTCAAACTCTCTGAACACTGTATATAGTTTGGTCTTTTCTTCCACTAAAGACTATACTTACATCCTCTGCTAAAAATTTAAACCTCTTGCCATCATTCCTACAACAATCCAAGAATTGAAACAAAAATAAAAACCTCAAAGTGTGGTGAAATAAATGTGGCCATGCAATAGAACGTAGGCATGCAATTGAGGACGTAAATTAACCAAATACCTGCTCCGCTCGTAGTGTAGATAGAGACGTCTGGTACGCAGCAAGGTCGTGTGTGGCATGCTCAACGGTGCTCTTTGGCCCACTCCACCTACCAAACATGGGGTTTCGACAAATGCAGGTTAGTGAACTTTCATGTGATGAACTATCAACAATGTAGTATAATCCTGCAATGAAATATAACTACCAAACTGTTTTGGACCGTTTAGTTTCATTTATAGCTTATTAACAAATATACACACACATAAAAGAGAAAAAAGTACAATGTGGGAATTGGAGAATAAATTTAAGTTAAGAATTGGGGAGAAGGTTTTTCCATTATTTGGGTTACAAGTGACCCATAAGTCTTGATAAAGACTAGTTTTTGGTTTGGCACTTTGACCATGGATTTTAAAGTTAAGAACCCAATAATGAGAGTTTGATTCGCAAACAAGATTTTTGAATTCAACTGTATTGCTTAAAAAAAAATCTATTGTGTTGGAATATCATGATATTATGCTTTGCAAATGCAAGTAATTTGTGCCAATAGAAATTTTTTGGCTAAATTTAATGGAAAAGAATCAAAAGATACAAGAATACTTCACATCCATATTTCACATCCATGTACTTCAGTATCTAAGCATTGATAAGTTTCGTTTGTTTGTTAGTTTGGCATATTTTTCATTATATCAAAGATAAAAATAAAATATAATAGTGGTACACATAAATAATTATTCCTAACAGACACTTGGCTTGAATAACAAGAACTCAATGAATGTACCTAATGGCAAGGGGCCTTGAGTGCACTGGCAGTAAAGGCGGCCTCGCAATTGGGCATGTTCGTGGGAACCTTGAATAGGCCCACAGCTGCACCAACAACAGTGCACCTCCAATCTGCATCGCATCCTTCTTCGATGCATTACAAAGGTGCCTGTAGAGCCAGGCCAATGCCACACTACCCCAGCTATATTGTTTCACATTGCTAATTGGGTTGAGCAACTACAGAGGTAAGAGTGAGACTCGGTCTGCTGATTTGTCCATGAACAACAGGGCCCCCATCCAGACAAGTAGGTGGTAACGGGTATGTTGCTGCACGACTTCATCACCGGCGTCCGCAGCTGGGGGAGCAGCAAACCGTGCATCAAGCCACTTGTATCTTATTCTCGCCCCAGCAAGGATAGACCTGTTTGAGTTCGGTATCACGGGCGGAGGTTCATGGCCCAACAACTCTTGGCACAGCTCGTTCCATTTAAGGTCTGTCTTCCCAGTGACAGGCAACCCATCAACTGAAATCCCCAGCATCACCTCTATATCTTGCAAGGTGATACCCATTTCTTCATAGGGTAAGTGGAACGCGTGCGTCTCCAGACGCCACCACTCGACCAAGGCTGTGATCAAGGCGTGGTTGACCTCTATATCAGGAACCTTAAATAACCCAGTAAAACCTACCGCATCTATGTATTGCATGCTACATGGGTCTAGCCCACCCTACGGTAGTACACATTTACGGTGTCAAACTTTTATGATGCCATGCACTTCCTGCACACGGACGAGCATTGTGTTAGGTAGTGCATACGAGGTAATTATAAAACGGAGATGTATTAATAATACAACTACATACCTCGTCGGTGGTGTGGCTCCAAAGCGGAGTTGACCGATGATTCGGTCGCCAGGTCAACTAGGTAGCATCAGTGGGTCCAGGTTCCACTCTATTTAGTGCCTGCATATTTGACATGGCAGCAAATAGATTGTTAGAAATTATTAAGGATTCACTCTATGACAAGTAAACCACTGTTAATATAAAATAAAAGGATGGATACAGTAAGACATATTATAAGCCCAACAAGATGGTCAACATGTCTTCAAGTTAATGAACCAATTAACGAATCATGTAATCTCTGGCTTCAACTAAGTACTCAACTAGATAGCACAGTTGTCTCCAAAAAGATGTAAAGCTTGTATAGGCTACAAGTGCTCAACTGTAAGCCCTTATTAATAGTCATATTTGCTTAGTATAGTTCATCCAAAAAAGGTTTCTCAAAGTTCTATGAGAAAAGGTATAAAAGGTCCAGCCAAACAAGTCTAGTATAAAGGTAGAAATGAAGTGGTATGATAAAGTCTTTGGACTTCTTTGTCTCTCTTGTACATGAAGTAGTCTCTTTGCAGTAAAATATATGTTTACTTACCAAGAAAAAAAAAAAAGGTATGATAAAGAAGCTTTAACGTTGAAAATGCTTGCTATCCTCCATTTATGTAAGGCAATGACCTAAGTAGCAACGTCCTTATCTTTAATATGCTCAATTTTTTTGTTTCCATTCACACAAAACCACCTCAACATCTACTGACTTGTAAGTTTTGCTCTCAAAACCATTATTATTACTTGCTCCATCTAATTTTTTGTTTCCTTGATTGGACCAAGCCAAAAAAGTTGTCCCTGTCCCTTAGAGCTTTATATATATATATATATATATATAAAATAATAATAACAATAAACTCAAGTCTTCAGCCTTCCAAGGCAAAGGACTTTTACATTTAAAGGAAAGAGTGAGCAGATTGTATAAATTCCTATAATAGAAAAAAGTGGGCAGCAGGTTGGCATAAGAAAAAAGAATTTACATCAAAATAGCTGGAAAAAAATTGTTAGTTCAGAGATTGCAAGTTTGAAAACAAAGAAAGGGTGCAGCCATGAGTTATAAGCCAAACATCTTCAATGGGAATGTACTAAAAACATGTCCAACTAGCAAAAAAGCTGATCCATGAATAACATTTCTCACTACATAGAAGCACTATTGTATGCGTATTTAAATATCCAAGTGGAGCCAACTACTGGTCCATTTTTGCAAGTGCAACCAAGATAAAATAAACTAGTGGTCCATTTCACACAAACTGGAGGGAAATCAGCATTAGGAAATGGCTTTTTAATTTTAACTAATAAGTTGAGTTTCATCGATGATTGGGTAAAAATACCAGAATTTTTTACATTTCGAAGAAAAAACACCCAAGTAATGGCAGAAGACCTAGTTAGCAATTTTGACCACCAAGTTATCTACCCTTTCAAGGTCCATATTAGAAGGGTTTTTTTTAGTTAGTTTTTTTGTATATGAACTTCTAATAGTGCTTAGATTCATTTTAATTTTAATTTTTGTTTTTTGTATATGGACTTCTATTAGTGATTCAAATCTTTCAAAGGTCATACTTACAGCTTTAGGAAACAATCACCAGTACAGTCTTACCTATTTAATCCCTTTAGTGTATGTATGTATGTATGTATGTATGTATATAATTGGGTATGTATTACAAATTTCAATTTAATGTATATTATTTCCCATCAGAGTAGTCCTAAGCATTACTCTATAGGATAAAGGTTACTTCTGTGAATGGAAGTTCATCTCCAGATACCTTCCACATCCTTTGCAGCATTCTCTATCTGACCATATTCACAAAACTCTTGAACTAAGACTTCAAAGTAACGCTTGCTTTGGATGCGATGAACCATTCACTTCAAAGAGGATAACAGAAAATCTGAGAATATGGATGAGCACACTGTTTCTTGGTTTATTCTCATACAAGTAATGTCTTATCTTCTCCTTTTTATTTTATTTTAATGTGTGCTTCAGCTTGCTACATCTTGGTTCATAAGAATGATTATTGTTCTTTGCTATTACAAATATGGAAATTTTCCAATATCAGCATTTGTGATGGTATTAGTATATATTCCTAAACTTTATTTTACGTTGTGTAGTCCTACACTACTAGATGTTCTACATTTACTAAATTCAAAAATAGACACTCATGCTGCTAAATGTACACTTGTATGCAAAATTTGTGTTAAGAAAATAAAGGCATGGGGTCTAAAATGTCCACCAATCGACTTAAAAAGTCTTTTAATGTAAGCATTTGCATGCTGTTATACATCATGGCTTATGTATTTACACAAACCCGAAGATATCACCACAACACCACCAATCGACTTGCCGAAACCCCAAGCACATTTAAACTCATTAATGAGAAAATAATCATTGTAGCATGTAAAAGACAACCAAATTCTCATTAATGAGAAAATAACACAAACATAACCATATAGCAAGAAATACTTTAGATCATCATTATTGCAACATATAAAAGACAAGAAAATTCTCATCTTGATTAGTGTTGATGTTCATTTTTTGGGAGCTCAGCAGAAAAGAAGAAGCCAAGCAACACGGGTAGAAAAGAGTTAGTAAGCGGATAGAAAAGCCATTAAGCCCAAGCGGTAGGAATAATAGATTATAGGTCCATAAAGCAAGCAAATGGACCTCGAGGAAGTAAATGGGCCTAAAAGGGCCAGGAAAGAGAGAAGTAGCAAACCCATGAGCGGAATGGATGTAAAAGTGAGAATAGGCCACGGCTGCTACGGCAAGCCTGAAGTAATATGAGTAAAGAAAGTAAGGGCAATAGAGAGTCTATAAACCCCAATGATGAAGTATGAAGTAGTTGGGCCAAGGAAGCCCAATGAATTAGTAAGAGCCTATGGGAAGCACAGAATTAGGAAGGGCCAAGGACGCCCAAAGAAAGTAAATAGGCCAAGGATGCCTAAAAGGAAGTAAACGGGACATGGAGCCCGCGAGCGGTGTGACAAAAGGCCCAATGGACTTATTAGGCCGTTAGAAAAAGGAACAAACAGCAAAACCAAAGAAGCCCAGTAGCTCTGGGTCAAATAACATCACGGCGTGAATAATGGAACGGTGTGGCAAGAAGTAACAGCGAGACTGCAAGAGTAAAACAGCCCACAGAAAGACATAAATGAGATGAAGCCCACAATCAGGCAAAGCCCAAGAGAGCAAGCCATAAAGAATGTAAACGGCCCACGCTATAAGAAGTTACGGATGAGCGGCAGAATGGACAGATGGACCTTCAGACTGCGGCAAACACATGAGCAGCAGACAGATTTTGGACGAACATGGAAGTGAGGCACGTGCAAGGCCCAGACACCACCAGCCTGTACCTAGCCAATACTGGAAATGGGTCATGGGTAAGAGGTCAGAGGGGGTATCTGGCAGTAGGGAGAGGGGAAAACCTATTTTGAGGTTCTTGCTCAAGCTCTTTTGAAGGAAGTGTCCTGCTGGGATGACATGCCACCCAAAAGAAGCAAGGCTGAGTTGGAATCACTAGGTGCATGCCATGAGGGACGAAGAGAGAGAAAACACCCACATTGTGGCTGGCAAGAATGCCACGGCAAGCAAACAAACAAAATAGCCTGTCTTCGCTTGGTGATGTGGAGTGGCGCGGCCAGCATAGGCAAGTGTCATTGGCTGGGTACCTGACCAATTAGTGATGGTCGGCAAGGACACACACACCAGACAAAGACGGTTAAAGGCTAAAATGGTAAAAGCCAGCCATGACAGACATTATATAAGGACACCTACAGTGTATGAAAGGAGAGTAGGAAACAAGGAAAAAATAAAGGGGAAGATGACAATAATGGCCTAAAAGAGAGAATCACAATAACTAAGAAACAAAAGAAAAGAAAACAAAAAGAAAAGAGAGAGAGAGAGAGAGAGAGAGAGAGAGAGAGAGAGAGAGAGAGAGAGAGAGAGAGAGAGCAGAAAAAGCAGGCATGCACCAAATAGGTTGATTCCCTCTCTCCCTATCAAACTCATGTCTTTTACCATCAGTAAGAGGACCTTCCTGGGCACAAGTCATTCAGGTCCACTCCCTTAAAGCAGTTAACCTCTCCCTTGGAGAAGTTACTCACGTTGAGGAAATGGTCTCCTTCTTGACTTAAATCCCATAATGTAATACGGCAGACTGACATTCATTTTGATTCAGTAAGTTTGTTATTATTTCCCCTGTATTTACTTTTGTTGCCGTTTTTCACAAAATACATACTTCTTGTGATGACTCATTATTTACTCTTGTCTAAATAGTGAACGAATCTCTGTATCATCTTTATTATATCTGCCTGCCGTAATCATTTTAGCAGCTTTGCCTGCCATGGGCACATGGTAAAACGGGGTGTGGCTTGCACACAAGCCGGACCAAGGTGATTGCAATTGGACTGGTCCCAACTCCCTAATCTAGAATACTTTGGGCCTAGCATGGTAGGAAGCAGTCCAGCCCAACCTTGCGCAAAAAAGCCCACCACAATTAGTAAATTTACTACTTTTAAGTAAGTTTCAACAAAATAATCAAAATCCCACTTAAAACACAACCTAATATTACCCATAATTAGAAAAGATATCAGAGGAGAGCAACATGTACTTGTAATCAACAGCGGCGGGTACGGTGAGGGTCCAACGGAAGCAATGATGACTAATCGAAAAGGGTGAGGGAGACTGTATGGGGAGAGTGAGACTGATGGAGAGTGGGGGAGAGTGGGGAAGACTGATTGCACAGCAGAGAGTAAGGGAGAGTGATGGCAGAGAGCGAGGGAGAAGAGAGTGAATAGCGTTGTGAGACGTTAGGGATTCAAATCGGAAAGGAAAACTCGATTTTGTACATACCGAGTTACGCATGTTCACACCAGCATTTTTTTAATTGGAAAAAGCCACGTCTGCTTTGCCACCGTGGCACAATGATCAGACAAACTCGACCATACCAATATCGAATTCTTTATTAAAACTCGACATTGCTATTATCGAGTTACAAAAGAGGGACATTATCCTAATTAGTTTAAAAAAGAGAGTAAAACGATACTTTTTTTTTACGCGAAAAGGGCTTTTGCCCATTTTGGCTCAATTCTATTTCCGTAAAGGTTAGATTATGATATTATTGACTGTCCCAAATCCATAGAGCAAGTGCTTATCTAGTTGTCCTTCCACTTTCACCAATTTCCTAGAAATGTCCATACAGAACGTGCGTAGAGCTGGTATCTCATGCGCCAGGCGCATGAGACCAGCCTCTCACAGGCAGGTGGGCCCTACACGTGTGGGGCCCACCTGCCTGTGAGAGGCAGGTCTCATGCGCCTGGCGCATGAGAGATTTTTCCACGTGCGTATTGTGCAGGCAACTCTATCTTCATTTCTAGCTACCTGTTGGGTCATATCGTACGTTGCCATAGCATCAATACCACCTCCAGATTGAAAATATTGATCTACTTCATTACTAGACCATGAATATTCAAGATTCCTTTAGTAAAAAATAAAAAGTCAGAAAATAATGCAATAGGTAGGTTGATCTACTATGGCTGAGTTACCTTACGTTACCATGGCCTTTGTCGTTTTCTTTTTGGCAGCAAAAGAAGACAGTGTATACGACAAATCTGAAAACATGAGTTGTGACATCCTCAAGGAAGCTTTGATAGCTATCTAATCAGCTGTTCTATTATAACTATATGCCGACCTAAATTTACTTCACGCTTTTGGAAAAAAAAAATCTAGCTATATTTCGATGATGTTCTATTATAACTAAATGCCGACCTAAATTGACTTCACCTTTCGATGATGTGATTTTCACCGACACTATGGCACCTGTTAACCCTTAATGCAATGTCATTTCAGTTTTGCTTATTTGGGTATGTTTAATTTTAAGGTGCAACTGTAATATATAAATATAAATATAAATATATATATAAAACCAAAATTTCTGAATTTTTTATAATTTTTCACATTAGCGTAATATTTAAATATAATTATTATTTTATTTAAATAAAATTATTATTTTTAGTTCAAACTTAACAAGAATTGAAACACAATCTCTCTAACAAGTCTAACTAAAACTCAAATTCATCATTATCATTTTTTAAAAATATTTAAATAAAATTATTTTTATTTAGTTCAAACTTAATAAGGAGTGAAACTTTATTTCTGTAACAAGTTCAACTAAAACTCAAACTCATTATTATCATTTTTTTAAAAACAAAATTATTTTTATTTAATTTAAACTTAACAAGAAGTGAAACTCTATCTCTCTAACAAGTCAAACTTTAACTAAAACTCAAATATTGATAATTTATTTTCAAATTTGTGATATTAATCATGAACACTATAAAAGTAAAGCAAACCCCAATATATATATATATATATATATATATTAAAGCCGAGTTGAGGTATGAGCTCTTCTTATATTATTTTCTTTTCCTCTATTTAAAAAAAAAATTTATTTTATGGTTTTTCATGTATTTTTTAAAAAGTAATTTTTGTACATGAACTACCAAACTCTCTTTTGCCAGTTTTTACAAGATAAAAAAAGCTTGCAATAATTGATATTACTTTTTTCAATGTAACTTATCGTTCTTTTATATTTCTCTATTGTTTAGTCATATATATTTTGTTTTGTTTCAATAATTTCTAAGAAGTAAATTATTTGATTCTTTAATATATTTTGGTCTTTCAGAAGTTTTAATATCTGAATTTTTGAGTTATTTTTTTACTGTATCTGAAACTGTCTAACAAATTTTTGTAAGTCATTGTAAGTTCAAACAATATACTTCATCAAATTGTAACGCAAATTGAAGTCATACAAGAGCAAATCATGCAATGGTGTAGTTTCTTAAATTTTTTATAAAATTATTTTAATTTACCTCACAAACAGGTGAGTTCCCGTGCATAGCACGGATTAGCGACTAGTTTTATTATAATTTCAAAGCAAAATAAGCTAATGAAAATATCATTATTCATGCAAGCACACAAAAGAAGCCCTGGAAAATGGTTTTCCCAGACTAATTTTCACACACATTCTTTTTTTTTTTTTTATAATTATAATTCAATAGGTTAGAGTATGGAGATTTGAATCTTGGATGTTTATGTTAAAAACATCACAATATGCTAGTTGATCAACAATACTCTTTACTATCTCTCCCTACCCTACCAAATTACCAATGTCTATTTATCACTTACACTTTAATCTCAATGGCGCCACGTCTTCTTGCATTGAGATCAGAATTCATAGCTCTTTGTAGTGTCAAATTCGTCTACAAATATATGGTTAAAGAAACTTCTACTATTTCTGGTATTGAATATGTAAAGGGACTGAGCTAATTAAGACCAGCTCCAGGAAGCTTCATATATATATATCCGGGGATTACAGCAAAAGCAAACGCGGTGGAGAAGCTGTGCGCTATGATACTGCTCTTGAATCGGATTGCATGTGACTTCTTTTGTCTTTTTATAAACTGGATGTAACTAATAAATGGTGCCTAGCACTTTTTTTTTTTTTTTTTTTTTTTTTTGTTGAATAAATACTTTATTCCTCTACACAAAACAGGAGAAATACAAAAAGGTTTAGTCCTGAAATTATCTCTATCTAAAGCTTTCATTACAGATAAAGACAGAATGGAGATGGGAACTGGCCCAGACCACGATACAAAAGCAGCCCATTAGACCAGAAGATGAGCAGAGACATTGCTCTCTCTATTTACAAAAGAGAATGAAACATTTATAAAAGATTGAGATAAATACAAAATATCATCATATATGGATTTGATACTCTAGGGACATAATTTGCGTTCTTCAAAGGATCAATAACATTAAGGGCATCACCTTCCAATATTGTATTTCTATAACCTTCCATAGCAGCACACTTGATAGCCCACCAAGCTACTTTGGCTTCCCCTAGCAAGGAATTCCTTGGATCTAGTTGTTCTGCCCATGCCAACAAAAGCTTTCCTGAATCATCTCTACCCACTACTGCCACATAAATTTTCTTTTCCCTTATTGCTGTATCAAAATTTAATTTTACCCAGTTGCTTGGAGGGGGCTGTCAAATATTAATTTTTGGCGATCTCCTTGGTAATTTACTCCAAGCTTGTTTACCTAGCACTTGTGTCCTTCATTTGTTAGCCAAATTATTAATTAAGCTAGCGCTCTATTTAATTTAGAATGAGAAAGAAGATATGATTATTGAAGGCAACCCCACGTAACTACACGCCAATTGAGCCAACCTAAAAGCTTAATACTAAAGTAGGATCAAACTTGATTAGTACTGAAAATTATTTCCACAATGCTTGTTTTAGTTTTCTTTTTTCCTAGGGAACTACCTAGAATATTGAATAAAGAATAGCAAATAAACTTAGCAAAAGAAAGAAAATAAAAAAGAATGGCAACTACCATTATTGAAATTAGAAAATAGCTTTGGCACAAGCTCAACCTGGTACTCATTCTTAGTCTGTAAATGGTGCTGATGCATCTACAAGGAGATGTGGATAACTAGACTAGCTAGACTAGTAACATGTTTGCAGTGACATTTACAGTAAATCTTTTCTATGGTAACTACAAGAAGAAAATTGGAAAGAAAATTAGACAAGAATTGTAACTCTATAACATGGCTACCTCCCATTGTCTTTGTTAAAAAGGGGAAGAGGTGAAGTAAAAGCTGCTTGAATATCAGCATCTTCATCATTCCCAACTGAAGACCAAGTACTTCCCTTCTCAAAACATGAAGATGTAGTAGGAAACGATTGAAAGTAGAAATCCTCAAACCCTCGAGCACCCTTTGTACTGTAATGTGCATTTGGGGGTGCCACTTCCTCAGGCAACACTAAATCTCCCTCTAAGTACCTTACCACATGCTTCATTGTGGGGCGTGCCTCCACTATATCATTTGAACAAAATAAAGCCAGTTTGAGCACCAAAACAGCTTCAACTTCATCAAATATACCCTCCAATTTTGTGTCCACAACTTCAAGAGCTGCTCCAACTCTCCACTTTTCCCACACCCAATCCACCAACATGAGCCCCTCAGGCAATCCTTTAGAGTTAATGGGTCTTTTACCACATACCACTTCTAACATCAGAGCACCAAAAGCAAACACATCTGAGCTTGTTGTAGGCTTGCCTGTGCGTGTGAGCTCAGGTGCTAAATAACCCAAAGTACCAACCACCCTTGTGGTACTTGGGTTTGAGCCATGCTCATATAGCTTAGCAAGACCAAAATCACTCAGCCTTCCATTAAACTCAGAATCCAATAACACATTGCCTGCCTTGATGTCTCTATGAACCACAGTTTGTTCCCACTCCTCATGTAAGTATAAAAGCCCCGAAGCAACCCCTTTGATGATGTTGAACCTTTGCTCCCAGCTCAGAATTGCTTTAGGCTCTTCAAATAGGTACTTGTCCAAGCTTCCATTTGGCATGAATTCATACACAAGTAATAGATCAGCTTGTCGACGACACCAGCCCAATAATTGAACCAGATTTCGATGACGAAGTCGACCAATACTACCAACCTCGGACACAAATTCTTGCAAACCCTGTTTTGAATCATGGGAAACACGCTTTACAGCAATTTGGGTGTCTGAATTTGGCAGAGTTCCTTTATAAACTCGACCAAATCCACCAAACCCAAGTATCTCTTTATCTCCAAAACCATTTGTTGCCTTTTCCAGTTCCTTGTAAGAATATCTATGTGGTCCAATATCAAGCTCCCAGGCTTCAAACACATCAGCCTTCTGGATTTTTCTGAAGTAGTAAAAAGCCAAACCAATGACCAAAACCACAACCAAAGCACCAGAGACTGAGACACCAACAATTATGCCTGTGTGGTTCTGTTTAGACACAGTTGGGAGATTAGGCAGTTTATCTAAATAGAGATTTTTAGATTCTCCATTATTGACAACAAAGCTCCAGCCTAAGATATAGTGTGAGCTGGCAGCTGAACCAGTTGAAGCAGAAAACCCAACGTACATGGAATCAAGAAGAATTGTCGAAAGGTCTACAGTATAGTTTAAAAGTACAGACCTGGGTTGAGCAGACTGAGTCGAAACCTTTATTTCTAATAGATTTTTTGAAGCATCATATTGGATCCATGCTTGAATTACCGTACCACTCTGCAGATAAAGGCCTGCCTTATCCTGACCCCTAAATTGCACGACCTCAATAGATTTGTTCGAGACCACGCCATTGAAGTCGATGCCAACATGATTACCATCGATATCATTAAACTGAGGGTCCAAGACAGTGTCGAATTCGACCGCAAACACGTTGTTCGAGTTGTTCCCATTGTTGGTGGCGTTGAATAACCCCAGATAAGGCCCAGCAACCCCCCCAGAAAGATCACTTGTTGGAGATATTGTGAAAGCGAGGCCATCTCCACCTTGTTTTCCATGCTCATCGATTATAGCAAAAGCGAACGAGGTCGAAAAGGACATGACTTTGCCACTGGACAAGTTCTTGAACTGGATCGGATTTTTGTAAAACGCGTGCCCAACAGCTTGACTCGTCTGGTTTGTGAGACATAGTAAGCCAATATTGTCGATCGCTGCAAAGCCGCTTAAGCTCATGTTGTTGCGTTGAGGTGCGGCGAACCCGTCTGTGAACCCATCCAATAGTTCTCCACCTTTGTCGAGGTCAGGCTTTACTTGGTGTAGGAGAAGAAGGAAGACAGCCCAGAAGGGAAAGATGAGTAGTTGAGCTGCCATAAGTGTGAGAATTGAATTGAGCCGTGTGATCCACAGGTAGTTCACGAGCTTATATATATGTAGACCATAATCCTAGGAAATTTATATTGGCTGGCAGGTGTGGACATGTTTGAGAAATTCTCTTCTTGATGTGTATTTTTGGATTTTTATTTTTTATTATTTGGGATTAAAAAATACAATGACAAAAGAATGGAGAGGAGGTTATGCGGTGTTGTGTTGCAGAAAATGAGTGCCGTATTTGATTTCACATGCGAATTCAGACTTTGATTGGAATTTTTTAAGTCACACACTCCCACTAAAGATCAATAGTAAATGATAGATAGGGACGAACTTGGTTCCAACAATTTGTTGACACATCACTTAAATTTTAAAAGGAGAAAATCATTTCCACTCCTTTATTTATGGGGTACTTGAGTAAGAGTAGATTATAATTCTCTTTTAAACTATAAAATCAATCAATATTTTTGGTTTTCTCTCCTTAACTATTAAAAATAAGCAAATATTCACCTTTTTGTTCCTAGAATATTCCAGGACAAAATTACTAAAATACACTTGACGAGGGAAATGCAAGTAACCCCATAGTTAAAGGGAGAATTACAAATAAATGTGCCAAATTTTATTAATATTCCAAATTCAAATTTTCACAATTCCAATCTCAACACTATTTTATAAAAAATAAATTTTAACTTTCTTAATGTAAGCGAGAAAAAAAAAAAACTTAACATGATATATTATATTTATAGTAATACCTCCCAATTTATATATATATATATATATATATATATATATACCTTTGAAGGTCATTTACAATCAAGTAACCCTTTGATAATTAAAAATAAAATCTAACATAGGAAAAATAAACATTGTTAATTTTAAGTTAGTTCAAAATAAAAATGTCATACACTATCTTTTAGAAAATCAAGACATATATATTATTAATCTAGATTAATAATATTATTGATAACGAATCAAGAATGATGTTAGAGACATTATAAAATTTATTGTCATATATAAGATTTTTAAATTGATGTTGTCAACCACTAAAAAAATAACTTAGATATTAATTTATTAAATATTGAAGTGATTCCAATTATATTTATATATTGTCATGTCAATTAATATTTAGTTTAAAACTAGTGGTAACTTTAGAATTTTCTATGAATTAACGGTCACATACCTAACAATTGAACACTTGACAATAAAGTACCTGCAAGATACAAAAATCAACCTATTATGTAACCAATCTTATAACATCTTTAATGCTTAAGTTAGTGACTTTATTTTAAGAATCAAAATATTCCGTTAAATTTAACCGGGAAAGTAATGAAATAAGAGTATTTGCTCATTTTCAAAAGATAAAGGAAAAAAATGGGATAAAATAAATCTAATGAGGGAACTGCAAATAACCTTGTAGTTAAAGGGAGAATTACAAATGAATGTGCCAAATATTATTAATATTTCAAATTCAAAATTTTCACAATTCCAATCTCAAATTTATTTTATAAAAAATAACTTTTAATTTTCTTTATATAATCAAGAAAAAAAAAATCTTAACATGATATGTTATATTTATAACAATATTTCTTAATCAATGTGTCAAATTAAATATATAATTTAAATAATCTTTTACAATGCTTTATACTTTTAAGTTCATTTACAATCAAGTAACCCTTTGATAATTAGAAATGAAATATAAGATATGAAAAATAAACATTGATACTTTTTTTTTTTGAGAGAGTAAATATTGATACTTTAGAGACATTATAAAATATATTTTATATATATAAGACTTCTAAATTGATGTTGTGAATCACTAAAAAATAACTTAGATATTTATTTATTAAATATTGAAGTGGTAAAACTAGTGGTGACTTTAGAATTTTCTATGAATTAATGGTCACATGCCTAACAATAGAACACTTGACAATAAAGTACCTGCAGGATACAAAAATCAACCTTTGTGGAACCAGCTGTCTAACTGCTTAAGCTGTGACCTTATTTTAGGAATAAAAAAAATATTCCATCAAATTTATCAAAGGAAGCAACGGAATTGAGATATTTGTTCATTTTCAAATGATAGTGGGATAAATTGGTTGGTTTCAAACATAAAGGGAGAAAAATAATTTTTTCTAAAAGTGTTAATTAAAAAGTGTTGGCTTTAAACTGCTGTAATAGATCAACTTACTGTGACGCTTTCTGAAAGCGCTACTGTAGGTCTCTAATAGCAGCAGTTTTCAAAACTCTTAGAAAAAAACGCTGATATAAGACGAGTTTTTTTGCAATGTAATTCTCAAACTCAACCCACGACATATTGCTTTCTGTAAAAGTCAATTGTAATCACATTAACGCCCAACCTCTAATTAATTACTCAATTCTTCAACACGTAATGGACAACAGTTGTCAGTTATATGTATATTTACTTTCTCCAACCACTGCTTACCGTCCTCCTTATTATAAGCTAAAAAAATAACTTACATAAAATACCCACACGTTTAAGTTGAGTGAATCTTCTTTCTCAAAAAAAAAAAAAAAAAAAAAAGTTGAGGGTGTCTTATAATTAATTGCCACTTGTTGTTTACTTATTCGCAATTGTTAATTTTTCTTCATTTTCTAAATGAGAAAGCTCGGAAGATCATAGGAGGATCTACCACCGTAGGCTGTTGATTACAGCAAAGAGCTCTTCCCTTAATTTCTTTCTTCTAGAAGACTCATCAAAATCGATGATGCAACTTCCATTTATACCTAACTTAGTAGACTCCTAAAATAATTTAAACTATTTAATTGATTAAAAATAACATATATAAGAGAAAATAATATTAAGATATGAACTTACTATTTAATGTATGGTTTAAACTTTAAGCTATAAATTCTTAAGAATACTATGATGATGCATCTTCCACAAAAATAATGATTTTTTCATCTTCTTCTTGTATCTGTAATGTTATATGCCGTTCAAACATAAACAAAGATTTTAATCACTTGGCTATATAACAATTTATGTAACATATATGAGAGAAAATAATATTAAAATTTGAACTTTTATTTGACAAATTAATATCTAAATATTTAAGAATACTATGATGATGTATATGCAATGTTGTATGCCTTCCAAACATAAACAAAGCTTTTAATCATTTGGCTATAACAATTTGTGCAAAATTTAAAATATTTTGTGGCTTTTTTTTTTTTTTATTAACAGCATTGCATGCAATGGATTTATAGTTTGAATTTGAAACATTTTTGAACGTGTATAGTCTAATGTTAAACTTCTAGACGCATAGCTAGAGTTAATTCGAAATCAACCCTAAATTATGGGGTTTAAAATGTAATTTACCTTTTATTCTTAATAAGTAATTAATACTAATAGGGCCATATTACTCTCAATTTAAAGGCTTATGGTTACAAAGATATATGTTATGTAAATGATTAAATGTATTAATAATTATAACTTATCTTAAAAAAATTAAACTTATATTTATATGTGATAAATTTTGTTAATAATTAGTAAGTGATATTTAATCATTTAACAACAGTAGCAAACATAATTAATTAAAAAAAAAAAACCACTAACAAGTAACAAACCTATTATTGAAAAGCAAACGATATGATTAATTATTTGTACGTATAATATCAGTATAGGTTACAAAAGATCAACCTAGCTAATATATAGAACATAAGAAGAAGCTTCTATTCCATGCACCGCCTGAATCCACGTAATAAGTATGACGGCTGAGCCTACGTAATGTTAACGACTACCAGCCATATATAGGAAAAGTTGACGGATGCTGGTTATTGTTTTAGAAAATATTTTTAAAATATTTTATTAAAAATGAAAAAAATAGTTGACTTTTTTTTACAATTTTTTATATTTTCCAAAAAGAGTGGTATAAAACTTTCTGAAATTGTCTATTAACAAATATTTTAAAGGCATTTATTAACTTTATATATATATATATATATATATATAGATATATATTGTAGGGGCGAATGGCCTAATATCAAGTAATGGGCCGTGAACCTGTCCGAGGAGACCTATACATCTGAGGACAACAAATCTTGAAGAGTTTGCCCAACCTAATTTGATTCTGAAGCGTAAGTCACGTGGAAGAAAGTCTTGTCTGAGGAGAGTTATTCTGCTCGGATTGTCAAAAGGGTGTCCCAGACGAGTGCTCCAACATCAATCCAAGCTCTCCCGAAGAATCTCCTGATTTATATAGGCAAAAAGGACAGATGGCAAAGATCAGATATTAGGCAAAAGGCTGCTGCCACCGCATTTATGATCCTACAGCTAACATCATGGTCGCATTAATTGGGAGAAGACACCTGAACAGTGGCCTCCATCCTTTACAACTGCCCAGTGAGGACTCCAGATGGAGGCTGATAGGACAAGTATCAAGAAAAGCCCACGTAATGGAAGAAAGGCATATAAATAGAAGAAAGAAAGAATAGAATAAGGGGAGGGACGATCAAGAGAAGAAAAATAGTAATCAGGAGAGAAAGAGAGAGAGAGAAGTACTCTTAGTATTTATTTCAGCATACTCCTCGGACTGTGCTGAGAAGAATATTGTATCCTTCTAATATCTTATCAATACAAATCTGGTCATAACCATACTTAGGCCTTCATCCCATACGAGTTCAGTCAAGTATTCTTCAGCCCACTCTCTTTACAAATTTATTTCAAGGATACTATACACAGCTTGGGCCCCAAGTTATTCTGTTTAGAGGCCCAATCCGAATATTTGTGTCCTTACAATTGGCACCGTCTGTGGGAAGATTACTATTGTATCTGTGTGTTGAGGCCTTAACCATGGTTAGATCAGACAGAGCGGAGTCAAGTGGCTCTCAACATATTAACCATTTTTTCCACCTTGAGCGTGAAAGAGACCGCGAAGGGAGTGTGCACACAAATCGTACTGCCAGGATTCGACGTCGAAATGGCAGTGACGAGTCTCATGAGGGCATGCAACGCAAAAAAATTGATCGCCTCAAGAAGAAGTTGCGCCGTGCGCGAAGGAGGCGCAGTCCGTCTAACATTCCATCCATCACAGATGACTCTTATGACGATGATGACGATGCCAGTTATAGACGCCGCTCCAGGACACCTCCAAGCGAATCTTTCTCCCACGAGGAAGAGCATCACCATGATCGTAGGAGTAGAAACATGTATTCAAGGGGTACTGGGAGTGATGCCATGACAAGGGCACTCAACCAAATTTCCAGGTCGCCCTTTACACGCAGCATCAAGGGAGGAAGCCTTCCTCGGCGTTTTACTCAACCTACCTTCACTGCATACAATGGACGGACTGACCCCGTGGAGCATGTGAGCTATTTCAATCAGAAAATGGCTGTCCATTCTCGGAACGAGACTCTCATGTGCAAAGTGTTCCCCTCCAGTTTGGGGCCTGTGGCCATGAGGTGGTTTGATGGTCTCGCGGAAGACTCTATTGGATCCTTTAGGGCGCTCACTAGGGCTTTCTGCTCTCGGTTCGTAACGAACACCAGGGTCCCTCGGCCACTGGACTCCTTATTGTCCATGTCCATGCGAGAGGGAGAGACGCTGAAAACATACTCAGACAGGTACTGGGAAATGTTTAACGAGATCGAAGGGAGTTTTGATGATATGGAAGTAAGAACCTTCAAGGTCGGCCTACCAACCAGGCACGACCTGCGGAAATCGTTGACCAAAAAGCCGGTAAGAAGTGTGCGGTTGCTAATGGACCGCATTGACGAATATAAGCGCGTCGAGGAAGACCTGCTGATTGGTAAAGGAAATGCTAAGGTTATCCCTCAGGAGAGAAGGGATTTCAGGTCGGACAGATATAGCAACAGCAAGCCGCGGAGAGACTACAATGCGCAATCCAGATCTGCTGCATCGCAGGCAGTCCAGGCCATATTCCGAGAGCCAATCCACCAGATTCTGGATAAGATCCAAAATGAGCTATACTTCAGATGGCCAAACAAGATGGGGGGAGATCCCACGAAACGCAATCAGAGCCTCCATTGCCAGTATCATCAAGAGCGAGGACATACCACAGAAGATTGCAGAACTCTAAAGAGCCACTTGGAACAATTAGAGAGGGAAGGAAAGCTACAGCAGTTCACCTATCGGCCAAATAACCAGGGAGATCGTATCAGGCCGAGAGCTTCAAGGACCGCCTCATCAAGGCCCCCGTTGGGCATGATTAACGTTATCTTCGTGGCCCCCGGAAGAACTGGATCATGCCCTTCTAGGGTGATGTCCATTTCTGGAGCATCCGCCGAGGATGCTAGCCATGAGCCGAAGTGGGCAAGGATTGAGGCCCAACCAGTCTTAAGCTTCTCGGATGAAGACAAATTGGGGACGATACAGCCCCATGACGACACTCTGGTCATCACCCTTAGAATAGGGGGGTACGATGTGAAGAGGGTGATGGTTGATCAGGGGAGTGGAGCCGAGATCATGTATCCAGATCTGTACAAAGGACTGGGTTTACGGCCTGAAGACCTGACAGCGTATGATTCACCCTTAGTCAGCTTCGATGGAAAGACCGTCGTTCCCAAGGGTCAGATCAGGCTACTTGTACAAGCAGGACCCGAAGTGGTCGAGGTGGACTTTATCGTCGTGGATGCATACTCTCCCTACACGACCATCATGGCCAGACCTTGGCTCCACGCCCTAGGGGCTGTTTCATCAACCTTGCATTTAAAGGTCAAGTTCCCATCTGGGGGACGAGTGGAGGAGATTGTAGGAAGCCAACCCACGGCAAGGCAGTGCCTCATAGCTGCCATTTCACATCAGCCTGCTGCTGAGCCAATAACCACCTCGGTCAAAGATTCGTAGCAATTAAAGTTCCCGATTCCCCTTAAAGCCATGGATCCGGATGAGGAGCAATGTGAGAAGCTAGAAAAGGTTGCCATTGTGGGGGATCCAGAAAAGTTTTTCTAGGTCGGTACACAGTTGCCTCCTCAGGAAAAGGGTGAGCTACTGGCGTTCCTTCTAAGGAACGTCGACGTATTTGCCTGGAACTCTTACGAGGCCCCGGGGGTAGTTCTAGGGTTCATCTGCCATCACCTTAATGTGAGCCCAGCTGCACTCCCCAAAAAGCAGCCATCCCGGCACTCATCCAGGGAACATTCCGACGCTGTCAAGGATGAGGTAAATAAGCTCAAACAGGCAGGGGCTATAAAGGAGGTCTTCTACCCGGAATGGCTGGCTAATACAGTGGTGGTGAAGAAGAAGAACGGGAAATGGCGTGTATGCGTGGACTTCACGGACTTAAACAGAGCCTGTCCAAAAGACCCCTTCCCCATGCCATGGATTGACCAACTGGTAGATGCAACCGTAGGGCATCCACGGATGAGTTTCTTAGACGCCTTCCAAGGGTACCACCAGATTTCCCTAACTCTGGATGATCAAGAGAAAACAGCCTTCGTAACTCCCATTGGGAACTACCATTATAAGGTGATGCCATTTGGTCTGAAGAATGCAGGCACCACCTACCAGAGAATGATGACAAAAATGTTTGAACCATAGCTGGGGAAATGCGTTGAGATTTACATTGATGACATGGTAGTCAAAAGCAAGCATGAATCCGACCACATAGGAGACCTCAAGAGCATCTTCGAGATCTTAAGGAAACACAAATTGCGCCTCAACGCTTCAAAGTGCTCTTTCGGCGTTGGATTTGGAAAGTTTCTGGACTATATGGTCACTCATCGCAGAATCGAGGTGAATTCCGACGAGATAACAGCGATTAACAGCCTACAGCCTCCTCGGAACCCAAGAGAGGTCCAGAAGTTGACCGGGATGACCGCCACTCTCAACTGATTCATCTCTAAGTCCGCCGAGAGATGTCGGCCTTTCTTCCAGCTGTTGAACAAATGGAAGGGATTTGAGTGGAATGAAGAGTGTGTTCTAGCTTTCCAGCAACAAAAAGAATACCTAACTTGGCCTCCCATCATGTCCAGTCCTGCAACGGACGAGGTCCTCTTCGCCTACATTGCTGTAGCCACTCACGCTATGAGTCTGGTACTTATACGAGTCGACAGTGGCGTCCAGAAGCCTGTGTACTATGTGAGTAAATCCCTCCATGAGGCAGAGATCCGTTATCTGCCACTCGAGAAAGCCATCTTTGCAGTAGTTCATGCTACTCGTAAACTCCCTCACTATTTCCAATCACACACGGTTGTGGTCCTCACTTTGTCGAGATCAGGCTTTACTTGGTGTAGGAGAAGAAGGAAGACAGCCCAGAAGGGAAAGATGAGTAGTTGAGCTGCCATTAGTGTGAGAATTGAATTGAGCCGTGTGATCCACAGGTAGTTCACGAGCTTATATATAGGTAGACCATAATCCTAGGAAATTTATTTATGGCTGGCAAGTGTGGACATGTTTGAGAAATTCTCTTCTTGATGTGTATTTTTGGATTTTTATTTTTTATTTTTTGGGATTAAAAAATACAATGACAAAAGAATGGAGAGGAGATTATGTGGTGTTGTGTTGCAGAAAATGAGTGCCGGATTTGATTTCACATGCGAATTCAGACTTTGATAGGAATTTTTTAAGTCACACACTCCCACTAAAGATCAATAGTAAATGATAGATAGGGACGAACTTGGTTCCAATAATTTGTTGACAAATCACTTAAATTTTAAAAGGAGAAAATCATTTCCACTCCTTTATTTATGGGGTACTTGAGTAAGAGTAAATCATAATTCTCTTTTAAACTATAAAATCAATCAATATTTTTGGTTTTCTCTCCTTAACTATTAAAAATAAGCAAATATCCACCTTTTTGTTCCTAGAATATTCCAGGATAAAATTACTAAAATACACTTGACGAGGGAAATGCAAGTAACCCCATAGTTAAAGGGAAAATTACAAATAAATGTGCCAAATTTTATTAATATTCCAAATTCAAATTTTCACAATTCCAATCTCAAAACTATTTTATAAAAAATAAATTTTAACTTTCTTAATGTAAGCGAGAAAAAAAAAAAAAAACTTAACATGATATATTATATTTATAGTAATACCTCCCAATCAATATATATATATATATATATATATATACACACACCTTTTAAGGTCATTTACAATCAAGTAACCCTTTGATAATTAAAAATAAAATCTAACATAGGAAAAATAAACATTGTTAATTTTAAGTTAGTTCAAAATAAAAACGTCATACACTATCTTTTAGAAAATCAAGACATATATATTATTAATCTAGATTAATAATATTATTGATAACGAATCAAGAATGATGTTAGAGACATTATAAAATTTATTGTCATATATAAGATTTTTAAATTGATGTTGTCAACCACTAAAAAAATAACTTAGATATTAATTTATTAAATATTGAAGTGATTCCAATTATATTTATATATTGTCATGTCAATTAATATTTAGTTTAAAACTAGTGGTAACTTTAGAATTTTCTATGAATTAATGGTCACATACCTAACAATAGAACACTTGACAATAAAGTACCTGCAAGATACAAAAATCAACCTTTTATGTAACCAATCTTATAACATCTTTAATGCTTAAGTTAGTGACTTTATTTTAAGAATCAAAATATTCCTTTAAATTTAACCGGGAAAGTAATGGAATAAGAGTATTTGCTCATTTTCAAAAGATAAAGGAAAAAAATGGGATAAAATAAATCTAATGAGGGAACTGCAAATAACCCCGTAGTTAAAGGGAGAATTACAAATGAATGTGCCAAATATTATTAATATTTCAAATTCAAAATTTTCACAATTCCAATCTCAAATTTATTTTATAAAAAATAACTTTTAACTTTCTTTATATAATCAAGAAAAAAAAAATCTTAACATGATATATTATATTTATAACAATATTTCTTAATAAATGTGTCAAATTAAATATATAATTTAAATAATCTTTTACAATGCTTTATACTTTTAAGTTCATTTACAATCAAGTAACCCTTTGATAATTAGAAATGAAATATAAGATATGAAAAATAAACATTGATACTTTTTTTTTTTTTGAGAGAGTAAATATTGATACTTTAGAGACATTATAAAATATATTATATATATATATATATATATAAGACTTCTAAATTGATGTTGTGAATCACTAAAAAATAACTTAGATATTTATTTATTAAATATTGAAGTGGTAAAACTAGTGGTGACTTTAGAATTTTCTATGAATTAATGGTCACATGCCTAACAATAGAACACTTGACAATAAAGTACCTGCAGGATACAAAAATCAACCTTTGTGGAACCAGCTGTCTAATTGCTTAAGCTAGTGACCTTATTTTAGGAATAAAAAAAATATTCCATCAAATTTAACAAAGGAAGCAACGGAATTGAGATATTTGTTCATTTTCAAAAGATAGTGGGATAAATTGGTTGGTTTCAAACATAAAGAGAGAAAAATAATATTTTCTTAAAGTGTTAATTAAAGTGTTGGCTTTAAACTGCTGTAATAGGTCAATTTACTGTGACGCTTTCTAAAAGCGCTACTGTAGGTCTCTAATAGCAGCGATTTTCAAAATACTTAGAAAAAACGTTGATGTAAGACGAGATTTTTGTAATGTAATTCTCAAACTCAACCCACGACATATTGCTTTATGTAAAAGTCAATTGTAATCACATTAACGCCCAACCACTAATTAATTACTCAATTCTTCAACACGTAATGGACAACAGTTGTCAGTTATATGTATATTTACTTTCTCCAACGACTGCTTACCGTCCTCCTTATTATAAGCTAAAAAAATAACTTACATAAAATACCCACACGTTTAAGTTGAGTGAATCTTCTTTCTCAAAAAAAAAAAAAAAAAAGTTGAGGGTGTCTTATAATTAATTGCCACTTGTTGTTTACTTATTCGCAATTGTTAATTTTTCTTCATTTTCTAAATGAGAAAGCTCGGAAGATCATAGGAGGATCTACCACCGTAGGCTGTTGATTACAGCAAAGAGCTCTTCCCTTAATTTCTTTCTTCTAGAAGACTCATCAAAATCGATGATGCAACTTCCATTTATACCTAACTTAGTAGACTCCTAAAATAATTTAAACTATTTAATTGATTAAAAATAACATATATAAGAGAAAATAATATTAAGATATGAACTTACTATTTAATGTATGGTTTAAACTTTAAGCTATAAATTCTTAAGAATACTATGATGATGCATCTTCCACAAAAATAATGATTTTTCATCTTCTTCTTGTATCTGTAATGTTATATGCCGTTCAAACATAAACAAAGATTTTAATCACTTGGCAATATAACAATTTATGTAACATATATGAGAGAAAATAATATTAAAATTTGAACTTTTATTTGACAAATTAATATCTAAATATTTAAGAATACTATGATGATGTATATGCAATGTTGTATGCCTTCCAAACATAAACAAAGCTTTTAATCATTTGGCTATAACAATTTGTGCAAAATTTAAAATATTTTGTGGCTTTTTTTTTATTATTAACAGCATTGCATGCAATGGATTTATAGTTTGAATTTGAAACATTTTTGAACGTGTATAGTCTAATGTTAAACTTCTAGACGCATAGCTAGAGTTAATTCGAAATCAACCCTAAATTATGGGGTTTAAAATGTAATTTACCTTTTATTCTTAATAAGTAATTAATACTAATAGGGCCATATTACTCTCAATTTAAAGGCTTATGGTTACAAAGATATATGTTACGTAAATGATTAAATGTATTAATAATTATAACTTATCTTAAAAAAATTAAACTTATATTTATATGTGATAAATTTTGTTAATAATTAGTAAGTGATACTAAATCATTTAACAACAGTAACAAACATAATTAATTAAAAAAAAAAAAACCACTAACAAGTAACAAACCTATTATTGAAAAGCAAACGATATGATTAATTATTTGTACATATAATATCAGTATAGGTTACAAAAGATCAACCTAGCTAATATATAGAACATAAGAAGAAGCTTCTATTCCATGCACCGCCTGAATCCACCTAATAAGTCTGACGGCTGAGCCTACGTAATGTTAACAACTACCAGCCATATATAGGAAAAGTTGACGGATGCTGGTTATTGTTTTAGAAAATATTTTTAAAATTTTTTATTAAAAATGAAAAAAATAGTTGACTTTTTTTTTACATTTTTTTATATTTCCCAAAAAAAGTGGTAAAAAACTTTTTGAAATTGTCTATTAACAAATATTTTAAAGGCATTTATTAACTTGATATATATATATATATATATATATAGGGGAAATTACACTTTACTACCCTAAACTTTGCACTAGATTACATTTTGCACCCTAAACTATCTGATTGCACATTTTGCACCTTAAACTATCACACTTATCACGCTTTGCACCCCGGTGTTATTTTTGCTGTTATATTTAACAGAATCTTGTTGCATGTGACAAGCACATGCTTCTTGCTTAGGTGGAATAAATTTAAAAGACTGAAATAAATTTCTCAAAATTAATTAAAACAAAACCTAAATTTTTTTTTCACATCTCCCTCTATCTCACGTGGGGCCATCCTCTTCCACACAGCTTCATTTGCACTCTCTAAAAAAAAAAAAAAAAAAAAAGAACGCAAATCTCAGAGTTCCACGCAGTTCAAAATGCCCAGATTCCACGCAGTTCAAACTTCAAAATGCCCAAATGCTCAACTGTTCAGATAACATTTTATTTTTTGAACTTCTGAGAATTATAGTTGTTTAACACGTGTCTGTAGTTGCCTTTTCAAAGCCAATTCATTCCTCCTTTTGCTGCTAGAAGAAACCTTTGGCTTATGATTGTGTGAGCTTGGAGAATTTGGGAGAACTTTAAACTTATTAAAAAAATAATTTGTGAGAACTTTAAATCACGAATACCAATGCATTTTGAAAATCATTTAGAGAAAGCATGTTGTTTAGAAACATGTTCTTACATTGTATAATAAATTGTTGAAACTCTTAAGAGTTTCAACAATTTATTATTTATTTTTTATTTTGGGATCAATACGAAATAAGTTCTTTGATGAAAAAGAAAGAGGCCAGGGCCCAAGTACACATGGATTATACTAAGGATGCTCAAAGGAAAAGAAAGCAAAAAGAAATTAAGAAAAATACAAACTTTGCAGGAAACTAAACGAATAAGAAAAAAATTTTAGGTTTTGTTTTAATTGATTTTGAGAAGGTTATTTCAGTCTTTTAATTTTATTCCACCTAAGCAAGAAGCATGTGCTTGTCACATGCAGTAAGATTCTGTTAAATATAACAACAAAAATAACACCGGGGTGCAAAGTGTGATAAGTGTGATAGTTTAGGGTGCAAAATGTGCAATCAGATAGTTTATGGTGCAAAGTGTAATCTAGTGCAAAGTTTAAGGTGATAAAGTGTAATTTTCCCTATATATATATATATATATATATATATATAGTACTATAGCCTATAGTCAATATGGTTTTTTTTTTTCCTCCCTAAAAGCTAGTAGGTATTTTCAATGATTTATGGTTTTTTTTACTCTCTAAAAGCTAGTTAAGTATTTTCAATGATTTTCTAAAGTATGTTAGTCAAATGACCTTTTTATAGTGGGAAACAGGGTCAGAAGTATCCAACAACGTGTACAGCTCATGATCTAGTTTAAGTGTTTAAGATCGATATTTGCCTTAGTTTACTCATTAGGACTCGGTGAAGTCCAGGTCATTCAGTGTTAAACCCAAACAATAATAGATTGCTTGTTTATTGAGTGGTCTTCTTTGTAAACCAGCTTAAAATTTTTGGTCCACAACATTACAAACACAAATACACAGTATATGATCAATATTTGATGTTATATACTCGTTGGTCATTGCTACAATCATATTTTCCCCTCTTAAAAGTTGAAGACAAAATAAATCAAATCCTCATCTAAATCACCAAAACGGATGGAATGACCACTTGGCCTTAACACTAGTGGCTAAAAATAATGCCCTGTAAATTACAAGTTAAATTTACCCACTCTTCAATTATTTGAAGAAAAAAAAATTAGTCTAAGTTCTTTTAAATAAATTCTTCTTTTAGTTTCAAAAAAATAATTATTAAAAAATTATTGAATTAAAAAAATTATTCGATTTTAATTAGTCCAATTTTTTTTTTTGAATAAATTCTGCTATTATTTTTAAAAACAATATTGTTTTTAAATATAGATATATCAATTATCAAAGGTCCTATGTTTCAATAATATGCTATCGGTGGAAACTGCGTATTCGAATACATAGGCAATTAAGGATTTCTTAATTCAGTCACTTTGCAAAAACAATGCCAACTAATTTTGGAAAACTGGTGTAATAAGATACATAACCTATGGGACTCGTTTGTGAGTTGTGACCAGGTTCAGGTTTTGGGTTTATAATGACACGATAAACACAATGATCCTAATTCTTAGTGGCCTCGATCGAGGCCATTGGTCCTCCTCTAAGGCGGCTTGCGAGGTATTAATTCCCCTGAAACTCTGATTCCAGGAATTTGATGTTAGTCTTTAGTCATTAATTACGACAATCATTTTTTCTCTTAAAATGTTAAAGACTAGAGGGATGGAAATCATATGATTTAACTATTCAAGTCCCTACCTAACCGCGCGCCTTGAAGCAGAAGGTTGGATTTCCACTTGGCCGTAAGACTATTGGCTTAAATTAATCACGTTTTGTCATTTGTGTTAATAACGCAGTCAAGGTATATATTAAAGGAATTTCCCTATATTAAATGAGTTGATCTAAGTTTTTTTGCATTTTTTTTTTGAATAAATTCTTCTACTAATTTCCAAAAATATTTTTTGAATTTATAAATAAATGATTATATTTTAATTAGTATAAATTCTTTGAATAAATTCTTCTATTAATTTAAAAAAAAAAAATCCAAATCATGAGGAAAATATATAGTAAAGATCAAAGGTCTAAATTTAATAATTAAGGTAATCAGTAATAACATACATAGCAAATAGGCAATTAAGGGATTTACCAATCACCTTGAAAGAACTATGCTTACTAATTTAAAGGTTACAGTTTAAGTATAAGTTTGAACAAAATTTAGCAATTTGGGAAAGGAAAAAAGAAAAAGAAAAAGAAAAAAAAAAAAAAAAAAGGGACTATCACCATGGTGCAGTCATCACCCCAACTTGCCCCCTCCCTTATCCTCCCCCATCCCACATAACTATTGTCATTATTGCACAACTCGAATCCTTTCTCTTCTACCCCTAAACAATTTATGCATGAAAATATATCAATTAAGCTACAAGATTCTTACATGTAAGCTCACAAATGCTTAAATTACTTTAAGTATTAAAAACTAATTTTGAGGTATACTTGCATTTTATGGTTATGAGTTTTATTCACTTGTCTCTTTCTCTTACAAAACATAAGAGACTTAACAAAAAATTATAACCACATTTGTAAAAAACCAAGTCAGTCAAACAAAAAGAAACTCTTAATTCTCCTGCCCAAAGTCACTATTATTTATGTAAATGTTAGGTCAAGGCCATAGTTGTTAGGAAATTAGAAATACAGTTCAAAGTTTTCGTTTACGTGAAGAGAATCTGTTCTTCTTTTTCCGTTTCCACTTTGATTTTTAATATCCCCACAAAACTGAAAAAAGGTGATAAAGATTGGAATTTTTTTCCAAGTCTTTTTCCCTCGACAACTTATTGCAATTACTTTTATTCCTCCAAGTTCCAATTAACATATTCTACTTGACCTCAATTTGAAGTCAACTTCTTAATTAAATTTGGTCCTGTAAATAGCAGATGTTAATAGACATAAAAAATGATCAGGTACTCTTTTTTTTTTTTTTTTTTTTTTTGAGGGTGTAATGATTAGGTACTCTTGATGGAATAATAATCCTCTATCATATTCTAATTATAGCTATTCTACATTATATTCTATCAATTACACCAATAAATACAAATAATTTATTATAAAAGTATCACATCAACTCAAAAAATGATATGAAAAAAAATTAATTCTTGTATGGGTATCGTGTATTAATTAGTGTGAAATATCACATCAACCATACTCTGAATTAATAATAACTATTAGGCTTCCTATAAATATACCTAAATTTACACCCAATTTCACATGCATAGATGTTAAAGGCGGACTAATGGTTAAATACACCTAAATATTTTTTTTTTTTTGGGTTGCCATAAGAGTGAAAATGAATGAGCGTTTTGAGGCAAAGGAAGCTTAGGATCTTTATATATTAAGGAAAATGTTCTTTTTACCCTCGTTGTTACATATGTACTTTACACAAAATGTTAATTTTTTTTTTTATACAAGATGTTTCTCACAAAATTTTCATAATTTCAAACATGATGTACAATTTCCTTATTTACTAAAAACACGAAATGAATATTTGTGTAGCCTTTACATTAACATGTGAGAATTAGTGTGAGGAAATGTCTGGGAGATTGTTATGTTGCATCTTTTTCCTTCAATGAAAAAGAAAGGAGAGGATATCTCTATGTAATGTAGTGGTGTATTCCAACGATTTGATTTCACATAAGAATTCATGAATATAAAATTTTCCATCCACTACATTTCCTTTCAAAGGGAGAGAGTCTATTTAATGATTAAAATTTTATTTTATTGAATTTGAAAATATATAAAATGCCATGTCATAAACACATTTATATTTGTAATATTTAACAAAAGTTATGAAATAAACCCATTTAAAATGAAAAAAAAAAAAAAAAAACTCTTAATACCACAATACAAGTATTTCACTTTATACTCCACTAATTACATATACAACATGCCACATATCCTTTATTTTTTATTTCTTATAATAACCAATATTTGAAATGAAAATTAAAAATCATACACATGATATATTATATTATGATGATTAGGCCAAAATGGGCATTTGTCAATTTCTCACAAACTTTCCAATATTTTGCCATCTTTCTCAAACTATTTAGGAAAATGCTACTGTTTTGAAACTCGATAATATGAGGGTCGATTTTTTTATATGGAACTTGATTATCCTATAAGTGAGTTACTAAGAAACTTCGATGTTAATATGGTCGAGTTAGTCTGAGCGCTGTGTCACGCTGGTAAAGTAGACGTGGCGTTTTCCAATTAAAAAAATGCTTGTGTGAACATGCATAACTTAGTAAGTAGAAAATCGAGTTTGCCTTAACAATTTGAATCCTTAACGTCTCACAATATCTATTCACTCTCTCCCTGTGCACTCTCCCTCGCTCTCTACTCTGTGATCACTCTTCTCCACTCCCCCCATTCTCACTCTCCCTATCTAGTCTCCCTCACCCTTTTCAATCAGTCATTGTTGTTGGAACCGTGGTGCTTCCATCTAAAGTATTTCTTGCTATATGGTTATGTTTGTATTATTTTCTCATTAATGAGTTTAAATGTTTTTGTGATATTGTTGGAATTGGGGTTTTGATGGGGGGTTTTGGCAAATCGATTGGTGGTGTTGTGGTGATAGGAAGAGGAGTACCCCAAAATCTACTTCTACTAACCGCCCAGTCTCTTGCATTTTCTAGCCAATTTTGGAACCGTTTTTCCTTTAGCATGACAAAAGAACAGATAGCAGGTGTTAGAACAACTAAAAAATCTATTACATATTTTCTAACAGGGGTACTTATCTCTATTATCCACAACATTAATAAAAATGTGACACCAAAATAATCTATAACTTGTTTATAATTATAACATAGAATAGTTCAAGAAAATGAAAGATTCATAATTCAGCTGAAAGAAATAATCAACTTTCTGCAAGTAGTTTAATTTCTGAAATTTTAACCACCAAATATTTGGGCTAATGACACCTGTATATATTCATCAAGAAGGGCACCACTATAATGTAGCCACAGTTTAATTATACCTGATGACACACTGAGGAGTAACATAATTTGAGTGCCCATTAAATAAATTGAACATAATTTGCACATTAAGTGGTAAATGACGGGTTAGGGAAGCAACTTTAAAGAAATGAGCAACTACAAAGATTGCCTATCAATCTGTTTTTGCCTATTAGTTAACTTTGTTCAAAGAGCAAGCAGAAATGCTTGTTCAATAGATCCTGTCAAGAATCTGATCCATAGGCCTTTCCCTATCAAGTGTACAACGAATGCCAAAAAGATACATACTAGACTGCAAACTAGGCTCCTAAATGTTGCCACACACGCCCTCTAACAACCCTAAATGCATAGTAGAAAATAACACAGTTTAATGGCAAGCATAACTACTTACAGGACATTTCCTCTTGAATATATAGGGCTTCTTTATAATCTAAAAAGTATATTACTTTACAGGTGAACTTGTTTGAAACTTGCTAAATCTGAACTACAAGGAAAATATTCATGACTGAATACTAAAATTAATGCTTATTTCATACTATAGCTAGATTGATAAAAACTTGTAACCTTAAAATTCTGCTTCAAAATTCACAAATCTGTCTCTCGTAGACATTAACTCAAATCCATAAAGAAGAGAGGAATGTGACAAAGTTTTCTGGCTTGTATGCAATCCAATGGCACCAAACTCACTTTCATCCAATGAGAAATATTATTAGAAAAAGCATATAACTCATTATCTGTCTAGACGTAGATCCCCTGTATAAGTAGATCTTCAACTCTATTTCCATTTTAAAATAAGATGCACAGATATGCCAATTGAAGAAGTTTCCAAATCATTGTAACTGAACCAAATACAACTTCATTAAAACATGGTTAGGCTGATTGAAATGCATGTGCACATCTAATTGCCAAAGCCTCAATTGAAATTCATCCTATGAAAAAAAAACGAGGGTTGTCTTCTGCAGTCATTTCAATCATCATTATCATCATCACCATTTGCATACATGTGGAAACTTGAGTTAGTATAGTACTATAATAATAATTCACTCATTACTGATGAGTGTAATTGGAGTTGCTTCTTACCTGTTTATGAAGGCATGACACCAATAATTATAAAGAATATCCATGGTAGGGTAGGAAATACTATACAGTCTCTAGTTTTCACATTTCAAATCAGGAAAAGTTGTATTGCATTTGCCAGCACAAAATGAATATGCAAAATAGCATAATACTCTGACAGTTACATATAGGATGCCAAATTAGGATTGAACGATCTAAATTAGGAAAATCCTAAGAGAAATGTATCGGGAAAAGCTTGAGAATGTATTTTATTTTCCTATCTAGATCATATTCTCAACTACTTGCCCAATGTTTACTAATTATTATGCTTCTTGGAACTCACAAAGTATAGGGTGATTGGAATTGCTTGCGCATGGAGAGCCAAAAGAAGAAAAAGAAAAATGACTAGACTTACTTGAGTGACTAACCCATATTTATAGCTAAAAAGAAAATAAGATAAATAGGATTGGACGATATTAATGGGAAGGATGTTTGAGATGTTCATTACCAAAACTATCAATCAAAGGAATGGCGGAAATGACTTGTATTTTATTCAAAGATTTTGATATTATATTATATTAGATTTGTTCAAGCATAAAAACAACCTAACTTATTTGTCTTTAGATAGGCTTGCTAGCTGGCAAATCATATTTATTGTAGCTGAAATGGGTGTTGCTAGGAATTAAAAAAAAAATTGGGGTTGGGTTTGCTGACTTCATTTTGTGGAAAAGAATACATGTAGCCGATAATGACAAGTCTTGTTGAAGATTCATAGCCGACTCCAAAAATATTGGGGCCAAGGCTTTGTTGTTGTTGTTAGCTGACTCCAATTTGTGTTATTTATTTAATCATTACTCTGAACCCAGACAGAGGATAGGGATAGGGAAAGGTAGGGATAGGGAAAGGTAAGAAGGATGGAGCAGTGAGCTCGTGGGTGGGATTCTTGTTGGTGATTACTAATAGTTGTATCTATCATTTTCTCGAATGCTCTTTTATGGAGCATTGATAAAGTTAATGATTAGATCAGGAGTCTTGGGGTCTTCATGTTCCTATCCTCAGTGTTGAGTCATGATATATGATACAACGAACTGTTAGTATTACAGTTTGAATTGGGCTTGATTCTTGCTAGGCATTGATAAAGTGAAATTCATTTTAATCAATACTTTGCTTGGGTTATGCATGTTGTAAACATTGAATTGGTTAGTTGATATTGGTACAGCAATTTATAGACTCAGTGGATGCCCCGTCCTGGACATCTTTCATTATTGGAAATTCGGACATGCTTGTGTAAACTGTAACTCATTTTGTAGACAACCAATTACTAAATTATGTTCAACCTGTAGCCACAGATATTCTTTAGTCCACCCTATGGCGGAATAATAAAAGACAAGCATCTCTAAAAAATGCATATTGCAATCACTCTACATTTCATAATTCTGGATATATTTTATGAATCATTCCATTATTCATGTTCATTTTAAAAACACACTTTGAGCTTCCTCCCAAGGGCAAAGTGCCCCTGTACGAGGGCAGTACATGGTTTGATACATCAGTTATAGGGTATATTTATAATCAGATAACTAATGAACTAAGTCAAATCACAACTGAACCAAGCAGCAAACGTACTATTTGGCGTGTTGTGTGTCTGTTCAAATTAGGATTGAATAGATGGCCAGAAGGAAGAATGCAATTGGACAAAGATCAACTGATCGAATTAGGGTTGTCCACGGGTCGGGCCGGGTCGGTTTTGGGCCCAACCCGGACTCGACCCGCCGGCGTCGGGTGGATGGCAGAGCAACCCGAAACCGACCGCCGGAAAAATCGGTTGAGTCGGTTTCGGGTGAGGGTGAGCTTCGGTCGGTTGCCGGAGTAAAAAAAATCTTCGAAATCTGAAAAAAAAAATCACCAGAATTTGAAAAATGTCGCCGGAATCTGGAATATTATGCCGAAATCTGGAAAATATCGCCGGTATCTGCATTTTTTTTTTGCTGGGATCTGAAAATTTTCACTAAAAATTGCTGGAATTGGCCGGATCTGGCTAAATCCCACTAGATCTAGCCAGATCTGGTCGAGATCTCACCAAATTTGGTCGAGATCTTGCCGGATCTGGCTTGATTTTGCGGGATTTGGCCGGATATTTTATAGACTCCGGTCGGGTTCGGGTTGCTCGGGTTTTGGAGAAGCAAACCCGCCACTCGACCCGTCGGTGTCGGTTCTTGAGAACGGCAACCCGCTGCTGACCGACTGGGCCTTCGGTTCGGGCCGGAATTGAGTTGGCGTCGGGCGGGTTTGTCGGGTTGTCGGGCTTCGGTCGGGTCTGGACAGCCCTAGATCGAGTGTATCCGACCTCTTGAGTGATATCAAAACGCATCCCAAGAAGATGAATAATATCAATGACAAGTCAACAAATACAGTCCACTTTATCAACATACATTGTATTACAAAGTAAAATTGAGTTGCACATCCACAGAATAGCGCTAACCCCTCATTAGGATTTTTCTATCTTCCATTCAGTCAACACGATTATCCCTTCTACTTTTAATAATTATATGTTAGTTAATATGTTACATTATATGTTAGTTAATATTCCAATCTTACAACTTACAATATATGTTTGTTAATATTACAAACTTTAGTCACAAGCCTTGTATATATCAACCAAATATTTGTTCCAAAAGCATGTGAAATGACCAGACAAAATCCAAAACCAATGATTTTTAAAATCAAATCATACCTCTGGAAACCATATATCATCATTCCTACTATATGCTACAATAGTTGTAGTGTCATTGGAAATTTCATAGTCACAATTTTTCTTATACTTTGCTAAATTAGCTGACTTCATACATTAATAACACATATGTACCAACTACACCACAAAATGTCTAATATTTCAAATTATATGTAGCTCCTTAAGTTTATGTCTCTCTTTTAAAAAAAAAAAAAACCCACTGTTTTTACTTCGTAAATGCTCCAAAACAAAATTTTAGCCCTTTCAAAGTCTACTAGAAATCATTCTCATATATTTAATTTCAAATATGCTTAGAATGGTATTTGCAATGTTAAATTGCTACCGTAAAGGCAGTATCCTTGAGCCTTAGGTAAGTGAGTAATACTTTCCAATCCTGGAATCAAAACTGCTTATTATTGGAATGTTTGAGAAAATTGGAATGTTTGGCTAATAATAATCTCTCTCAGCCAATCTATATATTACTAAAAGCTGAAGCGTAGCATTTAATACTGCTGCGCTCACGTTGAGCCACGTTAGCATCCACGTCATTATCTTTTTTCTTTCTATTTTCTTATAATTATTTTTAATGTTTTTTTTATTTCATATTTACACTTCTCCAACCTTTTTCACTTCCTTACCTTTTCATCTCCCCACTACTTCTCCAACCTTTCTCCTTCTCTCACCTTCTCATCTTTCCACTACCCTCTACATTAATATCATTCTTCATCTTTCTCTTCATCTTCCTCTATTTTTGTCTCTTCTTATTCACACCCTCTTATTATAAATTGGTGACTATCTCTTTCATTCTATGCATAGTTTTCCCTTACAAAAAAAAGGTTCTCTCTCTCTCTCTCTCACACACACACACAATTTTTGGGTGGATTTTTATTTTTATTTTTTGTGCATCTTCGCTTTAGGTTGATAATTTTTTATATTCTTTAATCTACTTTAGGTTAATGCGATTTAGTTTTATTTAGTTTTTAATTATTTTTTTTCTCTCTCTTTTTGATTGTTAAATGTTATCCTATATTGCGTTATAAAGGATTAAATATAAAATTATAATATTATTATAATACATAGCATGATTTGGATAATTTAATTTGGTAGTTATTATAATTTGATAGCATAATTTTAATAGTGCTCAATTTAGATGTTAAACTATGAGACTCTAATAATTTTTGTTTATTTTTTAGTCCTTTGTGGTGGACAAAGTACTCTTAATAATTGTATTAGAAGTACTCTATAATGCCATTTATTTAGAGAAAAGCATAGGTTGGCTAAACAAAAATTATTGGATGAGAGACAAATTTTATCTTTCGCAATTTTACTTCAATTATTATTATTATTATTATTATTATTATTATTATTATTATTATTATTATTATTATTATTATTATTATTATTATTACAACAATGCATATATAGAAATTTAATTCTTAGATTTTGTTAATAATTGTTTATTTGATAATATGTTTTGGGTGGACAAAATTACAATTTCTGCAAAGAAAATAACCTTAATTGATTATACACAACAAATTGTTTTCCTAATTGGTCCAATTAATCATAGTTAAGTTTTATTAATTTTTTTAGTTACTTTTTTCAGTGTTTTGGATTGTAGGCAGAAAAAATAAGTTTGAGAAAGTTTGTTTAAAACTAAAAGAATAATTTCCAAATTTTATATTATTTTTAATAATTCACAAAATGTTATAAATAACTTTTATTAAAAAATAAATATTTTTGTTAATTTGCCTTTTAAATTTCTAAGAAAAATTATATTTTTTTCATTTTAGTACGACAAAAATTATTAGAATTATGATTATTCTTATAATAAATATACATTACTCTTTATTAAAAAATTTATTAAATTAGTTTAAATTGTATAAAAAATTAATAAAACCACCATAAAAATAATTATCATGCGCAACGCGCAGGTTCGCGGCTAGTAATCATAAAACTCAAGCATACACTTCCTCTCTATAATTAATAACTGTAAGAAGTTTAGACCCCTTAAACCCAAACAGATTCGCCTAGATAATTAGCTAAGTGATTAACTTAGGTAAATTAAACAAATCTAGGTTAACACAAATATATCATATCATGCAAAAGTGCAGAATAGTAAAGAACACATGATATGATGACTCAGGAAAACCAAACCAGTAAAAAATCTGGGGAGGATTTAACCTAGCTATCCTCAAGGTAAAACGAATTCACTATGAAAGAATTGAAGTTTACACAATAGAGACTTAGACCACTAACATCCTATTGCTACCTGCCTATAGGAAACTTACTACCACGACCACGTGACAGCTCCGAGACCACGGACTCCTTCTTTCCTTGAATTCTCAGCAAAGCACAAGCACACCTGCTTGTATATCTTGAAGCTCTTTTATTCTGCAACTGTATGATTACCAATCTCTTGTCATGAATCTAGAGTTTGGAAACCCTAAGTGTATGTGAAGGCAAACACCTCTAGATCTAACAATTAAATTCACAAACACTGTAAACAGAACACTAAAAACGTGGCTAAGGTTTTCCCTTATATACTTAGGGCAAAACATAAAACCCTACACGTTAAATGGGCTAGGGCTGAGTTGGAAAATTCTGCAAAAAAATAATCTGCACGACTTTCGATCGATCGAGTCTAATTCGATCGATCGAGCCTGACAGATCTGCACAGTGAATTCTGCAGTAACTCGATTCCAACTTTACCTAATAAGACATACTTTAAGCAAGTCTAAAAACAAGACTAAAGATTATTTTGATCATGGTTTACCAACATTACAAATTCAAGTTCTAATACATTAGTTCCTAATTCCTTAGAACCTGACAAACTCCCCCTTTGGCAATCCGTGACAAAACACAGACTTAACAAAAAGCTCAAAAGTTTTTAGACTTCAACCTAACTACTATCTATCAGTTGCAAAAGTAGACAGCAGCACGACTGAATCAACCTGTATATTCCTGTAACACTTAACAAATACATAAACGCATGTGTGGAAAATACAAGTAATATAGAAAAATTTCTTGATTTCACATAACACAAAATAAAAACATATATCATGAATAACATCATAAATATAAATCGATAAGTAATGTAGCATAGTGATACAAGAAACATAAACATAAAAATGTATCTCAAATATATCTCCCCTATCATGAGCCAAAAATGAAAATACACAGTGAAACACCTAGATACAATCTAAAAGCTCCACAAGCTCCTCAGTATCACAAAAAAGATACAAAACTCCCTCTAAGACAAAAATCTCCCCTACAAGGTATGTACTCCATAATAGAATGTACTCCTCATATTTGTGACGAATTGCCAAAGGGCACTCACTCATCATCAAAAGGAGGCGACGGAGGAGAACGTCGAAAACTCGCCAAATCTTCTCTCAAAGCACGAAGCTCGTCAAGTACATCCACCAAAAGCTGACCATGAGCCGCCTGAACGGTCATGACAGTGTCTAAAGTCTGACGAATATCAGAAACATCCGAAGGAGATGGTGGAGGAACATCAACAGCAGTAGCAGCAGCAGGATCAGTAGACAAAAACCAAGGAGCACCTGTAGAAGAAGAAGGAGGTGGAATGACACCAGAAGGCTCTACTCTAGGACGCTTAGAGCTAGCTCGAAGTTGAGCAGCCCTTTGCCGCAGAAAGGTAGCACCAATAAGAGCAATAATGTGAACAGGCTTAGAAGCAGGGAAATCACCTAAACCTAGATGAAGAAGAATCCTATGAATAAAGACAGGAAAGAATAAAGCATGAGCCATAGAACTACTCCGATGCACTTAGTTCAAAGAACGAAGAAACAGATGAGGAAAACTGATAGGAGCATCAGTGACAAGAGCATACAAAAACACACATCGCTCAATAGAGATGGTGTGGAGATGAGAAATGGGCCACACGGAATGACATGCAATCCTAAAGAAAAGGTAATGAAGCTTAGAAAGCTCAGGGGAGGTGATCCGAGGATCAGAACCCCACTGGATAGAAGACCTAGTGATGTAAGACATCACGTCATCAAGGGGAGGAGACTTATCATAGGGAAAGACAGGATGATCAACCACAGGCACCCCAAGAGCATCAGACATTACCGAAGGGGTAATGCGATACTCCACACCTCGTATGCAACTCTTAACTAGAGTGTTGGAATCATAGACATGGATAGAGAGGTTCGAGTAGAACTCTCTAATCAAGGTAGCCGGAGGCAGATGATCGATATCTAGCAAAGGTAACCAGCCCCTACGCTCAAAATTACGCCTCATCTCATCGTCAACCTCATCTAAAATAACCCTACGCTCACCCCAAATGTGACGCCTAAGGTTAAGGGTCTCATATGTCTCTTGATTCTTCTCACTAGGAAACCTATCACTATCAAAGGAAGGGGAAGGAACAGAAGTCCTATGGGTTATGGTTTTCCTAGGCATGATGCTAAGGACAGAATAGAGAGACATAGAAAGAAAAGAATAGACAAAAACTAAGGGCAGACTACAAGTTAGCACAGCAAAAAGTATAGAAATAACAATTCTATATGATGCATGAGCAAGATATGCATATGATGCATGAACTAATGCAGTGACACAGTTCAAATAGGATCCAAATTCACAAAATTGGCTTGAGCATTAAATTTATATCAAGAATTCCCAATTTTCAAAAACCCAATTATACAAAACACAACAAATTGAGAAATTGATCAACAAAACAGATAGGAAACACAATATAATGATCAAATTAATCAATCTAACAAGCCAATTTCATCAAATTTCATCAATTTGAACAAAACCCCAAAATTCGGCAATTCCAAGCCCTAGATTTTCAAATTTTTCATAAAACACCAAATTAACCAAATTAAACCACTTGTAATACTTGTATATGGTGTCCCCACAGAAACCCATTGATTTATTGTGAATGAAAACAATCAGAATCAACACAAATTCAAAAAGAAACAAGTCCGAAAATACCCAATGAAATGCATGAAATTATGCATGAAAAAATGAAAATAAAAACAAAAAGAGGGGTAAAAGAGTCTTACCGGCCTTGGGAGAGTGATCTTTTGCAAAAAGATTGGAGGAAAACGACAAAAATAGCAACAGGTGCTAGACCAGTTGGTGAGAGAGGAAAAAGGAATTTGAAAAGATTTGAACACGTGAAGAACACGAGAAGAAAATCCTTTTTAAAAAACTCTCAGCCTGATTTTCAATTGATCGAAAATTAGATTCGATCGGTCGAAAATCCTTCGATTGATCCAAAACTAATCGAGTACCAATCGAAACACACAGAAACTTTCCAGGGTTTTTGAAACAATTTCGATTGGTCCAAAAACAGACTCGATTGATCGAAATTCTGGAAAAAACAAATTTTTGAAAAACGAAGCATTTTTAGTGCAATAACTCCTCAAATCATTAGATTTTATGAATAAAATGCATGAATATGAGATGAAAAGTTTTTCAAAAACACATGTAGTTATCCCAGATCCCCCAAAACAAGATTATCTTTTAATTTTCCCTCAAGAACTCAAACAGCAAACATGTTCTGCATCAATTTCAAGATATTTTCAAACTTGGTTGGTCAGACCAAAAACACACATAATAACATGTACACAGTTTAGCTGAGAATAACTTGTATAGTGTGTGTAACTAGTAGAAGCTTGAGAAACATGTAACGTGATATGCACATAGTGATCAATCACAATTTCTACAAAATTCATCACATGAATTTGAAAGAGACTATAACTTAAAGAGTTACATCATATAACTCTCACATCTCCTAGAATAAAAGCTTACAATCATGTAAGTTTCTTGATTTGCCTCATAATTAATATCAATTTTAATTGATCAGAAACTTATTAACAAAGCTGGGATAATGTACACATCAATTTTATTTGAATTGTGAATTTATTATAGCCCAATAATGTACACACCAATTTTAGCATTTTAATAGAGGCTACACCTTATGTTCTTGTTGTGCATGTGCTACACTTTTTTGAGCACAAAATCTTACGATATGCACTAAGGTGTTCATGATTGGCTAATAAACAGTGATGAGATGGTTATTTATGCATTTCTCAAAAAGTTCAAGTCTGACAATCAAAGACATATGACTTCAAGATCAAGATCATGTAATCAACAACTATAACATCTTCCCACACAACATGTACTACAAAACTTATACTAGTAAAGTGCAATAAAATAAGCTCATCTAAGCTAAACAAAGTACATAAACATGTTATGCAAAATAGATTGACCAACCTCGTCTTCAAATTCAAGAAAAGTATAGCAAAAACACATTTTGCACACATTTTTTTTTATACAAAGGAAATAAACAACCTAAAATGAAATGCATGAATGTTATGCAAAGCAAATCCTAAAAAAAATGGTCACAAAAGATAGAACAATGAAGCACACGGACCATGAAAGTCAGGAATGACTAAGGACAAAGAATCACAACAATAACTTGACGAAGAGTCTCAAACTTGCCTCTATCAAGTGGTTTGGTGAAAATATCAGCATTCTGACATTCAGTTGGAATATACTCAAGAGCAACAATTTTCCTTTCAACTAAATCCCTAATGAAATGATATCTAATATCAATGTGCTTAGTCTTAGAATGTTGAACAGGATTCTTAGAGATATTTATAGCACTAGAATTATCACAATAAACAACCATGGTGTCTTGTGATATTCCATAATCACTCAAGAGTTTTTTCATCCAAAGAAGCTGTGAACAACAACTTCCAGCAGCAATATATTTTGCCTCTGCAGTAGATAAAGAAACAGAATTTTGCTTCTTACTCATCCAAGCAACAAGATTTGCACCAACATAAAAACAACCACCAGTGGTGCTTTTTCTATCATCAGCATTACCAGCCCAATCAGAATCAGAAAAACCAGCAAGAGAGAGATTTGACTCTTTGCTGTAAAACAATCCATAATCACAAGTTCCAGCAACATATTTTATAATCCTTTTAACAGCATTTAAATGAGAAACCTTAGGATTAAATGAGAAACCTTAGGATTAGATTGAAATCTAGAACAAACATCCACACTAAAGGCAATATCAGGTCGGCTAGCAGTTAAGTACAAAAGACAACCAATCATGTTTCTGTATAACGTAACATCAACAGACTCACCTGATGGATCATTTGTTAGTTTTGCATTAGCAGCCATTGGTGTCCTAGCATGTGCAGCCTTGTCAAGTCTAAATCTCTTGACCAAGTTTCTAGCATACTTAGCTTGATTGATGTAAATTCCAGAATCCGTTTGCTTTACTTGCAATCCCAAGAAATAAGTTAGTTCACCAACCATACTCATTTCAAACATGGCCTTCATTACATCTGCAAAAGATTGAGCAAGAGAATCATTAGTAGCACCAAAAACAATATCATCAATATAAATTTGGGCAACAACAAAATGATTCTTATCCTTCCGTATGAAGAGGGTGGTGTCAGCAAATCCCCTTTTAAAACCATGTTCTGTGAGATATGCAGTTAAGCTATCATACCAAGCCCGTGAAGCTTGTTTCAAACCATAAAGGGCTCTCTTCAATTTGTAAACATCATTCGGCCTGTGAGGATCAATAAAGCCTTTTGGCTATTCAATATACACCTCTTCTTGCAACATGCTATTTAAGAAGGCACTCTTAACATCCATTTGATACAGCTTGAAATTCATATGACTTGCTATCGCCAAAAGTATCTTAATGGATTCCAATCTTGCAATTGGTGCAAAAGTCTCATCAAAATCAATTCCTTCCACCTGTGTGTACCCCTGAGCAACAAGTCTTGATTTATTTCTGATAACAGTTCCATGTTCATCTGACTTGTTCTTGAATATCCACTTAGTTCCGATAACATTGACTCCCTTTGGTCTAGGAACCAATTCCCACACATCATTCCGAAAAAACTGATGAAGTTCTTTATGCATAGAATTAACCCAATCAGCATCTTGTAGAGCTTCATCCACTTTTTTCGGTTCAAATTGAGATAAATAGCATGAATGAGTAATCACATTTAAAACTTTGGATCTCAATCTCATGTTATCATTCAAACTCCCCAATATATTAGTAACAGGATGATTTAACTTAACTTTAGAGGATGGACCTTTGACCAATGATGTAGAGGTACCTTTCTGTTCTGATGAGCTTTGAAATTCTCTCTGTTCTTGTTGAGCTTCATGAACTGGGGTAGATGGTTTTGAACTTGATGGCACAGAGGCTGTATCATTTAATAACATCAACTCTTCCTCAGTATGCTTTCCCACATAATTTTCAGGTAGAGAGTCATCAACCTCCATAATCTGTTCTTGAACTAGAGATGCATTTTCTGAATGACCTTCTGAATTTAATTCATCATTGATCACAACATTGGAAGACTCCATGACTGTTTTAGTTCTCAGATTGTATACTCTATATGCCCTACTGGTAGAAGAGTATCCCAGAAAATAACCTTTGTCACTCTTAGCATCAAACTTTTCCAGGTTCTCTCTATCACGTAGAATGTAATAGTCACTACCAAATATTCTGAAATATTTGACTACAGGCTTCTTTCCTCTCCAAAGTTCATAGGGAGTTTTCTTGGAGTTAGGTCTGAAATACACCCGATTGAGAGTGTGACATGCAGTGTTAACTGCTTCTCCCCAGAAGGATTTTGGCATCTTCTTGTTTTGAAGCATGACACAAGCCATTTCTTGTACAACCCTATTCTTCCTTTCCACTATTCCATTTTGTTATGGTGTTTTGGGTGAAGAGAATTCCTGATGTGTGCCTTGATTATTGCAAAAAACAACCAGTTTTGTGTTCTCAAACTCTCTTTCATGGTCACTTCTAATTCTGGCTATCACAGTTCCTTTTTCTACTTGCAATTTTTTGCACAAATGGATCATCTTTTCAGGAGCCTCAGTTTTATCTTTCAAAAGTACAACCCATGTGAATCTGGTAAAATCATCCACAACAACGAGAATATACTTCTTTCCACCTAAACTCTGAACTCTGGCAGGACCCATGAGATCAATGTGCAGCAACTCCAAAGGTCTTGTAGTTTGAACATCAGTTAAAGACGGATGTTTGGGCTTCACTTGTTTACCCATCTGACATGGTCCATAGATGCACTTTTCAATCTTCTCAAACTTGGGCAACCCAATAAGTACATCACATTTAGAAATCTTCTCTAATTGCTTGAGACTAGCATGTCCCAACCTTTGATGCCATAAGTCAACTTGATTGATCTTAGCACTGAAACATTTATTACTTATACTTGGAGTGATACCATAACAGTTGTTAGCTGTCCTCACACCAATACACATGCAGTCACCTCCTTCATCAAGTATCTCACATTCTTGCTTAGTGAAGAGAACATTCAGTCCATTATCACAAATCTGACTTATGCTGAGTAAGTTTGCCTTCAGTCCATCCACATTCCAAACATCTTCAAAGACTGGTAATCCTAGAATATCCATAGTGCCAATGCCTCTGATCACAGATTTGCTTCCATCTCCAAATGTGACTGTCCCAATCTTTTCTTCAAAGAGTGTCTTGAACAAAGCTTTATTTCCTGTCATGTGCCTGGAACAACCACTATCCAAATACCAAAGACAAGAATCACGTGCCTTTAAGGCGGATAAAGCAGTGTAGCACAAGTAATTTTCATCATAAGTAATTATACCAAGATACTCAAGAAAAGATTTAACAAAAATGACAAAAGACAAGCACACCAAGTAGACAATGTGGCTAACTAAAGAGAAGATTTTAAGAAAATCCATAACAACAGGGGTCAAGGATCAGCTTAAAGATCAAAGGATCAAAAACAAAAAGCTACCTGCTCTGATACCACTTGTAAGAAGTTTAGACCCCTTAAACCCAAACAGATTAACCTAGATAATTAGCCAAGTGATTAACTTAGGTAAATTAAACAAATCTAGGTTAACACAAATATATCATATCATGCAAAAGTGCGGAATAATAAAGAACACATGATATGATGACCTAGGAAAACCAAACCGGAAAAAAACCTGGGGAGGATTTAACCTAGCTATCCTCAAGGTAAAACGAATTCACTATGAAAGAATTGAAGTTTACACAATAGAGACTTAGACCACTAACATCCTATTGCTACCTGCCTGTAGGAAACTTACTACCACGACCACGTAACAGCTCCGAGACCACGGACTCCTTCTTTCCTTGAATTCTCAGCAAAGCACAAGCACACTTGCTTGTATATCTTGAAGCTCTTTTATTCTGCAACTGTATGATTACCAATCTCTTGACATGAATCTAGAGTTTGGAAACCCTAAGTGTATGTGAAGGCAAACACCTCTAGATCTAACAATTAGATTCACAAACACCGCAAACAGAACACTAAAAACGTGGCTAGGGTTTTCCCTTTTATACTTAGGGAAAAACATAAAACCCTACACGTTAAATAGACTAGGGCTGAGTTGGAAAATTCTGCAGAAAAACGATTTGCACGACTTTCGATCGATCGAGTCTAATTCTCGATCAATCGAGCCTGACAGATCTGCACAGTGAATTCTGCAGTAACTCGATTCCAACTTTACTTAATAAGACATACTTTGAGCAAGTCTAAAAACAAGACTAAAGATTGTTTTGATCATGGTTTGCCAACATTACAAATTGAAGTTCTAATACATTAGTTCCTAATTCCTTAGAACCTAACAATAACAATCATTAATCCTTTGTAGTTCTATATGTCATGTTGTTTTTGTAGTCATGAACTGACACATATTAATCAAGTTTGTGTTAATGCGGATCAGTCACGGGTATACATTGGATCACATGCTTAGATGACATGATTGCTATTATAATTACATTTTGTCATAGAGTGAATTCTCAATAATTGCTAACAATTTATTTGCTGCCATGTCAGATATGCAGGCATTGGATAGAGTGGAACTTGGACTCGATGATGATACCCAGTTGACCGAGCAGGCTGATCATCGATCAACTCCGTTTTGGAGGCATGTCCCCGATGAGGTATGTAGTTGTATTATTAATACATCTCTGTTTTATAATTACCTCGTGTGCATTACGTAACACAATGCTTGTCCGTGTGCAAGAGGTGCCTGGCACCGTAAAGGTTTGACGCCGTGTACTGCTGCAGGGTGGGCTAGACCCACGTATCATGCAATAGATAGATGCAGCAGGTTTGACCAGGTTATTCAAGGTTCTTAATATGGAGGGTCGACCACGCCTTGATCACGACCTTGGTTGAGCAGTGGTGTCTAGAGTCGCACACGTTCCACTTACCCCATGGAGAAATAGGTATCACCTTGCAAGATATAGAGGTGATGCTAGGGATTCCAATGGATGGGTTGCTTGTCGCTGGGAAGATAGACATGAAATGGAGCGAAGTGTGCCGAGATTTGTTGGGCCACAAACCTCTGCTCGTGATACCGAACTCAAACAAGGTTATACTTGCTGGGGCAAGGATAAGATACAAGTGGCTTGATGCATGGTTTGCAGCTCCCCCAGCTGCAGACGCCGGTGATGAAGTAGTGCAGCAACATGCCTGCTACCACCTACTTGTTTGGATGGGGGCCATATTGTTCATGGACAAGTCGGCGGATCGGGTCTCACTCCTGCCTCTGCAATTCCTCAACCCAATCAGCAATGTGAGACAGCATAGCTGGGGTAGTGAAGCATTGGACTGGCTCTACAGGCACCTTTGTAGTGCATCGAAGAAGGATGTGATGCAGATTGGAGGAGCACTGTTGTTTGTGCAGCTATGGGCCTATTCGAGTTCCTAAGAATATGCTCAATTATGAGGCCGCCTTTACCGCCAATGCACCCAGGGCCCCTTGCCATTAGGTATGTTCATTGAGCTCTCATTATTCAAGCTAAGTGTATGTTAGTATTAATTATTTATGTGTAATATTATATTATATTATATTATATTATATTATATTATATTATATTATATTATATTATATTATATTATATTTTTCTCTTTGATATAATTAAAAATATGCCAAACTAACAAACAAACGAAACTTATCAATGCTTAGATACTAAAGTATATGGAAATGAGATATAAAGCAAAGTTTGTTAAATATAAAGGAAGAGAGAGTTCACTGACGACATTGTTCACAGTTCATCACATGAAAGTTCACTAACGAGCATTTGTCAAAACCCCATGTTTGCTAGGTGGAACGGCCCAAAGAGCACTGCAGAGCATGCCACACATGTCTTTGCTGTATACCGAACGTCATTGTCTACACTACGGGCAAAGCAGGTATTCGGTTAATTTACGTCCTCAATTGCATGACCACATTCTATTACATGACCACATTCAATTAGCCACAATTTAAGGTTTTTATTTTTTTTCCCTCAATTGTATGACCACGTTTTGATTTTTATTTTTGTTTCAATTCTTGGATTGTTGTTAGAATGAGTTGATTTAAGAATATTGGTTCCTTTCTAGGTTGGTTATGCTTTTATTGAAGCCTTCTGGTTTATTAAAAACAATGTGTTAATTTTCATCCATAAAATGGTCTAAATTGCCTTCGTATAGTCAAATCGAAAAAATGAAAAAATAGTGGGTCGAAAACTAGAATAACAAGCAGTGATGCATGCAGGTGACATGCCCAACCTATATACATTTAATACAACCAACAGAAAATAGGTGATGCAGTTAATAATAAATTGAACTGACTTATCAACCTTAATATATACTTTTTTTATAATCACTTAAATATATACATTGCACAACTAATGAAGTAACCTAATAATATAATAAGTTACTGACTTATTATATTATTAGGTTACTTCATTAGTTAAACTGACTTATCACTTTAATATATACTTTTTTTTATAATCACTTTAATATATATTTTGCACAACTAATAAAGTAACCTAATAATATAATAAGTTAGGCTAACTGGTCCTATTGCTGAAACCTTAGTGTACTTTTTCTGGGGGTGTTTGATTAGGCTGAAGTGAAAACTTTTTACTTTGTCAAAATATCAAAAGGCAAACGTCCGGGAATGTTTGGCGTATTAATAACTACAACGACGATGTGATCATGTTATTATTATGTTAATTCAGAAAGGGTCTATGTAAAATGTACATCAATAATTACATTTGAATTGCTAATTAGCTATAGCTCAAATGGCAGCTCCCCCCTCCCCTTAGAATGGGATAGAGGGTTGTGGGATTAAGACCTACTAAGTGTGTATGCAACTTAAGAAAGTCATACCCAGTGCACAAAGCTTTCACTTTTGTGGTGTATACAACTTAACAAACAAAAAAAATAATTAAATAATTCATTTTGGAGATTTCCCCAAAATGAAAGTATCTAATGGTGTCACTTAGTATTGAAATTTATGCTAAGTCATTGGCCTGAAAATGGAATGTGGATCTCGGTCAACCTAGCTCTTTTACTATTTGCTGCATATCAATGTTAGTCATTGTTTTAATTTGCTTGTTGACTTCATTTTGTTAATATTTTGAACACAATGTTGCTGCTATTTTACTTTTTGCCCAATAATCCCTGAAGATTTTGTGTACGAATAGAAGCAAGAAATTCCATGGTTTCCATATTACATATCACAAACATAATCTTAAATTAGTATGATGTCTCAGTATTCTTAGATTTGGAATAATTACCTCATATACTATTTTTTTTCTACATCATAAGTACTGCTCACAACTCACAAGTGGGCGATATTCAAAGTAGATTTTTTTATGCTATTTTTCTTATATCAAATTAGTAGCAAGATATCCAAAAACTTCATGATTTCTTTAAAGCCTATAGATTAGACATTTTTTTCCTCTTAGATAACTGAAGGAACCTTTCTAAAGAAGAGCCCTTTGGATGCACCTATAAGCAGTTAAAAATCTGTGGGCAGTGGACCTCACCTGCCATAGCATTCACTCTAAAGGGCCATGTAGTTTATTATCATGCCTAGGAGCAGTAGAGACAAGACTTTTTCTAGAAACATACTTTAGATATCTCAACCTATGTAGCTTCTAAGTAAGAGCTTGAACTGTTCACTGAGTTAGAAGTGTGGTGTGCTGTCGCAGGCAATCAAAAATAAAACCTATACTCCTAAAAATATATGTAGTAGTGTGAGTAAGGATCGTTCCCACGGAGAGTATCTAGCCTAGTTTTATGCCACGTGAACAGGAGGGGGGGGGGGTTTGAGTGTGATGAAAAAAATTTTAAGAAAAACAACTAAGGAATAATTCAAATTAAAATATCGAAATCAATCAAAAGAACAATCCTTGGTCTAAGTCAACATCCACCACCGGAATTTTACAACTGATCATCGATGCAAATATATATCAATTCACACTTTGAATATTCACCGTTGGAATTGTTTTCCTATCTCTCCTTAGTCGCAGTTAATTAGAAAACAAGCGATCTAATTAACCCTAACTACTAAACAACCCAAGACAATTGCTAAAGGTTTAATCTAGTAGCAGCCTTAAGAATTAGAGAGATCGGTGAAACTAAACAACACAAGCACAAGCGGTTTTATTTAATTTAGTCGTGCATTCTTCCTAAGATCTAATAATTTCTAACGCAGCAAATCATTAAATCTTGGTTGCTTCACAAATTAGAGAGATCAAACAATTATGGATTTGATGTCTAACCTAGCAATAGATTGCAACGAATAATAAACTAGTAGGCCTCCTAGTAATTAAATGAGACAATCATGAAAATAGGCATAGAAGAACATCCAATATTCAAAGCATAGATTGAACAATAAAAACAAATTAGATCTCACAGTTTTATTGATTCCTGAGGCTTCAGTTTCCTTTGACCAAGTATAAAAGTTTAGCCACGCAGGACCATGACAGAAAACTCGAAAGAGAAAATTAGAGAAGAGGGGAGAGAGAGAGGCGTCTATGGAATTCTAATTTCTCCTCCCTCTTTTTCACGTTAATTCCCCCTTTCCCAAGCCTACAAAATCTCCTAAAAATATTCTAAATAATAATATTCAAATCTGACTAATTAAGGAAAAATATTAAAAATAAAACAAAGCCCTAATATAACTAGGAAAGTGGTGTTTTTCAGCTGGAATTTTCGTGCATCAGATCTGGAAGCTTCCAAAAATAAACCGCATCAGATTGCATATTAGAATTGTGGGCAAAGGAACATTCCAGAACGTCAACAGTGCAGGTGCAGCAACTTCAAGCCCAATTTAGACCTTGATGCGGCCCTTATCTCTCAAAACTCAAAACATGAAAGTTGTAGATATTTGTCTTGGCGTTCCATAGCATCTTGAATCATCTCAATCGGAGCTCAGATGAGAGAGTTATTCCCAGATTACGAAGAGATGTCAAAGCTGTCCAGAATCGCCCAATTGGCTACGTTTTGCACTTAATGCCTCCATTTGCACCCTAAATCAAAATATAAGAATAATGAGTACATTTAGGCACCAAGTAAGTGTAAAAGACTAAGCATTAAGAGAGAAATATATGCCAATTTGCATTCTCATCAAAGTGATAAGGTAAGGCCTTGTTAAGCAAGAGTGTATGTATTCTTTGGCAAGTAACAATCACTAAATACATTTTTGTGACCTACTTTAGATAAATTTTTTTGATCCACTGGTAGTTTTTGTCATACTAGTGTAGAATCCCACAAGAGAGACACAACAATTACAAACCCCATCGCTTTTTTGCTCCACCATGTGGCCCAAATCATAACAGAGATAACGACAAACTAAAGTTTAAGGCCATCGACACACGTGTGATGTAAGATAGATGCCAATTTTGATGTAGAATCTTTAGGAATTCATCACTAAATTAGGGTTCTTGATGAGATCTTGAAGGTTCTTGATTAGGGTTCGTGTTTAAGGGTTTAAGCCTAGTTAAGTAATAAAAAAAATTGGATAGTGATTAGTGAATGAGCTTCATAAACTTTAGATGTTAAAAGTTAAAACCATGAATAGAACAAGAAACTAAACAAGATAAACCCTAGATATAACATCTAGGTTTCCCAAATGAAATCATTCTTAGGTAGGAGAAAGCAACTACACTCTTAAGTTGTTGTAATTTTACTATAGTGAATCTTGCTATCAGTCTACTATTGAATACATAAAATACTCTTATATAGGCTATTTGCCAATAGAACTTCTAGAAGGAATAGGATTGCTAAATAACCTTTACCTAGAAAGAATTGGTTCCCACCTTTTTTAACATAAAACCTGCAGATTGATTAAAATTAAATTTTTTTTAATGATTTTGGACTAGTTCGTTATACCTTTTTAGTTTTTGTTTTGTTTTGTTTTCCTGGGGGACAGGAGGAGCAAGTTTCCCTATTCTAATAATTCTATGCTTTTGTCAATGGTCTCCAAGAAAATTGACAACTAATTAGTTTTTGTATCTTATATATCACATTTATAATTTCCTTATATTGAGGTCTCCTCAGTGATTGGTTCTACACAACTTCATCTCTGATATGTCTAGTTGCTATGCTTGAAAAGCCTGTATCGAGTGTGAAATTTATATGCATCTTGTACATGACTGGGTTAACTAGTTGCATGGTAGCATTGTGGGTGCAAATGTCAGACCTGGTTAATGGGCCCTTGTGTATGATTGTGGGTGCAACAAATTGTGAATACTTTTTTATTTCTTTGAATATACTAAATTTATCAACCAACGAAGAGTTCATTGATTTACAACATATTTCATCTCCACCTAAATGTCTTCAAGTCATACACACCTAGTCAAATTATATATTTACTGGATTGGATATAGTGATGATCTACTCAAAGTTTTCCAAAGCCTACTGGTGTGCTGTTGTAGGCAACCAAAAATAAAGCCTACTGCGAGTAAAGATCATTCCCACGGAGAGTATCTAGCCTAATTTTATGCGACGTGAACAAGGAGGGGGAGGGGGTTTGAGTATAATGAAAACAATTTTAAAAAAACAACTAAGGAACAATTCAAATTAAAATATAGAAATCAATCAAAAGAACAAACCTTGGTCCAAGTCAACATCCATCATCGGAATTTTACAATTGATCATTGATGTAAGAATATATCAATTCACACTTTGAATATTCACTGTTAGAACTATTTTCCTATCTCTCCTTATTCGTAGTTAATTAGAAAACAAGCGATCTAACTAACCCAAACTACTAAACAACCCAAGACAAGCGCTAAAGGTTTAATCTAATAGCAGCCTTAAGAATTAGAGAGATCGATGAAGCTAAACAACACAAACACAAGTGGTTGCATTTAATTTAGTCGAGCGTTCTTCCTAAGATCTAATAATTTCTAACGCAGCAAATCATTAAATCTTGGTTGCTTCACAAATTAGAGAAATCAAACAATTACGGATTTGATACCTAACCTAGCAGTAGATTGCAACGAATAACAAACTAGTAGACCTCCTAGTAATTAAACGAGACAATCATGAAAATAGGCACAAAAGAACATCCAATATTCAAAGCATAAATTGAACAATAAAAAAAAATTAGATCTCACAGCTTTATTGATTCTGAGGCTTCAGTTTCCTTCGACCAAGTATAAGAGTTTTAGCCATGCAGGGCCATGATAGAAAACTCGAAAGAGAAAATTAGAGAAGAGGGGAGTGAAAGGCGTATGTGTCCAATTCTGATTTCTCCTCCCCCTTTTACACATTAATTCCCCATTTTACAAGCCTACAAAATCTCCTAAAAATATTCTAAATAATAATATCTAAATCTGAATAATTAAGGAAAAATAGGGGTGTCCACGGGTCGGGCCGGGTCGGGTTTGTGCCCAACCCGGACTCGACCCGACCTTCTCTGGTGCGGAAGATTTCAACCAGCAACCGATCTGAATGCAATTTTGGATCAACCGGGTCGGGTCTTATTGGATTTCGGGTGAAAATTGGTCGGTTTCGGGTTTTTCGATTTGCCGAAATTTGGCCGGATCTCGTCAGATCTGGCCGGATCTAACGAGATTTGGCCGATATTCCTTCGTATCTATGGAAATATGGACGAGATTTGGTCGAGTTAGAGTCGAGCTCACCGGAGTTAGGTCGAGTTTGAGTAGATCTGGTCTAGATTCGTCGGATTTAAGCTTATCAAAGTGAAGATTTGAGAGGATCTAAGTAACGGTAGTCCAAACATGGCCGAATCAGAGCGAAGAAGCCCAAACGTCGTTGGATTTCGCCCTTCGTTTTGAGGTTTTGTCGGGCGGGTCGAGTAGATCGGGTTTTTGAGGACTGAAACTGCCACTCGACCCGCCGGGATCGGGTTCTGAAGATTGGGACCCGTCACCAACACGTCGGAGGTGTCAGTCTGACCGTGACGGGTCAGTTCTTGTCGGATTGGTCGATTCTGGCGGGTCCTCGGGTACTCTGGAAACCCCTATGGAAAAATATTAAAAATAAAACAAAGTCCTAATATAACTAGGAAAGTGGTGTTTTTCAGCTGCAAATTTCGTGCACCAGATCTAGAAACTTCTGAAAATAAACCGCATCAGATCCATGTATTAGAATTGCAGGCTAAGGAATGTTCCAGAACGTCGACAGTGCAGGTGCAGCAACTTCAAGCCCGATTTCAACCTTGATGCAGCACGTATCTCTCAAAACTCAAAACATGAAAGTTATAGAGCTTTGTCTTGGCGTTCCACAGCATCTTGAATCATCTCAATTGGAGCTCAGATGAGAGAGTTATACCGAGATTATGAAGCGATATCAAAGCTGTCCAGAATCACCCAATTAACTACGTTTTGCACTTAATGCCTCCATTTGCATCCCAAATCAAAATATAAGAATAATGAGTACATTTAGGCATCAAATAAGTATAAAAGACTAATTATTAAGGGAGAAAAATATGACATTTTGCATTCTCATCACCTACCTAATCTATAGGAGCTCATATTTGGAATGGAAGCGTAAAATGGAGTGCAATTGCAAATTAGACATTTGTATGGATCAAATTCATTGATTATATACAAAGAAGCATTGTGCCTTCTTGAAAAATTGAACATTGAGCATTGTCCACAATTGAAGAAGTTACCGTCTAGAGTCAAACACCAAAGAAATAACAGAGACTTCTTAAACCCAATATAGGTGAACTGTTTGCTTGGTCTAGGACCCTAAGTGAATTCCTTAGTGGGGTAAATAACATTTATTTGTGTATATTATATCGAATCTGCACAATTGATATGTGTGTTTTGGTGGCCAAGAAACCCAAAGAAATTTTTTTTACAGATTTAGTTTTTATTTTTTAATTTAATTTTTTTATTTTACTTTAATATTAAGGAATTTTTCATGAGGATTTTTTAGTTATTCAAATGTTGATATGGATATTTTTAAAAAAATAATTAACTTTTTTTATTTTTATTATGCGTGTCTATGATCTTGTGCAGTAGGAGGATTAGAATGTGGGTGTTGTGTTTATCTCTTCGTAATGCGGTTTTTGGTTCTATTTTTTTGTGAGCTGATCGTGTTTCCACTGCTAACCATCAGTTAGTTATGGCTCCGAGGAGGGCTAAAAGGGGAAAATCCAAAGCTGCATCCAAACCTGAAGTGGTGTTTGATCGATTAAGGTTCCTTACACACGCAAATGAGCAAACCTTTGAAACCTTGATTAAGTATAGGTCTATTTAGTGAGAAAGGCAAATTAATCTAGATGAATTGCATCCTTCTGTCCGTGAGAATCTACAGTCTAGGCATTGGTTGTCTCTGTGTACAAATATACAACCCCTTCCATCTAACTTGATTAGAGAATTCTATTTGAATCTCTTGGTGCATGAGGATGTTAGCTATGGTCATAGAGTGACATCGTGGATACGTGGTGTACCGTTTACAATAACTAGGAATGTAGTATCCAATGCTCTTGATGTACCTATAATTCGTACACCTACTTATCCATACTCTGAGTCTCCTTGTATTGATGATGTTATGGATGTTCTTTGTGGAATATCAGTCACTCGGGGTTCCGACCCAAGTATTAGCTCAAGTGAGTTAACTAAGCTTAATTTTATCTTCTTTAGGATAGTTTGTCCCAACATCTTCTCTATCTCTCATGTCCATACAATCCCTATAGACATGTGTTTCTTTCTTTATTCCCTCGTCTCCGATAGTTCCATTTGTTTTCTTCCCTTTTCATTGAAACCATTGCGGAGGTGTGTAGGAGCAAGTCTAAGAGGCATGGTCTATTCTTTCCAGTTTTCATCCATAGGGTCCTCAAATACTTAGGATTAGAGAACTTTCCTTCCCAAGAGTTGGTCCACATCCTTGCCCCCATAGGAGCCAAATTTCTAAAATAGCGAAGTGTCCAAAAGAAGTTTGTCAACCCCAGTGTTGGTTCATCCAAGAGACCACAAGTATGGTCTACTATTGGAGATGTTCCAGATGAGGACATGCATGGGGATCCCACAGCTGTTGTTGCCGAGGATGGTGATGATGAGGTAGATGTTGACACTGTTGCTGTAGCGCATACAGGTCCTCCTCCTCCTCCTCCCTCTCTTTGTGCTATGATGGAGACCGTTATGATGACTCAGGCAGCCCATGAGCAGCTTCTAGATGGTTTTCTTGCCGAGGTTGCAGCTCTGCGAGCGGACTTAGCTGACTATAGACGTCTTGTTCCACCTTTACCACCATTTGACTCTTGATGATTGCCATTGGCCATTGTACCCAAGGAGGAGACAAACTTTTTTTAGTTGCTGTAGCATATTTGGAGAATTGTATGACAGTTCTGTGTAGTGACGTTCATACAGTTGTATATTTTGTTATTTTAGTGGTAGTTTGAAGAACATGGTATCTGTGGAAAGTAATTTGATATATTAATATAATGGTTAGTTTCATGCCCATCGTTATTATTATTAGTATTATTGAAATGGTTCTAACTGTAAGAATTTTTTATGTTATTATGTGATTCTATATAATATCAAGTAGATCAAAAAATGTAAATAAGATTTATTTCATAATTCTGTACGGCGTTCACGTGTTATTAAATTATAGTAATTATTAATATAAATTGAAGGTTTGTGAAAGCACAATTGGTTTACAGGGTTTGATATTGCCGATGAAACACCTAGGAGATTTTCCTAGGAGCAATGGATCAAGCTATATCTTGACTTCAGGCAACTGTTTTTATTGCAGGTTTTGCTTTTTAGTGATGTATTTTCCACTGATTGGATATTGTTGTCCCTCTTAAATCAGCATTTATATTATTCTAAATTTGGTCCCCATGTGGACTGTATCTCATGCATCATATTTTCATTGCAAAATTTATTGATGAAACCTTGCATTGCAGTCAGTTTACACAATCAATGAGATAACGGTAAAATATGTTCAGGACATGCTTTGCGTAACAATAAAATAAAATAAAAAATAGCTCGACACTTGGCAGAACCTTATGCACTCTTGCATTAGGTCTAACGGTTTTTTTTTTACTTATCAAATATTGATTGTTTTGCTTTTGCGCTACTGGAATGGAGTATACGAATGTTAATCCTATAGAAGTCTTATAATGCTATTCACTATCATTTCTTCATCGTGTTGTTCAATTGGTCCATACATCGCATGGGTTAGTGATTAGTAATAGTTATAATAACTACAATAGTAATAATAACTACAACGGGCACCAAGTCATTTCCAAAAAAAAAAAAATAGAGGAACTGGATATGCCAACTACTTTTGCGCCAAGTATAGTCCTATTAAATTGCTTCAAGTGAATATGTACGCAAACTTTCTCATAGTACCCTCATCAGCCAGTTATTATTGCCCTGATTCCAATCATATCAAACCGAATAATGTGAATACAGTTCAAATGACTAATGCGGCCAACTTTTCCACTGCTACGCGACAGCTTTTGACAATTTCACCATGCTCACTAAGATAGAAACACATTCATGTGACTCATTACGCATGCTTTTGCACCACACTGCATGGACCTACTGCTGTTGCACCAAGACTAGTCATTTCAACCACATCAGACACACCACACATGTCACGACCCAAAATCCATAAAACATGAATTTAGATGCATGACTAACTTGCTAAACTTACACAACTCAATAAACATAATTAATTTAAACATAATTCAATAAAACTCCAAATAAACAATGATCTTAATAAATCTTTTACAATACTAAAATCCTCAATTTAGAGTAATCTCCAAAAATCTGTGAAATCTAAAGCAGAATAAAGAAAAATAACTAATAATCCTTTAAGGCTTCAAGTATTATTGACTTCGCCTAAAAACTCTCACGCTCTACCTTGCACCTTACAAAGCAATCCAATGGTTCAGTTCCCCAACTAAACTTTAATTTGAAAAATGTAATTGATAGGGTGAGCCACACATCTAGTAAGTAATTATACAAAATACACAACAGAATAGAGTCAAGCAAAGCACGAGTATTTTGATCTTTCCCAAACTCATTCAATGATATCAAAAATAGTTATTCCAAAAAAAAAAAAAAAACATATAACGAATCATTTAATACATATGTAATCACATTTTAAAATCATTAGAAAACACATACATATAATTGATCAGAGCACAGTGTCACATATACACATCACATATTCTCACATACAATCCTGTGAGCGGATACCAACATCTAACTCCTACTTGTGAGGGATCAACACATATTCTCACATACAATTCTGTGAGCGGATTTACACATATATCTGATATATCTGATCAATTCTAAAAATACTTATTTTGAGTCACATATCACAAAAGCAAAGTTTATACAAAACAATAATAATTTACTTGATATTAACAATTATTCCAAATACAGAAGTATATCAAAGATCACAATATCAAATAGAACATAAATCAAAGGATGCTTGACTCTCTTAGGGAATGAATAAGAACTGAAGAGTTTATGTAAATATTTTTACAATTCTTGAGTAAGTTTGAAAACCCAATTTGCTAAAAGAAACGTCTTAAATACCATTTGGAAAATAAGAATATGACTTTGGAATCACTTGGTTTTAACAATTTAAGAACAAGAACCTTTTTAGAAAACTTACTTTGAAACTCAATTATTTTCTGAAAAGAGTTTAGTTTAGAAATCATCTTTTTAATGAGATTCGAACATTCAAAATGTTATTTAAAATTCAAAGTTTCTCTTTAAAACATTATTTAAAAGTCGAAGTTTCTTTCTCAATGATGAAAAAAAAAATGCTTTCGATAAACCTTAGAAAACGTAAGCTTAAAAATATAACTTTTGAAAACCTTTGACATCTAAGAACCTAAATGACGAAACTTGTGCATATTATGCATAATTACTTACTACACTTGAATCAATCTGAGACTTCAGCTGAAACACCCTCCAAATAGTCTCAAATACTTCTTAAATAGGACCTATAATCAATCACAGAAATATACTTAATATCCTCTACAAAATATAAAGCTTATAGAACTATAAAAATTGACTCTCTAAAATTATACTTTGCTGAACTAATTACCCTTTTAACACTAAATTAAACTTTCTCTAATTAATGATATTCTAACCAATGATATTCCCTTACATTAATCGAAACTCATATTGCCATGAGAAAGGTAGTAGCCAAAATATTATTGACCTAGGATTTAATATATATACCTAATGAAAACGTAAAGCCATATACATGAATAAGCTTTGAAACAAGGATTTTGTTCTAAAAATACCAACTGTAGGCAACCTAATGAAAACGTGCACTGACCGGCCACTAGCAACTTAAACTAATATATATATATATATATATATATATATAAAACCAAAAGAAACGGTGGGCAAAACTATATGACTTTTCCATGGATTTAATATATATATATATGTCCAAATGAAAACGTGAAATCCATCTGCACGAATTGAGATTTAAAACCATGACTTTGTTCATGGGTATATATATATATAGTGGCCGAAACTAAAGTTAGTCTATATATAAACCAATGAAAATGTAAAGCCATATAATTGAATCGAGTTTCGCAATCCATGATAAAATTCTAAACTCATGATTCTTTGATTCTAACAGTTGAATAATCATACCTGAAATTCTTTGGTTGCCTCTTTAAATAACTCCAAGAAAAAAATACAGCTTCTAGCCTCCTTAGTGATGAAACCCTAATTATCCTTTCCTCTACCTTATATTCAACACATCAAAGATGTGGGCTTAGTGGGTAGTGGGCTGGACTTGAAACCCACTTAAACTTATCTCTTTAGTCTCCAAGAGGCCCATAAACATCCTCCTCTTTTATTTAATTATTTATTATTTTAATTGCAGCACCAAATTGTATGCACTAAAACTTTAGTATTTTTACCTATTTTGTAGCACCACAAAATTGTCTACTCCCATCTTACTGTGCATACACATATAGTACCTCAACTCTATATTAAAAATGACAAGATACGGTGATAATCATAAAAACAAAATTGGGGTATTACAACACACGCTAGCAAAGGTAACGGTTGTGTCAAGTGATTTTCCCAATTATGTGTGCAAATCCTGACATCCCATCACTGTTCCACCCTGTCTAGCCAGATCAAAAACACAAGCCCTACTATTGCTTTCACTTGTATACCTCTGTTACCTAATGCACTTCACTGCATCAGCTCAAAATTGCTGCACCAAGTCTAGTCATATGAAGTGAACAGCCTACATGTACTAATTACTATTATGCAATTGAGCTTACTCCTATACCAATTATGAACTGCTGCACCCAGTCTAGTCATATCAATCAACCAAGCTGACTCATGTACCAATTACTATTAATTGAACAATTTGCACATGGCCGACACTACCACACCATACAGTTGCCCATGCAATCCTTCTATATATACCTCAATCAATCCTTACGCCATACTACCACACCACACCATACAGTTGCCCATTGCATCTAGATGTACCTCAGTCAAATTCACCTTTTGCAATGTCGATGCGCAACTGGCTCCTACCCCATTTTCTAGATAACTACGGGAGGGAGAGAGATAATGACGAGAGGGAATATTATGCAGGATTGTGGCGAGAATGGGAGTACCGCATGAATGAGTGCAACTCTCTACATAATGATCTCCTTCTACTCGGGGCACCTTTGGTAGACTGAGTCTCGCTAACAATGCCAAGGGGAAACATGGATCAATGTAGGCAGACCATTGCCAAAATCCGAAAGGAAAACAACCTAATGTTCCTTCATAGGTGCAGGTATCACCTGCTGCAGCTTGCAGAAGAGCAGGCTGCTGCAACCAATAGGCAGCTCACCCAAGTGGAACGTAATAGTGTCTTCAACTATGAGGACTACTTGTTTGAATGAATATCTATGTACTACATCGCCTAGCTAGGTTCTATGTGGGGTGCGTACTATCTCTAGAATTATGTTATCAATGTTGGTAATGCCAGTTGGTCAATATGCAGGTCATGCATATTGATGGTATCCTGTGTAAAAATATGTACGTTGTATGTGTTATGCATGTATGGTCGATATGTAGGTCATGCATAACAACCAACATCATATGTAGGAAAATTTAGGTATTATGTATGTGTTATGCATCTAATAATTTGCTTACCCCTTTGCTATAAGTAGTCATTCAAGATTATGCATTAGACGTGCATATTTGTGCAAATGATGATAAGGTTTACATAAACTCCTAATCAACGCTGTTCCCTACATAGTACGAATACAACAACAGTGGCATACATACATCTAAAACATAATTAAGGATAATGGTTATACATCAAAGTGCGAGTGGACCACAACATGATTACTCTTCATCTGACATCTCCATGTCTGATTGATAAATGTTTGCTGCAAGAAGTGATTGCATGTATCATGCATACTCATGCAATTTACACTCCACTGATTCTCGAATCTCCACCTGGGTCTGATATTGATTGAGACGTATCTTCATTCGATTATTTTTCTTCTCTTATGCGGCACAATGCTCTACAAAGTTCGTCTATAGTGTCTCTTGGCATCTGCGATGTGAGTCGCCAAGGCACTGGCAGCTTATAATCGATCATCTCATCATAAAACATCTCCTGTTCATGGAGTAACCAGTCCCATTCCGCCCTTATAGTATTGTGGACTTGTGCACTATTTCACAAGTTGGGATTGATTGGATAGTTGAATTCATCTTCTAGTACCCAGCAACGACCCATTGCGGTGAACACATCGAGTCACCTATAGCGATAAGGGTCACCCATTAACGATGACTACAATAACATCAAAAGATTGAGTTAACAATGTGCATCAACTGTTAGTAAATAATTTATAGCTGCGTAACATGGTACACGACTAGATATATCATGTGGCTTGTAACATAAACAAAAGAATAATCATATAATGATGCACAAAGCATGGCACTGTGTGAATCAGAGATGAGGATTTGGTCAAGCACACTGAACTATGCAAATATAATTGACTAATACTACTACACACATGTGGAAATACATTGTAACAATGGGAGCATGGGTACTCCCATTCATGTACCGTTTTTCCAGCTTATACTGACATGATAAGCCCTGATACTCATATATAAAATTTTTATAATATTTGGACCACAAGATGAGCTTATAAATGCACCACAATAGTGAATGGATTATTTCTATTTCACTAACTTCTTCGACTGACTAAGCAATGAGTCGCAACGCCTTAAGCTCAAAACCTACTGTGCGAAACAAATTTGGATCTACTTTAACAATTGCATCATCGCAAGTTCCAGCAAAGCAACAACTACAGACATACATAGACCACTATAGAGGGAAATGAGTTGGAAAGAAAAGAGATTTCGTTAATATTCCAACATACACGTGTAGAGAGGGAAAATTTCAGACCTATCACAAGCTGACACATCATACTACTAAGTCCACAAAATACAACCAATTACAAAGCGCCACGTATTGTTGCTAAGTTTTGCTATCACTACTTAGAAACTAACAGAAATTTGCCAAGTGTCATGCAAAAACCAATTACACATCAGCGTGTGTAAGCGATACAATGCAATCCAGCACGTGTAAGCGATGACATAAGCAGACCAATTAGGCTGTGACATGTGTCACCAATCAAACTCTGCCACATGTCTCTCACCCCACCCCTAAACTCCTATAAATAGAGGCCTTCCTAAGGCATTTAAAGAGAGACCAAGCCATCTAGAGCAAAAGCAGAACCAAAGAAGATACAAAAGCACTCAGAAGTACAGAAGCTCTGCAGGAATCAAGCCTTAAAGCCTTTAAGAACTTCAAGAAACTTCAACCTCAAAATCGAAGAACATTTGAAGCACAATCATCCAAGCTATCAACCTAGATCTTGAAGTTTGCTGGAATCAAGCTTAGAAGCTTTCAGAAACCTCAACAAACCATAAATCAACGAAGCTTTATGGATTCTAGCCTCCAAAGCACCGAAGAACAAACCATAAATCAAGAGATTCATTGTAATTCCTTTCTAAAGATCTTCAAGCCATTCCTCAGCCAAATTGAAGGATATTTTGTGTTCGAATCAAATTTAGCTCTGATTGAGTAGCGTTTTGGGCGTCTGCGCTTTGGGTGTTTGGGCATTTTTTTTTTATAAGTCCAGCGCGTTGTGCACTGGTCATTGGCCATGAACAGTGATTTTAGGCCAATGAACAGTGCATAACACTGTAGCAAATGGTAAAAAAAAATTTTTTTTATTTTTTTTTTCAGTTTTCAGCAAAATAAGCAGTATCAAATGCATACAAAATCACATTACCATAATTCCAATCAACAAGTCTTTGAAGGAAATCGAATCAGAGGATCACTCTTTTTTAATTTCAGAGAATTGTACCACATATTCATCAATACAAATTCACATTTGTGAAACTATTTTACTTGTTTGATTTATTTCAAACTAGAAATTTAGTCGTCTACAAATTCTGGCACGCCCAGTGGGACCTTTTTGCCTCTCATCTCTTTCTCTTTCAAAAGAAAATAAATTCAATTTGCTACCAGCTTTGATGGCCTCTAGCAAGAATGTCCGAAAGTCAGTGGTTGATGCTTCCATTCCCAATGATTATGTCGGCCCAATCACTCGCAGTCGATCCAAGGCTCTTGACCGACTTCAACCCCAACTAACCAAAGAAAGCAAACTTCATACTGTCATCTCTCTAGACTTTCTTGCAAATAAGGAAACTACCGCCAAGGATTCATTTGTCTTGAAAGATTTGGAGATCGATAATGAATCATCCACAACAAAGACCTTTTCTATTGGCTTTTCACCCATGATGAGAATCTTAAGGAATGGAGTACCTTTGACTCATCTTGTTTCATCATTTTCTCCATCATATCTAGAGGTCATACCAGTAATGATGACCAACACCTCTACCATGGAAGAAAAGATGGTTGAAATGGAACAAAGGGTCACCCTTCTCACAAAAGCACTTGAAGATAAGGATGTCCAAATTGCAACCATGATGAATTAACTGGAGGTACAAGATTCTGGTGAATCAAATCTTGACCTTGAGCTCCCACCTGGCTTTACCTTGAAAGGAGAAAACGCTTGGGTAGATAAGGGAAAAGGAGGTGAAGGCACTTCTCAACATGGATATTCCACCTCAATGGCCTTAATATCCGTCCAACAATTGTAGGAAATAATAATAAACACCATTGGAGCATAATATGGAGGTTCTTCTACAAGTTCTCTCATATATTCAAAACCCTACACCAAGCATATTGATAGTATGAGAATGTCGAATGGGTATCAACCCCCCAAGTTCTTGCAATTTGATGGCAAAGGAAACCTTAAGCAACACGTTGCTCACTTTGTAGAAATTTGCAAGAATGCAGGGACCCAAGGAGGCCTTTTTGTAAAGCAGTTTGTACATTCACTAAAAGGGAATGCCTTTGATTGGTATACAGACTTAGAACCTAAGTCAATCAATAGTTGGGAATGACTTGAAAGAGAGTTTCTTAACCGATTCTATAGCACACGTCGCATGGTAAGCATGATGGAGCTTACCAATACCAAGCAATGGAAAGATGAGCCCGTCGTTGATTATATCAATCGGTGGCGTTCTTTGAGTCTAGATTGCAAGGATGGACTTTCTGAAATATCTTCTGTAGAAATGTGCATCCAAGGCATGTATTAGGGACTTCTTTACATCCTTCAAGGGATAATGCCTCGAACATTTGAAGAGTTAGAAACTTGTGCACATGACATGGAATTGAGTATCTCTAGCCATGGAAATACAAAACCTCCTATACCTGAGGAAAGAAAAGAAAGACGAGAAATAAGGAAAAATGACAAGAATGTGAAAAGTAATATCAAAGACTCAATGAATATCAACCCTGCCCCAGTCAAAATTTCAACAAGAAATGTGAAGGCCAATGAGAAGAGGCCTGAGGCAGGCCAATGGCGTGAGACGCATCGCTCATCACTTAAGGAATGGGAACAAAAGGTGTATCCTTTCCTAGATGCCAATATGCCTGAAATGCTAGAACAACTACTCAAGTTGAAATTAATTGAATTACTAGAATGCAAACAACCAGGAGAGATTAGAAATGTCGATGACTCGAACTATTGTAAGTATCATCGCATCATAAGCCATCCAATCCAAAAATTCTTTATTCTTAAAGAGCTCATCATGAAGCTAGCCAAGGAAAGGAAAATAGACCTGGATTTTAATGATGTTGCTCAGTCAAACCTTGCTACTTTTGCTTGTGTGTTACCTAGTTGCATGTCTCTAACAACTAAGCATGGTGCAAATACCACGCTCATCTAGTTTGGTTCTCTAGAACCTGTTCAAGTTCAACTCTCACAAAAAGCATCTGATTATAACTCAAATGATGATAAAGGGTCAACAGTGGATGAGGAAGAGGGTTGGACGATGGTTACTCATAGGAGATGGAAGAAGAGACGAGCATTCCCTCTTCATTTGAGTACCTAAGAGTCCAGAAGAGTACAAAACCAGATTCAGCCTCAGTTAAGAAGAAGGAGTGGTAAAAGGAAAGAAATATTTTGAACAAAAATGTATGACGATTCAGCACAAACCAAAAAGCCTTGAAGTCTCATCACATTGGAAGAATTCTTCCCCAGAAAATTCTTTCAAAACAACTCACTAGAGGCCGTTCACACGGTCTCTTGTTACAAAATTCACGACAAAAAGTAGGATGTTGATCGTGGTGCTTCAAATGAGACTTTGCCACCTTTAAAGGAACTCCAATCTCAGGTTGATGAAGTGGAACCCTCGCAATCCTCCACCTCACCAAAACAAGTGCTCACCAAAGCTCTTGAAAAGCCAGAAATGTACATCCCTTATACCAGTACGCTTCAACAAGCACAGGGTTGTTACTCATGCTTTCCGAACTTAACTTTCATTGACAAAGATCTGTTGTTAGGCTCTAAGCCCTATAATCATCCACTTTATGTCTCTGGTTATGCTCATGAACAAAAGATCGATCATATCCTCATGGATGGAGGTTCAACTGTTAATATTCTACCAAAAATGACAATGAGACGACATGGTCTTACTATGGAGGAATTATCGCACAGTCGTTTGGTCATTTAAGGTTTTAACCAAGGAGGACAACGTGCAATCGGCATGATACACTTGGAATTAATCATTGGAGAATTGACAAGCAACGTTTTGTTCCATGTCATTGATGCCAAGATAGCCTACAACATGTTGTTAGGACGTCCATGGATCCTTGGAAATGGAATAGTGTTGTCAACTTCGCATCAATGTTTCAAGTTCCTTCAAAGTGGAATAAAAAAGGTCAATGCTGATTTAAAGCCCTTCGCTGAGACTAAAGCTCACTTTGTTGACGCAAAGTTTTATGTCGAAGATGACATTCTTAATGAAGTTCTCCCAGTTGAGATCCCGTCCATGGGAAGCAAGTAGAGTGGAAAGGAGCATGTTAGATTCATCACTAGAAATGATATTCCTTCCCCAAAGCAAGGTCCAGAATGTGGGAATAATCATTCTAGTGAATCTACCAGTAATTCAGAGAGAGCGGAGAATCCAACACCTTCCAACAACCCTCCATTCCTCCGTTATGTACCATTATCACACCGAAAGAAAGGACAATCACCATTCGTGGAATGCCTTCAATCTATACCAGACATGGGAAGACCTCTTACAAAGCTCACAATAGAGGATGTAGCCGTATTGAAAGAAAATCATGCCGTGCCTTTAACTTCATCCATAAATCCTTTGCCCTCCAAGCCACTAAATGTATTCGTGAGGCCTTCACAAAGTATGACAGAGCATGGTACTCTACCAAGGGAACGGAGGAAAGAATAGCTTGACCCAAAGGCATATAGGCTGTTAGCTAGAGTAGGCTACGATTTCTCAAAACAAGGGGACCTAGGGAAACTAATTCCAGAAGCCACTGGAGAAGAGATGCATGGCCTTAGCAAAACACAAAGGAAAATGCGGCTTAAAAGGCATACAATTCCTCTCCCAAAGACCGGATTAGGTTATACTCCAAAACAACCAGCTCAAATATGGATCAAGATAAGAAGCAATGCCTCAAGTTCCCAATACATAACAGTGGAGGTTAGCGAAAGTTCAAATCAAAGAGAAGATCACTCTTCATCGCGCATATCGGTATTCGATCGCATCGAGGCCCTATTGTCACGAATCACAGTGTTCAATAGGTTAAATACAACTTGCTTAACATAAAATCGGGACACTCTTGCTTGTAAATCAATCTTTGATCGATTGGGGGCAACGAGAAGGCTTGTTGACAGTCATTCTCAAAATTCAATAAACTTTGAGGTTCAAGGGGAGAAGAATGCTAATGATGAGATCTGCAATAGCATTCCTTCACACATGAAGCATAACTCTACCCTAGACATCAGCACTGAAGGATCGCTCAAAATCAAAAGGCGAACGATTGTACACACTAGACAATCATTTGTCCACAATGAGCAAATTGAAGAAGTGTCATCCTCGTTTCATATTACAATAGAAGAAGGTACACTTTCAGATGCTGAAGCAACCAATGAAGAGGTCAATGAAGCTCCCCCAGCCTTGGAAGATGGAGTGCAAGCTACAATTAATGAACTTAAAGAGATCAATTTAAGAACTATTGAAGAACCCCGACCAACTTTCATTAGTGCGCTTCTCACTCCTGAAGAAGAAGAAGGATACCTCAAGCTCCTGGTAGAATATAAATATGTGTTTGCTTGGACTTACAAAGAAATGCCTCGGCTCAAGCCACGTATTGCTCTACACCATTTGGCAGTAAAGAAGGACGTGCGCCCAGTCAAACAAGCCCAAAGACGATTTCGGCCGGAGCTTATCCCTCAAATAAAAATCGTGATGGCAGGCTTCATTCGCATAGTACAGTATTCAAAATGAATTGCTAACATTGTCCCTGTCAAAAAGAAGAATGGAAAAATTCGGGTGTGTGTTGACTTCCGTGATTTGAACAATGCATGTCCCAAGGATGATTTCTCATTACCCATCACTGAGGTCAAGGTTGATGCCACCACTGGTCATGAAGCTTTATCTTTTGTGAATAGTTCTTCAAGTTACAACCAAATTCGAATGAATCCTAAGGATGAAGAGCTTACAGCTTTTCGTACTCCTAAGGGCATTTACTATTACAAAGTAATGCCTTTTGGACTAAAGAATGCTGGTGCTACTTATCATCGGGCTATGCAAAAGATCTTCGATAATGTACTTCATAAATACGTGGAGTGTAATGTTGATGATCTGGTGGTTAAAACAAAAAGGAGGGAAGACTATCTGGCAAATCTACAATCTGTGTTCAACCGCCTAAGAAAGTATCAGCTTAAAATGAACCCCCACAAATGTGCTTTTGGCGTAACATCTAGGAAATTTCTTAGTTTCATTGTGAGGCACTGCGATGTTGAAATTGACTAGTCTAAAATCGAAGCTATCTAGAAAATGCCAAAGTCCAAGAATCTGCGAGAACTTAGAGGCTTACAAGGAAAACTAGCCTACATACGACGATTTATTTTGAACTTGGCTAGTCGATGTCAACCTTTCCATAGATTGATGAAGAAGGATGTGCACTTTGAATGGGATGAGGCTTATAGCAATGCTTTTGCATGCATCAAAAGATACTTGCTTAATCCTCCAGTCTTAGGTGCTCCTATCCTAGGAAAGCCTTTGGTGCTGTACATTGCGGCATAAGAAAAGTATTTAGGTGCTCTTATGGCGCAAGGAAATAAAGAGGGGAAGGAAAGAGCCCATTATTATCTAAGTCGAACTCTCAATGGGGCTGAATTAAATTATTCTCTTATTGAAAAGATGTGTCTCTCTCTTTTCTTTGCCATAGACAAATTAAAGCACTACATGCAAGAATATACGGTCCGTTTAATAGCAAAAGCGGACCCAATTAAATATGTACTCTCCAGGCCAGTGGTTTTGGGTCGTATAGCTCAATGGGCAGTCCTACTACAACAATATGACCTTGCATACGTTCCACAAAAAGCTGTCAAAGGACAAGCATTGACAAATTTCTTAGCTGATCACCCAGTTCCATCTGATTAGGTGTTCTCTGATGATTTCCCGGATGAAGCCATGTTTTTCATTGAAGTAATGCCACCATGGACGATGTTTTTTGATGGGGCTGCAAGTTGAGAAGGAGCGGGGGCAGGTGCAGTGTTTGTTTCTCCACAACGGCAAATTCTTCTATACTCGTTCTCATTAAGCGAGCTTTGCTCTTACAACGTAGCTGAATATCAAGCATTGATTATTGGTTTGCAAATGGCCATTGAGATGGGCATATCACAACTTGAGATCTTTGGGGATTCCAAATTAGTTATCAACCAAATCTTGGAGTAGTATGATGTCAAGAAAGAAGACCTTATCCCTTATTGTAAATATGTGAAGAGGTTGCTAGCAAATCTTAAGGCCATCACATTGGAGCATATACCAAGGAATGAGAATAGATAGGCTGATGCGTTAGCTAATTTGGCTACTGCTTTAACATTATCCCAGGAAAAGATAGCCAAAGTTGCTATTTCCCAGAGGTGGGTGGCACCTCTCATAATTGAAGAAGAAGAAGAAGAAGAAGAAGAAGAAGAAGAAGAAGAAGAGCAAGCCATCATAATTTCTGTATGCCTTGTTGAAAAAGAAGATTAGTGACAAGCAATCATTGAGTACCTTCAACATGGAAGACTCTCGGATGATATATGCCATAAGACCGAAGTACGGCGAAGGGCTACTCGATTCATTTACTATAAGGACACTCTTTTCTGTCATTCGTTTGATAGTTTGTTTCTCCATTTCTTAGGAGAGGAAAAGGCTAAACAAGCCTTAAAGGAGGCTCATTCTGAAATATGCAGTGCACACCAATCAAGTCCTAAGTTACACTACAGGATCAAACAAATGGGTTACTATTAGCCTATGATGGTGTAAGATTCCATAGAGTATGCTAAGAAGTGCGAAGCTTGTTAGTATCACGCAAACTTCATCCACCAGCCACCAGAACCTCTACACCCAACTGTAGCTTTTTGGCCTTTTGATGCATGGGGGCTTGATGCAATGGGCCATTACCAAAGTCACCCAGTGGCCATTTGTACATCTTGGCTGCAACTGATTACTTCTCGAAGTAGGCAGAAGCTGTGCCTCTTAGGGAAGTGAAGAAAGAAACGGTGGTCAATTTCATTTGAACTCACTTGATCTATCGGTATAGTGTCCCTCAGTATATCATAACTGATAATGGCAAGCCATTCTACAATAAGCTAATGACGGAGCTATGTGAGAAGTTTGGATTTAAACAATACAACTCCTCCATGTACAAAACCCCAGCAAATGGATTAGCTGAAGCTTTTGACAAAAAACTTGGCAGTTTGTTAAAGAATGTGATATCCAAAACAAAGCGAGATTGGCACAAAAGAATTGGAGAAGCATTATGGGCATATCGAAAAAAATTTTTAACATCTACTCAAGCGACGCCATACTCTCTTGTTTATGGAGTGGAAGCTGTCCTTCCCTTAGAACGCCAAATCCCATAATTACAGATTGCCATTCAAGAAGGGTTGACAAAAAAAGAAAATGCCAAGCTCAAATTGCAAGAATTAGAGATACTTAATGAGAAAAGGCTCGAGGCCTAACAACGCCTTGAGTGCTATCAAGCTCATCTTTCAAGTGTATTCAATAAAAGAGTTAAACCACCATCATTCCAAGTAGGTGACTTAGTCCTCACCGTTCGAAGACCTATCATCACAACTTATCGTACAGGCAATAAGTTCACTTCAAAATGGGATGGACCTTATGTTGTGCAAGAAGTGCTTACAAGTTGATTAATCATGAGGGTGTAAGGATCGGCCCCATCAATGGGAAGTTCCTCAAACGCTTTCATGCTTGAAAACCGAGGATTGCTCCTTGGTCAAAGTTAAACTGCCTATTGCAACGCTGCAAGGGTACATGATGTCTTCCCATTACCTTTGAAAGCATACCAATAAGGAGAAATTAATCCCACTTTATGTCACCATTTGCGAGTGTGGCGTAGTGGTTGGATGCCTTTGTTGCCTTTGAGGCCGAGGTCTCGAGTTTGATTAATGGTGACACCCACTACTGCACAATTGGTACCCATGAAGTGCCGTGGGGCATGGGGCGAGGATTAAACACGTGAGCCCTCCTTTTTGTAAAAAAAAAAAAAAAAAAAAAAAAAAAAAATCTAATGAACTACATGATGACTTGATCCCTCTCGAGAGTACGTAGGCAACTTAGTATCTTTTGCTAAGTTCAATCACACACTAAAAAAAAAAAAAAAGGAGAAGAGAATAAAGTCTTCTTTGTTGATTGACAAAAGGAAAATAGTACATGGAAAAGCATGATGACACATATGAAGGGAATTAAAACAAAAAGATTACGACATCTATTTCAAGCTAGAACGATTATCTTCTAGAAAGGCTCGTATCTTCTCTAAAGCCTCCATATCCTAGTCTTTAAGAACAGGAGCGGATTTGACTTCTTCAAGTTGTTCTTCTAAGGCTTGCACAACATCGTCTTGTTCAACTCGATGAGTTTCAATTTGAGACAGTGATTGCTCTAATTGGATGAGCTTGGTTTGTAGGTCAGCCATCCTTAATCTAACAGTGTCAAGCTCGACCTTCAAAGATGCTTCTTGTGCAATGCTTCAGAAAGGAGGAATTCAACTTCAGCCTCGCGTCGAATTAAGATTACAGGACTTGGTCGTTTGTTCAGAAATTCTTTCATCTTCAAATAGTTTGTGATACCCTCACAATATTTTTCAACATTTTCGCGCAAGTGTTGAGGGTCCACTCCAAGACTTTCAACCTCACTATAAATTTCATGTACTTCAGTTTGTGGGAGGATGTTTTCTACAAAAAGATTCGAAAGTCTGTTTAGAAGAACATCTCCCAGCATAGAAGCCCCTTTCCTACGTACGGAAGAAACATGCGCCTTGGCCTGATATATAGAGACTTCCGAAGGGTTGGTCGGTTGCAAGGATAAAAGAGATGCCCTTTCTGTCTCAATCAGAAATTTGGACAAAGTGCTAGCATCAACAAACTTACGCCTCTTGAGATTCAAACTCTTTGTAGAAGGTTTTGAGGTAGAAGATTCACTATTTGTAAGAAGATGCACATGATTAGTAGAAGTCCCTGCACCAACACCCTTTGTTGGACTCTTCAAATGTTTCCAATTGTGGTCGAAGTTGTTGCACACCTCTTCTTCAGAAATTTTAAAGGAATCCGTAATTGGTACAACAAGTGAACCTTAGATGCCTTGACTTCGTGCAAACTCTGACGAGGGCTGTGGAATGTATGAGTCTTGTAGTTCCCTCTTTCCCTTCTGAGATTTGTTAAACGTTAGTGATTTAACATGGAAGGAGGCGATTTCAGCTAGAAAATATGTTCCTCTGGTAAAATCATATCTACAAGCTCCTTCCCATCATTGTTTGTAGCTATGTCTGACCCGGCTTCCAAAGTTTGTCGCAAAAGCCGAAATGAGTACCTTGGAATCTATGTTGCAGCAAGTGAAAGATTGGTAGAATTGGTATAGATCTTTTAAAGGGCCTGTATGAATTTCTTCCTTCAAGTCACTTGGAATGTCTTGATGAAACCCAAAGTGCCGACTGAATTTACATTGTGTTGGTCTTCACATCGAAGTGACAAGTACCCCAAGCGAAGGCTCATAAAGTAGTCAAACTTCTGAACAGATAAATGATCATTGTCGATGAATGTCTGGTCATAGCTTTTCTTGAAAGCAGCCCTGTGCTAAAAGAAGTCGATAGTGGTTCGTATATGCTTTCGTGTGGAGAATTCACTGAATGGAGAGGCTTAGCCTACACCGGAGTATTTAGTCATCAAAGGATTAGATAGTTTGTCATGGGTGATGCGATTGCTTCTGAAAAAATGACTTACCCAGGCATAAACATAATGAATGGCGAAACTAGCTCTAGACTTGCTCGGAGTAGGAGAGGAAGAAATGGTGTTAAGTCCACGATAAATGCTAGCCAATACTCAAGGAGCAAGGCCAAATGAACGACCGTTGGCCATGGAACTAGCAATCTTGAAAGTGCTGGGACGGATGCTATTCGAATCCTTGCTAGGAAAGACAAATATGCACAGCCAACAAGAAAGAAGTGTCGATAAGTAAGCCTCCTCCTTTAAGTCATCCTCAATTTGAAGATCTACAAAGACCCCGTGTTCTTTATCAGACCATGGTCCATGCTTGTTTATCTCGCCAAGGGGATTCTAACTATACTTGCGAATCGTTGTCCGTTTTGTTGGTTTTCTAGGAGTTGGGTACCTTCCATTTCCTCTATATCAAAAAGTAATCTAGTCACTAGCACTCACTTTCCTATCTCTTTAGCCGGTTTTGAAGGTAATGATACACCATGAAAAGGAACCGACAACTATACGGCAGATAGGGTTGTCCTTGGTCATTGGTTCCAACCAGTTCTTGCACATTAGGTACCACTTCATCATAAAATGCACCTATGCAAGGAAGTCCACCGAGAATGGAAAGATCCCATGGTGTGATGGAAATTTCCCCAACTGAGGTATGGACGGTATTGGTCGACGGACTCCAACATTCACAAAATGCTTTCAGAAGATTCTCATCATAATCATATGTGAACAAGGAGGCAAAGACAGCACTGTAGAGGTGGGTTGCATCAAGGAGGTGTTTACACCGACTGAGCACATCTTCTAGCCAATCCCAATAAAGGGGGAAGTAGGAAAACCCTTCGTTCGCACTAAAGGAAGAATTCCAATTGGCATGCTTTGCAATTATCTCTCGTCCCAAAGTGTTGTACAGCTTTGATTTAGCAAAATTTTTGTGATGCAAAGCAAGAAGGATAATTGTCTCCAAGTTAGAGCTGCCATCAGAAGGAACAACCTGTGACCATATCGGTAAATTGAGAGGATAAGAGTTATGATCCCATCTTTCCGAAAATCTTCCGATTATGGGCGGATGAACAATCAAAGTTTTGGCTTTTGCATCCTTGTCATCTTTCTCCTTACAAATGAACAAGGCTGGTTCTTGAACAATCTTCAAATCCTTGAAAAAGAGCATCATAATAGCTATATGCCAAAAAAAAAAAAAAGGGATTAGTACAGAAAAAAAAAAAGTTAAATTAAAAAGTGAAAAAAAATAAATAAAAACAAATTAATAATTATATAAAAAAAAAAAAGTTGTAAGGTCTCTGTACTTAGAAGAGTGTGCTACTTACTAGAAATTATGTTTGTACAATCTAAGGCATGCACCAGGCGGCTTTATATAGAAAACTTCTGAGATAACAAACAAAAGGAAAAACGAGAGTAGGCAAGCCATTAAATGCTTCCACTAAATAGATATTATTTGAAGTTAGATTTTGCGACTCAAATGCACTCAAAGTAAAAATAAAATAAAATAAAATACTGCACGAAGTGCCCATAAATGGATCATGCTGTCAGAAAGAAAATACTTCACTAGACCTCAGAAAAAAGCACTTATAGGCCTACAAAAGTACACATGTAATCTAAAAAACTACTGCACTAGGCCTAGGATGAAGTTCTAGCTTGCATATTGTTCAAAGCGACTATGCTGCTGACCTTGAAAGCAGAGACACTTGCTGATTCACCAATCTACCTGAGATGTCAAACATGGTCAGAACCACAATGTAGACTAAAATGGCAACAAGTCCTACAATGCCTGCCGGCTCCTCTTCTGGATTTCTAAAACTTTTGACAAGATTTCACAAAAATCAACTCTTAGAAATCTTCTAGGGACTTCGAACAACAAAACCCAGCAAAGACGTTCACTGTAGAGCCATGATGTGCCGCCACCAATTCCCAACGACCCGCGGGTTTCTCATTCAAATTTGCGTAAATTTGAGAAAAATTTTAGAAAATCGATGCCACCACTAGATCCATTGGCCTTCGATCTACAAAACCCAGAAAGATCATCAACAATGGAGCCACCACGCGCCACCACAGTCTCTCAATGACCCGCGGCCTAGTTCTTCAAATTTGTGCAAACCTGCTCACAATTTTAGAAAACTGATGATACTAGGGTCTTCTTTGACCTTCAATCTACAAAACCTGATAATTTCAGGCCCAAACAATCAACCACGGGCCACCAGAAGATCCAGTGTCCACAGCTCCAATTAAACGCGCTACCACGTGCTGCCAGATGAGACCATGTGCTTACACTTGCCGGGATTACTCCCATGCGTCTCCATGATTCCTCACTCGCTTACATGCGCCCCTATGATGTCATCAATGACGTCATCTCCCATTACCCCAATTTGAACCGTTTGCCCAGGCCGACCTAGTTTGACCCGCTAATCCTGACCCAGTTCGAACCGCCTGGAAAAAAAAAAAAAAAGCTTTGACTAAGTTGAACTTTGACTTTGACCAAAAAGTCAAAATTTTCAAAAGGGACCTGTCCCACTCAGTTTTTCATGTACATTCTGATTTTGGAATCTGTTTCTTTGTTCGAGACTCGGAAATTGCACAAACAGTCCAATTTCCAGAAAGTTGACTTTTGCACAAATCCGAACCAAAAGTCAAAATTTTCAAAAAGGGCTTGTCTTGCCCAATTTTTTGCGTAGATTCTGATTTTGGGGTCTATTTCTTCATTTGAGAAATTAAAATTGCTTAAATATTTTGATTCTATAGCTGTTGGCTTTAATGTGAACTTTGACCAAGAATCAAGATGTCCGAGCAAAGCTTGTCTTATTTAGATTTTCACATAGATTCTAATTTTGAAATCTGCTTATTTGTTTTGGACTTAGAAACCACCAATCTAACTCACTTCTCCGAAGTACTAGCAGTGTCCAAAACTGAAGCTCCCTAGATCAAAATTGGAGATTCATCCATTTGGTCCGGATTCCTTCAGGATTATCCTCTAGACTTCATCAAGTCTACCACCTACCATTCCCCTTTCGGTGCCAAACTTTCCCATCTACCATTCTCACCAAAAATTCTCATCCGCCATTCTCAACTTCCTATCTACCATTCTTCTTCTCTTCGCTATAAATAAAAGGTTCGGATTCATTGAAGCTCATCAAGAAAAACACACTGAATCATGAAATGAAGATTCGCTTTTTTCAAATTTTCAAACCCTCATTCTCACAACCATTTCTCATTATAGCCTCATCATTCTCAACATCTAGCAACCAATATTGCTTTATAACCAGTTTGAAATCAACCCTCTTATGGTTCAATAGAAACCCTTCTCACAACATCATTGTAGTTTTGAGATCCAAACAAATTTTGTTTCTCCACTTAACGACCACATTTGCCCATAAAATTACTCGTAACAAGGACAGTATCATTGTTCCATGCTTCCTCAAACTTGGTTGACCAGGACATCTAAGTCCAACAGAGACACCTATTCCTAAGCTCAGGGCTCCCGTAATCTCTCTCCAATTGCTTGGTCTTCCAGCAGAAGCACCAGTTTGGAACAAACAGCAACTTGGCTGGTTTTTAAAACCAGGATCACAAGTTATCTCCATCTTTCATTTTCTGTGCTTTTCCAACGAATGGCATTAAGTGAAGGTGGTAAAAGCTGTTAGGGTACCCTACAAATTTTCCCCCATCCAACACTTATGATGACCTCCAAGGTACCAGCTCATCAGAGATTAGCCTTTAGTACTAGTAAATGGTCCCTAAGCCTCATTCCATCTTCCCACTAGCGTGGGGCCCATAGTCATCATTGCTGGTACCTCTGAACACACTTTTCTAGAATTACTCCAACTTAAATTCTGCTTGAAGTATTTCAGAAAGTACTCTTCTGAAATTACTTCAACTTAACGTTCGTCAGCATGGTCCCATCACACATGCACATTCGATGACTTGACACCGGACCTCAGTCAGCATGCAGTCAGTCCCATATCCTAAAATACCCCAGAAACATCTACACCAAAAATTCCCCGACATACAAGGCTAGCTCCATGGTGTCGTATGTTTCACCCATTCACCATCTTTGCTTCATCCTCCTTTTTTTCACCACCAACACTAGCATACCCAGAATCCATAAGCTTTTGAAATTACCTCAACTTAACTTGAGTGATACAATAACACATGCGCGCTCAACCATTTTCCCACATGTCCTTGCCGTAATCCAAAGTAGATTCCTCTGAGGTAACTTCACCAGGAGTTCTTAAAAACATGAGGCTAGTCCCATAGCTATGCATGCTGTACCCAACCAATATCCTCACCTCTTCCCCATCTTCTACACCCTATGATCGCCGCCAACGATCCAAAATACTCTTCTGAAATTACCTCAGTTTAACCTCTGCGGAAATGATTCAATCTTGCAAGTACATCCAACTTCTTGCAAATAACTTTCAGCCTCACCAACCCACTCCAAGTACCATGGAACACTTTTTAAAAATTACTTCGACTTAACCTCTGTTGAGAAGGATTGGTCACGCAAGTACATTCAAATACTCACAGACCCCTTTTCGGTCTCATTAAAGCCTTTCATATGGGTGGGTCTAATCTTCAGAAATTACCTCATCCTGCTGAAAGCTTCACCACCTTCAACTACTTCACTTGAAAATTCGAGTGTCAAAATCCATTCTTTTCAAAACTCATTCCCTCACCACACTCTGAAACTGTGTACGTGAACGAGTCTCGAGGGGGCATTTGTAGAGAGGGAAAATTCCCAACCTATCAAAAGCTGACACATCATACTATTAAGTTCACAATATACAGCCAATTACAAAGTGCCACGTATTGTTGTTAGATTTTGCTATCACTACTTAGAAACCAACTGAAATTTGCCAAGTGTCATGCAAAAACCAATCACACATCTGCGCGTGTAAGCAATGACATATGCAATCTAGCGCGTGTAAGTGATCACATAAGCAGACCAATCAGGCTGTGACATGTGTCACCAATCATACTCTGCCACGTATCGCTCACCCACCCCCAAACTCCTATAAATAAAGGCCTTCTTAAGGCATTTAAGGAGAGACCAAGCCATCTGTAGCATAAGCAGCATCAGAGAAGATTCAGAAGCACTCAAAAGTATAGAAGCTCTGCAGGAATCAAGCCTCAAAGCCTTCAAGAACTTCAAGAAACTTCAACCTCAAAATCGAAGAACATTCGAAGCAGAATCATGCAAGCTATCAACCTAGATCTTTAAGTTTGCTGGAATCAAGCTTAAAAGCCTCTAGAAACCTCAACAAACCATAAATCAATAAATCTCTACAGATTCAAGCCTCTAAAGCACCGAAGAGCTTCCACCACAAACCTTTGAAGACGAAGAACGCACCAAGAACACAAAGAACACGAGGAACGTGAAGAACAAAGAATTTCTAACAAGCTCATAGCAAGAGATTCATTGTAATTCCTTTCTAAAGATCTTCAATCCATTCCTCAGCCAAATTGAAGGATATTTTGTGTTCAAATCAAAATCACATTACCACAATTCCAATCAACAAGTCTTTCAAGGAGATCGAATTAAAGAATCACTCTTTTTTAATTTCAGAGAATTGTACCACATATTCATCAATACAAAATCGCATTTGTGAAAATATTTTTCTTGTTTGATTTATTTTAAACTAGAAATTTAGTCGTCTACAACATGTACGAGAGTTTAGGAAGCGTCAGACTCGTCATGGTCGACAAACCTGTATAGCTGAGTACAGATATCACCACAAAAGAGTTCACCATAGCAGAACAACCATGGTCAGAGCTATACGAGAAGAGGTGTGAGTTGGAAGTGTACTGTCGATGGCATGGGTTACGAGTTCCTAAGGCATGGTTAGCTGAGTTACCTAGAGACGAACCTACCAACATACTTGCTCATCTTGAGCGGGAGAACAATCAAATGCAAAGGCGACTAGACTATTTTCATGCAGTCCAAAAAGCTAGGAAACATCTATTATGGAAGGTGCAAGAGCGGAAATTACAAATTAAGACGATGATAAATATATTTTAAACTTCTCAGATTCAAGCAATGATGATTTCCAAAAATTCCTACCTTCAAAAAGTAGACGTTGTTGTTAATGTCTAGACATTCTGTGTAAGACGTAGTGTTGTTGTCAATGTCTGACAATGATAATTATGTACGTTCAACTAAAGTATGGAATGCATTATGTGTTATCAACATGACCATAAATGCTACTTATCATATTCTTACAATTATGTGTTATCCTTCATTTCACTAACCATCTTATAACAATCTAAGAAAAATAAGTTATATAGTTGATTACTTCTAGCTATGGCAAAGATTCTCATTCTCTTGTGATTAAAATTTACTACAACAAACAACCAAAATCACATCAATGTACTCACATAACACTCATTCAACCCCCCCCCCCCCAAAAAAAAATCAGTACAATATCAAACGAATATACCATTGCCATAAATTTCTGGTATGAGTTTTTTATCTGAGGCGATAGAAGTTTCAGTTCAGTCCGAAAGCAGCTGTGGATTTGTGGAGCAGCAGTGGAAGTTTAGATTGAAAGCAAGACAAAGTGAATGGGAGGAGAAGTAAAGTTATAACATGAGCATAACTCGATAATCTAGATATCGATTTTTCTTTATATCTCGATAATTGCATAATCGAGTATGTAACTCGATTTTATAGTAATCTAGTTATGTACGGATTAGAAAAATAAGAAAATGCCACGCTGGAGAGCCAATGTGGCAAAAATCTCGTCCAAACTTGATTATAAAATGATCGAGTTTTTCATAAAACTCGATTATGGTATTGTCAAGTTTTAAAACATGAGCATTTCCCTAATTAGTTTGAGAAAGCGTGACAAAAATCTCGTCCAAACTCAATTATAAAATGATCGAGTTCTTCATAAAACTCGATTATGGTATTGTCGAGTTTTAAAACAGGAGCATTTTCCTAATTAGTTTGAGAAAGAGGACAAAATGCTGGGAAAGTTTGTGAGAAATAGGCAAATGCCCATTTTGGCTATGATGATTATATTATATTATGATGATTAGTAGAATATAAAATTAATAATAAAATAATTTGACAAGACTTTTCGTTAATTGGTATTCACTTGTGGTTGAAGCCATCCAACCACTGCCGTCCAAGTAATTAAGGCTAGCCCGATTCATATTTATAATCAACCTAATCAAGAGCTTTCCTTCCCTTTTTCGTTTTAACTAGGATTCCTTTTTTTTTCTTTTTTTTCTTTTTTTTTTCTTTTTTTTTTTTTTGAGGAGGAACCAAATAGGAATTAAAATTTGAAATTCTCAAAGGTGCTAGGTATATAGTACCTTTTATATATATATATATATATATATATATTTTTTTTTTTTCCATTTTTAAAAGACCTTTAATAGTAGGAGTAATTGAAGATAAAGGATGAAAATGTGGGAAACGAACATTTTTAGCTTACGTCCACGCGAGCCGATATAGATGAAAGCGCCATGCAATGCAAGTGTTCATCTCTTTACACGGGAACCCTTTGATTATTGAGCTATATATGTTCAGGACTTCAGGTTCGTGGACCCTTTGTTTCTTTGGATTTTTTCATATAGTAATTAAGTCATTGCCTTCTTGGAAACATGATTCTCGACTGCCGACTGGTGCTGCTGTTTGTTTCTTTTCCTGAAGTTTTTTTTGATTAGCTGTTACTTTTGCAGCTTGCTTGTAGTTTTCTCGTAGAGATTATGGATTGAAACACTAGTGTTTAAATCCATAGGGTTCTCTCTCAATTTATAACACTTACATAAATTGATAAGGGCCTATAATCAATACATTAAGACCATTAATGTAATACGCTTAATAAATATAAAAAAAACTTTCATACTTTCAATAAATAAGAAAATAATTAAGCCAATCTTAACGTGCATTATTTTTATTTTTATTTTTATTTTTTGAGATAAGCATGCTTTCATATGAATAGGGGTGAAAATTCATGTTAGTCTTATATGTCAAGATAAGACTATTCAAAACAAATACATAAATTCAACCCTAAACCTATTTAAGAATCATGTCAATATTGGGAAAAATTTTGTATAACTGTGAATTAATTTTAGCAAGCACAATGAAAGCACAACCACATAAGAACACAAACATTTATGTGGAAATCCTTTCTCTTTGAAGGGAAAAATCACGAGATAAATTTCGAATAATTTCACTATATTAAATAAAGATTACAATACTTAGAGATACAACTTAAACAAATAAACTCTCTTTTTCTTTTCACTCACTGCTCTCTTCCTCACTGTTAATCTCTCACAATTTTCTCTTGCTTTCTATGTTTTTCTCATCTCTTTTACTTGCTCTCACTCATGCATTCTCCAAGACTGCACTGTACTCGGTCTCGTCTCACTCGGACTCCTCTTCACTCTTCTCTTCTTCTACGCCAAATGGCCGAATGGCTTTTCCTTTTATTTCTTCACCTTTTTCTTCTTTTCTTCCTTCCACACCCTTCACATCAAGTGACAATAAATGCTCCTCTTCTTCTACGCCAAATGGCCGAATGGCTTTTCCTTTTATTTCTTTACCTTTTTCTTCTTTTCTTCCTTCCACACCCTTCACATCAAGTGACAATAAATGCAAGCACACAAGCCTTGACTTTTGTACATGATATTAGACAAAAAGGATTAATTCAATTCTTCTCTTCACTTGGCTGAATGTCCTTGTGTTTTCTTCAGCTCATTTTTCTTCTTCCTTCAGCGTGGGACACGCTTATTGTCAAGTCTCTTTAAGAGACATGGTTGGCCGTTGGCATGAACACTTTAGAGACAAGCTCGTTAAATGAGCTATTCCATCAAGTGTGGGCTGGAACTCACGTGTGCCACACACCCAAAAGTCAGAAGCCTAGTCTTATCCTAACACAACGTAACCCACCCAACCTATTTAATATACCATCTAAGAAAATTGAAGAGTAAGCGAGTTTATTTTTTCCCCTTTGTTTTGGGTTAAAGGGCTAAAAATTTCAGAATTTCAATGGAAAATTTATCAATATAACCAGCATGAAATTCTTTTGCTTACTCAATTATATTCCGAATTCAATTTTATGTTAGATAAAAATGGCATTTATTCATATAAATTGAGTTATTTTGAGTTAATTGTGAGTTAAACAAGTCAACACAAATTAACTTAATACATTTATTAATCTGGTTAAAGTATATCGACCCGCTTTACACAAACCCATTCACACAACACAAATCTATAAATTACTGTGTCTTATTCTTGTCTTGTTCATGATTGTGAAACATTGTTGACGTGAATTATGATTTGGTCATGTAACATAAGGAGACAGCTTCCTTTCTTCCCCTCTTCCTCTTACCATAGAACGAGAGAACACTGTTAATCAATCACCGGAAAAGTTTTCATTGAAATGATTAGACCCCAAAATAAGACATACATAACACTTTCAATCAAGCATCTTCCAAATATTCCCCCCCCACCCCCCCCCCCCCCCCCCCCTAGCAGTGCTATGCTTTAAGCTAAAAAGTTCTGAACTTCAAACTAGATAAAATATGACACCCTCATTAATTTCCTACAAATTAAGGTAGGTCAACAGGGGCGGCGCTACAGCTTATTCAGGGGGTTCAAATGAACCTGACTTCAATTTTTTTTTTTTTTTTTATATATATATGTAAATTTTTTTTTTTTGTAGTTTAATACTTTAATTTATTCTTAAAAATATTTTTTTGCACACCCTAACTTAAATCTTGCACACCCTTATTTCAAGTATTTCTGACTCTAAGAGTAAAAAGTACATGTTTGTGAATTATAAGTGTAATTCTTTTGTATAAATTTATATCATATGTGTGTGAGTGTGTCTAATATTGATTGTGTACATTACTTTTTGTTATAATATTATTTGTGTAAATTATGATGTATGTGATTGTTTATGTGTACAATATAAATATAATATAACTTTATAATAGAGAGGGTATTTTTACATGTGTGAGTATTGTTATCATATTTTAATAATTTTTTGTCATAAAGTTAGTAAAATTCAAGAAAAAAATTGTAAAGTTAGTTGTGATTGTTCAAGTATTTGATTGATTAAGTAAACATGTAGTGTATAATTTTATGTATGAATGAGTGTGATTGTGTGCGTTAATAATTAATACGGAACCAATGAGTTGAGATTAGTCATTTAGTCTAAAATATTTTTATAAAAAAAAAAGTCAAATAGATAATAACAATTGTATAAAGAAAAAAATAATGAATTTAACAAAATAAAGTGGGCATAGCTAGGCTCATAGCTATCCACATTGGCAATAGATACTCGTAATGAACTATCATGTAACATTTAAAATTTGAAAACTTGTAGAATAAAAGTATAAAACTTCACATGTTATTACTATTATTATTATTGTAGGGACCAAAGGCCCAAATATATATGTTGGACTATGGGCTTATCTGAGGAGGCACATCTATCCGAGAACAATTCAATAATGAAGAAAACATAAAGCTATGGGCTCCATAAGTAATTGGCAAGCTGTGCAAATTGAGGCGAGATGTCCGAGGAGGGTGATGTCCTCGACTAAGCAAAACGAGGGTCGAGATGTGCATATTTGTCGTTTGTGATGATATGTCAAAAGTCTACTAGTGAAGGCGCATATTGTAAACGCACAGGATAGGTTGAAGCTGAAAAATATCTTAAAGAAAGTTGCTACCACCGCATTAAATGCTCAGCAGCTAACTCTCTGGCTGCATTAATGAGGAAAAGATGTCTGAACAGTGACTTTCAACCTCTACAGCTGCTATTTGAGGGTTTCATGAGGAGGCTGATGGGACAAGTATCAAGATAACCCATTTGACCGGCACGTGGAGGAGAGAGGTAGAAGAAGAAGGAGAATATAAAGGAGAAAGGGGGCAAGGGAAGAGGGGATCGAGAAAACGAATGGAGAGGGACTGTATTATCTGAGAGATAAAGTTGTAATCATACAAGAGAGTTGTCTATAAACTAACCTCCTCTGACTGTGTCAAGGACAACTTTCTATAATTAAGACTTGTTTATCTCTGTCTTCTTATCATTTGAATTTGTCTTGATTATTGTTTAGCTTACTAAAAGCTAAACAATTCAAATTCATTGTTTTGGGCTTTTTGGGCCTAAGTCCATTCAACCAGTGGGTTTAGTATTCAATTGTGTCCTTACAATTATTATTATTATTATTATTATTATTATTATTATTATTATTATTATTATTATTATTTGTCGATAACAGATAACTCGATATATTTAAGATCTCTTTTTATTAAAAAATTTTAATGAATCCCCTAAACAAAATTCCTGAAACCGCCACTATAGGTCAATAATCCAAGAAACAATATTCTTAATTATCCTAGTACTCAAATACATTGTCTCTAGAGATGAGACTAGAGCCGAGGTTGTTGCACCATTTAAAAAAAAAAAATAATTATAATTTATTTTCCTATAATATAACATAATTGAGTACATATACTTAATTGTTAGACTTGGCCAACTAAGGTTTTGACTAAAACAAATTATTTATTCCAGTGCAATTTGACCATATTACATAGTTTCATCCCACAAAATTTGCAATTATTATATTTTTATCCCTAAGATTTGGATTAAAATGTGTAAACATTTTACCCTAAAAATTATATGGAGTCAAAGGGAAACTTTGTCACCCTTTTTATTCCATCTTCCACCTTTTGTTTTATATTTCAACATTTTGAGGAAAGATTGTATTTGAAAAAATCTTCCATCGAGTACCTATTGAAATATTATTTTTATTCCTCCAAAATTGACTGAAATTTCGAACTTAGGACGAAAATTCAGCTTAAATAGCTTTTCATCCGTGGATTGCATGCAATTTTATAGTAGCAACATGTGTGTGGTTCATGTAATTGTTATCATGTCACAGTTTCTCAATTCGAAAGAATTTGACTCCTTTATAAAATTACACCAAAAAAAAATAATAAAAAATGAAAACGATTAACACTCAGGCCTTTTTGACATGATCCATGCAACATATATAATAGTATCAAATTGGATTCTGAATTGACACGAAGAGAGGGAGCATCAATTGTCAAAACTCATACAATTCATGATCAATGTTTTCTATTTTCGGCTTCAAAGTTCATCCAAACCCATTAATATTTTGTGCTCAGTGGAAACGCCGAAAGTTAGTTTTTTTTTTTTTTTTTTTTTTTGATACACGCCGAAAGTTAGTTACCATTGCATACACTTTGAATACTATCATTGTACTTGAATACTATACCAATTAATTGTGAATTTATTTACGAAATTTGATTGAATTTGAATGAACCATGGATGACTAAAGCTTTGATTTGTACTTTCATATTGCTCTGGAAATTCGTTTTTTGTTTGTTTGTAAAGTTCTTTTAAATGCCTAAAAAAACAAAGGTTGGTCATGGACCCGGAAAAAGGCCTCTCATATAAATAAGGCTGCTTTTATCATCATGCACTATAATATTTTGACAGGTTAATTTTCATTGAATGAAGCATCATTTACCTTTTTTTTTTTTTTTTTTTAGTGAGTAAAATGGATAGACCATGATGGGGTGTGATCTCGTCAAAACAGTTAAAATGAATCCATAAATAATATAGAGACATTTTCTAACTTTGATTATTACTTTTTGAAAGATCGGAATCTTGACAACCATGCATAGATGACTAAAGCTTTAATCTGTAATTTCATATTGCTTGGAAATTGGTCTACTTCTTGTAAAATTCTTTTAAAGGTCAAATAAACAAAGGTCAGTCATGGACCTGGGAAAAGACCTCTCATATTAATAAGGCTGCTTTTATTAAGGTTTTTTTTTTTTTTTTTGTAAGCAGGAATTTTATTAAAACTCCTTAACTGGGGAAGGAAGTTAGGGGACTAGTCCTCTCATAATACATGCCAATATTGTCATAATACAAAAGCATCGAAATGTCCACAAGCGAACTGTCAAAAATCATGAAATCTTGCTAGTGGAAAGTTCCTTTCCTGGCTAGTGCATCAGCGCACTGGTTGGCTTCACGGAAGCAATGATTGAGCTTGACCTGAGGTATGCGACTAAATAGAGTCCTGCAGTCCACAATTAAGGAGGAAAGGTTAAGATTAGAACTATTGCTGTTGGTAATCCAATCACATACGACCTTAGCATCTATCTCAACCTCCATAGCAGGTATGTTAAGAGCTAAGCACAAGGAAAGACCATCTCCAAGGGCCTACAACTTGGCCTCCACGCTAGAGGAAACCACAATATTACAGATAAAACCTTTAATCCAACTTCCATTCTCATCACAAATCAAACCGTGATGAGAATGGAAGTTGGATTAAAAAAGAGGCTGAAGAGCTCGATAGATAGCCTAGTTGTCAAGAGGTATCGAGAAGCTGTCGAGATTGCTTAAAAACAGATTTTCAAGAAGAGGAAAACATAGACATGAATGCAATCAAACATACTGCTCAACCAAAAATCCAAACAACATTTTAAGCTCTCAAAATCATCTCTCAACAAAAAAAAAGAAAAGCATTTAGATCCAAAACACACACACACACACACACTAAACACGTCTAACCAATTTTATATCTCAAAAACAAGTTAAGACAGTCTAGCGATCATACATTAACACATGTATTCCTTGTGATAGCCAAATCACATTGTACCTACACATGTATCAAGACTAACAAAGAATATTGCGTGTTGTGTGTGAAAAACATCACAAGATTGCATGAGAGTCAACATATTATGACGATTTGAGATATGAGAAAATCATACTAACTCACACACAATCATAACTGTCAGTTCGTTTAGACCCCTTAAACCCAACAAATTAACCTAGAGAATTAGCCAAGTGATTAACTTAGATAATTTAATTAAATCTAGGTTAACACAAAATAAACAAAAACAACAAAGCAGCGGAAAAATAAATAACACAAAGATATGATGACCCAAGAAACCACACCGGTAAAAACCTGGGGAGGATTTGACCTAGCTATTCTCAAGGTAAACTGAATCCACTATGAAAGAATCGAAGTTTACACAACAAGACTTAGACCACTAACATCTTATTGCTACCCAAGTGTAGGAAACTTACTATCATGACCCTATGATAGCTCCGAGATCCACGGACTCCTTCTTTCTTGAATTCTTCAGCAAATCCACAAGCGCACCTGCTTGTATATCTTTGTGCTCTTTTGATTCTGCAACTGTATTGATCTACACAACTCTTGACATGAATCTCAAGTTTGTAAACCCTAAGTGTATGTGAAGGTAAACACCTCTAGATCTCACAATGAGATTCACAAACACAGCATTCAGAACTCTAAAAACGTGGCTAGGGTTTTCCCTTATATACTTAAGGCAAAACATAAAACCCTATACATTAAATGGACTAAGGCTGAGTTGGAATTTTCTGCAGAAAAACGATCTGCCCGATTTTCGATCGATCGAGTCTAATTTTCGATCAATCGAGTCTGACAGAAAGTTAATAGTAATTCTGTATAAAAACTCGATTCCAACTTTACATTAAATCCCATACTTTGAGCAAGTCAAACACACGACTAAACATTGTTTTGATCATGGTTTGCCAACATACAAATTGAAGTTCTAAATACATTAGATCCTAATCCTTAGAACCTAACAAACTCCCCCTTTGGCAATCCGTGACAAAACACAGACTAAACAAAAAGCTCAAAGTTACAAATTGAAATAGCCTATTACAAAACAAACCACTTAACAATTCAACCTAGACTACTATCTAACAGTTGCAAAGTAGAAAGCAGCTCGACCGAAAGCAACCTGTATATTCCTGTAACACTTAACAAACACATAAACGCATGTGTGGAAGAAAGAAACAAGGAATATATAAAAAAAAAACTTCTTGATTTCACATAACACAAAATAAAGACATATATCATGAATAACATCATAAATATAAATCAATAAGCAATGAAGTATAGTGAAATAAGAAAAATGTATCTCAACAAAAATATCTCCTAAACAAGAGCTAAAAATGAGAATACACAGTGAAGCACCTAGATACAATCTAATAACTCCACAAGCTCCGCAGTATCACTACCAAGTAAACAAAACTCCCCCTAAAATGTAAATCACTACAACAAAATCTCCTAGATACAAATGAACTATGCACTCCCCCTTTTTATGACGAATTGCCAAAGGGCACTCACTCATCATCAAAAGGAGGCGGAGGAGAATGACGAGAGCTCGCCAAATCCGCTCGTAACGCACGTAGCTCATCAAGAATGTCCACCAAAAGCTGACCATGAGCCGCCTGAACGGTCACGACAGTATCAAGCGTCCGACGAAGGTCAGAAACCTCATCAAACGGTGGAGGAACATCAGCAGCAGCAGCAGCAGCAACAGCAGGATCAGAAGACGTCCCAGCTGCATGAGTATCTGTAGAAGAAGAAGGGGGTGGAGTGACATCGGAAGGCTCTACCCTAGGACGCTTAGAGCTAGCTCGAAGTTGAGCAGCCCTTTGCCTCAAAAAGGTAGCACCGATAGGAGCGATAATATGAACAGGCTCAGAAGCAAGATACTCACCAAAACCAAGAAAAAGGAGAATCCTATGAATAAAAACAGGAAAAAATAAAGCATGAGCCGTAGAACTAGACCGATGAACCTCGTTCAAAGAACGAAGAAACAAATGCGAAAAACTGATAGGCGCATCAGTGACAAGAGCATACAAAAACACACATCGCTCAAGAGGGATGGTGTGGACATGCGAAATCGGCCACAAAGAATGACACGCTATCCTAAAGAAAAGATAGTGAAGCTTGGAAAGCTTTGCTGAAGTGATCCGAGGATCAGAACCCCACTGGATAGAAGACCCAGTGATGTATGACAGGACGTCATCAAGGGGTGGAGACTCCTCGTAAGGAAAAACGGGATGGTCAACTATGGGCACCCCAAGAGCATCAGACACTACCGAAGGGGTAATGCGATACTCCACACCACGTAACCACACCTTTATCAAGGTGTCGTTATCGTAGACATGGAAAGAGAGGTTCGAATAGAACTCCCTAATCAAGGTGGCAGGAGGAGGAGAATGCTCATACTCGAGCAAAGGTAACCAACCCCAACGCTCAAAGTTACGTCGCATCTCAGGATCTAACTCATCTAATAAGACCCTACGCTCAGCCCAGATATGACGCCTAAGGTTCAAAGTCTCATAGGTGACTTGGTTTGACCCACTAGGGAACCGCTCGGTGTCAAAAGAAGGAGAAGGATCAGAAGTCCTATGGGCTCTAGTTTTCCTAGGCATAGTGCTAAGGAAAAGAGATAGACACAGAAAGAGAAGAGCATAAACCAAAAACCAAGGACAGACTGCAAGTTAGCACAGCATAAAAATATAGAGAAAAAATAGCAAATCTATATGATGCATGAGTATGAACACCAAATGATGCATGTACTAATGCAGTGTCAAGTTCAATTGTGATCCAAATAAACAAAATTGGCTTAAGCAAGCAATATTTATCAAAAATACCCAATTTGAAAAACCCAAGTTTTCAAAACACAACAAATTGATAAATTGATCAACACAATAGTTAATTAACACAATATAATGATCAAATTAGTCAATCTAACAAGCCAATGTCATCAATTTCAATCAAATTGAACAAAACCCCCAATTTTCTCAAATTCAAGTCCTAGAATTTCAAATTTTCCTCAAAACACCAAAATAATCAAATTAAACCACATGCAGAGCTTAGGTAAGGTGTCCCCACAAAAACCCATGAAAATTTTGAGAAAGAAACACTCAAAAACATTCCCAAAAAGACAAAAATCCTAAATGTCGAAAATACCCAAAAATGCATGAAAATAATGCATGAAATATGAAAATAAATTCAAAAGGAGGGGCAAAAAGGACTTACCGGCCTTGGGAGAGAGAGATTAGGCAAAAAGTTTGGAAGAAAACGACAAATCCACCCAAAAATAGCTTGACCGGTTGGTAGGGAGACAAAAAGTTTGAAAAAGTTTTTGAAAAGTTAAAGAGATCACGTGAAAAAGGACCTTTTTAAAACAGTCGTCCCGATTTTCGATTGATCGAAAATTACATTCGATCGATCGAAAATACCGTCGATTGATCCAAAACAAGCTTGGACCGATCGAGCCAACCAGAGAGTTTTCTGAGTATTTTTAAAACATTTTCGATCGGTCGAAAATCAGTTTCGATCGATCGAAATTCTGAAAAAATCACAGTTTTTAAAAACCAAACATTTTAGATCAATAACTCCTCAAAGCCTTAGATTTTATAAATAAAATGCATGAGTATGAGATGAGATGTTTTCCAAAAAAACACATGTATTCAACCCAGATTTCTCAAAGCAGAAAATTTCTTTCAATATACCCCAAAAAAAAACAAGCAAACATGTTCTGCATAAATTTCCAGAAATTCTCAAACTTGGTTGGTCAGGCCAAATAACACACACAAACATGTACACATTTTAGCAAGGAATAACTTGTGTAGTGTGTGCAACTAGCATAAGCTTGAGAAACATGTGAGGTGATATACACATAGAGATCAATCACAATTTCTACAAAATTCATCACATGAATTTGAAAGAGACTATGACTTAAAGAGTTACATCCTATAACTCCCACATCTCCTAGAATAAAAGCTTGCAATCATGTAAGTTTCTTGATTTGCCTCATAATTGATATTCAAATTAAATGATTAGAAACTTAATAAAAGCCGGGATAATGTACACACCAATTTTATTTGAATTTGTGATATTATTATAGCCCAATAATGTACACACCAGTTTTAATAGAAGCTACACCTTATTTTCTTTTTGTGCATGTGCTACACTTTCTCGAGCACAAAATCTTATGATATGCACTAAGGTGTTCATGATTGGCTAATAAACAGTGGTGAGATGGTTATTTATGCCTTTCTCAATAAGTTCAAGTCCATCAATCAAAGACATACGACTTCAAAATCAAGATCATGTGATCAACAAATATAGCATCTTCCCACACAACATGCACAACAAGACTTTAGCTAGTAAAGTGCAATAGAAATAAGTGCATCAAAGCTAAACAAGGTACATACATATGACATGTAAAATTTGATTGACCAACCTTGTCTTCAAATTCAAGAAAAAATAGCAAAAACACAATTTGCAAAAAAAAAAAATTTTTTTTTTTTTAAACAAAGAAACAAACATCCTAGAATGAAATGCATGAATGTAATGCAATGCAAATCCTAGAAACAAAGGTCACAAAAGATTGAGTAATGAAGCACAAGGACCATGTCAGACAGACTCAATTAGATTGAGCCTTTTGCATCCAAAACTTTTTAGATGCAACTCTTGCATTGGAGTTATGATTCATATTAGAATTCTGAGCAACTCCAGGATTGGAATAAAGGTTCAATGCCTTTACCAATTCACCAATAAGTACCATAAGATCATGTGCTTGGGGCACAGGTACTTTAGTTTTATTTGCTCGCTTCGCAGCTTGCAATTTAAAACAATTTGGACGAATGTGTCCAGGTTTTCCACAAAAATGACAAACCCATGCAGGCTTATCATGCAATTTGCCCTTAGTAGAAGTAGAAGCTCTAGAATGAGAAGCTTGAAGATCAACCCTAATCTTCCTAGGTGGAGTAACATTTATAGGTTTGACAGGTTCACTCACCAAGGGTTTGACAATCTCACTCTTAGGAGGTTCAGAAGAAGGAACAAATTTAGTGGAAAAAGGTTCAAGCACAGAATTATTAGAAGATTAGGGTTGATCTTCAAGCTTAGACCTCATCAAGGGTAGCCGTAACTTCATCATCACTAAGGGTTACAGCCATAGCTTTACCCTTAGACCTCAAGTATGTAGGACATTCAGATTTTAAATGACCATACCCTTGATAGCCGTAACATTGTTGTCCCAAAGAATTATTAGAAGGCTGTCCCACTTTCTCCTTAGGTTTTTCAGTGTTATTGACTTTAATGGGATCATTCTTCCTAAAATTTCTAGGTTCAACAGTGTTCTTGCCTCTTGCCCTTCTGTTATTGTTCCTAAGAAAGTTTCTAAAGTTCTTGGCAAGATAGGCAATCTCTGTAGCAGAGAGTTCATCATCAAATCCACCATCATCAACATCATCAACAGACTTAAGAGCCATTGATTTGGATTTGTTAGTCTTAGGGAGGTCTAACTCATAGGACTGAAGAAATCCTACAAGTTCTTTAACAGGGATGGAGTCCACATCCTTGCTCTCAGTGATGGCAGTCACTTTGGGTCTAAAGTCTTCAGTCAAAGATCTAAGAATCTTCCTAACAATTTTAGGTTGATCATAGATTTCACCCAAATTATAAGCAGAATTAACAATATCATTCAATTTAGCATAGAATTCATCAAAGGATTCATCATCATTCATTCTAATGCTTTCAAATCTAGAGGTTAATTGCTGCAACTTATTAATTTTAACTGCCTTCGTGCCTTCATGCACAGTCTGGAGGATTTTCCAAGCAGTATGAGCAACCTCAACATTAGAGATTCTCTTAAATTCCTCCATGGAAACAGCATTAAAAATAGCATTCATAGCTTTGCTATTAAAAGCGGATGCCTCCTTTTGAGAAGTTTGCCACTCACTCACAGGAGTAGTGGTCTTCTCCCATCCGTATTCAACGGAATTCCAAACTCTTTCATCAATGGATTTCAGGAAGGCTTTCATCCTTACTTTCCAATAAGCATAGTTGTTTCCATCAAAGTGAGGTGGAACAACAAGAGAGTGTCCGTGTTCCATGACAACAGGGGTCAAGGATCAGCTAAAAGATCAAAGGATCAAAACAAAAGCTACTCGCTCTGATACCACTTGTCAATTCGTTTAGACCCCTTAAACCCAACAGATTAACCTAGAGAATTAGTCAAGTGATTAACTTAGGTAATTTAATTAAATCTAGGTTAACACAAAATAAACAAAAACAACAAAGCAGCGGAAAAATAAATAACACAAAGATATGATGACCCAGGAAACCACACCAGTAAAAACCTGGGGAGGATTTGACCTAGCTATCCTCAAGGTAAACTGAATCCACTATGAAAGAATCGAAGTTTACACAACAAGACTTAGACCACTAACATCTTATTGCTACTCAAGTGTAGGAAACTTACTACCATGACCCCATGATAGCTCCGAGATCCACGGACTCCTTCTTTCTTGAATTCTTCAGCAAATCCACAAGCGCACCTGCTTGTATATCTTTGTGCTCTTTTGATTCTACAACTATATTGATCTACACAACTCTTGACATGAATCTCAAGTTTGTAAACCCTAAGTGTATGTGAAGGTAAACACCTCTAGATCTCACAATGAGATTCACAAACATAGCATTCAGAACTCTAAAAACGTGGCTAGGGTTTTCCCTTATATACTTAGGGCAAAACATAAAACCCTATACATTAAATGGACTAGGGCTGAGTTGGAATTTTCTGCAGAAAAACGATCTGCCCGATTTTCGATCGATCGAGTCTAATTTTCGATCGATCGAGTCTGACAGAAAGTTAATAGTAATTCTGCATAAAAACTCGATTCCAACTTTACATTAAATCCCATAATTTGAGCAAGTCAAACACACGACTAAACATTGTTTTGATCATGGTTTGTCAACATACAAATTGAAGTTCTAAATACATTAGATCATAATCCTTAGAACCTAACAATAACTGTTTGATGGGGACTATCACCTTCGAAGTACATCCTATAACTCCCACATCTCCTAGAATACACACTTACAATCATATATAAAGCATATTTATTCTTTTTGCTTTTTATTTTTCTTTGCATATTTTTCTTTTAAGCAAACCATGCATGGGCATATAAGAGAGATAAAAGAAATACCTAATTATGTTAAGCTTATGACATTACACTTTTGCTATGCCAAAGTATATAGATGTCATTTCATGATTGGTAGACAACAATGGTGAGATGGTTATTTATGCCTTTCTCTTAGGATTTTCTAGTCCTTCCTGTCAAAAAGAGTGATACAAGTGTTAAGTACAAGAGATAACTTAATCATACTCATCACAAATACAAGCCACAAAGTTCACTTGCTTAGTTGTGTATAGAGATGCTCATCTAAGCTACAAAAGAAACAAAGTTTAGAAAACTTTATTTCAATGGCTATCTAAGGTACACAAGTACCAATGTACACAAACACACGCTATTTTTGTGTTTTTCTGATTTTTCGATTTTTATTTTGAAAAAAAAAAAAAAAAACAAAGACTAAGCAACCATACAAAAACAGACAAACAACATGAACGCATTAAAGAAAGATGCATATGCATGAAGGCATGATAGAAAGGTGCAGATGCATGAAAGCATGATTCCAAAAGCAGATAAGAAATCAAGCAACGAGAGTTCTACTTTAGATAGAAAGAATTAGAATAGAAGACAAACGGAAAAGACAATTAAGTCTTAGACCCCTTTCTCACCCACACAGCACGAGTCTTTGTCTGTGAAGATGAAAAGACACGTGTCCTAGTATGTCTACTAAAAGACATGGAAGAATTAAAATCCTCCTGAAATTGAGTTAAAAAGCTCAAGGCTCTTAATAACTCTCCAAACAAAGGTGTAAGTCCTTGAGAGGAAACCTGTGATTGTTTGGACACTTACTTTTAAGGATACAACTTAAAGCAATTAGGATGAATGTGTCCAAGAATACCACAATGGTGACAAACAAAAGGTCTAACAAAAGATTTAGAATTAGTCAAAACAATTTTGGATTTCATACCTTTATCACCTTTCTCAGTCTGGGGCACAAAGACAATCCTTGATCCAAAAGCCGTGGAAGAGGAGGGGCCAAAGGAAACAACATATCCTAAGCCAATCTTATCAGAACTAGGCTTTTGAGCACTCAATACCTCATCAAGCTTTGCACCAGACATCCTCTCTATTTGAGTTCTAGCTTGACTAAGCTCAACCTCAAGATTCTTGACCTTCTCTTCTAATGAGGTGTTCTCCACAACAAAAGTCTCAACCAACCTTGTAGTCTCATCTAGTTTGACTAACAGATCAATTTTTTTAGTTTTTACCTCATTAAGCTCTTTTCTACAATGATGAGAAGTCTTTTCAAATTTTATAAATTCAGTGCATAGCTTATCGTAGGCTTCTTGAAGGGTCAACTTCTTGGTTACTTTATTATCAGAAGAATCCTTACTGTCACTAGCATTCTCCATAATCACCTTATCGGTTGAGGCAGCAAAAGTCATGAAGTGACCACATTCATCCACATACTCATCGAAAGAGTCATCCTCAATATCACTTCAGGCAGCAACCAACCCTTTATCTTTTGATTTCTTGGTTTTTTCCTTCATAAGGTAATTTAGGCACTTTATCCTCATATGACCAAAACTATTGCACTCATGGCATTGGATGAGAGGTTTCTCATTCTTGCCCTTTCTTGAGGATTTAGATTTTCTAGTAGATTTGCCTTTATCCTTTTTCCTAAATTAAAGAATCTTAATAATCTCATCAGTTATATAGGTTAGATCCTCATCCTCATCCTCATCTTCATCTTTATCTTCGCTTTCATCTTCATCTTCAGAGTCATCAATTTCTTCCTCTATACCCTTAAGAACCAAGTTTTTACTCTTTCCATCTTTTCCCATTGAGCCGAATCCCATCTCATAGGTTTGAAGGTTCCCTACAAGCTCAGTCAAAGGAAGTTGATCAATGTCCTTTACTTCTTTAATGGCAGTGATCTTGTCATGGAATCTTTTATGTAAGAACCTAAGGATTTTCCTAACAATTTTGGGATTCTGCTATAGATTCTCCAAGGTTGAAAGCAGAATTCATAATATCCTTGAGTTTAGCATAGAACTCATTAAAGGTCTCATCCTCCTCCATCCTTATTTCTTCAAAACAACTAGTGAGTCTTTGAAACTTCACAGTCTTTACTGCCTTTGTACCTTTATAGGTTGTCTCAAGAATGGTTCATGCTTCCTTGGCAACTTCCGTGGATGATATTTTCTTGAATTCCTCATTAGTCACCACACAAAACAAAGCATTAAAGGCCTTACTGTTAAAATTTGCCGCTATGATTGTTGCTTCATCCCAATCCACCGGCGTTTTTTTTGGCTTAATCCAACCAACTTCAACAGCTTGCCATACCTATTCATCTAGAGCCTGCAAAAAAACTTTCATACACTAGTACGCATAATTAGTTTCATCAAATTAAGGAGGAATCAAAAGAGATTGTCCACAATCCATTACAATGGAGGTCAAGGATCACACTCAGGAATTTAATCCAATCAGAATGTACCCGCTCTGATACCACTTGTTGGAAAATTTTAGACCCTGGTTAATAGAATTAACAAGTTTTAAACCCAAGTTGTTAATTAGATTTATTATGAATTAAACTTGTTAAAACAAACAAACATCAATATCAAGTCAATTATTATGCACAACGGAAAAGTAAATAAGACAAGATATAATGACTAAAAAAAACCAATGAAACAAACTAGTTTCATAGTAAAAAACCTGGGGAGAAACCTTCTCGAAAAGAAATTCACTATAGTAAAGAGAAGTTTCAGATCTAGTACAAAACCTTTTTTCCTAGACTCTAAAATCCCCGTAGATGAACTTATAGCAGAAACTTTCTACCGCTTCAGAACCTCTGAACTCTTCAATATATGAATGCCACCCTTTTGCACGGATTCCAGTACATGACTAACCAATAATGTACGGCTCCCAGTACGTGACTAACACACCAACTTGAAGAAGATTTTGGTTGCAAAATTCTTCACTTCATCAACAATGAAGATCAAGAAGCACTTGGTTACAACATCCTAAGGTGCAAAGACGCAGTAGCTTCTTTCAAAGAGAATAAGGCATCGGTCACTTTTTACATATATTCTCCTTATATTCTCTTGTGTGATGGCCTTTAAAATAAGCCTTATATATGTCTAGGATTGTGAGAAAAGAAAGTCTAAACACATATTCATGGATTAAAAATGAAATCAGAACTGAAAATCAAAATTTCATAAATCTATTGAGCAACTGTCAAGCCTCGGGCTAGAGCAGCCTTTTAAATCTCAATAGATACTAGCTGTCGAGATTTAATAAATAGCACTTCATCACTTGTTTTTTGGACAGATTTGCATGGCTTTAACACTTGAACTTGAAACCTTATTCCTTGAGGCATTAAACACATTCTAGATCTACCCAATTATAAGTAAAGTGTGTTTTGTCGTAGGATTAGCCAATTACATTAAATATTGACATATGTTCCTAACATGATTCACATAAGTCTTAACAACTTGATCAACAATGAAGATCAAGAAGCACTTGGTTTCAAAATCCTAAGTCTCAAAAAACGCAGTAGCTTCTTTTAGAGAGAATAAAACACTCGGTCACTTTTTGTATGTGTTCTCCTTGTATTCTAATATGTGACGGCCTTTAAAATAAGGCTTATATATGTCTAGGGTTGTGAGAAAAAAAAAACCCTACATATACATGTCAGTATGGGCTGAAAATCAGATCTAGAAATTCTGATTTCATAATTCTCGATAGATACAGCCGTCGAGCTATCTGTCAAGACCTCGATAGATATATATGTCAAGCTATCTGTCGAGATTCATTAAATGTCAATAGATACAATCTGTCGAGCAACTGTCGTGAATCTGTCCAGCTTTAATGAACAGCTTTTCTTCACTTGTTTATTAGTCCAATCTTCATGGCTTTAATACTTGACTTGAACAATATGTTTTTTGAAGTACTAAACTCATTCTTGATCTACCCAATTACAAGTAAAGTGTGTTTTGTCAAAGGATTAGCCAATTCTAAATGACATATATTCATAACATGTTTCACATATGTTCTAACAATCTTCCCATTTGGCAATCCGTGAAAAAACCACAATAAACAAATGAACATATGAGAGAAGTCATAAATCACTCAACTCATACTCACTTGTTGAATACAATAAAATCTATCCTAATACAAACTGTTGAAAAACTTTGCAATTAGAGAGTTCATGATAAGAGAGACTTTGAAAACCTATATTTTTGAAACACTTTAAACAAAACTTATCATGGCATCTTAGTGTGAAACAAAAATAAAAAATTACTTACAATAAAGAAACATGTGTATAAAGAGAGAAAAGAAACAACACATTTGGAGGTAGGTGAGGAAGACATATATCATATATATATATATATATATATATATATATCAAAGATAAGTACAATGTATGTAAACATGGTCACAAGACCAGTGTAAAAGAAGCAAAAAGAAGCTCCTAAAACAACAAGGAGGTAAACACTCCCCTTAACAAGTTGAAACATAACTCCCCCTTACAAAGATATGTATTTCTCCCTTTAACATGTAGAATCTTAAAAGGAAACCACATTTTCTCCCTTTTTTGTCATGATAAACAAAGGGTACAAAAAGCTATAAAGCTTCACTCGAGAAACATATAGATGATCAAGGAGGCAGAAGGAATCCATATAAATGCATGAATGTAATGAAACAAGATGCTATGGATGAAAAGATAATAGAAAGATGCAAAACATGTGAAAAACAATGCATGCAAGAGGGTCTCGACAAATTGAGAAACTGTCGAGCTGCTATCAAGTAGATACCAATCTTGATGGATCAAGAATCTGTCGAGGATCTATCGGCCAGACAAAAATTTTCTTGATGGATCGAGCAGCTATCGAGACAAAGTCCAGAAACCTCGATAGATTGAGTATGCGATAACTTCTGTCGAGAATGGAAGTCCAAAGGGCTCGATAGATAGAAAGTTGTCAAGGATCTATCAAGAAGTTGTCGAGCTTGATAAAAAGCAATTTTTTAAACAGAGGAAAAACACAAAGAGATGAATGCAACAAGCAAGTTACTTAAACAAAGATTCAATCAACTTGTTAAGCTCTCAAAACTCATCTCAAAAAAGATGCAAAGCATATAGATCCAAAACACACACACACACACACACACACACACACACACACTAAACAAGTTTAATCAATTTTATATTTCAAAAACAAGTTCAGGCAGTTTAGTGAGTAAACATTAACACATGTATTCCTTGAGATGGCCAAATCATATTGTACATACACATGTATCAAAAGTAGTAAAGAATTTGCGTGTTGTATGTGAAAACATTGCAAGAGTGAATAAGTGTCTTATATTATGACGATTTGAGATATGAGAAAATTAATTTAACTCACACACAATTATAACTGCTTGATGGGGACTATCATCTTCGAGGTACATCCTTTAACTCCCACATCACCTAAAAGACACGCTTGCAATCATATATAAAGCATTTTGATTCTTTTTGCTTTTTATTTTTCTTTGCATATTTTCTTTTATTAAGAAAATCATGCATGAGCATAAAAGAAAGAGAAAAGAAATACCCAATGATGTTAACTTTTGACATTGCATTTTTTTCTATGCCAAAACATACAGATGTCATTCCATGATTGGCGGGCAACAGTGATGACATGGTTACTTATGCCTTTCTTTTAGGATTTTCTAGTCCTTCCCGTAAAAAAGAGTGATACGAGTGTTAAGTACAAGAGATTACTTAATCTTACTCATCACAAACACGAGCCACAAAACTTACTTGCTTAATTGTGCATAGAGATGCTCAACTAAGCTACAAATGATACAAAGTTTAGAAAATTTTGTTTCATTGGCCATCCAAGGTACACAAGTACCAATGTATACAAACACACACTGTTATTGTATTTTTCTAATTTTTCAATTTTTTTTTTATTTTATATGAAAAATAAAATAAAGCAAAACTGAAAAACAAACAAATAAAAACATGTTAAACAAAGCATATCATAAAACTAGATGCAAATGCATGAAAGCATGATTCCAAAAACAGATAAAAAATCAAGCAAAGAGAATCCTACTTTAGATAGAAAGAATTAAAGTAGAGAACATACAAAAAGACAATTAAGTCTTATGTTCCTTTCTCACCCACACAGCACAAGTCTTTGGCCATGAAGATGAAAAGTCACGTGTCCTATTATATCTACTAAAGTACATAGAAGAATTAGAATTCTCCAGAAATTGAGTTAAAAACTCAATACTTTTAATAACTCTCCAAACGAAGGTGTAGGTCTTTAAGAGGAAACCTGTGACCATTTGGACACTTGCTTTTGAGGACACAACTTAAAGCAATTAGGACAAATGTGTCCAGAAACATCACAATGGTGACAAACATGAGGTCTAACAAAGGATTTAGAATTAGTCAAATCAGTTTTGGATTTCATACCTTTATCACCTTTCTTAGATTGGGGCACAAAGACAGTTTTTTATCCAAAAGCCGTGGAAGAGGAGGGCCCAGAAGAAACAGCATATCCTAAGCCAATCTTATTAGAACTAGGCTTTTGAGTACTCAATACCTCATCAAGTTTTGCACTAGACATCCTCTCTATTTGAGTTCTAACTTAACTAAGCTCTACCTCAAGATTCTTGACTTTCTCATCTAATGAGGTATTCTCCACAATAAGAGTCTTAACCAACCTTGTAGTCTCATCTAATTTGCCTAATAGATCAACTTTTTCAGTTCTTACTTCATTAAGCTCTTTTCTAGAATGATGAGATGTCTTTTCAGATTTTATAAATTCAGTGCATAACTTATTATAGGCTTCCTAAAGAGTCATCTTCTTGGATACTTCATCATCAAAAGAATCATCACTATTACTAGCACTCTCTACAATCACCTTATCAGTAGTGGCAGCAAAAGCCATAAAGTGACCACATTCGTCCACATACTCATCAGAAGAGTCATTCTCAGTATCACTCCAGGTAGCAACCAACCCTTTATCTTTTGACTTCTTAGTCTTTTCCTTCATAAGATAGTTTGGACACTCTATCCTCATATGACCAAAACCTTTGCACTCATAGCATTGGATAAGGGGTTTCTCACTCTTACCCTTCCTAGAGGATTTAGATTTCTTAAGAGGTTTGTCCTTATCCTTTTTCCTATATTGAAGAAGCTTGATAATCTCATTAGTTATGAAGGTTAGATCCTCATCTTCATCTTCATCTTCGCTTTCATCTTCATCTTTAGAGTCATCAATCTCTTCCTCTATACCCTTAAGAGCCAAGTTTCTACTCTTTCCACCTTTTCCCATTAGACCTAATCTCATCTCATAGGTTTGAAGGTTCCCTACAAGCTCAGTCAAAGGAATTTGATCAATGTCCTTCACTTCTTCAATGATAGTGATCTTGGCATGGAATCTTTAAGGTAAGGACCTAAGGATTTTCTTCACAATTTTGGATTTTGTTATATATTCTCCAAAGTTGAAGGCAGAATTCAAAATGTCCTTGAGTTTAGCATAGAACTCATTAAAAGTTTCATCCTTCTCCATTCTTAGTTCTTCAAAACTACTAGTGAGTCTTTAAAGTTTCACAGTCTTTACTGCCTTGGTACCTTGATAGGTGGTCTCAAGAATGGTCCATGCTTCCTTGGTAACTTCCGCGGATAATATTTTCTTGAATTTTTCATTGGTCACCACACAAAACAAAGCATTCAAGGCCCTACTATTGAAATTTACCGCTGTGATTGTTGCTTCATCCCAATCTACCAGCGCTTCCTTTGGCTTAATCCAGCCAACTTCAATAGCTTGCCATACTTTTTCACCCAGAGTCTGCAAAAAAAACTTTCATACAAACTTTCCAGTAAGCATAATTAGTGCCATCAAATAAAAGAGGAATCAAAAGAGATTTTTCACAATCCATGGCAACGGGGGTCAAGGATCACACTCAGGAAATTAATCCAATTAGAGTGTACCTACTCTGATACCACTTGTTGGGAAATTTAGACTCCAGTTGATAGAATTAACAAGTTTTAAACCCAAGTTGTTAATTAGATTTGTTATGAATAAACTTCGTTAAAATAAACTAACATCAATATCATGTCAAAATCATGCAGCAAAAAAGTAAATAAAACAAGATATGATGACTCGGTAAAAGTAATTAAAGAAACTAATTTCACAGTAAAAAACTTGGGAGGGAAACCTTCCCAAAAAGCAATTCGCTATAGTAAAGAGAAGTTTTAGATCTAGTACAAAACCTTTGTCCCTAGATTCTACAATCTCCGTAGATGAACTTACAGCAGAAACCTTCTACTGCTTCAGAACTTCTGAACTCTTCAATATATGAATGTCACCATTTTTGCACGGATCCCAGTACGTGACTAACTAATCGATGCACTGCTCCTAGTACGTGACTAACACACCAACTTGAGGAAGATATTGTTAGCTGTAAAGTTCTTCACTTCATCAACAATGAAGATCAAGAAGCACTTGATTACAAAACCCTAAGGCATAAAAGCCGCAGTAGCTTCTTTCAGAGAGAATAAGGCACTCGGTCACTTTTTGCATGTGTTCTTTTTATATTCTCATAGGTGATGGCCTTTAAAATAAGCCTTATATATGTCTAGGGTTGTGAGAAAAAAAAACCCTACACATACATGTCAGCATGGGCTAAAAATCAGATCTAGAAATTCTGATTTCGTAATTCTTGACAGATACAACTGTCAAGCTATCTGTCAAGATTCATTAAACCTCAATAGATACAATTTGTTGAGCAAGACAAAACAACACAAGTGAACAAATTATTTAACAAAAAGTCTATTATAAAACAAAAAGATAAAAATCGCTAATCATTCAAATTTGTAGCTCATTCAACCTATTCAATAAAAATAATCTCTAATTTCATTTTTCCTTAAAAAATGGTACCAAGAAAAATATTGTGGTTGTGAGTTTTCTTTGATGGTGACGATAGTTATTCTCCTTTTGGCATTGTAGTCATAACAATTTTGTTTTCCTTAGCAATTCGACTCATAGTTGTAGCAAATATTCAAGTTATCGATTAATTAAATTTTGTATAATTTGAATTTCTTAATAATCACCTACTGCATCACCTCCACCATCCACAAAGCTATTGTCAATATTGCATTGCTAGAGAAGAATTAAAATGTGACCTAATATATGCTTAAATTACCTTTAAGTATTAAAAAACTAATTTTAAGGTATACTTGCATTTTATGGTTATGAGTTTCATTCACTTATTGTCTCTTTCTTTTACATAGCAAACAAGATTAACAAAAAATTATACCCCTATTTGCAAAAAACCAAGTCAATCAAACAAAAAGGAACTCTTATTCTCGCGCCCAAAGTCACTATTATTTATGTAAATGTTAGGCCAAGGCCAAAGTTGTTGGGAAATTAGAAATACAGATCAAGGTTTAAGTTTAGGGGAAGAGAATCTTTTCTTCTTTTTCCGTTTCCACTTTAATTTTTAATATCCCCACAAAACTAACAAAAGGTGATCAGGATTGGAATTTTTTTTCTTAGTCTTTTTCCCTCTACAACTTATTTTAATTACTTTTATTCCTCCAAATTCCAATTAACATATTCTACTTGACCTCAAGTTGAAGTCAACTTCTTAATTAAATTTGGTCGTGTAATTAAATAGCACAAGTTGATAAACATAAAAAATGATTAGATACACTTGATGGAATAAAAATCCTATATCTTATTCTAACTAGCTATTCTATTTATATTCTATTCTACACATCAATAAACTAATACAAATAACCACTCTCAAAAAAAAAAAAAAAAAAAAACTAATACAAATAACTTAATATAAAAGTATGACATCAACTCAAAAAATATATGGAAAAATTAATTCTTGTATGGGTATCTTTTATTAATAGGTGTGAAATATCGCATCAACTATGCATACTCCAAATACATAATAACTTTTAGTATGCCTATAAAGATATACCTAAATCCACACCCAATTTCACACGCTTAGATGTCAAAGGCGGACTAATAGGTAAATACACCTAAATTTTTTTTGTTCCCTGCCATAGGAGTGAATAAGAATGAGCTTTTTGAGGCAAAGTAAGCTTAGTGTCTTCATATGTTAAGGAAAATGTTCTTTTTACACTTGTGTTACATACTTTGCACAAAACATTCATTATTTCAGAATTGATGTACAAATTTTTATTATTATTGATGTTCACGTTTAAAACATAAAATAGATAATGCATGTGTAGCGCTCATTTACTAAAAACGCGAAATAAATATTATGTATAGCTAATATATAACTAACAAGTGTGAGAAAATAATTGTCCGTCATACTAATTAACACTATTGCCCACACTGATTGCCAGGTTTGGTACGTGGGTCAGTGTGGAAATGCTTTTTTTTCTTTGGGTCAATTAGTGTGGGGAAATGTCTAATTGTTATGATGCATCTTTTTGCTTCAATGAATAAGAAAGGAGAGAAGATCGCTATGTAATGTAGTGGTGTATTCTAACATACGTGATTTGATTTTACATAAGAATTCATGAAATATAAATTTTCCATCCACTCCATTTTCTTCCAAACATAGAATCTATTTTATTAAGGGGTGCTAATGTTTGACCCAACCCACGAACACGACACGGGTTTTTACGGGTTAGGGTTGAGTCTTGACAGGTTTCAATCATAAACAGGTCAACTCGAAAACGACACGATAAGAAACGGGACATAACCGAGTCAACCCGCAATAGACACGTTTGACACGCCAATTTATTTGTGTCAACCCAAAATGACATATTTAACACAATCTGTTTAACTTGTATAACAAATAAATATTCATTTTATTATTCATTTTATTTTAGATTTGTCAAATACCTTTTATATCCAACTTATATTTTAAACTTAAAAATGAAAGCAAATAATTACAAAAACTTACAACAGATATAATTGGAAATTGAAATTTTACAAACCCTAAATATCTAAACCTTTTTATATTTTTGTAAAGAACTTATTTCCATATGGATATTATATGTTTGTTGAACTATATTATTTTAAATGTAAGTTGAAAACTTGAAGTGTATACACTATTTTTGGGATGTAAAATAAAATTAATTCTAGATAAATGTTATATTTAATATTAAGCAAGTTGAAATGTGTTGTGTCATATTCGTGTCAACCTAACATAACCCGTTTATTAAGCATGTTAAGTGGGTTGGGTAAGGTCAACCCGCCTTATTAACAGGTCGGGTTAGGGTTGAAGGATCATGACACGATTATTAAATGGGTCGGGTTCGAGTTGAGTCATTTAGTCGAATACCCCTACTTCGACACGACACGAACCCGACATGCTAACCCGAATTGACACCCCTAATTTTATTATTAAATTTTGATTTTTATTGAATTTAAAAATATACAAATTGTCACCTCATATGCATTTTTAAATTTGTAATATTTAACAAAAATTATGAAATAGGTCCATTTAAAATGAAAAAAAAAATTCTTAATACCACAGTACAAGTATCTCATTTTATACTCCACTAATTACATATACAACATGTCACATGTCTTTCTTTTCTTTTTTTCCTTTTCTTTTCTTATAATAATCAATATTTGAAATGAAAACTAAAAATCAAACACATGATAGATTAGTAGAGTATAAAATATAACCCAAATAATTTGAAAAGACTTTCATTGATTGGTATACTCTTTGTGGTTGAAGGCATCCAACGACTGCCGTCCAAATAATAGTAATTAAAGCTGGCGCTTTTATTTTATTTACGCATAATATAGATTAGTATTTTTTTTTTTTTTTTTTTGAGAAGCAATATTGATTAGTAGAATATAAAATATAACCCAAATAATTTGACAAGACTTTCATTGATTGAGACCCTTTTGTATATACATCACTATCAGTTTCTTTAAAATATTCTCCCTTCTCCCCATGTATGTGTGTTAAAATACATAGTATTCTCAAAAAAATAAAGACCTTTATTGATTGGTATACTCTTTGTGGTTGAAGGCATCCAACGACTGCCATCCAAATGATAGTAATTAAGGCTAGCTTCTTCTTTTTTCTTTTCTTTTTTTTTAAAGAGTTTCAACTTATAGTTGTATCCGTTCTTAATGATAGTTCTTTATCATTAAACCGGGATAGAATCCCAGATCTCTTATTCAACTATGAAAAACTTTATCAGTTGAACTAACTGAAACCCACATAATTAAGGTTAGCTTGATTCATATTTATAATCATCCTAATCAAGAACTTTCCTTTCCTTTTTCGTTTTCTTTTACCAACTAGAAATTAAACTTTGAAATTCTCAAAGGAACTAGGTAGTACCGTTTATAGTTTTTTTTTAATTTCTAAAAGTCCTTTTCATTGGAATGATTAGACTACCCCAAAATAAGACATACATAACACTTTCAATCAAGCATCTGAAAAGTCTTGGTCTGTGGCTATGGACAAATATCATTTACCCCATATGTCATGCAAAATTGCAAATATTCCCACGAGTATCTAGTGCATTACTGAACTAGATACTAGCTGTGTTTGTAAAAAGAAATCTATTGATGCAATGGTAATTAAAAAATAATCATAATGGACACTCTTGCCTATCAAGAGTTTTGTGGCTTAACTAGTTGATACTCTTGTATATTTTTATTTTATGATATTCATGGTTTAAATTTTCTCTCTCCATTGTAATTATTAAATTATTTTAAAAAAATAAAAAATTATTGGACCACTCTCTTTTTTGTGAGCGATGAATGCTTGATATTAATATTGACGGTGTAGGCCCATAAAAGAGACCTGTGGATTAAGAAATAATTAAGTATCACATAATTTCACTTAATCCAGATTAAAGCCGGCCCATGTACATAGAACCTTAAAGATATCCATATCCTGTTTGTTCACATGTCTTTTGCCGCTTACTTAGCGAAGGAATGTAAGTCCTGAGCTTATCAAAAAAATTAAATAAATAAATGTAAGTCCTGAGATGGGCTTGGGTTGATCATGTTTGTTAAATGGGCCTTTTATTTATGAGATATGTGTCTGGACACGTACGCAAGTGCGGGCTTTTATTTGCGAAGAAGTACAAGCCATTGCAAAAAAAAAAACATTCTTTACAACTTACACTTTGGTTTTTGAAAGGGGGTAAAAAAGAAAATCACATTTTGGTTTGCTGAAGTTTGGCATATACTATGTAATTCTAAACATAAGTAGTCATCAAGATGTAAAACATTATGATAATCTTAAGATTAACAACTTAGTTTTGTTTGAGAAGCAACTAGTAATTTATTTATCCAAATTGGAGTTTGCCAACTTTCAAGGTTTTTAAATCAAATACAAAAATGATGTGTTTTAATGAATGGTGAAGCCAAGATTTCAGTATAGGTAGATGATATTTTTTTTGATAATTACAATAGAGGAAAAAGAATTTAAACCCCAGATTTCACGGGCAAGCTACAAGGCTCTTGGGAGGGGGCAAGATTGAAAGATAAAATTAGCTTAAAAAATATTAATCGATATTAATAACAAAATATATAAAGCACTGTTAATCAAAATAAATAACAATTAAAGTAATCAATTATTTATTTCATATCATCAAAATAAATAAACAAAAATAATCAATTCATTGTTAATGGCAATCAACGTAGGAGATTAATCTAAATACATCAAATTTAATTCCTTAAAAAAATTTGAGAAAATAAATCAATGTAAAATTGTTAAAAGTATAGTAATACTAATATATACCTTGTATATGCAGGGACGGAACTAGGATTCGTACCTGAGGGGGGCCAAAGCTTAAAACCAAAAAAAATTTATGAAAATAAAAACTAACATCTATTTCATATTCAACAAAATGCTACATACAAAATAAGTATTTCTTATACATTTCATATTATAAAACACATCAACAAAGTATAGCATACAAAATAAGTGTTTATTATTTTGTGCGCGATTTTTGTTTAGTCTATATTTATTTTTTTATTTTGTTTTTGTAGTTAAAGGGGCATGAATTTGATTTATTTATTTCTTTTCTTGTAGGTCAATATCTAAACATTTTAAAGGAGGAGAGAGAAATATATATATATATATATATATATTTAAGGGCAAATTTTAATTTTTTGTATACCATTTTTTTTTTAATTTGGGGAGGGGGGGGGGGGGGGGGCAATGGCCCCCCTCTGCCCCAACGTAGGTCCGTCCCTGTGTATATGTGTATCGGTTCTCACCACTTTTATTGCATTTCAAAAATATACATATGAAGAAAAGAAACTTTTCGTTCTCAATTTTCAAAGGATTTCAATTTTGGATCTATAGCAAAAGCACATAATTTGTAACTGTAAATAAAAAATATAAAAATATAGAGGATTTTCTGCCTTATGATATAAGGACATAAATGGCTTTGTTTATTATTATAATTTTGTGCAAAGAGTAATATTAAGGATACAATAAAATGTTATAATAGCATGTCAACTTACACATGCATAGGTCACCTTAATCTCTCATTTAAATTTTTTGATATACTAATATAGAAACATTGTGAAATTTTTGTTGCGTCGGAATTACTCTTGCCTAGTACATAAACAGTGCCCTCTAATTTAAGCCTCGAAGGTAAAGTGAAGTGAGAAAGTAAAAAGCAAATGTCATTTACTAGAAATAGTGTAGTGAGCCCGTGAGTGATGATTTCATAAATAAAAAAAATAAATAAAAATAAATAAATAAATAAATAAAAGAAGAAGGAGAAGAAGAAGAAGAAAAAAAAAAAAAAAAAAAAAAAAAAAAAAAAAAAAAAAAAAAAAAGAAGAAGAAAGAAAAGTGAGCGATGACAAAGGTTAATTTGGGATAAGGCTAGAAAAAACAGTGGGAAAAGATTGGTGTGATACAAAGTTTGAAGTGTACGGATTAACTTTTTCTCTTCTTTCCTTCCTTTTGGTACTAGGGTTCATTATTTAATTTTATCAAATCAAGTGTGGAGTGTTTTTTATCAGGGCGGAGTACTTAACAATTAATATATAGAAGTCCATATATGTAAATCTTTTGGTGGAATCATGCAGGCATGAGGCATTTGACCCTCAGCCCCCTTGCTCCAACTCCGGTTCTATATTTTTTTTTTTTTTTTAAGAACTCTGGTTCTAGTTTACCTAATTAAGTTTCTATCACCATGTATGCAAAAGTTATACACTTTGTTGATTTAAGGTCCTATACAAAAAATAATATTCTCTATTTGAAATGGATTTATGGTTTATATTAAATTTTGGTATCAATTGCGAAGGCGGATCCATGAATATATGGTCTAAACATGCAACATGTGGACACAAATCCACTTTCGTATCGATGGAAGAACAAAAATTTGAGTAATCTACACACTAAACTCAAACCTGAAAATTTTTTAAGATGCAGAGGACTATAGAGGAAAACCGTAGGTAGAAAAAGCATCCAAATGCACTAAAAAACTGGTGGTAAGAAGGCACCTATTAAGATTGAAAACAGTACACATTATAAAACAAAATTAGAGGATACCAATACATTCAAACATGGTAACATTATTGTTGTTTATCTAACATTCTTAGAAAACATTTATCCTTATTTGCAGCCGATACCTAGAAAAGGCCTAGAATGTGTACAGGCAGCTCCCATCATTACTCCTAGCTGCAGTTGGATCAAAGTTTTCTTTTGGATTAGTAAAACCTTCAGGGATAGGAACATTTTCTTGCTTGGCTGCTTTGCCTGCACCAGAACATGACAGAAGCTTAGGAGAATACTTTTTAATTCTTTAAATGTGTGTGTATATATTTGTGTCTTTGTATGAGTGATTGGCCTAAGCCCTAAGGTGAAAGGAGAGGGATATTCCAACTAAGGACATATCGCTTCATAAAGTGTGATTTTTGGTCAATACTATCCTAGGCTTAATGTATATAGTGATAAAAATATCAATTGTCAGAAAGTTGGACTCTTTTCATGTAATGGATTTATAGTTTGAATTGAAACATTTTTAAATGTGTAGTTTAATTTGAAACCACCCAAAGTTATAGGGTTTAAAATATATATAAAAGAAATAATAATAATAATCAAAAAGTGTGATATCACTAATGATTTAAAGGCTTATGGTTATAAAGATATATATATATATATATATATATATATATATATTAGTTAGACGATTAAATTCATTAATAATATCACTTATCATAAAACCTTAACATATGAAAAGTGATAAACTTAATCATTTAACAAAACTAACAAGCATATTGTTGAAAAGCAAATGATATGATTAATTTTATATATAAATATATATAAATAATATTAGTATAACACCTATGGGTTACAAAAAATCAACTTAATATATGAAACTTAAAAGAAGCAACTTCTATATATTCCATGCACCGGTTTAATCCACGCAATAATCATGAAGGCCTGAGCCAAAGTCATGTCAACAATTGTCAGCCAAATCAAGTACTTTCATGAAAATATATATATGTTTACAATCAAATGGCCTATGAATGTTATGGTACGAAACTGGTCGGAAGCATCCTATAACGTGTACAGCTCATGACCCAGATTAAGATGTTTGCCTCATTAGTCGTTAGGACTCTGTGAAGTCTCCGGCCAATAAGGACCTTTTGCTTCACAAAGTGTGATTTTTGGTCAATACTAAAGTGATAAAATATCACTTGTCCCAAAACGTGTAACCCAACGTACATATGGTCCAACTATTATTTCAACCCTTTCCCCTAAGTGTCGGTTTAGAATAATATATGATATTTTTAACTTTTTAAATGGAAAATACTATAAATGTAGAATTCAAATTCAATATACTACAAGAAAATAAACCAAAATCTTAAACTGTGAATTTAATCATTCACTCATTACTCTAACAATAATTCTGTAAAAATAAGGATGCAAACCTCCCATCAAGGCCTCTAGGATCAAGGGAGCTAACCCTAGAAAGTTCCTCTTTTAATAGCATCCTCATTGGCCTCTCTATAACAGCCTCGCTCAAGTACTTGTCAGAAAGTTGGAACCTCTTCATGTAATGAATTTATAGTTTGAAACTTTGAATTGAATTTTTTTTTTTTTTAATGTATACAGTTTAATTTGAAACCACCCAAAACTATGGGGTTTAAAATGTAATATATCTTTTACTTCTTAATAAGTGATAGTGTGATATCACTAAGGATTTAAAGGCTTATGGTTATAAAGATATATATTAGTTAAACCATTAAATTTATTAATAATATCACTTGTCACAAAAACTTAAACATATGAAAAGTGATAAACTTAATCATTTAACAACACTAACAAGCATAATATTATTGAAAATCAAATGATATGATTGATTATATATATTAGTATAACACCTATAGGTTACAAAAAATCAACTTAATATATTAAACTTATAAAAAGAAGTTTCTATATATATATTCCATGCACCGGTTTAATCCACGCAATAATCATGAAGACCTGAGCCAAAGTCATGTTAACAATTGCCAGCCAAATACTACAAAGTCAGTATGTTTTTTTTTTTTTTCCCTCTCTGAAAGCTAAGTATTTTCAATGAGTTCCTAAATATATATGTTTATACTTTACAGTCAAATGGCCTATATATGTTATGGTACGAAACTGGTCGGAGGTTCTACCAAAAAAAGTAAAAGAAAAAACTGGTCAGAAGTATCCGATAACGTGTACAGCGATCAAGACCTAGGATTAAGATGTTTGCCTCATTAGTCATTAGGACTCCGAAGTCTCCGGGCGGCCAGGTCATCATCCAGCGTCAAACCGAGAATGATAACATTAATTGCTTGTTTATTGGTCTTCTTTGTGCACTACAAGAATTTTGGTCTTTTGCGACCAAGGTTTTAGCGACGACCAAAAAGTCATCACTATTAGGCACACATTAGCGATAATAATATATGGTCGTCGCTAATAAGTGCGTAGTAGCGACAACACTAAGATCGTCGCTAATAATTCGTGGCTAACATCATGGAGGGTATTTTATTTACTTTTAGAAAATGGAAAGAAACTTTTAGCAACGATAATAAATTTTGTAGCGACGACATTTATGTTGCTAAAATAAGATTTATTTTAACGACAACATCTATCGTCACAAATAATCATCTTTAGTGACGACCTTGTGTTTCGTTGCAGATATGTGGCCAGAAATATATAGTAAATATATTATATATACGCTTTATCTATCAGCGACAACACATTGGTCGTCGCTATTAGAAGGCTATTAGCGACGATATAATTTGTTGTCTCTGATAGTCACCTTTTAGCAACGACACAACATGTCGTCGCGAATATATCTACCAAAATATAATTGAGGGAAAAATTTTCACTGTCAAAAAGTGGTGGGAATTATTGGAGGGAAGCAGATTATATATTAGTAACGAATTATGTCGTCACTATAAGGGATGTTTTAATGAAAACAAAGATTGCTGTCACTAATATGTGGCCAAAATAATTTTGATATAATATGATTATTTTTATCAAATCTTCCAAATGCCTCGTAAAATATTTAAAATGACATAAATTCCTTTAAAATATATGAAATAATTAAAATTCCATTAACCACGTCAAAATGACCAAAATACCCCCAAACTTATATAATGACCAAAATAACCTTGAAATCTCTAAAGTAATTTAAAACTCTAAAATGTGTTAAAAAGAAAAAAGAAAAAATGAGACAAGGGAGGGCTTGTTGCTTCAAAATACTCCTAAATCATAATGTTACCCATTTGAAACTCGAAATCGATAAAATAACAAAAATCGAGAAAGTTTTGATTCCACTCAAAATACTAACTAATACCCATAGTTATTAAAATGTGAATCATATCGTGAATCAATTTTTGATTTTTTTGTAACATGTGTCATAAGAAAAGTATTAGTCAATATTTACCAAACTAATAAATTCATTATAAATATATGAGAGGTATATTCATTATAAATTCATAATACATTCAACTAATAACCAATTCAATCATCAATTTAATATTTACCAAAAGTAACTAAATAAATCAAATGAAAATATATTTACAAAATACATATTCAAATTGATTAAAATTAGAAATGACAATACATGATATATGAGTCAAAATAATAAATTTTTTTATCATTTTGCCGAATCAACTTTACCTAAGTCAATGTTAACATGATGTTCATTATCTTCCAAAATTATTTCTTCATTGACATTTTCTAACAACTATTCCAATACCCAATAATCCACTGAAATCCTTCCCATTGAAAGTAGTTTCACCAAGTCTAGTGGTCTCGAAACCATCTATTAAGTTTGACTGGGTTTGACCAAATTTAGCTAAATTTTGACCTCGCCTTTCTCTAAATCGAACCGTCTGATTGTGATCATAATTTACCACAATTAAACTTTCATTAGACTCTTCAAATCCAATAGTTAGATTTCAAATCTAAGTATGGCGCATGATGAACATGTGTTATGTACCTGTATGGCTATATTATCTCAATCTGACCATCCCATTGGTCTCAAATTTCACCAACACCAATACGTACCATACACTTCAATACCAGTTAATAAGGTTTGAATATGAATTTCACCAAGTCCAGTGGTCTCGAGACTTTCTATTAAGTTTGACCTGGTTTGACCAACTTTAATTAAACTTTGAACCGCACCTTTCTTTAAATCCTACCGTTTGATTGTGACCATAATTTACCAAAATTAACCATTCATTACACTTTTCAAATCTAACGGTTATATTTTAAATCTAAGTATGGCGCATGATGGATATGTGTTGTGTACTTGTATGGCTATGTTCTCTCAATTTAACCATTCAATTGATCTCAAATTTCACCAACACCAATACGTCACCATACTCTTCAATACCAATGATCAAGGTTTGAATATGAATTTCACCAAGTCCAGTTGTCTCGGGACCATCTATTAAGTTTGACCGGGTTTGATCAACTTTAAGTAAACTTTGACCGCATCTTTCTTTAAATCCAACCATCTGATTGTGACCACAATTTACCAAAATTAACCTTTCATTGAACTCTTTAAAACCAACGGTTAGATTTCAAATATAAGTATGGCACGTGATGGATGTGTTGCATACCTGTATGACTACATTTTCTCAATCTGACCATCCAGCTGGTCTTAAATTTCACCAATACCAATACGTCACCATACTATTCAATACCAATGATCAAGGTTTGAATATGAATTTTGCCAAGTCCAGTGTTCTTGAGACTATCTATTAAGTTTGACCAGGTTTGACCAACTTTAACTAAACTTTGACCGCGTCTTTCTATAAATCCAACCGTCTGATTGTGACCATAATTTTAACAAAATTAACCATTCGTTACACTCTTCAAATCTAACGGTTAGATTTCAAATCTAAATATGGTGCGTGATGGACATGTGTTGTGTACTTATATGGCTATGTTCTCTCAATTTGACAATTCAATTGGTCTCAAATTTCACCAACACTAATATGTCACCGTACTCTTCAATACCAATTATTAAGGTTTAAATATGAATTTCACCAAGTCTAGTGGTTTCGGGACCATTTATTAAGTTTGACCTAGTTTGACCAACTTTAACTAAACTTTGACCGCGCCTTTCTATAAATCTAACCATCTGATTGTGACCATAATTTTAACAAAATTAATCATTCCTTACACTCTTCAAATCTAACGGTTAGATTTCAAATCTAAGTATGGCGCGTGATGGACATGTGTTGTGTACTTGTATAGCTATGTTCTCTCATTTGACTATCCAATTGGTCTCAAATTTCCCCAACACTAATATATCACCTTACTCTTCAATACCAATGATCATGGTTTGAATATGAATTTCACCAAGTCTAGTGGTCTCGGGACCATTAATTAAGTTTGACCTGGTTTGATCAACTTTAACTAAACTTTGATCGCGCCTTTCTTTAAATCTAACCATTTGATTGTGATCATAATTTTAACAAAATTAACCATTCATTACGTTCTTCAAATCTATCGGTTAGATTTCAAATCTAAGTATGGCGCGTGATGGACATGTGTTGTGTACTTATATGGCTATGTTCTCTCAATTTAACAATCCAATTAGTCTTAAATTTCACCAATACTAATATGTCATCGTACTCTTTAATACCAATGATCAAGGTTTGAATATGAATTTCACTAAGTCTAGTGGTCTTGGGACTATTTATTAAGTTTGACCAGGTTTGACCAACTTTAACTAAACTTTGACCACGCCTTTTTATAAATCCAACCGTCTGATTGTGACAATAATTTTAACAAAATTAACCATTCATTACACTCTTCAAATCTAACGGTTAGATTTCAAATCTAAGTATGGCGCATGATGGACATGTGTTGTGTACTTGTTCTCTCAATTTGACCATCCAATTGGTCTCAAATTTCATCAACACTAATATGTCACTGTACTTTTTAATACCAATGATCAAGGTTTGAATATGAATTTCACCAAGTCCAGTGGTTTCGAGATCATTTATTAAGTTTGACCTGATTTGACCAACTTTAAGTAAACTTTGATCGCACCTTTCTCTAAATCCGACCATTCGATTGTGACCATAATTTACCAAAATTAACCATTCATTACACTCTTCAAATCCAACGGTTAGATTTCAAATCTAAGTATAGCGCATGATGGACATGTGTTGTGTACTTGTATGGCTATGTTTTCTCAATCTGACCATCTAATTGGTCTCAAATGTCACCAACACTAATACGTCATCATACTCTTCAATCCAATGACCAAGATTTGAATATGAATTGGAGCATGATGGTCACATGCTATGTGGCCCCATGAAGATTTCGTTAGCTCCATTCTGATAATTTGACCATTCGATTAAAATTATGTTCCCCAAAGTACTTGCTTTAAAGGTATGTTTTCCCCTGGATCACACATGGGTGTGAAAGGAGGGTTAGTTCAATGTAATTCCTTTAAAATTATATTTTCCACAAAAAATTACCAATTTTCCAAAATTCATATTTAAAAGCAAGATTAGTAGGTGCTCCCATGGATCAAACATGAGATTTTCAATTTATCTTTACATTAACTCTTGCTAATCGTGGGTTTTTCAAATGGTTTTCAAACTAAAGTTAATTTGTTTCCTCTAAAATCAAAATCATCAATATCTAAACACGTGTTATTCTTGATGCATGTAAGATATCATAAGACATGTGCCCTCAGGACTAGGCAAGTATATTCTAAAATGATGAAAATACTCCTGAAACAACCAGAATTACCAAAATACCCTCTAAAACATCTAAAATGACCCAATCACCCTTAATATCTAAAATGACCAAATATCTGAAATTTCTAAAATGGCCAAGATACTCTTTAACCTCTAAAATGACCAAAAATTTCATTGTAGAGGATTTAGGGTTATTCTGGTCATTTTACCGATTTCAAAGTATTTTTCTCATTTTAGAGGCTCTATTGTATTTTTTTTTTTTTTCTCATTCTAGAGGATTTGAGGACATTTTTGTCATTTTTGTGATTTTGGGAGTATATTAATCATTTTAGAGGTTTTTGGCCATTTAAGTGGTTTTTGTGGTATTTTTGCTCATTCTATAGGTATTTTGGTCATTTTAGAAGCTTAGGGAGTATATTGGTCATTCTACAAGTTAAAGGGTATTTTTGGTCATTTTAGAGGTTTTTGGGTATTTTGGTTATTTTATAAGTTTTGAGAGTATTATGGTCATTCGAATGGTTTCGGGTGTATTTTGGTCATTTAGAGGTTTCAGGGTATTTTTTTGTTATTTTAGAGGTTTTATGCTATTTTTACTCATTGCAGAGGTTTTGGAGATATTTTTGTTATTTTAGAGATTTTGGAGTTATTTTAGTAAATTTTTAGGTTTAGGGATATTTTGGTCATTCTAGTGGTTTATACTAAAAATAAAATAAAATATAAAAAAAAAAAACTGTCCAACCTGATCTAGGTGGGTTGGGTTGGACCCCTGCGATGGATTGAGTTAGGTTGCTTTTTTTTTTTTAACCCAACTATAACGGGTCAGATTGAAAAAAATCCTAAACCCGAACCACATACCTATCTTTAAGTGATAAATGAAAACTAACATTTTTTTTTATATAGAGAAATAATATGTCCACAATATTTTCACAATATTTTTACAACAAATCCTAAGTGGCAGGTTGTTACTGGTTGTTATTATTGGAGCAAAAAAGTAACTTAGTGTTAGGTTCAAATTTGAACCAATAACAACTATCCACTTATGATTTGTTGTAAAAATATTGTGGACATAATACCTTTTTTTTTATATAGATTTTTTATATAAAAATTGGTCATTAAAATAAAAAAGAAAAAAAAGAAGTCCCTTTTCATTTTTTTGAAAAGGAGTCTCTTTTTCAGTATTGGAGGGAGAGTTTCCTGCTCCAATATTGAATTTGTGGTGGTCTACAAATTGAATTGCAATCCCATGATCCCATTTTTTTCTCAGTCTAGTACCTATCACTAACACGCTCTCTCTCTTGCTGAAGGGTTGAACCTATACACTATACAGAATTACAGACCCATTGCTAGCCCACTGCAAGTTTGCAACTGATCATCTCTCCTCTGCCACTGGCCAGGCATTTTTTTTTCTCTCAATTGCTCTCTCAATTGCAAGTTTACTGGTGTAGATTTTCGAGGTACGTTTTCTTCTCATCTTTTTTTTTTTTACTTTTCTTCTCATATATTTATTTGTTATTAAAATATACTAGTACCATATTTTGATTTGCCAAACCACTCAATTGCAAGTGTACTGTGTAGAATTTCCAGGTACGTTTTCTTCTCATCTTTTTTTTTTATTTGACTTTTCTTCTCATATATTTATTTGTTATTAAAATATACTAGTACTATATTTAGATTTTTGAGTTGATCTAGGACCACCAAATATTGCATAATTTTGTGTCACAACTCGTCTTGTGGCGAGTTGTGACTAGTGAAAGAGTGTTTATGGGTCATGTGGAAACACACCTTCACCAATCACAACTCACTATGTAGCAAGTTGTAGCGCAAAATTGCGTCATTTCATGTAGTTCCAACCTTTTCCTTTTTGTATTGCAAATTGGTTGTTTCTTATTAGATTCTTATTGAAATTTGAGTAACTGTTCGTCTAATTTATTTTGAAAATTTAGGTTTATAGGCAAATTAAAAACTATTGACTCATTCTTTTTCTCAAATTTGTCTTCTCTTGATTGTTTAATTTAATAAATACATCTTTTTAGCACACATTGAATTATAAAATATTTAACTTATATATTGAATTACATTTACATTACCATTTGTAACTATTATACATAATAGGAATATAATTGATATATATATATATATATAAAGAAAAAAATTATTTTTTGTTTGGCCGCCTCAAAGATAATCTGGCTCTGCCACTAGCATTAAGATTTGGCGAGTGTGACCTTACTTGTCTAATTAATTTATTTAATCTTAGTTTAGCTTTTTTTTTTTTATAAATGATTATTTAATCTTAGTTTGTAAGGATATTGTTGTCAAACCCTCTAAGAAAGTACTTTTGTTCGTATAGCAGTAGCACTGGATTCTATATGGATGCTCTTTTTTTAATTTTAATTTTTATTTATTGAGAATGTGGTCACGTACCTTTTTTTTGTTAGATTGATTTTTTTGGATCTTGGGACTTTTAATATTACTATTTTCTTTTTGTTACTAGTAAAACGAAAATTTGTCCTAGATAGGTTATTGTCTTTCTGTTTTAGGGGAGTAGAAGAAAAAATTAGGGTTTTTTTTTTTTTTTTTTGATTGAGAAGAAATAATTATGTTCCTACAAATATGTATGTTTTATTTTTAGATGAACAACACAAAGATTTTTTTTTTATAATATCAATACCATGGCCAGCTAGGCTACATTCTAGAGTTTAGATCATCACAGCTACATGTTTTCTTCTTATGTGTTGTTATTACTTATTTGAGTATTGAGTTATAGATGTCACATATTGAGAAAAATAATAAAACATAAGACAAATAATAACGGGGTGTGTAAGTTCGTTTAGACCCCTGTAAACTAAATTGTTTAACCTAATTAATTAACCAAGTGAATACTTAGGTTTATTATTCAGATCTAGGTTAAAACAATAACAATCATATCAAGTAAAGCAGCGGAAAAATAAATAACACAACGATATGATGACCCAGGAAAACCAAATCGGTAAAAAACCTGGGGAGGATTTAACCTAGCTATCCTAAAGGTAAAATAGCAAATCCACTAGAAAGAATTGAAGTTTACACAATAGCGACTTAGACCACTAACATCCTATTGCTACCCAGTGTAGGAAACTTACTACCACGACCACGTGACAGCTCCGAGACCACGGACTCCTTCTTTCTTTAATCTTTGCAAAACACAAACACCACCGTTTGTGACTTTGAGATCCCACTCAAAAGTTTAGCAACACAAACTCTCCTGTTTGTGACTCCAAGACCACCCTTGAAGGTTTAGATCATCAGCACCTTTGATGACAAAAGAAGGTGGCAACTTTAGCAATACCGGATCTTGAGATTCTTCAAGGAACAACACTGGTAGACGTTATAAGAGAAGTTTTAGGAACAAAACCCTAAATACAAAAGAGGCACACTCTTCTCTCTCTAAAAAGTCTTATAAAAAACGTGCTTAGGGTTTCCTTTATATAGTGGGAGAAGTAGATGTGAAACCCTAATCCTTAATGGGCTTGAGCTGCTGTTTGGGCCAACTTAAAATTCTGCAGATACGACTTTCGATCGATCGAGCCTGTTTTTCGATCGGTCGAATCAGGCAAATTCTGAAATCTTCTTTCTGCAGCTTGTATGTTCTTGTGTGCTCACGATTTGCCAATTGTTCTAAGCTCTTAGAACCTAACAGGGTGAATTAATTTACATTCTCTCTTCTTCTTTTTTATTTTCTTTTTATTTTTTTATTTTTAACTTCATGATTCTTTTCCCTCTTTTTATGAATTCTTAAAATTTTACAGTTGTCTTTAATGTATGTCTTACCATGTAGTTAACATGATACTTCGTGCACTTCAGAAAATAAGTATCCACATCATGTCTCATCCAAACTCAAGAAGTTGAAACAGGGCTTATGGGGCTGGACTGAAAATGGATGATATCATAATACTGTTTTGAATGATTGACTTATCAAATTATTATTTGAATATCTGATTTGCAGTGATGGTTAGTCCTAACTTTTGCAGTTGGATTGTATTTTATGGTCCTCAGTTATATAGTTTCTTTATGTAGTTGCAAAGTTTTGTCATGGTAACCATGGAAACACAAACACCTCATTTCTTTGTCTTCTATCTTCTAAGGAATTTTGTACTCTACAACTTATTTCTACCTGTCTTAAAAAAAAAAAAAAGAAAAAAAGAAAAACACTTAATCAAGTTCTCATTGTGAATGAATTCAACATAGATAATTGAAACTGTATGAAAACATGTCATGCTGATTATATAATTCATTGAATTCACCAAGCATGTTTACAATGTAGGTTTGGAAAAAACAATCTATCAAAAAAAAAAAAGTTTTGGAAAAGACAATTTTACAATTTTTTTCATAGAAAAACTTATTTATGTTTCATCTAGATTTTCAATTCTCTTTCTGTGTTCATCAATTCATCTTGATTCAACTATCCATGAATTTATAAGTACTCCCAAAATATTTGTGTGAGCCTTCCAACTTAATTAGTGAAGTGCAAGTGATGAAAATGTTAATGGTTGCATAATTATGCTTGAGTTATATGTATGGAGATAACAAAATAAGTAAAGGCTTAGATTTTGTGCTAGTCTTGTTATAAATGAGTGATGATAGAAGTTTTGTTATTTTGTCCCACTGTTTTCATTTCATGCTACACTAGCTACTTTCTTATAATAATAAATACATAATACACTACTTCATTACTAACTTATAAGCATCTATAAAGCAAGAAGTTTACTAACTTATATACACATCTATGGTATTTTTGAAAAATATAAATGTTAAAATTTTACTTGAATGTAAAAACTATTTAGTAAGTATTTTTGTCATCTATTTTTGTTGACCTTTACATTGGTTTATACTCTTTGTTTCAGGTTAAAATGTCGCATGCCTTGGGTTACAGTTTTATAGATGACGTCGAGGGGAGATATATTTCATTGCAACAAGTTTTAGCTTGGCAACATATCTTCATGAGGAATATGCTATTATTTGATTAGTATTTGAGAGAATAGATTGGAACTTAAATTATGTTATATGATATCGAACTTGGGTATTGTTTTTCCTTATTAATAGTTATTGATTGAGCAGTTATGTGTATTTGTAATTGAAAATTTGTGATGTGTGAGATTGTGGTTTATTATTTTCCACCAGGTACCTATGTAAAATTCAAAATGTAAATTTTATAGAAAAAAAATGTAAAATGTTATTAGCGATGACATTGTTGTCACTAATATTTTATTATATCATTAGTGATGACAAACAATATCATCGCTAATATGTAATTTTTAGTGATGACATGTTTGTGGTCACTAATATATCATTATCTGTGACGACAGCAAGCGTCGTCGCTAGTAATGACATATTAGCAACAACAAAAATGTCATCGTTAAAAATAATCTACTAGCGATGACAAAAAAATTCGTCACTACTAATAAGCTAGTAGCGACGACATTTCGTCTTGGGTTCTCGAGTTATTTATGACAACAATTGTCACTATTAGGGACGACTTTGTCGTCGTTCATATTATTGTATTTGCAACGACATTAATATCGTCACTAAAAAACTTTTTTGTTACCATTTTCGTTTAACAAAAGTTAGCGACGACATTTTTTGTCACCAATATAATTAGCAACGATATTTAAAGCATTAGCGACGACTATATGCCACAAATGCAACAAACACAATGATCTTGATTCTTAATGGCGTTATCAAAAAAAAAATCTTAATAGCCAGGAGACCGGCCTATTGGTCCTCTAGGGCGGCTTGTGAGGACCTTAAATTTGATGTTAGTCATTAGTCATTGCTTACTAAGATCATTTTTCTCTTAAAGTTAAAGACAAAGGGTATCAAAATCAAAATCATATCCTTACCTAAACCACCAAGAAGGTACGATTTCCACTTAGCCTTAAAACTATTGGGCCAACAATCATATACGAACATGTTAATGACCAATAATAGATTTCAGTTAACTCAACTAGTAAAATCTTTTATCGTCAAATACAAAATATGAGATTCAAACCCACTTATTCCCAAAATCTATTGATGTCCTAACATAATAATAAGGAGCAATCGTCATGGAGCACCATAAGTTGAAATTAATACTATCAAATCTTAAAAAAAGATAGTTAATAATGGACTAGGTATTCAATAAATTGGTCTAAATTTTTGAATAAATTGTGCTACTAATATCCACACAAAAAATGAATTAAATAAATGATTAGTTTTTTTTTTTGAGAATTTTTTTTTAATTAGTCTAAATTCGTTGAATAAATTCTTCTGTTTATTGTTTAAAAAAAATTCAAAATCATGAGGAAAATAAATAGTGAAGATCAAAGGCCTAAATTCAATAAGGTATATAAATCAATATGTCGTCGCGTGTAGCATAATTAGTAATAAGATACGTAGTCAATTAAGGGTTTCCATGTCACCTTATAAATGCTTAAATTACCTTGAGTATTAAAAACTAAGGTAAATACTAGAGTTACATATTAACTATTTTATAATATTTTTTACAAACGGCTGAAAGAGATGTTAGCGGTGGGCCCAAATGAAAACTAGTAAAAAAATTTTATATTAACAGTTTATAAAATATTGTAAAATAATTTGTTGCTATAATATTACTCAAAACTAATTTTGAGATAAATGTGCATTTTATGGTTGTGAGTCTTAAAAACACTTGTCTCCTTCTCTTATATGGCAAAAGAGATTAACAAAAAATTACTCCCACTTTTGCAAAAAAACCAAGTCAATCAAACAAAACCCTTATTATTCTCGTGCCCAAAGTCACCATTTATGTAAATGTTAGGCCGAAGGCCAAAGTTGTAGGGAAATTAGAAATACATATTAATTGTATCAACAAAAAAAATACATATTAATGTTTTAGTTTAGAGAAATGTTATGTCCACAATATTTTTATAACAATTAAGTGGTAAATGGATTTAAATTAAAACTGGTATTAATAATTTGTCATTTAGGATTTTTATGAAAATATTATGAAAATGTTGTAGATGTAACACTTCTCTTTAGTTGGGGTGAAGGATATCTTTTCTTTTCTTTTTCTCCGTTCCCACTTTGATTTTTAATATCCCCACAAAAGGTGATTAGGATTGGCATTTTTTTCTAAGTTTTTTCATCAACTACTTATCACAATGATCACTTTCATTCCTCCAAATCTCAATTAACATATTCTGCTCGAGCTCAAGTTTTTTTTTTTTTTTTTTTTTTTTGAAGTCAACTTCTTAATTAAATTTGCATGTAAATTTCTCGTGTTAACAGGCATGAAAATGATTAGGTACCGTTAGAGGAATAAAAATCCTGTATCATATTCTAAGTATATTCTACTTTATATTTTATCAATTATGTTAATAAATGAAAAAAATTTAATAAATAAAAAAGACAGACTCAAAAAGTAATATGAAAAACTTAATTACGATACTATGTGTGTGCGTTTGGCATGAATTTTTTTTGCTAACTTATTTTATTATTCAGCTTATTTTTGCTACTATTTATAGCTCCCGCTGCACTTTTTGGTACTATTTATGGGTCCTACTATACTATTTCAAATAACTTTTACCTTTATCTATAGTACTTTCAGTAAAAAGTTTTCAGTTTCAGCAAAATAAGCGGATTCTAAACGGACACTATGTGTTTGTTTGGTAAAGATTATTTTTGCCAGCTTATTTTACTATTCAGCTTTTTTTGGTATTATTCATAGGCCCAACTACACTTTTTGGTATTATTCATGAGTCTCACTATACTATTTCAACTAACTTTTATCTTTATAGTAAAAAGTTTTCAGTTTCAGCAAAATAAGCGAATCTCAAACAGACTCTATATGTCTTAAATTTATGAGAACAAATTCAATAAGAACTTGGTGCAAACTCTATTGTTTATGCACTCTAATGCTAACATGTCACATGCAATCCTCCTTATTCTACATTACATAAAATCAAAACCCCATTAGCTCTCACGACAGAAGCCTCCAACAGCTAGAAATGCTGCCAAGAAAAGTAGCCACCACCAAAGACACTGTCGGAATCTGGAAAGAGATACCGGCGCTACACTACAACAAAAGTGGACTATGGTGATGAAACTTTTCATCACAATATGTCCTTATTTTGTCACCAAATTCATATGGTGACGAAATGGTGACGAAAGGAGAGGGTGCTCCAGGGCCTCGGCAATGTAGCCCGAGCACCCCCTCTGGAATTCCCTAATAGAGGCCGAGGAGGGAATTGGTGCGCCGTCCAAGTCCAGCCTAGGATTCTAGTCCGGAGGCAGTTGAACCTCCCTAGAGTGGGAGTCACTCCTGTGCTCGGGCGGGGAGACCCTTCTGTCTTCTCTCCCACCCTTGTGCTGCTTAGGCGCTTTCTGTTGCGGAGGTAGCACTTCACCCTCCTCTTCATCGACATCTACCACCTTCCTCTTCTTTTTTAGATCCACCATGGGAAGGAGACCAACCCCAGTTGTGGGGAGAGGAGGGGGTGGAGGAAGCTAGTCGACAGTCTTCTCCTTGGGCGCCTCATTGGAGGGTGTGCCCTTACTCCTCCCAACGATAAGGGCCTTTAGTCCTGCCCTTGGCTTCAAAGGCATGTCGTCTTCTTCTTTCTCGGTGCTCTCGGACTCTGGAATATCCTGAGGCTCGCCCTGCACCTCCTCTTCACCTTCAAAGCGGAATCCGTCTATCTCTTCCTCTAAGGACAGCCGAGGTGAAGCAGACTCTTCCCTTTGAATAGCAAGTTGAGGAGCAACCTGTGGGATTGGCCACTTAACGGGTGGAAGATCTCTCTTGGCCAGAAAGACCAGTTGTGAAACGTCAATCTTGTTGATTCTTTTATCGCCTGCTCGGATAGAGTTACCGACGTCTAGAAAGCTATCCGTCAAAGGAATAAAATCCAGTATAAGATGGACAGCACGTAATTGGCCGTCCGTGTGCACAAACACCTCGGACCTTAGAAGCTTGTTAAGTCCCGGCACGTTCACGAGGCTGAGGCAGGGAGCGATGAACTTCCTATCTGCAATCACGACCACAGAACATGGAATTAGCTACATCATTTCAAAATCAGGTAATAAAACAACATAGAAAAGTGAAGCCTAGAACCTAGATTCTAGGTTAACTCAATCTAATCCTAAAGCATCCCACCTGGCTTCCCCTCCTTGGTTGGGCAATGGTGACCGTCATGCCATGCCCTAGAGACGATGACGTAGTCGTCCTTCATGCCCTTGTTGGACTTCGAAAGGCATGACACCATCTTAACGATGGGAGATCGGGATTTCAGGTAATATCCCCCGTCGGCCTGGGAGTGACACTCATACATATGTACGACGTCGTGCCAGGTGAGCTGCGGACCCATCATCTGGTTAAGGGCATCGACGCAGCCTAAGACCCTATCAGGTTGGAAGCACATTAGTGCGGACACAACCTACAGTTCCTAAGATATTCCCGGGTCATCGTGCCCATCGAAATGGTCATCCCTCCTTCCAAGAAGGCTATTATGGGAATAACCACCTCGCCAGTTTTTCTATGAGTCATAATATTTTCCAGCGGGCAGTAGCGAAGACTAACCCCCTCAAGTATATGGTATTTTGCCTTAAAGAGCTCTACGGCCGCAAGTGTATCAACTAAGTTCTTAAACTTACCCATGTTGGTATGTAAAGGAATGCTAAGGAAGTCTCCTAAGATGAGAAAATGTAAAAATGAGAAAGCCGAGGTGCTCGACCAAGGAGAAAAGAACTTGGAGACCAAGTACTTACAGAAGTGGTTGATACTTCTGGTTCAGAAATTTCTTAAACACCTAGGATTCTTTGTTAAAACGTCCTCAGACTACTTAAAACAAGTAAACGTATGTTGGCAAGGAGGCTTAAGAATGCTGGAGTGCTTGAACGTATACGAAATGAGCAAAACTACCTCCTAAAAGCCCTTTTTATAGTAGACGAAAGTGGGTGGGAGTTATCCCGCTCAAAATTTCATGAAGAAATCCCAGCCATACAATCTGCATCTCACCGTTAATAAAAGAGATAAAGCGCCACCTAGAACAATAAATGACGCGTTGCAATTTCCGAAGCGTCATTAGAAATTGAGAGACCCGCGAAACGGCGTTTCCACGTGGAGGAGTTTAGAGGTTTGATGGAATCGACTCTTGGAGAAGTCAAAATCCCGTCCTTCTCCTCGGATAAGAGGGAAGGTCAGACTTTTGAGGGCTATTGTAGGGGTAAAAGGTCCAATATCAGGTAATGGGCCGCGGGCCTGTCCGAGGAGACCCTACGTCTGAGGACAGTAAACCTTGGGGATGGACCTAGTCTGACTCATTTCAAAAGTGTAAACTACGTGGAGAGAAAAAGGGTTGGTCCGAGGAGACTTGCCTGTTCAGATTATCAACGAGACGACCTAAATGAATGCTCCAACACTGAGCCCAGCCTTCTCGAAGGACCCCTTAACTTATATAGGACAAAAAGGACAGGTGGCAATGATCAGATATTAGGCAAAAGGCTGCTGCCTCCGCATTTATAATCCTGCAGCTAACATCATGGCCGCATTAATGGGGAAAAGACATCTAAACAGTGGCCCTGACCCTTTACAGGTACCATGAAAAGGTTTTAGGGGGAGGTTAATGGGACAAGGATCAAGAAGGAACCACCTAGTTGGCACGTGGGAAGAACTAATATATAAGGAGAGCTGAAAGCAAGAAAGAGGATCATCGAAGAAACGGGAAAGAGAGAGGAGGAAGCTACCAACAAAGAGAGAAGAAAGAAAGAAAAAGAGAAACACTCAGCCAACTGTTAAGATAAACTCCTCGGATCAAGCCGAGCAGCATCCAAGATAGTCCCAGCATTTCGTCTCTATCAGGCTGATCATAACTAAGTTTGGACCATCATCTAGCTTACTTTCAATCAAGTTTACTTAGCCCACTCTCTTACAAATTCATTGCAAGGATACTGTTCGCTTGCCGGGCTTGAGTTCATATTTCCCTCACCAGCCCGAATTGTAATTTGTGTCCTTACAATAACCATATACCAAAGTTGTACCCGACTTGAATTCTCTTAAGAAATTATGCATAATTTAAAATTTCTTCCTCTACTTTTTTAAAAGTTAAAATTTGGATTTATAATAAAAATACAGTTTGAAACTTTGAAAAAGTTCAGAGATAAGAGTAAAAAAATTAGTGGAGGCTAGGGTTTTAACGTGACATCGTGACATAGAAGGACAAAAGAAGGTTTATTATTAGGATCATGTGGGACTCTTAATTCAAAGCTGAAATTTCCGTGAAAAAAAAAAAAAAAAAAAAAAAACTGGTGGGTTTTAAGTGGAATCCACTACTTTGTTTTTTTTTTTTTGGCTGAATAATTAATCCACTATGTTTTGTTTAGAAAAAGAAGAAACAGTGTTATGGACCTATGGATCAGTAAAAGACCATATGGATCTAAGATTCCTTTTTCTTTTTCCCAAAGAATGGGACGTTTTTTCAACAACAGTGGCAACCCTACACATTGGTTGTCGGACGAAAATATATTATGTATCGGAGGTATGTTTTCTTCCTCTTACATAGAGGTAGACTTCACACATGTGGAGTCCACATCCATATGAGAGGAAGGAAACATGCATCAGATGTATAGTATACCACCTTGATTCTCGGCCTAAATAGTAGATTGGTTTTCTACTTCTTTACGTATCTTGCATCACCAAAAATTGTTCCTCCACAATTCTTACTCGATCGATTGGATCCCTTATCATTCCTACTTTATGCTTATAATTAATGCAATAATGACCTTTTGATTAATGTAATATCTTTTATTTGTTTATTTATTTATTATTATTTTATGTATATTTGTAAATAGAATAATGGAGAATAACAAACATTTTCATGGTATATACAAAATATCCTCTGAAATTATTTTTCTTTATAATTCAATTTTTGTATTCTTAGATGAGCATGCTTTCATGTGAATGATTATTTAGACATGCAACATATGGACATAGGATCTCTTCAAAAGGTCTTCACAATTCATGAGGTCTCATCTAAGTATTTAACTATTTTTGTTTCTTTTTATTCCAAGTGTGAATTTAAGGTTTTTTTTTTTAATTTATTTAGCTTTTTACCCTATATATAGTGTTGGGTATACACAAATAAGTAAAATCTCAAATTAAATACTAATAAGAAAAATTAGTGATTAATATAATATAGCTACGCCTAACTTATAACCATAAATTTTTAGGTTAAGTTATGTTTCTATATATTATATTAACTACTCAATTGAAGTTTTTCAAAGTGCTCTCTCCCTAACATATAATTTTTCTAAATTTTAATTTTCAAGGTGTAAAAATACCTTATCTACTTTCAATAAATAAGCAAATAAGTCATCTAAATGCACACTAGTTAGGTTTTTTTTTTTTAGATGTGCATGCATGCTTTCATATGAATAGAGATGGAAATTCGTTTTAGCGGGTTGTTTTATTAGTTGTTGTTGATGCCCACTTTGGCAAAAGGGCGCAATAACAAGAAGAAGCCCAACAATATAAAAGGGGGTGAAGGAAGAAGAACTAGCAAAAAAAAAAAAAAGTCATTAAACCCAAATGACAGAAATAATGGTCCACAGGCCTATAAAGTAGTAAAAAGACCCCAAAGAAAGCAAACGGGCCCAGGGAAGTCCAGAGAAGGAAGTAGTAAGCCTATGTGAATCATAAGAAGTGGAAAGTAAGCAAAGATGGGCCAGAGGAGCCCAAAGAAAGGAATTAGTAAAAGGGGGTTAGTGCAAAGGCCAACAAACCCCAAAAAGTAAAGGACATGATAATTGGGCTGGGAAAGCCCGAGAGATTTAGCAAAAGCCTATGGGAATGTAAGAATGGAATGGGCCAAGAATGCCCAAAGGTATGAAGCGGGTCGAGGATGCCTAAAGAAATAAAATGGGCCAAGGAAGCCCAAGAGGGTATGAAAACTAATAGACCAAAAATGTATTGACCCCTTTAGCAAATCAATTAATTAATTATCCAAGTTAATTAATTAAGTCAATTTAACATGCAATTAAGTGGTAGCATAAACAAATCACCAAATAACTAAATGCAGCGGAAAATAAATTCGACACAGGTGATTTTTTTATGAATGGGGAAAACCATCGAGGTAAAATTCCACTAGATGAATTTAAGGTCACCACTCTCGAGAATCTACTATTATTTATAACAAGTAGTTACAAGTAAAAGGAATCCCAGTACCCAATACCAACTTATAGTTAAACCCTTACCTCAATACCCAATTGGACTTGTACTGTAATAGCAATCTCTCCGTTCAATGCACGAATTCTAGTACGTGACAAACCAATGATGCACAGATTCCAGTACGTGACTAACATACCAACTTGAGAAAGATGTTGGTTGCAAAGTTCCTCAGTTCATCAATAACGAGAATCAAGAAGCTCCTTGGTCACAAAACTCTTGGCGTAAAAACGTAGTAACTTCTACAGAGAAGATGATGAACTAGAGCAATTTCTGTCTTTGGTCACAATATGCATGAATATTTCCTTTGCATCACCTTGTGACGGCTTTTAAAATAATCCTTATATATGTCTAGAATTGTGAGAAAAGAAACCCTACACAAATACTCAAGAATATGCTTGTAATCAGATCTGCAAAATCTGATTTCGTAATTCTCGACAGATACAACTTGTGTCGAGCTTCAGCGGTAATTCTCGATAGAAAGAATTCTGTCGAGACTTTTGTCGAGCTTTAATAAACAGCACTTCCTTCACTCGTTTCTTGGTCAGATTTGCATGGCTTCAATATTAAACTTGAACACTTGTTTCTTGAAGTACTAAACTCATTCTAAATCTACCTAATTACAAGTGAAGTGCGTTTTGTCAAAATATTTTCCAATTACATAAATATGTCCCAAACAATCTCCCCCTTTGGCAATCCGTGACAAAACCACAACAAACAAATGAATCATAACCACTTGTTGAATAAAAAAAATCTAGCCCTAACATAAACTCATGAAAAACTTTGCAAAAAGAGAGTTCATGGCATGGTAGACTTTCACAACCTGTCTTTCTGAAACACTTAAACAAAATTCATCAAGGCATCATATGTGAAACAGAAATAAAGATTGCGTACATAAAAAAACATGCGTATAAAGAGAGAAAAGAAACAACACATGTAGAAATAGGTGAAGAAACATACATCACCATCATATATGTATGAGAAAAGACAAGTACAATGTACATCAATAAAGGGTCACAAGACTAGGGGTGGCAACTCGTGTTCACATGTCGAGTTTGTGTTATGTCAACTTATGAGTATCCGACTATATAGGTCAACACTAGCCCGACATATTTATTAAACGAGTCATAAGATTCCTCAACTTTAACACGACCCATTTATTAAACGGGTCAATCGTGTCGACCTATTTATTAAATATTTTCAAAATGAAAAGAAAAAAAAATTATGAAAAAACAAACAAAAAAATATTTTTAATATAAAATTCAAAACTAACGAGTAATTGAATCACAAATAGACATTCAAAACTAAAGTATATCTCAATATCATAAATAATCAATCACTATATGTCAAAAAAAAAAAAATCACAACAACTAATAAGTTTATATATCTAGGGTTTAAAAGGTATATTGGTAAAATGTCATTTAATTAAATGGATCAAACATATGTTGAACACTAACCCAACCCATTTATTAAACGGGTTAGTCATGTCAAACCAAATATGACACAAACCCATTAAAACTCAACATATAACCTGCTAATTTCGTGTCGTGTCGTGTTGGGTTCGCGGGTCGTGTCCAATTTTGCCACCCGTACACAAGACCAGTATACAAGAGGCTACTGTATAAAGAAAGAAAAGAAAAGTACATGTAAACCTCACTACATCCCTCAAAAAGTATAAAACACTCCTCCTAACAAAAATGTCATATACTTCTCCCTTTTTGTCACGAATGACAAAGGGCAAGTCACCAAGAGGTCGCCATCTCGTCATCACCGGAAGAGCTAGCATCATCATCCATATCATCACCAGAATCATCATCCTCATCAGCCGAAGCCTCTTGAGAAGGAGATGAAGAGGGAACGAAACCGCTAAGGCGAGATTGTCTGCGGGCAATGTGACCGACTTGGGTGTTAATCTGACACATCTAATCTGTGAGATAGTCAAGACGTCCACCAAAGTCAGCCTCCATCCACTAAAGCTGCGCCATGATGGCCTCTAGGGTCACACCAGCTGCCAAAAAAGAATGAGCGGAGGTGGAAGGAGCCGAAGAAGAAGGAGGAATAGCAAAAGTAGCAAGATCAACCGTCTCCGTCCGTGGCCGCTTTGGTCGAAGCTAGGCCTGGCTCCGTCAAACAGAACCAGCGTTGATGGCACCCATGGTGGTGAAGTATGTAGAGTCAAGAATGGGGATGGAAAAGTGGCGAAGGATCCGCATGATAACTGAAGGAAAGATGAGCTTATCACGGGTCGTCGTATCCTGATACACATCAAGGATAGAAGTGATGAAGTGAGAAGGAAAGTCTATAGAGAGGTCCTTAAGAAGAGACAAAAGAAAACGAGCACAAGGCTCAGTGATAGAGTTATAGTGAGATAATGGAGTTAAAGTAAATGTCATCACCATTTAAGGAACCTTAGACCTTTTACAAAGCCCGAGCATAGGGTGTTTTGCTTACCACCCCACATGGAAGGTGTCTCACAAAAGTGAGACAGAATCTTGTCTTTAGACACAATCCGAAGATGCTCACAACTGGGGTAGTCAGGATGCGCTACCCGCGGAACATGTAGTACCTCGAATATAAGATCCAAGGTAACTACGATACGTGTTCCTCGAAATGTAGTGGTAAACTGAGGTACAAAGGTATCGATACTGTGTATATTAGAGTAAAACTCCTGTATAAGCATGATGGGACACCTCAAGGGAGTCTCAAGTAGAGATTCCTAGCCCCGAGTTTGAATGACAGAGGGCAGAGGAGTGTCGGCAAAATCTGACAGGATAACATGGCACTCCGGATGAACACCACGTTTTTGAAAGTTCTCTAATAAGTCCTTTCGAGCCTTCACATCACAGAACCGAACGTGAAGGGGGGGAATGGGATCAGAAGAAGAAGACCCAAAACCAAGAGGGTTCCAAGCCAAAGTGAAATTATGCGCTTTGGGTGCCATGGCGCAGTCTATCAGAGAGAGAGAGAGAGAGAGAGAGAGAGAGAGAACACATCACAACTAGATAACAAGGAACAGAAAAAGGAAGGAAAAGACGTATGCATAAAAAATTCATGAACATGTGACGTGCAAAATTTAAAGACATCGTGGGTAAAAGCCCAATACAAACCTACCAGCACACAATCAACAATAATTAATCACACATCTAAAATGCATGAAACATTATTATAATGCAATGAGAATGCTATGCATGAGCATATAACATCAAAACAACAACACCCAAACCAACAATTTCACAAAAATCTCAAAAACCCCAAAAATCTTCAAAAACCCCAAAACCTAGGTCTACAAAGCACGAATGCATGTAAAATGAGGGTTGAAGAACACATACCAAGTGATTGAGGCTTGATCTAGGTTGAAAATCATGTGGGTAGAGTGATTTAAGTGAAAGAAAAGCGTTTAGGGCGAGAGAAAAGAAATTTTGTCGAGAGAGAATGAGAAAAATGAGATCTGATTTATGCTCAACTTTTAAATATAAATCGCAACTCGATGGATCAAGGTATCTGTCGACCACTAAATCTCGATAGAAATGAATCTATCGAGGTGCTGTCGAGGATCTGTCGACAGCAAAATCACCTCAATGGATCGAGAATCTGTAGAGAATCTTGATAGGCCAAGAATGTATTGACCCCTTATGATGAATTAACTAATTAATTAGCCAAGTTAATTAATTAATCCGATTAACATGCAATACGCGTGGTAGCACAAATAAATCACCAACTAAGTTAATATGCAGAGGAAAATAAAGTTAACACAGTGATTTTTTTACAAATAGGGAAAACCTCCAAGGCAAAAACCCCACTGGGTGATTTTAAAGTCACCACTCCCGAGAATCCACTATTATCACAACAAGCGGTTACAATAGGCCATCATGGCACAGCTTCAACCCAAGCTTGAATTACCTAATCACTCTTTAGATTTATGAAATCTCTAGGCTTAGATTGATCGACTGGAACAGATTTGTTAGATAGTATGCTTTTGGGGCCGACGCGAACGGTGTCATCATCGATGTCACCAAACTTGGTGTGATTGACAACGTTAAATTCCACCTAGAATATGTGGTCTGAGATGTTCCCATCCTTTTTGGTGTTGAATAAATCAAGAGAGGAGAGATTGTGAAAGCAAAGTCATGGCCGCCTAGTTTTCCATGTTCATTAATCAAAGCAAATGCAAACTTGGTGGAATAGGACATAACTTTGCCATTGGAGGAGTTCTTGAATTGGATTGGATATTTATAAAATGCATGGCTAACAACTTGAACCGACTCGTTTGTCAGCTGAAGTATGCCATTGTTATCAATCACTGCACCGCCTTCTAAGCTCATATTTTTACGCTCGACATTGAAACCATCAGTGAATTGGGTCAGCAAGGGTCCAACATTGTCTAGGTCAGGCTTTACTGGGTATAGGAAAAGAAGGAAAACCAAGAAGAGAAAGATGAGAGAGAAGGTGATATATTCCTTGTTCACACAGTGGCATATGCAGCAATAGACCTCTTTTTTTGTAGTGGTATTTTGTATGCACTAGTCATTATCCTAAGTTTTATACCTGAAGGGTGGTTCCCCTATGAGAGAGAAAGTGATATATTCCTGAGATAAATATAATACATTCTCAATAACAAGGGCCTATAATTAATACCACATCCCAAATAATTAAGAAGTGTGTTTTTTTTCCTAATTATAATTGTCACTTTTCACTTTTCAGTTTTCTTATCTCACTATATCCTAATTTAACATTCAAAAGGCTTATGACCAACCTTAGAGGAAGCAAGAATAGAAGAAGTTTGAAAGTAAAATTAATTTAGATGATATTAATCGATATTAATAACACAATAGATAAACATTCATATAGTAATTTAAATCTAATATAAAATTTTAATCTTAATTTATTTTTTCATATTTACTTTAGTTTACTCAATTAGAAGATTTGCAAAATATACCTCAATATGAATTGATTTAGAATTTGAATTGGAATCATCATTATGATTAGGTATTTCCATCATTTCAATTGATTTATAGATATATATGGATTTGGCTTACTTTCAGTACTCTTTTTAAAATGAATTTCCTTTTATTTTAACGAGAGACTGTCAAATCATCCACTAACTAAATAAAAGGTGAAGATTAAAACACATTACCACTTACCATTATATATTTAAAACAAAAAGACATATCTAATTAAAAAAGTACTGGAAGTAAGCCAAACTCGATATATATTTCATATCATTAAAATAAATAAAACAAAATAAACAATTTAATAGTTAATAACGATCAAATTAAGAGATTAATATAAATATATGGAATTTAATTATGTAGTTTGATTCTTTAAAATAAATTAATATAAAAATATTAAAAATATAACAATATACCAAAGTTTTACCCGACTTGAATTCTCTTAAGAAATTATGCATAATTTAAAATTTCTTCCTCTACTTTTTTAAAAGTTAAAATTTGGATTTATAATAAAAATTCAGTTTGAAACTTTGAAAAAGTTCAGAGATAAGAGTGAAAAAAATAGTGGAGGCTAGGGTTTTAACGTGACATCATGACATAGAATGACAAAAGGAGGTTTATTATTAGGATATTGTGGGACTCTTAATTCAAAGCTGAAATTTTCGTGAAAAAAAAAACTGGTGGGTTTTAAGTGGAATCCACTACTCTTTTTTTTTTTTTTTTTTTTTTTGCTGAATAATTAATCCACTATGTTTTGTTTAGAAAAGGAAGAAACAGTGTTATGGACCTATGGATCAATAAAAGACTATATGGATCTAAGCAGGGACGGACCCAGGTGGGGGCCAAAGGGGGCCCAAACCCCCCCTGAGCCCAAAAAAAAACAATTTTAGCAGCTAAATTTTTTTTTTTTTAAAAAAAGGACTTTGGCCCCCCTTAGAATTTAGCTCGGACCCCCCTCCCAAACTCATGAACCCCAACCCATCATCCGACCAGCCCACCAGCCCACCAGCCCATGACCTGTGTAAGTCTAAAAAAAAAAAAAAAAACACACACACACACACACACTCATCTCTCAACAGCCCAAAAGCAAATGGAGAAAGAAAAAAAAAACAAAGGAAAAAAAAAAAAAAGGAAAGTGAGACTGAGAGAGAGGCGAGAGTGCGAGACAGGGAGAGAGTCATAGAGTGATAAAGTGTACTCAGAGAGAGTGAGAGCCCCACACCGGTGAGACCCATGCGAGAAGACCCACGCTGACGAGACCCACTTGCTCCAGCCTTCATAGTTCACGCGAGAAGACCCACGCCAGCCAGACCCACGCTCGATCTGCTCCAGCCTTCACAGGTATTTACATTTTGCTCTATCTTTTCCTTCAAATTTCAAAACCTAATAAAATGTTTATAATCTGAGAATCTAAGATTCACAAAAACTGTGCTTGTGCCTTATGGTTGTGGACTTGTGGTGTTTCATGTTTGTGTTTTTACTGATTGGGAATTGAATGAATATGTGTTGCGGCTACTACCTGTGGTGTTTTTTTTTTTTTTTTTTTGGCTTTTTGGCTTTGTGACTCTCTGTCGCTTTGTTTTTGTGACTCTCTCTTGTATTATATAGATAAGAGAGATAGAGAGAAAGAGAGTAGAGTTTGTAGAGAATCTAGAGATTAGTATTTTGAGTCAACAAAGAAAAAACTTTTTTCTTTGTTGACTGGTAGTTGAGCATAATAGGGACAAGTGAAGTTGGGCAAGAAAAAAGAAGAAGTAAAGTTAAGAAAAGTTTTTGTTAGTTGTGCAGAAAGCAGAATAGATTTTCGGTAGTGGGATTCATTGGGTTAGTGGGTTAGTGTCATTGAAAATAATATAGCTTCGATATTTAGTTTCGACATTGAAAAGGATATAGCTTCGACATTTAGTTTGGATTCAATCGTAGATGATTTTGAAGATTTGAAAGAGCGTCGAGTTTCCTTTTCATGAATAATTGTATTAAGAAACAATAGTATTTCTTGTATTTTGTTTTTGTTGATAAATGATTGTATCTTAATATATTAAGAAACAATAATTTTTGGGTATTTGTCTTGGTTGATAGTTTATTAATAATATATGGATGCATATTTGAAATTTTTTTTTTCACTTATCTTCGGCCCCCCACTAGCTTGAAATCCTGGGTCCGTCCCTGAATCTAAGAGTTCTTTTTCTTTTTCCCAAAGAATGGGACGTTTTTTCAGCAACAGTGGCAACCCTACACATTGGTTGTCGGAAGAAAATATATTATGTATCGGAGGTATGTTTTCTCCCTCTTACATAGAGGTAGACTTCACACATGTGGAGTCCACATCCATATGAAAGGAAGGAAACATGCATCAGATGCATGGTATGCCACCTAGGTTCTCGGCCAAATAGTAGATTGGTTTTCTATTTCTTTATGTGTCTTGCATCACCAAAAATTGTTCCTCCACTCAGTGGCAGAGCTAGAATTTCAAGTTAGGGGGGGCAAGATTAAAAGACAAGATTGAAGGTAGAATTAATCTAAGATAAATTAATCGATACTAAATACAAACAATTTAAACATGTAATTTGGATCTTTAAAATAAATTGGAAAAATAAAGCAATGTAAAAATATTAAGAATATAGCAATATGCTTATGAAGTTCTATTTGGCTATACGCAACTCAATACCATGAATGCTTTTAAAATTTCATATAGACATTTTTACTTTTTTATGTAGTTAAAATTCGAGTTTATAGCAAAAACTCAAGTTCGATATTGAAAAGGTTGATAACTAGAGAAAAAAATGTAAGCTGGAAACCAACTAGTGAGGCGCTAAAGTAGGCACATTACACATAAACATAGATGGCACCTATTATGTAAAAAAAGTTTTACCATGTGAATGTAAAATTGTCTGACAATTGTTGACAAGCTAAAAAATATAAATAACAAGAAAAAGTAGATTGTCTTTTGTGTCAACTGTCAAGTGGGGACTATTACTGCATTTTACACCACTATTGCTTGAGAAATTTTGAGAAAGCTAGGGGGGCACTTACCCCCCCCCCCCCCCTCGACCCCCCCTCCCTTCGCCCCTGCCTCCACTATTCTTACTCGATCGATTGGATCCCTTATCATTCCTACTTTATGCTTATAATCAATGTAATAATGACCTTTTGATTAATGTAATATCTTTAATTAATTTATTTATTATTATTATTATGTATATTTGTAAATAGAATAATGGAGAATAACAAACATTTTCATGGTATATACAAAATATCCTCTGAAGTTATTTTTCTTTATAATTCAATTTTTGTATTCTTAGATGAGCATGCTTTCATGTGAATGATTATTTAGACATGCAACATAAGGACATAGGATCTCTTCAAAAGTTCTTCACAGTTCATGAGGTCTCATTTAAGTATTTAACTATTTTTGTTTCTTTTTATTCCAAGTGTGAATTTAAGGTTTTTTTTTTTTCAGTTTATTTAGCTTTTTACCCTATCTATAGTGTTGGGTATACACAAATAAGTAAAATCTCAAAGTAAATACTAATAAGAAAAATTAGTGATTAATATAATATAGCTACGCCTTACTTATAACCTTAAATTTTTAGGTTAAGTGATGTTTCTATATATTATATTAACTACTCAATTGAAGTCTTTTAAAGTGCTCTCTCCCTAACATATAATTTTTCTAAATTTCAATTTTCAAGGTGTAAAAATACCTTATCTACTTTCAATAAATAAGCAAATAAGTCATCTAAATGCACACTAGTTTAGTTTTTTTTTTTTTTTAGATGTGCATGCATGCTTTCATATGAATAGAGATGGAAATTCGTTTTAGCGAGTTGTGTTATTAGTTGTTGTTGATGCCCACTTTGGTAAAAGGGCCCAATAACAAAATGAAGCCCAACAATATAAAAGGGGGTGAAGGAAGAAGAACTAGCAAAAAAAAAAAAAAAAAAAAAGCCATTAAACCCAAATGATAGAAATACTGGTCCACAGGCGTATAAAGTAGTAAAAAGACCCCAAAGAAAGCAAACGGGCCCAGTGGAGCTCAGAGAAGGAAGTAGCAAGCCATGTGAATCATAAGAAGTGGAAAGTAAGCAAAGATGGGCCAGAGAAGCCCAAAAAAAGGAATTAGTAAAAGGGGATTGGTGCAAAGGCCAACAAACCCAAAAAAGTAAAGAACATGGTAATTGGGCTAAGGAAGCCTGAAAGATTTAGTAAAAGCCCATGGGAATGTAAAAATGGAATGGACCAAGAATACCCAAAGAAATGAAGCAAGCCGAGGATGTCCAAAGAAATAAAATGGGCCAAGGAAGCCCAAGATGGTATGAGAACTGATAGGCTAAAAATGTATTGACCCTTTTGGCAAATCAATTAATTAATTATCCAAGTTAATTAATTAAGTCAATTTAACATGCAATTGCGTTGTAGCATAAAAAAATTACCAAACAACTAAATGCAGCGGAAAATAAATTCGACACAGGTGATTTGTTTACGAATGAGGAAAACTACCGAGGTAAAACCCCACCGGATGAATTTAAGGTCACCACTCTCGAGAATCCACTATTATTAATAACAAGCAGTTACAAGTAAAAGGAATCCCAATACCCAATACCAACCTACAGTTGAACCCTTATCCCAATATCCAATTGGACTTGTATTGTAGCGGCGATCTCTCCATTCAATGCATAAATCCCAATACGTGACTAACCAATGATGCACAGATTCCAGTACGTGACTAACACACTAACTTGAGAAAAAATATTGGTTGCAAAGTTCTTTAGTTCATCAACAATGAAAATCAGGAAGCTCCTTGGTCACAAAACCCTTGGTGTAAAGACACAGTAGCTTCTACAGAGAAGATGATGAACTAGAGCAATTTCTGTCTTTGGTCACAATATGCATGAATATTTCCTTTGCATCACCTTGTGACGGCTCTTAAAATAATCCTTATATATGTCTAGGTTTGTGAGAAAAGAAACCCTACACAAATACTCAAGGATATGCTTGTGATCAGATCTGGAAAATCTGATTTTGTAATTCTTGACAAATACAGCTTGTATCGAGCTTCTGTCGTGCTTTAATGAACAACACTTCCTTCACTTGTTTCTTGGTCAGATTTGCATGACTTCAATATTAAACTTAAATACTTGTTTCTTAAAGTACTAAACCCATCCTAAATCTACCCAATTACAAGTAAAGTTCGTTTTTTCAAAAGATTTTCCAATTACATATATATTTCCCAAACAATCTCTCCCTTTAGCAATCCGTAACAAAACCACAACAAACAAATGAATCATGGCATGGTATGGTAGACTTCACAACCTGTCTTTCTGAAACACTTAAACAAAATTCATCAAGGCAGAATATGTGAAACAGAAATAAAGATTGCGTACATAAAGAAACATGTGTATAAAGAGAGAAAAGAAACAACGCATGTAGAAATATGTGAAGAAACATACATCATCATCATATGTATGAGAAAAGATAAGTACAATGTATGTCAATAAAGGGTCACAAGACTAGGGGTGGCAATTCGTGTTCATGTGTCGGATTTGTGTTGTGTCAACTTATGAGTATCTGACTGTATAGGTCAACACTAACCCGACATATTTATTAAATGGGTCACAAGATTCCTCAACCTTAACACGGCCCATTTATTAAACGGGTCAGTCATGTCGACTTGTTTATTATATATTTTCAAAATGAAAAGAAAAAAATTTATGAAAAAACAAACAAAAAAATATTTTTAATATAAAATTCAAAACTAACGAGTAATTGCATCACAAATAATCATTCAAAACTAAAGTATATCTCAATATCATAAATAATCAATCACTATATGTCAAAAACAAAAATCACAACAACTAATAAGTTTATATATCTAGGGTTTAAAAGGTATATTGGTAAAATGTCATTTAATTAAACGGGTTAAACACATTAAATGGGTTCCATATGTTGAACACTAACCCAATCCATTTATTAAACGGGTCAGTCGTGTCAACCCAAATATGACACAAACTTATTAAGACTCAACATGTAACCTGCTAATTTCGTGTCATGTCGTGTCGGGTTCGCGAGTCGTGTCCAATTTTGCCACCCGTACACAAGACCAGTATACAAGAGGCTACTGTATAAAGAAAGAAAAGAAAAGTACATGTAAACCTCACTGCATCCCTCAAAAATTATAAAACACTCCCCTCCCCCTAACAAAAATGTCCTATACTAACTCTCCCCCTAAGTACAAGATTACTCTCATCCAAAACTACTCTTCCTTTTTGTCACAAATGACAAAGGGCAAGTCACCGAGAGGTCGTCATCTCATCATCACCGGAAGAGCTAGCATCATCATCCACATCATCACTAACATCATCATCCTCATCAGCCGAAGCCTCTGGAGAAGGAGATGAAGAGGGAGTGAAACCGCCAAGGTGAGATTGTCTGCGGGCAATGTGACAAACTTAGGTGTTAATTTAACACATCTCATTTATGAGATAGTCAAGACGTCCACCAAAGTCAGCCTCCATCCAATGAAGCTGTGCCATGATGGCCTCCAGGGTCACATCAGCAATCAAAGAAGCATGAGCAGAGGTGGAAGGAGCTGAAGAAGAGAGAGGAATAGCAGAAGTAGCAGGATCAACCGTCTCTGTCCATGGCCGCTTTGGTCGAAGCTTGGCCTGGCTCCGTCAAACAGAACCGGCGTTGATGGCACCAATGGTGGTGAAGTAGAGTCAGGAATGGGGATGGAAAAATGGTGAAGGATCCGTGTGATAGCTGAAGGAAAGATAAGCTTATCACTGGTCACCGTATCCTAATACATATCGAGGATAGAGGTGATGAAGTGAGAAGGAAAGCCTATAGAGAGATCCTTAAGAAGAGACAAAAGAAAATGAGCACGAGGCTTAGTGATAGAGTTATAATGAGATAATGGAGTTAGAGTAAATGTCATCAGCATATTAACGAACCTCAAACCTTTTGCAAAGCCCGAGCATGGGGTGTTTTACTTACCACCCCATATGAAAGGTGTCTCACAAAAGTGAGACAGAAGCTCGTCTCTGGACACAGTCCGAAGATGCTCACAACCGGGGTAGTCAGGATGCACTACCCGCAGAACATGTAGTACCTCGAATATAAGATCCGGGGTAACTACGATACGTGTACCTCGAAATATAGTGGTAAACTGAGGTATAAAGGTATCGATACCGTGTGTATTGGAGTAAAACTCATGTATAAACAAGATGGGACACTTCAAGGGAGTCTTAAGTAGAGATTCCCAGCCTCAAGTCCGAATGACAAAGGGGAGAAGAGTGTCGACAAAATCTAACAGGATAACATGGCACTTCGGATGAACACCACATTTTTTAAAGTTCTCCAATAAGTCCTTCCGGGCCTTCTCATCACGGAACCGAACGTGAAGGGGGTGAATGGGATCAGAAGAAGAAGACCTGGAACTAAGAGGATTCCAAGTTGAAGTGAATTTATACGCTTTGGGTGCCATGGCACAGTCTATCCGAGAGAAAGAGAGAGAGAGAGAACCTATCACAACCAGATAACAAAGAAAAGAAAAAGAAAGGAAAAATGTATGAATAAAAAATTCATGAACATTTAATGTGCAAGATTTAAAGACATCGTGGATAAAAACCCAATCCAAACCTACCAGCACACAATCAACAATAATCAATCACACATTTAAAATGCATGAAACATTATTATAATGCAATGAGAATGCAATGCATGAGCATATAACATCAAAACAACAACACCCAACCCAAAAATTTCACAAAAATCTCAAAAACCCCCAAAATCTTCAAAAACCCCAAAACGTAGGTCTAAAAAGCATAAATGCATGTAAAATGAGGGTTGAAGAACACATACCAAGTGATTGAGGCTTGATCTAGTTCGAAAATCATGTGGGTAGAGTGATTTAAGTGAAAGAAAAGTGTTTAGGGCGAGAGAAAAGAAATTTTGTCGAGAGAGAATGAGAAAAATGAGATCTGATTTATGCTCAACTTTTAAATATAAATCACAACTCGATGGATCAAGGTATCTATCGAGATCTGTTGACCACTAAATCTCGACAAAAATGAATTTGTCGAGGTGCTGTCAAGGATCTGTCGATGGCAAAATCACCTCGATGGATCGAGAATCTGTCGAGAATCTTGATAGGCCAAAAATGTATTGACCCTTTATGATGAATTAACCAATTAATTAGCCACGTTAATTAATTAATCCGATTAACTTGCAATACGCGTGGTAGCATAAAAAAATCGTCAACTAAGTTAACATGCAGCGGAAAATAAAGTTAACACAGTGATTTTTTTACAAATAGGGAAAACCTCCAAGGCAAAAACCCCACCAAGTGATTTTAAGGTCACCACTCCCGAGAATCCACTATTATCACAACAAGAGGTTACAAGTAAAGGAATCCCAGTACCTTATACCAACCTACAATTGAACCATTACCCCAATACACAATTGGACTTGTTTTGTAGTGACAATCTCTCCTTTTCAATGCACAGCTCCCAGTACGTGACTAATCAATTTGATACATGGATCTAAGTACGTGACTAACCACCAACTTAAGAAGGATGTTGGCTGCAAAGTTCTTCAATTTATCGACACAATGAAGATCACAAAGCTCCTTGGTTATAAAACCCTACGGCGTACAAACACAGCAACTTCTTAAAGAGGAAGATGAACTAGGGCATATATCTCCAGTCATAATATGCTTGTGAAAAATTTTTGCATTCAGTTGCATCAGCTGTAACGGCCCTTAAAATAATCCTTATATATGTTTAGGGTTGTGAGAAAAGAAAGTCTAAACATGTATACATGGATTGGAGTGAAATCAGATTTGAAAATCAGATTTTCGTAAATCTTGATAGATAGCTTATCTATTAAGAAGTTGTCGAGCATCGGGCTTACACAGCCTTTTAAACCTCGATAGATGCTATCTGTCGAGATAGCTGTCGAGTTTCAAAATCCAACACTTCTTCACTTGCTTCTTGGACAGATTTGCATGACTTCAACACTTGGATTTGAAACCTTGTTCCTTGAAGTATTAAATACATCCTAGATCTACCCAATTACAAGTAAACTGTGTTTTGTCAAAGGATTAGCCAATTCTATATTGATATATGTTCCTGACATGATTCACATATGTCCTAACAATCTCCCCCTTTGGCAATCCGTGACAAAACCACAACAAACAAATGAACATATGAGAGAAGTCATAAATCACTCAACTCGTACTCACTTGTTGAATACAATAAAATATATTCTAACACAAACTCTTGAAAAAAAAAATTGCAAGAAGAGAGTTCATGGCAAGAAAGAATTTGACAACCTGTATTTCCGAAACACTTTAAACAAAACTCATCACGGCATCTTAGTGTGAAACAGAAATCAAATATTGCATACAATAAATAAAAAGCATGTACATAAAGAGAGAAACCAACACATGAAGAGATAGGTGAAAGAATGTAACAACAACCTCAATATATATAACAAAATGAATACTAGGTTTGCTATCACAAAGTAAGAACAATGTATCTAAAAAGTAAAGAAAAGAAAAGATACAATATGTCCTCACTACATCCCTCATAAAAAATTAAAAAAAAACACTCCCCCTAACAAAAATATCTCCTATACTAGCTCTCCCCCTAAAGACATGACTACTCTCATACCCAAAACTACTCTCCTTTTTTGTCACGAATGACAAAGGGCAAGTAACTCAAGCAGTCATCTTATCGTCACTAGAAGAGCTAGCATCCTTATCCTCATTAGCATCATCACTAGCCATCATCACTCTTATCCTCTGAAGTCGGTGGAGATGTAGAAGAAGAACAAGCATCATCACTCTTATCCTTTGATAGCCTGTTGTCGTGCGATACAACCAACACAGGTATTCACCTGACACAACTCATCACTGAGTGTGTCAAGGCAAGCATCCATGCGCAAAAGCTGTGCCATGATGGCCTCAAAAGTCACTTCACCTGCATAAGAAGAAGGAGCAAAGGTGGATGGAGTGGAAGAAGCCGGAGGAGTCGCCGTCTCAGTCTATGGCCGTTTCGGTCGAAGCTGGGCTTCACTCCATTAAACAATCGTTGCATCTATGGCACACATAGCAGAAGAGTGTGTAGACTTAGGATAGGAGACAGAAAAATGGCAGAGAATCTGCGTGATAGCAGAAGGGAAAATAAGCTTATCACGGGTCACTGTATCCCTATAGACATCTATAAGGAAGAGTATGAAGTGAGAGGGAAAGTCAGTAGTAAGTCCTTCAAGAAAGGATAACAAAAACCGAGCACGAGTCTCAGTAATGGAGTTATAGTGAGACAAGGGATGGAGAACAAATGTTATCACCATGTTAAGGAACCTCGGACCTTTTACAAAGCCCGAGCAAGGGGTGTTTTGACGATCACCCCAAGACGAAGGTGTCTCATAGAAGCGAGACGTGAGTTCGTCTTTGAACACAATCCTAAGTCGATCACAGCCAGGGTAGTAAAAAAAATCTACCCTTGGTACGTGTAGCACCTCAAATATAAGATCTAGAGTGACTACAATACACGTACCTCGAACGCAAGTGATAAAATGAGATACAGAATAAAATTCGTGCATGTTGGAGTAAAACTCCTGTATGATCATGGAAGGACAAGTGACTTGGATGCCGCATAGTGACTCCCAACCTTACTGTAGATGACAATGGGAAGGTCAATATCAGAAAAGTCCAATAGAACGACTTGGCGTTCCGAATGAATGTCGCGTCGGGAAAAGTTCTCCAAAAAGTCCTTACAGGTTTTATCATCACGGAACTTGACATGAGATGGGGTAGGATCAGAAGAAAATGCCCCAAAATGAAGAGGGTTCCGGGACAGAGTAGACTTGCTCTTTTTGGGTGCCATAGAGCAAACTAACCGAGAGAGAGAAAGAGAGAGAGAAACATGCAGAAAAGTACCAAACACAGTTAATAACAATAAGATAGAAAAAAATGGTATGTATGCATGAAAAATGCATGAGCATGTGACATGCATCATTAAAAGCATCATAGGCTCAGCCCAATCCAATCCTACTAGCACACATTATCTCAACATATTAAGCACACATCTAAAATGCATGAATCATTGTTAAAATGCAAATGTGATGCAATGCATGATGATTTAAGATCATTTAAACAAAACCCAACCCAAAAATTTTGCAAAAACCTCATTAATTTTGAAAAACCCCAAAACTTTTCAAAAAACCCCAAAAAACCTAGGTCTAAATGAATGAAATGCATGATAAAAGAGAGAAAAGAGATCATACCAGATGAAGAACACAAGGTTTAGGCCGAAAATCAAGTGGGGAAGGTGAAGACGTTGAGTGAGAAGTGTTCGGGAGAGAGAAAGAGTGTTTCTGTCGAGAAAGAGTGTTTCTGTTGAGAAAGATCGGAGAGAAATGAGAAAAAAATCGCGCATAAACTATATAGAAGGCACGATTCTTGATGGATCGAGGGGTATCAAGAGGTGTTGAGATTTAAAATTGGACAGATAGAGCTATCGAGAAGCTATCGAAAGGTGTCCACAGCAAAGTGACCTCGATGGATCGAGAAGCTATCGAGCATCTATCGAGCATACAAAAACTTCCTCGATAGGTCGAAAAGCTGTCAAAAAGCTATCGAGACTGATTCTCAAAAACTTCGATGGATCAAAATTGTGATAACAACTATCAAGAAAGGAAGCTTAAGTGGCTCGATAGATAGCCTAGCTGTCGAGAGGTATCGAGAAGCTGTCGAGATTGCTTAAAAATAGTTTTTCAAAGAAGATAGAAACACAGACATGAATGCAATCAAACATGCTACTCAACCAAAGATCCAACCAACATTTTAAGCTTTCAAAAACATCTCTTAATAAGAAAAATGTCAAGCATATAGATCCAAAACACACACACACACACACTAAACAAGTCTAACTAATTTTATATTTTAAAAACAAGTCAAGACAGTTTAGTGAGCATACATTAACACATGTATTCCTTGTGATGGCCAAATCACATTGTACCAGCACATGTATCAAGAGTAACAAAGAATATTGCATGTTGTGTGTGAAAAATATCGCAAGATTGCATAAGTGTCTACAAGTTATAACGATTTAAGATACGAGAAAATCACTTTAACTCACACACAATCATAACTGCTTGATGGGCACTATCACCTTCACGGTACATCCTATAACTCTCACATCTCCTAGAAGACACGCTTACAATCATATATAAAGCATTTTGAATTTTTTTGCTTTTTTTTTTTTTTTTTGTTAAGCATATCATGCATGGGCATATAAGAGAGAGAAAAGAAATACCCAATTATGTTAAGCTTTTTAACATTGCACTTTTGCTATGTCGAAGTATACAAATGTCATTTCATGATTGGCGGAAAACAGTGGTGAGATGGTTATTTATGCCTTTTTCTTAGGATTTTCTAGTCCTTCTCATCAAAAAGAGTGATACGAGTGTTAAGTACAAGAGATTACATAATCTTACTCATCACAAACACGAACCTCAAAGCTCTCTTGCTTAGTTGTGCATAGAGATGCTCATCTAAGCTACAAAAGATACAAAGTTTAGAAAATTCTGTTTCAATAGCCATCCAAGGTACATAGATACCAATGTACACAAAACACACATTGTTTTTGTATTTTTCTGATTTTTCAATATTTTTTTATTTTTATGAAAAAAAAATAAAGCAAAACTAAAAATGAACAAACAAAAACATGTTAAACAAAGCAAAGCATAAAATTAGATGCAAATGCATGAGGATGGAAGAGGAGGAGAAGAGGAGATCAATCTATGGAGATAACACCAATGTTTTGGCGAAGGAATTCAAACCGTTTGCTATTAAGAGGTTTGGTGAACAAATTAGCCTTCTGATCATCAGTGTGAATGAACTCAAGAGTGAAAGTACCATCTTCGACAAGGTCCCAAATGACGTGATGTCGAATCTCTATATGTTTAGTTTGAGAATGTTGAACCAGATTCTTAGAGATGTTGATGGCACTGGTATTGTCACAGTAGATGGTAAGATGCTCTTAATGAATACCATAATCAATGAGGAGTTTTTTCATTCATAGAAGTTGAATGCAACAGCTACCGGCAACGATGTATTCAGCCTCTGCAGTGGATAATGAGATGGAATTCTACTTTTTGCTCATCCAGGAGACAAGATTATTAACCACCCAAAAAAAACCCCCCGATGTACTCTTTCTATCATCAGCATTCTCAACCTAATCTGCGTCAGAATACCTAACTAAGACATCATTTGTGTCCTTGCTGTACCACACACCAAAGTCGACATTGGTTTTGACATATTTTTTTATTCTTTTCAAAGCAATCATATGAGACTCTTTGGGATTAGCCTGATATCCAGCACATACTCTCACACTGTAACTAATGTCAGGTCTACTAGCAGTAAGGTAAAGAAGACTACCTATCATGCTTCTGTATAGAGAAAAATCAACACTTTTACCCAACAAATCAACAGTGAGTTTAACATTTAGGCTCATGGGGGTTCTAACAGAACTAGCAGATTCCAAACCAAACTTTTTCACAAGATTTCTAGCATATTTAGATTGAGATAGGAATATACTTGACTCTTTCTGATGGATCTGCAACCCAAAAAAGTGATTCAACTCTCCAATCATGCTCATCTCGAACTCAGCCTGCATAAGTTTGGAGAAACTATAAGCCAGTTCATCCTTAGTTGACCTAAAAATGATATCAACAACATAGACTTGAGCAACTATCAACTCCTCGTCTTCCCTTTTTATGAAAAGAATTTGATCAGCTTTTCCTCTTATGAACCCATGTGACACTAAGTATTGTGTGAGCCGATCATACCAAGCTCTAAGGGCTTGCTTTAAACCATAGAATGCCTTCTTGAGGTACAACACATGATCCGAAAAGTGTGGATCAACGAATCCTTTTGGTTGAGCCATATAGACATCTTCTTTAAGGGACCCATTCAAGAAAGCGGTCTTGACATCCATTTGGTAAAGCTTGAACTTCAAATGGCACGCTAGGGCTAGGAGAATCTTAATGGACTCCATACGGGCTACTGGAGCAAATGTCTCATCATAGTCCACTCTTTCCATTTGAGAGTATCCTTGAACCATAAGACGAGCCTTGTTGCGGATCACATAACCCTCCTCATCAATCTTATTGCAGAATATCCACTTTGTGCCCATGATGTGCTCACCCTCCGATCTAGGTACTAGAGTCCAAATACCATTCCTTTGAAATTGAAGTAGTTCATCATGCATAGTTTCAACCTAGCTTTCATCCTGAAGAGGTTCCTCAACCTTGGTGGATTCAACTTGTGACAAATAACAAGAATAAGACATAAAGTTAGCAACACGTTTATCAACTAATGCTTCCTTAGTGTAAGTTCATTCATGTTCCCCACAATAACTTCAGGAGGATGATTCAACTTAATCCTAGAAGAAGGTCCTTTCTCTTCATGGGATTCAAAATCAGGTGAGGTAGACATGTCTGCTGAACCTTCTACAACACTAGAAGTGGCTGGAGTACTTGGAGATGCGGGCTCTTGATCAACAAGTTCTTAAACATCCTTGGGCTCAGAAGGAAGAATTTCTTTAGGGATCTCCTCACTAATTTTCTCCGAACTATACTCTGAAGTTTCATCGATAACAACATTAACAGTTTCCATCACCTTCTTGGTTCTTTTGTTGTATACCCAATAAGCCTTGCTCATAGGGGAGTATCTAAGAAATATTCCTCCATCGCTTCGGGAGTCAAATTTGCCTACATTCTCTCTATCCTTGAGAATGAAACAAGTACTTCCAAAGATTCTGAAATACTTAACGTTTGACTTCCTTCACTTCCATAACTCATAGGGAGTCTTCTTGGTACCGGGTCTGAAGTACACCCTGTTAACCATATGACATGCAGTGTTGATGGCTTCTCCTTACAAGTTTCTAGCCACATCTTTGTTGTGCAGCATGGCTCTAGCCATCTCTTGAATAACCCTGTTCTTTCTTTCTACTACACCATTTTGCTGAGGAGTAATAGGAGCAGAGGATTCTTGAAATATACTTGATTTAGTGCAAAAGGACTCCATGTACAAGCTCTCGAATTCTTTACCATGATCACTTCGAATTCGATCAATCTTTAAGCTCTTCTCATTTTATAATCTTATGCACAAGGCTTCAATGTGCTCAGGAGCATCTGACTTGGATCTTAGAAGAATGACTCAAGTGTACCTAGTGAAGTCATCTACTACAACTATGATGTATCTCTTTCCAAAAGGAGACTTGGTTTTAGTTGGACCCATGAGATCCAGATGTAGTAACTCCAATGGTCTAGACGCAGTGGATGTCTAAGTGCCAAGATGTTTGGCTTTCATCTGTTTTCCAAGCTGACACGATCCACACACCACATTGTTCACTCTACTGCACACAGATCTTTGTAACTAGCATGTCCCATCCTTTGGTGCCATGGATCTTCATTTGGCAAACGAATACTATTGCACACAATATCAACATCAGGGACCAAGCCATAACAATTGTCTAGAGTGCGAACACCACTTATGAGTTTCTTTCCAGACTCATTTAAGACAAGGCATTTACCTTTTAAGAATAGCACCATAAAGTCTTGATCACACATCTGACTTATACTTAATAAGTTCACTCTCAGACCTTCTACATGTAGAACATTTACAATGTCTGGCAGTCCAGGTAGAGAGATAGTTCCCTTTCCTTTAATTTATGATTTGCTACCATCACTGAAAGTGACATTACCACCTTTCTTAGACTCGAAAATCTAAAAAAGAGATTTGTCTCCAATCATGTGTCTTGAGCAGCCGCTATCAAGGTACCAAAAACACATATCCATAACCTTAAATGCGGACTTCATCATAAAGCACTCCTCATGTTTAGATGACAAACACTTTTCCAATGATCATTTTCTAATACACTCAATCAAGTAGATATTAGAAAAACAAGATGTTTTTGAAAATAAAGATCTTTTCATGCCAATTGCTGCCATGACAACAAGGACCAATGGATCACATAGCAAAGATTAACTCTAATCAGAGTGTGCCCGCTCTGATACCACTTAATAAGCCAAGAATGTATTGACCCCTTGTGATGAATTAGCCAAGTTAATTAATTAATCCAATTAACATGCAATACGCGTTGTAGCACAAACAAATCACCAACTAAATTAATATGCAGCAAAAAATAAAGTTGACACGGTAATTTGTTTACGAATAGGAAAAACCTTCAAGGCAAAAACCCCACTGAGTGATTTTAAGGTCACCACTCCTGAGAATCCACTATTATCACAACAAGCGGTCACAAGTAAATGAATTTCAGTACCTTATACCATCCTACAGTTGAACCCTTACCCCAATATACAATTGGACTTGTTCTATAGTGACAATCTCTCCATTTTAATGCACAGCTACCAGTACGTGACTAACCAATTTGTGCACAGATCCAAGTACGTGACTAACCACTAACTTGAGAAGGATGTTGACTGCAAAGTTCTTCAGTTCATCAATACGATGAAGATCACAAAACTCCTTCGTTACAAAACCCTACGACGTACAAACACAGCAGCTTCTTGAAGAGGAAGATGAACTAGGGCATATGTCTCCGGTCACAATATGCTTGTGAAAAACTTTTGTATTCAGTTGCATCAGCTATGACGACCCTTAAAATAATCTTTATATATGTTTAGGGTTGTGAGAAAACATGTATACACGGATTGGAGTGAAATCAAAACTGAAAATCTTATTTTTGAAATCTCAATAGATAGCTTCTAGCATCAGGCTTACACAACCTTTCAAACCTCGATAGATGCTATCTGTCGAGATAGTTGTCAAGCTTTAAAATCCAGCACTTCTTCACTTGCTTCTTGGACAGATTTACATGGCTTTAACACTTGGACTTGAAACCTTATTCCTTGAAGTATTAAACACATCCTAGATCTATCCAATTACAAGTAAAGTGCGTTTTGTCAAAGGATTAGCCAATTCTATATTGACATATGTTCCTGACATGATTCACATATGTCTAAACAAATCTCTCAGCCAGACAGAGCTCAAAATTTTGGCTCGATGGATCGAAGGAGCTGTCGAGAATCTATCAAGGAGAAACCAAAAAATCTCGATGGATAGAGAATCCATCAAGATCTGTCGAGAAAAGGAGAAAGAAGGGCTCGATAGAAAGGAATCTGTCGAGAAGCTGTCGAGCTTGAAGAAAGAAGGTTTTTTCAAATAAGGGCAAAACACATAGAGATGAATGCAACAAGCAAGCTATTCAAGCATAGATCCAATCAACATATTTAGCTCTCAAAACATCTCTCAAAATATATGCAAAGCATTCAAATCCAAAACACACACACACACACACACACACACACTAAACAAGTCTAACCAATTTTATATTTCAAAAACAAGTTAAGACAGTTTAGTGAGCATATATTAACACATGTATTCCTTTTAATGGCCAAATCACATTATACCTGCACATCTATCAAAAGTAGCAAAGAGTTTGCATGTGTAAAACATAACAAAAGTGCATAAGTGTCTCAATATTATGACGATTTAAGATATGAGAAAAACCAAATACACTCACACACAATCATAACTGCTTGATGGTGACTATCACCTTCGAGGTGCATCATATAACTCCCACATCTCCTAGAAACACGCTTGCAACTATATTTAAAAGCATTTTGATTCTTTTTGCTTTTATTTTTCTTTGCATATTTTTTCTTTTTGAGCATAGCATTCATGGGCATACAAGAGAGAGAAAAGAAACACTCATATATGTAAGCTTAAATATCACAATTTTGCTATGCCGAAGCACACAAATGTTATACATGATTGGCGGGCTTTAGTGGTGAGAAGGTTATTTATGTCTATTTTTTAGGATTTTCTAGTCCTTTCCGTCAAAAAGAGTGATATGAGTGTTAAGATATAAGAGATAATCTTAATCGTACTCATCACAAACATGAGCCACAAAGCTCACTTGCTTAGTTATGCATTAAGATGCTCATCTAAGCTACAAGAAATACAAAGTTTAGAAAATTTTGTTTCAATGGCCATCCAAGGTACACAAGTACCAATATACACTAACACACACTACTTTTGTATTTTTTTCTGATTTTTTCAATTTTTTTTATTTTTATGAAAAACAAATAAATCAAAAATAGAAAAGCAACCAAACAAAAACATAAAGAAAACACAAAGCATAAAACTAGACTGATTCAAAAGCTAGAAAGCAAAACAAAAAAGTAATGCAAAACATTAAGAGAGAGAGAGAGTGTGTGTGATTGAATCACTTTTAGCCTTTTTCCTTCCACACCTTAAAAGAACATTTCCTTTGCGCAAACCTTTGATCCGAAGGTGAGGGAGAAGAATTGAAACTGTTCAAGTTCGAAAGGAACATGAGGGCCTTGAGAAGATCTCCAAGAGGAGCAAAAGAGGATGGAAACTATTTCTGGTTTCCAAACGAGAGCATACTATTGCTTTGTTGAATGGCTAACCACTGGTAGAAATTTGGACGAGTATGCCCTGAAACTCCACAGTGATGACAGAAATGTGACTTCTTCGGTTAAGACTTTTTGTTGTTTACTTTCTTACTCCTAGGGTTTCTAGTCTCTTTCTTTTCAACCTTAGGAATGCTCCTAAAATAGATTTTCCTTTATCTAAGTTCTCACTAGCTATTTCAGTTTTAGCTTCATCATTCTTAGAATTAACATTATCAGCAGGTGAGACAAACACAGTAGTACTAGATGAGGTAAAATTAGGAGAAGAGAAATCATACTCCAAATCTGTTTTACCAAAAGCGGCTTTCTGAAAGCTTAGCATCTCATCTTTGCACTAAAAGTCCTTTATAATTGAGCTCTAACCTAGAACAGTTCCGCATCAAGCTTCTTTGTCCTTTCAGCAAGGAAGTTATTCTTAAACCGCAAAGCTCTAATGGTTTGATTTTCTTCATCAAGCTTTGTAGAGAGCTCCTCTTGATCTAGCTCCACATCACTCAGCTTCTTGGTGGCCAGCCTATAGAGTTTCTCATGCTTCTCGGAAACCTTGTACAACTTAGCATAGGTTGTATGGATGTCATCTTGATCGTCCATTTTCTCAAATTTTGATTCCACCAAGTCCTCTTCTTCATCTACCGCTTCTACGATCCCCTCAGTAGGATCCACTGTGATAGTGAAGGCATTCAAGATTCCCTCGTCATCACTGTTATCTGACTCAATCTCAGGCTCGGTGTCACTCAAGATAGCAGCAAAAGCTTGGCTTTTCCCTATTGACTTAAGATGTGTTGGACATTCTTGTTTCATGTGTCCAAAACCTTGACATCTGAAGCACTTTGATCTGAAGGGAATAATGTACTGACTGCCATCCTTAGCATCCTTCTTTCCTCTATCTTGGCTTTTGAATTGAGAAGAACTAGATTACTTACGATCCTTATCAAATCCTTTCGCATTGGCAATCTTCATGAACTTCTTGAATTGCCTAGTGATGTAGGACTTTATCTTGGAATCTTCATCATCTGAAGACTCATCAGTCTCGTTACTTTTGGTCTTCAATGCCACACTCTTACTTTTGCTTCCTTTCCCAATTCTAGTCAAACCCAATTCATAGGTTTGCAAGTTGCCAACCAGCTCCGTCAAAGGAATTTTGTCAATGTCCTTCAATTCTTCAATGGCAATGATCTTGGCATGGAATCTCTCAGGCAGAGATTTAAGCACCTTTCTCACAATCTTGGGTTGGGGAATCTGTTCTCCAAGATTAAATGCAGAGTTGACTATGTCCTTCAGCTTGGCATAGAACTCATCGAATGACTAATCCTCCTTCATCTTGATCTTCTCAAAACTTGTAGTAAGCCTTTAGAGCTTAGAATCCTTGACGGCTTTGGTTCCTTCATAGGTAGTCTGAAGAATAGTCCACGCTTCCTTAGCAGTTTCAGTTGAGGATATTTTTTCGAACTCCTCATTGGTCACCACACTAAATAGGGTATTCAATGCTCTACTGTTAAAGTTTGCCCTTTGATTTTAGCCTCATCCCAATCAGCCAGCACTTTCTTTGGTTTAGTCCAGCCAATCTCCACAACTTGCCACACCTTCTCATCTAAAGACTGCAAGAAAGCTCTCATGCATACTTTCCAGTATGCATAGTTAGTACCATGACAAGATATTCAAATAAAGGAGGTATAATAAGAGATTGTCCTCTATCCATGATGTTAGGTTCTAAGGATTAGGATCTAATGTATTTAGAACTTCAATTTGTATGTTGGCAAACCATGATCAAAATAATGTTTAGTCGTGTGTTAGACTTGCTCAAAGTATGGGATTTAATGTAAAGTTGGAATCGAGTTTTTATGCAGAATTACTATTAACTTTCTGTAAGACTTGATCGATCGAAAATTAGACTCGATCGATCGAAAATCGGGCAGATCGTTTTTCTGCAGAAAATTCCAACTCAGCCCTAGTCCATTTAATGTATAGGGTTTTATGTTTTGCCCTAAGTATATAAGGAAAAACCCTAGCCACGTTTTTAGAGTTCTGAATGCTGTGTTTGTGAATCTCATTGTGAGATCTAGAGGTGTTTACCTTCACATACACTTAGGGTTTACAAACTTAAGATTCATGTCAAGAGTTGTGTAGATCAATACAGTTGCAGAATCAAAAGAGCACAAAGATATACAAGCAGGTGCGCTTGTGGATTTGCTGAAGAATTCCGGAAAGAAGGAGTCCGTGGATCTCGGAGCTATCATGGAGTCATGGTAGTAAGTTTCCTACACTTGGGTAGCAACAAGATGTTAGTGGTCTAAGTCTTGTTGTGTAAACTTCGATTCTTTCATAGTGGATTCAGTTTACCTTGAGGATAGCTAGGTCAAATCCTCCCCAGGTTTTTACCGGTGTGGTTTCCTGGGTCATCATATCTTTGTGTTATTTATTTTTCCGCTGTTTTGTTGTTTTTGCTTATTTGTGTTAACCTAGATTTAATTAAATTACCTAAGTTAATCACTTGGCTAATTCTCTAGGTTAATCTGTTTGGATTTAAGGGGTTTAAACGAACTGACACATGACAAACAGGGGTCAATGGATCACACAGCAAAGATTAAACCTAATCAGAGTGTACTCACTCTAATACCACTTGATAGGCCAAAAATGTATTGACCCCTTTGGCAAATCAATTAATTAATTATCCAAGTTAATTAATTAAGTCAATTTAACATGCAATAGCATGGTAGCACAAACAAATCACCAAACAACTAAATACAGCAGAAAATAAATTTGACACAAGTGATTTGTTTACGATTTGGGAAAACTACCGAGGCAAAACCCCATCGGGTGAATTTAAGGTCACCACTCCCGAAAATCCACTAGTATCAATAACAAGCAGTTAGAAGTAAAAGTACTCAATACCAACCTACGGTTGAACCTTTACCCCAATACCCAATTGGACTTGTATTGTAGTAGCAATCTCTCCATTCAATACACGAATCCCGATATGTGACTAACCAATGATGCATAGATCCCAGTACGTGACTAACACACCAACTTGAGAAAGATGCTGGCTGCAAATTTCTTCAGTTTATCAACAATGAAGATCAGAAAGCTTCTTGGTCACAAAACCCTTGATGTAAAGACGCAGTAGCTTCTACAGAGAAGATGATAAACTACAGTGATTTCTGTCTCCGGTCACAATATGCATGAATATTTCCTTTGCATCACCCTGTGACGGCTCTTAAAATAATTCTTATATATGTTTAGGGTTGTGAGAAAAGAAACCCTAAATAAATACTCAAGGAGGGCGTGTAATAAGATCTGGACAATTTGATTTCGTAATTCTCGACAAATACAGCTTCTTTCGAGCTTCATCAGTAATTCTCGATAGAAATGATTCTGTCAAGACTTCTGTAAAGATTTAATGAACAACACTTCCTTCAATTATTTCTTGATCAGATTTGCATGGGTTTCTTAAAGTACTAAACCCATTCGAGATCTACCAAATTACAAGTAAAGTACGTTTTGTCAAAAGATTTGCCAATTACATAAATATGTCCCTAACAAGAACTAACCCAACAGAAATACTAGGCAGTACACGGCGGGCCCAAAGGAGGCCCAGCAAGCACAATTAAGTGAAACATGGTAGAAACAATAGAGTGGCGTGGCATAAGTATTAGTCGACCCTCAAACCAGAAGTAATAGCAGACAGGGGCTGAAATGAAGAAGGAAGGGCCCATACCCAAGCAAGACCCAGCCCAGGGAAGAAACAACATGCAAAGAATGAAGACCCGGTGACTCATCCACGCCACAAAGGGTTAAAAATGAGCAGCAAAACGAGCAGTAGGACCAGACAAACCCGCAGGAAATGGCAAACACATGAGCAGCAAACAAGCTATGGACTCATATGGGAGTAGAGCACGCACAAGGCTTAGGCACCACCCACCTGTACCCAGCCAATACAGGAACGGTGGGCCATAAGTCAAAGGTAAGAAAAGGTATGGTCTGGCGATAGGGAGAAGGGGGAAGTCTATTCTATGATTCCCACTCAAGCTCTTTTAGGGGAAATGTCCTGTTGGAATGACATACCACCCAAAAGAGGGAAAAATGAGCTAGAATCACTTAGTGCATGCCATAAGAGTTAGTAAGAGAGAACACCTAACCCTTATCCAGAGGGGAATGCCACGGAGAGTAAGAAAATAAAACAAAACTCTTTTGTCTGGGAATGGAACGTCACATAGCCAACACAGGGTAGTGGTGATGGCTAAGCAACCAACAAACCAGTGAGTGACCTAGGAAGGACACCCACACCAGGCCAAAAGAAGTTAAGGGGTAAAATGGAAATCTTATCACGATAGGCAGTATAAAAAGGCCTTAGATGTGCACAGTAAACCAACAAGAGAGGAGAAGGGAACGAAACAACGAAAAAACAAGGAAGAATAGTAGGAAACATACGAATAAGAGAGAAATAGAAAGTAGAGAAAAACAGAGAGGATAAAAAGTGAAGCAAGGAAACAAAAGTGTGATAAGGCATGCACCAATAGGCTACTCCCTTCTCTCCCTCTCAACAGCCTACTCTCTAGCAAGTTAAAAGATTTAAGAATAAGCCACTTAGGCACATTCTTTCAAAGTAAGCAATTTCTATGGCAAGATGTCACTATGAGATTGCCCACATTGGAAATTGATTCCTTTCTTGGACTTAAATCTACTAAGGAATCAAGTTTAGCAGACTAATCCCTTTTCCCCTCTTTTATTGTGATCGATTAAGCATTAACATTATTCTTCTTATTGTTACTAACTTATTTCCGCTATACTCACATTATCGTGTTTTCTTATTGAGAAAATGGTTTAAATATTATCTTTGGTTGGCAGTAAGCATATCTTTCTTATCCTGTTATATTATGTGCCTCTTGCTATAACATTTTTGTGACAGCATTCTCTACCGTGGGCACACGACCAAGATCTCAACAAAGGAATCCTAGCTTGTGCACAAGCTGGCTTGAGGTGAGCTTCAATCGGGCCAATCCCAACTCTCCTACCCCAAAACTATTGGGCCACAGTGCGGCAGAAAGCAGTCCAGCCCAGAATACAAAAACGCCTACCACAATTGTCATGGCATAGTAAGGATGTTCGAAAACATAGCTTAACCTTAATCCAACCTATTTAATAATCGTTTCAAAACCCCTCAACTTCTACATACCTGTTTATTAAGCGGGTTGACATGACGTGATCCATTTCAACCTGTTTAATACACAATTCAAGAAAAATAAAGTGAAAAAGAGACTCTTTTTTTTCATTTTGGATAAAAAATTTATGAATTTTAGAGTTTCAATGGAAAATTTAACAATATAACCATTAAAATTCTTTAACATACTCAATTATATTTTAAATTTCAAATTTATGTTATATATAAATGACGTTTCTTTTCTTCTTCTTCTTTTTTATAAATCATGTTATTTTGAGTTGATTACGATTTAAGCAAGTCAACTTAGAATTGACACATCTATTTATAAGAAATTGTGTTAAAACATAACGATTGATTTTGATACGAACCTATTCATATTATATTAATCTGTAAAATATCGTGTCATGTACATGACGTAAAAAAAATCACCACCCCTACATGTGAATAATGATTTGGGCTTTAATTTCTTCCCCCTTACTCTTACTATAGGAGGAGGAATACTTTCAATCAATCACGGGAAAAGTTATCATTGGAATCATTATACCTCAAAAATAAGATAGATAACATTTTAAATCCAACACCCAAAATGTAGCCCCTTGAATGATTATCAAAGCATTAGTTGATGATCTACTTGTACATAGCAAGGAAGTTTTTTATTATTATTATTCATAAGTGATAGGTCAAAAATGTATTGACACCTTTGGCAAGTTAATTAATTAATTATCCAAGTTAATTAATTAAGTCAATTTAACATGCAATAGTGTGGTAGCACAAACAAATCACCAACTAAGTTAAATGCAGCGGAAAATAAGTTTAATACAGGTGATTTGTTTAAGAATGGGAAAAACCACTAAGGCAAAACCCCACCGGATGAATTTAAGGTCATCACTCCCAAGAATCCACTATTATTAATTATAAGCGGTTACAAGTAAAAGGAATCCTAATACCCAATACCAACCTATAGTTAAACCCTTACTCCAATTCCCAATTGGACTTGTATTGTAGTAGCAATCTCTCCGTTCAATGCACGAATCCCAGTACGTGACTAACCCACCAACTTGAGGGAGATGTTGGCTGTAAAGTTTTTCAGTTTATCCATCAACGAAGATCAAGAAGCTCTTTGGTCACAAAACTCGTAGCGTAAAGACGCAGTAGCTTCTACAGAGAATATGATGAACTACAGCAATTTTAGTCTCTAGTCACAATATGCATGTATTATCACTTTGCATCACCTTGCATCCTTTTATGACGGCTCTTAAAATAATCCTTATATATGTCTAAGGTTGTGAGAAAAAAAAACCCTACACAAATACTCAAGGATATGCATGTAATCAGATTTGGAAAACCTAATTTCGTAATTCTCGACAAATACAGCTTGTGTCAAGCTTCTATTGACCTTCAGCAGTAATTCTCAATAGAAAGGATTCTGTCGAGCTTTAATAAGCAGCACAATCTTCACTTGTTTCTTGGTCAGATTTGCATGACTTCAATACTAAACTTGAACACCTGTTTCTTAAAGTACTAAACTCATCTTAAATTTACCCAATTACAAGTAAAATGCATTTTGTCAAAGGATTAGCCAATTACATCAAAAAATGTCCCTAACAATAAGAAAAGGGAAGATTTTTTTTTTTTTTCTTTTGTAAATTTCTAGGTCTGTGGTTATGGACAATATTATTGTCCCATATGGCCTTCAAATGTTTCTTCCGAGCAGTATGTTTTATGCGTAAAAGATCAACTTCAAACTAGATAAAATACGTGCATTGCATGCAATTTTATACGGCAACATGTATATTAATGTGATTGTAGCCATGTCACATGCAGTTTCTCAATTCGAAAAGAATTTGACTCCTTCATAAAACTACGCACCCTAAAAAATAAAAAGGGTTAACCCTCAGGCTTTTTTGACATGACTAATGAGGGGTTTGTTTTGTATAGAGATTTTGTTTTTCAGTGAAACATTAAACATAGTATTTGTGTCCTATGTAGGGCTTAAAGTATCAGCGCAAATTGGACTCTGACTTGAGCTGCCATTTGCGTGGTGCCGTGGTAGTTGTGACCTACAAGTTTGATTTTTTTTTTTTTTTTTTTTTTTTCTCTTGATTTGCATTTTCTACCAATTTTTATAAGTTTTGGTTCCCTTTATTAATATCAATATTAGTTGCTCATGTCGTTTTGTTAATAATGCATTTTTTTTATCTGTTTGGATTTTGTTGTGATTGGAAAATATATGTCCCTTGATCCACATCTCAAATGTCCATTTGTTTCAGGGACAACTCATTGAATATGACTTTAAAGGCTATATATGTGCCACATCTATAAATAATAAGCTTGCTTTGCATAAAACTGGAATGACATATGTAGAACAACTATCTCTTAAAATTCTAAGATTGGAGTTGACTTATCAGATTGTGAGGAAAAATTCAAGGATTTGATGAGAGCAACCAGTTCAATAAATAGAGAGAACTGTTGAGAAAACATTCCACTGTAACTCTTGTTTGGTACTGTTGTTTGAAAAATAATTTTTGTTATTTAAACAACACAACACATATTTTCACAGTACTTTTTCACTCACATGTATTTTCACAATACTTAAATAATGTTACTAAAACAACATTACCAATTGAGCGTACATCAATACCATTAGGACAAGTGAACTTGAAGCATGGAGTTGCATGGCATTAATTCTCATGTAAAATATTATATCGTACTTTTCATCTAAAATATTATATACTTCCAACATAAACAAAACAAAACGAAAGAAAAAGAGAGGGTGGACAAGATGATGATTAATTTATTTACGTCCAAACAAATACTACATATGTAAGTATGTAACCATGCAGTAGCAACTGAAATTGAAAATCCCAAATCATACAAGCAAGACTACCTACCATCATCTCCGCTGAAAACTGAAAAGGGTGGAGTAAAAACATCCTCAACGTCAGCAATATCCTCATTATCACCGACTGAGGCTGAAGTAGTGGGATAAGATTGCATAAAATCCTCCTCCTCCAAAGTCAGCTTCGTTTCCAAGCACCTAACCACATGCCTCATAGTGGGTCTTGACTTGGGTGCATCGTTGGAACACATTAAGCCCAATTTAAGCACCAGAACAGCTTCAACTTCATCAAACTCACCCCCCAACCTTGAATCCACTACATCTAGGGTTGCTCCTAAGCTCCATTTCTCCCTAACCCATTCCACAAGCATGAGCTCCTCAGGCAATGCTTTAAGGTCAATAGGCCTTCTACCACATACCACTTCTAGCAATAAAGCACCAAAGGCAAACACATCAGAACTTGTTGTTGGCAGGCCTGTGCGTGCGAGCTCAGGTGCTAAATAGCCCAACGTGCCCACCACCCTGGTTGTGCTTGGGTTGGAGCCACGCTCATATAGCTTAGCAAGACCGAAATCACTCAACTTTCCGTTAAACTCAGAATCCAATAACACATTGCCTGCCTTGATGTCTCTGTGAACCACAGTTTGTTCCCATTCCTCATGTAAATATAAAAGCCCCGAAGCAACCCCTTTGATGATCTTGAACCTTTGCTCCCAGCTTAAGATTGCTTTAGGCTCATCAAAAAGGTACTTGTCTAAGCTTACATTAGGCATAAATTCATACACAAGTAATAAATCACCTTGACTACGACACCAACCCAATAATTGAACTAAATTTCGATGACGAAGATGGCCAATACTACCAACCTCAGACACGAATTCTCGCAAACCTTGCTTCGAATTCCGGGAAACACGCTTTACAGCAACTTGGGTATTTGAATTCGGCAGAGTTCCTTTGTAAACTCTACCAAATCCACCAAACCCAAGTAGCTCTTTGTCTTCAAAACCCTTTGTTGCTTTCTTTAGATCCTCGTAAGAAAATCTATGTGGTCCAATATCAAGCTCCCAGGCTTCAACCACATCAGACTTCTTGAGTTTCCTGACATTGTAAAGAACCAAAACAATCCCCAAAATTACGACCAAAGCACTAGAGACTGAAACACCAACAATTAGGCCTGTGTGGTTCCCTTTTGACCCATTCATTTTTGGGAGCTTAAGCCTGAGTTTATCCAAATTGAGATTTTTAGCATCTCCATTTATATTAAAGCTCCAGCCTAAGACATAGTGCGAACTTGAGAATGAAAGGTCGGATGAAGCAAAGAACCCAATGAACATGTATTCTTTTAAAATTGGTGAGAGGTCCACATTATTACGGGACAAAAATGCAGATTTGGTTCTATCAGATTCTTGCGCAAGGCTAACATTTAATTGATTTATTCGCGAATCATATTCGACCCATACCTGAATTACATGACCACTCTTCAGAGCAAGGAAATTCTTTCCACGCAAAGATTGATCGACTCGAACAGATTCGTTCGATAATTTGCTGCAGTTGAGGTGAACGACAACATGGTTATCATCGATGTCACTGAACTTGGAGTGCGAGATAGTGAATGCCACCGTGAGTACGTGGTCTGAGATGTTCCCATCATTTCTGGGCTTGAGTCGACCAAGATAAGGGCCTGGAAGAGCCCCAGATGGGGAGATTGTGAAAGCGAAGCGGGAGCGGCCTTGAATTCCGCGTTCATTGATCAAAGCAAAAGCAAACGTAGTGGAAAATGACATAACTTTGCCGCCGGAGGAGTTTTTGAATTTGATTGGATATTTATAAAAAGCATGGCTATCAACTTGAACCGATTCGTTTGTCAGCTGAAGTATGCCATTGTTATCAATCATGGCGCCGTCTAAGCTCATGCTTTTACGTTCAGCATCGAACCCGTCAGTGAGCTGGGTCAACAAGGGTCCAACATTGTCTAGGTCAGGCTTTACTTTGTATAGGAGAAGAAGGAAAACCCAGAAGAGAAAGATGAGTTTTGTTGCCATAGGAGAGACAAAAGAATGACTTTTTGACGCAGAGGAATCTTAGGGTGTGTTTATATGTTTATAGAAAGCCTCAAATATTCTTTCGCGTACATTTTCCTTGTTCACACAAAATTCCTAATTCCACCCATGATATACACATTTTTTTTTTTTAAGATTTTCGCATCTTTTTCCTTAAAGGTGGAAATGTTTGATAGATTGTCACGCTGCATCTTTTTTCAATTTGTCTTTATTTAGAATGAATAAGAGAGAAGACGAAACCACTATGCAATGTAGTCTTAGAGCATCCACAATAGTGGTGCTATTTTTTTTAGTTATTTAGCACCACAAAAAGTTACTTTATCTATTTTACCTACTCACTTTACAAAATATCCAGCAACAGTGGATCTATTTTAGCTTTCGGCACAATTAAATAATATAAACATCACAATAAAATAATATATTCACTACAATAAAATAATATATCTACTACAATAAACAATAATCACAACCACTGCAGCTGCTACCACTACCGCCGTCACCGCCGCCGCTAATCCTCAACGATTTATCACTAGATTCAACAAATATTATAAATTCCCTGCAAACAGAAAATTCCCAACTGACATGAAAAATTTACCATTCCAATTACCCAAATAAAAAATCCCAAGCATGTAGATAAAGAAGACAGAGACAACTCACCTAATCAGCAAGAAAAGCTTCGGACTTGGTAGGTCAGATTTAAGAGAGGAGAGGCAGAGTTGGTGGGTCAGAGCATCAAAGATGGTGAGTCGGGTTGGCATGGGTCAGCAAGCTTGGTGGGTCAAACAGAAGAGAAGAGAGGCAAGTCGAGTTGGCATGGGTCGGAGGCATGGATCAACAGCGTGGGTCTGAGGCATGGATCGGCGGCTTGGGGCTTGAGTCGACTTGGGAGTTCGACGAAGTGGGTTAACCTATGGGTCGATGACATTGAGCTTCGGTGGGCTAGTGATGTTAAGGTTCGAGTCGGGTTGGTAGCGGTGAGACAAGAGTTTGAGAGAGTGAGTTTGAGAGAGTTGAGAGTTCGTGAGTTTGTTAAGCTTCAAAGTCTGAGCTTGAGAGAGTGAGTTTTAGAGAGTTTCAGAAAGTGAGTTTGAGAGAGTCTGAGCTTCAGAGTCTTGAGAGTTGATCTGAGGAGAGAGGGAGAGAATGAGAGCAACGGGCAGAAAGAGAAAAGAAAAAGAATAAAAAAAATAGAAAGAAGTATTATTTTAATATGTGTAGGAATGAAAAAATTATTTTAAAGTTTTAGCTTCACCTTCCGTACGAAGCCAAAAGTAGCTTCATACAGAAGCTTGAAGCTAAAAAATTTTAACTTTACATACATTGATGTAGAGCATTTTTTGTATTTTGATAAAACTAAAATAGTTATATAACTATTTAACTTCACTCTTATATTGCAAAAGGCATGATTTGATTCGACATAAGAATTCAAGAATATAAAATATTTCCATCCACTCCATTTCCCCTTTAAAGAGAGAAAGAATGTATATTTTATAATTAGAATTTTACTTTTTTTTTAAAATATGACAATGTACTAAAAGTCACATTATAACATTTTTAAATTTGTAATATTAATTATAAATTATGAAATAGATTCATTTGAAATTAAAAAAAATAATATAATATATACTAAAAACCGTCTCGCTAATTATGTTATGTTATGTTATGTCTCTCTTTTTTTTTTTTTTTAAGTATTTTGTCTCTTTTTGACTTTGGAGATTAAGCCGCCTACCACCGCCGTCCATTTCATAGAAATTAAGGCCAGCTGGATTCATACTTATAATCATCCTAGTCAAGAGTTTTTTTTTTTCCTTTTTTTTTTTTTTTTTTCCTCTTTTTCGTTTTCTTTTACCAAGTGGGAGCGAGTGGGACCAGTGGCGGCGCTACACTATTTTTAGGGGGGTTCACTGACTTAAAAAAAATATTATATATAAAATACTTTTTATTTTAATACTTTAATTTATTCTTAAAAATATTTTTATACACCTTGATTTAAATTTTGCACAGCCTTATTACAGGTACTTCTAACTCCATGAATAAAGAGTTAGTATTTATGAATTGTAAGTGTCACTTTTTTTTATAAATTTATATTATATGTGTGAATGTGTCTAATATTGATTATGTACTTTATATTTTGTTATAATATAATTTGTGTGAATTATGATGTGTGGATATTTATGTGTACAATATAAATATAATATAAATTTATATAATTTAATAATTAGGAAATAGAGATGGTTTGTTATATGTGTTTGTATTGTTATCATGTTATAATAACTTTTTGTTATAAAGTTAATAAAATTTAAGAAAAAAAATTGTAAAGTTAGTGATTGTCCAAACATTTGATTGGTTAAGTAGACACATAATGTATAATTTTATATTTGAATGAGTGTGATTGTGTGCGTCAATAATTAATACAAAACCAATGAGTTTAGTTTAGTTTAGTCATTTAGTTTAAAATATTTTTATAAAAATAATAACAAATAGATAATAACAACTGCATAAAAATAAAAATGTTAGATAAACTTAACAATATAAAATGGTCATAGGCTCATAGCTACCCATATTGGTAATAGATACTCATAATAAACTATCATATACCAATTCAAAATTTAAAAACTTGTAGAAGAAAATTATAAAACTTCAATTTTTTTTTTTTTTTTGGTCAACAACTCAATATATCCAAGTTCTTTTTTTATTAAAATTTTTAATGACTCCTCTAAAAAAAATTCTTGGAGCCGCCGTTGAGTGGGACTCTTAAAATTTCAAATTATTAGTGGTAGGAAGGTACTAGGTACCAGTAGGTAGTGCCTTTTATAGTATTTTATTTTATTTTTAAATAATTGAATTTTACTTAAGGTAATTGTATTTGGGATTGACATCAAGTGCAATTGCTAAAAGTAATTACACTATGTGATTACACCACTTCCTTCACAAATATTTTTACTTTTTTTACTTTAACTTTTTACTTCTTTTTAATATTTTTTTATTTAATGGTTGAAATTAAAAATTAACTTTTGCAACCCTCAATCTCAACCGTTTGTTAGTATTGTACCGGATCATAATCCTGTACCTGAGCAAGGAGAAGGTGGGAAACAGACATTTTTCGAAGAACGCAGCCTCCATGCATGTGTTCGTCTCTATACACGTGATCCCCTTGATTATTAAGCGCTATGCATGCTGTGTATGCTTCTGTTCAAATTAAAGTTCTTCCCTTGTTTCCTTGGTTTTATTCATGGTACATGTCCTCTTGGAAACATGTTTCTCAATAGCCAATACTAATTACACATATTCGTACGCACAAATGTCACGTGGTCAAATAAATAGTACTAGTAAGAAATAGACATAAGTAGATGTGATTTAAAATAAGTGGCACGCCACATTGACATGTGTGTACTTTATGTGCACTAGTCATTATCCTAAACTTTATACCGTGAGAGAAAAAATATGATATATTACTGAGATACATATAATACATTCTCAATAACAAACACCTATAATTAGTACTACATCCTAAATTGCTAAGAAGTTTTTTTTTTTTTTTTTTTTCCCTGACTAAGATTGTCACTTTGTAGTTTTCCTATCTTAGCGTATCCTAATTTAACCTTCAAAAGGCTTATGACCAACGTTAGAGGAAGCAAGATTAGAAAAAAAAAATGTTGAAAGTAAAATTAATCTAAATAACTGTAATTGATATTAATAATAAAATAAATAAACATTTATATACTAACATAATTGTCAGACAAAATATAATATAAAAATGTAAATATTAATTTATTTTTTCATACCCACATTTAGTTTTACTCAATTGGAAGATTTGCAAAATATACCTCGATATTATTTGATTTAGAATTTGAATTGGAATCATCATTATGATTCGGTTTCTCCATAATCTCAATTGACTACAAGTATATATTTCATATCATTATTTGATTCTTTAAAATAAATTAATATAAAAATGTTAAGAGTATAGTAATATACTTGCAAAGTTGTACCCTCACTTACTTGAATACTCTTAAAAGATTATGCATAATTAAAACATTTTTTTTCTCTATTTTTGTTAAGTAGTTAAAATTTGGGTCTATAACATAAATGCAAAGTTTAGAAACTTTAAAAAAGTTAAGAGATAAAAAAATTAAAAATTAAAAAAAAAAATAGTGGAGGCTAGGGTTTTAATGTGGGGACAAAAGAAGGTTTATTTATTTTTTTATTTGGTTAACATAAGAAGGTTTATTATTATGATTACGTGGGACTCTTAATTCAAAGCTGAAATTTCCAGGAAAAAACAAAAAGACTTGAGTAAGGCTTTGGGCCTTGTGACTTCAGAACATGTGGCAAGAAAAAATCTGTGGGTTTTAGGTGGAATCCACTACAGTAAAGACTATGGATTTAAGATTTCTTTTTTTTTGGAAGAATAGTAAAAAAGCTAGCTAGACAGTGTGACATAAAACTTATGAATAAATCTTAAAAAGTGTAATAAGACTAATAAATAATAGCGAAAATAAACTAACAAATTTAACTTATCCCAAATGCACGCACATATGAGTTATGTCCAACCCCACACGTTGGTTGTCGGTATGCATAGTAGCTGGTTTCTTTCTTTCTTTTTTTTTCTTTTTTTTTTTTTTTTTAGCTAATGCTGGTTTACTATTTCTCTGCTTATATCTTGCGCCCTATTTTTACTCGATTGGAATCCTTATCATTCCTTCTTTATTAAGCTTATTATACATGGATGGGATACCCTTATAATCAATGCAATAATGACTTATTCAGCAAAAAAAAAAAAAAAACAATGCAATAATGACTTTCTAATTAATGTAATAAAAGCAATAATGACTTTCTTTTCTCAAAAAAAAAATTTTAAAATAATGACTTTCTGATTAACGTAGATAAGTATTATGTCCACGACATTTTCACAACACCTCTACAACAAATCCTAAGTAATAGATTATTAGTAACTGTTATTGATGAAAAAAATATGTAATTCAGTGGTGAATTTAAATCATAACCTATAACAATTTATCATCTAAAATTTGTTGTGAAATTTTTGTCGATATAACACTTGTATTAGTATATGCATAAATAGAATTATGGAGAATAACAAACATTTTCATGGAATACACGCAACATCCTCTGAAATTATTCAAAATTCAGACGGCTCTCATCAAATTAGTTTTCTTTATAATTCAATTTTTGTTTTCTTAGATGAGCATCCTTTCAGGTGAATAATGATTTAGACATGCAACATAAGGACATAGGATCTCTTCGAAAATTCTTCACAGTTCACAGAGGTCATCTAAGTATTTAACTTCTTTTAATTTTCCTTTTTATTACAAGAGTTCATTTCCAGTTTTTTGTTTTTTGTTTTAAGTTTATTTATCTTTTTACTTTATATACAGTGTTGGATATACACAAATGAATGAAGTCTCATATTGAATAATAATAAGAAGAGTAAATAATTAATATAATATAGTTATATATGCCTAACTTATAATCTTAAACTTTTGGGTTAAATGGTGTTTTTATATATTATTTTAACTACTCAATTGAAATCTTTTAAGGTGTTCTCTCCCCAATATATAATTTTTCTAAATTTCATTTTTTAAGGTATGTATAAATATATCTTTATCCACTTTCAATAAATAGGCAAATAAGTCATCTAAACGAATGCTAGTTTTGTTTTGTTTTTTTTTTTTTTTTTTTTTTTTAGATGAGCATGTTCAATAAATAAGCAAATAAGTCATCTAAATGGTTTTTTTTTTTCTTTTTTTAGACAAGCGTGCTTTATGTGAATAGAGATGGAAATTTGTTTTAGCGGGTTGTGTTAGCTGTCGTGTGATTGTAAGAATATTTGAATACATAACTCAACCATAACCCAACTTATTTAATAATTATGTCAAAACCACTCAACCCCTACACACCTGTTTATTAAGCGGATTAACATGACATGGCCTATTTCAACTTATTTAATATACAATCTACGAAAAATAAAGCGAAAAAGAGAATTTTTTTTTTTTTTCATTTTGGATAAAAAATGTTTGGATTTTAGAGTTTCAATGGAGAATTTATCAACATAACCATTAAAATTCTTTTACTTACTCAATTATATTTAAAATTCAAATTTATGTTAGATAGAAATAACATTTACATCACACTAACCCGGAAAATATCATGTCATGTTCATGACGTAAAACATTATCACATGTGAATAATGATTTCAGGCTTTAATTTCTTCCCCCCTTGCTCTTACTATAGGAAGAGGTAATACTTTCAATCAATCAAGGAAAAAGTAGTCATTGGAATCATTTTACCTCAATAATAAGACAGAGATAGCAGTTTAAATCAAGCACAAGAAAAGTCGTCCCTTGAATGACTATTAAAACATTAATCGATGATCTGCTTGTACCTAACAATGAAGATCTCTTTTTTTTTTTTTGTGTGTGTGTAAATTTCTCTGTCTGTGGTTATGAACGATATCATTGTCCCATACGGCCTGCAAATGTTTCCTAGGAGCAGTATGCTTTGTGCGTAATAGTTCAACTTCAAAGTAGGGCTGTACACACTGGTGCACCGGTTTTTTTTTTTTTTTTTTTTTTTTCTTCATTTTGGACTGAAATTTGGAACTTAGGACGAGAATTCAACTTAACTAGCTTTTTAGCCGTGCATTGCATGCAATTTAACTTATACGGCAGCAAATATAATATTATGTTTGTAACCATGTCGCATGCTGTTTTCTCAATTTGAAAAGAATTTGACACCATTATAAAACTATACACCATAAAATATGAAACCGATTAAACCCTCGGGCCTTTTTAACATGACTCATGAGGGGATGTGTTTTCATCGCATAGAGATTTGTTCTTCGGCCGGATTGAGATCAAGCATAATATCCGCACCTAATGCAATAGTTATGAATGGCTGAGATTTAAAGTTAAAAAGCAATTTAAATCTCAACCGTTAAATAAAAAAAAATTAAGGATAAAAAAGTTAAAAGAGTTAAGAGTAGTAAAAAATATTTGCGAGAAGATGAGGTAACTGAACTGATCGATCCTAATTTTATGAAACATGCATGAAACATGGTATTACTATTTGTGTCCTATGTAGGGCTTAGTGTAAAAGTGCAATGATGGAGGAGGAGATCAAATTGGACTCTGACTTGCACGACGAGAATCAGGTGTGAGGTACCCATCAGTTTTGTTACTTTTGTGGTCAAGCATGTACGATCGGGGCTGGTGAAATGAACATGAAATTCACTATCAATGTTTTTCTTTTCATTTCAGCTAAATAGTTCATCCAAAGTTCCAAACACATTAATTTGGTGCTCAGTGGAAACACCGAAAGTTCATTACCATACCATTGCAAACAATTTGAATAGTACCTCAATGCTGTCCCAATTGTATACTAAATAATTTTCAAAAGTTGATTGAATGCACCATATTGATGGCTGCTTCCTAAAGCTTGGATTTCTACTTTCATATTGCCTGAAATTGAATTGGTTTTTTTGCTTTAAATGCCGCCTAATAAAAAAAAATATTCACAACATTTTCACAATAAATCCTAAATGACAGATTGTTATTGATTATTACGGATGGGTAAAAAAGTAATTTAAGTTTTGAATTCAAATTAGAATCAATAACAACTTTCTACCTATGATTTTTTGTGAAAATGTTGTGAACATAGTACTTCTCAATAAACAAAGGTCGATCCCAGCTCGATCAAAAACCTCTCTTAATTATAAGGCCGTTTGTATTATCATTTACTAAGATTTTGACCCGTGGATTTTCATTGAACGAAGCCTCATTTACCTTTAAAAAGTTACAAAATGTGTGAAATTTTGAAGGATAGATTATATATGATGGGGTGTGATCTCTTCAACATTGATGGAGTTCCAAGTAATTTTATATACGTTGATAATGAGATTACTTCCAGGTCAAAAATAGGGATGGCAATTTCTGCCTGACCCGCGAATACCCAGCCCGATCCAACCCTAATTGGCCGGATTTTACCCGGTCCAATAAAAAATAAGGTCGGGTTTGAGTTTAAAAAAAAAAAAAAAAAACCCGAAGCGGGTTCAGGTCGGGTCAAGGTTTTTACAAAAACCTGACCCGAACCCGGACCCGGCCCGACCTGTTTATACATATACATATTTACTAAAATACACTCATGTATATATAGTTATAACCCTAAAATTTTAATAGTCTCACCTCACACTCTTATCTCTTCAGCCGCCTCTCAAGTCTCACCTTACACTCTGTCACTCTCATCTCTTCAGCTCACCCTCTCACGCCTCAACCTTATTCACTTTCAAGTTACCACTCTCAATCTCAACTCATGCATTCAAGCATCAAGCATCAAGTGACCAAGACAATCCTCGCCGACAAGCCCAGCCACCATCACAAAACTTTTAACCACCATGAAACTCTCAAGCCCAGCCACCATCACAAGTCGTTACAGATCCACAACCGAATAGGTTTGGGTTTTTTTCTTTTCATGTTTTTGTGAGCAAAATTTGGGTTTGGGTTTTGTTTTTGTGAGCCAAATTTGTTGGTTTTTTTTTTTTTTTTTTTTTGTTGGTGGGATTTTCAAATTTTTCTAATTTTATTTCTGGATTTGCAAAATTTTTGGGATCTTGGTTTGTTAGATCTTGGCATCAGTTTGGATGCCAAGAAAATGTTGTTCATGATTTTTGATTTTGGGTTTGTATCGATTTTTTTGTTTGTGATTTTGGGCCGGGGCCCGCAAGCTCCGACGGGGCGGGTTTGGGTGCAACAAAAAAACCCGTTTATTAAACGGGCTAGGTTCGAGTAATATGTTTAGGCCCGCGAGTCAGGTTCGGGTATAAAGAAACTCAACCCAAACCCTACCTGTTGCCATTCCTAGTCAAAAACCATTCAAATGAATCTATAAATAGCATAGGGAGACATTTTCTAAAATTGATTTCAACAAGTGAAGTTAAACGATTTTTTTTTTTTTTTTTAGTTATTGAATTGTGGATTTCATTGCACACATAGACAAAATCATAGCACCTGTCTTTTATTAAAAAATATATATTTAAACTACTACCTTTTACATTATTATCTATGATATAAAAGATTTAACCTTCCTTAATACCTTATATATTATATATTGTTAAAAAGTTTGATTATTATAAGTGAAAGTAGACATCTCTCTATGATATTTTCGTCTACGTATAATTACATTAAACCCTACCCACATACTAGTTGTCTACTAGTCAATAAAAAAAAAAAATGTCTAGTTCCTTTTGTAAGGACATAGGTTTGGTTCTCCAGCCCAATAGTGGATGGACCAGCCCAAAAAGTCCAAAAACAATGAATTTGTAGAGAGTAGGTAAAAAAAAACTAGGCTAGCTCAAATCAGACAATCAATAAAATGGGCTTGGATCACAAGAAGAATGAAATAAAAGAGTTTAACTTCAGGAAGTTGTCCTCGACATATGTCCGAGGATGTCAGTTTTGATATATATATTGTTCTAAATTTGGATGCAAGTTTGGTTCTTTGTGTCTACAATATTTCTTTCTCTAATTTTTCGATTCTCTTCTTCGTTAGATCTCTCTTCCTTTTATACTCCTTCTCCTTCTCTTAGCCTTCCACGTGCACATTAGATGATTTTTGTTGATACTTGTCACATCCCACCTTTTCTAGAAGTTTTTGTGTAAAAGCTGGAAGGATGAAAATCACTATTCAGATATCAGCTCAATATAAATGCGGCCAAAGGATTAGCTGCAAAGCATTCAATGCGGGGGTGGCAGCCTTCTTCCTTGATATTTTGGGATCTTTCCTTGTATATGTTTCTGCAATACTCACCCAGTCCGACAGAATCCTCTGGGGTGTTTTCCTAAACAGCAGAACTCCAAGACTTACCCCGGCTTTGGTTATCCGAGGTGATCCTTGGCACTACTTCCTGGATCACTAAGTTCACACATAACCTCTTCATCTTTCAACATAGATTTTCTAGGCTAAGTTGAACTGTCTTTGGACCAGCCTTAGTCCTTGGCTTAGGCTCTAGGCCCAACGTGTACAGGGATAAAGAATTCTTAGCCCATTGGACTAAGGCTCTGGTTATCCGAGGTTACCCCGGCTTTGGTTATTCGAGGTGATATTCATCCTCGGCGCCACTTCCTGGATCACTAAGTTCACACTTAACCTCTTCATCTTTCAACACAGATCTTCTAGGCTAAGTTGAACCGTCTTCAGACCAACCTTAGTTCTTAGCTTGGGCTCTAGGCCCAGCGTGTACAGGGATAAAGAATTCTTAAGCCCATTGGACTAAGGCTCTAGGCCCAACATATACAGAGATAAAGAATTCCTGGCCCATTGACCGTACACCTTTAGTATATGGTCAAAAATGTGTATTGATTTAATAATAAAGAGTAATTATAATAAAACAAACATTATAAATTTCAAATCCTATATATATAAACAAAAAGATCATATCAAAATGAAAAATTATTACATCTTGCATAATTGCAAAAACTCTCTTCCTCCCTCACCAACTCTCACACTCAATCACTCATGAGTGGAAATCATCCTCTTATGAGAGGGGATCGGAATAAATTCTGGACATACCTAATAATTTTTCTATGAGAACCTTCAGAGGCAGATGGGATTTTACTTCTGTTTGTTTCATGGGCCTACACCATCAATATTTAAATCAAGTATTGACTCACAAAAAGGAGAGTGGAGTAAACGGATGACACCAGATTAGACCTGACCCATCTGCATAGGACCTTAAAGAATATAATTTCTGTTTGTTGACACAACTTAAAGAAATCCTGTTTGTTCACAGGTTTAATCGCTGGCCCATCAGCGTAAGTCCTGATATGGTCTAGCTTTAAGCTGTTCATCGAATGGGCCTTTTATGTAAGAGATGTGAGTCTGGACTGGTGTGAAAGTTCGGGCTTTTTATTTGCCAAGAATTAGAACCCATTACAAAAACCACTTTGTTTAAGACTTACAATATGATTTTTGAAAGAATAAAGGAAATGAAAATTACATTTTTGTTTGCTGAAGATTGGCATGTACTTTGTAATTCTAGAAATACGCATTCATCTAGATGTAACCTATTGTGATAATCTTAACAACTTTTTTTGAGACACAATTAGTAAATCACTAATCCAAATTGATTTTGTAGTGCCAACTTTCAAGGTTTTAAAATCAGGATTGCACAAAAGGAACCCAAAAAATAAGGTTATAGTTATACAAACACAAGGGTTTTTTACAGAACCCGACACAATATTTGATTGTTGTTACCATGCATACAATTGTGTACGTTGTTGATCATAAGGTCCTGTGCAAAAAAAAAAAAGAAGAAGAAGAAGATACTCTCTATTTAAAATGGATTTATGGTTTAGATTAAATAGTATTATTAAAAGAAGGTCTATTTAATATAAAGCATGCAACATGTGGACATGGACACAAATCCACTGTCATATGATTGAAAAATATAATTTGAGTCATTTATATCCTAGTATGCTACTCAAACCTCAAATGTATATACCTCTTGGATCTTAATGGTGGATGGAATAGAATGTACACTCTCTATATCAAAAAACTTTAAAGAGGCAAAGGAGCACTAAGGAAAACACATTAGGTAGAACAAGCATCCAAATACACTAAGATTGAAAACAGTATACAATATGAAACAAAATTAGAGGATACCAATCCATTCCAACATGGCAACACAATAATTGTTTATCTAACATTCTTAGAAAGCATTTCTCCTTTCCACTTAATACCTAGAAAAGGCCTAAAATGTGTACAGGCAGCTCCCATCATCACTCCTAGCAGTCGGGTCAAAGTTTTGTGCATTTGGATCAGTACAACCTTCAGGAACAGGAAAATTTACTTGCTGGGCTGCTTTGCCTGCACCAGAACATGACAAAAGCTTAGGAGAATTCCTTTTTATACTTTAAGTGTGTGTGCATATAAAGGAGAAAGGAGAGGGATATTTGAAACTAAGGACTTTCACTTCATAAAGTGTGATTTCTAACACAATTATTCTTGCTTAATATAGCAAGTGATAAAATACAATTTGTCCCAAAAAGTGGAACTCAACGTGTGTGGGTCTAACTATTATTCTAACACTTCTTCTCAGGTGTGAATTCAAACAAGTTTTTCATAATTGGATGTGAGATTTTTAAATTTTTAAACAAGAGGTAAAGTGGAGATAGAATACATACTCGAGTCTCGAAATTTATGTGCTCCAATGGTATGATAAAATAGTCCAAAAGCTTAAATTATGAATTTAATCATTTAACCATTATTCTAATAATAATTCTCCAAAAAGAAGAGTGCAAACCTCCCATCAAGGCCTCTAGGATGAAGGGAGCTAACCGTAGAAAGTTCCACTTTTAATAGCATCCTCATTTGCCTCTCCAAGAGCGGCCTCGCTCAAGTACTTGTCAGCAAGTTGGACTCTCTTCACATTCTCTTGCTCTTTGACAATCATATTTCCATACTCAAGGAGCTTCTCAATGGTCATCCTTGGCTGCTCGAAAGTTGGGGGTCCTTCCTTTGAGTTCACAAGTCTCTTCCCAACGCCGTCTACCCCAACAGTTGAAACCCACTTTCTCACTTCATCATCATAAACTCTGGCCCTAAGGGCTCCAAAGAAATCTGCAAAAGCATGGATAGTGTAAATCATATCAAACACAATTACCAATATTTTGCTATATATTTATCAATTAAACCAAGCTGAAGGGAATAAAGAAGCAACCTTTACGTAATAATTTGCTAATTTGTTCACATTTTGGCATCAGAAAAAAGAGTCTTAGGCCTCAATTAGATTATGTCACATAGAAAATTTTGTAACTAGTTCATAAAACTCCCACTTCTATAAGGTTTAGGAAAGGCCTCAATGAGATAATGTCACATACAACATATGAAAATTCAGATATAAATAGGGATCTATATTCCATATTAACTAAGAATTACCAAAAAGAAATTATCTTTCTAGTTAGAAGCATACCAATTGATTGGCCAGGGAAGGTGTCAACAAGCCTGACAATGTCATCCACAGGAATATTGTCACTCCTGAAGATCCCTGTGCAGACACCAATTCGGTCTTCCCGGGTAGGTGCCCAGTAGAACTTCTCCATACGACCGTCACGGATGAGAGGAGCATATAATGTTGAGAAATCGTTACCAGTGACTATGATGGGGACACGGGGGTTGTCCTCCTTGTTGTACATACCAGGGAGCTGGACATTTGTTGGGTTATCAGCTATGTTCATAAGGGTGGCATTAACCATTTGGTTGTTGACAGTGTATTGGGTTGTTCCACCAAGCCTACCAGCTCCTGCATCAAGATCATTGATGAAGAGGCAGCACATTTTTCCCTTCCTGATAATATCAGCTGCCTCACGGTACCTTTGTCTGATCAATTTTGCAGGCTCTCCTGCGTTCCCACTTTCCAGTTCTCCAGCACTCATCATGATAGGGCTGAAATTTCATTGTTGTAATTAAGATTGAAGCATAAGCAGCATGAACATATCTCTTAATAAAGGTTTAAATTTGGAATGTGCAAATTAGTCCTAATCTCATATTAATTTCTGTAAGGCCCACAAGAAAAAGAACAAGAAGAAACATGTAACTTACTTGATTCCCATCTTGGCAAAGACAAGCTCACACTGGAATGATTTCCCTTGACCTTTACCTCCCCAAATACCCAAGATGAGAGGAACCTATGATAAAATCAAGTGAATTGTTCACTTTTGTAGTATTATAGCAAAATAAAAGACTAAGGGAACCTAGAGAAAAATTTTGAAGAGTGATGCTACGTGATACAACTATTACAAATTTTATTGTATAGAAATTAACTGATGTGTTAACTTTTAAAACACAAAACAAAAATAATCAAAATTTTGTATTTACTATGTTATTGATGCAGAATCAATGTAGTAAATTAGTAGTAGCTTAGAATTTTCCAACTTTGAAATTAATCAAACAGTTATAGATTATAGAATACCTTGATGTTAGGTAGGGATATGAAGTTCTTGGTGATATGAACAACAAGCTTGTCCATGAAAGCAGGTGCAATGTAAAAACCATCCATGTTGTTGTCCAAGTTGTACCTAAAGAATTAATCATAATCAGCAAATGATCAAAACCAACATCATCACAGTTCAAGTAGAAGTATATATAAGCAAGCACTATGTGAATCAACAACTTGCATATCGAGTAGTTCTCTTACTGGCGAAGTCCAGTGCTGATGTAATCATAAGAACTCATGACAGCATAATGAGTTCCAGTTCCCATTGGTGCCTGGAAGAGTGAGTCAACCATACCCTTTCCTCTGGTGATGTCTTGCTGGTCATCGGATTCGTCAAAAGCAAGGCCTTTCCATTTGTCCTTGTTGGTCTGCTTATCCTCCTCAACCTCTGCAACAACCTTGAAGCTCCCATTGGAAGCCTTGGGGTTGGTGATTCTTGAGGTCACTTTCTTCAAGCTGCTGCCCAAAAAGGCCGAGCTTGGAACTGAAGCACCAGCACCAGAGCTGTTCAAGCTCAGCTGCATCAACACATACCACATAGTTTAATTACATACTCATACAATGAAAACCCAACTCTTCCGGAACAGGTTAAAGACATACTCGTACGATGAAAACCACATAACTCAGCTTAATGGTTTCCAATTTTATTTTATCAATGATCACCAGAGAAACACAAGGATCCTTGTGTCAATTTTTCTTTGGTCAAAATATGAAGAAAATTAAAGAAAGGGAACCTTTCTTTTTCTCTTTTCCTTCAAAACAAAAGGAATTATGGCTACGTGCATGCATAGATACATTCATACATATGCCTATGCTTAATATATGAATACTTGTAGCAACTACTATAGGCTAAACCTAAGTAAATAACAACACCATATAGTCACAAGACAGCTCGAACTCCTAAGAAATAAGATATACACACATGCATACCCATCTAGTTTTTACTGTATTAATAGGATATGATTTAAAATTATAACGTTTGCTCCATAATGATTACTGCTAACGATTTCTTTTTAATTTAAACATAATTCAATTCAGATAATTTGTTCGGCAACAAAAGAATTATCCATATCTATACATGGACACTTCTATAAGTATGCAAAACAACTTCGAAATGAATTGTTGGTCCATGGCTACAAGTTCATAGAACAACTGATAATTAAGTATAAACCAATACATAAGTTAAAAGTACATTATGTACATATATATTAATTGGGTATTGATAAAAAAAAGATAGACATGATCAGCTAAGGCTTCAAATGGGCAGGAAAGACACCATACCGGTGCTCGGTTGACGGCTCCAATGGTGGAGAAAGTGGCAGCCATCAGTGTCTAGTAAGAATGTTGCAGAGTGGAGGGAGGCACTATTGCCAGTACTGTAAGCTAAAAGCAGAAGAAGTAGACTTTTGAGGAGAGAAATTGAGATTACTGGTGAGACTTATAGTAGTTTCAAGATTGAGATATCCTGAGGATTGGTTTGTGAGTTCTTAACGTCCACACAATTGAGATTGCCTAGCTGACACGTGGCAAACTGAGGGAGGTTGAAACTGAGACCTCATTGGTCCTTGAGGCTAACAATGAAGCTGTTTTCTTCTCCACTAAAAATTGTAGTCAATTTATTACCACACGCATAGAAAAACAAAGATCATTACTTGTTCTTTTCTGTATTTGATTTGTGCAAGGGAACCTTCTAGCAACAGAGAAAATTTAGATAAGGTGAATGCTGAATAGAATGTGTGTGATGTGATTTCCCTCCTATAATTGAGGTGGGTTTTGTGGTGAATTTGCTGCTAAGGGTCCCACATACATGGCCGGATTTGGAAGGAATATTTTCATAAAAAGAAATTTTTTAGTTTTTCAGGACCATAGAAATTTGATTATTAATGAATTTATTATTTTATATAAATGCTTCAGCCTTCAGCTACAATTAGTTTTATTGTGAAATGCTACTTTATGAAATTTAAAAAAAAAAATTTGAGAAACAATACCCATTGGTATCATTCATGAAACTGGAAAGTCATCAACAACAACAAAATATAAAATGTCTGGTAAAACATATTCTATCTAAACTAGTAGAGGAAAGAAAATCCTAGCTCACTTTGCCAAGGCATGGGCTATAGCATTGCCGTACCTCCTAGTAAGAGAGAAGGAATAGATTCATAGCAAACCCACAATAGACATAGAAAAGAGTCCCCCACAGAAAGGGCCTTAACAACAACTTTGAACTTCAAAGTCTCCTTCAAATACAGATTGGAAAAACCCGAGTTTCATGATAAATTGAATTGCTCATCTAGCTGCCATCATTTCCAACATCTCCACTGATGAAGGTGGAAAAATTTTCTCAGATAAAGCAGCCATTACTTCCGTTAGAGCAGCTAAATGTTACTGTTTAGCAAAAAAAAATTATTGTAAAATAATGTTACCATAAAGTGATGTAAATTTTGAATTGTCAAGCACCGCATCAATGCAAAATCATCTTTCATTGTAAGCGCGTTAGATGAATCTAATGGATACCATACGTTACATTTGATAACCATATTTAAAAATCGCCAATTATTTTTTCTTTTCTTTTTTTAGGAAAATGACAGATTTTTTTCAATAATCAAAAGTTTCGTACATCATCCTGTGTATAACTCAAGATGAAGTCTGGCACTTCTTCAGGTCAGACCAATTTATAGTTGAATGACCCTAAAATTTGTACGACAAATAGCATAGGAATTAGAGAAATAGTAGATGTTTTAAGTTTTAAGGGCTCTGCATTAGGGCTACTTGCCAGCAACTCCTCTTCGGTGTTGATCTCTATTACTTTTGTAGTACTATTTTGTTTTCAATCTTGTTTATTATAGTTTAAAATTCGCAAATCTGTGTGGTGCGCCAAAAAAGTTTGACAATTTTTTTTTTTTTTGTTAAGTGAAAAATAAAAATAGTAAATAAGATTTATAAACGTTACTTCAAAACCCTTTTTAAAATGATATGATTATTTTTTATCAAAGTATATATAAAGAAAGGAAATACACGAAGATTGAATTGGAAACTTCTAGTTTTATTTCTATATTAGAGAGTACAAATTAATTAGTAATCTAATCTCTATATATAACATAACAGAGTAACAGAAAATGGCGCAAAAAACAAGTAAATTAACCAACTCTCAACAACTTAACTAACTCCCTAACTTAACCAATCAAAGCTTGACAGCTGGACCTCCTAAGTGCTCTTCTTTCTTTCCTTCGCACGTGCTACCTGTGCTGAACTAACTAATGTCGTTTTCTTCTTCCTCTTATCGTTTGCTTCATTCTATCGTTTAGCCATCCCTTCAATTTCAATAGTATAGTTGATATAATATATTAGATTTTCTAAATTAAGTCATCTATATTTATTATTTGAAAGTATTCTAAATTTTGTAAATTTTTTTTTCATTTTCAAGAAATCATAATTCATTTTACATTCAATTATTATATAAGACGAGATATTTTTGCAAATAATGTAAAGTGTTGTTAGAATTTGTTTTTAGTGCTCCTTTCAAACTCTTCACCACCTATACGTCTTGAATAGCCTAAAAAGTAAGCAGATATAAGTAATATTATCACTTGTATTAGAAGAAAAAAATACAAGACTTTCATAACATAAGAAAAATATAATTTTATCAAAAATCTGCTAACATTGCATTGAGAATATGACACAATTATCAATGAAGCAAGTACTCCTTTTATACAAACCTCTCATCCTAAAGCATCAATGAAATGGACTAAATAGACTGAAATAAATCGAAATAGACCACTTGGACAGAAATAGACCGTATGGAGCAAAATAAACCAAATAGACTGAACTGGACCGAATGAAACAAAGTGAGCCAAATGGACTAAAATAGACTGACATGCTACGCTAATGTGATAACAATAAATATTATGCTTCGATTTTTAGATATTATATAGATTAGTCAGGTTTTTTTCTTTTTTAACAATTATATGAGGAAGAGTAGATAGTTTGATTACGTTTAGAAAATAGCAATTAATGTATCAAATAAAAAAAAATAAAAAGAGATAGAGAATGACCCAAAATATCATTAGAAGTAATTAAAAATAGGGTAGAGAATGACCCAAAATATCATTAGAAGTAATTAAAAATAGGACAAAACTTAAGTATAGTTCTTTGCGTACAGGTGATTAAGTTCCACTCTTAATTTGTTGACGCCTATAACTTAACAAATGGACGTTAAAGACCCATCTCTTTTTTCTTTTTCTGTTTTTTTTTTTTTTTTTTTTTTTTTTTTTTGTTTCTTGACCTGTGACTACAAGAAAGCACAAGGCAGAAGCTTTCTTCAGTTTAGATCTAAGAACTCTAAACATTGATCATATCAACCCTCTTCATCTTTGTTAGTGTATAGCTTAGATTAGATTAGCCCATTGGGCTTGGCCCAGTATATTATACTTGTAGTTTACTCATATTGCTTGTACTGCACACATACCTAGCCTATATAAGGCTCTCTATTATACATTGTTATACATATCAATATACAGACTTTCAGTCTTTCTCTCACACTTTATACATTTAACATAGTATCAGAGCCATTCCATTGATTTTCTGGTTCCTGTGGACATCTCCGGCGTTCTTCCGCTGCCCTCGCCTTCATCCAGTAATCACTGTCAGGAGCGAGTCACCGCCGTCACGCCCACAGTCCCAACAATACTCGGATCCCACCATTCTGTTCATCAAACTGCCAAACCAAAGGCACAGAGTGACAGAACAGTCAATCCCGAGCAAAACCCAACCAAGAACGGCCAGAACGGACCTGACACGCGCCCACACGCGCCGTCTGAATCTTCTGACTGTCGAACACGCGCTACACGCGCTGCCACGCGCCGCCAGAAGTTGACACGCGCTCACACGCGCCGGGACTCTCCTCCACGCGCTTCCACGCGCGCCACGCGCCTGACCTCTTATGCATCTGTCCACGTCAGCCCTAAGCTGACGTCATCCTGCACACGTCAGCGACCGCATCATCAGCACACGTCAGCAGTTGATTTGACCGTTGACCGCACTGTTGACCGTTGACTTTTTCGTTGACTTTTTGACCAAAGTCAAAAATTTTCAACAGAACCTGTCTTACTCAGTTTTTCGCGTAGATTCCGATTTTGAGCTCCATTTCTTCATTTGAGGTCTCTAAATTTCACTTTTTGGTCATTTTCTTCATTATGGCTCAACAAAGTGACCGAGATATCATACGTCCTATCAGCATTATGTTGGATGGTCTTACTAGCTATCATGCATGGTCTCAGAATATGACTGTCTTTCTCAATGGTCGTAAACTATGGAGATATGTGACTGGTTCCATTCCTAAGCCAGTACCAAAACCTCAGTCGAAAGCCACAGCTACTGAAGATGCCTCCAAGACTGTTGTTACAGTGGATGATTATGAAGAACGCCTAGAGGAATGGGAGAGTATTCAAAGTAAGATCTTGTCTTGGTTTATCAATACCTCTATCCCTTCCATTCATAATCTTCTTCCTCGTCTTGAGACTGCTGAGGCTGCTTGGAAATTTCTGGCTGATCGCTATAATTGCACTAATGATTCAAGCTTGGAGTTCCACATTGAATCAAAGCTTTATCAAATGAGACAAGAGCCAGGTCAGTCTATTTCTGATTTTTATTCTCAGACTTCTACTATGTGGGAACAACTCTCTGCTGCAGATCCTCCACTGGTGTGTTCCAAGGACATCGAGCTTTTTGTCAAATATCGGGATCGTCGAAAATTTATGCACTTCATGATGGGTTTACGTGAGGATTTTGAGCCTACTAGGGCTTCTCTGCTTAGCCGGTCTCCTACTCCTTCTCTTGATGCTGCAGTCAAAGAGCTCATATCTGAGGAGAACCGTCGGCCTACTCATCACATGTCATCATCTGATCATGTATTGGCTACACCATCTCCACAGCCTCCCATTGCTGCATTCACTGCTCCTCCACGAATAAACTCTGGGCGTTCCACCTCTCAGTCTTCCAAAGGTACTCGCTGCGAGTTTTGCCGTGCCAAAGGCCATGACATCTCAGTTTGTCGGAAACTGCAGAAATTCATGCAAGAGCAGAATAAAGCTTCTCTTCCTCGGGTAGCTGCTGTATGTCCTTCAGATTCATCAGTTCCTACAGGTCCATCTTTGGCTTCCTCACCTACTACGGCTGATATTGAGGCAATAGTTCAACAGGTTTTATCCCGAACCTCCACTGCCCTTTCTGTCACCTCAGGTAAACAACCTTGGTTTTTTGATACTGCATGTTGTAACCATATGACTCCTGATGAATCCCAATTTTCTGATAAGGCACCCTTAGAACACCCTATCACCATTTACACTGCTGATGGAACTCCTATGCCTGTTAGTCATAAAGGAACAATCTCTTCTCCTTCTTTATCCCTTAGTGACACTTTTCATATCCCAAAGTTGTCCCTCAATTTGCTTTCTGTTGGTCAACTTTGTGAATTAGGCGTCGATCTTTTATTTACTAATCATGGTGTGGATGTGCAGGATCCCCGGACGGGTCAAATGCTTGGGACAGGCCGTAAGGTTAGTCGCATGTTTGAGGTTCATAACTTGAAGATTCCTTCACAAGTTGTTTCTGCAGCTGCTGCCACTTCCACCCCCTCACCTGATCTATGGCATGCTCGTCTTGGTCATCCATCCTTATCTCGTCTCCAGTTGTTAGCTTCTCAAGGTCATTTAGGTTCAGTTCAGTTTCAAAATTTTGATTGTACTTCCTGTCATTTTGGAAAACAAACCAAATTGCCCTTTAATAATAGTGACTCATTTTCTTATGCACCTTTTGATCTTATACATTCTGATATTTAGGGTCCTGCACCGGTTCCCACTGAGGGGGGATCTAGATATTTTGTCATATTTGTGGATGATTTCTCTCGATATACTTGGATTTATCTGCTTCATCATAGGTCTGAACTTGTGTCTATTTACCAAACATTTCATAAAATGGTTGAAACACAGTTTAATCGCACCATCAAAGTTTTTCGGTCAGATAATGCTCAAGAATATAATGATAAATCTTTTCTATCCTTTTTAAATAGTCATGGTACTCTTCCCCAGCGGTCTTGTCCTTACACCTCTCAACAAAATGGTCGTGCAGAACGAAAACACCGTCACATTCTTGATGTTGTCCGTACCCTTCTCATTTCTGCCTCTCTTCCTGAGCGCTTTTGGGGTGAGGCAGCACTCACTGCTGTGTACACCATTAATCGTATTCCTTCACCAACTACACACAACAAATCACCATTCGAGCTTCTCTATAGTCAAACTCCAGACTACTCATCTCTTCGGGTTTTTGGTTGTGCTTGCTTTGTTTCTCTTCCTCCTCATGAACGAACAAAGCTCCAGCCTCGTGCTCGTCTCTGTTGTTTCCTTGGTTATGGTGTGTCTCAAAAGGGGTTTCGCTGTTATGATTCCATTTCTCGTCGCCTTCGTGTCTCCCGTCATGTTGAGTTTTGGGAACATCGTCCTTTCACGAGTCTTCAACAGTTTCCTGCATCCTCTTCCTCAGAGTCACCCATTTTTACTGATCTTTTCCTCCCTCTCTATCCTGAACTTGTGGAGGATTCTTCGACATCGGCTGCCTCTCCAGACGACTCATCTCCGGTTCTGTCCCCGGCATCTGACCCGCCTGACTTGGATCCTGTGGCACCACCCTTTTCTGAGTCTCCTGTTGGTCCTGAACTTCGTCGTTCCACTCGGGTAAGCATTCCTCCCCCTTATCTCTCTGATTATCACTGCTCTTTTGCCCTTGCCACACTCTATGAACCTCACACATATCGTGAGGCCCATACTGGCCCTCTTTGACAGCAAGCTATGAATGAAGAACTAGATGCCCTCCATAAGAATCACACTTGGGATATGGTTGATTTGCCTCCTGGTCAGTCTGTAGTAGGTTGTAGGTGGGTTTACCAGATCAAGACCAAGGCTGATGGATCTGTTGAACGATATAAGGCTCGCCTTGTTGCCAAAGGCTTTACTCAGGAGTATGGCATTGACTATGAGGAAACATTTGCTCCTGTTGCTCGCCTTACATCTGTCAGATGCCTCATTGCTGTGGCTGCTGTTCGCCGTTGGCCTCTTTATTAAATGGATGTGAAGAATGCTTTCCTTAATGGAGACCTCCAAGAAGAAGTGTACATGCAACCACCTCCTGGTTATCCACACTCAGGCAATCAAGTTTGTCGCCTTCGTCGTGCTCTTTATGGCCTTAAGCAGGCCCCTCGAGCTTGGTTTGAAAAGTTTAGCTCCGTTGTTGCTCAGCAGGGTTTCACTTCGAGTCCTCATGACACTGCCCTCTTTGTCCGACGATCCTCTGCTGGTATCACTCTTATTCTTCTTTATGTTGATGATATGATTATTACTGGAGATGATTCTGCAGGTATCCGCTCTCTTCAGCACTTTCTTAGTCAACATTTTGAGATGAAAGATCTGGGCGCTCTCAGCTACTTTCTTGGGCTTGAGGTTACCTCATCCTCTGATGGATACTATCTTTCCCAAGCAAAATATGCTTCTGATCTTCTCTCCAAAGCCGGTATCACTGACAACAAGACTGTTTCCACTCCCTTGGAATACAATGCCAAGCTCACACCCTTGGATGGTGAACCTATATCTGATGCTACTCGCTATCGACAGTTGGTTGGTAGTCTGATCTATCTCACTGTTACTCGTCCAGATATTTCACATGCCGTGGGTATGGTTAGTAAGTTCATGGATGCCCCTCGTTCTGTCCATTATGCTGCCGTTCTTCGGATTCTCCGATATGTCAAGGGCACACTTTATCATGGTCTCCACTACTCCTCTCGGTCTTCTCTCGAGCTTCATGCTTATTCAGATGCGGACTGGGCAGGTGATCCGACTGATCGATGCTCTATCACAGGTTTCTGTTTTCTGTTGGGTACTTCTCTTGTCTCGTGGCGTAGCAAGAAGCAGGATGTGGTTTCCCGTTCTAGTACTGAGGCTGAGTATCGTGCTCTTGCCGACACCACCTGCGAGCTTGTCTGGCTTCGCTGGCTATTGGCTGACATGGATGCTCCACAGCCCACTGCCACTCCTCTCTATTGTGACAATCGTAGTGCTATCTACATTGCTCACAATGATGTCTTTCATGAACGCACCAAGCACATTGAGATCGACTGCCACATCACTCGCCAGCATCTTAAGAAAGGCAATCTCAAGTTGTTCTCTATCTCCTCTGTTGACCAGCCTGCTGATATCTTCACCAAGACTCACCCACCTGGTCGTCTTCGAGATCTTATATCCAAACTCCAGTTGGCTTCCTCCTTGCCACCTCGAGTTTGAGGGGGGATGTTAGTGTATAGCTTAAATTAGATTAGCCCATTGGGCTTGGCCCAATATATTATACTTGTAGTTTACTCATATTGCTTGTACTGCACACATACCTAGCCTATATAAGGCTCTCTATTGTACATTATTATACATATCAATATACAGACTTTCAGTCTTTCTCTCACACTTTATACATTTAACAATCTTCTTCAGTGTAATGGAAATCCCAACTGTTAGACAAGTCAAAAAGCAAGTTGCGAAATCTAGTCCACCGCGACCGCCGAAGACCTCTAAGTAGTCGAAGCTGGAGCTCCGGACATCAAAGAAGACCTCGGAACCTTCCTCGTCGACCGCCGGGAGATCAAGGACCAGAATGGAAGTGGCGCATGAGGCATGGAAGCTCTCGAAAATCTCGTTGTAGTCCTCGGTGTGTTGCGAAAGTGTAGCTGCCACTCCAAACCTCAGCGGCCCACCATAAACGTCGTCGTACAAGCCTCCGCCACTGCCATTGGTATGATCAATGTTCAAAGTTCTTAGATCTAAACTGAAGAAAGCATCTGCTTTGTGCTTTCTTGTAGTCACAAGCCAGGAAACCAAAAAAAACAAAAATAACGGAAGAAAACAAAAAGAGATGGGTTTTTAACTTCCGTTTGTTAAGTTACAGGTGTCGAAAAATTAAGAGGAGAATCTAAGCAACTGTACGTAAGGAACTTTATCTAAGTTTTACCCTTAAAAATATATAAAATAAAATAAAACATTTTAATTAAGGAACTAATAGAGAGTATGGTTTCAAATAAAATAAAATAGAGGGAAAAATATATATAACCGATTTTAACTAATTTATTGAGGAACCAGAGGCATCCCAAAATTTTGGAATTAAGGTTTGTTGTTGTTGTAGTAGCATTTAAGCACAATTTTTGAAACCTCACATTTTTAAATATAATATGGCATTAAGGCTTGTTTTTGTTGTTGAAATAGTATTAAGGGGTTATCTTGCCTAAGACCCCTACCTCCCTTCAAATACCAGCCAAAGAATCATTCTCATCGATAGAAAATCTAGCGGTGCAGATAGGATTACATCTTAGGTGATGTGGCCATGAAAGATTCTCTTACTACTTTAAGTTACAATTTCAGTGCATGTGTAATAGAGTGTGTACCGGTATTTTCCTTACCCGAAACCAAACTGGTACCTTCGCTGTCCATGAATTGTTCTTCTTGGAAACTAGCTTGATTTTGGCAAGACACCACCCCCGTTTAAATGGCATATAAATTGGAAAAAGAGTAGGCTAAAAGCACCATCTTAAACGTTGAAATCTTGTGTATCTCACGCGTAAATGCACTAATGAAATGACTGCAAGATTATATACAACAGTAGCAAACTTCTCAAACTAAAATATTACAGATCAGAATGTTGGTTCAGCCCCTTAGGTATGTTAGCCGTCCATCTAGAAGTACCTTCAAGAAATGAATATACAAAAAGGACACAAAGGCAACTTCTACTTCAGAATTATAAATGTTAGAGAAAAGCATTTAATCACATTGATGTTTAAACTTCAAAAGGACTAGTCCAGTTATAATTATAATTGGAGTGGCTCGTAATCGATATATAACTCAGTTTGACCTAGTAAACACTCGATATGAGATTCAATACACTCTCACCAAATAAACACTCAAATAATCTAATCCAATTAACTCAATTATCACACTAAACCTAGAAGGAGTTTGAGTTGATGACAGCAAATTCTGCAAGGAACAAAAAAATGGGAAAGGTTTACACTATCACAAGATGACCTGTAGGCCTACAACTTTTGTCTGTTTGGTATTAGGTTAATGGGCATGCACAAATGAACACCATTGTTAGTGTTGGCAAACCTAGCTAGAATTGCAGATGGGAAGAAAGTGCATGATAATTGATCCATGATAAAGAAAGGCACTTTCATCGTTAGACTCAAAAGCCGAAAAGTTTCCCCTCCACCATCTCTCAAAATTCCTTTTCTCATGCGTATATTTCAGTCAAAACAAAAGGTTTCACAGTTGTGAATTGACAGAAAGTGAAGTTCATATTTACTGGAAATGGCACATTGTCTCCTAAACACACTCACTCTTACATTCGTCCAATGCTGCTTTTTTCTCCTAGAGCCATGAAGAATAGAGATTAAATTAAAGTTTCATGCACTTAAAAAAACAAAACTGTTGCTGACAGATGCGTGAGCCACTCTGTTGGGCTAGAGAGTTTTGGAAGTATGCTATTTGAGGAATTTTGTTCTATAAGGTAAGACAAAGAGAAGGGATCTTTCTTCACCGACCCATATTTTAAGTGGCCAACAGCCAAACCTGATCTAGTGTAACAATATAATATGTGTAATAATGATGAATTAGTAACATCCAGACAAATAGCCGCCATGAGTATAGACCATGTTTTGAGCAATAATTTACTAACCCTATCCTTGATTTTGACTGAAATTATATATTATATGCTACAAGTTTTCTTTCTTTTTTTCTTGAAATCCACATGCAATTACTGGTATGTGGACTTGTTCAGCAGTATGCTCAGTGTGAACTGATCAAATAATTGGGATCAGGGTCTTCTCCATTTTAAATATTGTGACATCATGTACACTATTGTATTCATCAGAAAATATAAAGATAAATCTCCATGAAATGAATGAAGCATCTCCAATATTCAAAGCAAATGGAGAGACCCCAACAGTCAGCCATCTAAGAAACCTCTTAAGGGAAAAAAGTGGAGGAATAGAACTGTACTACCAACTATGCACAGGTTATTAAGAATTTAAGATTGCTGAGTTAGATTGTCGTACCACAAAGAACAAACACTACTGAAAATGCAATGAATGATCTAGTATTTTATACCTAGCAAAGGCTATAAACAATGATCTAGAGCTTGCTTATTTAAAAGCTTCTTAGTTAATGTGTAAAGTGAAATCCTCTCTCTCTCTTTTTTAGTCATGATCATTCTCTCAAAAATGATTAACTTTTATCCCTTTTATTTTTTCGAATGATGAACCTTTATCATAAGTAATTGCCAAAAGGAAGAAATAGCCATTGTACTTGCCTACACTGCTGCACAGACAACACTTAAATTAAATTACATTATTCAAAAATAAATTCTCTTTCTATGGCCCAACTTATGATAATAATGATTAGGTATTCCATCACATAGTCTATATCTAATTCCTGAAGAATTTTTTTTTTATTGAATATAGCCCTTTGAGGGAATGAACAGTAAAGGTTACCCAATTTAAGAATGACGATGCAGGCCACAAAGGAGACCCAAAAGGACATACTTTAAATTAAAAGTAAGAATGTCCTTTGGAGAACACAAAACAAACTTCTAACCCTTCCAAGTCATGCCTATAAAGAACAAATCTCAACTACTTATTAGACAAACCACTCAGGTATTGCTACTACTGAAAACCCAACTGACACAGTTGAGGAAAAGCTTAGGACAATGACAGGAATAGGCTCTTCATGTGGAGCATGCAAGTTCCTGAGGAGAAAATGCACCACTGAATGTGTATTTGCTCCTTACTTCTGTTATGACCAGGCTGCAGCCCACTTTGCAGCAGTGCACAAGGTATTCGGTGCAAGTAATGTTTCCAAGCTATTATTACACCTACCAGTACACAACCGCCGTGATGCAGCAAACTCCATTTCTTACGAAGCACTAGCCCGAGTACGGGATCCCATATATGGTTGTGTTGGTGATATATTTGCTCTCCAGCAACAGGTTTCCATGCTATTTCTTCAACTTCTCTCCAAAACACATAAAATCACACTAAAGTTTTAATGTTATAGTTAACCAAAAGTGACACTATTTACACCTTGCCTTGCAGGTTGCTAGCCTACTAGAGGAGATAGAAGTCATTGGAAACCAAATGGCTAATCTCGCAGTTGGTGTTGCTAATTGTGGAAGTTCCCCAGCAACCACTAACCTATACAATGGTTTACAATTCTCTTCACAACATGATGTCATAAGCCCATTCTCCTCGCAACATGATGTCTTAAGCACACAGTATTATCAAAATCAACAAGCTCCACTACTTTTCCATGCAGGAAGTACAGCTGCCAACCAAGGCTTTGACAGCCAGATGGATGTACAGCTCCCTCCTTTATATGGATGGGAAAACCAAAATTTATTTGATGACTCTGGCTTGAATCCCTCAGGAAAACTCCTGGAGGGAATAGATGAAGATAACTTCAAATGTTATCCATGGTTGTACAACAGTACTAATGCCAAAAATTGAGTGGATCCAAGCTAGGAATTTTACTAGTAGCTTTTGTAAAGCTTGTGTTCTATAAGGAGTAAAGGACTCCTTCCAGCTTCCAATGGGAACAAGTTTTGTACTAGGCTTGCTTTTGCTATTTAAGTACATAGATGACCTGGCTTTTGAGTTGTAGGCATAGCTTATTCTAGTTTGAACCCTAAATAAACATCCTTCAAGTCAATATATCTGACCCCATACCTTCCCTTAACCAGAGATCATAATCAACTGGAAGATTCTACTCTATTTTAGTGCAGTACCTTATGCAGTGTGACATGTCAGGCAATTTGATTGCAGATTTACAGGTAATGGTGCTTTTAGGATTAAGTGCTTGCATTAGCATCCTGCATGGGTAACCAGAAAAACATTAAAAGAGAACCCAAGATGATTCTAAGGCAGTGGTTCCCAGAAACATGCCAAAGGTTAACGCCAAACTTGATGATACCTGGCCATATTAGCAGGCAATCCAAAGGGTACAAATATTAGAGACAACATAAAGCAAGAACCACATAAAAGCAGCATAACCAAATGAATCAAGTCATTTAAGGGCTAAAAGACTACAAAGGACAGAGACGCCAGACCATTAAAGAGAGAAAAGGGGAAGAAATAGTACTGCTGAATCAAATGGCTGCATGTGTGCTTAAAGTATTTGTTCAAAAAGTAGATACAATATACTAAATGAGTATACAAGCCTTTAAATATAAAAGTCTACTGGAGAAATCTCACAAAACATTATATAAACCATAAGCAAAAGTTGAATAAGTGAATATATTAGTAACAACATAGATAAAATTATACTTGATTTTATTAGAAGTAGGCTGCAAGTTTAATGAACCTAGAAAACATGAGAAATCAGGAAACTGCCATCAAGTTTACCAACTAGCATGAAGATTAGTTTACCAGATGTGAATGTCTTGAAAAGGTCTCTTGTCTCAGGAAAAAATGACCATGCAATATCCCTGGAAGCATTGAAATAGTGAGGACAGTCTCGCATTTACTTTACTTAACAATGGTCACCGATCAATCAGTTCAAAGATGGGTTATTTTTATGTCTTCCACAACCTCACAACTTCACTTCTGCTGGACAGCATTCCACAAATTACCTAATTTGAGCTTTTTCTACAATCAAGAGTGTTCCCCATTTGTAATAAGTATCTCATTCATAGGGGCAGTTGAAAGCCCATTATCACTTTACACTGCAAATCACATTGCATCCACCCAAGATGGTCCCTATGAAATGAGAATAAAAAATAATGAAAATAAAATTTAAATTAATTCTATGATATTGAAATTTCCTCGCAAACAAAGCATTCACTTACAAAAATAAAGATAGACCAAAACAAAATTTGAAGAAACAACTTGAAACCATGAAAAATTCAATGGCCATTTCTGCTCAACGTTGTTTAGTCTGCAAATAAAACAGAAGGAAGAAACTTAACACCTTGGACATCACTATATATTTCATAAGACAAAAAGAACAAATCCATCCTTTTGACCTTCAAAACCCCATGACTCCTGCCACTGAACACACTGTTATGAATCAAAAACAGAGAAGCACAGTATTAGTAAGCATTTAAAGCAAAAAACTATAGCTAAAACAACACCAGAATACTAATTACCTCAAGAGCACCACTCCCTAGCATTCTGGAACATCCGCAACCATGGACTAGGGCCTTTTTTGTCCACATTCCATTGTTTTGGATACCAGGGATACTGCCACATCAAGAAGCAACGCTCTGGATGAGGCATCATGGCAAGATGCCTCCCATCTGGAGAACAAATGGCTGCAACCCCTAACGGAGAGCCATTCAAATTGAAAGGGTAAGTTTCTGTCACATTCCCATCATCATCACAATATCTTACTGGGGCCAAGTCTGAATGAAGCACACGATCCAAAACTCCATCATCAGGGAAAAATGCTTTTCCCTCACCATGAGCAGCCCATACACCCAATGTGCTACCCTCCATTCCTTTGAACATTATAGCAGGTGAGTCCTTAATTGACACACTTGTGAAACGACATTCAAAATGGCCTGACTCATTGTGAATGAACCTTGGCTGCGATGGATCCCCACCAGCACCATGCACACCACCAACCTGGGGACCTGGGACCCACCCCAACAAAGCCATGAGCTGACACCCATTGCAAACACCAAGACTAAAAGTATCTGGTCGCTTGTAAAACTCCTGAAATTGATTCAGAAGGGGTTGATTGAATCGTATTGAAGCAGACCAACCTTTTGCAGAATCAAGCACATCAGCATAGCTAAAACCTCCAACAAACACAATACCACGGAATTCATCCAGAGAGACGGTTCCTTTAAGCAGGTCAGACATTGTAACATCCCATGGGTCGAAACCAGCAGCATAAAATGCTGCAGACATTTCTCTGTCACCATTGCTGCCTTCTTCTCGAATCACAGCTACCCTTGGTTTTGAAGCTGCATTCATATATTTCTCATCTGTGAAGGTAGGAGTAAAGGACAATTCCCATGAAGGTTCATGCCTAAATTTCAACCCTTCTTTCTCTGATTCAACACAAGTGGGCAATCTTTGGAACTTTTCCAGCTGAAAACTGGTATCCTCCCACATATCCCGAAGCAGTGAAGTTTTCTCATTCAAATGAATTACCTCATCTACCTTTAACTCTATTGAGGGACTGGCTGTTACTTGTCCAATTATCTCAGAAGAAACACCAAAACTGCCAAGCTTTCCTACTACACTGTCCAAGTTCTTCTTGCTAACCTCAAGAATTACACCAAGTTCTTCTGCAAAAAGTGTTTGGAAGAGGCCCTTCCCCTTTGAAGACATGTCCAAGATGATGCCACAATTTCCAGCAAATGCCATTTCCAAGGCACAAACCAATAGCCCCCCATCACTGATGTCATGACCAGCAGAGATCAAATCATCTGCAATAAGGTCCTGAATGCCCTCAAAAACTCGTTTGAGGTAAGAAACATCTTCAAGATCAGGACACTCATCCCCAAGTTGGTCAAAAACCTGAGCAAGAGCAGATCCACCTAACCTCCGCTTTCCTTTTGACAAATCAACATGGAGCAGAATACCATCATCTCCTAGCTTCAAATCTGGTGTTACTGTTTTTGTTATGTCAGGACAAGTGACATAGACACTGATTACAAGATTCCCAGGAGCCTTGACAACCTCACCAGCAGAATGGGCTGCCATGGAAAGACTGTCTTTCCCCCCATCAATTGCTATACCAAGTTCAATCATAGCTTCTGAAAGGGCTGTAGCAGCATCATACATAGCTGCTCCTTCCCCATCAAGCTTGGCAGCATACATCCAATTACCACTCGCTTTAACATCAGAAAGAGAAGTGACTTTTGCCCAAACAAGATTTGTGAGTGCTTCCCCGACGGCCAATCTTGCCATTGCTTTTGGATCCAGCAGACCTTTGGTTGGCTGCTCCCCAATGGCGCATGCACCTCCAGTGAAATCAGTATAAGTCTGACCAATGACTGCAACATCAGAAAGAGGAATTTGCAAGGGGCCAACAGTTTGTTGCTGTGCCACAAGACCAGTAACACACCTATCCACTTTTGTTGTCAAGAAGCGTTTTGAACAGACAGATGGAAGTCTCAGTACCCTCTTCAAAGAATCCATCACTGTGATCCCAGGAGCAATATCAAGGGGCTCTCGTGCATGAACCACCCGGTGGAATTCAAATGATTTCTGAGGCATGTCCCCAAGTACTTTCTCGAGCTCAAGATCCACAGCAGGAGGAGGAGGAGGGGGTCCGCTTGAATGGCATTTTTCAATAGCTAAGCTATCAACTAATACAATACGTCCCTCACCATTTATTTTTCCAATAACAGCCATAGAAACCCTTTCTCTATCACAGATTGATTGTAACAGGTTGCGGCTTTCAGGCTTCACCAAGATTGCATCTTGCTCCTGATATTCAGCACCCCAAATCTCTAAGACAGACATTGTGTGATCACCAACCACAACTGCCCTGATATCAATCTCAGCACCCTTTGGGTATATGATTTCCTTAACTACATTACAGTTCCCACCAGCCCCCTGATCATGAATGCTGATAATTGGGTTATTCTCCCCCATTTCAATGCAGGAACGAACAACACGATACAACTTTTGTGCCATCTCAGCATCTCCACGCTGAACAGCATTAAAATCAAGCTCTGCATCATTCTGGCCACTAACCATGCTAGACGCTGCGCCTCCTCCCATTCCTATACGATATGCAGGGCCCCCAATCTTCACAACTAACATTCCAATGTCAGGCTCTTCTTTAACTATATGGGTGTGATCAATCTGACCTATTCCTGCACTAAACATTATCGGCTTCAACCATTCTCGTCTCTCCCCACTCGGCAGTCTCATTCCAAAAGTTCTAGTGTAGCCCAGAATCAAGGGCTCTCCAAATTTGTTCCCATAGTCTGATGCACCATTACTAGCATCAATAAGGATCTGCAAAGGCGATGCCAAGTTTGAAGGGTACGTAAAAGATGGATCTTCCCATGGGGCATAAGACCCATCTATTCTAAGGTTCCCAATACAATAACCAGCTGCAGCTGCACCCCCAAAAGAACCCTTTCCCGTCGCATGGGTATCTCTAATACGACCTCCTGCACCTGTTTCTGCACCAGGGTAAGGTGCCACTGCACATGGGAAATTATGGGTCTCAGCGGTAAATAAAATATCAAGGTAACGAGCAGCCATCTCTAATGGACATGTTGACCCAGGCTGAATAGGTCGTAATTGCTTCACATGGAAGCCCTTGATAGCACTCGAGTTATCCTTGAACCCAATAACAGAATTGTTTGGGTTTGCCTGCAAAGTGCTCTTCACAATCTGCATGAGTGTCCTATTCATTGGCTGTCCATCAATAATCATTTTACCAGTAAAAAACCAGTGCCTGCTGTGCTCACTATTGGATTGTGCTATGTCAAACAATTCCACATTGGATGGATTCCGCTTGATGTCCTCCCTAAATAGCCGGGTGTAATACTGTAGATCTTGCTCATCAAATGCCAAGCCCATTTCCTGATTAATTTCCTCCAATGCTTTCCGACCCTTCTCCATGACAGGTACAAAACGAACTTCCTCTGGAACCACATTAGTCTCAAATGATGTGAGCTTCTGGGTATACACACACTCAGTCATACGATCATGAACCATTGCAGCAAACTCATTAATCTGATGATCCTGCAGTACACCCCGACAAAACAACAAATACCTCCTCGATCGTTCCATACGGGTCACCTCTGTCAACCCACATGCTCGACAAATTGATACAGCATTAGAAGACCAAGCTGTAGTAAACGACAGCCGAGGCCCAACCTCAACTATAACTGAATTTAACCCCTCCTGCTTCTTCTTCTTGAGAAAGCTCTCCTTCCCCAAATTCTCAGGCTCATAAGTCTCCTGAAGAAGCCACTTAAGGACAGCAAGCTTTTCACCTGAAAGCCTTGAATCAAGCCCAATATTGAAGCACTGTTCAGTTTTCAAACCAACAATCTGATTTGAGACTTTGGTTTGAACAGACTTCAAAAGCTCAGCAGTTGCACCTTCCTGGAGCAGCGGAATCCGGAAAAAATGGATAACTTCCTCGGCAGGTTTCTCAACCAAGCTTGATTGCTCATCAACTGTACTGCTCACACCCCCAGAAACAATAGCTCTGGGCTTTGCTTGAGCACAACACCTCAATGAAATCCCTCTTTTATTAGACATACCCAGTTTTGGATTCTGTCTATTGAGTGTACCCCACAGCAAACGACTTCTATTTCTTTGAAAATTTCTATGTAAAAACAGATTTTGCCTACTGGTACCCTGAAATACAAAACAAAATATAGACACAAATTAAAAAAAAAAAAAAAAAAAAAAATGCTAGCTTAAGCCACGGCCCAGAAAGACAACCAATATGCACACGCACACAAACACAAAAAGTTAAAACTTTGCTTGCTTGATTAGAAAACATGAAGTACTAGAAAAAAAAAAATGGAATTTTAACAACATGCACTTTTTAGTACCCAAACAAACAAAAGTTACTTTACCATCACAAAATTCCCAATCTTTCATATATTTTCCTATAATTCCTCAGCAACCAAACAGAATCGACATGACAACATACCTGCAAGAACTCTGCCGCTGTAATTTCCCGAGCACCGGCCATTTCCTCAGACCTGAAACCACATAACACATCATAATTATAAGCAAAAACAAAACCCCAACCAAAAAAAAAAAAAACCATTCTTTACATAGACCCATATCAAAATTTGATACTCTCCCAAGGGAAAAAGAAATACCCAGAAAACGAAACCCCAAAAAAAAAACCTCCTTTACAACTCAACCATATCAACATTTCATTATCAATGATAATATAAGTTTCGAAAATGAAATCGATCAAACACGATAGCAAGAACAATAATATCAGAGAGAGAGAACCTTTGTGTGAACCAGTGGCAAAGAACGATGAGCTAGGGTTTTAGACTGATATAAGACTGATATAAACCCCAAGATATGGGATCAAGCGAGAGTTCAATCCTTAGTACAGCAAGTCAGCGTTCCACTGATAAATCTTACGTATAAAAGCGCCAATGCGCGTACAGTAAGCACTGTACATTTGGTTTATTCAACCCTCTCTTTTTTCTTTTTTTTCTTTTTTTCGAACGCGAATGCGCTAATGCTGCAGTGCTTTTGGTTTATTATTATACTGGTACTGTTTTTCTTTTTTTTTTTCTCTTAACTTTTTTTAAAAAAAATATTTATGAAAGTTGGCATATATATTGTTATATTGATACAATAAATTTGTTTTTTTTTTTTTTTTGGTAGAAATCACCCAATATCCGGAACCACAAGGGCTCCGACTAAATCCGGATTTGAGCCGGGTAGGACCACAAGGGCGACAAAGCTCTTCCAACCGAGTTTTAACGCAGCTACAGACCCAAGGCTCAAACACGAGACCTTGGTTAAGTTAGGACAACCCCTTACCAGTTGACCAACCAACGCGCCCGGTGGTGTTGATACAATAAATTTTATAATATTTTCACAATTTGTAAATTTCTTATAAATCGAAATAAAATAATAAAATATGAGACTGTGATCAACCACAACTGAAAATAAATGTTTTGAGAAAATGTTACAACACTAATTGTTATCACAATATTTTTACAATTGTTGAGATCTCAGTTTTTTATAAATCAAATAAAAAAAATGTTAAATTCACAATATTTTAACATTAATTTATACAGTGCTCAATTTTTTTTTTCCAGTAATCGGTTTATGTTTTATTTTTTCTTTTAAATATTTATGTAAGCTAGCATATATATTGTTATACTGAAACAATAAATTCATAATATTTTCACAATTATTGAGATATCAATTTCTTGCAAGTCGAAATAAAATAATAAAATATAAAACTGTGGTCAACCACAACTGAAAATAAATGTTTTAAGAAAAACAATAATAATGTTATTAGTTTAAAACTAATAACAATTTGTCATTTAAAATTTGTTCTAAAAATATTATGGATGTAGCATTTCTCTAAAGTAAAATATAAAAAAAAAATATCTATTCGGATCCTAAAAATGAAGGAATTGTGAAAATATTGTGATATTTTGTTGTATTCTTAGGCTTCTTTTTTAATATAGTCAAATTAGGTGAGCCAAAATTCACGGTTTCACACACAATTTTCTTGTGTTGTCTTTTTTTTTTTTTTTATTGCATAATTTTAAAACCAGTAATAATTTTTCATCTAAAACTTGTTGTGAAAATGCTGTGGACATAAAAAATAAAATAATAATAATATCAAACTGAAACCTACCACAGTTGGGAATAAAAAAATTTTGCGAAAATGTTGTGACATTTTGTTATTATGTTCCTATAATTCTTTTTTGTGTGACATTTTGTAGTCTTCCTATAATTCATTGTTTTAGGCACAATTTTCTTCGATTGAATTTTTTTTTTTTAATACACAGTCAAAAGTGGTTAGCCCAATTTAAAACTAATAACAATTTACCACCTACGATTTATTATGAAAATGTTGTGAATATAGCATTACTCTAAAATAAAATAATAAAAATTAGGCGTAAATGCACTTTTAGTCCCTACATTTTGGCTTTTTTCCATTTTAGTCTCTACATTTTAATTTTACCACTTTTAGTCCCTAAATATATTATCGCGTTCCATTTTGATCCTTTCTGGTAGCCCACCCCTAGAATTTGCTTAGATGGCAGCCGGATTATTAAAATAATAATAAAAAATTTTATTTTATTATTAAAACTGCCACGTCAGCTTATAAATTAAAAAAAATTATTTATTAATTTAACTAAATAAAAAAAATTAAAAACAAATCTGTAAAAAAGAAATTAAATTAATTAAATTTAAAAAGAATTCTTGTTCATGTTCTTCTTCCTAGTCATCATGTTCATGTTCTTCCCCCAGTCATCATGAAGAACATGTTTCTCAAAAAAGAAATGTAGGAACTAAAATTACACCTTGTTGTTCTTCCCAATCAAACCCAGCAACAAGAACTAAAACCCAGATTACAAGAACACAAACCCAGTAACAAAAACGAAAACTAAAACCCAGATTACAACAACACAAACCCAGCAACCAATAACTCAAACCCAGATTACAACAACACAAATGAAAAAAGAAAAAAACACAGAGATCAAAAACCCACCAAAACCCCAAGCCGCCACTCCAAAATCACCCTAAGCCGCCATCCTTATCTTCTTCATAACATGAACTTCAGCTCAAAAACCCACAAAAATTCCAAAACATGACCACCACTGCAACCGAAAAAGTCACCAAACCCACCGATCTGTCAACAAACTCACGCCAAGACGGTGGCCGAGATCGGCGAGCTCTATTGTGGCCAAGACGAGGACGAAGGCCGAGACCGGCGAGCTCCATTATGGCCGAGATGGAGACCGAGATCAAGTTCCATTCTCTCTAAACCACCGCCGGCCCCCTTCCTCTAGATCTGCTCCAAACCACTGGCCTCATCTCATTCTCTCCCTCTCTCTCTCTCTCTCTCTCTAAATCTAAGACTTACAAAGGCCAAATTCAAAAAGAGACACACGAGAAGAGCTGGAGGAGTCTAGACGTCGCCATCGAGGCCACCTGAAGCCGTCGCCGTGGCCGCCAAGGCTGAATGGAGCCATCGTTATTGCCTGAGTTCACAAGAGCTGATGGGTTCGTGGGGATTGGGTTTGGTCTATCTGGGTTCATAGGTGCAATAGGTGGAAGTTTTGGTCTGGGTTCACAGATGCAACTAATGAGCTTCTGAGTTCATGTTAGTTTTTAATTTTGTTTTTATTTTTATTTTTATGATTTAGTTAAAATTAATAAATTAATTTTTTAAATTTATATGCTGATGTGTATGGGTGACGTGGCATTTTTATAATATTTTAATTCTTCCGGCTGCCACCTAAGCAAATTCCGGGAGTGGGCTACTAGAAAGGATCAAAATGGAACGCAATAATTAATTTAGGGACTAAAAGTGGTAAAATTAAAATGTAGGGACTAAAATGAAAAAAAGCCAAAATATAGAGACTAAAAGTGCATTTACGCCTAAAAATTATTATACCAAAATCCACCATAGCTAGAAATAAAGGTATTATAAAAATATTCATGACATTTTGTTGTGTTCCTAGACTTCGTTTTTTATTTAGTCAATTTATTGAACCAAAATTCATTATTTTATGCGTAATTTATTAGGTTGATTTTTTTAACACATTGTTTCAAGTTATAAAACACACACACACACACACACACACACACACATTGTTTTACACACACACACAAATTGACGAAGTAGCAGTTTTCTCCTTTATGGTTGGGGTAGTTTCATTCCCCCCTAAATTAATTAAAGTTGAAGAATTTACTCCTTTATATTTTGGAAATGAGCATATACTACTACTGTTACTCTCTTAGTTAAACCCTAACAAAATCTTATAATTCCTAAAATATTACATTATGCAATGTCTAAAATACTCCTACTAAATTTTAATGTCACAAAAAATTTCTTCTTGTACTTTGAATATTATGTGATATACTGGTTGTCATGCTTGGAAAGTTAGAATGATGATATATGGTGTTCTATTTGTTACCTAGAGAACACTAATTTATTAAGTTTAAATCTTCTAGACTTATAATTTTATCTAATAGAAAATTTGATGACAGAAGAAGTGCTCCATAGTCTGGGTAAGATGAAATTAACCACAGAGGAGGAGGAAGTGATAGAGGTTTCGGATGAAGGAAGACAAGATGAGATTGAGAGTTGTTCACTAAGCCTGCTGGGGAAGTTTCTCACGTGCAGACCATTCAATAAAAATGCAGCGACAAACACAGTGAGGAAAGCGTGGGGATTAGAGGAAGGAGTTCAGATTTTGGAAGTGGGCTCAAACCTGTTTCAATTCAAATTTCATACTGAGTTTGAGATGGAACGGGTCTTCAGAGGGGGTCCTTGGACTTTCGATAACCAAGCCCTTATGCTTTGTAAGTGGCAGAAGGGGATGACGGCTCGCAACGTGAAGTTTGACTCAATACCGATGTGGGTGCAGATCTGGGACGCACCATTTGATATGATTTCTCCAAGGGTGGCAGCAAAGGTGGGAAGTAGTTTGGGAGTGGTGGTTGAAGTGGAGAAGAGACAGAAGGTAGAAGCGCAATGCCTGTTTATGAGAGTCCGGGTAGCGATTCCGATCTCAAAACCAATAAGGAGAGGAAGCTTTGTGTCGGGATCAGACGGCGCTCGTCACTAGGTCAATTTCAAGTATGAGAGGCTTGCGATGTTCTATTACTTCTGCGGGGTGATGGGACATGATCTCCGACATTGCGCCAGCTACTACGCTGCATCAAAGAACAATGTTGAAGTGGTGTGTCAGTACGGCGATTGGATGAAAGCCACAGGCTCTCGATCTTTGCCGTCGACAAGAAAATCTAGGAGTAATATTGAAGAGGGAACGGATCAAACTTACAAACGGAGCTCTGTGAGGACGCAAGCCATGCCGGCAGACGGAAATCCCGATTCGAACCAACCGGAGAACGAGACACGTGGAAAGGACGATGACGCAATTTCTGGAACAGTCCCGGTTTTTCAGGAAAAAATTACTGACATTAATGAGGGGTCAGTTACTGATTCTGCTACAAGAAAGTCAGATCATGGGGACATTAATACGGAGGCTGCAAATCCGGACATTCAGAAAATGATCATTGATAGTGACGTGAGGAATGATTGGAACGGTGCACCATTAAATCTGATTCTTGAAGATATTAATACTGAGGGCAAAAATTTGGAGGAGGCACGTGAGTTTTTATTACAAAAGCATGACCATGGGCCTGACAAGACAATACTTCATGGGCCAATAAACACTAAGCCCAAATGGACTAGAATTTTACGTATGGAAGGTGGGCTCAAGGGTTTAAGTGAGGCAGAGCCCAAAAATGCTTTAGGAAAGAGGGTGCCTTCACAGATTACTGAAGAGGAACTGAAGGAAGACGTAATGGGTCTACGGGTGAAGAGAAGTAAGATACAGGAAGAGGATACAACACATGCAGCGGCGAGGGTGATGGCTCACCCTTGCCGACCACAATGAGACTTCTAAGTTGGAACTGCCAAGGGCTTGGGAACCCTTGGACAATTCGTAGCCTTCATAAAATCATGAAGGATCAAGCTCCTACGGTCTGTTTCTTGATGGAAACAAGGCTGGACAAAGAAAGTTTCAGGCAACACTGTGGAGAGTTATCTTTTCCAAATCAGATTATCATTAAGAAACCGAATGCAGGGGGAGGGTTAGCGTTGTTGTGGAAGCATGAAGCAATGGTAGATGTTATTAACTACACAGAAAATCATATCCTAGCAAAGGTGGTAGAGGAAGATGGTTCTCATTGGTATTTAACGGGTTTCTGCGGGTGGCCAGAGTCGAGTCAGAAGTCAAAATCTTGGGCACTGCTCAGTCACTTGGCTTCTTTCGTCGATGGTCCATGGTTATGCATTGGGGACTTCAATGCTATTTTACACTCCTCGGAAAAACTAAGCAGTTGGCCCCCCATTTATAATCAAATGGAGGACTTTCGGAGAACTTTGGAACTCTGCCAGCTGTCAGATTTGGGGTTTGTCGGGTACCCTTACACTTGGAACAATAAAAGACCAGGGCTAGCAAATACTAGGCAGAGGCTCGATCGGGCTGTTGCTTCGGAAAGCTGGAAAGTGAAATTTCCTGTTAGCACAGTAACACATCTATTTTCACACGCCTCAGACCACTTACCTTTGATTCTTCAGACAGGGACATTCAAGAAGGCGGCGGCAAGAGGTACAAGGAGTTTTAAATTTGAGGAGGCTTGGTTGTTATGGGATGACTGTCAAGATGTGGTCCAAGATGGTTGGAGCAAGGTGAATAGTGGAAATTTGGGCTTGCATGGGATCAAGGATAAAATTGCTAGCTGTGGTGTGGACTTACTTAATTGGGGGTCAACCAGAACACATCCGGATACTGAAAGAATCAAGGCACTCCAAAAGAAATTGGAAACAATTAATATGGGCGAGCTAACAGATGGCAACAGGTCGGATTTTTTCTTAGCAAGTAAGGAGTTGGACAGTCTTTTACTGAAGCAAGGAATTTATTGGGCGCAAAGGTCCCGTATCTCATGGATGAAGCATGGGGATAAAAATACTAAGTTTTTTCATTCTAAAGCCTCACAACGGAGACGTAGGAACTTTATTCAGGGGATAAGGGATAAGGATAATTGCTGGGTAGAGGAGGTGGAAGAAATAGCAGGGGTGGCAGTAAACTACTTTGAGACAATGTTTAAGACAGGGGGTTGTGACCAGTTGGATGACTGTATTGCAGCTGTACAACACAAGGTAACGCCACAGATGCTGGATGTTCTATCTAGTGAATTTAGCACAGATGAAGTGAAATCGGCATTGTTTCAAATGGGACCAACGAAGACTCCTAGACCCGATGGTATGAATGCCCTTTTTTACCAAAAATTTTGGCATATTGTTGGTGATGATGTAACTAATGCAGTTTTGGATTTTCTAAATTCTGGAAATATGGACCCTGAGATTAATTATACTCATATTGTCCTTATTCCCAAATTAAAATCCCCAGAAAGAATGTCTGATTATAGGCCCATTAGTCTCTGCAATGTCATCTACAAAATCATCTCAAAAGTTTTGGCAAACAGGCTGAAGAAAATATTGCCCCAACTGATTTCTCCCACCCAAAGTGCCTTTGTACCGGGTCGGCTTATTACCGACAATATCCTTGTGGCTTATGAAGCCCTACATACTATGCATGGGCGTAAAATGGGCAAAACGGGGTCCCTGACTTTGAAGTTAGACATTAGCAAAGCTTATGACAGAGTAGAGTGGGCATTCCTTAAAAATATAATGTTGAAGATGGGATTTCCTAATGCTTGGATTGATCGGGTGATGTGTTGTGTCTCCACTTCATCTTTTTCTGTTAAAATTAATGGTAAAGCTTATGGTAATATCACTCCCTCTAGAGGGCTCCGTCAAGGGGACCCTCTATCTCCTTATCTGTTTCTCTTATGTGTAGAGGGATTTACTTCCTTACTGGCAAAGGCGGAGATAGAGAGCCGGATCCACGGGGTATCTATTTGCAGAGGGGCTCCTAGCATTTCTCATCTCTTGTTTGCAGATGACTCCTTACTTTTTTGCCAAGCCAAACAAGAAGAGGTTCAGGTGATCACGGATATTTTACAGTTGTTTGCTAAGGCTTCTGGTCAGTGCATCAATATGGAGAAATCATCAGTATTTTTCAGTAGCAACACAAAGCTGGAACAAAGGGAGCGGATAAAAAATAACTTGGGTGTAAAGGTGGTGGATAAATTTGAGTCATATTTGGGACTTCCAACACTAATTGGTCGCTCAAAATACCAAACCTTTTCTTTTCTCAAAGATAGGGTTTGGAAAAAGTTGCAAGGGTGGAAAGGAAAGCTATTATCAAGAGCGGGGAAGGAGGTGCTCATAAAAGCGGTGGCACAGTCAATACCAACCTACACGATGGGGGTATTTCTTTTACCGAGAAAGCTTTGTAATGAACTCAATGCAATGTGCGCTAGATTTTGGTGGGGACAAGTTGGTAATGAAAGGAAGATTCATTAGAGGAGTTGGGATTTGCTTTCTACACCCAAAAAAGAAGGGGGAATGGGTTTCCGTGATCTCCGTAGTTTTAACTTAGCAATGCTAGCTAAGCAAGGTTGGAGACTGATGAAAGGATTAGACTCTTTGCTTTTTCGATGCTTCAAAGCAAAATATTTTCCAAGATGTAACTTTTTGGAGGCGAGGGATGTTCCAAATAGTTCTTATGTTTGGAAGAGTATTTTGGCTGCCCAAGGTGTCCTGGAAAGAGGCCATTGTTGGAGGGTTGGAGATGGATCAACAATTCGAGTTATGAAAGATAGATGGATCCCAAAGCACCCTACGAATAAAATTTTCCATACTTGTCCGAATGAGGAGTGGGAATGGAGAGTGACAGAATTAATTGATTGGTCTACTCACAATTGGGATAGCCAACTTATTGAAGAGAAGTTCCATCACGATGATGCAGAGGCCATACTACGTATTCCACTAAGTCGCAGATACATCCATGACTCCGTTTATTGGACACACAACAGGAAAGGTGAGTATATGGTCAAATCCGGGTACCAAATTGCTAGGCAGATTTTGAAGGAGGAAAACATGCAGGGTGAATGCTCCAAAACAAGGAAGGAAGACTTGGTGTGGCGCACTATTTGGAAACTCAATATTCCAAACAAGCTCAAAGTTTTTGCTTGGCGCTTGTGCCATGATATCCTGCCCACTCGGGAAAATCTAGTGCGCAAAACTATTATTAAGGATCGGACATGTGAACTCTGTACTAGAGGGGATGAATCTGCTTTGCATGTGGTGTGGGAATGTAGTGTTGCCCAAGATGTTTGGGCAGGGAGTATTAGGAAGTTGCAGAAGGGAACCTGTGTGGCGCTAGCTACTAAACAGTTGGTGGAGGAGATGATCCAGAAATTATCATTGGAGGAGCTTGAGATTTTTTTTGTTCAAGCATGGTTTTTATGGTGGCAGAGGAATAAGGTTATTCATGGAGGAAAGTTGCTGCACCCTGTTCAGCTTGTTCAGAGGACGTCGGACTTCGTGAAGGAGTACAAGGATGCCCAGGCTCAGTCATCGATTCCAACATTTAACCCGAGAATATCAAAGTGGCAACCACCAGCAGGCAACAGCTTCAAGTTAAACTTTGATGCTGCTATTTTCCAAAATTTACAAGCGTCGGGATTCGGAGTGATTATACGGAACGAAACAGGGGAGGTAATGGCGTCCTTATCAGCGAAAGGTCCTGCGGTGATTGACAGTGAAGAGGCCGAAGTGCTTGCATGTAGGAAGGCTGTGGAGTTTGCTATAGACTCGGGCTTCTATAGCTTCACCATCGAGGGGGATAACAGGACTGTTTTGGACTCCATCATGTCCACTGTCATGGCGCGATCAACCTACGCTAACTACTCTAGACTGGGTCATATTTATGAAGATATTGGATGTCTCATTCTGGGTTTACGGGATGTATCTATCAGCTGTGTGAGTCGATCAGCAAATTTTGCTGCTCACTCCCTAGCTAGATATGCAAAGTGTATTGAGGAAGAAGTCGTATGGTTGGAGGATATACCCCCACCTGCGTTACAAGCTGTGTATGATGACCTTCAGTTTGGCTAAATAATATATTAGTTTCACCTTCAAAAAAAGATATTGTAATAGTAAATACTAAATAGATATTCAAATAGCTATTTTAAATTTAAATACATGATTTCATACTTCTTCAACAAAAAAAAAAACAAAAAAAAAAATTATATTAATTTTCCCACTAATGGGCAGCACGTGCCTTACATGTGCACAACCCACACTGGTTTTATAAAACAAAGTCATGTTAACAAGTGCATTAGAGGAATGGTTAATAATTCTTTTACGAAAGTTTTGATGCCACTTTTATGAAAAATAAAAAAAAAATTGTCAAAATATTAATTACTTTTTTTAAATAAATTGTTAACCATTACCCTAAAAAGGCATTCGTTAGCATTTTCTTATAAAATAATCTATTCATCTATTCTATAGTAATTAATATTGGGTGGCATACATTAACCATCTATTTTTAAAAAAAAAAATTATGGAAAATTGAAAAAACGGTCAAATTAGTTACTTTTCTATTTTTTTATAAAAAAAATTTCTAAAATAGTTTACTAACGTATGCCCTGAGGCACACATTAGTAAAACCCTTTAATATTTATAAGAGGGTTTCCTCTATAAACTTTTTATATGGTTCAAAAATACCCTCGTTAATAAATAGTAACTTTTCTTAAAAATAGAGTTATAAATGTCAAATAACAAATTTTACTTTGAATTCAAAAAAGAGAGCTTCTAAAATTTAGGACTTTTTTTCCTTCACATTCATCTTTTTATTCCCTAAAATTTAGCCTTTTTTATCCGAATAAAAGTAAAACAACCCTATTCTAAAATAAATAAATAAAAAAGTAAAACACCCCAATTTAAAATTAAAAAAATAAAAACTAAGAGAACTCCTAAAATTTAGCCTTTTTTTTCCCTTACTTTCATCTTATTTTTCCTACCCTAAGGGCATGTTTGGTAAACTGTAATAGGCGGTGTAATGAAATAGTTATTCCTATGGTTTGGTTATATTTTTATTATAAGAAATAGTCATTTCTTATAAATAGTTATTTTTCAAAATGAGGAATAACTATTCCTCTTTAAAAGGTTGTATAAGCTATTCCTTAATAAGTGCAATAATTTCAAAACTTAATATATTTCCAAATAAACAAACTTTCCATATACATTTAACAATTATAAAAATAAAAAATCATAAAAAATAACGCATATCTCTCTTAAATGTAAAAATAACAATTTTTAAGGAAATATAATTGTATAAGTAAGATATTTTCTAAAATAAATGTTAAGTTTCATTCTAATGTTATAACTCACAACCAAACTAATGAATAGTGTAAGGACCCAGATTTGGTTCTTCAGCCTAAATAATTGAGGGACAAGCCCAAAAGGCCCAAAAACAATAAATTTGTAGAGAGTAGGTAAAGAAAACTGGGCTAGTCCAAATTAAACAATCATTAAGATGGGTTTTGATGACAAGAAGAATGAAATAGATGAATTTAACTGCAGGAAGTTGTCCTCGGCAAATGTTTGAGGAAGTCAGTTATAATATATATTGTTCCAAATTTGGCTACCCTTTTAGTTCTTAGTGTTTACAGTGTTTCTTTCTCCTTTTTCCGATCCCCCTTTCGTTAGATCTCTCCTCCCTTTTATACTCCTTCTTCTCCTTCTCTTAGCCTTCCACGTGCAGATTGGATGATTTTTGTTTATACTTGTCCCATCTCACCTTTTTCAGAAGTCTTAGTGTAGTAGCTGGAAGGCTAGAAATCACTGTTCAGATATCACCTCTACATAAATGTGGCCAGAGGGTTAGCTGCAGAGCATTCAATGCGGGAGTGGCAGCCTTCTTCCTTGATATTTTGGGATCTTTTCTTGGTACATGTTTCTACAATACTCACCCAATTCGACAGAATCCTCTAGGGTGTTTTCTTGAACGGCAGAACTCCAAGACTTACCCCGGCTTTGGTTATCAGAGGTGATATTCATCCTCGACGCCACTTCCTGGATCACTGAGTTCACACTTAACCTTTTCATCTTTCAACACAAATTTTCTAGCCTTAGTCCTCGGCTTGGGCTATAGGCCCAACGTGTACAGGGATAAAGAATTCCTGGCCCATTGACTCTACAAATAGGTTTAGTTATTACATTACAACATACTTTATTACTAGTAATAAAAATTACAATTCATATCGTAATCTACATTTAGTGTACCAAACGTACCCTAACTTTTCTCTAAATCACTACACCACTTTCAAACAAATGTTCAAAAAATAAATTACAATTATGCTTATCTCTAAAGTTTATCATTTTTATTTGATTAAAAATTAAAAATATATATTTCTAAATTATAATAAATGCAAATTATTAACTTTTATCCCAAAATAAATCATGCTAAGAGGCTAGTAGTTTTTAAAAACAAAAAAGTCAATTAATTGTTAACATTGAAGTAAATGTTAACATTTCTAGAGAGAGAAAATATCAAAAGTCTCTCCGGCCAAGACTCCCATCACTCTTCAATCATCTAAAACACTTTTCAAACCTTTGCATCACCATAGAGAGCAATTTGAACTCAAATTTTGGATCTTTCACTAACCATGTAAAAGAGAAAGAATGACTTGATAGTGCGGCATAATTTTTTTTAATGGGTTTGTTAGTGGAATTCTAACTTAGCATAATATGGACCTTAAATACGAAATGTATGAAAGGAAATGTCAGGATTTAAGAAACTTTATGTGGTAGAGTAACCTAAGAACTCTAGAGGATTTTAGTCCAACATATGATAATGAAGCACAGTTGGGTTCATAGCCATGCGACAACAATGCTCTTACTGTAAAGTCTTTACCCTCTCTAGCTTTTTCTTTTTTCTTTTTTCTTTTTCTTTTTCTTTTCTTACAAAGTAAAATAAAATAATAAAAAAATCTCATAAAAAAATACAAAGTCAATTAGGTTTTTTGCACTGCACGTGTACTAGAAAATCCAAGCTTTTCTTTTTCTTTTTTATGCAAGAAAATCTAACTTGTTACACGAACTGACTCATAGTAATTAACTAATTATATATATATATATATATATATATTGCACGTGTACTAGAAAATCTTTTATGGTTTTTTGGTTGGGTGATTTTGCATTTTGGATGAGTACTTACTTCCTACAATAATTGCTGGGGTAGTTCTTGTTCTTGTTGGATTACGTTTGGAAGATCTTTGATTCTGTTTTTTTAGTTACTATTAAAGCCTGTCGTGCACTTCAAGTTAACCGAATTATTTGTTGGATATTGCTATTTTATCTATACTACTATTTAAGAGACTGCCCCTCTTTGGACCAAATTTTTTTATTCCAAAATACTCCTACAGCCTATGTTTAAATAGAGTCAAAACTTGGTAAAAATGCTTCTTTAACTTCCACGTAAAACATTATCTATAAAATAGGAACACACTCCTAGTACACTCACGTTGATTTTCAAACTCAAATTGCTTCTTCTTCTGTTCTCCAATTCTCTCAATTCTGTGTTTTCAAACTCCTTTCACCCACCTCTTTGCTTCAAATTTCACTACAAACAACAACAACAGCAGCAGATAGATTTGAGGTAACCTTTCTTAGATCAAATTTCAGTCCTCACTCTCTCTCTGATCTCTATTTGGCCATGTTTTGCTTATTGTTATTTTGAAACTTACTAGATATTTTCTGATCTATTGTTTTACAGGCCTTTTGGATTAGGAGGGGCCGCAATTTAAAGTTGGGAAATTGTAGGTTATGTGTTCATAAGGCTTTCAACCACGGGTTTCTATGTTGCCAAATTAATTGAGACTTTAATTCTTGCAAATGTGTTGTGTCGGTGGTTTTTTTATATTTTATTTCCCTTATTATGCATTTCTGACTTAGTTTTGTGCACTTCTGTTTTCCTCCTTTTTGTTGTTGTTTGAGTTTGGCTGCCAAATTGTTGATGCATAACCTAACCTTCACAGTGATCGTCATATATATGTTTGGTGCAAAGGGAAGAAAGATCACGATAATGCTACCGTATTTTTTTTTATTAAAGCTCAAAACGAACGTGTCTTCTATTTCCCTAAGGGCCACATCGAAACAGGTTTATTTTTAACTCTAAAGCTAGCATTTTTCACCTTACCTTAAATTGTTATGATTTGCAAGTCTGATTTTGTGCAACAGCTGTGAAAGCTTGAGTTTTTTTTTTTTTTTTTTTTTTTTAGTTTTGGTTCGTTTTTAACTCTAAAGCTAGCATTTTTCACCTTAGCTTTAATTGTTATGGTTTGCAAGTCTGATTTTGGGCGTGACAGCTGTGAAAGCTTGAGTTTTTCTTGATAGTTTTAAGCTTTTGTTTCGAGAATAAAATCATATGAAGTTCTCAATCTCAAATGCTAGAATAATTATTGCTTAATTTTTAAAAAAGGGTTGTTTTATCTCCAACAAAAACTTATTATTTTATCATGAAATAATTTTTCATCACACTCTTAGGTTTTTTTTGTGATTGAAAAATGTAGTAATCCCAAAGTATAATAAATGCTCTAAATTAACCATTACCCAAAAAATAGAAAAGCCTCTGAGCATGTGTGTAATCGCATGCTCGTTTACTATCTAACTGTTATCTATATTCTATACTACTGTTTAAGGGGTTGCACCTGTTTGGACCGAATTTTTTTTGTTCTGAATTACCCCTATTTCTCTAGGTTTAAATAGAGATAAAACTAAAGGATAATTTGGTAAAAATACATGTCTAACTTGCACTAAAATATTGCCTACAAAATAGGAACACTCTCCCACTAACCCATTTTTATTGTTTTTTTTTACTTTATTATTATTTAAAAAAAAACACCCCACGTACTGATAGTCATACAAAAACACAAAAAAAACTACTACAAAAATCTCCTTTTAACTTTCCACTAAACAGAGAAAAAAAAAATCCAACGCCTGTTTCTTTTTTTGACAGGCACGCCTATTTCTAATAACAAAAAAAAACTTGCCACCCTACTTACAAAAACAAAATTCCGTTTTTCTTTCATAATTAAAAAAAAAAAACCTTCCATTTTTCTCTCTTCCCTCCCACTAATCCACTTTTAACTGATTTCCTCATTTTTCACCCTTATCATCACATTTTGAAAGAGATTAAATGGTTCTCTACAGTTAATCCGCCCTCTCACAAATCACAATTTTAAATAACTCTCTTTCCTCTCACGCTCTCTTACTTTTAATTTCATTTTTCAGTTTTTTATTTTTTTATTTTGTGAGTCACTTTGATATAATTTTTTATTTATGTATTTTGACAAAGAGAAGACACATTTTGAAAGAGATTATCATTGAGTGATTAGATTGATTGCGGAATAGTTGACGATGGTGATGAATCGAAGACACGATACTACATAAGCCCTTATTAAAGAGCCCAAATGGATGCAAAGGAGTATGAAACATCTAATCTTTTATTTTTTATTTTTATATCTTCATCTATTGTTATTGACTTATATTCTTTGTTGGATTTCGTGAGGAAAAAAAAATTGTAATTCTTTTTATTTATAAGTTTTTTTTTTTCAATAGGTTGATATGGAAGATTAAGAAGAATAATTGGGATGTATAAGTTACAAGTTGTAACTGTGTATATATTTCAATTTTAAAAATAAGGCAACATGCTAGGGATCCCAAAATTTTTTTGTAAGGACACAGATTGTGGATAGGGCCTTTGAACAGGATAGGTCGGGGCCCAAGCAGTATATGGTATCCTTGAAATGAATTTGTAAAGAGAGTGAGCTGAAGAACACTTGACTGAACTCGTATAGGTTGGAGGCCCAAGGATGATTACGACCAGATTCGCATTGATAAGATATTTGATGGATACAATGTTCTTCTCGTCATAGTCCGAGGAGTATGTTTATACAAATAATATGAGTACTTCTCTTTTTCTCTCTCTTAATCTCTCTTCCTTATCCTCCCCCCCTTTTCTTTCTTCCTTCTTCTATTTATATGCCCTTCCTCTATTACGTGGGCTTTTCTTGATACTTGTCCCATCAACCCCCATCTGGAGTCTTCATCTGGTATCTGCAAAGGATGGAGTTCACTGTTCAGGTGTCTTTTCCCATTAATGCGGCCATGATGTTAGCTGCAGGATCATAAATGCAGTGGCAGCAGCCTTTTGCTTAATATCTGATCTTCGCCACCTGTCCTTTTTGTCTATATGAATCAGGGGATTCTCCGGGAGAGCTAGGATTGAGGTTGGAGCACTCATCTGGGACACCCTTTTGACAATCCGAGCAGGAAGTCTCCTCGAACCAGGCTTTCTTCCACGTGACTTACACTTCAGCATCGAATTAGGCTGGGCAAACTCCTCAAGATGTGTTGTCCTTGGATGTATAGGTCTCCTCGGACAGGCCCACGACCCAGGATCTGGCATTGGGCCTTTTACCCCTACAATAGCCCCTCAAAATTCCGGTTTTCTTCTTTTATCCGAGGAGAAAGGTGGGATTTTGACTTCTGCAGGGGGTGAAACCCATCAAACCCCTTAACTAATCCACGTGGAGGCACTGTTTCGCGAGGCTTTCGATTTCCAAAGACGCTTCGGAAATTGTAGCGCGTCATTTATAGCTCTAGGTGGCGCTCTGTCTCCTTGATCAACGGCGAGGTGAAGATCGTACGGCTGAAATTTCTTCGTGAAATTTCAAGTGGGATAACTCCCACTCATCCTCGCCTACTATAAAAAGGACTCTCAGGAGGTAGTTTTCCTCACTTCGCATACGTTCAAGCACTCAGCGTTCTTAAGTACCCTTGCTATCATACGCTCATTGAATTTAGGTAATCCGAGGACGTTCTAACAAAGATCTCTAGGTGTCTAAGGGATTTCTAAACCTGAATCCTTAACTCCTCTTGTAAGTATTTGGTTCTCTCGATCATTCCTCCTCGGTCGAGCACCTCGGCCTTACCTTTCTTTCACTTTTTAGTTTTACCTTAGGGAACCTCCTTAGCGTCTTCTTCACAGAGTCCGATACACCTATAGCCATAGAGCTTTTTAAGGCGAAGTACCATATCCCTGAGAGGGTTGGTCTTCGATATTGTCCGCCGGAAAACATCCTGACCGACAGGCAAACCTGTGAAGTGGTCATCTCTGTAATCGCTTTTTTGGAGGGAAGGATGACCATTCCCATGGGTACCATAACTAGGGACTACCTTAGAAACCATAGGTTGTGCCCGCACCAATGCACGGCCAATATATTTAGGGTCTTAGGCAGCGTCGATGCCTTTAACCAGATGATGGATTTGCAGCTCACCTGGCACGACGTCGTTCATATGTACGAGTGCCATTCTCAGGCCGACGGGAGATATTACCTGAAATCTCGATCTCCCGTAGTTAAGATGGTGTCGTGCCTTCCGAAATCCAACAAGGGCATGAAGGACGACTACGTCATCATCTCCGGGGCATGGCACGACAGTCACCATTGCCCGGTTAAGGAGGGGAAACCAGGTGGGCTGCTTTAGGACTAGATTGAGTTAACCTAGAATCTAGGTTCTAAGCTTCATTTTTCTGTGCTGTTCTTCCACCTGGTTTTGAAATTATGTAACTAACTCAACATTTGGTGGTTGTGATTGCAGATAGGAAGTTTGTCGCTTCGCGCCTCAGCCTTGTGAACGTGTCAGGGCTTAACAAGCTCCTAAGGTCCGAGGTGTGCGTGAACTCGGATGGTCAACTACGTGATGTCCACCTTATATTGGACTTCACCCCATTGTCGGACAGCTTCCTAGACAACGGCAATTCCATCCGAGTAGGCGATTAGAGAATCAACAGGATTGACGTTTCAATCCCGGGCTTTCTGGCCAAGAGAGACCTTCCACCTGTTGAGTGGCCAACCCGACAAGCTGTTCCTCAACCTGCTGCTCAGAGGGAAGAGTCCGCTTCATCCTTGCAATCTTTAGAGGAAGAGATAGACGACTTCTGTTTCAGCGGTGAAGAGGAGGTACAGGGTAAGCTTAAGGATACCCAAGAGTTCGATAGTTCCGAAGAAGAAGAGGACGACATGCCTTTAAAGCAGAGGGCTAGACTGAAGGACCTTATAGCCGGAAGAAGTAAGGGTGCTCCTTCCAAGGATGCGCCCAAAGGGAAAGAACCTGCTCAACTACCCCCACCTCCTCCTCCTCCTGCGACTGGGCTTGGGCTTCTTCCCATACCCGATCTCAAGAGGAAGAGGAAGGTAGTGGAGCTTGAAGTCGAGGAAGGTGAACTGCCTCCTCCCCAACAAAAGGGGACAAAGCAGCAAAAAGGGGGGAAAGACGACAGGAGGTCCTCCTCATTTGAGCAGAGGGGAGACACCCATGCTACAGAAAGCCAGCAACCACCAGCCTGGGCCCCGAGGCTGGACTTGGATGGCTCGCCCATTCCCTCCACGGCCTTTATTAGGGAATTTCAGAGGGGGCGCTCGGGCTACATTGCCGAGGCCTTAGAGCGCCCTCTCCTTTTACCCAAGGACATGGACACCGTGAGGTCGTAGAGGCAGGCCGACCTGTTCATGTCAATGAAGAGAGACCTAGCCATGGTAAGTTCCTAATCACCTCACCGCATAAAAGATTAGGTTAAGTGTGCACAGTGTATTTCCTTCATACTGTTTACGATATGATTTTGTTTCTCTTTCTTCGCAGCTCACACAACAAGTCTACGTGGTCGAGGACTGGGTTAGGGACGCCCCGAAACTTGGCTAGGACCGAGACCCAGTCTCGCCTTCAAGCGGAGAGAGACATGGTGGCTCTAAAGAAGGAAAAACAAGAGTTAGCCAAGAAGCTAACTGTAGAGGAGAGGGAGAGGCGAAGCGCCGAGGCTGGCCTCAAGAGCACCCAGGATCAGGCCGAGGACCAGCGGAAAAAATTGTACACAACAGAAATAGAGCTGGCAACCCAAAGGTAACTGGTCCTGGAGCTCAAGGCCAGCCTCGAGAAGGCCAAGGAAGGGGAAAAAGAGGCTCGGGAGGCCCTTGTGGCTGCTGAGGCCGAGAAGGAGGCCGAGTATCTCCGCGGCATCGAGGAGACAGAAATAAGGCTGGCGGAGGAAGTCTCTGAGGTATGCAGGGACTACTGCCAGTTCACATGGGATGAGGCCCTGAACTTGGCAGGAGTCCCAGCTGACTCGGACCTGAGGCAGCCAGGGAGGATATATTATCATCCCCCCATACGTTTGACCCCGGCTGACCCCGCCCCTTTATCTTCTCAAGCTCCAAAGCAACCAAGTTTGGCGCTTGTTCCTCATGAAGCTGCCGAGGAGGCTGAGGAGGAGCAAGTTGCCCCAACCAAACAAGTTGCTCCGGACGCTCCCTCTGCCGAGGCGGGTGCTGTAGTTGTTACTGTTTTCTTTTCTCTTTATTGATGTAACGCCTACTTTGATAATGTACTTTAATTTTTAATTTAATGAAAATATTTCATTTGCTTTTAACTGTTCCCAATTTTGTTTAGTTTTTTGTGGAAAGTTTAAGTTCGCAGGCTAAAATAGCAACACAAAACTTTAAGGTTCGCATCAAAGACCTTTAACTAATTTAGTTTTATCTGAGCAAATAAGTATGAATTCAAGCAAGCACAATTAACTGTCGTATTGTTAACTCGTTAAATTGAGTAAGGACAATAGCTTAGAGTGCACAGTCTGAGTGAATATGAAAGATTAAACTTCTGCATAGTTCTAAGTGATACGTGTGTCTTGGTGATATGACTTTGAGTGCATGATCCGAGGGATCAGGCATGCCTGAGATTTCGTACAGCCTTTTTTTAAAAAAAGTGAAGGAAAGTTGCTAATTTACTCAAGGTAGGCAATCCGACGGGCCAGGCTTGACCAAGATTCTGTTTAATACTTAGGGGTGTTAATTTATCCAAGGTAGGTGGTCCGAGGGACCAGGCCTGACCAAGGTTCTGTTTAACACTTAGGGGTGTTAATTTACCCAAGGTAGGTGGTCCAAGGGACCAAGCCTGACCAAGGTTCTGTTTAACACTTAGGGGTGTTAATTTACCCAAGGTAGGTAGTCCGAGGGGCCAGGCCTGACCAAGGTTCTGTTTAACACTTAGGGGTGTTAATTTACCCAAGGTAGGTAGTCCGAGGGACCAGGCCTAACCAAGGTTCTGTTTAACACTTAGGGGTGTTAATTTACCCAAGGTAGGTGGGCCGAGGGACCAGGTCTGACCAAGGTTCTGTTTAACACTTAGGGGTGTTAATTTACCCAAGGTAGGTGGTCCGAGGGACCAGGCCTGACCAAGGTTCTGTTTAACACTTAGGGGTGTTAATTTACCCAAGGTAGGTGGTCCGAGGGACCAGGCCTGACCAAGGTTCTGTGTAACACTTAGGAGATAAGCTGTATAGTAGACTTTATTACAAGAATGGAAATTTTCATTAATAATAGGACCTTTTTAGGTTGTTTACATTCCAGGGGTGTGGCACAGCCCTTTCATCTAAATCTTCTAGATAAAATGCTCCTATTTCGGCTACTGATAGGATACGATAGGGGGCCTTCCCAGTTAGGTCCCAATTTCCCCCAGGCCGGGTTCTTCGCAGTGCCCACGACTTTTCGCAAGACCAAATCTCCTGGTGCAAGTGGTCTCAGTTTGACATTGGCATCATAGCTCTGCTTGAGCTTATGCTGATAATAGGCTAGTTGAACCGCAACATTTTCTCTACGCTCGGCGACTAGGTCCAGATTATCCTTTAGCAGTTTGTCATTGTCAGCCGAGGCAAATGAGCTGGTTCTAAGTGTGGGGAATCCAATTTCTATGGAGATGACAGCCTCGGCACCATACTTCATGGCAAAGGGGGTCTCTCCGGTAGACCTCCGAGGAGTTGTCCTGTAGGTCCAGAGTACATGTGGTAGTTCTTCCACCCATTTTCCTTTGGCATCATCTAAACTCTTCTTAAGACCGCTTACTATGACTTTGTTAACTGCTTCTGCTTGGCCATTTCCTTGAGGGTATGCAGGGGTGGAGTACCTGTTCGTAATGCCTAGTCCGTAGCAAAATCTTCTAAATGCTTTACTGTCAAACTGAAGGCCATTGTCCGAGATAAGTGTATGTGGTACTCCAAACCGTATTACGATATTTTTCCATACAAACTTCTGGACATCCACATCCTTGATGTTTGCCAATGGCTCAGCCTCCACCCATTTGGTGAAGTAGTCTGTTGCGACAATCAAGTATTTCTTACTCCCGGCTGCTCTAAGAAAAGGGCCTACAATGTCCAGGCCCCACTGAGCGAAAGGCCAGGGACTTGACAGAGGATTTAGAACTCCTCTTGGTTGATGTATATTCGGAGCAAACCTCTGGCATTGGTCACACTTCTTTACATATGCCTGTGATTCCCTTTGCATGTTTGGCCACCAGTACCCCTGAGTTAAGGCCCTGTGTGCTAGAGATCTTCCTCCTGTGTGGCTGCCACAAATCCCCTCATGTAGCTCTTCGAGAAGTAGTTCTGTGGCTTCAGGATGCACGCACAATAAACATGGACCAGTGAAAAAACGTTTGTATAGCTTACTGTCTCCTGACAGCCAAAATCGAGGGGCTTTCCTCAACACCTTGTCAGCTTCGGCCTTGTCTGTTGGTAAGACGTCGTCCCTAAGGTAGGTTACCATAGGGTCCATCCAGCTCGGCCCTACTCGAACTTGATAGATGTTAAGCCCTTCCTTTTCCTCGGCATGCCTTTGTACATCTTCCACTAGGATAATTCGAGGTAGCCCCTGAGCCGAGGTGGTTGCCAGAGTGGCCAAGGAGTCCGCGTGCGTGTTCCCACTCCAAGGAACATGTTGCAAATTGAATGACTTGAACTGTGATTGCAGTCGCTTGACCTGCCTGAGATATTTCTGCATTCTCTCATCACGAGCTTCTAATTCTCCCATGACCTAGCCGATGACCAGCGCTGAGTCCGAGAACACTTCTGCTGTGCTCCCGCCCATCTTTTTGACCATGGCCATTCCGATCAGCAACGCTTCGTATTCGGCCTCATTATTAGTAGCCGAGAAGTTTAGTCTGAGGGACTTTTCGATGACAACCTTCTCAAGGGATATTAAAACTAGCCCCACTCCTGAGCCTCTCTGATTGGCTGCACCATCCACGTATAGTTTTCAGGGTGTGGGTTCTTGCATAGACACGAGACCAACTGAATTCTCATCCATGTGTATCGTCTCGGCAATCTCTTCTAACACAAGCTCGGCAAACTCGGCCACAAGATCGGCCAGTACCTGCCCCTTGATCGAGGTGCGAGGCATGTACTTTATGTCAAAGGCTCCTAGGATGGTACCCCACTTGGCAATCCTTCCCGTATAGTCTGCACTCCGAAGCAAAAATCTAAGCGGGAGTTAGGTAAGGACCACAACCGTGTGTGATTGGAAATAGTGAGGGAGTTTACGAGTAGCATGAACTACTGCAAAGATGGCCTTCTCAAGTGGCATATAACGGACCTCGACCTCATGGAGGGATTTACTCACATAGTACACAGGCTTCTGGACGCCACTATCGACTTGTATAAGTACCAGACTCACAACATGGGTGGCTACAGCAATATAGGCGAACAAGACCTCGTCCGTGGTAGGGCTAGACATGATGGGTGGCCGAGTTAGGTATTCTTTTAGCTGTTGGAAAGCTAGAACACACTCTTCATTCCACTCAAATCCCTTCCATTTGTTCAGCAGTTGGAAGAAAGGCCGACATCTCTCTGCGGACTTGGAGATGAATCGGTTGAGAGCGGCAGTCATCCCAGTTAACTTCTGGACTTCTTTTAGGTTCCGTGGAGGCTGGAGGTTGTTGATTGCCTTAATCTGGTCGGGGTTGATTTCAATTCCGCTATGTGTGACCATATAGCCCAGAAACTTTCCTGATCCAACGCCGAAAGAGCACTTCGAAGCATTAAGTCGTAACTTGTGCTTCCTCAAAATCTCAAAGATGTTTCCGAGGTCTCCAATGTGGTCAGTCTCCAGCTTGCTTTTGACCACCATGTCATCAATATAAATCTCGATGCATTTCCCCAGCTGTGACTCAAACATTTTGGTCATTATTCTTTGATAGGTGGAGCCTGCATTCTTCAGACCAAATGGCATCACCTTATAATGGTAGTTCCCAATAGGAGTTACGAATGTCATTTTCTCTTGATCGTCCAGGGCTAAGGGAATCTGATGGTATCCTTGGAAGGCGTCCAAGAAACTCATTCATGGATGCCCTACAGTTGCATCTACCAGTTGATCAATCCGTGGCATGGGAAAGGGGTCTTTTGGGCAGGCTCTGTTTAGATCCGTGAAGTCCACACATACACGCCATTTCCCATTCTTCTTCTTCACCACCACTGTGTTAGCCAGCCACTCTGGATAGAAGACCTTCCTGATAGCCCCTACCTGCTTGAGCTTGTTCACCTCATCCTTGATAGCGTCAGAATGTTCCCTGGATGAGCGCCGAGGTGGCTGCTTTTTGGGGAGGGCAGCCGAATTCACATTAAGGTGATGACAAATGAACTCGGTGTCCACTCCTGGGGCCTCGTAAGAGTTCCAAGCAAACACATCAATGTTTCTCCTAAGGAAGATCAGCAGCTCTTCCTTTTCACGGGGGGGTAACTGAGCCCCTATCTGGAAAAAACTTATCTGGGTCCTCCCCAATGACGACTTTCTCTAGTCTTTCACATTGCTCCTCGGCCGGCTCTACGGCTTTGGGTGGAATCTGGAACTTTGACTGCTACGAGTATCCGACCGTGGTGGTCATTGGTTCGGCATCAAACCGATGTGTAATGGCAGCTATGAGGCATTGTCTTGCCATAGGTTGGCTGCCAACAATCTCTTCCACTCGTCCTCCTGACGAAAATTTAACCTTTAGGTGTAAGGTCGAAGAAACAGCCCCTAGAGTGTGGAGCCAAGGCCTGGCCACAATGGTCGTGTAGGGAGAGTATGAATCCACCACGATGAAGTCCACCTCGACCACTTCAGACCCTGCCTATACAAGTAGCCTTATCTGACCCTTAAGGATGACGGTCTTCCCATCAAAGCTGACTAAGGGTGAATCATATGCTGTCAGGTTTTCAGGCCGTAAGCCCAGTCCTTTGTATAGGTCTGGATACATGATCTCAGCCCCACTCCCCTGATCAACCATCACCCTCTTCACATCGTACCCTCCGATTCTAAGGGTGATGACCAAAGCGTCGTCATGGGGTTGTATTGTTCCCAGTTTATCTTCATCCGAGAAGCTTAAGGCTGGTCGGGCCTCCATCCTTGCCCGCTTCGTCTCTTGGTTGGCGTCCTCGGCAGATGCCCTGGAAATGGACATTACTCTGGAAGGGCAGGATCCAGTTCTCCCGGGGGCCACAAAGATAACGTTAATTGTGCCCAAAGGGGGCCTTGATGAGGCGGTCCCCGAAGCCCCAGGCCTGATATGGTCTCCTTGTTGTTTGGTCGATTGATGAACTGCTGTAGCTTTCCTTCCCTGGCAAGTTGTTTCAAATGGCTTTTTAAAGTCCTGTAATCCTCGGTGGTATGCCCTCGCTCCTGATGATATTGGCAATGAAGGCTCTGATTTCGCCTCATAGGGTCTCCCCCCATCTTGTTTGGCCACTTGAAGTATGGCTCGTTCTAAATTTTCTCCGTGAATTGGTTCTCAGAACACGGCATGAACCGCTTGTGACGCAACAGACCCGGACTGCATATTGTAGTCTCTTCGCGGCCTGCTGTTACTGTAACGATCCGACCTGAACTCCCTCCTCTCTTGGGGGATAACCTTAGCCTTTCCCTTTCCGATCAGTTGGTCTTTCTCGACGCGCTTATACTCGTCAATGCGGTCCATCAACCGGTGCACACTCCTCACCGACTTCTTGGTCAACGATTTTCGCAGGTCGTGCTCGGCTGGTAGGCCGACCTTGAAAGTTCTTACTGCCACGTCATCGAAACTCCCTTCGATTTCGTTAAACATCTCCCAGTACCGGTCCGAGTATGTTTTCAGTGTCTCCCCCTCTCGCATGGACATGGACAGCAAAGAGTCCAGTGGCTGAGGGACCCTGGTGTTCGTCACGAACCGAGAGTAGAAAGCCCTGGTGAGCGCCCTAAAGGATCCAATAGAGTCTGCCGCGAGGCCATCAAACCACCTCATGGCTACAGACCCCAAACTGGAGGGGAACACTTTGCACATGAGAGTCTCGTTCCGAGAATAGACAGCCATTTTCTGATTGAAATGACTCACATGCTCCACGGGGTCAGTCCGTCCATTGTATGCAGTGAAGGTAGGTTGAGTAAAACGCCGAGGAAGGCTTCCTCCATCAATCCTGCGTGTGAAGGGCGACTTGGAAATTTGGTTAAGTGCCCTATTCATTGCATCACTCCCAGTACCCCTTGAGGACGTGTCTCTGCCCCTGCGGTTATGGTGGGGCTCTTCCACGTGGGAGAAAGACTCACTTGAGGGTGTCCTGGAGTGGCGTCTGTAACTGGCATCGTCATCATCGTCATAAGAGTCATCCGTAATGGACGGACTGCTAGACGGACTGCGCCTCCTTCGCGCATGGCGTAACTTCTTCTTGAGGCGATCAATCTTGCGTTGCATGTCCTCGTGAGACTCGTCACTGTCATTTCGACGTCGACTCCTCGCAGTATGATTTGTGTGCACGCTTCCTTCACGGTCTCTTTCACGCTCGAGGTGCACGAAATGGTCAAGATGCTGAGAGCCATCTAACTCCGCTCTATGAGAACCTGATCTAACCATGGTTCAAGCCTCGACACACAGATGGAATAGTATTCTTCCCACAGACGGCGCCAATTGTAAGGACACAGATCGTGGATAGGGCCTTTGAACAGGATAGGTCGGGGCCCAAGCGGTATATGGTATCCTTGAAATGAATTTGTAAAGAGAGTGGGCTGAAGAACACTTGACTGAACTCGTATGGGTTGGAGGCCCAAGTATGATTACGACCAGATTCGTATTGATAGGATATTTGATGGATACAATGTTCTTCTCGACATAGTCCGAGGAGTATGTTTATACAAATAATATAAGTACTTCTCTTTTTCTCTCTCTTAATCTCTCTTCCTTATCCTCCCCTCCTTTTCTTTCTTCCTTCTTCTATTTATATGCCCTTCCTCTATTACGTGGGCTTTTCTTGATACTTGTCCCATCAACCTCCATCTGAAGTCTTCATCTGGTAGCTGCAAAGGATGGAGGTCACTGTTCAGGTGTCTTTTCCCATTAATGCGGCCATGATGTTAGCTGCAGGATCATATATGCAGTGGCAGCAGCCTTTTGCTTGATATCTGATCTTCGCCACCTGTCCTTTTTGTCTATATGAATCAGGGGATTCTCCGGGAGAGCTAGGATTGAGGTTGGAGCACTCATCTGGGACACCCTTTTAACAATCCGAGCAGGAAGTCTCCTCAGACCAGGCTTTCTTCCACGTGACTTACACTTCAGCATCGAATTAGGCTGGGCAAACTCCTCAAGATGTGTTGTCCTCGGATGTATATGTCTCCTCGGACAGGCCCACGGCCCAGGATCTGGCATTGGGCCTTTTACCCCTACAATAGCCCCTCAAAATTCTGGTTTTTTTCTTTTATCCGAGGAGAAAGGCGGGATTTTGACTTCTGCAGGGGTGAAACCCATCAAACCCCTTAACTAATCCACGTGGAGGCGCTATTTCGCAAGGCTTTCGATTTCCAAAGACGCTTCGGAAATTGTAGCGCGTCATTTATAGCTCTAGGTGGCGCTCTGTCTCCTTGATCAAAGGCGTGGTAAAGATCGTGCGGCTGAGATTTCTTTCAAAATGAATTTGGCAATATTTTTGGGACTCCACTATTACCAACTAAATGCATCTTCTTTTTCTTTTTCTTTTTCTTTTTCTTTTTTCCCCCTCAGATGGAGTTGTTGAAAACTTGGATTTGGGTGGTAATGCACAATTGCATAGGATAACTCTTCACGTGTAGAGAGTTGGGAAGTTTTTTTTTTTTTTTTCCTTTTGAGAGATTTAGGAAGTTAATCATGAAAGGTACCATAGTTTTTTTTTTAATTTTTATTTTATAGTGCCCATTTGAGAATTACTTATTTCGGATATATAGTTTATTTGGATATGTGAGACAAAAAAAATAATTAAAAACTGACTTATTTCAAAAAAATTGAAACTTAAACTATTTGAAATAAAGTTGAGACTCACAAAAAGTATATAAAATATGTGAAAATGTTATTCATATATATTATTTAAATAAATCACACAAATCATTAAAATAGTCATATATCTAAAATTATACATGGATAATTTTTTCAATTGCCACATAGTGAGTTTGAGAAAAATTCTACCAATTCAATTCAGAACAAAACCATTTCCTAAAATAAAATCTGAATTAAGGAATAAATTGATTAAGGAAAAGTAACTTATTTGAAAACCAGCAATTTAATTTTTAAATTAAGTAATATTCTAAGTGAATTTGCATCGAAAACACATTTGCATCCAAGTGAATTTGTAAAGTAATATTCCAAGTGTTATGTATAAGAGGAGATTGTTTCAATAGATAAGTCATTAAAGTAATTTGCATCCAAAACACATTTGCATTCGAGTGAATTTGCATCCAAGTACAATTTTAAAGTAATATTCCAAGTGTTATATGTATAAGAGGAGATTATTTCAATAGCTAAGTCAAGAGATGTGATAGTATTTTGCAAATGAAATTGTATTGAATACAAAATTTTATCAATGAAATATTAATTTGTCTGACACAACTATGCAAAGTAAATATTAACTAGCCTTTGAGCATGCGCTCACGCGCGTGTTCAGAGGCTCTTCTATTTTTTGGGTAAGAGTTAGTTTAGAGCATTTATTATACTTTGGGATTACTACATTTTTCAATCACAAAAAAAACCTAGAGGTGTGATGAATAAATTATTTCATCCAAAATGTAAAGCATTCATCACATCCCTAGGTTTTTTTTTTTTTTTTGTGATTGGAAAATGTAGTAATCCTGAAGTATAATAAATACTCTAAATTAACCATTACCCAAAAAATAGAAGAGTTAAGAGGTTTTTCCTTTTTGGACCGGATTTTTTTTTTGTTCCAAAATACTCCTACACTCCTAAGTTTAAGTAGAGACAAAACTAAAGGATAATCTGGTAAAAATACATATCTAACTTGCACTAAAACATTGCCTACAAAATAGAAACACTCTTCCACTAACTCACTTCTTCAAAGAAACTATATGTTTATTGTTTTTTTTTTTTAATAGAAAAATTAGTTAAACTACTTACGTTTCTGTTGTTTTTTTCCAAAAAAAAAAAAAAAAAAACCTTAGCTTCTAATACTACTTTATTATTATTAAAAAAAAAACACCCTACGTTTATCCAAAAACATTAGTACTAATTTTTATTCCCAAAAAAAAACTAAACTAAAATAAATATTAGAAAAAAAAACTAAATAGTTATCAACAAAAAAAACTAAACTAAATAGATATATACATTTTTTTTTTTTGTTTTTGTTTTGATAAGTAGATACATCTTTAACACCTATTAAAACGTTGCCTACAAAATAGAATTACTCTCCTAATGGTTTTTAAATTGATTTATCCATTTATAAAAAAAAAATTAAAATTAAAACAAACACATGTTTCTTTGTAAAAAAACACATTTGTCGTACCCAAAAAAAAAAACCCCACATCTACCGTTATTGGCCAAAAAAAAAATCAGCCGTACACCCACATTTCTTCTAATCAAATTCATAGGTGCCTTTTTTAGATCTCACTGAACACCATTTATTAACCTTATCGTAACCACAAAGAATACATGGGAAGAGACAAAAAATTTTGGGATACAAGTGCCTCCATCCAAACTCCACAAAGATTGTACTTGCTACTTATTGTTCCTCAGATGATCCAATTCATTTTCTCTCTCAAATTTTTAATTTTTTTTAATTTTTTTTTGAGGAATCTTTCTCATATTTTTGTATGCATATATTACAGGTTTTGTTATATGTGTGCTAAAACTTCTTGCCAAATGGAAACAGGTTTTGTTAAATTGTATTTGTAGGGTCATTGGGCCAAGAATCCCTTATCCCTGTACAGGTTGGGCCTAAAGCCCAAGCCGAGGACCAAGATCTGTTTGAGGATGGGTAATCTCTGTCAAGATAGTCTGTGTTAGTAAATAAAGAAGTTAGTGATTGAACGTAGGGACCCAGGAAGTGTGCCAAGGATGAATCTCACCTCGGATAATCAAAACCAAGGTCCGTTTTGGTGATCTGCCATTCAGAAAATACTCTAGAGAGTTCTGTCAGAACGGATAAGTGTTGCAGAAACGTATGGCAGAGAAGGGTCCTAAAGTATCAAAGGAGAAAGCTGCCACCACAGCATTAAATACTCTGCAGCTATCCCTCTAGTCGCATTAATGTGAAAGTGATATCTAAACAGTGTTATTCAACCTTACAGCTATTGTGCAAAGACTTCCGGAAGGTACCGATGGGACAAGTATCACCACCAACCATCAAGCCTACATGTGGAGGGCAATGGAAGGAGAAAAAGGGAGTATAAAAGAAAATGAGAGATTCAGAGATGAGGAGGAGCAAAGAGAGAACAGAAACAATGTGGCAATAGAGAACTAGGGGTGACAATTTTGTCCCGCCCCGCTTAACCCGCCCCTCCCCGCTTCGCCCCGTGCAGGTTTTCCCCCCTGCAAAGGTAGTGGGGCGAGGATGGGGCGAGATTTTAGACCCGCACCACAGGGCAGGGTGGGGATGGGTTTACACTTATTAGACCCACCCCGCCCTATCCCTGCCTGCCCCTCATTAATAAGGGTTAAAATGTAATTTTTTCATACCCTAAAACCTTACTATTTAAACAAAAATATCATCATTTTATTTTATTCTACCTAACGTGAGTCTGCTTCTTTTTTCTCTCTAGCAAAGTTGAAAATAAGGTACCAATTTTAACGTTTTTTTTTTTTTTTTTTGATCTTTATTAGAAACAAATTGATATACTATTGAATTACTGATTTCAATCATGATTCATACATCTTTCTCAACTTACTTTTCATCATGAACTGATGAACATAATATAATTTTTTTTTAATGAGGTACCAGTCTAAGGCTCTAAATATTTGCGTTTGCGTCATTGTTTTTGTTATTTTGTGTGGGCATTTGGTTGTTATAAAATATAAGGGTTTGTCGTCACAGTCACGTTCACAGCCAAAGACAATAGTAGAAGGGGCATTGCTGTTACTGGATGAAGATTACTGTGGTTTGTTTTGTTATAGATTTGCATAACGGGGTAGTGGCCAGTGGGCCTTTTTATTTTGTATTTTGAATAATGGGTAGTGGGTCTTTGTCTGAGACTCACTACCCATTATTCAAAGAAAAGAAGTCCGAAGATCTACTGTTGTCTTTAGCTGTGAACGTAGTTTGAATAAGAAAAGACTCATTACCCATTATTTGTAGTTTGAAAAACGTAGTTTGAATAATGGTATCTTTGACTTCTTTTCTTTGGAGTGCAGGGGCTTCTTAGTCTTTGTGTTTTCTTTTGTCTTTTTTTGGGGTAAATGGTTTCTAGAGGTCTAGTCTTAGTCTTTGATTGCCAATATGATGGCATCAATCATGTATTAGGTACAGGTTTTCTGTATTTAATTTTGTTATACAAAAATTATATACAATTTTTGATGACATGATTCAAAAATTATATACAATATGATGGCAGCACCATTCTCTCCACACAAAAATTATATACAATTTAATTTTGTTTTCTGTATTTTTATTAAAAAAAAAATAAGGTACAGGTTTAAGACTTTGTCCCATTCTCTATGTGTTAGGGTACTTTTTTATTATACCTAATTTTATTTACGCACACCATTCTATTTAAAACCCAAGAATATTTATCCTTGGTAATATTTGAAAAGTCCATGATTCAAGTCCATGGCAAAACAATTTTATCAATGGAATTCAAATCCATAAATCAAAGCCCATGATTTAAACCCATGGCAATTTATCTAAAAGCCCAATTCTCATTGGCAATATTTAAAGCCCAATTTTCATTGGCAACATCAAAGCCCAATTCTCATTGGCAATATCAAAAGCCCAACTTACGTTGGCAACATCAAAGCTCAATTTTCATTAGCAACATCAAAGCCCAAATTGGCAATATCAAAAGCCCAACTTACGTTGGCACTATTAAAAGCCCAAGCTAATTACCTAGCATTATTTTATCAAAAAGCCCAAAGTTATCAATACTTGGCAAAATACAATATCATAGTTATTTCACTTGAAAGTCCAATAAAGAATACTTTAGATTTTTAAAACTATTACAAGTTCATGGAGTTTATGAATTGTCTATTCTCAAAACCTATGGCAATCATCTTATAAAAACCCATGGAAAGTTATGATTATTAAACCCACGACATTTATTTATTTCATATTCACTATCTATCTTACATCACAACATTCATAATATTTATTACCAAAACTTATGGTAATTATTCATCCTACGTATCCATTATGATTATCTATGGAGAAACTCATGAGAAACACCACATTATTCCATTATAGTGGTTGTTAACATATTTATTTAAAACCCATGATCAAACTCCATCATCTTCCTTAAAGCTGTACCTCTAGCGAAAGGAGTGCTGAAGCCAAATCATCCAAATTCCAACAAATTGACGCTATAAATGGCAAAAACGTTCAAGACATGATTCATGTACCAAGCCCATGAATCCTAAAGGGGAAAAATTGGGAACATGTGGTTTGGAGGGCATAAAGAGATCTCCAGCGGAACCCCCTGAAGTAGACTAGAACTTGACACCTGGCTTGGGGTGTTGAATCTTGCTTCTTGGAGGACCAAATCTCAATTGCAGCATTAGGATTCTCTCTTGATACACACCCTAAACGTGATAATCAAACTCAGCCCAAAAATCCAAGCAATTAATGCAAAAATCCTTCATTTCCCAAAGAAGCAAAGCAGTCCATAAAGTAGATCTTCTACTTCTGACTAAAATCTCAAGAAACTTGATCTTGATTTCGTTATCTATAGGTCGTCATCTTCTTTTGGATTTTTGTTAATTAATGCTTCCTTGAAATTTCATTATAAAAGCATAAACACCTCAGCCCACAAGGAGGCAGCCACCCCCCTCTGAAAACCATGGGTTCGTTTTCCATTTTTCTGGTGTTTTAGCTTTCCTCAAGCTCACCACTCATCATCCTTAACCCACTCTCATCAAATCCCAGACGTTCCTCTCACACCTTCACACAATCATAGCCCACCACTCACAAAAAGCCTTGAATTTGGTGTTAATTCCATCTCACTCATCATCCCTAACCCACATTCATCTAATATTAGATGTTCTTTTTCTATTTTCACATAAACACAACTCAATGTCTCTCCAACTAGCCACAAATAACCCATTACTCATAAAAAACTTCAATCTCAGCATTAAATCCTATCCCACTCACTCAAAACAACCCACATTCAGCTCGTCCATGTCTTATAAACAGATACTCACCCAAATCTTAGCTTAATACTTGCTGCACTGAGCTGAGGATCTTTCTCTCCCTTCATTCCATCCTATTTTTCCTCTTTTATTTGTAACTATGGAGCCCTTAATCTTTGTTTATTATTATTATGATGAAGAATGTAATATATTTGTAACAATTAAATTTTTTCCCTCATATTGATGTAATCATGGCTGAAAGTGCTATAAATTCTCTTGATCAAGACATACAAGGACCCCCCAAGAGTGAACACTTCCCTAAATTTATTTAATTATGGACTGTTGGACTCTAAGTATAATTTCACCCCTATCGCTGGAGGACTGATTTGAACTATGACACTGTAAAAAGGACTAAAAATATAACAAACTAACAATAGTGATGTGTTTATTGTGCTTTGTTGTTGTCTTGCAGCCTCTATCTCTTAGTTGGGCAGACTTCCACAACACCGAAAGCCTTTGGGTTTTATTTCAAGGCCCATTGTCGAGTTTCGGCTTGGCTACCCGATAATTTATTTGGGAACATCAAAATTTTCCCCTCAACACTATGAAATAGTCACAAAATGGGAGGAATTAAATAATGCACACTACTTACCATAAAGGAGATTTGTTTTAGTGTTTTTTAGGCCAATGAAATATGAATACCATTTGTGTATGTGTTGCCGGTGATATGATTTTTAATTTAATTGTTTAACGACGTTGCTAAATATAGTTTAATTGTTTAACGACGTTGCCAAGGAGATTTGTTTTAATTTTTTTTTTCATTCCCATTATTTTATATTAACTTTGTTGGAGAAATATAGTTTGTCCATTACTAAGTTGCTAAATTAACATCAGGAAAAAAAATGACTTCACATGAAAACATTGGTAGCTCCAATCTATCTGGCAGCAATCAATTTCCTTTGATAGTAGATAAAGATAATGCAACCCCAACATCACCTCTAGTGAATATGCCAAACGATGTCCAGGCAGGCCAGCCTAGCAATGAAATAATTCAAGAAGAGGGGAAGTACAAATCAATTGTTTGGAATCATTTTAAGAGAAAGAGAGTTGATGAGAAAGACAAGGCTGAGTGCAATTATTGTAAGAAATTGCTAGTAAGGGGATCCAATTATGGTACTAAACATTTGCATGACCACATGAAAATATGTCTAAGGAGAAAGTTTCAAGACATTAGGGATATGAATCAAAAAATTTTGGCAAGGGATCAAAATAAAGTGGATTCAATGGCGGGTGTGAAGGCTTATAATTTTGATCTCAAAATGTATCAAGAAATGAACTTGCTTGTATGATCATCTTGCATGAGTATCCCCTCTCTATGGTTGACCACATTGGTTTTAGAAAATATTCAACTTCTCTTCAACCATTGTTCAGGATGGTTTCTAGGAACACAATCAAGGACATTTTGAGCATCTATGAGAAAGAAAGGGAGAAATCAAAGCATGAAATTGATAAGAATAAGGGTAGAATTTCTATTACCACTGATATGTGGACTTCACAAAACAAAAAGCGAGGGTTTATGGTTGTGACAGCACACTTCATTGATGGTTTGTGGAGATTACAAAACTAAGTTATGAGGTACCTTTTTTAAAGTATATATTCATTTTTATGTTTCAATTAAATTCTTTTCAAATGTTTTATGAATTTATATCATTGTTGGTTCTAATTATTTAAATTTCTCATTTAAGGTTTATTTATGTGCCATCTCCACATATGAAAGAAGTGCTTTCTAGTGTCCTTCTAGATACTTTGTTGGAGTGGAATATTTATAGGAAGTTATCTACTGTGACTATGGACAATTGCAGTACCAATGATGCAGTTATAAAAATTATCTTAGATAAGCTTCAACGTGGTGCACTTATTATGTGTGGATCAATGTTGCATATGCGTTGTGCAGCACATATTCTTAATTTGATTGTTCAGGATGGTTTGAATGTAATTGGATCATGCATTGAAAAGGTTCGAGAAAGTGTGGGATTTTGGACTGCATCAACAAAGAGAAGGCAGAAGTTTGAAGAGACAGCCCAACAAGCACATGTTGAATGTACCAAAGAACTAGCCCTTGATTGTAAGACTCGTTGGAACTCTACCTATCTCATGCTTTCTATTGCTATAAAGTATCAAAATGTCTTTTATCGATTGAACATTTGTGAGTCATCTTATAAGTGCATTCCAATGGAGGAAGAATGGGAGATGGCAAGTAATATATGTGAGAGATTTGTAGTGTTTCACAAGGTTACAGAGCTATTTTCAGGTACCTCATACCCTACAGCTAATCTTTTCTTTCCTAAGGTGTGTGAAATAAAAATAGCTTTGAATTCTTGGTTTACAAGCACAAATGATGTGATTAGGAGTATGGCATTTAAAATGTTGGAAAAATTTGATTACTATTGGGATGTGATTCATGGTGTTATGGCCGTGGCAACCATTTTAGACCCAAGATATAAGATTGAATTGTTAGAATATTATTTTCCAATAATTTATGGTGATGAAGCTGATAATGAAATTCAAAAGGTTAGAGATATTTGTTATGAAATGATTCGTGACTACAGTTCTGGGAGAATAGTTAGGGAAGGTACTCGTGGCCCTTTTCTGGGAGAGGATCCACAAGTTGATGACTCTCTTATGGACTTTGAAAGATATCTTAGTCAGAAAAAAAGGGGTGGGAATATTAAATTGGAGTTGGACCATTACCTTGAGGATGATTTAATGCCAAGAACTGTGGATTTTGATATTTTGGCATGGTGGAAATCTAATGGGCCAAAGTATCCTACTTTGCAACGTATTGCAAGGGATATCCTTGCCATTCCAGTGTCAACTGTTGCCTCAAAGTCATCATTTAGCACAAGAGGTCGATTGTTAAGTCCACATCGCAGTAAACTTCATCAAAAGACTGTGGAGGCATTAATGTGTGCTCAAAATTGGTTATGGGCTGAAATTAATGGTAATTAAATTTACTAGTTTAATTATGCAATGATTTATGTTGCTGCATTCTTTATTATATTTTTTAATTGTTTGATTGAATTTATCTTTTTTTTAGGTTCTTCATCTACCATAGATGGAATTGAAGATACATTCCAAAATATCCTGGATGATTACGATGATGAAGAAGAAAGTGGTGTCACAATGATGGAAGAAAGTGGAGATTCTTTTTGAAGAACTAGGCAATTTTTATTTTGTTATGTATTGGGAGTTTGGATTATTTTATTGTGTCATACTATGAGATTTTTGTTGTGATATTGTCTTGTTAAACATTTAGATAATATTATTTAGTTTTTGCTAAAAATTAGTTTGATTTGATAGGATAAAATTTATTTATAATTTCAAGTATGTTTTTATTATTGAAATATGTCTTTTTTTTTTTGAAAAAATGGTAATAGTTGTAGGGAACAGTTTGCATTAAACTATATTTAGCAACGTCGTTAAACAATTAAACTATATTTAGCAACGTCATTAAACAATTAAATTAAAAATCATATCACCAGCAACACATACACAAATGGTATTCATATTTCATTGGCCTAAAAAACACTAAAACAAATCTCCTTTATAGTAAGTAGTGTGCATTATTTAATTCCTCCTATTTTGTGACTATTTCATAGAGAATGGGACAAAGTCTTAAACCTGTACCTTATTTTTTTTAATAAAAATACATAAAACAAAATTAAATTGTATATAAGTTTTGTGTGGAGAGAATGGTGCTGCCATCATATTGTATATAATTTTTGAATCGTGTCATCAAAAATTGTATATAATTTTTGTATAACAAAATTAAATACAAAAAACCTGTACCTAATACATGATTGATGCCATCATATTGGCAATTAAAGACTAAGACTAGACCTCCAGAAACCATTTACCCCAAAAAAAGACAAAAGAAAAAAAAAAAGACTAAGAAGCCCCTGCACTCCAAAGAAAAGAAGTCAAAGATACCATTATTCAAACTACATTTTTCAAACTACAAATAATGGGTAGTGAGTCTTTTCTTATTCAAACTACGTTCATAGCCAAAGACAACAGTAGTGTTGGGAAATCATCATGTTTGCATCCAATACAAAACATACGCAGCGGAAAATAAACGGATCTACTTCATTCGCAATTGATAACATGCACTATGTAGGTTTCAAAATATAAGAACAAGAGAGTGTACCTTGATGCGGTGAATTTCAAAACCGAATGAAGAAGTACTCGGGAATACTTTCAATCTTCACTCCAATTCCACTCGATGCCCCAAGATGTGTGGTATCTCAATCAGTTCTATGTTTCTAGAGAGAATATGAAAGAGCGTCTCTCTTCCTTATTTCATTACCTTTTTCATACAAACCATTTCATTCAATCTAAAATTCTGTATGTTTCTCTCCACATAACTGATTATCTAATTGGGCTAGCCTTTTGGGCCTTCCCAATTGGGCTATAGTGTGTGGCTTGGAGTGGGACCAAAAGGGAACAAATAAGACACTAGCTCCAATGGGCCTTGGGCTTTTCCGTCAACTCTTGACAAGTCCAAAGTTACCATTAATTATATTTAATACCACTATATAAATATAATTGCACTCTAGGCCTCATTAATAAATTATATCCCAAGACTTTATTATACATGCAACCCCTTCATAAAATATTCGTAGTAACACAAAGTCATAAATATAGATTGCCACTTTGTGAATTACTACATCTTAATCCTTGAGTACCCGGTTTAATCCTTATGAGTTATTCACCATATATTTATAAAATCCAATTTCATAAATATATACTTTAGTCTTACTAAAGTGGTTAGGCCTAACTCTCTGAATAACTGTACCCATTAAACTTATCTCAAGGGAATATTTTATATCTCCGTTAAGAGACTATGAATTCCATCTTGAGAATATATGTTCCATCAACACTAAATATGGCTGCCCAACATACTGAGGTTTTGACCGTTACTTTAAATCTCACTCCTGATATATCAAAGCAACCTACATTTTATGATCAGGTCCATTATTCTCTCAAGATTAAGAGTTCATGTGAATACAAGTCGTGAGATTTATTATTCAATTGACAGTCATTAGGAGAATAATAAATCTCACAGCGGTCCAGTTCAATATGTCTTAACTCTTAAAACATATCAACATATTAACTAGAAATCACCATTTCCATGATCAAGACAAATCATCGTAGTTAATATGTTATAGTCTTCGCAGATGAAATGCCCAATTTCATCACCGACTACGAACCAAAATTCTGAGTTTACAAAGAACTTGTGATTTACATCTTCTGTGACTTTTCACATAAATCACATACTATGCATCTCATGGACTATTTGATAATGTCCGAATATTCATGTTACCATTATTTTAGATAAGAATAAAACAACTTTATTACACATAATATTAAGTCATACATCATTTCTCAAATAATGTCATACATAATATTATACATAGCATCATTATACAATAGGATTTAAGGGCACATATCCTAACAAGTAGATCTTCGGACTTCTTTTCTTTGAATAATGGGTAGTGAGTCTCAGACAAAGACCCACAACCCATTATTCAAACTACAAAATAAAAAGGCCCACTGGCCACTACCCCGTTATGCAAATCTATAACAAAACAAACCACAGTAATCTTCATCCAATAACAGCAATGCCCCTTCTACTATTGTCTTTGGCTGTGAACGTGACTGTGACGACAAACCCTTATATTTTATAACTGCCAAATGCCCACACAAAATAACAAAAACAATGACCAAACGCAAATATTTAGAGCCTTAGACCGGTACCTCATTAAAAATAAATTATATTATGTTCATCAGTTCATGATGAAAAGTAAGTTGAGAAAGATGTATGAATCATGATTGAAATCAGTAATTCAATAGTATATCAATTTGTTTCTAATAAAGATAAAAAAAAATGTTAAAATTGGTACCTTATTTTCAACTTTGCTAGAGAGAAAAAAAAGGTAGACCCACGTTAGGTAAAATAAAATAAAATGATGATATTTTGTTTAAATAGTAGGGTTTTAGGGTATAAAAAAATTACATTTTAACCCTTATTAATGCGGGGCGAGGCGGGGTGGGTCTAAAAAGTGTAAACCCATCCCCGCCCCGTCCCGTGGTGCGGGTCTAAAATCTCGCCCCATCCCCGCCCCACTACCTTTGCAGGGCAGGGAAAACCCGCACGGGGCGAAGCGGGGAGGGGCGGGGCAAAATTGCCATCCCTATAGAGAACTAAGCTTGTAACCATCTTGTGAATCAATATACTAAAACAAATTCTCCTCGGATTGAGCCGAGGACATTTTTCTTTGAATAAGTCTGTTCTGTCCATATTCTTTGGATTGCTTGGATCTATTATGGTTGTTTTCAATACATAAAAGCTCAGCTTTCCCAACCTACTCTCTAAAAATTCATTGTTTTGGGCCTAAGCCTATTCCTTTGGTGCGCTAGGAATCCAAATTGTGACCTTACAGCATTTATTGCCATGTTGGGTTTTGTATTTTTTATTAACATTCTATTTGAGCAATCATTGTTTAGATGAGACATGTCATTCTCATATATGGCTCTACTCTTTGTTTCTTTTATTATTATTTTTTTTGGTTTGACGCAGTAGTGTTTTTGCTGCTTTTGTTTGATACAGGTACATTTGCTAGGGTATTCTTTTAACATTTATGAGTACCTTTAGACCCTTTTTGGTTCAAAGGAAGGTTTATTATTTTGCCTTTTGTACATTCGTGAGTATCAAGCCAGAGATAGCATGAACTGCTTGGCCAAAAAGTGAGAAAGAAAAGGTACCTATTATTCTCTCTCTTTTTTTTAGTCTCTTCAATTTTTTATGGGATTCATAAGGTTCATTATTTTGCCTTTTGGGTTTCTTAATTTTTACGACCCGTAAATGCTATTTGTGAGCTTTACATTATCATTTTGATCTCCTTACCAGTTTTATACTTTTGCTATAATGGGCCTTGCTTAGATTTAATTATTTTGTTTGGTACATTAAAATTTTTATATAGTCAATTTTGGATCTGTGAAAGAATACAAATAACTCAATTCTTATGTATTTTATGTACTTATTTTTAATCTTTTTATAATTTGTTTCTTTAAGAGAACGAGATATTAAATTTGTCCTTTGTGGGGGTTGTACTATGATGCATCATAATATACACAACAAATTTTGATTTTTTTTTTTTTCACATACAAACATCTCTATATGGAAAGTCAAAATAACAAAATTTAAATACTTTTTTTTTATGAGGCGAAAAATTTATACCTGTTTTATTATGTGCCTTCTGTTGACTTCTTGAAACAATTGTAGCACTTTGTGGGATTTGTTGGAGAGATCATCAATTGCCTGTTAGCGTTACATTCTTTAAGAATAGTTTTTGTTCAATTTCGGTAACACAGGCTTAGGTTCATTTTCACATTTAGTAATAGAGTGTTGCATTCATTTCAGTTTCTTAATAGAGGGTTTGGAAATAGAGCTGGGAAGTCAAGATAGTGGACCTAAATCTTGGGAGTTGCAATATAATGGCACAATATCTTCCGGTCTTCCACCGAATCTAAATGAACATTTTAAAACCAGCATTGCTTATACATTCTTCATAATTGTTTTAAATGCTGGTTTACATTGAATTGGTAAATGAAAAATGAAATGGTCAAATCTAAGAGAATGTTTAAATATTTATGGAGCAAATGTATAGTTTGTTTATTGGTTGTTAGTTTGTTTAAAAAATAAAACAAATATGTTATTGTGATTTGTGAGCATCTTAACAATTTCTGTGTGTTCAAAACAAATGTAACTTTTTTTTTTTTCTCTTCTTTTCAGGTTTACTTATTCACAATTTTGTTGGATTGCATAAAAGTCGAATTGGTTGACTGCATGACTTCAAGGAAGATTTGAAGTGATTATCATTTATGTATTAAAAATTAACTATGTAAAACGAAGACCCTCATATTTTATACAAATTCACAACAACAACATAAAAAAAAAAAAAAAAACAACAACAACAACAACAACAACAACTAATCGAAAAAAAAATCGCTACATAACAAGCAAGATAGGACTGCAAAAGAGGCCCGATCAAATTAGAATTTTTTTTTTTTTAAAAAGGTAGACCACTCAAATCTTTCTTTTGTTATTGACATTTGAGTTATTATCACGTGTTGTGATTTCCGTGGGTTGTGATCTCCAAATACTTGACAGGAGATTGTCAATAAATTGTAATTCTCTTCGTATACACTAAAGTTACGAATTTTTTTAATTCTTTAATTTCTTGAATTTTTCTTCATCTTTTAATTTATATATAGAATAAGTGACCAATACATATGATTATATGTAATTCTGTCAAAATCCAACACTGTGATTTTTCTTTCAAGAAAATGGTGAAGATGAATGTATTTTGGTTCTAGACGATGAAGTTTGTGGTGATATGTGAATTGAAGTGAGAGGTGAAGATAGGATTGAATTTTGGATTGGATTTGTGGTTAATTTATGGAGGTGAGGGATTCTCATACGCCGATCTCAATGATCTATGTACAAATACCCATTATCAAAATTCACTACTTCTTCACTCTCTATCTGTGGAGATCTTGATCTTGAGGTTTGATTATTTTGAAACATGGCCATTGAGTTGTTGGAAAGTGATTTTGTTTGTTTTCAAGCATAGTAGGTAGGGTTGTCCATGGGTCAGTCCGGGTCGGGTTTGTGCCCAACTTGGAACAAACTCGACGGAATTGGGTTTTGGAAAAACTCACCCGTCGCCAACAGTCGGAGCAAATGGGTCGGGTGGATCAAACTTCAAAGGGTGGCGGATGGGTCGGTTGACGTTATAGATCTGAGAAAACGACAAGAAAACGGTGAGGAAACTGCGAGAAAAAGTGAGAAAAACCCAAATCCAGCGAAAATCTCATCAAAATCTATGAGATTTCGCCAAATCCGACGGAAATCTCACCGGATTCGGTGAGATTTCACTAGATCTGGTCAAAATCTCGTTAGATATACGTGAACTATCGCCTGAATCTAGGTTTTTTTGCCCAGACCTGGGTTTTTTTTTTGCCAAAATTTGGAATTTTTTCACCAAAATCTGGGTTTCTTGTCGGAATCTAGGTTTTTCGCCAATCGATTCGGGTTTTTCAAGTTTTGGAGGGAGAGAAACCAAAACAGACCCGCTAGTGTCAGTTTCTGGTGGAGAAGATCCGCCACCAATCGCTAGAGTAGTTGGGTCGGCCAGTGTTGGATCAGTTCCTGCTGAGCTCTCTAGGTGGGTCAGCTCACCGGATGGTTTGGGACAACCCTAATAGTAGGAGTGAGTTTCATCTTTATCAAAAGTCAAAACCGTGTACTTCTGAGCTACACGTGCATGCTCAGAAGCTCTTTTATTTTATGGGATAAAAATTAAAATTTTACATCCATTATAATTTGAGATTATTAAATTTTTCAATCACAAAAAAATCTAGGAGTGTGATAAGTATTATGCATTGGCAGGTGAAATAATTTTTTTGTGATTGGAAAATTTAGTAATTTCAAATTATAATAGATGCAAATTATTAATCTTTATCCCAAAAAATAGAAGACCATGCGCGTGCTCAGAGGCTAGTAATTGATAAAAAATTTCTCATATATACATATATACGTATTAAAATGTGTTCTAACACAAAGACACATCACAACTTAAGATGTGATTAGTTTTTTTTTTATATTTTTTTAAAACTCTAGTTAATTTATAAGAGAAAAAGAAGAAAATTATTATGTGACAAATTATGAGTCAAGGAGGAGGGATATGAAAGTATTGGCTGGATCAAGCAGTGGAATTGGAGATTATAGCAGACTTGAGGTAGTGGCAAGTGAGGTGAGTGGTGTATTTGCTGACATGTAATTTTTTTAATACTAAAAATAGTTGCCACGTCATTAAAAAGACATATTATTGTTCCGTCAGACATATAAGCAAGAAAACAGAACAGAAGTTAATAAAGTGACCAATAATGATCATTTTTAAAACTTCAAAGAGCAATAGCGCTCACTTAAAACTTTAGGAACTAATTGTGCTTAATATGTAAACTTTAAGGACTCACAACATAGTTTCACCTAAAATAAAACATAAAAAATGAGACAAAAAGATTTTGTGGGTATAATGCGTCTACCGATGCATTAATTACTCTATCTTTTTTTTTTTTTTTTTTTGAGAATACTAAGGGTATGTTTGTTAACTATTTTTTTCTCCTGTCTTCTATTCTTAAGAATAACTTTCTATTTTCTTACCCAAAAAACTTGTTTAGTAACTAAAAAGAAGTTAAAAACAAAAAGAGTTCTCAATTCTCAAAATACGAAGGAAATAGAAAACATGCATTTACCTGTATTCAATTTCAAGCTCTTAAAAAACACGGAGAAAACAGCATGAAACCCACAATTAATGAATCAGCGCCTCAGTTCAAACCCTACTAGAAGCAAAACAATGAATTTTAGCTTTTTTTTTCCCTCTCTCACACAGGGACTGGTTATATTTGCAGTTTGCGGCACACTACTCTGTGTAACTAAGCAATCTTAAAGAAGAGGACCACCTTTGCTCATTGGTGACTTTAATAGGTTACAGGGGCCTCAATTTACTTTTTGGTGGCATAAATTAGCCAAATTGAGGTGCGATTTGTTTGCTTTTTGGCACCAAGAATTTGCTACTGATATATGTTTGCCTTGCTTGAAGCTCACGTTGTTGCTTGTGTTTTATCTAATGTGGCAGTAGCTTTTGGAAGTGGCGGGCTTAAGGTTTAATGTGTGGGTTCGCCAATTCTACGTGCTAATGGGAGAACCACTTCTTTTGACATTTGCTAATAGATTTTTTATTTAGACAAGTGATCAACATATTCTCAAAGAACAAAAGGAAAGAGATACTCCACTAATTTAAATATTGGTCTGATCATGGTGTATGTTATAACTTAATACATTAGTGAGTACATTGTTTCTGGATCAACTCAAATGAACCCATATATTAATCTCGTTGGAAGGGACTTAAACCCATCAATACCAGAACTTCGGATTTTCCCTCATCTTCCATTTATTTATTTTTTCTTCAGTGCTTATGTTATAATGGATGCCAAAAATATTGAAATGGGAACTTCTTTTGTAAGTTGAATTTCCTTTTCAACTAAACAAACAGGTTTTTTACTTTGAAAACATAAGAAAGTTATTTTGATTTTATTCTTAAAAACAAGTTTTGGAAAACAAAAAACAATAACAATAACCAAACATAACTTAAGTATTTTTAAAATACATACACAGAGAGAGAGGAGAATGTTTTTTAAAAGAAATTAATTAGTCTATCTCATTCCATATACCAATGCACCAATTACTACCCCATACTAGTTAAATCTGTAAAATTTCTTCTTTTACTTTATTGAAATGTGTGGAAAAGAATAATTGAGTATAATAATATAAGACGTTATTTTTTAATTATGATTTATCATTTTATTACGAGATTTTGTACATGATCAAGGATCTCCCACAAAAAGTAATGATGCACATTGCACAGAACATCTTTATGTCCATCCTTTAACTTGTCTTCTTTTCTTTTGCTAAGACAAAGAAAGTTAAAGACAATCAAGCTTCTAAGTGACATGACATGACATGTTGCAATTAGTCGAATTGCCCTTTTTGGAAGTGTAATATATTCCATTATAGGTGATACGTTCCCTTTTTGGAAGTAGTTTTTTGGTATTTTAACACTTTTGTAATAGAATTGCACTGAAAACATAATGTTAAGTATTTAAAATGTGATTCATTGTAAAATTATATCTTACACTTATAATACTTACATTTAGTTACATGGTGTAAGTGAATTTCAGTTAGCTCAACTGGTAAAATCTCTTATCATTGAATAACAGATCTTATGATATGTAAAATATTCTAATATTTAAACATCTTTTATTCATATAAACTCTTGAAAATCAAAGCAATATTTTTAAACTTTAACAATAAAATCTCATTTGAGAAACAATGTTATGATATTTTCACCTAATTTTTTGGATAAAAATAATTAAATGACTAATTATTATATAATTTCACAACTCTCGTATAATGTACCTAATATTATATAGAAGGATTTCTTTTAATTAGACTTTGGTTAAATTTTGTGTAAACTTAAGTTAATTTAAGCTATTTTAGTTAATGATTACTTATTGAACTTTACAACCAACAACATCAAAGTCTTAGCCCCACAATTTTGAAGTCAACTATGAATTCTCAAAATATTAGTTATAGTCGGTCATCATGTATTGTAGGGGCCAGATACCCAAATACGAATATTGGGCCTTGGGCCCGTTTGAGGAGATTCAATTGTCCGAGAACAAGTCAATGATATAGAAGATGCAGATGGTAGTCTTCGCTACCAGGTTTGGACTATGTAGAGTAAGGAAGGTGATCCAAGGAATAGATTCTCGGCTAAGCAAGGCAAAGGTCAAGGTATGTATTTTTCTATTTAGGATGATGCACCAAAAGGTTCTAACTAGTAAGGGCATACCCTACGAGCATACGATACAGGTGAAAACTGGAAAATATCTAAAGGAAAAGCTGCTACCACCGCATTGAATGCTCTGAAGCTAACACTCTAGCCGCATTAATGAAGAAGTGATATCTAAACAATAGTTTTCAGTCTTATTACAACTATTATCTAAGGACTTTAGGAAGGTGCTAATGGGACAAGTATCAACACCAACCAGCTGGCCCGCACGTGGAAGATGAAGATGAAAGAGGAGGGGAGTATAAAAAGAATGGGAAGCAGTGAGAGAAGGGGATCGGGAAGCAAGAAAAAAAACACTGTAGACATTGAGAGTTAAGCCTGTAACCATACTTGAGAAAAATATATAAGAATTGACCTCATTGGATTGCACCGAGGACGGCTTTCTATAAATTAAATCGATCAATTTCCATCTTTTAGTCCTCTGGATACGCTTTGATTATTATCTAACTCATTAAAGCCCAGTTCTCCAATCCACTCTTTACAAATTTATTGTTTTGAGCTTACGTCTACCTCGTGGGCCAAGCATCTAAATTGCGCCCTTACATGTATTATTTTCCTTAATTTTACTCTAAAGTCATACTTTATGTTATTTCCTTAATTGACATGTCATTTTTTTTATTACTTTTACTAATGTGATTTTTGGTTTTTCTTTACTTTTTGTCTTTCTTTCTTTTTTTACATTTCTTCAACTAGAATCAACTCACTCTTTCTTATAGGTGCATTAATTTCTCTCAATTGAACATGACCAAACCTTCTGAAGCAAGTTGCCCTCATCTTTTAATCAATAAGGACTACTTTTGTTTTTTTAGTAAATTTTCTCATTTTAAATCCTACCTTTCAATATATTTCCATTTTATTCATCTTAACTTAGTAGAGCGCATAAATGGAAGCAAATTGAAAATTCTAAAAAATTCATGGTTTTAATTTAAATTTTTTGAAATTTAGATTTTTATTTGATTTTTTTTTTTTTTAATGAAGAGAAATCACTTCATGCTAGAAGAGTACATTTAGAGCATCTCATATAGATTAGCTAAATCTATTTTTAGGAGAGCAAACCCCAAAAATCAGCTCCAATAGATTCTCCAAATGCAAAACTTTTCCAAATATTTTTTGAAGTTGCTACAGTGGTTCTCTTGATATAGAAAACACTGTAGCAACTCTATAGGCTTATTTTATCTTAAAAAATTACCCAGCCATATTAAATAACTATTCTTTCTCTTTCATCAAAACTCTATTCCTTCTCTCCATTGTGCTCTTGGTTTCTCTTCAAAATACATTAACGCAGCTCTCTCTCTTCAGTAACTCTTCTCTCACAAAATCAACCCATCGCCGCTGCTCTCTCTAGCAAAACGACTTGCACTGTGGCTTTCAAACGAAGTTTGCTCAACCACCTATGACGAAGAATGGAGTTCTGAAAACATTGGCTCAACCTTGAATATTGATACCCAAAATTTTGATTTCATAGGGTTTTTGTCATGTTTGAATTTATTAGTTTATTGTACGAGTTGATGATTTGGTGGTTTTGAATGATTTGCTATTGTTCTTCACCACTATCTAGGTTTAGGTTTTGGGTTTTTGGGTCTTTTCTCTCTGTCTCTCTTTCACTCTGTTTCTTGATCTTATCTCTATTTTTCTATTTAAATAATCTTATTAGAGTCAATAAACTAATCTGATTCCAATAGAGTTTCTAATTTTCTAATAAAAATTTTGGTCTCATCTTTATCGCACACCAACTGTTTGATAGATAAGACATAGGTATGTTTAAGAATTGATATGGAATGCTTTTTTTTTATAAAACATGAATTTTTTTTTTCTGATATACTTAATAAGTGGAGCACAGGCAATGAAGTATTTTTCTAATGCTTTGTTTTTATTAAATTTCATTGTGTTTCATTTCAATTGTATTTGTATATTTGCATTGCTTATATAGAGGCTTATATTTGCACATTTGCATTGCTTATCAGAGCACATTTTTATTTGTTATTGAATACTAGTTATAAAATTTGAGATATAGAATTGTCTTTGAAACATTTATATTTTAGTATTGGACTATTGGATGCATTGATAGATTACTACATAAGCTGCATTCTTCTTGATCGATTGGATTGATAATCTAGACATCCTATGTTTAACTTTGACATTTGTTGATTGTTTTAATTCAAAGTGGCTGTAACTTTGAATTCTGGTTTCTTGAGATATCTGCTTACACGAGGGGTATGCTTCTTAGAGTGGTTTGCTCTATTTAATCTTTCCATATTAGAGGTGTTGGTTGGCTTGGTTTCTGCAGTAGCCGTTGGGTCTAAACATTGAAAGGAGTTGCTGTCATTTAATTTTTCCATATTAGAGGTGCTAATTTAATCTTTCCATATTAGAGGTGCTAGTTAACCAAAGAATGACATATGCCTTCTCTAAGTGTATAATCTATCCTAAACATAACATCTAATACGTGAATATTGCATGGTTTTTTAAGTATCAATATGTGAATTATTCACACATGCTACAATAATTGTGTGTTTTTTTGGTGGCAGCAACTTGGGAAATTTGTTCCATGGGTCGTAATACAAATTATGCACGTAATATGCTTCTAAATGACTCGAATTCTAATGATGATTTTGAGATAATTGCGCTTCTTGCATTGGAAGAAGAACGATTAAAAAGAGAGAGGGTGTCAACATCACATCGTGGTTCTATTCCAGGCTGTAGGTTCATCCAACGTGATCATAAGCAAACCCACCAAATACTTTTTCAAGACTATTTTGCAGAATCACCAATATATCCTCCTAACGTATTTTGGAAGAGGTTTCGAATGAGTCATTCTCTTTTTCTACGTATTAAATCTAATTTAGAAGAGAAAGACGAATATTTTGTTCAAAAAAGAAATGCTGCCAGAGTGCTTGGTTTGTCTTCCCTTTAGAAGATGACTGTCACACTAAGGATACTTGCGTATGAAGTAGTAGCAGATTTTACAAATGAATATGTGAGAATTGGAGAAAGCATTGCAATAGAAAGTCTCAAAAAATTTGTTGAAGCCATAGTCAATATTTATTCTACAGAGTACTTGAAGTCACCAAATAGCAATGACATTGCTAGGTTGCTAAGAGTTGATGAAAGGCATGGATTTCTAGGGATGCTAGGGAGCATTGACTGCATGCACTGGAAATGGAAGAATTGTCCATTGGGGTGGAAAGGTCAGTATACTGGTCATAGTTGTGAGCCAACAATTATTTTGGAAACAGTAACATCATATGATCTTTGGATATGACATGCATTTTTTTGATTACCTGGGTCTTATAATGACATCAACGTGCTAGACCATTCTTTTATATTTACTAAGCTCGGTCAAGGCCGTGCACCTTCGGTGAATTACTCAATCAATGGTCATGATTATACAATGGGATACTATCTTGCCGATGGTATATATCCTCCATGGTCCACTTTTGTAAAGACAATTATAGCTCCACAAGGTAGAAAGAGAAGTCTTTTTGCTACAACTCAGGAGTTAACAAGGAAGGATGTAGAGCGTGCATTTGGAGTGCTTCAAGCACGATTTGCAATTGTTCGTGGGCTTGCACGTCTTTGGAGAACAGAAGCTCTTGATTACATTATGAAGGCATGCATAATATTGCATAACATGATAATTGAAGATGAACGTGATGCCAATAGAGCAGAAGACTTTGATAATGAACAAGTGCCTGAAAGCATCCCTAAAACAATGTCCCACGAGCCTACAGAAAAATTTAGTCAATTTACGACATTCATTGCAACCCATGAAAAAATTATAAATAGAGAAACTCATTTTGAATTCCAATCGGATCTCGTTGAGCACTTGTGGCAATGATATAGCGAGTTGTAGAATCATCTAATTTTAAGTTTTATACTCGCATTAATTTTTATGTCTTCAGTCTTTATTGTAATTTGAAAATTCTCTTCCTTTATGTTAGTCTTGTATAAGTAAAATTCGATGTAATTTGAAATTTATCAAATCTATGTTAATCTTGAAATTTATCAAGACTTTTTGAAAAATTAATATTGAGAAATATTACCATTTGAAAAATTTGACCCTTAAAAAAGGGCTATTGAGAAAATATAATTGTTGAAAAATTTAAAAATATAGCTATTAAAAATTTAAAAAATATAATTGTTGAGAATGAATAAAAAAATATTAAAAAAGGAATGAATAAATAATATTTAAATGAAATGAAAAAAGAATAGAAAATCTGTTAGAAAATATATTTCATAAAATAGATATGTAAAAAGCAAATGTCACTGTTCACCTTTCAAACAGTACAAAATTCTAGATAAGCTATTCGAGATGTTCTTATACCAAGAAAATAACCACTTAACTATAAATTCTAGAACCCAACTTTTATATGTAAAATAAGTTTTGGTTCGATGAAGATAATATTATTTACTTCTTCTTTTTTGAAAGAGTTTCGACTTATGACGTCCGTTCTTGATGATAACTCTTTATCATCAGACCAAGACACCAATCAATTTTTGATGTAGGTAAAGATTAAACCCCAATCTCTTATTTAACCATCAAATACTTTACCAATTAAGCTAACTAAAACCCATGATAATATTACTTACTTGATAGCTATAAGATGCATCCACTAAAATTTGTGAAGGTATAAAAAATTTAGAACCCAATGTTTACTTTATATAGAGAAAGATTCCGTTAATTAAACTAGTCATAAACAAACTAAAATTTGTTCAAAAAAATAAATAAACTAATTTGAATATGTAATTTAATTCAGAGATGAGCTAAACCTATACCAGTGTTTTAAAGAAAATTAAATGAACCAATTTTTAATTTAACTATATCTTTTGATAAATATTAAAAAAAAAAAAAAAAAAAAAAAAAAAAAAAAAAAAAACCTATAGAATACCAAACGGAAGACATGCTTGACTTGCTTGCCCTAACAATCTTATCAAAGACTCGGAATAGCTTAATTACATCATTGCATTTTAAAGCTAAAACATGACAGCTTCAATCCATTTTGGCCTATTATCGACTTTCCAAGTCAATAAATACCAAAGAGTAGGAGCATAATTACAGTTCTTGATGAAGACAAATAAATCAGCCCCCACCTTCTTTTTTAATAAAAAAAATTACCCATCTTTTTCTTGTTTTGTAATCTGTTTGTGGCTTAGGGGGGATGTTCTGACTTTAATATAGCAACTTTCCAAAACCCAACCAATCATGACCATAAAATTTCCTTTTGACCCAAAAGGCAAGGCAAAAGGGATTCAGAGATCTCTTTGGTCCTGGCCCAGAAAGAACTTTAGCAAGCTTTTGGGATCTCTCTCTCTCTCTCTCTCTCTCTCTCTCTCATAGTAATCCCAAGAACTAGGAAATAATAGAGTCAGCACAGATACCTAAAATTGATATTGCTCAATGCTCATATTTGAACTTCATAACCTGACTAAAAATGCTGTGGTAGAGCCTTGATGAAAATGCTCTAAACTTTTGCTTGCTAGCTGAATTTTCTGTAACCCAAAATGTTAAATAAAAAATAGTAAAAAAAGAAGTTAAGACACACACGCATAGAATTATCTCACTGATTAAAGCATCAATGCAGAACAGAAAAATAAAAGGGGTGGTACACATGCATCTTTAGGCAGATGCTTGCATCACACGGATGGGTGGAACGCTACAAAGTTGGACAATAGTAACTTTAAAGCAAGAGGCACCACAAACAACTTTTTAAGTTAATGCTATAGCTGTTGAGTACCCATTCAGGCTGCAAATACTCAAACAATTAGTCTTACCAGAAAGCTTATGGGAATGAGTGAATGACAATATTTTTTGGATGAATAAAAAAAAAAAGGGAGAATATTAAGGGAATCACATTTTCAGCCATTTATCCTCCCTACCCTTTACAAGAAGCTTGTAAGCAAAGTGTGTAACCAACATCTATGTGACTTCAGCTCTGGTAACTAGATAATAGGAGAATATTTCAAACGAATATATAGCATGGCATTTTATTTTCTGTCATGGCTAACTAAGAGTAATCAATGTGGCATGGGTGTGGTTGTTTCCAGTCTTAAGGGCATTTGTTCCTATGACAAAGCTCTAGTTGGCATGAAAATAAGAGGCCTCTCTATGGTCAATGAGAAGAAGACACCTGCTACATAGGAATATAATTAGCACTGTTCATCCTGGAACAGATCAATCGAAATGATGTTCAGGGGAAAAGAAAACCAATGAAAAGGTGGCATCAGCAGCCTAAATAAGAGTAAATAGAACATAAGTGTAATAATAGATAGATGATACATTTTATTCATAGCCATTGTAAGATTACCATAATAAGCCTAATGTATTCCCATATATACCATATTTTAACATACAATTCAATATAACAAAGACGTAAAACCATAAAAGTCAAGGGTGATGTGAGTGCTTGCTTCCTATTGGTTCATACTGTAGTCAGAACGCAGCCTAAATAAGAGTTACTAGAACATAAGTGTAATAATAGATAGATGATACATTTTATTCATAGCCATTGTTAGATTTCCATAATAAGCCTAATGTATTCCCATATATACCATATTTTAACATACAATTCAATATAACAAAGACGTTACCATAAAAGTCAAGGGTGATGTGAGTACTTCCTTCCTATTAATTCATACTGTAGTCAAAACACGGCAAAATAATGACTTTTAAGTAACAAGTTTTGAAATAAGAAGGCTGATTATAGAGAACTCATTAAAGGTCCAAAATGCAATAGTACACATCATTTGGAACATAACGAAACTTAAAACATTGACAAGACACAATCATAGATTTTGTGACTGAATGGTATTAAGAATTTTCAAACGTATAGCAGAAATAAAAACAAAGAAAGTCAGATTTCATTAAGCTCAACAACCCCCAACCCCCCCCCCCCCCCCCCCCAAAAAAAGAAAGAAAAAAAGAAAAAGGAGAAAACGAACAAAAAGAGAGCATGCATGCATTCATTACACAGATCAATCACAAGAACATTTTCCAAGCAAAACCAATATCAAAATACTACATCCCTTTTGATCTAATTACATTTTCTCTCATTTTAATAGACAATCTTCTATCACACATACTGCCTTTCCCTCTAGTTTAATTACCATATATTCATCTATAAGACAGGTCATTCAAATTTCCACTCTCAATTTTACATGTGAATAAGCTCAGATGCATGTTTGTTGGTTTTGTTAGATATGGGAATTTTCATACAAACAATACCATCTAGCACACAAGGATTTACACAAGAACTAAATATAATCAGTATTCAAACTTTTCAACACTGATAAATTTTTTATAATAACTACCATCACCCTTGGAACCTTATCATATCCCAACTTCAATCAACTGTAACCCAAAGAAAAGGATGAGGGGAGAAAGGTAACAAAACACCTTTGATGTGCATTGGCCAACGTATACAAATCTACAATGATGGCCTGCCTTTTTGGGCAAGTTGTACTTATCCTCTTTCCAAATAGAAGATTCAACATGCTATAGATAGGGATTTGTGGGGTCAAGATTTGTAGAGAATAGAGATAATTCCACTATTTAGAAATAGGAAAATTGAATAATAAATAATACATTGATATTGTATCTTAAAATTAACTCAAAATCAGTGAAAATGCTGGGAGGCCAGAATCATGATTTGCAATATAGCAATTACACTTGCATATAATGTTCCTTTATTATACCTTTTGCCTTAACTTTGATATTTTATTTGTTATATTTGATTAAATAAGTAAAAAATCTTCATTCATGAATTAATATTTTTTTTTTATGTGGAACTCCCAACCCAACGTTTACGTGTGTGTGGGGTGTTTTGGGGGGGGGGGGGGGGGGGGTGGTGGTGGAAGTGTGGTTTAAACCCTAGATATAGGCAACCACTCACAATTTACTCTTTCTGGGTGAGGACTCAAACACAAGATAGACACGGTATAACAAGGCCAAGTCATCCGAGCTAGCCTCAGAGGCTAATTATCATAATTTAACAAAAATTAAATGATAAGTAACATAATAACCATAATAACAATATAAATTCTATTGTTAATGACTCAATAGTCCTATTTTACCCAACACCCTTAAGATCTTTACCTATAATTAACCAAAAAAACCAATGGCTATCAACCACTATTGTGCATGTTAGCACACTATATATGGTTATGCTACCACAGAAAATGGATTCATTTTCTATTCCCACTTCATATTTAACAATCATTGTAAATTTGTAGATATTTTGTATTGAAAGATAGCATTAGTGATTTTAAAGAGTTCATCAAAGCAGGAACCACTGCAGAAAGTCCCTAAAATGCATAAAAAAATTGACCTGAAATACTCCATTAAACCACATCAAATATACAGTAGCAAGGTTCAATTCCATCTACTGTTTAGCATTTGTTATTGACAAATGAACTAAGAGTTTGATGAGAAGGAAACATCACAAAGAAGAGATGATATCTTTCCATTAAGTTAATAACTTCTAAAATTCCATAGACATTAGCAAAAATTTCCAAATTTTAACATTTTCATTCAACAATAACAACTGAACACACATACAATACACAGAGAGAGAGAGAGAGAGAGAGAGAGAGAAACTTTGTGCTGGAATGTTGTTTAGCATAGTTGATTCAATCAATATGCATAACTATGACAATTAAACAATGAAACAAAGCCTAAGTTTGTAGCCCTTATTCCATGGTGCATGTATTTTGCTTATCTACCTGTGCTTTTATATGACAAGTGACAATTTGCTTTATGTAGTCAGAAATGACCCGTAGGAATAGCGTTGACAAGTATAAAGTATTGAAAGCAACTTGCACCCAAGCATTAACACACCGTTCTAGGAATTATTAATGAACCTCTCTCTCTCTAATCAAGTAACCATCATTCTGGGAATTTTCAATGAAACCCCCTCCTCCTCTCTCTCTCTCTCTCTCTCTCTCTCTCTCTCTCTAGCTCTAGAACGTGTTGATTCATTACACTACCCAAGGAGTGATAGTTTGATCTATTTTCGACTGAAGCACATAGTAGCCTCTCAGCAATATCATTGCTCCGTGAAAAACAAAACATTAATCAAGTATATTGAAAACATTAAATCTATTCCATTTAAGATTTAAAAGATAAAAATAAATAAGGAAAATCTCATCTCTAATACAAACTAGTGCTTACCATAAGAAGAAACTTCTCTCATATTTTGCATCTCCAACTTTATTTCTTGACTACTTCCTTTACCTACATCATCAAAAATGAAATCTTCCAAAGCAACTAGATTAGAGAGAGAAACAAGTAATCCGAAACTAACAAGAAAACTGAGATTCATATTCCTAGTTGGCCAGCAGACTAAGATTCACAAGCAAGAGATATAAACAAAAAGTCCTACCTTGCTTAATTGCTATTGCTTACAAGAAACTGTTCAAAACATTTTGCACAAAAAAAAGTCAGCAAAACCAAACTAACACGAATCCCCCTAAACTCGTCTCTCTTTCTCTCTCTCTCTCTCTCCCCCTCAGTAAGATGGAGGTGGACGAGGAGGAGGACCCCAAAAAACATCATGGGGCATCTGACCATTTGGTAGCAAATTTGGAGGTAAATTGTACATAGGCATTGAAACCGCCACCTGTTCACCCAAACCTTGTGTTGCTGCTGGATTCCCATTAGTCCCAGAATTCACTCCTGATTGTTGTTGTTGCTGCTGCACTTGCATTCCTTCCCCAACCGCAGCCTCATCCTCTAATGGCAACCTCTCGTATGTAGCATTAGTAAACGTCGCCGCAATAACCATTACTGGCCCTGAAGCCACCAATGGACCGACAACAGTGCCACCAACAACTTGGCCTTGTCCACCAGCTAAATACACAGTTAACCCCGTGGCCCCGGGCGGCGACGGGGCAGGCAAGAAAGCACCAGATAGAGATAAAATCTCAAATCTTCCATGAAGAGTAATGACTCCACCAGGTGCAGCTGGTTGCCTAAGAGTAACATTATTGACAATGCCACTACCACTCAAAACCGAGACCCCTCTATGCCTTCGATTAGCAAAAGTACCAATGCACTCAGTAATATCACTCCCACTGCTGATTTCCAATACATGGCTTCGAAGAGCATTGGGACTCTCTTTTGTGATCACTATTGGAGGCTTTGGCTTGTTCTTCGACCCCGGTGGTCTACCACGTGGCCTGCGCCCACTACTACTACCTGGCTCGATAAGTTCTTGGCCACCACTATTATTCAAGTCCTCAGCTTCATGGTCAATCCCTCGGCTATCTTCTTCTTCAAGGTTTTGCCTTTGTGGGGTGGTGGTGTTGCTTGTGCTACTATTGGTGGAAGTAGTATTGGTGTTACTGTTATGATTGTTGTTGTCCATGAATTCTTGCTCTCTTCTGGGTCCGAGACTGTTCAATCCGCCACTATCTTCGTCTGGGTTTCTCAGATGAAGCGATGGGGTCGAGGACATGGGGTCCACACCTCTCATCGCTACATTCCCAGCCCACCATCGACTCGCCATGTTCAAGAACTCCGAGAAGAAGAACACTCAAAAAAGACTTTACCTTTGAGACAAATCCAATAAGCTTTTTCTTGTTTTTGTATCACTCTTCACTCTTCCCGTGTCTCTATTTGTCTCGTTGATTTGAATAATGATAAATACAACCCAAATGAGAAAGAGAGCTAGTTAGCCAGCTTTGGAAACCCATTAGCACCGAGAATATAGATAAAGGTTCTAGCTTCTTCTTTGTTCTTTGTTTGTTTGTTTGCTGTTTTTGTAGATAGAGTGCTCAAACAAAGAAACCCAAATCTAACAGATACAAACAATCCAAAAAACCTTATCCCTTCCTCCTCACCCAAACCAAGCTAACCATCTTGCATGAATCAGACACAACAACATGGGCTTTCCTTGTCCTGCATATAAACCCTAATCATTACCACTCTCACACTCCAAATTGCAAACAATCAGATCCAGCAAACATTAAAACTATAACTGAACCACTAAAAAAAGTAATAACCCACTTCACCAAAACTCAGAAAAATCAAGGATCTAAATTCACACCAAAAATATAAACAACCAAAAAGAAATAAATTACCTTGCACTCCAAAATATCAGTCAAAAGATACCATTTTCATGAAACCCAACTACGTGAACAGGTTGTACATACATAAAAAAGTGTAAAGCTTTTATTTTCCTTCTTCTTTAAATATTTCTGAACAGAAAAGAGGAGAGGAGTCTCTGTTAGCTTTGTACCTGAATGCTTACACACAGAGAGAGCAGATTAGTACTACAAGGAAGCAACAATCCGGGATTTCTGGTCTCTTCTGAGTTCTGAGGTAGAGAGGGGGCCTTGAGTTTTAGCAAGAAGCAGAGAGGTATGTGTTCTGGGGCAGTGGGTGTACGTTAAAAGAGGTTAGCACTCCCCTGGCGTACGATAAGGATTCGTGTATCTATCAATCAGTAGCGGTTTTGCAGTAGGCTGAATTTTCTTGTCTCCCTGGTAAACGGTTTTGCGCTGTTCAAAGTTTCTAGCTCCAAGTTGAGTGAGAGCTTTTATTATCTACATCTTTCCTTTAGGGTAACCCATTTAAAGTGCACCAATAAAAAAATTGATAAATAGTTAAATACTCAAATTAATATGTTTATTAAAAATTTACTAAAGTATATTGTTGATATTTAATTTATTTATCTAAAATTAAAAATATTTTATTGAAAGCGTAAGAAAAAATTAAAAGCTATCTAAATAGCACAATAGAACTTATGAATAATATTAAAAAATGTAATAAGTCTTATAAAAGCTCTGTTTGGATTGTGTTTGTAGCTGAAAATTTTTTTGCGTTTCTGGCGTTTATTTTTTTTTAAGCAGCGTGTTTGTCACTGTTTATTGGCTATGAACAGTGATTTTAGGCCAATGAACAGTGACAAACACTGTAGCAGACAGTAAAAAAAATATTTTTTTAATTTTTTTTTCAGTTTTCAACAAAATAGGCAGTATCCAAACGCATACAAATAATATCAAAAAAAAGTTAAAAACTCAAATAAGCTGAAACTTATAAACCCATACCAAACAGGTTCTAATAGACTTAAAGTTAGAGGTTATTTTTACTTTGGCCATGTTTTATTTGCTTTCATATAATTTTTTATGTTTCAAAATTTTTATTTTAGGCCTTCATGTTTGATTAAGTAACCTGCTTAGTCTTTTATGTTTTGAAATTTTCATTTTTATGAGGGGACAAACGAAAGACTAAATCAAGTATAAATGGTCAAAATGAAAATTTTGAAACATAAAGGCTAAAATGAAAATAACTCCAATTTTTAATAAAAGTGTTAAGTGTACTTTAATATTTGTATAAATCAATGGATAAATTCTAATTTATCTTCCTGTGATATATCACTATCACAATTTAGTCCACAAAACTTTCAATTATCACATTTGACCCTTAAAGTCTTGATTAAAATGAAATTGTTAGAATTATATATGTAAAAAATTAACAAATTTACATTTTTTTTGGACAGATAAATTACCCTCTTTTGAATTGTTATATTTTAACTCACTATGGTTTCAATTTAAATGAAATTGTTAATGGTATTAATTTTAAATGGAACCACTTACCCTTAACAATTTTGTTTTAACTCAAAATTTAGAGGATCAAATGTAACAATTAAAATTTATGGATAAATTATGATAATGTCAACTCTCACAAAAGTAATTGTATTTAATTTCCCTATATCAAAATCTAATCAAATGGTTCTCTTTTTTTTCCTTACTACTTTATAAAGAGAGAAAATGATTGATTTGAGTATTTCTCAACTTTTTAAGTTGAGGGATTCTAATTTCGTTTTTGCAATTTAGCCAAGTTTTAAGATCTTGAGTGGGTTTTTATTACTGCATTCATTCTCAACCCTAAGAAGTTTGTTAAATAGTTCTTAAGACTTATGATATCTATAAGATTCTGAATTCGAAACCTTTTATCAATATCTTAGAGCCACTCCAAATAAATTCTTAATTGTAATAACCCGATATATGTGAGATAAATAACTACGTATACTCAAAAAAAAAATCAGAATACTCAAAAAGGTTTAGATATTCTTATTTGTCAAAAAAAAAAAATTCTTCCATCCTCCCGTTGTGGAAACTCATTTAAATACACCAATCATGAAAGAGAACAAAAAAAAATAATGGCATGCCCTTGTATTGGATTGGTTTTCTTTTCTTTTCTTTTTTTGTGGGGGGTAGATATGGTTAATGTGGGGAACGGTGTAGAGGATATGGTCAAAGACACAGAAAAGTAGCGAATGAAGCAAGGGTGTGAAGGCTGGAGATTTCTTAAGAGTGGGACTTTGTGAAAACAAATGTAAGATAGAGAAAGGGAATGGCGTTGATGTTGGTGTTGGACTGTTGGTGCGGTGGTGGGTGTTTGGGTATATGGGTTTTGGGGTTAATTGTGTGGGGTAACGTGCGCATGGAGTAGTGGGAACACGTCACTGTCTGCGAGTCCCGACAAGGTATCAAATGCCAAGAAGTTCTGGGGTCTGGGGTCTATCGAACGAACCTCACCGCCAAAGCACAGAGCCACCAGCCCACCCAGCCCCTACTAGAAGACTTTCTTTCCTTTTTTTATGATGTTTTGGTCTTCATTCTTGTTCAATCTCTATCTCTATCTCTATCTCTATCTCTCTGTTGTTTCTTCATTCATCAGTGTCACCTTTTTGACATTTTGGTGTTACCAATGTCACTGTGGTTAGCCAGAATTCAGACCCCCCTATTTATTAAAGAGAAAGTGGTTGAGTGTTATCGCTCTCTCTCTCTCTCCTCTCTCTCTCTCTCTTAATGTGTAATTTGTTCGCGTGCTAAGTCATTAGCGGTGAAATTGTAGAGTAGAGCCATCGCTTTCACTCTGCTATTTATAATTTTTCACGTGATCAAGTTGTAATCTAATTATTTTTCTTTTTAAATACAGGAGGGATTAAAGTTGAACCGTAAAAGGTTTGTGACAGGAAAAATATGATTATGTTTGGGTCCACCCACATACGAAAAGAATTACTCATTTATTCGAAATATGATATATCTCGTCATAACAGTTTTTTAGTCTTAAATAAGTAATGTTAAGAACATAATTTTTATTATAACTTTTGTTACATGAAAAATTGTAAGTGGTAAAATAAAAGTGGTAGATTAACAACTCCATCACTCACGACTTCTTAACATTTTTCTTTTTTATACACGAGAGATTAAGAATGTATTTAGATACCGCATATTTTATTGAAAACTAAAAACTGAAAAGAATAAAAATTATTTTTTGTAACTGTTCATATTACTATGCTACACTGTTTATTGGCTTATTTTCACTGTTTATAACCAATAAACAATGCATGATGCAGAGCTTAAGAAAAAAAAAAAAAAAAAAAAAAAAAACTCAAAATGCCAAACGTCCAAATGCCAACGTGATCCAAACTCAAATTGAACGGCAAAATGTTTATGACAAGAAAAAATACATTAGGTTTGGGTCCACTCTCATGTGAAATGAATGACTCATGTATATGAAATATAATATACCTCCTCCTATGATAGGTTTTCTAGTCTTAAATTACGGCATTCACATTTTAGCAAACATTATTTTAGTCAAAATTTAATTATGAAAAGTTATAACATTGGTTTAAAAATATTTCTATAATTTTTTTATTGGCTTCTCAAAAAAAAAAAATGTTTTATTGATCTACCTACGTGCCAAGTTGTTTTTTATTGTTGGGGGGTGAACAAAAAATTAATTTAAGTTGTGAATTTAAATTAGAACTAACAACTTATCACCTATAATTTGTTGTGAAAGTGTTATAAACATGTTATAGATGTAGCATTTCTCTTTAATTTAACTCAAAGGATTACGCCTTTGTGTTATTATATATTTCTCTCTCCTGTGTGTATGTTTGTTTCTAAGAAAAAAACAAAACAAAATGCCATTTTATTCATTTTAAACTACAACCCTTTTTTACAAGATTATAAATGAATTAAACTGTTCGAGAACATCTTAAACTCTACTTTCAAAAGACAAGAAAAAATAGTTTATCCATGTTCGAACTAGCTTACGATTATGAGATTCAATTAAGATAGTAGAGAAGTGAGATCCGAACTCTGTTCTCTTAAACAAAGGTGAGCAAATTAGAAGCCCGTTGACACTTTCCAATAAAACGAAATGAAGAGGAAAAAACTCTTTTGTAATTGCGTGTTAACAAAAGTCATCTCGAAGTGGTTCGGTGTTTCAAGCAATTAGAAAAACAAAAGTTTTTCATCAAAAGAAAAAGAAAATCAAAGTTTTGAGCTCCAAGTCAAAAAAGTGGTTAGTGAATTCAAACGTTACTTCCTTCTGCCTTCTAACTTGTAAGTACAACTTGGAGAGACAATCGAAAAAGTACAACTTTTAAAGAATTAATCAATGCCTGCCAATAAAAATGTGTTACTTCTGGGATACGTATTCCAAAAACACTTTAGAAGTTCAATTTTTTTCTCAAAATTTGGGATGGTTATCATTTCAAGCATTTTATATTTCAAAATTTTTATTTTGACCTTTTTATGTTTGATTCAATTTTTTGTTTGGCTTTTTATGTTGTAAAAAAAATTTCTTTTGGCCTTGTTTCAATTTTTCATTTGGCCCTTTACATTTTTAAATTTTCATTTTAGTCTTGCATGAAAATTAAGATTTTAAAGTTTAAATGCTCAAACAAAAAACTAAATTAAATATGGAGCAAAATGAAAATTTTGAAACATATAAGGCTAATATAAAAATGAATCAAACATGAAATTTTAAAATATAAAGGGCCAAAATGAAAACAAACTTTAATGTCCTAAAATGTACTTAAAGGGAAAAAAAATTTGAGTTAATTATTTTATTTTATGAAACCACACAAAACACATATGTAAGAATCAACTATTAAGCATAATTAGGAACAATTTCTTTTGGTCATTCCAAATTTGACTCAAATATGATTATACAAAATTTATTTATTTATTTTTATAAAAGAAAATGGTGTCTCAGATAAATTAACTAAACTATTCTACTCTTTACCCAAGAGATACATTGAAAACCCCATAAACTGATAGTGTAGTGGATTGATTCTAAGATCTTTAGGTTTCACACCTTCAATCAAGGAGTTTACCTCCTATGTACTCCATTGGGGGTATGACCATACAGACCTAAAATTAAAGCCAATAGTATTACATTCAATATGTAATCACTTTGTTTCATTTCTATGTTTGGTCTTTTACAATTTCAAAATTTTCATTTTAACCTTTTATGAAAATTAAAATTTTAAAATGTAAAGCACCATACAAAAAATTAAACCAATCATGAAGGACCAAATGAAAATTTTAAAGCATAAAGGGCAAAGATGAAAATGAATCAAACATGTAGGGTCAAGACAAAATTTTTGAAATATGAAGGGTCAAAATGAAAAGGATCTCAAATTTTAAAGATTAAAAACATTGTGTCTTAGAAAGAAAGAAAAAAAAAAGTGAATTATTTTATTTTATGATCCTCTCACGAAATCCACAAAAAATAGAGTTGTAAGACTCGAGCAAAGGTAGAAAGGAATTCGTTTGGTCATACCAAATTTGACCAAAATAAGATTATACAAAACTAAACTCAAAGCCCATAATTCCATGTTTGAGATGATCTCTAGTCATGTTCGCGGGTCCTCACAACATCATCACCATAAGTTAAAACAAACGAAAAAACGCAAGGACCTTTATAATTTATCATTGTCATAATTGTCTACACTAGGTGGCGTTTGGATCAGGATGAAATGGCGTTTTGCGTTTGCATTTTCAGTTTTTTTTTTTTTTTTTTAACCGTGATTATTGACTTTTCTGCATGAACAATGCACTTGTGCACTGTTTACAGAACCTACAAACATCATTTTTAACAAATTTTTCATTAAAAAGGAGTCTCATAGTACTATTTACACATTTAAAAATTATTTTGTTACAGTGTTTTCAGTTTTCAGTTTCTAGCCGTATCTAAACAAACCCTAAATACCTCATTTCCATAGATGTCCGATAAAAATTTGGAAACATGTTACTATCATCACCACCATCGCTCTCTTGAGGTTGACTCAAATCAGTCATTGCTTGAAATTTTCAAGTTTCTTCTTAGTCTAGTCTACACTTTGATAAGGCTGGTGAACAAACAAAACCATTATTATTGCTCAAATCAAAAACCTTCAAATTGAACGACCATCAAACTTTATGGGCCCATTGAGAGTTGAAAAGTCTCTTTCCAACCCCACACAACAATAGTCCAAATGGGCCCACCAAGCCCGACCCATTAGTCTGAAAAGCCCAGTTAATCTTCTTCAAGGCCTAAACTTTTTTTTTTTGACAATTTTCTATTTATTATTGCTCACATTATCCAGATTTTCAGACTTTAACAGATAAAACTGAATAAAGTACACACTCTCACATTCTTTTCTGGTGGCGATGGCTTTTCCAATTCTCAACGTTTCCTTGTCCTCCTTCAAAATCCCACTCTCACTCTCACTCTCACTCTCACATAATTCTTGCTCTACTCTCTCGAGCTATCCTGCGCCTCAGGTACACTACACTACACTGCGCACCCCCTTTAAGCTTTAATTTGTTTATTATTTATACTACAATATACAACCGGCGCACGTTAGCTAATTCTTGTTGGTTTGTGGAGACAGGTACAGTTAGTTAAGAAGGTTCCAGAAGTACAAGGTTGTCGGAGAAACCCAATTGTGTGTTTGGGAGAATCGGTCTCTAAGGCAAGCCTACTCGCTCTAGTTTCCGCTTCTCTTTTATTTGCCGATCCGGCACTCGCTTTCAAGGTACGTAAATAATTTCACTTTAGCCACGTGTAAATAAAATAATTACATACTTGGTGTTACTTTGTTTAATTGAAGCGACTGTGAGTGGTCGACACTTTCTGTGAAGCTATTCATTATTTGCAATCGACCATTTTAACGTGTTGTAAAATTGGGTGTGGTTGGTAGCACTATAGTTGTTTGTGATTTGGTGGGTAATTTTTTGTAAAGGGTGGAGGTCCGTACGGGCAAGAGGTGACGAGGGGCCAGGATTTGACTGGGAAGGACTTTAGCGGGAAGACATTGATCAAGCAAGACTTCAAGACGGTCTAATTTAATTTTATACAAATATTTTGCTGGCAATGGCTTGCCATTTTACCATATATGTTAGTGGTTTTGTTTTATTTAATTAATTAATGTGCAATATATTGAATTGGTTTTTCAGTCTATATTGAGGCAAACGAATTTTAAAGGTGCAAAGTTACTTGGTGCAAGCTTCTTTGATGCTGATTTAACAGGTTTAATTTTCTTTTTGTTTTCTTGTACTTATCTTGGGTAGCCCAAATTGGCAATGTTTAGTAACATATGAATATGAATAATGCGACATGATCAAAATTCACCTGATATAACTTTTTTGACAATGATAATGATCATGTTTGCCAAATAAGTAGAGGTTACATGTTAAGGTTGTGTAAGAAGGTTTTAGCAAGGGGAAAGCAATTGGTGCATGAGCGCAAATGCAAGGGAAAGTTATCTCATGAAGCAGCTATATGCATCCTGCATCTCACAACATGTAGATGCGTATAATTGATGCATGAGAAACCTTCTTGTATGCTAGGAAGTTGAAATTTCATTGATAAACTGTGTGTTTTAGAGTGAAAAACAAACTATTCAATTGTAAATTTATAGTGATATAATGATTTATCTACTATTTTCTTTCTATATCCAAAGGGGCTGATCTTTCAGACGCTGATCTCAGAGGTGTAGACTTTTCATTGGCAAATGTTACCAAGGTAATGTTTATTGCTAGATTTTTTTTTTTATGTGTGATTCAATTTCTAGGAAAGTATTAATTGTTTGTAGAGTCCAGGAAATCTACATGCATTCCTGTTATGCATGTAGAGTTTATGAAACAGGGCCAGCCTGCAGACTTTTTTTTTTTATAGTGGATTATGCCTTTGTAAACTAGTTTGTTTGAAGCTTAGAAAAATCCCTTGACACAAATCCTTAAAAGATGATAATGTTTCCACTGTACCTCTTATAAAAAATAGATTAACCTAGCAAATACGCTTTTTCTGTAGGTAAATTTGAGCAATGCTATCTTGGAAGGTGCACTTGTTACTGGCAACACATCTTTCAAGGGATCAAATATAACGGGAGCTGGTATGTGGAAACACTGCTTAATGATATTTTTCTGAGAATTGATGTTTTCACTTTTAAGGGGGTTGATCTCAGAGGTATTCTTTCAGTCTTTAGAGAATATAAGTATGTGCAGTTAATCAAAGCTAGGGAACCAACTTGTTTATAATTCAGAAATGTCATCTACTAATTGTCATGAGTCATTCTTTATCTAGTAGTACAGGTATCATGGAGTAATTTACTGAACTTTCTGAATATACTAGCTAGATTCCCAACAAAATATGCTGGCTAGATATGTATGCATCCCATGAAGACCAGCACTATTTTTCCAGTGCTATCTAAGCTGCTTATATTTTGTCACAGAAAAAATAATTTGTAAGATCTTTTTGACACAGATTATTAAAAATACTAGATTAATATAAGGGGGCAAAAGCAAGGAGATTAGCTTTTAAAAATAGGGAGGTCAATGCAAAATTATGTGGCAAGTCATATGCATACTAACAACATGGCTCATGCTTTGCAACCCAATTCAACTCAACAAAAGCTTTCATATAATCAAGGTTGGTTACTCAAGTTCTTATTTGCCAGTCAGCTCCGTATATGTAAATCAAGTTTACCAAAAGTGTGAAGACTAAGGTTTTTCTTGTGTGAATGTTGAGACATTTAATGGAAATGAAATATACTTTTTATATATGTGTGTGTGTGTGTGTGTGTTAGTTTGATGTGGGGCTTTAGGCTAATGAATGAATAATTGTCAAGTTTTTTCATGATATTTTGAACACAGTTTAGTTTTAAGAGCCACTTTGTACTATAATCCTACTATGTATGATGACTTGGGATCCCACAAACTAATAAGTTCATTTTTCACCTTGATGATGTTTCCACCCATATGTTTTTTTAATGACTAAGTGATATTATTGATCAAAAAATCAAACTAGAAATACAAACACCAATTCTCAATAGGGAAACCTGCTACTCCAACAGCACAGGGTCAGAACACCAACCCTTAACCTGTTCTAGCGCTCAAAACAGTGAGAAATGTTCGACTTACTACATAAGACCCTATAACATGTGAATTGGCCACTGCTTTGCAACAACCTCGCATCATTTTTGATCTGTTGCATTAGAGCCTCCTCTATCAAGATTCTTCCATTAAACACTAGCATTTCTCTGAATCCAAACATGATACATTGATGCAGCCCAAACTAGTTTACAAAGGGAGGATTTGAACCCTCTTTTCTGCAGATTAGTTCAGGGGAATTATTAAGAACTTCAGCCCAGGTGAAGGTAACTTGGTTCACACCACACAAATGCAATATCTAAGACCAAATTCTGCATGCAAATGAACATTCAAAAACAAATGGTCATGGCTCTCCAACATGTTTCTGCAATACACACATAGCATATCTCCGTCATAAACCTTTTTGACAAGCCTCACCGAGTTGACAATCTGTTTTGAATGTCTAGCTAGCAAATGAATGAATGTTTGGGAATGACTATATGATGCCAAATGAGCTTTCACCAATCCACCACAGCATGTTTGAACCTAATTCAATTCCAAGCAGAGTAGCAAGTGAATCTTCCATCTTTTCCTTCCCTACATAGCTTAAAATTTCTTTTACTAATGAGTAATGCCATTATGGAAAATTTGCTTGAGCTTTAACATTCCATGGAAAGAATGTGGAATGTTTGCTTGCCTAAAATATGAGCTTAGGCCAATCCTGTTGAGGTAGTTATTTATTTTTTGACTGATTTGCCTTGCATGTGGTCAGACTTCACAGACGTGCCCTTAAGAGATGATCAACGAGAATACCTTTGCAAAGTTGCAGATGGGTAAGATAAACTTTTCTATACATTTGCCTTCTAAAATATTAAATATGCTTGGTTCATACGTAAACCACTTTTTTTATTATTATTAAATCAGGGTGAATCCTACAACTGGAAACCCAACACGTGACACACTGCTTTGCAAATAGAATTTTATTGCTCCAGTAAACATTATATTTTAACAGAGGGGAGCGGCTTTGCTGCATCTGTAATAGGAGCTGCAGCTTTCGTTTGAGTTGAGTTTGACGTCTGATAATTGTAGCTATTGTATAATATGCTGTCAATAATAGCATTATCCAGTCCCTTCATTTATTTTAATGGCAAACGTGTGACATAAATTATAATTGAATATCTACCATAAATCAGAATTTTTTTTTATTTTTTATTTTTTATATATCTTCTTTGGTGCTCTGGATTCCGTACCATATAATAATGGTTAGACATAATAGATGGTTCAGCTTCCATATCCAATTCCAATCAGATGGTTGGGTCTTTTCCATTTCCAAGTTCAGGGCCAACTTATAAGTAGATGCTGTCTTGAACGTGACCCATCTGTCTTGGACAGCTCTTGATTAGGAGAAAGCATCGCATGCATCTGATATATGCATTGTCCTCCGTCTAATAATGGTAGCCTCATCTTGGTTGACAAATATTCTAATAATGGTAGCCTCATCTTGGTTGCCGCCTCATCTTGGTTGACAAATATTGGTTGCCGCCTCATCTTGGTGGGCAATATTTGTCGATCCAGTATGGTTTAATTAGCATTAGAAATGTATTCATTCACTCTACCAATGACCTTGTAGTTTAATGGCAATACCCAATTCTTCCATGGAGGAGAAACTGAGTTGATTGAATACCCCACTTATTGTAGGCAAAATAAGTACTCGGTCACTCCAGCTGACTCCACAAGCAAAGTGACTAAATGAGAGCAGATTGGAAAAATCGACATTCGGTCTATAATTATATAGTTCTGGTTATTTCTCGTCTAAAGCCTCTGAGGCCATCTAAGAATTTCTTTTCTGAAAATCTGAATTTGGGAATTCATGAAAAAAAAAACCCTAAATTTGGAAGACTTGCATCGTAAATGTAATGCTGCTGCAGGTGCGGTAAACAATGATTCATCAAACGACCACATTTGCAAGATAAAAACGCGAGATGCTTAATTCACTGACATTGACAACTTGCCAGTCTTGGGATGCTGAAGAATTGTTCATATCATTCATGGCAGTTGGAAAAGTTTTAGGCCAAACAACACTTAAAAGAGTATCATGCTGAGTAAAATAGTACTTACAAGTGAGAATTAGCAATTTTAAGTTCTGTACATTAATGAGCAAGCTAACAGATGACTTATATTCTATTACATTTCCGGATTGAATCCATTCCTTCCCCTCAAGATTTTCAAAATAACCAAAGGAAGGGGCAAGGGAAAAGGTTAAATTCTCAGCCTAATTAGCAACCTACTAGAAGCCTAGAAACTATAATACCATACTTAGATAAACCCATATTTTTTGCAGGGAAAAAAAAAAAAAAGCACTGTAACAAGGTCTCCTGGAGGCAAAAATGAGAAGGAACACCAATTGGAAAAAAATCAGGATAGGTACCAGCAAACTGACCAACCTGCCAGGGCACCTCTCCTTCCAAGCCAATTCACATCTAGCAGCTCCAACCAAATTTAAGATATGGTCTATCAGCTTCTGTAAATTCAAATTTCTTAACAAAGACTATCTGCTAAGTAATGGCTCAGTGCCCATGATCATGTGTTCTCATTAACATTTCATTAAAATAAGTCCTGGCTGCCAAAACACTGTACAATATGCTAGCTTCTAATCCCACCACTTTCAGAGGCCACTGTTTCATTTAATGGACTAGACCCTGTTTCATCAGACACCAGACCTCCCCCTATTTGACCATGCTTATGCTGTGATGGCTCTGAATCTTGGTCAGGGAACACCTCAGATTGCAATGACAGAGAGATTTTATTTACATGTAGCCATGTTAGTTCCCACAAGCTATCTCCACCTAATGCACTCCTTTGCACAAGGACACCTCTTGTTTTCATAACAAGCAAAGTGTTCTTAAGGAGCTCAGGAACTAGCTCATGAAGCTTCTCACTCCTCTTCCCTCTAACTTTCACATTCATATATTTTTCCATTCGGCTGAGAACACCCAACCATAGTTTGCAGAATATAGTTAACTGTGAGAGGTCATGGAGTAACTGTAAAAACACTTTTGACAAGAGTTTCATGGCAAAAATGAGGGTGCCTTCCATATTTCGATAGTCCTTTTGGGATTGCCCTTGTGCAATTTCAAGCAAGTCATCAAGCACTGTGAAGATCACCATCTCAAAACACTGTAACCACAAACTATGTGGAAGGTGGATCTCATCCACTCCTGACAGACACTTTTGCAATGACAATAGAGCATGATTCCTAACCTCTTCTCTCTGGTCCAAACAAACTTTCCTCAATCCCTGCACAAGCCTCAACCACATCTCCCCAATATCCTGAGACATTTTCAGAGCCTCCTCCACCCCCATTGCTTCCTTGGCCTCACTTGTCCACCTTGCTAAACAATTAACAGAGCCTGCCATAAGATCCAATGCACGCACAGACCTTTCTGCCTGTCCAACGCGAGACTCAGCAAACTGCCTTGAGGTATCTACACAGAGCACATAATTGGCTGGCAACAAGTGAGCTCCGTCAGACATTATGAACAACAGTGCATCAAACCCTGCTTCAGAAGCTTCTGGGTGTCGAGCCGTGATAGAAAGTAGAGATGTAATTGTGCGCCACCCAAATTGGGATCTGATGTGAGAGGCATTTGCCTTCACAAGGCGACTCACTTCCTGTGTAATCTGCTCACAATATGCATCGGCAACCCGGGCATCAAGCTTCGAAACAAGTTGTAGTGACTTTAAAAGTTCATCAGAAAGGTTCTCTTTATAAGGAAGCAGCCGTTGGCAAATACGGAGGACTCCAAAAACAGCCTTCTCTACCAGGGCACAAGGAATAATAGTAGACTGGACAATATTGGCTATGTGCTCATAAACACCCTGCCAAAGAAGCACAATCCTGTCCCTGTTATTCAGGGTAATAGCAATCAGCAGCTCCAGGCAGAAAACTGCAGTATCTTCATCCTCAGGAGAGCTGTTCCCTTTCTGAGGTCGCCCAGCAGCCAACATGAGTGCTTTTGCAAGCTGCAATAGAGATTCAGCCTGCAGAAACTTGCTCTCAGTAAATATGCTATCAATGTGGCACTTTTGAATTGTTTGAAGGGTGCGTTGATGAGCAGCAAGTTGTTGTTCAGTAGGTTGGGACCTTGGCTCCTCTGTATCAAGAGATAAGAGCTGACTAAACCGGCCCATCAATCCAGAGGATCTCCTAGGAGTACCCATGGATGGCATATGAGCTGAAGATAAAGAATTTGGGAGTGGCTTCCCATGCCCAGTGTCAGTAGAGAGTTCAGATTCATCAGCTGCGTCACTGGCCACGCGAGCTGGAAGAAGACCGAGCTTGTGCAATCTTAAGATGCAATCCAAAATATTTCTCCAACCAGTGCGGATGTAATCACCATAATTATTGGCAATAGTGAAAACTGCCACTGTTGCCTTTCTTGCTTTCGTGTCATCACCAAAGGCTAGCACAGGTTCCTCGGCAGATGATGGATTCATGAGGGTTGTGAATTTACAGAGGGATACAACCAGATCATCCAGCACATCTTCAAGATGATGGCATGCTGAAATCTTTGCGACAGCTAAGAATCCATCGATACATGTTTGGTAAACCTCTTCATGTTCTGCATGATCAAATACCACGGAGATAGCGGCAATTGTTGGGCCTGACATTATAGCAAACATATCACGGTCAAGGTAGGCTCTGGAATCAGATACAATGAATGGAGCAGTTTTTTTGGATTTGTGCATTAGGTCAATCCACCGACTTGGGGTCATTTCTGGAAAACCAGCACCTTGCTCTGGGGTTGTGCGGATCTCATTCTTGCAAATTGAGTGGTACAGCTCTGACAGAAAATCGCGAGGTAGGTCATTGCCTCCGTTGATGTGCCTATTATTCCGGATGAAATCCTCTTCGGTCATCTTTTTCTTCACCTGTATATTGTGCTGATCTGTATTGAGCATAATGAGTGAATATGATAATAGCAAAGCGGCATCCTTGTTAGCTAGAATCTGTGGCGATTGTTCATAGTATCTCTCTGAGAATGCCTCAAGTACCCTTTGTATCTTTTGTGATTCTCCAGGTAGACGGAAGGTTTCCAAAAACAGCCGCAATGCAGTATCCAAATTCATGTCTTGGAAATCAAAAGTCCAAGCAAATTCACGAAGAACCTGAACACAAAACTCATCATGGTTGCCCAGGAAATCACCAACAAGATTCTTATCCAACCCAGCAGTATACCTGAAAAAGCAGGCTACACTTTGGGGGTCAAGTTTGTCAGGCAAGAGATGTGTTCCTTGGAGAAACTCCAGCCCTTTCTTGGGGTCACGATTGAAGTGATCAGCTCCAATCATCAACCTTCTCTTGATGTACTTCCTTCGGCGGACAAATGGAACCCAATGACGAGTATCACTGTAGTTGTCACACTTCACCATCCAAAACGGAGTATACTCTTCAAGATTTACTGGAGAGTTTTCTGAACCAACCAAGCCATTGCCTATCCTCTCGGCCATTCCCTGAATAACAGCAATAAGACCATCCAAAGCAAGGATGTGCATTGATGACAAAGGGCAGTTCACCGGAAATGCACTTTTTGACAACAGATTAGCAAGATCTTCAAAGATATTACTGCAAGTTATGTCACAATCTAAGTTAGCATACATCTCTACCATAAATGTTTTCTGCCTGCAGAAGTCAACAAGAGCCTCCATGGCAACCTCCTGCTGCTGGTATGTAGCCCCATATCTGCTTTGTGCAAGCCTCAAAATCACACAAGAAAAGAAAGCCTCAAGCTGTAATTTGAGTTCCGTTCGCAGATGATTATACAGATTGAGAACCATGCTGCACACCATTGAAAGAATAAGTGGACTCATTGACAAGCCAAATTGCATCAAATTACGGAATAATTCATCCTGAATCAAACTCAATAGCCTGGGATGACGGCGAATGGAGGGCCCACCCAATTCTATAGCTGAATTGATCAAACCCAGTGAAAAAAGAGGCCCATCTTCATCAAATGCTATAGTATTTGATCTGGGGCCCATTCCCATATGCTCATTAACATTTAACGAAGAACATAGGAAGTTGAATATTTCCACCATGCAGGGGACCCCGTATGGCCCAGTCATCATATGCAAGTCATATGAAACTGCCTCCTTTCCGCCACCAGACCCACCAATGTTTTCATCAATTGCAGTTGCAACTAAACCCATGGAAGCATTGGAAGCAAAATTTGTGGATAATGGCTGACCATCATAATCGGAAATCATGTTGCCATTCTCAAAATTTCCACTCCCTAGAGTATACTCATTATTGAGCCCGCCAATCTGCACCCAAAAAAATAAAATAAAATAAAATAAAAGAATTATACTCTATGCCAGAGAAAAACGAGACGTTGCAACAGGAAAATAGGAATGAAAATGCACTTATACCTCCTGTTTGATGGTATTTCCGCCATTTATGTGTTCCGTGTTCTCAACATCAGGGAGGCGTGAGAATATACACCTAAGAAGCTCGTGCATTGTGTGGCGAGCAATACGTTGCAACAACTCACCTTTTGATCCTGCTTGGTGAACTATTCGGTAACAAGTATTCACTATCGTGCAAACATGCTGATTACTCAACATAACAGATGCTTTAATTTTCATACAAGCTAGAAGAACCTGCAGTATCTTCATTAGTACCACTTCTTCTGATGCAGGATCAGTCACCTCAAATCGGCAGCTAGTGACAGCATCAACTACCAAGTGCATAGCATCGTCAACATTTACAGTATTTTGGTCAATCACATCAAGACTTAAAATCTTGTGGACAGATGACAGAGCAACACCAGTGATTGGTGCACCAGTTTCTTCTGACTGAATCACATCCAGGAATGGCTGGAGGTACAAGGCAGGGTTGATAGCATGCCATGGATGTTGCCATGAAAAGATTTGCTTCCGTAATGCCTTCAAAGACTGAATTAGAGAGTTCTCTAGCTGATCATCACCTGACATATAACGACCCCCCCATCTTACATTTCTCCTCATGACTGCCAATACAGCACCTACCTCTGAATTAATCGTGCATGTCAGAGTAGCTTTATTAGAATAGTTCACATCACAGTCCTCAGGTTCCTCCTCAATTGAATTGATTCCAGTTTGCAGCTTTAGACGCCCCATTTTTCAGCAATAATTGTTGTATAGAACCTGAGCTCTACCCTTCTAAATCAACTGCTACAAAAAGATGGCGGAGGAACCTAAGCAAAGCATACCTACATAGAAAAAACCAAGACATAATTTTCACGGATTTTTCACAAACTAAATAAGTTGGCATGAAGCAAACTGCAAAACAATCCCAAACACATCAATGAATTTGGCATTCCTTATTTTTACCAACCTTATTTGTTGACAGCCGAGACAAAAAGTGCCTTTAAGTAAATAAGTTAGTTCATTTGCTTATATGTTAAAAGGCGAGACGAAAAGTGAATTTAAGCAAATAAGTTGACTAAAAATAGAGGACGTCAAATGCACAAACTTCTCAAAATCTACCATCACTAGTGATCTGAGGTAAAAGTGTAACTAGCAAGTTAGCTCAAAGTTTATAAGCGCAAACATATAATAAAAACGACCCATCTAGCTAGCTCCAAGCATTTTCTTCTTCTTCTTTTATTTATTTTTTCAGTGGAGGCCCGTTGAGTCAGCCTCTGGGATAAACAACGGGAGTGACCCCATCTCTAGCGCAACAAGAGACTTTACCAGTTAAGCCAACTCACACCCAGTGCGCGTTTGCCAACAAATTTTTCTTTTAGCTTATTTGTTTATATACAGTTTTTTTTTTTTTTTTCCCAAAAGTCTGAACTCTTTCTAGTTACAACCACACTACATTTTCATCACCACACCATTGCACTTCTAATTCCACTCAAGATTTTACAAATATCCACAAACTTTATACACTTAAAAATTCCTAGTGATCTCAAAATACTAAAACCCTAATTTAAATTATCCAAGTCAAATCCACCTACTCAAAACACACACACACACACGCATATAAATCTATAAATATTGCATGCACAAAATTGAGATCCAATTTTTTTCAACACTATTAGCCAAAACAGTGAATGAGCTGAGAAAAAAGTAAACGGCAGATCGTTCCGCCGTTTGGTGGTCTACAAAATGCTACTCAACCAAGTCTAATACGAGTGTTTGGCTTAGTTCAAAAAAAAAAATGAAAGTCAATTTTTCCACTGCGAATTAAAATTCCAAAAAAAAATAAAAGATTCGGAATTGCATTTCTTTTGCAGCTAGGAATAACAGCAGAGAAAAGTAGTTTAAGCAAGAACAGTAGAGATCGATCAAGGAAATGAGCGTACCTTTGCGGATCCAACGGCGGAGATCCGTCCGGAAACTTGGGGGAGAGAGATTTGGGTCGGAGCGTGGAAAAAGCTAAGGAAGACTGATGGAAATGAAATTTACGAGGGAAATTTGTGGGAAAAATGAATTCCCTGGAAAATAATGTTTACATCGAAAAATGAAAATTGCAAGGAAATAGTTTTTTTTCTTTCTTTCTTTCTTTTAAACTTTACTTTATATCCAAAAGGACAAAAAAGTAAGCAAGGAAATGGTGTGTGTCTGACTGTCTGTGATATTTTTTTTTTTTTTTTAAGACATGGGAATCGTCGTCGTTTTGAGGCGGGATGTTTTGAGTCAGAAGGATCTTTTTGTGACAATTTTGACAGGCGCGTTACCGAAGGTACTTGTGGAGGCGGGAAAGGTTCGCTACAATATGTGTCAAAGGAATTCCTTACGCTTGTGGCTGGTGAAAATTATCATTGGACCCGGCAGAATTCAGACACATGTCAAAGAGTAGATATGAGTCCGCAATCTAACGTGTCTAGTGATAATTTTCACTGAATACAAGCTACCCCCTTTCTTAAAAGGGGAGCATTTATTATAAGTTCAAGCTCAATTTTATGGTAGAGGATTTGAGATGAATTGTGAGTTTCAAGTAGTCGTAATGATTTAATTTTTTTTAATCATCAAATAAAGAATAAATATATATAGTTGGTGCCTTAAAATGATAATAAAGAATAACAATCATGAAATTTTGAAAAGATTCTTCTTCTTTTTTATATAAATAAATGATATGTATATGAATTAAATAAAAATAAATGCAAATCAATATTATTAAATGACGTACACTTTTAATCCTTAAAATTTTGGGTTTATTTTGGTTCTTTGAGTTTCAAAGTTTTCATTTTAATTATTTTTCATATTGACACATTTGTTCATTTTTGTTTGGTTGTTAAGTGCCCTTCATATTTAACTATTTTATGAAATATTGGATCTAAAATATTGTGGAATTCATAAATTCATATTATTGACGGAAATGAACACTAGTAACAATAAAAAATAAATATCAAATGTGAAGGATTAAAATATAAATTTTAAATCATAAGGACCGAAATAAAAATAACCTCAAAATTTAAGTCCAAAATGCAGCATTTATCAATTATTTATACAATTTTTTGATATAAATAATTTCAAATATTAGAAATTATAATAGCTGGAATATTTCTTGAAGGCTATACAAAATTTTACTTGAATTGTTTTGTGGAATTGGACAAATTGAGTTTGACAATGAAAAGTAAAATGTTTGTAAAATTATTAATTTCTACTAACAATTAATGAGAAGGTAAACAATTTTTTTTTTTAATAGGCCACGAAATCCTACCTATAAATCGATCTAATCTTTCCTTAGCAAATCAAGTATATGGGTTGTAGGGACCAAAGGCCCAAATATAGATGTTGGACCGTGGGCTTGACCGAGGAGGCACGACTATCTGAGGACAGTAAATAACGAAGAAAATATATAGCTACAATCCTCGCAAGTATTTGGTAGGTGTGTAAATGGACAAGAGTTGTCCGAGGAGGATTACATTCTCGGATTATCAAAGAGAGAGCCAAGATATGCATTCTGGCATTTATTATGATATTTTAGGGGATTCTTCTGATATAGAAGCATCTGATAAGCACATAGGACAGGTGGAAACAGAAGGATATTATGTAGAAAGCTGCTATTACCGCATTAATTACCCTGCAGCTAACCCTCTGACCGCATTAATGAGAAAAAGATGTCTAAACAGTGACTCTCAACCTTTACAACTATCGTGTGAAGACTTCAAAGCAAGGTTAATGGGACAAGTATCAAGGAAAAATCATCTGATCGACACGTGGGAGAAAAGGGAGTATAAAGAGAGAGAGAGAGAGGGAAAGAGAAAGGGGGATCAAAGAATCTAGGGAGAGAAACAGTTGTGGTAAAGAGAGAAAAGATACAAAGTTGTAAACATTCAATTAATTATATAACTATCCTCCTCGGACAAAGCCGAGGACGGCTTTCAGTAATATCACTACTTTATTTCTGTTTACCTGGTTATTGAATACATCTGGATAATATTTGGTCTCACTTAAAGCCCAATCTTTCTAGCCCATTCTCTAAAAATTCATTGCTAGGACTTTTTGGGCTTCAGTCCGTCCATCTCGCGGGCCTAGCATTCAAAACTGTGTCCTTACATAGGTTATCATAGTAGATGTACTAACAAAATTGGACGATTCTTTTTTATGATAATTGAGTTGACAAACTTGTATTAGTTCTCATAAGGGCCTACTATTAACAATTTTTTTTTTTTTTACCTATAACTAACAATTTACAAGACTAAAACATTAAAAAATTTCAAATTTTACGTATTTATAGACTTTCTTGTTATAATAGCCCTAAGAAGTTGACAAGTTGCCAAAAATCTTATAACTTATTTGGCTATCATATTTTAGTATTTTTAATAAAAACATCTATATTTTAAATCCCTCATTCTCCATTGTAAGTATCGAATTTAAAAATAATAATAATAATTGACAAGTCTGTCTCCGAAACTTTTCCTTTTCAATTCTTGTTTTTTCCCACCTTGTTTTTGTATGGGTTATTCAATATTGAAAGTGGTTTGGAGTTCTGACCCATTTATCAATTAGGCCGAGGCCGACGGGCCAACCAACTGATCAAAACTAGCCCACTGTATGTGGGATAATAACAAGCTGTTTGTTTACATCCAGGCCCACATTTGCTTACAGGCCTTTAGATTTTAAAGAGAATCAAGGGAAACAACATTGTCCTATACTTCTCTAGGCTGAAGGATTACAAAGTAGCACTTAAAATGAATAAGGGAAAATTACTAACTTCGGCCGAAATTTAAGTTGTGATTTGAAACTTGACACTTTATTTGTCGGAAGTTTGACTGAAATTTAAGTTGTTAATTTGTAGTTTGAAATCTCATAATACAAGTGTTCCGTTGAATTTTTTTTGATCTTATTTGAACTAGTATTTTTATATTTTTTGTGTTTTTAGAGAAGAGAGATATAAAAATAAAGTAAATTTACATATTTAACTATATTTTTAATAAAGTTAGGTTACAAAACTCTAACTGAGCTAACTTAAGTGAGTAAAGTGTCAAATTTCAAATCATAAATAACTTAAATTTCGGTTAAACTACATATAGATAAGTTGTAATTTGCCAAATGAATAATGATTAATCTGATTTTACTTCTCAGCCACGAAGAATTGCAGTTTGACTATTAATAGGATTTACCACTTGTTGAATTGCCAAAAAAGCACCCCTACTAACTAAAGCTTAGAGCAAATCATATATGTGCATGTAGTGCGGCACTCGCTGTGGTGTGGCGTCGATGATGTTTAATTGACCTGCACAGCAAAATATTGACTAACGCTAGTTTCCACAAATATGTCATTATGCTTTGTTCACAACTCTTTATAATTAGACATTCTTTTTTGGTGCGATCACTACTTTTGACTACTTTCTAAAAATGACAAAACATCACCTTTGGATCCTATTATGTTGGATGGTTCTTTAAATAGTATTTCTTGTGAAATGAAACCAATTATTTGTAATTATTTTAGCAAAAAAAATTATTTGTAATTACTTGTAATGATAACGATACTAGGTCAAACTTGGGAGGAAAATTGCCTTCTCAAATCTAATTGCATTAAATATTTAACCACTTTAACTCATTCAAAACTTATTAAATTTTAGGTTTTTTTGTTTTAAAATTGTGTATATTTGAGATTAAATTCTATAAGAATGTAGTGTAAAACTCAAGTTTTACGCCTTCAATTCCAACATATCACATTGTCATACTACATATTAAAAAATAAGCACAACTATATTCAATTAACTCTAATACCCATTTGAAAATTCAACTTAACCGTGAATTTATTAAGACGTTATTATATGTAGTATGGCGTATAGAATTTTAAGTAAAAAATTGATGTGTCAATGTCTAATTACACCCCATCCTTATCCAATTTGAACTCATTTACTTTAACTAAATTCAACTCTTAGCAATATTGTTTAACAACATGATAGGCACTTTCCTTTTTTTTCGTCACCCTCCCAACACCACCCCCCTGCCGTGGGCACCCCCCAACAAACTTTAAATTTAACATTCATAAGCATACTCACCAAATATGGGTGAGAAATAAGAAACTATGGTACAATTATTATAATTGTTTTTTTGAATCTCAAAATAGAGCACACTTATTTTTGGTATTGAAAAAAGTGTTTTTTTCCCCCTTAAATTAATATAATTTAAATCCATTAGGGCTGCATGTGATCCAAAGGTTTTGAGATTGGCTTCCCCTAACCAAAATAAAAGTGCTTGTGGTCCATTTATGCAATTCTTTCTCCTTCTTCTTCTCCTTCTTCTTCTTTGCTGAATATTTACGTAAGTGACATACACATAACAAAGAGAGAATAAAACAAAAGAGATTTTCACCCTAAAAAAGAGAGAGATTTTCACCCTGAAAAAGAGAGAATAAAACAAAAGAAATTTTCGGGTGAAGTGATTATCTAAAACTTACTTTAACTTAGCTGCTCTACTTATTTCTTTTGTGTGTATTAATTTCACTAGATTATTTGAAAATTATGCATAATATTTACAAAAGGGGACTCACCTCTAAGTATAAAAATCCCACATCTAGATTGTAATAGTTTCCCTGGGTCTGCACTTCCTAATCCTAATTACCATACTGCTACTCTTCTTGTACTTGGAAATCTCACAGCATTGTCTACGTGGTGCCTGCTCATACAATCAAATAAAAATTGGCTTAGTCCACCATACACTACTGCACTCTAAAAAAAACACTAACAAGATGCTTAATTTGTCGGCATTTTTCCAAAAGCCAAAAACCTTAAAAGGTTTATTCTCTATACTGTTAGAGAATAAGAACGTAATCGACATCATACCAAATGTCACATCAGTAAACCATGTTTGGTGGTTTATATAAATGTCTCCTCTGTTAGATAGTTATTAATAGAGATATCCATATTTATTCACAGTAGCCTTTTGGCTCATGTCAAAATATGAGAACTAGGATTCGAAGTTCCACAGCCCTACTTGTTATAACAATTATTAAACATAAAATATAATCATTTAATTTTACGTATAAACTAAAGTATGTTGATTTAAAAGATTAGAACAAAATTGTAAGGAAGAAAATTATGAAATTTAAGAACATTTTACAAATAGGCATTCTTAATCTTTGTCTAGAGTGTACCAATTTAAACAAATAACTCCCTCCACTTTAAATTTGTGATAAATTAAATATTTTGCTATCACATTAAAGATTAATTAACCAATTTAATCATATCATATATACAGCACATATACTTTCGATCACATCATCAATAAGTTTAAAATGTCATTATATTATCATCTACATATTAAGTCATTAAATCCATAGTAAAAAGTCAATAAATTAATAAGATTATATAAAATGTTTGATTTGTCAAAAGCTTAATTAATATGTAGGAGGTTAATTTTTCAAAAGTCTAAAAATCAAATTGGCACTCACATGAAAATCTAACGGTGATTTTTGTTTTATTATAAAAAAAAAAAACGGTGGTTTTTGTTTTTTTTTTTTTTAACTATAATTTTTTTTGCATTTTCTTTCTTTGATTGGGATTGTATATGCACTTGACACATTAAAATGCACACACGTCTATATTTTAATGTGTTCAGTGCATTAATGCACTAGACACAAACCGTGTCCATCTTTCTTATGAAACGTGATTAACCTTATTTGAAAGTTTAAAAGTTCTAACCTTCTTCCAATTCTCTGGATCCATCTTCATGGAGGAGACTACGATTCTCTCCACACCCATTGCAAGAGCATATTCTGGTGTACCACAGCTCTTCCCTTCCTTAGAAGCAACCCTCTTATACGTAGTGAGAGTCCCACTCTTCTTCACCTCCTCAACTTTCTCCAAAAAATAAGTAACAGGCTGTGCACACGGGTCACCACTCACGGGTCGAGTATTGAATGTGAAAGGTCCATCACTCGAACTCCTCCATGTTTTGAAGGTCAGCAATGGCAATGCCAATTCGGTAGCCGTCAACAAGGATGTGTAGAGCTGAATGGTGTATCCCCATGCAATTGATATCGACCATTTGTTCCTTTTGTTGTAGCAAAAACTTTGTTGTAGAATCCGGCCCGGGTCGACCCGGTATGCTTGCATGAGGAACTTCAGAGACTCTATTTGAGTCTGGTTAGGGAACATAGGTTTCAAGTAGTCAAGGTGGTGGAGAGAAACAAGGGGTGCCAATGGATGTGCTGCTAGAATACCATAAGGGTCCCCTCTGATATCAAACTGAAAAGAAAGAAAAGATCATATACCTTGTAGCAAACAAGTAGCAAAGACATGCTAGTATACACAATTTGGCTTTAACTTAATCACTAGAACATAATTGTTCAACAAATTAACTTAATTAGACCAGTAGTTATAATGAGCAATGAGCATGCATATTTATTATCAAAGGATGAGAAATGAAAAGAAAAATGATTGCCATAGGTATGTTATCATGGGATTTTAAATAGCAATTGAGGAAGACAAGATCTATAATAACATAATAACGAGCAATATCATGCATATATCGAATCTCATAGAATATTGATTTTTAATAATCTGTTTATTTTATTTAATAAACAAAAATGTCAATTATTATTATTTATTTTTTTGCCTTTCAACAGTTTATTTGAAATAAGAAAACAAATTTAGTTCAAATCTAACATTTTAAGAGTTAATTAGCTACTGATTGTGAGTTCAAATTTCTTTCTTTTATTATAAAAAAGTTGTATTTAATATATAAAACTCTCATCTTTGAAAATTATAAGATAAGTTATAGCAAGTAGACTACTCTAATTTATTAGAGAAACTGATTCTCAGACTTGAACCTGTAGTCTGTCACTTTTGTTAGAAGACACTTATTATCGCACTATAGTTTAATCTCTAAAAATCCATTCTTCTATTGTAAATAAATAAATAATAATAATAATAATCTCATTTAAAATAATATGAACCAATTTTTGCCCCAATTGAATTAGCAATCTGAAAAAGGCATAAATAAAAAGTAAAAAAAATCAGGAAATAGCTAAGACAAACCAAACATTTTCCATGATGGTTTCTTCGTGCATTAATTAAGAAGTCAAGACCATCAAATGTTGACCTAAAGGTCTTAAAAGACCGCAAAATTTTAGATTCAAATTTCGATTTCACATGAAGACCAAAGAAGTGTAAAATAAAGAGAAAAAATAAAAGTTTGTTGACACATGTCACATCCAAAAATAAAGAATTGAGTGGTTCTGTAGAGCGAAACACTTGTAATTTGCAGGACACCTTTCGCGTATGGAGTGGTTCTGTAGACTTTGTGGTACACAAGGACAAAGCAGACCCTTCGAAAAAGCAAAAGGACAATTAAATGGTGGGTGGGATTGAGAAGACTTGGACTAGTGGAAAATGTTTGTCATTAGTCTTGTCAAAAAAACTTTCACTCGGTTGCGAATATTTTCGTGATTCCAAAGTATAAAGAAAAGTGTTTACCGTTTGCTTCGGTCATTGTGATTTAGCCCATCTAATCAAAACTAACATAATTAGCAAATAAAATCATATTATAATAAGGAATCAAAAGTTTTAGTAAAGGTCACAAGTCGCACCCCCAACCCTAATAACACGAACATGTTCGTAGACTAAACTTCTCAAAGATTTGATTCTTCGTATTTTTTGTCTTGCCCCGGGCCCCAAACCTATTTGGCCTCGGACAACAATGCTATTATCTAAAGTGGTGACGAACATTTTTGCTATACCAGAGAAAAAAATCCATGTAATTATGCCACTTTGTGTCCAAAGTATTGGTTGAACATTTTCTCGATGCCTTCATGAACTTTGGACAGTGCTTTTATCCGTTTATGGTTCATTTCTTACTCGTTAGTAATATTCTTTCAAATCTTCGATACTTAAGTCTGGTTAACGAGTGAGGTTCAATCTCCGCCTACATCAAAAATCTGATTGGTGTCTTGATCTAATGATAAAGAGCTATCATCAGGAACGGACACCATAAATTGAAACTCTCTAAAAAAAAAGTTTAGTTAACGTATGTCTTAATGAGTTACTAACATATGTTCTAAAAGCATATATTAGGAAAAATCTAATTTAAATAATAACATTTTCTCAATTCGCAACCGTTTTCACCCACTTTTCCTATATGTGCCCATAATGACGTGAAGTAAAGGGTTTCAAGCCTTCAACTCTATTTAGCAAATCATTAAAAAAAAAAAATGAAAAGTATAACGCATGCAATAAGACTAATTGTAAAACAGTATGAGCGTGAGAAAAAAAAGTATCTTCTCCACTTGAAAGTGGAGACTTTTAGTGTACTATAAATTGAAACTCTCTAAAAAAAAGTTTAGTTAACGTATGTCTTAATGAGTTACTAACATATGTTCTAAAAGCATATATTAGGAAAAATCTAATTTAAATAATAACATTGTCTCAATTCGCAACCGTTTTCACCCACTTTTCCTATATGTGCCCATAATGACGTGAAGTAAAGGGTTTCAAGCCTTCAACTCTATTTAGCAAATCATTAAAAAAAAAAAAATGAAAAGTATAATGCATGCAATAAGACTAATTGTAAAACAGTATGAGCGTAAGAAAAAAAGGTATCTTCTCCACTTGAAAGTGGAGACTTTTAGTGTACCATTCAACACGTTATGACTCTGAATGCATAAATTGTGAAGGTACCACACCAACACAAACCAATACGAGTATTGGTCCCCAAAGAGAAAAGTTTTGGTTAAAGAGAACGCACGTAGGGCGATATATCTCATTGAACACCTCCACCTTCGTTCACCGACAAATACTGACATAATTTAAACTTGGTTTTTTGGGTTGTTCAGCCAAAACCAAAGGTGAGAAACTAAACACAATGGCAAAATGAACAGGCAAAGAAAAAGAAGTTACACGTGGCGGAAACCCAGAGAGAACATAGACCAGCCGTTGTAAAAACGATTGGATGAGTGAATGGCCTGAAATCTTTGACTTATTGCCTAATAACATTCAATAATCCGACACGTGACAATTCAAAGAGCATTTAAATACCACAAACAAAATCACAACTTTTGTATTACAATAAAGATAAGAGTTCATTTGGTGCCATAAACTAGTGCACAACTCACCCATGTAGCGAGTTGTGATTGGTGGAGGAGTGACCACCATCTTTGACTTATTGCCTAATAACATTCAATAATCCGACATGTAACAATTCAAAGAGCATTTAAATGCCACAAACAAAATTACAATTTTTGTGTAACAATAAAGATAAGAGTTCATTTGGTGCCACAAACTAGTGCACAACTCGCCTATGTAGCGAGTTATGGTTGGTGGAGGGGTCACAACTCGCCCATGTGGCGAGTTGTGGTTGGTGGAGGGGTGATGGTGGTCACCCCTCCACCAACCACAACTCGCCACATGAGTGAGTTGTGCACAAAATATTTTTTGTTGTAGCGAAAGTTGTGAATTTTTTTTTTTGCCGACTAGGTGTGTTTGGATCCGGCTGTTGCGTTTTACATTTACATTTTTTTTTTTTTGCTGCTGCGCACGAGTTTAGGAGACAAATAGCTACTGTTCATAAACAATAATCATATAATGTTGACTTTTCAGCTTTTTTTATCAGTTTTGTAAGTTTCGTAAACAGCATATAGAACCTACAAATTTCACATTTTAACAATTTTTTCATTAAAATTAAGTTTTACAATATTATTTACACATTTAAAAATTATTTTATTACAATATTTTTAATTTTTAATTTCAATAAAATAAGATCTATCCATGCAAAAAGAGCTAAGTAGATATTTGTTTTTGGGAAAAACAAAAGTTTCGTAACAAAAGACGTACCTGGTGAAAGCCACGTTGTGCGGTGAGAGGGACACCGATCTCAGCCGCACAAGCCCAAACCCTTTGATCAGAGCCGTAGAATCTAAAGTACCTATCGAGACAGCCGTCCATTAGTTTGACCAATTGAGCCGCAAGTGCGTAACTAATAGCGAAACCGCCACCGCCAAAAGCCATATCGTACGCATGCATCACATCTTGTTCCACACTCTCCGAGTTCCCGCCAATATAGTACATCTGATTGTGATCATAGCTCGCTAACACCGAAACTAAGTTCTCAGTGAAAAACACCGTATCATCGTCTCCCATGACAAACCATCTTACGTTGGGCAAGCCGAGCCTGAAACTCTCCGAAACGATTCGGGCGATACGAACCGCCGATCGCGAGCTTGAGAATTTGAACCGGGTCCAGTCCTCCGAGACCCGGTACGGCACCGAAAATCCCGGCCGGATAGAGTTTTTCCAGGTGGGTTTCTTGTCGAGCCAGACGAAACCGCGCGTTGCGTTTGGGTCCCACCAGAGCTCGCTGTATCGGCTACGCTCGGGCCACGTCTGAACCGTGCCGGCGAGGCCGAAAAGTATGTGGGAGATGTTGGTGGTTCCGGTTTCGCTGACAGCCGAAACGTTTCGGATTAGGTGTTTCGGGAAAGGCATCCACCGAGTCCGAGGCGAGAAGGCGGAGTGGAGCGCTATCGAAACCGACGCTACGAGACAAACTAAAAGGCCGAGACGCATTAAGAGGTAGAAAAAATCGGCCGGTTTTTCGGGGAAAGCGAAGAGCTTGGACGCTTTGAACGGGTCATGACTCGTTTCTGAACGAGTCTGAGTCATCTTTCTTGCTTTGTCTATAATTCTAATTTCATAGACTTCGTTGAAAGTTGAAACCCCTCAAAGAAAAGAATTGTAATTCAAGAAACGGTACCGTTTGAGCGAAAAGCTTTTCACTTTCACCCAAAAGAAAAAGAGAAGAATTCTGATGCCCAATAATTGAAATTCTCAGTGAAAGTGAGATTCTTGGGGTTTGATTTTGTTGTGCCACTATATATGAATGATCATACAATGATACAAAGCCAAGGTTTCAAGCAAGAAATGGGTATGTGTGAGAATTGAAAATAGTAAGAGAAATCAGATTTTTAATGTGAGTAAATGGAAGTGGTGGGATTTGGTTTTTATGTCAATTGGGTCATTTTTATGGTTTGTGGATCAACGAGAGGTCAATGATGAGAGTTCATCCTTATGGGTGGCTTTGATTTTCCTCTATTGTAGGAGAAAGTTAATGGGCAAGCTTAATTTATGACGCAAGCAAAAACTAATTTTCATGCACTTTTTTAAATATGAGATTATATAGTGACTTTTTTTTTTGGGGGTGTTAATAATGATGTCATTTTTATGATTTACTATAATACTACAGTAAAAAATGGTAATCTTTCCTTTTAAAAACTCAGTTAAAAATCTTGTTACGGAAAGTTACCATTAAACAACTAAAAATATGGATGGAATCCCATTCAAAATTTCCCTCCAGATTCTGTGGTTTTTTGTTTTGGCTTAAAGTGTGTGTGTGTATATATATATTGTGTATATATATGTATATATATATATATATATATATATATATATAGTACCGAGAAAACTTAAGCGTCTCACATCGAAAGAAACTGTCTTCACTTATTACCTTATAAGCGTGAAGCGAAGGCAGTAGTGTACCATCAGTTCTTAAATAAGACCCATAAATAGTACTAAAAAGAAGCTAAAAACTTAAATAAGCTAAACTTTTCATCTATTCCCCATCAAAATCTAAGTGAATAGCTTATTATTAGATGATAATTGGGATTTAGGTTTCTTAAAATACACCGTATAACACATGCTCTTGCCCACTTCTTGACATATTGTGCAACCTTTATTTTTTTAGCTAAACATGGTGTGCACTACCTAATTGCTAAGTTGTACAGCTCCTTTAACTTATAAAGTAACCGATTAGGTACATTTTAGATTGTCAACATCTGAAATTTTTTTACTATAAGCTGGCTTCAATTTTTTTTACACCTAAGTTAGGCCAACCAATGAATAGAAATTGGCCCATCTTGGACCTAACAATAGGAACATACAACCAAAAATACAAAAATCAAGCATATGCGTACACCCTAAGTTAAAAACAAATATTGATGTGGACAAGTTCATCTTCTCTAACCAAGTTGTAAGTCGGTATAGATTTGATGTGATAAAGATTTGTTTAAATTTCAAATATATTCTCTTCTCAAAAAAAAAAATCACTAGATATCCTTATTTAAACACAGTCACACGTCCCCAAAAAAAAAAACATATATTTGGATAATTTCTGATTACGTGGCCAATGGTAGTTCGATTTAGATGTCAAATACGTTAAAGTTTCCAATCAACAATGTTGGGGCTCTCTGATGGGATGGTGCCGCTCGAAATATTACTTGGGCAGAATCCAAAATTGAATTGCAGGGTGTTAAACTAAACAAGGACTCAAGTATGTTATCTTTTTCAAGTCGCTATCTCTGCCATTATTTTACAAGCATCCTTCACCAGTAGAATGTGAAATTTGTACTAATAATTCTAGTACCATAAAAAAATGTTACAATTTTTGTTACAATTATCTTATTTGGCCAATTGTAACTGATTGATTATCACTTTCAAATAGACTCATAATTTTTTTTTCATCACTCACAGTTTATCTTTGTCATATGAATCACAGTGGCAAATGTTACGATTTAAGCTGTAGTTATAGAAATTTTGAATTACTAACATTTTTTTGTAGCTATGAGCTAGCATAAAATCCTTTAAACGTTTTTGGTTGGTTGAGATTTTTAATACACCCTAAGCGAAGCCAACTCTTTTATACTATTATTTAAGGAGCTTCTCCTGTTTGGATTCTTCATTTTTTTAATTCAAAAATACCCCTATACCGCTATGTTTAAGTAGAAACAAAACTAAATGACAATTTAGTAAAAATGCAACTCTAATTCTCACTAAAACATTGCCTAAAAAATAGGGTCACTCTCTTTTTTTTTTTTTTTTTTAAATTCTCTTATTAGTTTTCAAATTGCTTTATCTACTTATAAATTAGATCCTCAAAATAAAAATTACATATATAAAATAAAAATACATTTTTATTTTGCTACAAAATAAAAATGTATTTTGTAGCAAAATACATTTTTATTTTGTACTGATTGTGAGCCAAGCTTGAGATTGGTTGGTCCCTTCTCCATTTTGTTCTCTCTCTCTCTCATAAACAATGAGCTATATAATAAGACAAATGTTTAGGTACGTAACAAAACAATTGAAAGAAAAATAACTAGTTCTTAAAACAATGGGATTCCAATAATATTACCCAACAGTAACATGTAGCCAAAAAACTGGGTCAATTATCATAAAGCATTTCCTTCCTCTAGTGGTTAGCTCTATTTGCCAAAAAGTTCAGCACACCTATTTGCCCCCGCAATAGACATAGTTAATTGTTCCAGCAAAAACAAGACATACTTTTTTTTTTTTTTTTGGCTGAGAAAAAGACATACTATTAATTGTTATTGGTGTGTAACTCCGTGCTTATGCACGGATATATTTAAAATCAATCACAATTACACACACACATACACACACACACACACACACACATATATATATATATGATTTAGAATCTAATTGGATTTAAGTTTTTCGATTTTTGAACCCAATAATTCACTTAATACAAAAATTAAAAAAAAAAATTAGATGGGATACATTGCACAAAATTCAACTTCAATTCAAATTCAATTTAGAATCTAATTGAATGTAGACTCTTTGATTTTTGCACCTAATAATTCACTTGACACACAAATTTAAAAAATTAGATGAGTAACGTGGCAGAAAATTATACTCCAATTTAGAATTGAATTGGATTTTCTCTAAGCTTTGGCTATATATATTGTAAGGACACAGATTTGGATCACCGGCCCAATAGTGGATGGATCAGTTCAAAATGCCCCAAAATAATGAATTTGTAGAGAGTAGGTAAAGAAAACTGGACTAGCTCAGATTAAACAATTAATAAGACGAGCTTGGATCACAAGAAGAATAAAATAAACGAGTTTAATTTTAGGAAATTGTCCTCGGCCAATGTCCGAGGAGGTCAACTATAATATATGTTGTTTTAAGTTTGATTACACGTTTGGTTCTTCGTGTCTACAGTGTTTCTCTCTCTCTATTTTTCGATCCCCCTTTTCGTTAGATTTCTCTTTCTTTTATACTCTTTCTTCTCCTTTTCTTAGCCTTCCACGTGCACATTTGATGATTTTTGTTGATACTTGTCCCATCTAACTTTTACAGAAGTCTCTATGTAGTAGCTGTAAGGCTGGAAATCACTGTTCAGATATCACCTCCACATAAATGTGGCCAGAGAGTTAGCTGCAGAGCATTCAATGCGGTAGTGACAGCCTTCTCTCTTAATATTTTGGGATCTTCTCTTGAGACACGCTTCTGCAACACTTTCCCGCTCCACCAGAATTCTCTGGAGTGTTTTCTTGAACAGCAGATCACCAAAACGAACCTTGGCTTTGGTTATCCGAGGTGATACTAGTCCTCGGCCATACTTCCTGGGTCACCAAGTTCACAATTAACTACTTTCTCTTTCAACATTGGTTTTTTAGACTAAGTTGGAATGCTCTCGGGTTAGTCTTAGTCCTCGGCTTGGGTTTTAGGCCTAACATGTGCAGGGGTAAAGAATTTTTGGCCCATTGCCCCTACAATAGCCCCTCGAGATACTTCTTTTTGGGTCTACGGACAAAAAGGAGGATTTCAATATCACTATACTTGTTATTTGACTACCTCGGCTCGCCTTTGCCTACAAAGACGCCTTTTTAACTACCCAAGACATGCTCCTGACGTCGCGGCCCTCAAGACGTGTCTTCATTTAATTCTTACGGCTCCATGTCTACCACGTTCTACGGTATGATGCGAATCGTACGACTAAGAGCTCTTATAGGGGTATGGGCGGGAGTTTTCCCGCTTTTGAATGTTTTTTGATATAAATATCTCCTTCAATCAATTCTTTGCCTCACTTTAGCATTCATTTAGTTCTAGCGCATATACACCGAATCTGTCAACAACCTTTTTCCTTTCAAATACCAAAGCTTGTCCAAGGAGATCTCTTTTACTTCTATAAGTCTTCCTAAGTCTTTAAACTCTCTTTTTTTGCATTATTTCCAGTTCTTTGTAATTTTCCTCTCCTCGGCTCTATTCTTTTTCTTCGATCTTCTTAGGTCCTTCCATACTTTTCTAATAATGAGTAGGTTTAAGTACTTGGTGGACTCTGAGGAGGCTATTGAGAACTCTAGGGTTCAATATAGAATTCCTCCTAGCGTAGGAATTAGGTACTGTAAAGAAAGCGATTGGCACGATAAAAGGCGGGAGGGTGAAGTAGTCATCTCGATTATTGTTTTTATAGAAAGGGGGATGAAAATCCCTATGGGTACGGTGATGAGGGATTACCTTAAAGCCCATAGGTTAACACCCACTCAATGTGCCCTAAATATGTTTAGGATTCTAGGCTTCGTAGATGCCCTTAATGAAAAGATGGATTTAGGCTTAACCCATCACGACGTCAACTGGGTCTACAACCTTCATCACCTAAAAGGGCAAGGATACTACTTAAAATCGAGGTATCTGGAAGTTAGGTTAATCCAATGCCTCCCCGAATCTAACAAGGGGCTTAAAAAAGATTTTTTGATCATGTCAGGCGAGTGGCATGACGGCCTCCCTTGCTTGACAAAAGAGGGGCAACCAAGTGGGGACATAGGCCTTAAGAAATCTAATTTCCAATAATTCATCTTTTTCTATCTATGCCAAATTTGATTCTAATGATTCTTTGTCTCTTTGCTGAATTTGCAGATAAACGTGCTGCCGAGCCTAATTTAAATCTGGTCAACAAGGATAGTTTAGACAAAATCCTGAAAGCTGAGGAGTTCGTGCACACGGATGGCTAATTGAGAGCGGCTCATCTGATCTTGGGGTACACGCCGATCTCAACAAGTTTCCAAGCGCCCAAGTGTGTTATAAGGGCCAAAGACCTTCGCCTTTGGAGGATAAGCATAGCTGTCCCTGGTTTTCTTCTCCCCAAAGGCGCTCCAACTCCATCCTAGAGGGTGTGCCCGCGACAGCCTTGCTGCCACAGCGCCTAGCTGAGGAGGGATCTTCTTCTCATCCAATCCCCATAGAAGAAAAGAAAGAAGAGTTAAGCAAAGTAGTAACTTTGTCAGATTCCGAGGATGAATTTGAGGTCTTCAATCAAGATCTATCCCCAGATACTTTAGTTTTTGACTCCAATCTTCTATCTGCGCCAGTATCAGACGAGATGGGCATTCAACGCAAACCGAGGTCCAGTCTGCTGGATTTAATAGAGTCCCAACCTGGGAAGGATGCCCTGGCCCGGACGACTCAGACGAAGCCCCCCTCTGTGCCTCCCACCGCTCCATCCACTCAATCCCTTGGACTCTAACCCGCTGACTTGAAAAGAAAAAGAGAAGCAAAAGGGAAGGAGCTAATGGATGTGGGAAAAACCCACCCCGCTCAAGAGGACGAGGCCCAAAGGGCTTCCAAACAGTCCAGGCTGAGGCAAAGGGAAACTGAGAGGAGAAGTAGTCCCTTAACCACTTCTGAAGCATGGCTTCCAGCCCCCATGCTCGACGACGCCCCACTACTAGCCAGTGCCTCCATCAGGGATTATCAAGGAGGCAAAGGTGGCTACGTGGCCGATGCAGTGGAGCAAGCTCTACTGCTCCCTGGAGATATGGCTGAGCTCCGGTCCCTGAGGAGGCATGAAGTCTTCCTCAGCCTGAAAAGCTATCTCAGCATGGTATGTGTTCCACTTAGTTTCTTCTCTTTCCTTTGTTCGTTTTTTTTTTTACTGAATTTCTTTCCTTGTCAGGCAGTTTAAGCCTCCTTCCGAGCAGAAGAGATGACAAATTACTGCCACAGGCAGATGAAGGAGGAGGAGGCAAGGCGCAATACCGCTGTGGACGCTCTGAATGCGGTTGAGAAAAGCGCCCAAGAGCTGAAGAACAAGTTGGTGGAAGAGGAAAAAGAGAGAAAAAGCACAGCCGTCGCACTTGACAACACAGAAAAGCAGGCATAGGGCCAGAGGGTGCTGCTCCAAAATGCAGAAGATCAACTAGCTGCCTCCAAGGCCCAAATTGTCGCCCTCAAAAAGAAATTGGAGGAAGCCGAAGTGGCCAGGGTGAAAGCTGAGAAAGCTCGGGATCAAGCCAAGCAAGAAGGATATGATGTAGGGGTGGTAGAAATCGAGGAAGCCCTGAAAGCTGAGGTGTTCAAGGTATGCAGAACTTACTGTCGACAAGTATGGAATGAGGCTCTCAACCAAGCCAAGGTTGAAGCCTTATCTGTACTTAGGAGGGCAGAAAGTGTATATTATCCCCCTGCCATCCGACTATCCCTTCCTTCTTTCCCACAGCTTGATCCCATTCCCAAGGAGGCAGAGGTAGGTAATGGTAATGTAGTCAAGTCTTCTACATCTTCTGATATGGGGTCCGAGGTGGTGGAGCATCCCTAGAACATAGAAAAAGATAAAATTGGTCAAGAAGTGGCTCCTAATGCCCCAAACCCTCCAATCGTGATCCAAGATAATCCTGCTGAAAAAGGAGCCAGCAAGGGGATGAAGATTGTTTTGGCTACCCTTTCTTTACCTATCACAGCTGATCCGTCAGGCAAAGACCAAAAATCGTCAGAAGTTGCAGCTACTCAAACTAACCAACTTCCCCCTAAGGACAAAATTGTAATCAAGAAGAAATAGACTTTTGTTTAGTTTACTTTACATTTTTTTTTTTAATTCTGACCTCTGTTTTTTTACTCAAATTGCTTTATTTAGAGGCTTACATTAATGAACAGTATGCATGAATTTCTCTCTATTATGATTCTCATACTTGTGCTAGTATAGCGTTTATTTTCACTTATTAACTAATGTGAGTAATACTGAAGCAAAACTTTAACTGCTAATCCATATATATGATAAAATTTATTCACTTGAGATGATTCGTAAAAAGTTAAACTGAATCTACTTGAAACTTCATCTTAGCAAAGCATAGTTTGAGCTTTAAAAGCTGTGCGATAAAGATAATCAGCCCATAAACAGATATAAGTATATTATCAAATGCTTTAAGTGATGCTCATGAGTATCTGTTTAAAGTTGCGTATCACGACAGAGCTGCTACATAGAACAAAAAACTACTTTTGACATTCAAGTAATCGATAAGAAGTTCCTAGTTACCTTAGGTTTGGGGAGAATACCAGAAAGGATTAACTTGTGTATTGTACATAATTTGCAGAGTCGGCCATGATTAAAATGTTGTTTTAGTACTTAAATAGATGTCATGGGGTATTAATTTTCCCACAGCATGCGGTCTGAGGAGCCAGACATTGCTTTGACTCTGTTTAACATTTAGATAGATGACAAAAAGATATCAATTTTCCCGAGGTATGTGGTCCGAAGAGCCAGGCATGACCAGGGGTCTGTTTGATACTTAGATAGACATCATGCAGTATTAATTTTTACAAAGCAGATGGTCCGAGGAACCAGGTATAGCTAAGAATCTATTTAATACTTAGAGAGATGCTAGGGGGTGTTAATTTTCCCAAAGCATGTGGTCCGAGGAGCCAAGCATTGCTTTGGTTCTGTTTAACACTTAGATGACAAAAAGATATCAATTTTCCCGAGGTATGTGGTCCGAAGAGCCAGGCGTGACCAGGAGTCTGTTCGATACTTAGATAGATATCATGCAGTATTAATTTTTCCAAAGCAGATGGTCCGAGGAACTAGACATAGCTAGGGATCTGTTTAATACTTAGAGTTTAGAGTAATTACACATCACACACAATGAAATGAACACAAATATGATAATGTACATTCTCATTAATAATAACATCTCTTCAGGTTGTTTACATTCCAAGGATGCGGTACAACCTTATCCTCCAAATCTTCCAGATAGTATGCACCTATTCCTGCCACAGAGGTAATACGATATGGTCATTCCTAATTGGGTCCCAATTTTTCCCAGGCTGGATTTCTTGCAGAACCAACCACCTTTCTCAGTACCAAATCTCCAAGCACCAATGGCCTTAATTTCACGTTAGCGTCGTACCCTTGCTTAAGTTTATGTTAATAGTAGGCCAATTGGACCATGGCGTTTTCTCTTCGTTCTTCAATTTAGTCCAAACTTTTCTCCAGTAAGCCATCGTTGCTGCTCGGAGTGAAAGAACTCGTTTTTAATGTAGGGAATCCAGTTTCCAATGGAATAACAGCCTCGACACCATAAGTTAATGAGAAAGGAGTTTATCTAGTAGACCTCCGAGGTGTAGTCCGATATGTTCATAGAACATGTGGTAGTTCCTCTATCCATCTTCCTTTGGAATCATCCAATCTCTTCTTGAGTCCACTTACTATGACCTTATTTACAGCCTCAACTTGTTCATTCCCTTGTGGATAAGCCAGGGTGGAATACCTATTAGTTATTCCTAGCCCGCAGCAATATCTCCGGAAAGATTTGGTGTCAAACTGAAGTCCATTATTCGAAACTAGGGTGTGAGGGACTCCGAACCGTATGACAATGTTCTTCCAAATAAATTTCTTTACATCCATATCCCGGATGTTGGCTAGCGGTTCTGCTCCAACCCGTTTAATGAAATAATCTGTGTCAACCAATAAATACTTCTTATTTCCTGCTGCTTTAGGGAAAGGCCCTACAATGTCCAAACCCTATTGAGCAAAAGGCCAAAGGCTGGACAGAGGATTGAGGACCCCTCCTGGCTAATGAATGTTTGGTGCAAATCTCTGGCACTGATCACACTTCTTCACATACTCTTGGGCCTCTCTCTGCATATTGGGCCACCAATATCCTTGAGTGAGAGCTCGATAGGATAAAGACCTCCCTCCTGTGTGGCTTCTACAAATTTCCTCGTGTAATTCTTCCAAGAGAATTTCAACTGTTTCAGGATGTATGCACAATAGATATGGTCAGTAAAAAGATCTTTTATACAATTTTTAATTTTTGGACAGCCAGAACCGAGGAGCCTTCCTTCGTATCTTATCTGCCTTCAGTTTGTTCTCAGGTAGAACATCATCTTTAAGGAATTGTAAGATAGGATCCATCTAGCTAGGACCTACCCTTATCTGATGAATGGATAAAACTTCTTTTCTCAACCCAAAGGGCCTTAATGAGATCTTCAACGAGAATTACTCTCAGTGGACTCTGTGCCGAGGAGGTTGCCAACGTTGCAAGCAAGTCTGCATGTGTATTTCTACTTCTAGGAATTTGCAATAAATTAAAAAATTCAAACCCAGGTTGTAAATGTCTAACCTGGCTTAGATAGTCCTGCATTCTACGATCCCGAGCTTCTAACTCCCCTCGAATTTGACCTACCACCAGTCTTGAATCTGAGAATATGTCCACAGTCTTTCCACCCATCTTTTGAACCATAATCATCCCCACTAGTTGAGCTTCATATTCCGTTTCATTATTTGTGGCTGAGAAGCCTAGTCTTAGTTATTTTTCAATTGTGATCTTCTTAGGGGAGACCAGAACTAGCCCCACTCCAGATCCTTTGAAGTTTGAAGTGCCATCAACATAAACTCTCCATGACAATGCTCCTTGTATGGAGATTATTCCAACTGAATTTTCATCCATGTTCTGTTCCTTCACATCTTCTTCTATTAGGGTCTCAGCAAACTCGGTCACAAGGTCGGCCAGGACTTGATCCTTTACAGAGGTACGAGACATATACTTAATATCATAAGCCCCTAGCCTTGTTCCCCATTTTGTGATCCTCCCCGTATAGTTAGCGCTTCAAAGCAGAGCCTTGAGTGGCAATTGAGTCAGGACAACAACAGTGTGTGACTGGAAATAATGGTGAAGCTTGCGTGTGGCATGTACCACAGCCAGAATAGCCTTCTCAAGTGGCAAATATCAGACCTCGGCCTCATGCAAAGACTTGCTTACGTAATACACAGGCTTTTGTACACCACTGTCAACTCTTATCAGCACCAAGCTTACCGCACTGGCGGCCAGTGCAATATGAGTAAATAAAACCTCATCCGCCTCAGGTCTAGACATGATAGGTGGCCGAGAAAGATATTCCTTCAACTGTTGGAATGCTAAGACACATTCTTCGGTCCATTTAAAACCCTTCCATTTATTCAACAACTGGTAGAAAGACTTACACCTATCTGCCGACCGGGATATAAATCGGTTCAAAGCAGCGGTCATCCCTGTCAATCTCTGTACTTTCTTAGGATTCCGAGGTGGGTGCAAATTATTAATTGCCTTAACTTGGTCTGGATTGACCTCAATTCTACAGTGAGTAACCATGTAGCCTAGAAACTTCCCCGACCCTACGCCAAAGGAACACTTAGAAGCATTAAGTCGTAACTTGTGCCCTCTCAGGATTTCAAAGATGTTTTCGAGGTCATTAATGTGTTCATCCTCCTTCTTGCTCTTGACCACCATATCATCAATGTAGATTTTGATATTCTTTTCTAGTTGTGGTTCGAACATCCGTGTCATCATCCTTTGGTAAGTAGACCCTGCATTTTTAAGCCCAAACGGCATCACCTTGTAATGATAGTTCCTAATGAGGGTGACAAAAGCTGTTTTTTCTTGGTCTTCCAAGGCCAGAGGTATTTGGTGATAGCCTTGGAAATCATCCAGAAATCTCATCTAGGAATGCCCCATAGTTGCATCTACCAACTGATCAATCTGGGGCATGGGGAAAGGTTCCTTTAGACAGGCCTTATTCAAGTTTGTGTAATTCACACATACCCGCCACTTGCCATTCTTTTTCTTCACCACCACCGTATTAGCTAGCCAGTCGGGGTAAAACACTTCCTTAATAGCCTTTGCTCGCTTAAGTTTCGTCACCTCCTCTTTGATGGCATCAGAATGTTCCTTCAAAGAGCGCTGAGGAGGTTGCTTTTTGGAGGTAACAGACGGATTAACGTTCAGATGGTGACAAATGAAGCTCAGATCTACCCCCTGGGGCTTCATAAGCATTCCAAGCAAATACATCAATATTCCGCCTAAGAAATTCCACTAACTCTTCCCTTTCCCAAGGAGGCAGTTGAGCCCCGATTTGAAAAAATTTCTCCGAATCATTATCAACAAGAACTTTCTCTAACTCTTTGCACTTTGCCACTTCGGCCTCACTAGTAGAAACTGAGGCCTTGGACTGTAACTACTACAACTCTTTATCTGCAAGGGCCAAGGAACCTGACTCAGGCCGGCGCGTGATAGCAGCCTCCAAACATTGCCTGGCCACAAACTGACTTTCAACTAGTTCTTCAACCCGATCTCCGGACGGGTACTTTACCTTGAGATGAAGAGTAGACAAGACGGCCCCAAGGGTGTGGAGCCAGGGCCGTGCCACAATAGTAGTGTACGGGGAAAAAGTATCCACCACTATAAAGTTCACCTCCACCACCTCTGAGCCGGCCTAAACTGGCAGTCTGATCTGTTCCCGCGGAACAACAACCTTTCCATCAAAGCCCACCAGAGGTGAATCATAACTGGTCAAATCTTCTGGTTTGAGGTTAAGCCCTTTGTACAGGTCTGGATACATAATTTTGGCCCCACTGCCCTGGTCCACCAGTACCCTCTTCACGTCATATCCACCAATCCTAAGGGTTATTACCAGGGCATCATCAAAAGGCTGCATAGTTCCAGCTTTGTCCTCATTTGAGAAGTTTAGTGCTGGACGGATCCCTATCTTGGCCCTCTTTGACTTATGACCAGAGTCCTCGGCACATGGCCTAGCTACCGTCATCACCCTAGATGGGTAAGATCCTATCCTGTTCGGTGCGGTAAGAATACGTGGATAGTACCTAAAGGGGGTCTTAAAGAATTACTGCCTCAAACGCCCGAGCCCGCTTAACCTTCCTGTTCGTTAGGTCGACTCAAGAACTATTTCAATCTACCATCTTGGATTAGCTGTTGCAAATGACTCTACAAGGTCGTACAGTCCTCGGTCGTATTTCCTCGCTCTCTGTGGTACTGGCAGTGCAAACTGTGATTACGCTTCGTAGAGTGTCCGCTCATCTTGTTTGGCCATCTGAAGTATGGCTCATTCTTGATTTTTTCCAAGATTTGATGCACTGGTTCCCGAAAAAAAGGCTTAACAACCTGGGCAGCTGAAGATCTGGATTGCCCTCCAAAATCCCTTTGTGGCCGATTGTTGTTATAGCGGTCCAACTGTAAATCCTTCCTCTCTTGAGGGATAACCTTAGATTTGCCCTTTCCTTGCTGCTGGTCCTTCTCAACCCTTTTGTACTTATCAATCCTATCCATGAGTTGGCGTACACTAGTAACAGGTTTCTCTGTCAAAGATCTCCTCAGGCCATGATCAGCGGGTAAGCCGACCTTGAAGGTCCTGACAACTATGTCGTCAAAATCATCATCAATCTCGTTAAACATTTCCCAATACTTGTCCGAATATGTTTTCAAGGTTTCTCCTTCTCTTATGGACAGGGATAACAGCGAATCCAAAGGCCGAGGAACCCGACTGCAAGTGATAAAATGGGACCCAAATACCTGAGTAAGCTCCTTAAATAAGTCAATAGTGCTTGCCCCTAGACCATCAAACCACCTTATCGCCACAGGTCCTAAGCTGGACGAAACACCTTGCACATCAGAGCCTCGTTCCTAGAATGTACCGCCATTCTTTGGTTGAAATGGTTGACATGCTCAACAGGATCTGTCCGGCCATTATAGATAGTGAATGTGGGCTGGGTGAACCGCCAAGGAAGCTTCGCACTTTCAATTCTACGTGTAAAGGGAGACATGGAGATTCTATTGAGTGCCTTGCTCATCGCAACGTTTCCTAAGCCCCTCGAAGATGAATCTCTACTCTTACGCTCACAACGATAATCCTCCTCGTACGAGAAGGTTTCGCTTGGAGGCGTTCTTGATTTATGTCTATAGTCATCATCCCTCTCACTATCAGAAGAAAGGTTAAAGACTGAGGGACTTCGCCTCCTCCACTCGCGGCGCAGCTTCTTCTTCAGGTAGTCAATCTTTTTTTGCATGGCCTTGACATTTTCCTCATGAGAGACGTGGCTACCACTCCTAGGATGACTCTCACCAGTATGGGTGGTATGCACACTTCCCTCCTGTCCCTTTTGAAGATGGTCTTCTCGTTGAGATCCCATAGACTCCGGTTAGTGTGGACCCGAACCTACCATGATTGAAGATTTAACACACTAACCAATTAGCTTTCCCACAGACGATGCCAATTGTAAGGACACAGATTTGGATCATCGGCCCAATAGTAGATGGATCAGTCCAAAAGGCCCAAAAACAATGAATTTGTAGAGAGTAGGTAAAGAAAGCTGGGCTAGTTTAGATTAAACAATCAATAAGACGGACTTAAATCACAAGAAGAATGAAATAAACTAGTTTAACTTCAGGAAGTTGTCCTCGACCAATGTTCGAGGAAGTCAACTATAACATATGTTGTTCTAAGTTTGATTACACATTTGGTTCTTCATGTCTACAGTGTTTCTCTCTCTCTATTTTTCAATCCCCCTCTTTGTTAGATCTCTCTTCCTTTTATACTCATTCTTCTCCTTTTCTTAGCCTTCCACGTGCACATTGGATGATTTTTGTTGATACTTGTCCCATTTAGTTTTTCCAAAAGTCTCTATGTAGTAGCTGTAAGGCTGAAAATCACTGTTCAGATATCACCTCCACATAAATGCGGCCAGAGAGTTAGCTGCAGAGCATTCAATGCGGTGGTGACAGCCTTCTCCCTTGATATTTTGGGATTTTCTCTTAAGACACGCTTCTACAACACTTTCCTTCTCCACCAGAATTCTCTGGAATGTTTTCTTGAACAGCGGATCATCAAAACGAACCTCAGCTTTAGTTATCCGAGGTGATATTAGTCCTTGGCCATACTTCCTGGATCACCATGTTCACAATTAACTACTTTCTCTTTCAACATTGGTTTTTTAGACTAAGCTGGACTGCTCTCAGGCTAGTCTTAGTCCTTGGCTTGGGTATTAGGCCCAACATGTACAGGGGTAAAGAATTTTTGGCCCATTGCCCCTATATATATATATATATATATATATATGAGATGGGTTCAAGTTACACTTAGTATAACTTCACAGGAGTTACACCTTTTGTAAACCATTGATTACTATTAGATCTAAGGGTCAAAAAACACTCATAGTAGTATCATTATTACTCCCAAGAAATTAGTAATTTAGGTATTAACTCTTCTTATTAAAGGAAAAAAAAAAAACTACAGCATTAACTCTTTTTTTTTTTTTTTCCTTCCATATCATCATCTGTAGAGAAAAAAGAGCAGGAAGGACTTTCAACCCATTATTAAAACAATAAACAATGGTTAAGAAGGAAAAATGGCACCTCTTCACAACCCAAAATTACTTAATTTACAACTTGTTTACATCAATATCTCTTATGCTAAAAAGGGGTATATTGCACCACTAAAAAATCCATCAATGCTGTATAAGCAAAAACTAGGGATCACCTTTGAATCTATAGTAGATGTCAGCTTCAGAACCACATATTTTATTGAACTTAGTCTGATGTTGGTGCACTTAAAAGAGCAGTCCCGGTTGTATTCCCACCATCAAGAAAGCTGCTAGTGGAGGCGAAAAGTGTGCGTGAGAGAGAGAGAGAGAGAGAGAGAGAGAGAGGGACCGGTTCAAAGATTAAAGATTCATATGACAAGTATATAATTTGACCCAAAAAAAAAAAAATACCGATCAACTTAAATGCAAAACCCTCATGCATGAAACACAAAAAAACAAGTAACCTGTAATACAGTTCCCAATTTATATCAACTTTTACATAAAGTATACATAGACAATAGGAAGATACTCAGCTTGCTAGTTAAGTCTCTATGGGTTTGTGCCAAGGACCTAGGATCAACTCTGACTATAATCAGGGTAAGGGTTCATAGTTAAGGCAAGGAATGCCATTTCTCATAGTTGGGTCGGAAAGCAGCCACAGAGCTTCTATTTTGTTTATTCGTCTGATGTTACTAGGTAATATCATAGTTAACGTTGAGGAGACCACATGTGCTCTAAAACTATTGCAGTGAAAATATATTTCTTAAGTTTTGATTTCCATTACCACCATTAATAATAGTCTTGTATCTATAAAAGAGTTTTTAAGCGGATGACGCGTTTCTTGTTGAAGAAATTTCTTTGTGGAGGAACCATGAGAAAAACTTTCACATTAACTTTAAGAGAGAATCTTAACTAAAATATTTTGTTTATATATAGAGACGTTATATTCAGAATTCTTTCAACAGCGAGTCTAGCAAGAAGAAAAGGACTTGAGAGTTATTTTCAGAATTTTTTCCAACATTGAGTCTAAGAAGAAGAAAAGACTTGAGATGTTACTTTTAGAATTATTCCAACCAACATTCATGATGGAGGCCTGAAAGTATAGTGCAAAAAGAAAGACAAGAGGAAGAAGATGATGAGTTAATGCCTAAATAAGAAGAGTTAATGCCTAAATTGAGTAATAATGATATTACTATGAGTGTTTTTTGACCCTTAGATCTAATAGTAATAAATAGTTTACAAAATGGGTAACTCTTGTGAAGTTACACCAGGTGTAACTTGAACCCATCTCATATATATATATATATATATATAAAGAGGATTACCCTACTTCAACTAGACTTTTATGTAGTTCAAAAATACCCTAATTAATGAAGGGTGACTTCATTTAGAAAAATGAACATAAATGTCAAATAACAAATTTCATTTTGAATTCAAAAAGAGAATTCCTAAAATTTAAGATATTTTTCCTTTCACGTTAAAAAAAAAAAATTTTATAGTTACTACTTATCTCTAAAGTTTATCATTTTTATTTGTTTGAAAAATTAAAAAAAAATTCTTAATAATATTAGATGCAAATTATTAACCTTTATCCAAAAAAATAGAAGAGCATCTGAGCACGGGTGTGAGCGCGTGCTCAAAAGCTAGTATATATATATGTGTGTGTGTGTGTGTTCCACTTTTTAACCATTAAATTTCTGCCATCAAAGACGGGGTGGAGGCTCAGACTTTTTTTAAGGTTGCGTTTGGAATTAGAGTTTAAAGTCAGCTTAATTTAGGTATTATTCATGGGTCCTACAACACTTTTTGGTACAATTTATGGGTCTCACTGTACTATTTTAGCTAATTTTTTTTACTTTTATCTATAGTATTTTCAGTAAAAAGTTTTCAATTTTATCTAAATAAGCCTTTCTCAAATAGACCCTAAATATGCAAGGAACATAATACAATATATTTTCTATTAGCATCCCTAACAAATTAATCAATAATTTAAAAATAAGTCTTTCTATTATCTCTTTTTAATATTTAAGAACTGGTATGTTAAACTTTATTTACTTTAAATTCTATTCAAACTAAAAGTTTATTATAAAAATTTTCTAAACTTATATCCCACACAACAACCCACATTTTCTTCCTAAAAAAACTCATGTTTTGACTAAGGGATAAGATCTAACAATAATTTAAAACAAATTTAAATTATATTCAAACTAAAATTCTATTATAAAAAATTTATAAACTTAAAAATCCCACACAACTCACTTTTTTTTTTTTTTGGGTTTTTCCTCAAGTTGCATCTTATTAAATTAATATTTTATTAGGATATTAAGCTACAAAACTTTTGACTATGGGATAACATTTAACAATAATTTAATTTAGATAAAACTTTATCATCTAAGTTTTAGAAATTTAAATTCTATTCCAATTAAAATTCTATTATCAAAATTTTTGAAACTTTAAAGTATAAAAACAGATAAACACTTATAAAGTCTAAACTCTAAACAATCAGAACTTAAAGTAATTTTTTAATTAAAATTATTTGCTTATTTTATAATTTATTATTACTATTTATTAATAATTTAGTTTTAATTATTTAAAAAATTTTGAGCTTACATATGAATCTTCATCAAGCCTTGCATTATACAGGAATAATATTAGTTTATAGTATTTTTAACATTTTTTTATTTGAATTATTTTTTTTATAATTGATGACACATCTATTTATAAGATTTACGTATTAAAATTTATATTATCTAAAACATTACTCAAATTTTTGAATCTTCTTAAAAGTAAAGAAAAAAAAAAAAATACAATTAACAAATTTTTTACATCTAAAAACACATTTTTCAAATAAAAAAAAATTATCTACTGCCCTACATTTAGGGGCCTTTCTCTAGTAGGGCCCTAAACCAGGGCATCAGTCTTGGAATCGTTTTGATGCTCAAGTAATAAAACTTCATGAGCTATGCCTAAAATTCTAGAGGGTAGTTCAAATTCATTTAAAAAAAAAAATTAAACCATTTAATTTAGCCAAAAGGACTAAGCTGTAAAAAAAATAGAAGTAATATTCGAAGGAAGATTCCTAAATATGTGGCGTACAATTGCATTATTCTTTCCCATACGTGTACAAGAAATTTATCGGAAGAGTGACGTTTTCAAACGTTATTGGCCTAGAAACAATTTTTAAGAACATGAATTGGTCCCCCTCAAAAAAAGAAAAAAAAAAAAAAAAAGAGAACATGAGTTGGTGTTGCTACTTACGACAAAACGTCTTCTTTTTTTTTTTTCTTTTTTTCTTTTTTTTGTGAGAGAGAGAGATGACAAGTTCAGAACACGTTTGCTTGTCTTAAGTCTTAACTCAAATGATGGAAAAACTTAGCTATAGTGGCTAATGATTATGCATGCATTTCCAATTTCCCACCCAAATAATAACAAAATCAACAAATTGGCAGGCGCAAGAACCCTCCACAGGCAAGACCATGTGAAAGGAAAATTGGTTTCTCACACTCATTAATATACACTTTGCAAACACAAATCTATGATTTTATCAGAAATGCTCACAACTCTTATTCTTATTGATATCCACGTTTAAAACGTGAAATGAATCATGTGTATGAATAATATAAAATAAGAAGAATTGTATGAGAATTAATGACCAAGTTATATTTTCCCAAAATAGTCAATCGTTCGAATGTGTTATTCGGGGCAATGAATAAGCAAGCAAAGTTTGTTCCAATTAAGAAAGCAGAAAGGATAACAAATGAGTTCCCCACAAACCATTAGGGATGATAAGGTTGGTAATGCTGAAGCCTTACTCAAATTTTCTAAAGGGAAGGTGGATTAAAGACTAATTTGTTCACAAGGAAGCCAATTGTCTAGCCAAAAGCATCCCTTACTTCTCAAAGGATCCCCTTATTAAGAAGGTTTCTCCCTTGGATGATGGATTTCCCAGTGTGTGAACTATTATTAGGTTTCTTGGCCATCATAAAGGAAGTTTTGGGAAGGATGTTAGTGACACATAACCTTTTTCGATCTTTCCCCTCTTTTCTGTGAAGGGATTTGGATCCGATGCAACAGTTAGGGTTATTGCATTATGCAATTACCACATGTATGCAAGATGTTAAAGTTAACACGATAATTTTATTTAGGGTAAATTCCACAAACCATCCCTGAGGTTTGTAATAATATCAACTAAGTCCAAAACATTTTAAAACCTACCAGTTTCATCCTAAAAGAAAATTTTGTCCATGAACTAAAAAAAAAAAAAACAAAAAAAAAGCCATTACTTTTTTTTTTCTCTTCTTCCTCCGTCTTCTGTCTCTTTCCTCTCCCCCTTTCTTCTTAGAGTTCTCCATCTCAGATCTCTCTCTAATGGAACCTTAGCCACGGTGAAGCTCATGACTTGGTCACCGGCATCAACAACACCACCACGCAAGGTCTTCCCGATTCCCACTGCAAGATTGACCCCATCAGTGCTGTTAACGGACTCTAGCCCCTTCTCTCTCAAATCGGAACCCACACTGTGGTGGTGGTGGTGGTGCTTCAATCTAGATCTTGCCTTCAACAAACTCTTTTATCCTCTTTACGGCGGTGTTGTGGATCGTGGCACGACATTTGGATTCCAAATTTAGGTACTATCTCTTCAAGAGACGATGAAGATGATCTTGTGATATGGTGTGTTTTTTCTAGTTTCTTTAATAAGGTTGACAAATGGGGGTTGTGTTGATTTTCTGTGTAGTTTGGCTGAGATTTTTGTTGGTTTTTTGGGTGGGTTTTGTTGGGATTTTTAGGAAATTTCATTGTGAATTTACAAAAGGATTTATGTGTTGTTTGGCTAAGATTTTTGCTGGTTTTTTGGGTGGGTTTTGTTGAGATTTTTAGGAAATTTCATTGTGAATTTACAAAGAGATTTATGTGTTGTTTGGCTTGGATTTTTGCTTGTTTTTTTGGGATTTCTGTTGGGATTTTTAGGAGATTTCTTTGGGAATTTTCAAAGGGATTTATGTGTATTGTTTGGCTTGGATTTTTGCTCCTCTTTTTTTTGGGTTTCTATTGGTTTTGAAAGAGATTTTTATTGGTGGTGTTGTTGATGCTGGTGACCAAGTCATAAGCTTCGTCGTGGCTAAGGTTCCATTAGAGCATCTCTAACAGTTTCTTCAAATTTTTGTACTATTTGGTGAGTGAATAGTGACTTTTACCTTTTATCTACTCACTTTATAAAATATATTTTTCAATAGATTCTCTATCATTTTCTCTATCTCATTTAAATATTACTTCTTCATTCATTATTTCTTCATTTTTTAACACACATATCCCCATATCCCTCCTTTCTTTAATAATTTTTTATTTAGTTTTATTCTTTTGCTAATGTACAGAAGCCCATCAAACTTGATGAGCTACTGTTCATGAGAAAAAAAAAATCATGCTTTAGAGAATCCATTGGAGATCATTTTTTTTTGGTCTCATTCTCTATTACAGAGATTATTTTGGTTTTACCAAAACTATTGGAGATGCTCTTAGAGAGAAAGAGAGTTCTGAGATGGAGAACTCAAAGAAGAGAGGGGAAAAGGAAAGAGATAGAAGACAAAGGAATAAGAGAAAAAAAAAAAAAAGTAACTTTTTTTTTTTAAGTTTAAGGACAAAATTGTCTTTTAGGACGAAATTGGTAGGTTTTAAAATGTTTTGGACTTAATTGGTATTATCACAAACCTCAGGGGTGGTTTGTTGAATTTACCCTTTTATTTATTTATTTGAAGTTTTTACTTTACTAGTTGCTAACCCGTGCAATGTATGGAAAAACTTTGCATAAATGTATAATGTATCATGTATAAGATTCAAAACTGAAATTATTAAAGCATAATGAAAATATTTGATTACACAACAGAGAAATATAAGAGAAAGATGTGGCTACCGTTAAAAGACTAATCCATGGCTATATAGTTGACAAATTCACTTATAGCAAAAATGAACCCAAAAATTCAAACGTTAAAACTTTCAAAAAGCCAAAAAATTAAAGAATCTGAATATTTCGAGCCTAAAAATTGTTGAAACAAAACAATATGTGTGTGTGTGTGTGTGTGTGTGTGTCTATGTGACTACACTACAAAGAAATTTAGAGAAAGATGAGTTACCTTCATAAGAATATTTTGTGGATATAGTTGTTGAAATCTGTTAGACAATTTCAGATTTTGCAAAAAAAAAAAAAAGGTGAGAAATCAAAGAATCAGATGTTAATGTTTCCAAAAGTCCGAAAATAATAATAATAAATTAGATGATTCAGAGCATAGAAATTATTGAAACAAAACAAAAGAATATATGACTTCACAATAGAGAAATATAACAAAAAGATTGGTTACTCCTGGTGAAAATAGCTATAGCAATAGTAGAGTCACTGGTAAAAATATAGTAAAAATTTTGAGTAAATTGCAGTAGCAGAAAATTCAGAATTCAAACCAAACTCTACACCAACCAATACATTCACACATACATAAAAAAAAAAAAAAAAAAGACAATCCTAAACCAATAATCCAAACAACACTACAATATTTAGAAATTAGATGTACATAGACAAACAATTAACCCTATACTAAAAAAAATCCAGAAATTTATTTTAGGGGCAAATGAAAAAAAAAATAAAAAAAATCAAACAAAAATATTTGCCAAGTAGTAGAAAATTCTAACCAAAAAAACAAAATTCGACAATATATAGAAGCATATATTACAAATAAGGAATTTGTGAGTGAGGCTATAATACCTTTGCCACTATTTGCTTCCCAAAATGCAGAATATCTTATTTTTGGTCAAAGCTTCATCGTGGCTAAGGTTTCATTAGAGAGAGAGTTCTGAGATGGAGAACTCAAAGAAGAGAGGGGGAGAGGAAAGAGACAGAAGATAGAGGAAGAAGAGAAAATAAAAAAGTAATGCCATTTTTTTTTAAGAGAAAAAATTGTCTTTCAGGACGAAATTGAAAGGTTTTAAAATGTTTTAGACTTAGTTAGTATTATCACAAATTTCAAGGATAGTTTGTGGAATTTACCCTTTTATTTATTTATTTAAAGTTTTTACTCTATTAGCTTTTACATCGCACATGCATGTGATAATTGTAACTATTGCACTGAATCTTAATCCTCTATGAACTCCATCTCCCACAAAAGAAAGACAGATAAGTATTATCAATTACTACTCACTAAAGTTATAGGTGTCAAACAATGAAAAGTTCTCATGGAATGTAAGTCGATTGCATACTTTACTCTTAAGTCTTATACAGCTTCCACCTAGAAAGCCTGAAAGTGTTATACTTTAAGGTACAAATGTTAGCATAACTTTAGGTTGGTTAGTCCTCTACGAACTTTTCTTGGTCAGAAATAAAAATAAACCAGATTAACATTCACATTCCTTTGCATGGGAGGAAAAAGCACAAAATGCCATTAAATTTGTGGGATTTTTTTTTTTTATATCTGTGTAAATAATAATTTCACTTTATTAAAAACGAATGAAAAGAAGGGAAAGGGACCTACTTACCTCCATCTTCAACATTGAGGATCAGGTATTTGCATATCATTTATCTATTAATCTTGGAAAACACTTACACTAGTGTAAGTGTTTTCCAAGATTAATAGATAAATAAGTTTAGTAGACATTACATTACTACTAGTAAAGAAAGAGAATTTATGTAACACTACCACTTGAGCTATCAATATTATTTTGAGCCCTTTTTTTTTTTTTTTTTGCAACCCATTGAAGAGTTGCATGTCTTAAATTCTTAATAATATTATTTGATTTAAACTCCCTATTTTCCAATTATTTTAACAATTGAACTAAATGGTTGCATGTATTGAGTTATGTGGGCACCAGAGAAATTAAGTCAATTTTGCACTACATTTCTATCGACAAGATTTACTTATATATTTTTGGATGAATACTAAATATTCTTCATAAACAAACAGTGTTTATTGGATTGGGCCGTAGGAGTGGCAAGTGGGCACTCAGCTATATGACAATGATTAAGGCCTCTGTCCTATTCTGGACTCGATTTTGAGCAGATTTGTTATCCCAGCCTTAGTTTGGGCTTGGGTCAAACCAGTAAAGTGGTCACTTGTCCCCCTATCGCCAACCCTGTGAGCCCATTTAAGAGCATCTGCATCTGCAATATCAAGGCAAAGTCGAAATAAATCACCACTAAAATTATTTTATTTTAGTAACATTAATTAATAACAATCTTTTTTTTTTCAGAAGAATCAATAACAATCTTATCAGTATCACTCCACAATAAAAAATAAAAAATCTTATCATTCTTATAAGAGGGGTGGTATTTTATTTATGTGAAAATATTCAAAATAAATAATGAAACTCTTTTGTATCCACTTGTTATATTATTTCCAAAACCATCTAATAATATATATATATATATATTAGCCTCGTCACACGTGCTTTGCACATGCGATGAGACTTTTTTTTTTGGTCTAGTGTCATAATTTCCCTTTAAAAAAGGATAAGTTTGTTTGTTTTTTTTTTTTTTTATACAAGATAGAAATTCTACTTTAATCTAATTTAACTGTATATGTATGTGAAATTCTCAAATTTTATCCCTGTTAAACGTAAGGTTTAGAGATATTTCTGAATCACAAAAATGTCCAATCCAAAAAGAGATATCCTTTTATAAATAGTATAAATACACACACACACACACACACACACACACACACACACACACACACACACACACACACACACTAACACTAGAAAGACACTTGGCACAAAATTGGAGGACAACTATAATTTAATTTGGATTATTGATTCAATGTATTATCTATACTAGCATGTAGTTCGTGCTTACGCACAAAAATTTAACAATTGTGATGATAAAATGTTCATCTTGGTAGATTCAGTTTTCACATTAAGCATTATGAATGGAGGTAACTTAAAACCAACATTTAAAAATCAAATTGGACACATAGCATAAAATTAAACTACAATTAGAAATTGGACATATAGCACAAAATTAACAACAAGAGCTGATCATTGAGCTTGAAATCTTCTTGAAGGCACTAATGAAACGGCAATATATGAGAGTGTGAAGTAAGGAAGAGTGAGATTGAACATTGTATTTGAACCCGGCCTTACTCTTAGAAATCTGAAAGGAGAAGGAGAGGGTAGTGCGTGAATTTAATTGGTAGTGGTTGAGAGAGAAGGAGGAGACATGGGATGACAATATGGCAATAGTAGGAGATGATATTTTACTTTTATAGTCTTTCTCGTTGGACTCCTTGGTTCTGATAGTGGGATTAGAAAAGCTCCAAACTCTATTGAGTTCACCCATAAAAGTGTAAAGGTGAAATGCTCTTGCTTAGGCCAATGAGTATTATCATTGTAGTTTTCTTGGCTTCTGTGTTAAATATTAATGCATTATTTATTTAGGCACAAAAAATTAGAAAATTTAGATAAGATACATAACACAAAATTGGAGTCCAATTTATAATTTAATTAGATTCATTGTGATTTTCTTGGCTTCCGTGTTAAATATTAATGCATCATTTATTTGGGCACAAAAAATTAGAAAATTTAGATAAGATACATGACACAAAATTGGAGTCCAATTTATAATCTAATTAGATTTTTTTTTTAGTTTTGGTTAGGACAAGTGGCGTAAAATTAAGAATCTAAATCTAGACACATGGCACAAAATTGAAACTTTAATTGAAATTCTATTTGAATTTCTTTATACTTCACCTATTATTATATATATAGAATACTATTTAAGGGGCTTCTTATGTTTGGGATCCTCATTTTTTTTTTTTGGTTCAAAAATACCCATACACTCCTATGTTTAAGTAGAAATAAAACTAAAGGACAATTTAGTAAAAATATAATTTTAACTCCTACTAAAACATTGCCTAAAAAATATGGTCATTCTCTTGTTAATTATCAAATTGTTTTATCCATTTATAAATTAGATTCTCAAAATAAAAATTTTATATAAAAAATAAAGACACAAGTTTTTTTTTTTTTGCTATAAAATAGGACCTCTAAGCTCAACGTTTTTTTTTTTCTTCTCATTTTTCCCCTCTATCAAGACTTAAACGTTTCTCCTTTTTTTTTTTTTTTTTTTTTTTCAGTTTCCTTTCTTTTAAATTCTAACTCACGTTTTTTTTTTCAAATCTCTTATTCTTTATTTTTGAATTTTTAAAAAAATGTGACTTTTAATGTACTCCCTTTTTTTTTTAATGATTTTTTATTTATTTATATTGGTGTTTGAATTATTTAAATGAATGTATTTTCTATGTGCAAAATAAAAATCACTATGTGTGTGGTTTAATTGGATAGAAGAGATAAACATCTCAAATTGAGATAAATGGAAAATTATGACACTAAAAAAAAAAAAAAAGTCTCATCGAACATGCAAAATGCGTGTGATGAGGCTAGTATATCATTTAAAGTGTATTCGTGTAATGCCATTCAAAATTTTAAATAACATAACATTAGGATCTTCTAAAATTCTAAAGTAACTTTCCATGAATTTTTAAAAATCTTATCCGGTCCATTTTGAGTCAAATGGATTGGACTTTGTGAGGTCATTAATATTTAAACAAACATTAACTTTTAATATTTTTGTATTTATCTGAATTATTGTTGACATGATAAAATATAATTTATTTATTTTAAGAATTCCATGTTGGGTTACACTAAAATTCTTTAAAATATCATTCTAGGTAATTAATAGGTTAAATGTGTTGTTTTCATTAGTTGTAATGAACAGATGCTATCCCTTGAAAGATACTCACTGAAATTTTGTTTGAAAGCTTATGCCTGGTTACGGGGAAACTAATATAAATTCAATTATGATAAGGCAGGGGCACTTAGCTAAAAACTTGGCATCAATTAGTGCCTCTTTCAAAACATTGACTTTTAAAACCGAAAATGATGGACATTCAAACTAAACTATAAAACCTATATAGCCCACGTTTTGTAGTTTGATCGTATGCATGACATTATAATGACATTTATGGAATTTTCTGTACTTTTATATATATATATATATATATATATATTTATATATATAATCGGTCAATTTTATCGTATATGCATATAGCTTTAACAATCATGGTTCAAGTTTCTCCAAAAAAAAAAAAAAAAAAGTTCAAAAATCAGGCAATTCTATCAAGTTTCGTTTGGGAAGAGAGAAAATAATTAAATATAATGTATTAAAATGAATTTTTGTTAAGAATGTTTCATCCATTGTTTTATTTTAGAGTTTGAAGAAATTGAATAGTTAGGAGGGAATGAAATTACCTAACCATTCCTCCTTTTAGAAGAATACTTTTTTCTTTATTGAAATAGAGATGACAATCCAATTTTACATCTATTTTGAGGAAGAAAAAAAAACACAAATAAAAAATGAATGTTATAATAATAAGTTATATATATAATCCTTTTCTTCCCATTCATTCCTTTATAAACTTCAAAAGACATCAAAAAATAAAGTACATTATATATATATATATATATATATATATTCATTTCATTCTATTCTTTTATGATCTATTAATTCTATGGGGGTATTTAAAAAATTTCTAAACAAAATATAAACTGAAAGACAGAAATTTTAGTATTTTAGGGATGCAATTGAGAATATAACCAGAATAATACCTCATAAATATTCATAAACTAGTCGCAAACCCGTGCGATGCACGAGATAGTTTGAAATAAAATGTTAACATGTTCAGGTTTAAACATCTCTCTAATTTCAATTTTTGAAAGCTAATTTGACTCTAATATAAGATGAAACATATAATATTATGAAGTAATATTAAAAATGAGATAAATACAAATATTATGAAGTAATATTTTACAATAATCATAATGTGCTCTTACGTTTGATTTAATAAGTATTACAAAAGAACCCGTGTGACGCACATAAGTCCCAATACCATGTATTTTTGCTATGGCTTTTTTTATTTTTCAATTCCATTTATTTTATGACTTCCACTAAGTATTCAATGTATTTATAATATTTAAAAAAAATTGCATATATCTCAGACAAAAATAATTAAGAATCAAACATACCAAAGAAGAATGAGCGACTTTAATTTAGAATATTATTCTCCATAAACAGTAAAAGTAAGACATTGAAAGCATAATTACCACTACCGCAAAGGAACAGCCTAGTTTCTCTATCAAAAAGAGTTCCTTTTGCCTGGTTATAAGCAGAGAAATCATCGCATAATTTGTCTTCACCCTTCACCCAATTACAAAAAAAAAAAAAAAAAAAAAAAAAATCAATTTTGTGTTACATAATTTTTCTTAGAAGATGAAGCTAATTATTTCAGCATTTATCAAAGTAGTCCTGACAGCATTAAAGATAATAGTAAAGAATTGGGCAAGGTAAAGTGTAGCATCTCAAAGTGATATTACCATGGAACAGAAGAAACAATTACCGCAAGGCATGATGAAAGCTCCAACAACGTAAGATTCAATTGGGTATCTAAAGAGTCAAGAAGGAGTAATAAATAATCCATGTTGCAATAGAGTCAAGCTTTTTTGCATTGTTTTGTACCTCCTGAAGCAGGGATATCAAGGGTGTTATTGGATGAGTGGATAACAAACCAAACAATAGATTAGTAAATTTGCACATAAAGGTGCTCTATTATCCATGACTTGTTGAATTTTACAGTGCCAGCACCACTAATCTTTTTTTTTTCTTTAATCATTAAAGAAGTATTCTTCAAACCATAGAAGTATATAAAACATTGAAACCATCGATTGGAATTTTGAAACTAAAGCAAAAAAAAAAAAAACAAAACAAACAAACAAACGATGCTTTCAATAAAAAATTGCAATAATTAGATGAAAAAACTACTTGATGAGGGAACATTGTTGCCACCACCATCATCAGATTATGCAATCCTCTCCAACTATCTTCTGGGTCTGCGCATTTATATTACAAATCCTCAAACTTCCTTTTATGTTCTAATGATTGATTGACGTGCGCCTAATCATACTCAACATTTAAAATGGAAATTTGACTTTCCGTATTAAAATCTACTTACAAACCACTCTAAGAAAATTCCTTTCAAATCAAGGATTTCATGAACAATTTGCAATTATGATTGAAGATAAAATGACTAAACAACACCAAGATATAATATATACTAATATATACAAATAACAAAGAAACTAAAATTTAGTTCCACAAATAGAACCAAACTTGGTTACCAAATAGAGAAGTAGATGTGCAGGACCAAAGTAACTAAAACACAGAAGTAGATGACCTCCCCATTGATCACAACCTAGTGACTAATTCCAGGTCCACAATCCACATATTTTATTCCCATGATCAAATATAGGCTTCCCCAAAAATGAAAACCCAGATAGTAATTTAAACTTTCTCACACTCATATATTGATAAAAACCACCCACTTCATCACTTCAAAACAGATCCACATTCAATGACACCAAAACCAATTGTCAACAAAGCTCATATTAGAAACAAAACTTGCTAGCATAGGATTTAGACTATCACAGATTTCCCCATCTGATTATCTTCATTCTATTTTTTCCATTGAAGTACTATCTTACTCTATTCCTAAATTGAATAAACCATGTGACTCTTTTTTTCCCCCATTCAATACATATGAAGCAATTTTCAATTATTTGACATAAACTTTCTAAAGTCAGGTCCCTTTTTCAGTTTGGCTCAGGAATTTCGTCAAACACTTTAAAGGTGAAGGGTTGGGATTTTGTTCACTTCAGCCACACCCTCAAGTGGGGTTGTTTGCCTCAGGGTGTTGGGGCTTCTCTGATTTCAATCAAAATACAGCCATGTATAAATCCAAGACGTAGTTTTGATTAAATTAGAGAATATCTGCTTATACATGTTTTCAGAGGCAAGTTAGCTCTACTACCGCCTCCAAACCCATTAATCTATGCTAATCATTCAAAAGAAACACTCCTAAACGTAACCCTAAATCATACTTAACAGCCAAAAACAACAGAACAAAATTAAAAACTTATTGGTAATGTTTTCGGAGAAGAGATGGTGGTTGTGGGAGATTTTGCATCATTCAGTAGGCTACCTTTCCGTGGTGGCGGCAATCTATGGTGACGGCGGTGGCAGTGGTGATGGGGGTAAAATCTGAGTTTTGGGTTTTGATTTTGGAGGAAGGGAAGGGTGAGTTTTAGGTTTAGGGAAGGAGATGTTTAGTGTGTGAGTAGAGGAGAGATTTTACGTTTTTTTTTGTTTTAAAGAGGTATCGGGTTTTTAATGTGTATTTGGTGGGGAAAAATTAGATTTATTTTTAAATTAAATTTAAAAAATAAAAATAAAAATTAAATGCTGACGTAGAAAATTATGAGAGTTTCAGAGGCTTTGATTTTATATATATATATATATATATATATAGACTATGTACATATAAATAATAATAAAGTTTTATGCTAAAGCAATTAAGGTGATGGCATTAATATTAACAAACTTGTTCTATAATTTGAGCATTACTAAATTATAAACATTATTTAAACTCATATCCTTTACAAAATTTTTTCTCAAAAAAAATATCCTTGACAAATTTGATTGTTTTGTGATGATGTGGGTTGGGTACTTCAAAGTAAAATCCATGATAACTTTTTATTTATGTTATCTATTGATTTTATCTATCTACTTACTGTAAATATCAAAATGATCAAGGTCAATTGGACAAATAATTATATCATCTATACAACGATTAAATTCAAGTCTTTTTAAAAAAAAATTAAACTATATACAATATATGAGTTTATGGAGTTCTAAATTTGTAATACACTAGTAGGACCCATCTCTTTATTACAAGTTTTGAACACATTATTGTAAAATAGAGATTTTTATTTTAAAAAAATAATCTCAATTGTGTGTCTAGTTTGATTCATGGATTATATTAATCGATTCAACTGACCATTCAACAGTTCAATTGTGATTTGCATTGAAACAATTAAAGTTGTATAACTAGCTAGACTCGAAAAACATTGCAGTTCATAATTAAACTTGATCCAAACAATCATTTCATTTTGATTTTCAAAAATAATGTCAGTAGCAACTCACTACTAAAAATGCGGCCCAAGACGAACTAAAGCTGCGTTTTGAAAAACGCGGCCCAAAAAACCCAAGAGGGTTGCGTTTTAAATGCGCGGCCATAGAACGCGGCCCTAAAGCCGCGTTTTATTGAGTAGCCGCGTTTAAAACACGCGGCATAAGGACCCGCGTGTTTCATTTTTTGGCAATTTTTTTTTTTGTTTTCCTTAACTATAGTTGCGTTTATAACATGCGACTCCAGCATACCTAAAGCCGCATCTATAAAATGCGGCTTTAAATTTTGTTTGAAGCCATGTGTTTAAAACGCGGCTTTACATTTTGTCTGAAGCCGCGTGTTTAAAACACGGCTTCAGTTTGGAATGGAGCCGCATTTTTTAAAATGCAGCCTCAGATTTTGCCTATAGCCGCAGGTTAAAATCGCGGCTTTAGGCTTTGTATATATACTTTTGCAACAAATCTTTTAAACCCTAGCCGGCCTCTCCCACACATTAGCCTCCATAATCTCTTAAGAGCCCGATCTCAGCCCTCAGAGCCTCCAAGCCTTCATCTCTGATCCTCACCCTCCTCCATCTCCGATCCTCAGCCTCACCCTCCAACCCTTCATCTTCGATCCTCACCCTCACCCTCCAAGCCTTCATCTCTGATCCTCACCCTCACTCTCCATCGGAGAGATATCTCTCCGATCCCAAGCCCTACTTTCCATTTTTCAGATCAATTCGAGGATCTCGATTGGCTTCAAGTACCAAAATTCAAGAAACGATTGTTCATTGCAGATCAGATTAGTTTCTCAACTGATTTTGCAGGTAAATCTACGCTTCCATGTTCTTTTAATTTGATTTGGATTTTCTATAATGTAATTTTAAAACATTTGCTGGTACTGTAATCATCCAAAGCACAGTTCTTTCTCTTTTATACTATATACCAAAGGAAAAACAGTATGTGGAAAAAAAAAGTTTCTTTTTGCTTTTATCTCGAACTTTCATTTGTTGTTTCATGGTTTTCCTATTACAACGAGCAGTGGCGACGCCACGTTGGTGCCAGGGTGTTCCTGGGAACACCCTGAACTGAAAAAAAAAAAAATTTTATATATAATAATTAAAATTTTTTTATTTGTTTACCCTTAAATAAAAAATTAGGAACACCCTAAATCCAAAATTAGGAACACCCTCAAATAAATAAATAAAAATTTATTTGTTCTACTTTCAAGCAAAAAAAAAAAAAGAATTGTAACAGAGAGGAAGCCCACCAGGAAAAAAAGCCCAACATCAATCGGTAAAGCAAACCCAATCTAAAGAAAAAAACAAAGTAAAGCAAACCCAACAAATTACAACAGCAAAACCAGTAGCAAACCCACAAATTCTAAAAAAAAAAAAAAACCAGTATTACTGAAATCAGAAACACAACGGATGGCGCTTGAAAGAAAGAAAGAAAGAAACCTAACCTAAAGTCTAAAGAAAAAATCCTAACCCATAAACCCAATATACTGAGCTCCAGCCTCGAGAACGCCAGAACCAACGGATCGAAGGATCGAAGAAGGAGATCGGGCCTCAAACTCGAGCTCCAGAACGGCAGAACACATCGGATCAGAGATCGGATCGGTCTTCCTCGCCTCGACGTGCTGCCAGAGTTCCGACAGCGCCTCCCCTCAGCCTCAGGCCTCCCTGCTCTGTCAACGGTTGGTGTTTCATCTCTGTCTTAGTCTCTCTCTCTCTCTCTCTCTCTCTCTCTCTCTCTCTCTGTCTCTCTATCTCCTTATCTCAGTCTCTCTTCTGGATCGGAACCGCGTGAGAGGAATTTTTTTTTCCCCTTTTCGCCTTCCCTTCTCTGAGTTCTCTCTGTTTTGCTTTCAATGTTTTGTTGGCTCAGAGAGTAGATAAAATAACATTTTTTATTTTTGCTGAGATATGTTTGTTTTGTTGTGGTGTGGCCGCGTGGTTCATTGTTGTGGTCTGTGACTGTGACTCAGAGTATATATTTTATTTTTTTATTTTATTTTATTTTATTTTTGCTAAGAATGGGAATGTGAGTTTGTGATAAACATCAAACATTGGATACATCAATTAGAGTGTATGTTTATAAATATTTACACTGTTTTTGCTTTTTGGCTTTATCTGGTGTTGGTGTTTTTATTATTATTATTATTTTATTTTAGTTAATCAGGTGCAAATATAAACAACAAAAAGCAAGTGTGTTGTGTGGTAGTGATAGTACAAATGTGCAACTAATAATTAAAAAATATAGTTGTGTGTTGTGTGCTAGTTTATTAGTTCAATTAACAATCATAAAATATGTAATAAATCACTTTTTTTTAGACTTGCTTAAGCTATACGGCCTATATATTTTTTGTGCTGCACAATTTATTGACTTTTTTTTTTTTGGTTAAGTAATAGTGTGATATTTCAAGTATCAAACAACAATAGTAATTAGTTGAACTAATTAATTTTGTTTGTTTGAGATATTAATTAATAATTTAATTAACCAATACATTATAAAAGACAACCAAATTAAATTATGTTAGGATAAATAACAATTAATAATTTTATAATTAATGAAAAAAACAATATAACAAATTATAGTTTATAAAAGACAAACAAATTAATGAAACAACAATACATTTGGGAAAAATTCTTAGAGCCATCACTGGAAAAAATTATCCTTCATAAGGAATACCCTGAAAAAAATTCCTGGAGTTGCCACTGACAACGAGTATGGAAGTTCTATGAAGTTTAATGCTCATTAAATGGAAGCCCGTTTACTACCATTATTCAACCCGTTAGAAGCAATTCAGAAATACTATTTGCCCCTTTGAAAGGATGAATATTGCCCTCTACAGAATTAGTATTTCTGAAACACTATCATGTTTGTAGGTTCTTGCATAAATTTGTGCATTTTTATATCTGACGGATTTAGGTGACAGATTTAACCGCATTTTTATAAATGCGGCTAAAGCCTCACCTATAGCCGCGTGTTAGACGCGGCTAAAAATGGTACTCTGAAACAGTCAAAGCGGGTCCTATAGCCACATTTAAAACGCGGCCATAGTACCAAGACCTATAGCCGCGTTTTAAACGTGGCCTAAGGTAGAAGCTATAGCCACGTTTAAAACTGTGGCTTAAGACCAAGAACTATGGCCGCGTTTTAAATGTGGCTATAGATTCTACCTTAGGCCGCGTTCTGAACATGGCCATAGGCCTTGCTCTTAGGCCGCGTTACTAAAAGTGCTGCCATAGACCCCGAAGGCCTATAGTCGCGGGGTTTAGGCCACATTAAAAAACGTGGCTTAAAAAACCGCGGCTATAGCCCAATTGAGCCTATAGCCGTGTTTTTCGGACCTTAGGCCGCGTTTTAAAAACGTGGCCCAAGACCCTTTTTTTTGTAGTGACTATACGTGACATCAATTTCTCAATTGTGGAGAACCCTCAAAATATTTATAAAAAATAAAAATAAAAACTATTTTTGTTTGCGTAAAAGCAAACTTAATAATAATAAATGAACTTAATTATAAAATCATATATATATATATATATATATATATATATCTTTATCTTATTCATAAATTCTCTTTCTTTACTAGTAGTAATGTAATGTCTACTAAACTTATGTAGTTTCAGTCACCAAGTGTCATGTCATATCGAATAGCAAACCCCACTCAATCCCTCAGTCGGCAAAAACGTCCAATTGTTCCTTACACTTCATTATTGGCTCATTCTTAACTAAATGAGAACTCATTGTTTAATCAAACATTTTGTTGTTTTCTAATCAAGTCATAAAAACTGAGTAGACATCGTGTTTGTTTCAAATTTCCTTGTTCCACAAGTTGAGAAAGAAGACATTGTAGAAAGAATCTATCTGTGTAAGACAGTTTATGAAGTATACAATTATGAAATAAGGCCTAAACAGTCTTCAGCGGTCAATCATGATATGCATTTTGATAAAGACTATATATAATTCAAGTCTCTTCTATGATTGTTATAGTTTTTGGAATTATGCAATCTTGACCAAGCGTTCTCATTCCATTTGGTTTCAAATATAGATGCTTATAATTTCAAGGTAATGGCTTTTGTCCATTAATTAAAAGGAACCTCCCCTAGCACATGTTTTCGGTCTGCAGGTACAACCCCACAATGGCAGAAGTGAAGGTTAGAACAAAATTCAAGGAATATCTATGTCAAATAACTAATACAGTAAATTTTGGTAATCAATACCTCGGAATAAAAAGGAATTTTGTTAAGGAGTTAATAATAATTTATTGCTTTATCTGAAATTGTCATCATGTTCTAGTCCATTTTGAACTCGATTGATTACGAGAAATATCAATAGAGTAAATTTAGTGTCACAAATTTTGCTACAACTTCGCCACATAACAAAGTTGTAATAAAATTGTGAACAAATTTGTGACACTAAACTTACTCATACCAATACAATCATCTTTTATAACTAGTTAACTACCAAATAGGTAGTATACTCAATATTCAAAACTCCGTGACATGCCACTTCGAATGAAAAGCAGTAATACAAATCATTAAGGAGTTAATGATTTATTGCTTAGAATGTTCGAGCAAGATTTTAGCTCAATCAAACTATATCAGTCTTCCTAAGTGTGGGTCCAATAGACATGTTCCCTAAATTCCTGCCTAAGGTATTAATAGTTACCTCACAATTTTCACAACACCATGAATTTAGGATAATGTTCTCCCATAACGTACTATCAAATATCAGGCCCTATTATTATTATTCTTTTTTTTTTTTTAGAGCCTTTTAATCTATGACGTCTAATCCTGATAATAGCTCTCATCATCAGACTAAGATACCAATTAGTTTTTGGTGTAGATAAGGATTAAATTCTAAATTTCTTATTCAACTATAAAAGATTTTACCAGTTGAGCTAATTAAAATCCACTAGAATTTCTATCTTTTATATATATATATATATATATATATATATATATATATAAGCATCAACCAAATTTCATTCCATGATTAAGGTAGGTATTAATTATTAGAAAATTCAATCAAATTTATTCTCGAAAAGGGGATCATACACTAATTTGTGGTCTGCATCACACTGGTGCTTTATTTATTTCATTTGAGCAGGTACTCATGTCCACGTTAGGCGCCATACAATCAATTGATCCATCATACACAACAAGGAACTATTATTCCCTATCCTCTTTTGTTCCATGAAATGAACCCAAAACCTCATCATTGTTACAAGGTTAAGTACCACTACAAGGGCTAATATATATATATATATATATATATATATATATATGATGGGTCAAATTTATCAATTTTGAAACTATTTTATTACAACTTACTAACTAAACAAATATGTCTGTTGCTTCAAAGTTTTTAACTGCCATGTTAATTCCAATTTCCTATCGTTTATTGTGACCATGGAAAACATCTCCCATTTCCCATTTACCTTAATTTGGACCCTTTCTTTCTTGAACATAGTTATTAATTAATGCACAAATTCATGCTCATTTTCATTTATCAACTGCAATTCATTTATTTGATATTTTAGTAGGAAGGAATGGAATGGTTATGAGAGTAATTTTCATTCCATTTCATTCCCTTCTAAACATTATGCTCAAAAAATTTAAGGACATTCATTCCTTTATTATTGAAAAGTATAATACCAATATTACTTCCATTTTTAAAAAGATTAATACAAGATGATGGTATCTAGTAAAATCATATATTTCTTTAATTTGTGTTTCGTCTGTTATAAGCTCCGATCCCAAATATTTACATTATATTTTTTTTCATGATGTATCAATTCCATTCTCTTTTATAAAGTCTCAATGATAATGTTAGTTGTTTATGATCTAAGCCTTTGTCGAAGAACTAAAATTGTTTTATATTCGGAAGAATAGTTTTGGTCAAATTAAGACGCCCCATGATTTGTAAATGGATTATATTTATTGTGTGCTTTAGAGTTTTCATATGACTCTTGTAGAACCTTTTCTTTTCAACGACACAATATTAAAAATGGACTGAATAAGAAAGGCTATTATAAGCCATCTGAGAGAGAGAGAGAGAGAGAGAGAGAGAGAGAGAATGTGTGTTAAAATGCCTTATTTGACTTGTTAACTTGACGTGATACGGAAGGAAAATACTAAAGATTCTGAACACGTTCACTACATAGACAAAAGGAAAAGTTTTGAAGTGACTAAATCAAGTTTACGCCTATAATGCAAACATGCTTTAATCATTTGTTTATCTAGTGATGAACAGAATGAATAGAATCTTTTCCAGTGAGACACCAATTGCACTTGTGCAAAATGCGTACAGATTCGGGAGATGACAATAACCTGTACATGAATTACCACTATTACCATTTAATATTAGGCTAGACATGTTGCGCCAATCTTTAAAGCTGCTCGTCTAGTTTGGTATATTTTTCAAGGACTGGTCTCTTCTTTCCGTCCTATAAAATATGACTATTATAAAATACAGCTATGTACGTAGCTTTCTGTGTCATATACATGCCTTCATGAACAGAAGAATTTATTTTATGGCCTTCGTACAAGTGGCCTTCGCTGTTTTTATTATTGTCTCTTTCTTTTTTATTTGGGATTGGTGGTTGAAGATAGGAAAATGAATTAATTATTTCTATTATTTTAGGTATTCATCGTACGGTAACTATTTTTTATCATGTTTATATAAATGGGAGTTGAAAACAGATTTTTTATTCAACAACAAAATACTAAAATGCACAAAATGGTCTTTGTGTTATTAGACTTGTATATGAAACTAATCCACACATCTAATCTAAGTAGCAGCTTCAGATTTATAGCGATTGAACCATACTATGTTTCTTACATTAATTACCGTTAGTTATTTCAAGCATGTGATCAAATCAAATGCATGACAGTTGCTAAAGTAGGACCCCTATAAAAATTGCCGAAATAATACATAGAACAACGACTGTGTAGCAAACCAGCTAAAAACCAACAGTTTAGCTTCAATGCAAGAAACAAAGACAAAGGAAAGCAGACCCAAAACGCAAAGGCTGGTGACAAGACCTTTTCAGCTGAGCTTTTTTCCTCTTATTCTCAAATTGCTTTCATGTATTCATTATGAATTAATACAGAAGAGACATATATACATACATATTCCTGAACACCCCACTATATATCTTCCACTGTTGAAGAAAACTCAAACCCTTCCATCAAAAACACCTATTCCTTCCTTTTATCTACCTTGGTTTCAAAGAAGAGTGATGGAGCAAGCACCTTATTGGATGTGGACGAAGAGGAAACAAGTCTTGCAGTCACATTTTCCACCTTCAATAAATCCTTTTAACAGCAGCTCATGGGAAGAGAAGGCTTTTGCAGAAGACTCAGCTGGGACTCTAGGTGGATGTGTATGGCCTCCAAGATCTTATACTTGCAGTTTTTGTAATAGAGAATTCAGGTCTGCACAAGCCCTAGGTGGTCACATGAATGTTCATAGAAGGGATAGAGCTAGGCTCAAACAATCTCTTAGCCCCTCCAATGAACCCCTCCATAAGTCATTGGAAGGTCAGTTTTCAACTGAGATTAACAGCAAGTTGAGTCACAATCTGGTCTCTAAATCTTGCCCTAGTGAACACACTTTTAAGTCTGCTTATTCGTGTTCTAGTAGTGTTCAATCTTGGTCAAATCCTGTGGGGGTTGGACTTTTAAGTATCTCAGAATCAAATCCTGAAGTGGGAAAGAATCAAAGGGATCAAGAAGATTCTGTCGGTCTAGGTTATGATGATGATTATGTTGAAACTGACTTGTCTGTGGGCATGAATTCGTTTGTTAGCCAAAATAGGCCAACTGGGTCTTGTGGGGATGAGGCAGCTAGTTGCAAGAAACCTAGGACTGCTGTTTCTTCACTGTCTTTTGTTCTCAAGCCATTTTCAGATGATAGATACCATCTTCAATCAGAGGTTATTGAAGTGCTTAGCCCTAGCACCATGGAGGGCTTGGATCTTGAGCTCAGGCTTGGTGATACACCTAATGTGAAGTAAGTGCAATTTTATTATGGGCCTAATCAAGTGAATGATGTGAGAATCTTTGATCTTTGTTTCTCTTTCTTTGATCCTTTCATACCTCAAGTTGATCTTATAGCTTACAGGCAGAGGTACTATATATTGAGATCTTGAATGAAATGAAAAGCTTAATTTTTTTTCAATGATTTTGACTTGATTATAATTTCCATTAATGCATCAGATTTGAGACTTCCTTTCTTCTATTTGCTTTTGAGCTAGTGAGTAAAGTAATCAGTTTCTTTTGCACTATCTTCCACTTCCTTGCACCTGTGATCACAAAATGACAAGTTGCAGACTATTAGTTTAGGAGATGAATACTGCCATGCTTTAGTTTTGAAAACGTTGTGCAATCTGCGATGATGCCACTTCATATGATCAATTGTTAATTACTTGTGTGCTGATGGGTATATTAGCATCATATATATAATTCAATTGAAAACTTACATAAATTATTATGAATTGCCTTGATGAGCACTAGTTATGTTTTTAGGAAATCGGGTTTCCGATTGCCATTCAATTGTTGTATCACAGGATAGATTTAATTTTTTGAGGAAGCTGTAGGTAAATAAAAGACTCCTCTTTTCCCCCAGTTAAAACCTGTAGTTATAGCTTATAACTGTAACTGCCTGTTCAGACTTGAATTAAGAGGAGGAGAGAGAGAGAGAGAGAGAGAGAGAGAGAGAGATTTGATAGTGGAGTTTGAAAGAGTGGAAAAAAAAAATGGGAGCCTGGGGAGCAAACTGACATTTAAAGGTCACCTCAGCTACATAAAAAAGGACAAAAGCTACGGACATACATCACACAACATGAACTGCCTTTTTACCTGTATTATTACTATCAACAAAATCCATCACACCCCCGTTTTATCCTCCTCATACATTCCAAAATTTTCTGTTCTGTTTCAAACTTCTCTGTCTGAACCCTCCAAAATCTAAATAATAAAGTTAGTGGCATGTTTTTCTTATAAAAATACCTTTTTTTTTACAATTATTTACGAAGTATGTTATAATTAGAATAATATCATTTCGTCCATGAGTTTTTCACTGATGCCATTTTTATCATATACCAATAATAATTTTCAATTTCTATCCCCACTAAGTCTCAACATAATTTGTTAATTATGGCTAAAACAACCAAATTACAACCTTTATCTACAGGTTTAAATTTAAAGCTTCCAAAACTAGGAATAGCCATCTTCACATCCTTATATACATTATTGTGATTAAAACATTCACGTGGTTCTCAAGTTGCACATCCATAAGTACTATAGAGTTTTTTTACAGTTTTTTTCTTTACTTAGAATTATTAATGATTCTCAAGTTGCACATCCATAAGTACTATAGAGTTTATTTTACTGTTGACATTATTATTATTTTTTTACACACCAATCATAATAGACTATATATTAAATAATCACAGTAAGAAATATTGTACGCATGTTCGAATTTCAAAGGGTGCACCGAACTCCCTGGAATCAAATTGAATAATTAATAATTCCCTAACAAAACCATATTATTATTTTACTTTTTTTTTTTTGAGAAACATATTATTATTTTACTATTTAGCAAGAGATAGAGAATATCACATCATTGGCACTATTTTACGCGTTCTTTGCTTTTTACTTTTGGAACCACACATATATATATATATATATATATATATGGTTATACACACACACACTAGCTACCAGTATTACACTATTTCACGTCTGAACAACTAAGGATAGCTGACCTCCTATCAAAAAAAAAAAAAGGATAGCTGACCTACAACCGTAAAATTATCCAAAATTTTCGTTAATGTTTTAAAACCCTACAACCTTGTCTGCTTGTAGTGCTAGCTAGCTACTGTGTCATCACACTGGTACCCACCATTTGACACCGACGGTTCCTCCAGAATACACGGCGAAGTCTTCGTGTTTCATTTTTTCAACACATCTTAACATGGAAAAAAAAATTGATGAAACATCGCTTTTTGACTTGATGGTTTTATTTATTTCACAGAGTAAGCAACAGAGACATTGCTGGCTATACAGGGAATTTATGTTGCTAGCTCCAACAGTTCTTTTTCTCATTACAGGAAGCACTTTTGTACGTTATTCTAGAGGTGGGTTCTTCTATGTTTTCTCATAAGTAGGTTTAGAAAAGAGGGGAGTGAAGGTGTTTGATGAAAGGGGCTGAAGTTTCTTTGTCCAAGAGAGTTTTGCAATTGTCTTGCTTGTGGCCTGTGGGATTTGAGTACGTAGTTGGATCACTTTTTTGGCAACTTTAGTGAGGTCTTATTAGCGTGTATCTGTCTGTGTGTACTATCCATAGTATTAATGTACAGAGGAAGAGCCAGATTTCACGTGGGCATGATGATGTGTCACTGTCTGTTTCCTTCAAAGATCCATTTATAGGAATCAGAAAGTAAAAATTAAAGAAGGCTTTTAATATTCTCGGCTTTGCGTTGGTTTCTTTATTTAGGGGGTGCTTTGAAATGTGGACTTTTCCTATTTATTGGTGTTAAAGAGCAGTGCCAATTATAACTTTGGGGTAAAATACAAAACCACCATGAGCTGTAGGTAACATATTGCTATTAATTTTTTTTTTTTTTGAAAATACTGATTTGTTGTAAGCACAAAGGATAAGGGTGTGTTTGTTTATAGTCCAAACGTAAGGGGAGGTTTTTATATTTTACCCTTAATCTTATTTGAATATATTGGGATTCAAATCTTGTCCAATTAGAGGGAAAAAGAAAATAACTTTTAAAGTTTTTATCAGATGAGTGATATTTCATCTCGGGCATATATAGGGTATTGCACAAGATGTGCAATACCCTAAACATTGTATGGGATCTTAATTCAACATATTCAATATTGTCTACTTAGCTAATTAATAGTAGTTAATACTTTTTCAACCCACCGAATTCGGTAGCTAAATAATAGTGGTTTTCTTTTGCAATACCCTAGATGGTTGTTGTTAGGGATACATTGCCATTGTTAGCCAAAGACTCAATGTTAAACATAATTTAACACATGTCCATCAAAGAGCTAAGATATATGTACTATCTACCTAAATGGCTTCCAGTACAATAATGTTCGTCCCTCTATTGAGAATGTGTGGAGGATAACGTGTTAAACTTCAGCCTCATCCTTTTCAACCAGCATTGAGCTGTAAAAACATTAAAACTTTGAATAATGTTGCCATAAAGCTGTGTCCCTCTCCTGAAGCATAGGAAATACGAAAATCTTTTACTTCCAGAGGTAGTACAACAATACACAAGTTTCATAAAACAGAAACCAGTAGTTTAAGAGTTAGTACAATCAGAAACACGTCATAAAGACGAAACCACTTGTTTCACTTCAGAATTTTTACGCCAAATAAGATAATTAAATTTTGCTAGTGATTCTAAACGAAACATCTATGTTCAAATTCACCTTTAAAGGTGATGGCAAAATCTCACTTAGAGCACTAGCATTGAGAGGTGTAAACACCCCTTAGTTGCTATTTTACAACCCAAGATAGCAAAAACTCATTCCATCTGAGTTTGTATACCCAAAAAAATTTGCAACCTACAAATAGTTAAGGTTGCATATATACAACCATACTATTCATAGATTGTAAAGAAAAAAAAATAATATTTAATCTTGTGGTTGTGTGTGAAGAGAAAAAGATAGTGGGAGGAAAGAGAGAGAGATAAGAATACTTTTATTCGGTAATTTATATTATTTTATTGTGTTGTATGTAAAAATAAAAACTGGGATATAAGATGAGTTGTAAAATGAGTTGGTGAAATAGATAAAGTAGTGTTTGAAGATGTAAAATAGTTTTTTTTTTTTTTTTTTTTTTTTGCACCCTCAAATGATAGTGCTCTGAAAAAAAAAGAAAAAAAAAAAAAACGATTTCTAGAGCATCTGCTTTTGCAAGCCCAAACAAATCCTTAGTGTCTTTAGAACATCTTATCTAATTTTTTGTTGAATTTTTTTTACTGAAAGTGTGTTAAAGTATACTTGTATTTTGAAAAAAAAAAAGGGTTTTAAAAAGCTGTACATGCATATTAAACTATAAGCTTATGTCAAACGGATAATTAATATGCTCTAAGCCTCTAAACTAGCCCGTCACAGGATGATTGTCAACATGTATGGGCCAACTTGGGTATGAATGGTTCTTTATTGGAAAATGTTAAAATCATAAACTATTTTACATTTTTTTTTTTACAAATTGCTGATATAGGGAGTAGTTATTGATAAGTAAAAAAGCGATATTAGTAGTAGACCTAGATAAAAACCAATAAGAATTTACTACATCAATAATACGTAAAACTATTGTAAACCTAGACAATTTACAAGGTTCAAGTTAGACGTGAGATTGGTTAGAAGATTAAAAAGGCAGAGGTACCATTGAGCGGCTCCATCTGACCTCATATATATGGAACCTCTCAGTAAAATAATTTTTCCTTAAAGAAGTGTGTTTCAAGGGAAAATGTATATTGTGTATTAGGTATGTGTAATGAGCCACTTACAATACGTGGAATCCAAAGATTGGTGGGACTCATAGGCCATTAGTGTCTTGTTGCATATACTGATACATAAGTTACCTTCTCGTTTCCCCAAGCAGCATTCTGAAAAAATATCTGATGGATCAGGTATATGCAACAAAACACCTACAGCCTGTGGACTCCAAAGACTGATGAGGCTCACAAGATATAAGTGTCGTGTTGCAAATGCTTGATGAACAGTGGTGATACTACAACATTTTATACAATTTTTGCCACAACTTGCCACGTGAGAAGTTGTGAATAGCAGAGATATGAACCCATTATTTTATTATTTTTTCACCAGTTATTATGATAAAAAAAATTGTGTAAAATGTTGTGATATTAACCGTGACTTATACTTAATATACATTACATCGCGTGGTTTCAAAGGACAGCGTTCGGCCCACATAATTGGAATTAGTTGTTGGGTTTTTAAGTCTTAGTACATATAGAAACGCCCACGTTAAGATTGGGCCTCGGGTGTGGGATCCACAGTTCACACGACATGTCAGTCCGGCGGTGGATGCTAGCTACAGGCGTGACTTAATTACATGCATTACTTTGTTTGGCTTATAATAAGTATATATTATAAAGTTCAATATTTATAATGGATCTGGAGAAATTAAGAACTACAGTTAAAGTGGTTAGCAAAAAAAAAAAAAGAATTACTGTTAAAGTCTGATACATTTCATCAGTACCTTATTAAAAAAATTTCTTGAAAAATCGCTTTCAGTAACAAATATGATATCATTTTTTTTAGATAATAGTATAAAAATACCAATTACAAAATAAGGTATCGTTAATTTTTTTTAAAAAAAGGTGCAATGAGCACGTATAAAATTTGGTACAAGGTGTAACTTGTTTTACAGTGAATATTAAATAAGAGTGGTGCTACGTCCACAATATTTTCACAACAAATCGTAAATGATTAGTTGTTATTAGTTCAAAATTGAATCTAACATTAAAATTACTTTTTTGTCCCAACAATAATAACCAGTAACAATCTACTACTTAGGATTTGTTGTAAAAATATTGTGAAAATATTATGGAAAAAAACATTTTTCATTAAATAATGACATTACGTACTTATATTACTTATTATTCTTACAAATATCAAAATTAAGAATTATTTTGAGAAGAATTCTGAGTTTTTTTTTTTTTTTTTCTCTTCTTTTGAGTTATGCTGGTGGCATAATTTGTTACAAAACTTATGCCACATGGGCGAATTGTAGTACGTGGGTGAACTGTGGCATAAGTTGTGGCACCAGCATAATTCTATTATCTTACAATAAATCTTGAGACATCATATTTGTCACTATTTTTTTTTCACAATTATGGATACGATTTATTGTAACTAGTATGTAATCTTGTGCATATGCACGAGTATATTTAAAACAATTATAATTACATATAATATATATATGATTAGAAATCTAATTGGATCTAGACTCTTCAGTTTTTGCCCCCAATAATTCAATTGCCACAAAAATTAACAAATTAGATGGGACACGTGACACAAAATTAAACCCCAATTAAAATTCAATCTAAAATTTAATTAAATTTAGACCTTTTGATTTTTTCACCTAATAATTCATTTGACACAAAAATTTAAAAATTAAATGACACGTGACACAAAATTAGACTCCAATTTAGAATTAATTAAATTTCCCCTCTGCTTTATCTATATATACATATATATGTATATATATGACTTACAAATTTGAATTTTTTTAGTTATATGGTTATATGGGGACAGGGGGGCCAAGACCACGCATCGGGCCATGAAGAGGCTGAGAACCCCAAGATCATGTGGTAGGCCTCGTGGGGTTGAATGCCCATAACGGTGTGCTGAGCCCCCAACCATGTCCGAGGGGGTGGTGTGCTCCGAGGAGGAGAAATGAACATGCCAAGCCCCAGATTGCGGTTTGTTACGTTTGGAGTAGGAGAGACGGTCCGAGGAGTGACTCCAGCTTTGGGGAGATGGGGATCCCCAAAAATACCCAAAGTAAGGCTGCCACCACTGCATTAATTGCGCTGCACCAACTCTTCTGGCCGCATTTATGTGGAGAAGACTCATAAACAGTACAACTTTGGCCACCGTGACTCACAGCAGGCAAAAAAGGACACACGATGAGACATGCACTCAAGTGAAGAATCAGATAGATGACAAGTGTAAGGTGGAGATGGTCTAGAGGAAGCTATATAATGTAAAGAAATTCCCCTTTAGAAGGGGAGGATTTTCTGGGGAGAGAAGAGAAAGAAAGGAAGTGTGAATAGTAGAATTTATCTCCTCGGATCTTTGTGGAGGAGAGTTGGTCAAGACTTGGGCCTCTTATTTTCTCTTTCTAGAAACCTCAACCTATTGTATTGGACGTTTAAATCGTTCTAGCCCAACTTTCGCATCTCACTCTCTATAAATTCATTGTTTAGGGACTACTTGGGCCATCTCGTCGAGTTTAGGCCAGCTCATCAATCCGTGTCCTTACAGGTTATGTTTTTTATGATTTATTATATTGGACTCCTCGTTTTTTATATTAAATTAACTAATTTGGTACAAAAATTTAAAAATTTATATTAAATGGAAAACATGGCGCAAAATTAAACTCTAATTGAAATTCAATTTTTATCTAAATTAATTCACTTGGCACAAAATTCTAAAATTTAGATTAAATGAGATATGTGGCATAAAATTAGACACTAATTGAATTCTAATTTGAAATTTAATTGGATTTTCTCTCTGCTTTACCTATTATTATATATATAGATTTGTACATTATAAAAATGATGTTACTCCAATCACAACAAACCATAAATCATAAATTTTTTTTTTTGAACGAAACATATTCTTCAACTTAAACATTAAAACTATTATTCCCTATAGTAAAATTAAATGGTATAAAATACTAATTTGACACCTGAAATTTGATTGAAACGAATGTTAAATGAATTTTTTCTTTAAAATATTAAGAACCAATATAACTTTCTAAGGGACAGAGATTTAGATTTTTATATAATCTTTAAGCAATGAAAAATACACATTTAAACATTACAATGTTATTTTGTGAATAATAAACACAAGGAAGAAAAGGCTATAAAGACATGTTCTTTAAAATTAGAAATAAAAGGAAGGGTTTGATATATCTTGATTTCACAATGAAACAACATGGTATTTTTTGCACAATGGAAAGACCATAAACTAAGGCTACTTCTCATGTTTTCATGTTTTCTAAGCCCTACCAATGAGCTTCACATCCTCCCTTTTCTTGTCCGAGAAACTACAATACAAGAGCTTCATGGACCAAGTTTCAAAAAAGGTTTACCGATAGGACCTAGGATAATGGAGAGCCCTAACATTGAGAGAGGATGATTGACTCGATATTTATAAAATCAATCGAATTATGTGTAATTTCCTCTTAGAATTTGATATTTGTAAAATTGAGTTCTGCATAGAACTCAATTTTCATAAAATCAAGTTCTAAAAAAGTGGTATTCTCCTACATAGTTTACAAACAATGTTATTTTGTTAAAAATTTCAACCACATGTGATATTTGGCCATTTTAGCCCTCAAATTTAAGGGCAGTACTATGAGAAAATATCCTACATATCATGTGTATGCAACAAAACCCTCACAACTTGTGGACTCCAAATACTAATGGGACTCACAGGATATAAGTGTCTTGCTGCAAATACTAGATATGCAAGATATCTTCTGGTTTCAAAGGATAGTGTAGGGGTCAGAGACCCAAATATAAATTTTGGGTCCTGGGCTTGTCTGAGGAGATTTAATTATCCGAGGACAGTCAGTAATGAAGGAAATGCCTAGCTGTGAGTCTTGCAAGTACTTGGCAAGTGTGTAAATTGAGAAGAGTTGTCCAAGGTGAATTACATCCTCGGATAATCAAAGAGAAAGCCAGGATATGTATTCTGGCATTTACGATGATAATTTAGGGGACTCTTTTGGTAAAGGAGTGTTGGAAAATCTAGTTTTGTATCTTAAACAAAACACACAGCGGAAGGAACAAATATGGATCTATTTCATTCATGATTGATAACATGCATTATGTAAATTTCAGAGTTTAAGAACGAAATAGCGTACCTTAGTGCGGTTAAATTCAAAACAAAAGATTAAAAGTACTTGGGAACACTTTTAATCTTCAATCCAATTCCACTTTACGCCCAAGAAGTGTAGTCTCTTAATCAGTTTTTCAAGGGAGAATGATTGAGTGGCTTCACTCACACATACACACCACTTCACAATGATGTATCTTTTTTTTCTTTTAATAAATTCTGTATGTTTCTCCCTTTATAACTAACTGATTATCTAATTAGACCAGCCTATTAGGCCTTTCCAATTGGGCTTTAGTGTGTGGCTTGGAGTGGGACCAAAAGGGACCAATAAGACACTAGCTCCAATGGGCTTTGGGCTTTTCTATCAATTCTTAACAAGCCAAAAATTGCCATTAATTATATTTAATACCACTATATAAATATAATTGCACTCTAGGTCTTATTAATAAATTATATCCTAAGACTTTATTATACATGCAACCCCTTCATAAAATATTCGTAGTAATACAAAGTCATGAATGTAGACTGTTACTTTGAAAATTACTACATCTTAATCCTTGAGTAGTCGGTTTAATCCTTTTAAGTTATTCATCATATATTTATGAAATCCAATTTCATAAATATATACTTTAGTATATTCTTACTAAAATGGTCAGGCCTAACACTCTGAATAACCAAACTCATTAAACTTATCTCAAGGGAATATTTTATATCTCCGTTAAGAGATTATGAATTCCATCTTGGGAATATATGTTTCATCAACATTAAATGTGGCTGCCCAACATACTGAGGTTTTGATCGTGACTCTAGATCTCACTCTTGATATATCAAAGTAACCTACACTTCATGATCAGGTCCATTATTTTCTGAGGATTAAAAGTTCATGCAAATAGGAGTCGTGGGATTTATTATTCATTTAACAGTCGTTAGGAGAATAATAAATCTCACAGTGGTCCAGTTCAATATGTTTTAACTCTTAAAATATATCAACATATCAACTAGAAGTCTTCACTTCTGTGCCCAAGACAAATCATCTTAGTTGACATGTTATAGTCTTCACAGATGAAATGCCCAATTTCATCACCAACTACGAACTATAATTATGAGTTTACAAAGAACTTGTGATCTATATCTTCCGTGACTAAATTATATAAATCACATATTATGCATCTCATGGACTATATGATAATGTCCAAATTTCATGTTGCCATTATATTAGATAATAATAATAAAACAACTTTATTAATCACAACATTAAGTCATACATAATGTTATACATAGCATCATACAATAAGATTTAAGGGCACATATCCTAACAAGGAGCACCTTGTAAGCACATAGGACAGGTGGAAGCAGAAGGATATTATAGAGAAAGTTGCTGCCACCACATTAATTGCCCTGCAGCTAACCCTCTGGCCGCATTAATGAGGAAAAGATGTTTGAACAGTGATTTCCAGCCTTTACAGCTGCTATTTGAAAATTTCAAGACGAAGTTGATGGGACAAGTATCAAGAGGAATCATCTAACCGGCATGTGGGAAAAAAGGAATATAAAGAAAGAAGGAGGCAATGGGAAAGGAGATCGAAGAATCCTAGAAGAAAAACAGTAGTCGTAGAGAGAGAAAAAGAGATACAAAGTTGTAAACATACAAGAAATTATATAATAATCCTCTTCGGACTGAGTCGAGGACGGTTTTCTATAACATCACTACTCTATTTCTGTCTTCCTGTTTATTAAATATGCCTGGATAATTATAGAGAAAGCTGTTGCCACCACATTAATTGCCCTGCAGCTAACCCTCTGGCCGCATTAATGAGGAAAAGATGTTTGAACAGTGATTTCTAGCCTTTACAGCTGCTATTTGAAAATTTCAAGACGAAGTTGATGGGACAAGTATCAAGAGGAATCATCTGACCGGCATGTGGGAAAAAAGGAATATAAAGAAAGAAGGAGGCAATGGGAAAGGGGATGGAAGAATCCTAGGAGAAAAACAGTAGTTGTAGAAAGAGAAAGAGAGATACAAAGTTGTAAACATACAAGAAATTATATAATAATCCTCCTCGGACTGAGTCGAGGACGGTTTTCTATAACATCACTACTCTATTTCTGTCTTCCTGTTTGTTAAATATGTCTGGATAATTCTTGAACTCACTTAAAAACCCAGTCTTTTCGATCCACACTCTATAAATTCATTGTTAGGACTTTTTAGGTCTGAGTCTATCTAGCTCGCGGGCCTAGCCTTCAAAATTGTGTCTTTACAAACAGCTTTAGGCCCACATAATTGGAACTAGTTTTTGGGTCTTTAAGTCTTAGTAAATATAGAAAAGTACGCATTAAGATTGGGTCTCGAGTATGGGATCCACAATTCACAGGACATGTCTGTCCAAGGGAGGACGTTACTGAGTTGTGACTTAATTACGGTTGTGTTTGGAATTAAAGTTTAAAATTAAATAATTTTACTATTTAGCTTGTTTTTGCTACTATTCAGTTTATTTTTTCTACTATTTATGGGTGCCACTATACTATTTCAGTTAATTTTTACTTTTATTTATAATATTTTTAGGAAAAAATTTTCAGTTTTAGCTAAATAGCTATTACTAATACGTTTCAATATTAACAGACAATTTAAGTCTAACACATTTCATTAGTCCGTTTTTAAATTCTTTTTTTTTAAATCGCTTCCGATAACAAATATGGTATCATATTTTTTTTAGATAATAGTATAAAAATACCAATTACTAAATAAGGTATCATAAAAAAAAAAAGGCAAAACTTAGGTACAATACTTTAAGTGTTATTCCTTAAATTCTCTTTTTAAGATTCTGTCATGTGGATTTTTTCTCATAGAATTAAAATGTATTTTTTAATTAAGTAGTTATATGGCTAAATCTTAAAAGTGTAATTAAAAAAATAGTACCTAAGTTACTTTCTATACCTAAGTTATGTCAAAAAAAAAAAAAAAACACCATGAGCAGGTGAAAAAAAAAACTGAAAAGACTTGGATAGGACGTTACGTGCTTATTAATTGTGGATATGATTTATTAATGTGAATAATAGTGAGTGTGTTAAGCCAGCTCTGACCTTAACAAGCTGACTCGTGACCACGTTGTATTTCTGACTTGTCAAGGTTTCTCTAAGTCTGTAGAGAGAACCTTCAAGAACATGACAAAGACCTCTACGTTGATACGACGATCTAGTGAAGAAGAAGATGAGCTGCAACGGAGTGTTAAGAAATTCAAGGATAGTAACGGTGCGAGGAATTTCACTCAACCCAGGTCTATGGTATCCTATAGAGACACGTTGCTGGGAGAAATACCAGGTGCATATGAACAAGCTTTTAGCTTTGCGAGGAATTGGGACGATACTGATGAGTCAAGCACGGATTTTGAGCCACTGATAGAAGGTATGGTTGAGGTTAAACTCTCTAAGGAAACTTTCTCTAGGATAAGAGCTCCATGGTCGAAAACTTTGATAGTGAAAGTTTATGGTAGGACAGTGGGTTTCAACTACCTTACTTTCAAAATCAATGCTTTGTGGAAACCATTGGCTAAACTTGACTGTGTTAACCTGGGAAAGGATTTCTTTTTAATTAGATTCAGTAGTAGTAATGACTACGACAAGGTGTTCAAGGGGGGTCCTTGGTTTATAGGGGAGCATTTCCTTGCCATTAAACCATGGGAGCCTTATTTTAAGGCATCTGAGGCCAAACTATCTTCAGTTGCAATGTGGGTGAGGCTTCTGGAATTACCAATAGAGTTTTATGATGCTGCCGTCCTTAGAGAAATTGGAAGCGCTATTGGACTTGTACTTCGTATTGATTCATATACAGCATCTGAATCTAGAGGAAGCTATGCCAGACTTTGTGTGCAAGTGGATTTGGACAAACCACTTATCACCTCTGTTCGTGTGGGCAGATTGGTTCAAAAAGTCTCATATGAAGGTGTTTCAACACTTTGTTTTCTTGTGGCCGTTTGGTACATAAGCGGGATTCTTGCCCATACTATGTCAAACCTGTTGTTAGTGAAGATATATTTGCAAGTGAGAATACTTCAACTGAACAAAAAGAAACCAACCAGTTGGATTCCAACTATGGGCCCTGGATGGTAGTTACTAGGAAAAAGAATTTTAATAGATTTGGCCGACCTCGTGGGCCCAACAACCCAAACCAAGAAAATCTTCTAGAACTCAAGGGCAAATCTGACTTTTCAGAGACAAATACCACAAGTTCTAAAGGAAATAATCTTCGAATAGCTGATTCTAGGGACTTGGCTGGTTCGGCTAGGGGTATTTTGGGTGATATGGTAGTGCAAAATCAGCAAAGGACAGATATTGAGGCAAACGAGAATGGAATGGACGTCTGTCAAGATGCTTTGAGCAGTGAGCATGCCGTGTGCAATGAAAAAATTCAGACCTCTATAGGGACGGATGGGACTATCTATAAAACCCATCAAAAAAATAAATTTAAAAATAGTAAAAGTCTGGGCATTAAGAGTACCAAGAACCTTAAGGGTTCCAAATCTCAGAAACGCTTCGTATCAAGCTTGGGAGGAAATAGTGAGGGTGAAGGAACTGATGAGCTTAAGAATGGAAGGTTTTCTTTAGGGAGTGATCCCACTACCTCAATTCGGTAGGGCCATGTGGTATCGGAACAGAATTGTGGTACTCCCGGACGAGCTGATCGCACATATCAGAGCCAATCCGACAGAAACACCGGGTTGGTTCGAGAAGGAGTTGAGGCAAGCGTGGAAACACATATTTCCCATAACCCCAACAAGCATTAGATTAGGGAATCTGGTTCTAGATCATCCTGCTTGGAACCTCACACCCAACCCATGGTGGAAGTTTCTTACGGATGTTCCAGCGGTCTCAACGGAGGCATCGGAGGAGTTGAGCAGGCAACGGCGGCCATCAGTCATGCCCCATTGGGACGAATTGGGTTGGATCATCCAGGAAAGGAGGCTGGTGGATTTCAGAGGAGCAGTCATGACTCATATGGGAAATCACCCAACTCTAAAGCTCATCCAAATTCTTGCTCCAGTGCAGCGATGCAATGTACTCCTTTGTTGCAGGGAGGACATAGTAGGCATTCTGAAATACATGATGATATGGAAACCAGATTGGATGGGATCCAAGGATATACTGAGGAGGATGGGATGGAGTATGGTGGAAGCAGCTGTAATGAATATTAATCCTATGGAGATTGAGGTTCCTTTGGGTCAGTATATTAAAATGAATATTTTGCTATGGAATTGTAGAGGAGCATTGAATGCAGATTTCAAGAGAAGAGTTTTTGAAATGGCTGTCAATCATCAAACTTCTATTTTGGTGATAACAGAGACGAGGGTGGGAGGTGATAGGGCGGCAAAAATTATTGAAGACCTGCCTTTTGATGGGAGCATTGTAACTGATACAATTGGGTATGCTGGAGGACTCTGGATTCTCTGGAAGATGGAAGATGTGGAGATCACCCTGCTATCAACTACGGAGCAGGAAATCCATGCCACTGTTAAGGTGCGTTCCTCTAATTTATCTTGGCTTATTTCAGCTATTTATGCTAGTCCTAGAATAGTAGAAAGAAGAATTCTTTGGAATAATTTAAAAATGGTTAGTTAACTCCATGACCTCCTTTGGCTCATGTTGGGTGACTTTAATGAAGTGCTAAGTGGGGAAGATAAGTTTGGCAGGAATAGTGTCAATCTCAACAGAGCATTAGAATTCAAAGAATGTCTGGATGAATGCAATATGTTGGATTTAGGCTTTGCGGGCCCAAAGTACACCTGGACAAATTGTAGGCCCATTACTGATCTTATATTAGAAAGAATTGATAGGTGTTTCGCTAATCCAATTTGGCGAACACTATATGCGGATGCCACAGTGACTCACTTGCCTAGAACCTGGTCAGATCATTGTCCGGTTCTTTTGGAGTTATGTAGGCAAGATGTTGGTCAGCTTATTAAACCATTTCGCTTTCATACAATGTGGTTATTGCATCCGGAATTCCATTCAGTGGTGCAACAAGCATGGCCTGATAATAGAAGATTATGTACGGCCATTCCAAATTTCATTAGTAGAGCGAAAAAATGGAATGCTGAAGTGTTTGGAAATTTGTTTGCTAGAAAGAAAAGAACTCTTGCCAGACTGAATGGTGCTCAAAAAGCATTGGCTGATAACCCCGATGATTTCTTGCTGGATTTGGAAAAGTAGTTGATTGAGGAATACTCCCTTATTTTGCTCTAGGAAGAGGAATACTGGGCTCTCAAGTCAAGATTAAATGCAAATAATTTTGGGGATCGTAACACTTCATTTTTTCATGTTACTACTGTGGTGAGACGTCATAGAAATAAAATAAGATGCATTAAAGATTCTGTTGGAAACTGGATTCTAAATGATTTGGAGGTAAAGGAACACATTAAATCTGGGTTTCAAAGATTGTATTCCACTGAATTCTCCTTTTCTCCAATTAATTCGGATATCTCAAAGTTTGCCTGCAGTTTTTTATCAACGGAGGATAGTACTAGAATTGAATCTGAAGTAACAGAGGACAAATAAGGGCTGGTTTATGGTCTCTTAAAGCTTTTAAAGCCCCTGGACCGGATGGTTTACATGCGGGGTTTTTTCAGCATTTTTGGGCAGATGTGAAGAGTTCGGTATGTATTGAAATCAAGGAAGTTTTCATCAAAGGAGTCATTCTGAGCATTCTTAATAAAACCCTTGTTACTTTGATTCTGAAATGCCAAAGTCCTGAGACCCTAAATAATTATAGGCCTATTAGTCTCTGTAATTCAGTGTATAAAATCATTTCAAAGATTATTGTGGCCCGTATTAGACCTTTTCTTGCTGATGTGTTCTCTCCAGTTCAGTCTGCTTTTGTTCCAGGAAGAAGGGGTCTTGATAATACTATCATCGCTCAAGAGTTATTGCATTCTATAGATAGTAAGAAAGGCAAAATGGGGTTCATGGCGATTAAACTGGATTTAGAGAAAGCCTATGGTAGGCTAGAATGGAATTTCATCCACAAAGTGTTACAGGCTTTTCATTTTCCTCCTAAGCTGACTCGAGTAATTATGAGCTGCATCTCATCTACTAATATCTCCATTTTGGTGAACGGAGGAATGCTTGAACCCTTTGAACCTTCTAGGGGCATAAGGCAAGGGGATCCGCTTTCTCCATACATATTTATATTATGTATGGAATATTTAAGTCATCTCATTGAGCAAAAATGTGTGGAAGGATCCTGGATTCCCCTTAAGGCATCTCGAGATAACTTGGGATTTTCTCATCTCCTCTTTGCGGATGATATAATTTTATTTTGCAAAGTGGGGCATGATGCTTGTGGGGGCCTAGGCCCACCTGCAATATTGGGCCTTGGGCCTGTCCGAGGAGCAGTGCCTCCACAGATATATTATTCGGTCATCAAGCCTGGGCCTATGGGTCAGGGCGTATATTCGAAGAACTTTAACAACAGGTGGTCACCCTAGGGGCACAGGAAGAAACAAGGGATCGTGGAGCGCATAGAGAAGGGCTACGACCTCCACATTAAATGCTTGGCAGCTACTCTCCTGGCCGCATTTATGTGGAGGAGACCCCCAAACAGTGTTGCCTTGGCTATCACGACTCACGGAAAGCTGCACATGGTGGCTAATGGGACGGGTACTCAAGTGACAACGTAGACAACCAACAAATGGAGGCTCAGGATTATCCCAGAGGGGTGTATATAATGTAAAGAATCCCTTAATCAAGGGGGGGGGGGGGAGAGAAAAGAAAGAGAGACAGAGAAACTTGTAAGGAAAGCTCTTAGAGGTAAAATAAAGGCTGAATCGATCTCCTCGGACCTCTCCTCGGACACCCTTGCGCAAATGGCCCTTGTAATTTCCTTCTCTTTATTAAGAAAATAGCACCGGTCCGCCACTCCACTCACTACGGCCCGGTCTCTATAAATTTATTGTCTGGGCTACTTGGGTTTGAGCATATACGTTACATTAGGCCCAACACTCAAACCGGGGACCCCACAATGCTTGTGGAGCTATTTTTGATGTATTAAATAAATTTTGCTCAGAGTCTGGCCAGAAGATCAGCTTGGAGAAGTCTCGAATCTATTTTTCTCCCAATGTTAAGGAAGAGGAGCGAAAGGAAGTATGTGATTTATTGGGCATATAGGAAACTCGTAGTATTGGCAAATATTTGGGATTTCCTTTGAGACATAGAGGGGCAAATAGGAGACAATATAATTTTGTGGTGGAGAGAATCATGAATAAACTTTCGGGTTGGAAAGCTAAATTCTTGTCTCTCGCTGGTAGGGCTGTCTTAATTAAATCTGTCATGTCAACCATTCCTAATCATATTATGCAAGGGGTGGCTCTTCCAACACACATTTGTGATAAACTTGATAAAGTGAATAGGGATTTTCTTTGGGGATCCACGAGTGAAAGGAGAAAGCTGCATCTTGTTGGGTGGAAGAAGATTGTGAAGTCTAAGGAGGATGGGGGACTCGAAATCTAAGCTGCCAAAGCAAAAAATTTAGCCTTACTTGCTAAGTTGAATTGGAGATTGTATCAAGAGAAGGATGCCTTATGGACTCAAGTCATCTTGAAGAAATATTGCTCTCCATCAAGAGTGAGTGCAAGGGATCCTGATGCTCTCCCTTCTTCCCTTAACTGGAAGGCCATTAAAGCGGGCTTCCCCATCTTCTCTAGTGGAATCTGTTGGTGTGTTGGGACTAGAGCAAGGACTAAAGTTTGGCTAGATAGGTGGCTAAAGGGAGAATCTCTAAGAGAAATGATTCAAGGGCCTCTAAGCCTAAGGGATAACTCTCTTACTGTGGAAGAGTTAAGAGATGTGGGAGGTTGGAAATGGGATTTAATATCCTTTGATTTGCCAGATTCCATTAAGAATAAAATTAAAGCTCTTCCACTCAGGAATTTGGTCATAGAGAGGATTCTATTATGTGGAAATATACTAGAGATGGAGATTTCTCCACAAATTCAGCTTACTTACTAAGCAGTGAGAATGAGTCCACTAGAGTTCCTTTTTTGGGGAAATGGATATGAAAAATTGATATATTACCCAAAATTATTATGTTTCTTTGGTTTTGTTTCCATAATAGTGTTCCTGTTAAGAGTATTCTAGCAGCAAGGGACATAAACTGTGATGGTAAATGTCCAATTTGTAGGTCTCACGATGAATCCATTGTTCATCTTCTTCGTGATTGCGAGCTAGTGCGCAATTATTGGAGAAGTATTGAGGTTCTTCCAGAGTGTGTTAACACTTTCACTGGAAGTTTAGAGGGTTGGCTGCAATCAAATAGTGTGAATTCTGTTTTACATAGATCTGGTATTCCATGGAGCACGGTCTTTTTATTCACTATTTGGGCTGTTTGGAAAAATAGAAACAAGATTGTGTTTGATAACTCTGTTCCCAACCGGAGACTACCTAATGAATGTATTAATCATGCTAGAGAGTATCACTTTGGTGTGAGTAAAGGAAAGAAAATCACTTCAAAGATTGTATTGCCTGTTGGTTGGATTAAGCCAAGAGAGGGGTGGTTCAAACTTAATTCAGATGGTGCTTCATTTGGAAATCCAGGTAAGGCAGGAGGTGGAGGGATCATTAGAGATAGTCAAGGAGCATGGGTTAAGGGCTATGCAAGATCAATTGGCTTCACTTCAAGCATCATGGCTGAGTTTTGGGCTTTGAGAGATGGGTTGAGGCTTGTGGATCACCTTGGAATTCGGCAACTGGAAGTAGAACTAGATGCTATGGTGGTTGTTGGGCTGATAAACTCAAAGAAGAATTCTAACTCAGCTTATGCTCCTCTGTTATTTGATTGCAGATACCTCCTAGACAAGTTTCATCAAGTGCCGGTGGTTCACGTGTTTAGAGAAGCCAATAAATGTGCGGATTGGCTGGCAAAATGGGGCTATTCTATGCTTGAAGACTTTGCTGTGTTTGATTTTCCTTTTACTGCTGATCTAGAAACTTTATTAGCTAAGGACATCAATGGCTTGTATTATTGTAGATTGTTACTGCTAGTATGGCTTCTGTTGCTGTGTAGTTTTTCCTTTTGTGTTTAATAATATTTCCCCTTTTACCAAAAAAAAAAAGATTTATTAATGTACTTTGTAGTTTGTACATCATAAAAGTGACGTCAATAATCATGAATCATTATTTTTATCTTTATTTTTTTGGAATGAAACATATTCTTCAACTTAAACATAAAAATTATTATTGGCCAAAATTGAAAATTAACACTGATTTTCAAACAATATAATAAATAGACAACATTTTCAAATTATATTTTTTACTAGCATCTCGAGTCTAAGAGACTCGATTTAGGGCCTATAAATCGAGTCTTTAAAACTCGATTTTTATGGTCCGGTGAGTCTGATGTGACATTTGGTCTGACGTGGCGATCACTTGGAAATAGAGTCTTAGAGACTCGATTTCCAGAATACTTAAAACAAAAAAAAAAAAACAAAAAAATTTAAGCCCACAAGAAACAAAGACACAAAACAAAGACAAAAAAAAAGACACAAAAAACAGAAGAGGAAGATGAAGCAGAAGAGGAAGACGAAGAAGAAAAATCGATCAAGACCATCTTTCCACGGCGACCCACAGCGACCCAGACCCATGGCGACGCAAACCCACGACGATCTTCTTCTCCTCGGTTTGTGTGTGCTGGGTATGGGTGCACCCACGCGCGGCCTGGGCGCACCCACGGCCTGGGCTCGCGCACGGCTTGGGCGCACGCGCTGCTTGGGTGCAGTGCGGCTTGGGTCTGATGAGGTGCAGCGCAGCGTGGGTTGAAAAAGCTGTGTAAAATGGGTTCTGTTTCTTCATCCTTTCTTCATCCTGGGTGCTGCTGGGTGCTGTGTAGAATGTGTTTCATTTCTTCATCCTTTTTAGCGAATGTGTTTCATTGCTAGGATTGTTGTGTTTCTGGGTTTCTTGATTTTTTTTTTTTTTTTTGGGTATTTCTGGGAATGGGTTGTACGCTTAGGCTTAATCTTTTTTTGGTTTGGAAATCGAGTCTCTAAGACTAGATTTCCAGGTGGACATTACTAGGAAACGATGCCACATCATACAGATCAAAACACTGAAATTGAGTCTCAAAGACTCGATTTACAAGCCCAAAATCAAGCCTAAAAGACTCGAGATGTTAGTAAAAAATATAGTTTTAAAACTGTGCCTATTAATTATATTATTTAGAAAATGGGTTTAATTTCCAATTTTGGCCATTATTATTCCCTATAGTAAAATTAAATGGTATAAAGACTAATTTGACACATGAAATTTAACTGAAACCAATGCTAAATGATATTTTTCTTAAAAACATTAAGAACCGATATAACTCTTTGAGGGACAAATTTAAATTTCTATATAATCTTTAAGCAATAAAAAATACACATTTAAACATTACAATGTTATTTTGTAAAGAATAATCATGAGGAAGAAAAGGCATATAGACATGTTTTTTTTTAAATAAAAAATAAAAGGAAGGGTTTGATATATCTTGATTTCACAATGAAACAACGAGGTATTTTTTGCACATGAAGGACCATAAACTAAGGCTATTTCTCATGTTTTCTAAGCCCCACCAATGAGCTTCACATCCTCCCTTTTCTTGTCCGTAGAAACTACAATACAAGAGCTTCATGGACCAAGTTTCAAAAATGGTTTACCGATAGGACCCTTGGATAATGGAGAGCCCTAACATTGAGAGAGGATGATTGGCTCGATATTTATATAAAAAAAATACCACTTGAAACTCGATATTTATAAAATTGATCGAGTTCTATGTTATTTCCTCTTAGAACTTGATATTTGTAAAATCGAGTTCGGTATAAAACTCAATTTTCTTAAAATCAAGTTCTAAAAAAGTGGTCCTAAATAGTTTTCAAATAATTTTATTTTGTTAAAAATTTCAACCATAAGTGATATTTGGCCATTTTAGCCCTCAAATCTAAGGGCAGTACTATGAGAAAATATCCTATGTATCATGTGTATGCAACGAAACCCTCACAACTTGTGGACTCCAAATACTAGTGGGACTCACAGGATATAAGTGTCTTGCTACAAATACTAGATATACAGGATATCTTCTGGTTTCAAAGGACAACATTAGGCCCACATAATTGGAACTAGTTTTTGGGCCTTCAAGTCTTATTAAATGTAGAAAAGCACGTGTTAAGACTGGGCCTCAAGTATGGGATCCACAATTCACACGACATTTCTATCCAAGGGAGGACGTTATAGCGTTGTGACTTAATTACGGTTGCGTTTGGAATTAAAGTTTAAAATAAACTTATTTTACTATTTAATTTGTTTTTGCTATTATTCAGCTTATTTTTTTCTACTATTTATGAATCTTATTGTACTATTTCAGCTAATTTTTACATTTATTTACAATATTTTCAAAAAAAAAAATTTCAATTTCAGCTAAATAGTTGTTCCCAATATGTTTCAATATTAATAGACTGTTTAAGTCTAACACATTTCATCAATATGTTTTTAAATTCTTTTTTTTTTAAATTGCCTTCGACTACAAATATGGTATCATATTTTTTTTAGATACTCGTATAAAAATACCAATTACTAAATAAGGTATCATTAAAAAAAAAAAAATACCGTGAGCAGGTGAAAGAAAAACCGCAAAGACTTTGATAGGACGTCCTAGCTAGAAATTTAGAACATCAAATATGTTACGTACAATGTGAAACTTGTTTTACACCGAGTCACCGACTATGATAAAAAATTATGACATTACGTTAAACCAAAAAAAAAAAAAATTATGACCTTACGTACTTATTAATTGTGGATATGATTTATTAATGTACTTTGTAGTTTGTACATCATAAAAGTGATGTCACTAATCATGAATCATTATTTATTTCTTTATTTTTTTTTGGAATGAAACATATTCTTCAACTTAAACATAAAAATTATTATTCCCTATAGTAAAATTAAATGGTATAAAGTCTAATTTGACACATGAAATTTAATTGAAACCAATGTTAAAGGATATTTTTCTTAAAAATATTAAGAACCGAAATAACTCTTTGAGGGACAAATTTAAATTTCTATATAATCTTTAAGCAATGAAAAATGCACATTTGAACATTACAATGTTATTTTGTAAAGAATAATCATGAGGAAGAAAAGGCATATAGACATGTTTTTTTTTTTAAATAAAAAATAAAAGGAAGGGGTTTGATATATCTTAATTTCACAATGAAACAACGAGGTATTTTTTGCACATGGAGGACCATAAACTAAGGCTATATCTTATGTTTTCTAAGCCCCACCAATGAGCTTCCCATCCTCCCTTTTCTTGTCCGTAGAAGAAACTATTATACAAGAAGAGCCTGCAGAAATTTTCATAGACCAAGTTGCAAGAATGGTTTACCGATGGGACCCTAGGATAATTGAGAGCCCTAACATTGAGAGAGGATGAGTGACTCTATGGTAGTTGGACTTGGATGTGTGTACAGTGAAGCTAATGTATAGTTGTTCTTGTTGTGGTTGTTATTGCATGGTTCGGGAGTATGCTGCTACATCCCTCCCATAAAGGGGTGGGTCTCTCTATGAGAGAAAGGGGACATGCTCTAGAAATGGTAATAATTTTTCATGGTTGTATTATCTAGAATTTGGGTTTTTAGAGATTAGGGCACTCAATTGGGCTTACCTAAAAGCCCAAATTCCATGTATTATCATTTTTTTTTCTTTGGTTTTTTTTTTTAATAGTTAGAAAGATAAAATTTTTTAGAAAATCAAGATAAAATTTACTATGACATCAATTTCTTCTCTGGAATTAAAGCATCCATTGATTCCATTCTATTGTAATCTTATCATTTTAAAAATATATATATATATATATGAGATTAAATTCTATAAAAATGTGAATGTAAAATTCAAATTTTATCCCTCCAATCCTAACATATCACATCATTATATTACATATTAAAAAATAGATACAACCACACTCAATTAATTCTAATACTCATTTGAAAATTCAACTTAACTGTGACTATGTGAGTTTATTGAAATGTTATTATGTGTAGTAGGATGTATTGAGTTTTAAGTAAAAAGATGATGTGTCGATCTTTTATTGGATAGTTTAAAATATAAGTTTTACACGTCTTTTATTGGACCAAAATGAATTTTTGGTCCCTATATTTTGGGCCGATTCTCAGTTTGGTCTTTAATTTGATTTCGCTCCTAAGTCAGTCCTTGATTTCAGAAAATCGTTTTTATTTTGCTCTCTGCCATCAACCCAGTAACAAAAAAATCCAAGGTGGCAAACGGAGTGCTTTGTTGGCATGTTATATACTGATGTGGCTAATAAAATAATAATAAAAAATTTATATTCAGCATTTTAAATGCCATGTCAACATTTAAATTAATAAAAAAAGCCAGCTTAGAAAAATTAAACTAAATTAAAAAAACAAACTTTAAATCTAAGTTTTTTTTCCTTAAACCAACTTTAAATCTAATTTATTATTATTATTATTATTATTATTATTATTACTTTCATTATTTTTTTCGTAAGAACATAAGAATTGTTCTTCAATGTTCTTCTTAAATCCAAGAAATAAACCCAACAACAACATCAAACCCAGAATCAAAGAGCAAATCAAGAATAAAAGAACATGAACATCAAACCAATAGGAAAAAAAACACGAACATCACCAAATCAAAGAACCTGAACAAGAGCAAACACAGGAAAACCCACACGAAACCACCAAACCAAACCATCCAAAGAATAGAAGCCTAGCAAAGCACCCAACTCATCCACTCCCAAACCAAACCGTAATCAAAGAAATTTTGAATACCACAACAAGTTAATAACTTAAAAAACAAAACGAAATTTCAAAATGCAAAATTCCCAGCAAACACCAAAATCAAATCTTCAGCAAACCCCAAACCCCAAATGTCCAGAAACGATCAGCAATCAGACCAACAACAACAAACCCTGCAATCCCAACCAACGTACCTAGTCAAACCAACAAACCCAATCGAACCCAGCATCCACCAACATTTCTTTCTCTAAACCCAGATCCGATCAAACCCAGTCAAACCCACCAATGATCACCGATCAAAGCTGAAGAGAAAGCCCATATCCCAGCAAACCCAGTCGAACCCAACACCCACCATCTCTTTCTCTAAACCCAAATCCAAAGAGAGAGAGAGAGAGAGAGAGAGAGAGAGAGCTTTAGATGAAAGAGAGCTTCATTTTAGACGAGAGAGAGCTTTGGTTAGTTGAATCTAGTGGATGAGCAATGACCAAAATATATTTGGTCATATTCGCTGATGCAAATATTTTTTTTATTTATATTTTTAGGTGAATAGATATTCAATCTTTAAAATTAAAAAAAGTAAAATTTTTGTTTGTTTTTTATTTTTTAATTAAAATTAAAATTAAGGAATTAAAAATTTTTTGTTTTAACTTTTTATTAATTTAACTCTGACGTGGCATTTAAAAAATGTCAAATAATCTTTTAAAATAATATTTTAATTGTCACATTAGCGCCATGTTAGCAAGCAAGTCACTCCGTTTGCCATCTTATATTTTTCTGTTATTGGGTTGACGGCAATGAGCAAAATAAAAATGATTTTCTAGAATCAGAGACTGACCTAAGAGCGAAATCAATTTAGAGACCAAATCAAAAATCAGCCCAAAATTTAGGAATCAAAAGTGCATTTTCGCCTATATTAATTTAATATCATTTGTTATTTAATTTAAAACTAATTTGTTTGGTAGAATATAAAATTTTTGAATTTTAGTCCACCCTCCACTAACCAATTTTTTACGTAATTGTTACGAAGTCTGCTCTTATACTTCACAGAGTGCTGTTGAGCACCAAAGGCAAATTCAACTTTTCTCGTGGTTAAGCCTTGAACGACAGGAGAAGAGAAGATATGCTAGGGGGAAACAAAAAATCGCGCCACAAACCACACTAAAAAAACATAATAATAATAATAATAATTATAATAATAAAGTGAATGAAGAAGAAAAAGAATGTATGTTACTCGGGTCATTCTTCTGTACCCCCTCTTTTTTTTAGTGAGTACGGTACCTACCTGAATTTTAGCCATTAGATTTATTTGTTTTAATCTTAGCCGTTCTTATAATTTTAATAGGATATCAGTTACCGGTCAGTCAGGTTAACATATAAAACCAAAAATAGGAAGAGAAAAAAAAAAAAAAACATACGGTCCTTCTTCTCTCTCGCATCGCGTCTGATCTGAAGCAGTTCTTCTCTTTCGCCGTCTCTTCTTTCTAACCTTCGTCGCTGATGTCCTTAGGTAAATTGCTGAATCTACTTGCTGGCATCCTGTTTGGATCTTTGGATTTGGATTTGAGGGGCTAAATCCATATCTTTCGTTTGGATATCTTAATAAGAGATAGATTTGGATTTGATCCAAATCCATCCAGGATTTGAGGCATCCAAATCCCTTGATTTCAAAGCCTCTCACGCTCTTCTTCAAGGAAATGCTCTCTTCTGCGTTCTGAAACTGAAGCCACCATCGTTCCCAGGGTTTGTCTCTCTCAATTCATCTTTTCCTCTTAAACGTCTCTATTTGTCTCTTCCATCAATTGTAAATCTGAATCACATAATATTGATAGGATTGTCTAGGTTTTTCTATGCCTTTGTGGGTTTTGTTTGATTTGTTTGTGGGTTTTGTTTGATTTACTTCTTATTTTTTGTGGGCTTGTATCTACTGGTAAGGATGAGAACCGGGATTGGTTTAGTTTTGTTAAGAAATTGTTGAAATACAAAGTGTTTGATGAAATGCTTCTATGAGCTGGAATTTCAAGGAGATACTCGTATGAGTCAGTGATACAGATTTTAAAAGTTGTAGCTATAAAAAATATAGACTTTAACATCTTTTTTTTTCTTTTATTAGACCAAGAAATTATCAAAATCTTAAATTTTGTTATCAATAGTTAATTTAATGTCCAGGTTACATATTCAAAGCATCAATATAACCATTCCATTCAAACTGCATTGAAAATTTTTCAAACTGAATTTATGCAAAGTTAATGATGTAGTCCAAATTGCCACCCCTTTCTCTGACTATAATTTGTATCCATCTAATTGCTCCGTAGCCATAATTTATCACATTCTTAGTTGTTTTTAATCTTCATAATGATAATGTAAAGGTGGTACACCATTGTGATTGAATCTTAATCTTGACTGAAGGCAGACAATAGGTAATTTTGTTACTAGCCTAGTCACAAACTCACAATGAGGGATATTCAGAATAAGCTTGTGACAATTAACTCAAAGCCAAAACACGCAAATACTAAAATAATAAGGAGATCTTACCACTACAAAATTTAGATAGTTTTCCCATTAAGCTTGCAAAGGTTGAAAGTGGTACTAAATTTCTGTTTTTTTTTTTTTTTTTTTTTTTTCAAGGCTTTTGCTTTTTGTGTGTGTGTTGGTTGTTTCTTAGATTTGGTTGGTTTTTGTATCAAATTTTACAGGCTCCGGGTATGCTAGATCGTAGGCTTGGACCTTGGTTAGCTTCAAACTCCTTTGGTTTGTTGTAGAACACTGCAGGGTCATACAGGCAAGGTATACACATATACTTGTACATATATTCTTTGTGTTTGTGTTTGACTGTTTTGGTTAGGTTGTATCAGTTGTATAATTGTATTGCTGGAAATGGTGATTAAATTACTAGAATGAGTTAGAAATGGTTTACTGTACTTTGCACTTTCAATTTTGAAGTATCAATTTTATCCCTTAGTCAATCAACGGGTAGTTGTCCCTATTATTAGTGGATTGGATTGTTGTCACTCTTCTAAAGGTACTGAGAAATTCCGAGGAAAATAAAATGCAATATTTATTGTAGAGTGGCTTGAGTGGAAATTATTTCTTGGATTTTCTAGTAGTGGAAATTCTGTAATTCAAAGTTGTAGAAAAAAAAAATTTCTCATTTTTCCAAGAGATAATTTCTGGAACCATTTTGGGCATATCTTTAATGAGACATCTTTGTGTAATATATACCTTGGATTTTGAAATCTTTCTCTTTTGATTAGTAAAATGTAATAGCCACTCCTTGGCATTTAAAATTTATGAAACATTGAGATGGTACAGTGACTACTCTATTGGCAAGACATTGTAGATTTACAAAGCACGTTGCCATCCATTTACAAATATTATCTTGTTTTAGTTGATTATGCCAGATATTTTTATGTACAGATTAATATATGCTAATTAGGATTCTTAGTTGTCCCTGTTATTATTGGGTTGAAGTGACATTAGTTTCTAAGATTGCTATAGTGACATTACATGCATGAATTTTTTTTTATTAACTATAGATTCTTATAGTTTGTATTTTAAAAAATAAACAAAGACAAAAATGAGATGGAAGAGGTATGTTTACTCAATGAAAATGTAGTAGAGAGGAGATGGAAGTATACGAGGAAGAGGTAATGAGGTGAATTCTCCTAATGCACACCAACCATGTCATCTTTGAGCAAGACTACAAAACTCTGCTCTGCTAAAAAAGAAAGCTGGGATTTTTGAAATGGGTTATGCTGAGACAATGGGTTGCATGAACAGGGGTTTATGTGTGGTGGTTAGTATTGGGTTGGTGTTGATTTCACTACCACATTTTGTGTTGGGCTCACTGACCCAACCAATGGTAAAGAGCAAAATCACATTTTTCTATTTATGTTTGTTCATAGTGTTCCTTTAATATGTTTGGTTCTTGGGAATGTGAAAAGGAAAATTATTGAAAGTTGCTTCTTTGATTAACATTTCCTTTCATTTTCTTGATTCTCTCTGATAACTGAACTAAGAGTTAGATTTGCTATTATTAAATTTTTTATTTGATTAACATTTCCTTAGTTAATGTGCTACTTGGAACTAGGAAGTTAGATATACAAATTGGGTACTCAGGTCCTTTCTTTATGAAGGTTTCAAGATTCCATTAGTGAGGGCTCTCTCTCTTATTCCTTCTGATTTCTTACAGTGGCAAAAGTGGAGATAAAAAAACCGAGACAGCTAAAATTGCAATGCAATACTTGATTGCTCTTGGTGGTGGCAGTTATGGGATAGAGTCTGAAATCCTTTGGACAAATTATATACTAGAAGCATTTGGGAATGCAAAAACCTCAAGGAATGACAACTCTAGCTGATTGTGAGTTTCTTTCTTTTCTTCATTGCGGAAGGTTCTCCTAGGTTTTTCACGGTTTATAGCAGAAAATTTTTGTTGGGAGATGATTGTTAAAGTTTTGCAATGATAATTAATGACTACCGTCAATTTTCACAATTTAGATAGGAGAAGAGCTATGCAATTTGGTTTAATTGTTTAAATATGTTGATTATATTCTGATTTGTGCAGGGGAAGTTGATTGATATTCATTTTACTTCACTGGGAAAGATATGTGGTACTAAAATCCAAACCTGTAAGCATGTTTGATATTGAATAATCGTTGTAATGTTATGCTATTTTTGTGATGCATACCAATCGAGTTTACTGACTTAATTTCTGTTATAACCTCATGCTTAATTTACCGATAATAATTGTGAACAGTTCTGATAGAAAAGGAAATAAGTTGCCCCATCTAAGTGCCTGAAACTTTTATATATTCATTTTTCACTTATGAACTTATCAGTCTCCTTTAAGCAGTCAAGAGTACTGCAACTGGTCAATGGCGAGAGGTCATACCATGTCTTTTACCAACTTTTTGCCGGTGCTTCATCAATTCTTAAAGGTAGGACTTTCATTTTTAATCAATCCACTCAAGTTTCTCGAAGTTTAATTTTTTAGTTTGGCTGATTCACATTCTTTCATCATGCATACCTTAGAAAATTAGAAAATTAGTGAGTCTTGGTTCAAATATCATGGCATAACATATGTATGGAGGGATTTTAGACTTGCACAAATTTCTAATATGATACTGACCTTAGAAAATTAGTGAGTCTTGGTTCAAATATTATAGCATAACATATGTCCAAAACACTAGCTGCAAATCCATGTTAAAGGCCATTTAACATGGTTAATGTCGATGCACCTTTTATTGACCATACAGTTTTAGTAATTTTCTATGATGTCATATTGACTACCTACCCATTACATAATACTTTGCGTTATTTTGGTATCCATTTCAGACATAGACATATATATCTATCTTGTTAAATTGGTCTTCCATTCATCATTTGTTTGGGTGCCCATAACTCATTATCAGATATAATGATTGTGACAATGATATCCATGTATTTGGCATCCATCACTTTGCTATTGGCCACTATTCTGAAGGGCCATGGCATGAAAGTTTTAAGCAGGAATATGGTATGTATACATTCCGAAAGGTAGAAAAAAGATGTGGTTAATAAGATGCTGGCACCCTTAAGCATGTTTTACCCCACTAACTAATTGATACAGTCCTTTGAGCAATTTAGGTATTTATTGACATTAATATCCCATTGATTCATTATTTTCATGTTCCTTATTATCAAGTGTTGTTCTAATCACACTGTCACACTTCTTAATGTGATAAAATTGCAGGCTGCGAGAAAAACTACAGAGATGACTACAAATAAAGCTGCCACTGTTGCTAGAGTTGCTTTTGTCAAAATTGTTTAGATACAGATGGATGGGAAATTTTTCAATACAAATAGCTAAGAGATTGGCTTTGTTTGATTTTATTAATTTTACTAATTTTCGTATTTTAATGATGTCAACCCAGTGAGCAAAAGCTCATTGGAGGGTGAGAGAGGGAGAAAGAGATTATATGTTTAAGGATTTGTCAAAACACTGTAACTTGTATGTACATTATTTACATCAATGGAAGATGAATTTTGAAAGATTAAAATCTTTCTACCTTTTTTATTTTCCCAACATTTTCAATCTCCCTAAACTTAGTGGTTTCTTGTGGGGTACGTGATGCATGTAACTCTACTATTATGTATTCACACTAAAATAATGAATCGTAGGTATGATGCCAACTTGTCTAGCATTCGATTAAGGACAACAACACTAAAGCCTTATCTAAAATTTTGGGGCTTTAAGTTCCCTTTTTGGATTGATCCAAAAAAATAAACGTTGTATCTTTGGATGGAGGAAAACTGAATCTACCATCTAAATCATTACTATCGATGTTTCTCTATTTCTTAGTATCCATTCCAATAAGAGCTTATGCTCATATATATAAACATATATATATATATATATATGAGATTGAAGCAACTAAAAGAAAACAAAGCCATAAATTAGATGACTTAGTTTCAACAATAGCCATGAATTTGGAAAAAAAAAAAAAAAATCACACAACAAGCCATTGGTCATTATAAAACTACTAGTAAGTGACACTTGTAATGTATGAAAAAAATTAATATAATAAGATTTTTTTTCACATATATTTAATTATCAAAATACGAATTTTGATAATTATGCCAATTATCAATACATGTTTATTAAGATTGTATTAGTAAATGAAACTATATATTTTACCATTTAAAAAATATATATGATATGCCAAGATTTTAACAAAATATTTAAATATATAATTTAAATTAAATTTATAAAAATATAAAATAATGATCTATAAAATTTTGAAACTTCAAAAGCTTAGGTAATATTACAAGATCAATAAAAGAATCATTCTATGTATCGAGGGCATTATGGTCATTTTTTAGGTTCTAAGGTTACTTTGATCATTTTTTAGGTTTTAAGGGTATTCCAGTAATTTTTGAGAGTTTCAGGAGTATTTTGGTCATTTTCAAGTTTTATAAGGGATTTTGATAATTTTATAGGTTTCAAGGGTATTTCGAAATTTTTTAAGGCTCCAGGGTCATTTCAGTCATTTTTAAGGTTTTATGTATTTCAGTCATTTTTTAGGTTTAAGGTGCATTACGGTTGTTTTTTAGGTTCTAAGGGAATTACTGTCACTTTTTAAGTTACAAGGTCATTCCAGTCATTTTTTAGGTTTCTTGGTCAATTAGGTCATTTTTTTAGTATCTAAGGGTATTTCAATTAGGATTTGGATTTAGAAAGTATTTCAGTCATTTTTTTAGGTTTTAGGATCATTTTTCAGGTTTTAAGGATAATGGAACCGTCAAATGTGATAATGGAACCATCAAATGTGAGAAAAAAAAAATAAGGGAACCACTGAATGTGACATAAGAATTGTCGAATGTGACATAAAAATTGTCAAATATGATGTTGGAACTACACAATATGAAAATTGAACCATTAAATGTGAGAAAAAAAATAAGGGAATTGCCAAATGTGAGAAAAGAACTGTCACATATGATATTGGAACTGCACAATATAAGGATGAAACTGCACAATATGAGGATGGAACTGTCAAATGTAAGGAAAAAAGTAAAGGAATTACCAAATGTGAAAAAAAAAAAAAGGAATCACCAAAAAGTACCAACATGTGATGTTGGTACTACGTAATGTGAGGCTGGTACCATAAAATGTAAGAAAAAAAAAAAAAAGGAAACCACCGACTGTGACAAAAATATAGTCACAAGTGATGTTGGTACTACTCAATATGAGAATATTATCATAAAATGTGAAAAAAAAATAAGGGAACATCAAATGTGACAAAAGTACAGTCACATGTGATGTTGGTACTACGCAATATGAGGTTGGTACCATAAAATGTGAGAAAAAAATAAGAGAACCACCGAATGTAATAACAGTACAATCACATGTGATGTTGTACTGCACCATGTGAGGATAGTATCATCAAATGTGAAAAAAAAATAAAAGAATCATCAAATGTAACAAAAATACAGTCACATGTGATGTTGGTACTGCACAATGTGAGGATGGTACCATCAAATGTGAGAAAAAACAAAGGAACTACCAAATGTGACAAAAGTACAATCACATGTAATGTTAGTACTACGCAATATGAGGCTAGTACCATAAAATGTGAGAAAAAAAAAAAAGAACCACCGAATGTGACAACAGTACAATCACATATGATGTTGTACTACGCCATGTGAAGATAGTACCATCAAATATGAGAAAAAAATAAAGGAACCATCAAATGTGACAAAAATACAGTCACATGTGATGTTGGTACTGCACAATGTGAGGATGGTACCATCAAATGTGAGAAAAAATAAAGGAACCACCAAATATTGCAAAAGTACAGTCATATGTGATGTTGGTACTACGCAATATGAGGCTAGTACCATAAAATGTGAAAAAAAAAATAAAAGAACCATCGAATGTGACAACAGTACAATCACATATGATGTTGTACTACGCCATGTGAAGATAGTACCATCAAATGTGAGAAAAAAATAAAGGAATCATCAAATGTGACAAAAATACAGTCACATGTGATGTTGGTACTGCACAATGTGAGGATAGTACTATCAAATGTGAGAAAAAATAAAGGAACCACCGAATGTGACAAAAGTACAGTCACATGTGATGTTGGTACTGCGCAATGTGAGAATGGTACCATCAAATGTGAGGAAAAAAATAAGGGAACCACCGAAGGTGACAAAAGTACAGTCACATGTGATATTGGTACTGCGCAATGTGAGGATGGTATCATCAAATGTGAGAAAAAAAATAAGGGAACCATTAAATGTGAAAAAAAAAATATAAGGAAACTATCGAATGTGACAAAAGTACAGTTACATGTGATGTTGGTACTGCACAATGTGAGGATGGTACCATCAAATGTGAGAAAAAATAAAGGAACCACGGAATATGACAAAAGTACAGTCACATGTGATGTTAATATTACACAATGTGAGGATGGTACCATCATATGTGAGAAAAAATAAGGGAACTATCGAATGTGACAAAAGTACAGTTACATGTGATGTTAGTACTACATAATGTGAGGATGGTACCATTAAATGTGATATTTTGATAACCTGATATAGCAGGTTGCCTACTAGTGGGTACCATACCCCCCAAAAAAAACGGGGGGTATGCTAGAATTACCCATGTTACTCAATCACTTCCGTAAGAGTGTGCTCATTTGTTACCAACTTATTGGGCTTTTTTCTATTAAAAAAAAAACTTATTGGGCTTTTTGTTATTACTATTTTAGAATAATAAAAAAAAAAAAAAGAAGAAGAGAAAGTTGAAGAAGAAGAAGAAGAAGGTATGTCACGGTTACTCACTCTATCACTTCTATAAGAGTGTGCTCATTTGTTAACAACTTATTGGGCTTTTTGTTATTAGTTAAGACAGAATATAAGAGCATCAACATTGATGGTGTTAAAAATTTAGCAATTTAACACCACAAAAACCTACTTTATCTATTTTACTACCTTGCTTTACAAAACACTTAATACCAATGGTTTTATTTTAACATCAACACAATAAAATAATATATCTGTTATAATAAACAACAACTACCACCATCAACACAATAAAATAATATAACTTTTAATAAAATATTATTTTTTTTACCATCTTAGCTACGATACACAACCATCTTTTGCTGTGCACTGTAGCTCAACAGTCAATTTTTTTGGTTTTTCCTCCACCATTGCAGCATGCTTTTTAGTATTATATTAGTGGTGCTAAAAATAGCAATATGACTTTTTAGCACCTCCAATGCTAATGCTCTTATAATTGAATTAAAAAAATTAAAGAAAGAAAGAAAGGTTTTAAAACATTGTAAATCCTGCACCACAATACCAAAGAATATTTTTATAAAATGTTAAATTATTAATTTGGTCATCTAATTATAAATAAGATTTTGTAGTGTGCCTCATTCTTTAAAAATTGAGTTAATTAGGTTGTAACTCATGCTTAAGTACAAAATATTTGTAGGTTCCAGTTAGCTCAACTAGTAAAATCTCTGATGATTGAATAAGAGGTCTGAAATTCAATTCTCGGCTACACCAAAAAACCGATTGGTTTCTTGATTTGATAATAAATAGCTATCATTAGAAGTGGATGCCATAAGTTGAAACTCTCTAAAAAAGTACAAAAATATTCAACACAATGATGATGATGATATGGTCTTACCTATATAGGTGAGTACTGAGGTTGTCATCTATCAAGGATGAAGTCAGAACTTAAAGTTAAGTGAGGCAGAAGTATAAAAAAAATCATTATAAAATTCTAAATAAGTATTCATTTAGTATTAACAAACCGTCAACAAAGACAAGACACATAATCATTGTTTTGTAATACATTACAATGAAATCATTTTACGACAAGGGAACTTGGTTTTTTTTTTTTTTTTTTTAAATCTTCGAAATCATTTATAATTGAACATGTACTAATTGTTACAATGATGTCCCATTTCAATGAATAACTTCATAGTATCTATAAAAATAAAATTAAAACAAATTAATAAAAAAAATCATCTTCCATTTCATATTTGTTCTCTTAGTTAGGTTGCTTACCGCATAAGATATATATATATATATATTATCTTTGATATGTGCATTTTCTATTGGATAAACTCAAAATTATTTTGTTAAAATTTGTTTAAAGGGTCGAATTGTTTGTTTTGGGTAAAATTGGTTAATTGGGTTTTTTTTTTTTTTAGCTTTGCTATTGTTAATTTTTGTTGTCGTACTATTTTTTTTTTCTTTGGGTTTGTTAAACATGATATAAATTTTAGAACTATAAATTTTTTTATGGGTTTTAAAGGATTAATGATACTGTTAAAGGAGGCGAGTGTAATTTTATTGAACCAAATTGCTAAAATTAGTACCTATATATAGTATTATTTTTTAATAAAAAAATCTCATTTAACATCAGTGACAATGAAATGGTTTTACATAAGTGGGTGAAATGGCCATCTTGATTTATGCGCAAACTATTATATCAGAGGATCATTTCATGCCAAAAATTAAGTAAATAAATATTAACACTTGGAACAAAACTAAACTACAATTATAATATAATTGGACTCAAGTAAATAAAAAATTTACACTTGGAACAAAACTAAACTACAATTATAATATAATTGGATTCAATTTAGATATGATTCATATATATGAACCCGGCCACTTTTTCAAAAAGCCTATTAGTTTGAGCGAGCTGAATTATGTTATGTCAACCCTTCATCCTTATCATTATTATTGAAACTGTGACTTAACTCGCACCAATAAACTCAACACTCTCTTTTCTTTTATTTCATTGAAAAAAAAAAATCTCTTTCTATTCTAGTTAAACCTTATAAGAAATGCTAAAACTAAAATCGTGAGTTGTCAATTGAAAAAAATTTATGTGTAAGTACAAGTGTGTAACAAACACTTATCCTACACTACAGTAATGTTTTTTTTTTTTTTTTTTTAAGAATGTGCACTATAGTGATCTTGGAAAAAGTATATTGTATCAAATGATACCACATCATCTACATCAAAATCCAATAAATGAGTGACATGTGTTTAAAAAAAACTACCCATTAACACATGTCTTTCATTTGTTAGTGAAGTAGTTATTTTTTGCTGACATGTGTCTCATACTTATTAGATTTTAATACTGTTGACATAGTATTACTTGATACCAAATACACTCTCCATGATTTTTCAAGGAAATAATTATAAACTGCATATGCGATGCGTATATTCGCTAGTGCTCTAATATAAAATCATAATCTAATTATTAAGAATTTAACTGGAAAGAAATATAAATATAAATATAATATGATAAAAATAATTTAATTTTAAAAATTAAAAGATAAAAGTTAGAAATCGATTAGTTTCTTGAATAAATAAAACAAAACAAAACAAAACTCCTCCTTCCCAAAGTCACGTGTTGAAACAACATTCGTATATGTCTTAAAAGAGGCAGTAGTTTATGACTTTAATCCTCACCAACCCTGACTCTTTGGTGGCCCGAGTTTACAAAGCCAGGTATTTTCCACATGATGATATTCTCAACTCTAAAAAAGGCTGCAGCCCGTCCTATGCCTGGCGAAGCATTCACAATAGCCTTGAGGTGATCCGGAAAGGAAGTAGATGGAGAGTGGGAAATGGGCGAAAAATCCATATATGGGAAGATAAGTGGCTACGAACACCAACAACGTTCAAAGTGATCTCCCCACCTTCCGACTTTGGAGATTTCCCAATGGTGTCGTCTCTTATAGACGAGGACACTAAGTGGTGGAAAGCTGATGTAGCCTACTTGCTCTTCCTACCCTTTGAAGCAACACAATTTTGTCAATCCCACTAAGCTACAATCTGCCCAATGACAGTCTAATTTGGACTGGTAATAAACATAGGACCTTCACAGTTAAAAGTGCCTACTAAATTGCCTCAAGCATGGTGATTCCTCCAGACGATGGTGAATGCTCTTCAAACAGATCAAACTCTCTAATCTGGAAAAGAATATGGCACCAAAAAGTCCCCCCAAAGCTCAAAGTTTTTGCTTGGAGAATCTGTGTTAATAGCCTTCCCACCATGGAAAACTTAAGTCACAGAGGCATAGCGTGTTCTAGCTTCTGCCTCATCTGTGACAAAGCAATAGAGACTGCAGCCTATGCTCTTTTTCATTGTGATCATGCCAAGCTAACGAGCTCATTGGTATGACTGCCTTGTAGACCTTTCACGCCTAATCCGTGATCCTGTTGACATCGTTCTAGACATCATTGTGAGGGGCACCTCACATGACATGGAGATTTTCTTTGCAACAACCTGGTCCATTTGGTGGAATCGCAATCAAGTAGTGCATGAGGACACGGGTTTTCCTCCAAGCCGAAGATGGGAAATGGCCAATAGAACCCTCATTAATTTTAAGGATGCTTGTTCCCACCCCCCACTGCCCTAATCCCCCCCGGCCCTCAAATGGAAAGCTCCTTCCTCTGGCTTCTTCAAAATAAATGTTGATGGAGCCACCTCTAATGATGGTACCAACGCTTGCATTGGGGTGATTGTTCGGGACAGCCAAGGCCTTCCTATTGCAACTTCTAGCAAAGTTCTTCAGTCTTCATACTCGGCAGAAATTACTGAAGCCTTTGCTCTTTTGCATGGTGTGCTACTTGCTTTGGATTGGAAAATTTCTCATGCTATCTTTGAGTCGGATGCCCTCTCTATTATTCAAGCTTTTAACTGTGGAGATGCTGATGGTGAGATTGGTCTCATCCTTCAAGACATTAAAAGTTGTTCGGCCTCTTTCAGCTGGTGCACATTCCAACACCTGAAAAGGAATGGCAACAGAGTTGCCCATGAACTTGCAAAAGCTGCTAGACTATCAGGTTTTACTCAAATTTGGGAGGGAGTTAATCCCAGCTATGTAAAACACCTAATCCTAGATGATATCTGACTAGTTTCAGCTTCTGTAATTTCCTTTCTCTGTTGTACTCCAATTTCAGCTTGTTGAATGAAAGATTGTCTGATTCCCCGTCCAAAAAAAAAAAAAAAGTTTATGACTTTAATCACTTCATGATACTTGATAGATAATGACTTTATGATAGTACTTGAAAGTTAATATATTATATATAGAGATTCAACTCAAAAAAGAGCGTGAGAGACAACTAGAGAAAGAGAGAGAGAGAGAGAGAGAGAGAGAGAGAGATATTAATGGCAGAGTCAAATTTGAGTAGCAAAGTCAGAGGCTCAAAATGGTCTCTCAAGGGCATGACCGCTCTTGTCACCGGTGGCACTCGTGGCATTGGGTCTCTTTCTATTTCTTCCTCTTTCTTTTGTGATTCAAATTAAACCCTTTTGTTTGAATTTGGCATTGTTGATTGAATTAATGAATGAATGAGTGAATATGTGTTTTTTGGTTTATGATCAGACATGCAGTGGTGGAGGAACTAGCTGGGTTTGGTGCATCCATGTACACTTATTCAAGGAATGAAGCGGAGTTGAATAAGTGCTTGAAGGAATGGGAGGGAAAGGGTTTTGTGGTATTGATGATGGTGAAAATATCGTCAGTAAGCTGCAAAGTTCTCTTGTTCGCACTCGATGCTACCTATAAAACACAAAGCAAAAAAAAAAAAAAAAACACCTTGAAAGGGTACCGGTGTGGTACCGGCCAAGGACCCTTCGAAGGTTAAGTTAGTAGATGCTCACAACCCTAGAGTGCCAAAGTTGGGGAATAATATGCGTACATTTTCTTGTGAGAGTCTTTGGGGTTTTTATAGTAGTGTAGAACCGACCTTCCTTCTTTGTAAGAGAAGTCTTTTTCATATAGGACTTGTTATCGATTGGGCGAATATTATAGAATCCTCTTTATAATTGGATTCTATTCCCATTGGGATTCTACTTACTCTAGTTGTGCGTGAGATGCAAGTTATTTCTATTTATAAGGAGTTAACACGTGTGCCGGGCACCTTCCACATTTCGTCCGTTTACCTTAGATCCGTCCATATCAGGTATACACATTTTCTCCGTCATCTAAACTCAGGTCTGTAACCCTAAAGAAATTTACACTCGTCAGTTGCCCCCTCAGCCTATGAGTCCATGACCTCCCAGGAGATGGACTTATGGGGAGAAGGACTTATGGGGTGACGGTTTTATTTTCCAATGAGGTAGACCTAATCTGTCATACTGGCACATGGTAATTAATACTAGATAATTAATTATATAGGGCACGTGTCATTTATTAACAGTTGTGTGCCAAAACCGAGGCGTCCTTTTGCCTTCCATATTGTTCCCCTATAAAAACTTACCTTTACCTTCTTCATTTCTCACCTTTCACACAAATCAAACGATCAGAGCGCATCCGTTCTCCTAGTCAAATGCTTGATCCGTCATTCTTGTTCGTCCGTCACGTTCGTACAACCGTCATTCGGATTTTTCAACAGCAAACACAACCGATAAGTACTTGCTCTTTTTGATTCATTTATTTTTATCACCATTGAATACCTTTAGATTCGTTAGTGTCTTAGGGTTTACCGTCACGTGTAGGTGACAGATGTCTAGCGGGTCAAGTAACCAGTCGTTTATCCACGACGGATCGGGCTACGATGAAGTACACCCGTCGAGTTCAAGAGATCCTGACGTTTAAAGTGAAAAGAGTTCATCTACCACTTCTTCTTCCTCGAGTAGTGATAGGACAGAGAGTAACCTTAGTGACGATCTAGGAGAACACGAACCGCAAATCCAATCCGTCATTGACTCTAATGGGATGAGGAAGTTCATAATGCTTTCACTATGGATGATGAATGACTTTACGTCCTCAATTAAGGAGTCTCACTTTAAAACTCTAAGGAGTAAGTATCAGATTCCCGTCAACATACCCCTCTGTTTACCCTACAAATCGGAGAGGTGTTATTATGACGGCGTCAAGGGTGTCAAGATTTATGAGCAAATGCTCAAGGCTGGGTTAAGGTTTCCCTTGAGTCGTCTTCACCGTCAGCTCCTCCAATACCTAGGTTTGTCCGTCAACCAAGTTTCCCCAAACGCTTCCTAGGCATTGAAGTCCTCTACGGAGTTATGTCCAAAGGGAAGAGAAGATTAACAGTGGAAGAGTTCTTCCACTGTTACTGTCATGTTGAAATAACAAAGTCAAAAGAAATGTATAGTTTTGTGGCAAGGAGTCCGTTGCTGCGACTTGTGAGTGACACTCCAGACTCCAAAAGGGATTGGAAGTCTAGGTATTTCTTTATGGACGGTAATGAGTGGATGTGTCGTCCTGGTGAGACTGAGTTCATGCCGGTTGACACAACATGGGGTGTACTACCCCCGTCTGGTATGCACCCATTCTCCTTTTAGTTTTAAATTTTATGTACCGTCGATTTCTAACAGTCTTCCTTCTGCAGCTCAAGACCATCCACAAGTCACACTTGAGCAGTAAAGTGTTTTGGAGAAGATTTTTCAAAAAACTAAATTGGAAGAAAGGTCTTGGGATAAATTGGTGAGTCTAGAGACCATTCATTGGCATTATGACGGACCCGAACCATCTGAAGAAGCCATTCGATACGGAAAAAAAGTCCGGTCACGTAAGTCACATAAGCATTACACTTATTTAATTTTTTCCTTTTAACTTGTTAACTTTTATACCGTCCACTTTGCAGAAATGAACGACGTTAAGAGGAGAACAATTATTAAACAGCAGGCGGCTGCCAGGAAAAAATTAGGCCAGACGGGTGGAATCGATGCCCCTAAGCCACCCGGCACCAAAAGAAAACTCATCCAGGAGACCGATCGTCAAGCCAAAAAACCAAAGGTCACGACTAAAATCGTCGTGGGTCTTGAGGTGGAGGCAAAGAAAACAACCCCCGTTAAACATGGAAAGGGAAAAGGCTTAATGACGGGTGGCCAAGTCCCTCCAGTAGAGAAGCCACCCATCCTCCTTCGCGAGGATTCCAAGTACGCTTTGGAGAAGTTGTCTTCGATCTTAACGTCAGATGACTATGAAGACCTCGGGAACCATGCGACGGAGGCAATGGGTGAGACGAGTCTCTTCAACCTTGCCTAGGTGAAAACCCTATCCGTCGTCGTTTAAATTTTTTCTGTTCTGTCATCTTTGGCTTAACTTTTTCCTATTTCAGGCCGTGGTTATGATGAAAGGACTCATGGGCCGTTGTGTTCATCACGAGACGGCTTTGGGCCGTGTAAGGGCTAAAGCGGCAGAGACGGAGGATGAGTTAGCTCAATTTTGAGCCTGGAAAGTAGTCATAAAGAAGAAGTTAGCCCTGTTGGAGCAAGAAAGAGGCGAGTTGGAAAAATAGACGGTGGTGCCGTAAAAAGTTTTTGAAGATAAGGAGAAAGAAATTAAATCCGTCAAGGGTCAACTTCGTCAAGCCAAAGAGGATGCTGTGAAAGAGTATCGTGACTCTGAGGTATATTTGACGGAGTTGGGCGGTACCTTCGCTGACGGGTTCAACGATGATTTCCTTCAGTTAAAGGCTTTGCATCCTGAGCTGGACCTGTCTCAAGTAAGCATCGATAAAGCTCAAGCCCAAACATCCGTCCTTCCTGCTGCTTCAGAGAGCACCGAATGCTTATTTGCTGAGGATCGTGATGTTGTGGGTGACGAGACCCATGATGATGAAGCAGAGACAGCCGGTCAGGTTCAAGCCCGTGCAGAGGACACTGAAGTTGCCGTGAAATCTAAAGATCTCCCCGTCTAGTAGCTTTAATTCTTTATTTTTGACTTGTAAAAAGTTTAATTTTGTACCGTTAGGAACAATTTGCCTTTAGTGGCCTTTTTTATTCAAGTACTTTGATTGTTTCAAACTTTTTATATTTATTAAAGTACATGCATTTTCTATGTAGCCATTTAATCTTGAAAATACTTGACGGGATTTGATCCGTCATCCTTTTTTGTTCATGTATCCGTCCTTTCAGGCAATTTAATATTTCAGATACCCTTAAAATGTATCCGTCCCCTTGAGGAGATTTTGCAATTAAAACACCATCAAAAGATGTATCCGTCCTTTTTAGGACTGGTTTCGCACCTATAGGGATGTGTCCGTCCTTTCTTGGACTTTTTTTTTTTAACCTCAATAAAGGCAGTCATCTTATTTTAGGACTAAGGTTTGTACACCCCGTTGGGATGCATCCGTCCATTTTAGGACTTGAATAGTTTATCCGTCCTGTTAAGGACTTGAATAGTTTTACACCCTCTTGGGATGCATCTGTCCTGTTAAGGACTTAAATAGTTTACATCCTCTTGGGATGTATTCGTTCTCTTAAGGACTAGGTAGTTTTTATATCCTCTTGGGATATATCCGTCCTCTTAAGGACTTTTATTCGTCCTTTTTTTGGACTTTAGTAATTACCCTTATTGGGATTTGCCCGTCCTCTTAAGGACTTAGTAGTTTTTATCCCCTTTTGGGATGTAGCCATCCATTACAAAGGTCAGCAATGTAGAAAAAATATCTGAATAAATTCCTCATGCATAAGTAGAAATTTGTCTTCCAAAGTATTGTAAAAAATTAAATAATCCTTAAATGACTGTTGAATTAAAAACAAAGAAAAACTAGGAAAAATGGAGCATCATTCTTCGCGTTCTCTACTACTGGTAGTACTTTTTGAGGTGTTTAGTGTTCCACGGGTAAAGCAATCTCTATCCGTCTAGGGTTTTCAGGTGGTAGATACCTTTTCTTACCCATGAAGTAACTCTGTAGGGGCCTTCCTAATTTGGACCAAGCTTACCTTGAGTTGGATCCCTAGTATTACCCATCACCTTTCTTAGGACGAGGTCCCCAACCTTGAAGTCTCTGTGTTTGATCTTGGAATTGTAGTACTTGGCCATGAGATCCTGATATCTTGCAAGCCTTTGTTCAGCTGTTGCTCTGACTTCGTCTATTAGGTTGAGCTGGAGACGAATAGCCTCATTGTTTCTTCCTTCGTCGTAGTTATTCACCCTGTAACTGGTGAGTCCGATTTCTGCTGCGATGACTGCTTCGCTTCCATATGCCAAACGGAACGGTGTTTCACCTGTAGGAGTTCTTGCCGTCATTCTGTACGCCCATAGCATGCTAGGAAGTTCCTCTGGCCATATACCCTTTGCCCCCTCGAGCCGAGTTTTGATGATCTTCAGCAAGGATCGGTTCGTAACTTCAACTTGGCCATTGGCTTGTGGGTGTGCAGGGGACGAAAAATGATTCTTAATCCCAAGTTTTGAGCAAAAATTTCTGAAAGAGTTATTGTCGAATTACTTCCCGTTGTCCGAGACCAGAACTCATGGTATGCCGTACCTGCAAATAATATTCCTCCATACAAAGTTGCGCATATTTGTTTCCGTGATTGTAGCCAATGTTTCTGCTTCTACCTATTTGGTGAAGTAGTCGATGCCGACGACAAGGAACTTCAACTGCCTGGCTGCGGTGGGAAAATGGCCCATTATATCTAAACCCTATTGGGCGAACGGCCACGGGGCCGTTATCGGAGTGAGTTCTTCCGTTGGTTGTCTTATAAAATTGCCAAATCTCTGGCATTTGTCGCAAGCCCTGACGTATACCTGGGCGTCCTTTTGCATGGTAGGCTAGTAGTATCTGGCCCGGATGAGCTTGTGAACTAACGACTGTGACCCTGAATAGTTCCCGCAGACCCCTTCATCTACTTCCCTTATTACGTAATCCGCTTCCTCGGGGCCTAGGCATCTCAAGTATGGGCGTGAAAACCCTCTTTTGTATAGGACTCCGTTGATCAGTGTGAACCGCGCCGCTTAGACCTTCAGCTTCCTAGCAGTTTCTTTGGCGTCGGGTAGTATGCCTTCCTTTAAGTAAGCGACTATTGGCGTGGTCCAATTACTTTCAGAATCTATCTCCTGCACGTCTATGTTATCAATAGCTAGTGAAAGTTGAACAAAGGAAAGTACCTTATCATGGACAATCATATGGTCTACTGATGCGGCCTTGGCTAGCCAATCGGCCTGTTCGTTTTCCTTTCTTGGGATCTGCACAATCTGTGCCTGCAAGTCGCTCATCTTTCTTTTCGCCTGGTCCAGGTACATCCTCATCCTTGTGCCCCTGCATTCATACTTGCCGGTCACCTGACAGGTGACTATCTGTGAATCACAGTGGACAACTGCACTGGTGGCACCAGCTGCTTTTGCGAGGTCCAATCCTGCGATCAAAACTTCATACTCTGCTTCATTATTCGTCGTAGGAAAGTTGAGGCGAACCATGCACTCCACTGTCTCGCCTTCTGAAGATCGAAGCACGATGCCTGCTCCGCCAGCCTGCTTATTGGACGAGCCATCAGTATAAACATTCCATGGAGGATGCTCTTCTGCCCCTTGATCCTTTAGACTTGTAAACTCTGCAAAGAAGTCGGCGACTACTTGTACCTTCACAACTCTACGCGGACAATATTGTATATCAAATTCGCTTAGCTCAATTGCCCACAACGCCAACCTTCCTGCGGCTTTGGGATTGCTCAAGGCTCGTCTTAGTGGTTTTTCTGTCAGGATGATTATCATGTGAGCCTGAAAGTAGGGCTTGAGCCTTTGAGCAGCCGTGATTAGGGCAAAGGCGAGCTTTTCCATTGGCGAGTATCTTTCTTCTGTGCCACGAAATGCACGGCTAGTATAGTACACGGTTTGTCTTCCTCCCGGATCAAGGCTGCGCTGACTGCAGCTAGTGACACAGCTAAGTATAAGAACAACTCTTCTCCTTCTCTTGTAGGGCTCAGCAGTGGAGGGGAAGAAAGGTAGGTTTTAAGATCTTCGAACACCTGCTGACATTCTGCCGTCCACTCGAAGGATTTCTTCAACGTACGGAAAAATGGTAGACATTTATCTGTTGCTTTTGATACGAATCTATTCAACACAGCAACCTTACCGTTGAGGCTTTGTATTTCTTTCACATTCTTAGGGGGCGTCATTTCTAATACCACGCGGACCTTATCTGGTTTGGCTTCAATCCCCCTTCGGGACACCATGAACCCAAAGAATTTTCCGGCTGTCACCCCGAATACGCATTTGCTTGGATTGAGCTTCATGTTATACAATCAAAAGGTGTCGAAAGTTTCTTTGAGGTCGTCCAAGTGGCCTTCTTCCTTTCGGCTTTTGACTAGCATATTGTCTCCGTACACCTGGACGTTCCTTCTAATCTGTTTTGCGAACATTTTGTTCATAAGTCTCTGGTAAGTCACGCCAGCATTCTTAAGGCCAAAAGGCATCACTTTGTAACAGAAGAGGCCTTGACTTGTTACAAACGAGGTCTTTTCCTGATCTGCCTCGTCCATCTTGATCTGGTTGTACCCGAAAAAGGCATCAATGAAACTTAGCAACTGATGTTGCGCAATTGAATCGACTAAGGTGTCAATTCTTGAGAGAGGGTAGCTGTCTTTTGGACAGGCTTTATTCAAGTCCATGAAGTCTACACGCATCCTCTATTTCCCGTTGGCTTTTCTAACCATCACTACGTTTGCCAGCCAATCGATGTAGTAGACTTCTTTAATAAAGTTCGCTTCCTGCAACTTGCGAACTTCTTCTGCTATAGCTTGGTCTCTTTCTTGTGCGAAAACACGTTTCATTTGACGAATAGGTGGAAAGTCAGGAGATACGTTCAACCTGTGGACCATAACGGAGGGATCGATTCCGGGCATATCTTCGTGACTCTGTGCAAAAACGTCTCGGTTTGCCTTAAGGAACGCTTGGAGTGCTTGCAGGGTCGTTGGACTAGCGAGGGTGCCAATTTGGGTTGTTCGCTCCGGCATTGAATCGTCTAGGGGTATCTCCCTAAGCTTTTCAACAAGTTCTGCCATCGTCTGTTGTTCTTCGATGCTCATTATCTGCATCTGGTCGTCTATTTACATCATCGTCATGTAACATTCTCGCGCGGCAACCTGGTCTCCACGTAGTTCTCCTACTCCGTACTTAGTAGGAAATTTGACCATTAGATGGTAGGTCGAAGTTACGGCCTTCCATGAGTTAAGAGTGGGATGTCCAATTATGGCATTGTATACGGACGAACAATCGACCACGAGAAACATGACGTCTTTTGTAGTTTGCTGGGGGTAATCACCGATAGTGACGGGTAAAGTAATCGAGCCGAGGGGGTATTCCCTGGTTCCCCCAAACCCGACAAGGGGAGCATTTGTTGGAGTCAGCCGCTCTTTACCAATCATCATCTGCTGGAAAGCCGTGTAATAAAGGATATCAGCGGAGCTTTCGTTATCAATCAGGATCTGGTGCATGTTGTAATCTCCCACTTGTATGCTAACGACAAGTGCGTTGTCATGTGGGTGGTGAAGACGTCGAGCGTCATTCTCTGAGAACCCAATGATAGGTGTTTTGTCTTGTTCTTTGCTGGGAACGAAGCTTGTCACCTGGATGTTCTGGACCGTCCTGAGGTAAGTCTTTCGAGCTTTCTTTGACGAGACGAATGTTGCTGTGCCCCTTACAATCATCCTTATATCCCCTATAGGTGATCTTGGGCGCTCGTTTTCTTGTCATGGAATCTGATCTTACGGCGGGTCCGTTCTCTCCCTGCTAACGAACCTCTGTAGCTTTCCTTGCCTTATGAGTGCTTCTATCTGCTGCTTCAAGTCATAGCAGTTCGCCGTGTCATGGCCGTGATCTCTATGAAAGCGACAGTATTTGTCTTGAGGCCTTTTATTGGGATCTCCTTTCAGCTTTCCTAGAAACGAAAGGGCCCCTTCGTCTTTAATCTGCATCAAGACTTGGTCTATCGGAGCTGTAAGTGGAGTGAAGTGTGTAAACCTCCCAGCTGGAGGTTTAGAGCGCCTCTCTTCTCTTTTGTTTCCTGTCCTTGCGGTCTTTCGTACCTTGTCTTGATGTACGTCGTCCTGCCTTTCTCTCTTCTTGGAGGGCTTTGCTTCTCGAGCCGAGAGTGCATCTTCCACATTCTAAACTTAGTTGCCCTGTATAGTACATCGGACATAGTCTTTGGGTCATTCTTATATAGGGAGAATAAGAATTTACCCTTTCGTAATCTATTCGTAAATGCGGCTACCAGTATTTTGTCATCCGCTTCATCTATCGAAAGTGCTTCTTTGTTAAAGCGGGCAATATATGATCTTAGTGTTTCATCCTTCCGTTGTTTAATGTTCATCAGGCACGCAGTGGACTTCTTGGACCTATGCCCTCCAATGAAGTGCGAAGCGAATTGAGCACTTAGCTCCTTAAAAGTACTGATAGAGCCTGGCGTCAATCTGCTAAACCAGACTCTTGCAGAGTCTCTCAATGTTGTAGGGAAGACCCTACACATAATTTCGTCCGCCACTCCTTGCAGATGCATCAGCGTCTTGAAGGTCTCCAGATGATCCAACGGGTCTTTGGATCAGTCGTAGCTTTCAATCTGAGGCATGCGAAACTTCTGAGGGAAAGGGTACGAATTGACGGACACCGTGAATGGTGAATCCGTTCGATGAACCAGGTCTTCCAGGTCGTTAGATACCCGTCCTTTGAGAGCGTTCATTATAAAATCCATGCGCTTTTTCATCATCTGCATCTCTGCCACTACACTCGAAGGGACCTGTTCCGCAGTTGATGGTCGATTCGTATCTTACCGTTGGGGTCTACTATGGGCGTTACTCCCTTCCGGCCCATGCTGGGTTCTCCTTTCGGCGCTGCTGGCCTCCTGTTCTTCCTCCTGAGTATTGAGTGTTGCGTCCTTCTAGCACAATTGCTCTTCTAGGTTGTAATTACGTTTTGTGAGGCGTTCTACCGCCGCTGTGAGGGTTTGAACCTGCCTCTTAAGAGCTGTCGCTTGTGTCTCCCCTTGATCGTTCGTCGTGGTTACCATCGAGTGTGTGAGTACCATGCAACCTTTTGTCCAGAAAGCTCAAAGTAATGATTTTTCCTTGCGCTTCCCACAGACGGCGCCAATTGATGATGGTGAAAATATCGTCAGTAAGCTGCAAAGTTCTCTTGTTTGTATTCGATGCAACCTACAAAACACAAAGCAAAAAAAAAAAAAAAAAAAACACCTTGAAAGGGTACCGGTGTGGTACCGGCCAAGGACCCTCCGAAGGTTAAGTTAGTAGATGCTCACAACCCTAGAGTGCCAGAGTTGGGGAATAGTATGCGTACCTTTTCTTGTGAGAGTCTTTGGGGGTTTTTATAGTAGTGTAGAACCGACCTTCCTTCCTTGTAAGAGAAGTCTTTTCCATATAGGACTTATCATCGATTGGGCGAATATTACAGAATCCTCTTTATAATTGGATTCTATTCCCATTGGGATTCTACTTACTCTAGTTATGCGTGAGACGCAAGTTATTTCATTTTATAAGGAGTTGACACATGTGCCGGACACCCGTCCACATTTCGTCCGTTTACCTTAGATCCGTCCATATCAGGTATACACATTTTCTCCGTCATCTAAACTCAGGCCTGTAACCCTAAAGAAATTTACACTCGTCAGGTATCTTGGTCGGTGTGCGATGCATCTTCGCGTGACTACTACAATATGTGGAATCCAAAGATTGGTGGGACTCATAGGCATGTAGTGCCTGTCTGCATAAAATTGATAGGCTGATACACAAGTTACCTTCTCATTTCCAAGCCAAAATGGCTAAATACCACATATCTTTTAAATTCTTAGCAAAATAGCATTGTTTGCAAACTATGTAGGAGAATGCCACCATTCTGGAGCTTGATTTTGGGAAAATCAAGATTCACATAGAACTCGATTTCCATAATATTGAATTCTATGCATAAAACATGCCACGTGATGTTGCTTTTCTTAATAAATAAAATACCACGTGAAACTCAATATTTATAAAATCAATCGAGTTCTGTGTAATTTCCTCTTAGAACTCAATATTTGTAAAATCGAGTTTTGCATAAACTCAATTTCCATAAAATCAAGTTTTAAAAAAGTGGTATTTTCCTACATACTTTACAAACAATGTTATTTTGCTAAAAATTTCAACCATGTCTGGTATTTGGCCATTTTGGTCCTCAAATCCAATGGCAGTATTATGAGAAAATATCCTATATATCATGTGTATGCAACAGAGACTAGTAGGACTTGAAGGATATAAGTGTCGAAACCCTTACAACCTGTGGACTCTAAAGAGTAGTGGAACACTGAGGATACAAGTGCCTTGCTGCAAATACCAGATATATAGGATACCTTCAGGTTTCAAAGGACAGCATTTGGCCCACATAATTGGAACTAGTTGTTGAGTTTTTATTATTATTATTTTTTTTGTGTGAGAGTTTCGACTTATAGCGTCTGCTCTTGATGATAGCACTTTATTATCAGACCAAGACACCAATTAGTTTTTTGTGTAGGTAGGGATTGAATTTCAAATCTCTTATTCAACCATAAATAATTTTACCAGTTGAGTTAGTTAGAACCCACTAGTTGTTGGGTTTTTAATTCTTCGAAAATATAGAAAAGTCCACATTCGTCGAGTACAGGATCCACAATTCACACGACATGTCTGTCTGGCGGAGGACGCTTATGAGGCGTGACATAATTACATGCACTTTGGCTTATAGGTGTATATTATAAAGTTTCAATAGTAATAGACAGTTTAAGTCCGACACATTTTCTTCTAAAAAAAAAGTCTGACACATTTCATCTGTATGTTTTTTTTTTAATTTTTTTTAAAAAAATCGCTTTTGGTAACAAATATGGTATCGTTTTTTTTTTTTAGATAATAGTATGAAAATACCAATTACTAAATAAGGTATCTTCAAAAAAAAAAAAAGATTGAGGTACCATGAGCAGGTGAAAAAAAAAAAAAAAAATAGAAAAGACTGATAGGATGTCTTAGCTAGGAATTTGGTCAGCTGGATAACGCTGAAAACTAAAAATTGAAAAATATTGTAGTAGAATAATTTTTAAATATGTAAATAGTACAGTAAAACTTATTTTTAATGAAAAATTGTTAAAAAGTGATATTTATGAGTTCTATAAACAGTGTATGGATCCACTGATATGCTAAAAATGGGCTAAAAAGTCAAATATATACTACTACTGTTCATAAAAAGTGCATAAACAGTAACTCTTATCTCCTGAAATGCGTGCCTAAAAAAAAATCTAAAAACTCAAACGTGCTGGGAAGCACAAAACGCACTTCCCAATCCAACACTAAATATGTTTTGTACAATGTGCAACGTGTGTTTACACCGACTGTAATAAATTATAATAAAATAACAATTACGTACTTATTAATTATTATTTTTATAATAAATTAATCATGAATCATAAATGTTTTTTTTTCATAATTATAAATATGATTTATTGTATTTTGTAAAAATCACTTTCGGTAACAAATATGATATCATTTTTTTTTAGATAATAGTATAAAAATACCAATTACTAAATAAGATATCATTAAAAATGATTTTGTTAATGTGTGTCCTAAGGACACATAATAATTAACCATTTTTGAAAAACTTTTTTTTAGAAATTGAAAAAGTATTGACAATTTTTTTAATTCCTAAATACTAATTACTAAATAAGATATCATTAAAAATGATTTTGTTAATGTGTGTCTTAAGGGCACATAATAATTAACTATTTTTAAAAAGTTTTTTTTTTTAAATTAAAAAAATATTAACAATTTTTTTAATTCTTAAAAAAATGTTTTCAAAAGTAAATAGTTTGATACATGTTCCATGGGCACACATTAACCGAACAGTCTGAACTCCAATAAAAAAAATAAAGATCGAGGTACCATGAGCAGGTGAAAAAAAACAGAAAAGACTTTGATAGGACGTCCTAGCTAGAAATTTAGAACATAAATATGTTTTGTACAATATGAAACGTGTTTTAGACCGACTATAATAAATTATAATAAAATACCAATTACGTACTTATTAATTATTATTTTTACAACAAATTAACCATGAATCATAAATGATTTTTTTTTTTTTTTGGAATGAAACATATTCTTCAACTTAAACATTAAAATTATTATTCCTTATAGTAAAATTAAATGGCATAAAGACTAATTTGACACATGAAATTTAATTGAAACCAATGTTAAATGATATTTTTCTTAAAAATACTAAGAACCGATATAACTCTTTGAGGGACAAATTTAAATTTCTATATAATCTTTAAGCAATGAAAAATACACATTTAAACATTACAATGTTATTTTGTAAGGAATAATCATGAATGACTCTATGGTAGTTGGACTTGGATGTGTGTACGGTGTAGCTAATGTATGGTTGTTCGGATTACTATTGCATGGTTCGGGAATATGCTACCACCTCCCTCCCACAGAGGGGTGGGTTCCTCTGTGAGAGGAAAGGAACATACTCCCGAAATAGCAATAATTTTTCATGGTTGTATTATCTAGAATTTGGTATTTTAGAGATTATGGGTTATCCTCATGGGCACTCAATTGGGCTTACCTAAGAGCCCAAATGCCATGTATTATCCTCTTTTTTTGGTTTTTTTTGATAGCTAGAAAGATAAAAAAATTTAGACAATCAAAATAAAATTTACTATGACAGCAATTTCTTCTCTGGAATTATAGCATCCATTGATTCCATTCTCTTGTAAATTTATCATTTTTAATGTGTGTGTGTGTATATATATATATATATATATATTAAATTTTATAAAAATATATGTGTAAAACTTAAGTTTTATCCCTCCAATCCCAATATGTTACATCATTATATTACATATTAAAGAATATGCACAACCACATTCAATCAATTCTAATACTCATTTGAAAATTCAACTTAATTGTGACTCTGTGAGTTTATTGAGATGCTATTATGTGTGGTAGGATATATTGAGTTTTAAATAAAAAGATGATATGACAATCTCTTATTCGATAGTTTAAAACATGAGTTTTACATTCCATCATTACCAAATTCATGGTTAACTCCACTTCTAATTATATGTCCTACCCATGATTGCTGGCTAAATTTCATATATCAATTTAATATCATTTGTTATTTAATTTTAAATTTTTTTTGAAGAGTTTCAATTTATAGTATCTGCTCCTGATAATAGCTCCTTATCATCATATTAAGAGATCAACCGGTTTTTGGTATAGGCGAGATTGAATCTCAGATCTCTTATTCAAACATCATAGATTTTACTAGTTAAGCTAATTGAATCTCACTACTTAATTCAAAACTAATCTGTTTGGTAGAATATAAAATTTTTGAATTTTAGTCCACACTCCACTAACCAATTTTTTACGGTAATTGTTACGAAGTCTGCTCTTATACTTCACAGATTGCTGTTAAGCACCAAAGGCAAATTCAACTTTTCTCGTGGTTGAGCCTTGAACGACAGTTGAAGAGAAGATATGCCAGGGGGAAACAAAAAATCACGCCAAAAACTCCACTATATAATAATAATAATAATAATAAAAGAGAATGAAGAAGAAGAAGGTATGCTACACAATCACTTCCATAAGAGTGTGCTCATTTGTTATCAACTTATTGGGTTTTTTCCCATTACAACCAAAAAAAAAAAAAAAAGAAGAAGAAAAAGAAGAGGTTTTAAAACATTGTAGATCCTGAACCACAATACCAAAGAATATTTTATAAGATGTTAAATTATTAATTTGGTCATCTAATTATAAATAAGATTTTGTAGTGTGTCTCGTTTTTTAAAAATTGAGTTAACTAGGTTGTAACTCATGCTTAAGTACAAAAATATTTTGTGAGTTCCAGTTGCCTTAACTAATAAAGTCTCTGATAGTTGAATAAGAGATCTGGAGTTTAATCTTTGGCTATCATCAGGAGTAATAAAGAGCTATCATCAGGAGCAGATATCATAAGTTGAAACTCTCTAAAAAAATAATACAAAAATATTTAACATGATGATGATGACATGCTCTTACCTATGTAGGTGAGTTTTGAGGCAATCACCTATCAGGGATGGAGCCAGAACTTAGAGTTAAGTGAGGCGGAAGAAACAAAAAAAAAAAAAAAAAATCATTATAAAACTCCAAATAAGTACTCATTTAGTATTAACAAACTATCAACAAAGACAAGACACATAATCATTGTTTCGTAATACTTTTTAATGAAATCATTTTATGAGAAGGGAACTTGGTGTTTTTTTTTAATCTTCAAAATCATCTATAATTGAACCTATACTAATTGTTAAAATGATGTCTCCTTTCAATGAATAAATTCATAGTATCTATAAAAATAAAATTAATAAAAAAAGCTCATCTTCCATTTCACTATATGTTCTCTCGGTCAGGCTGCTTAGCTGCATAAGATTTTTTTTATTTTTTTTATTTTGGTTTTTGATATGTGCATCTGCTATTGGATAATCACAAAATTATTTTGTTGAAGTTTTTTTTTTTAAGGATTGAGTTGTTTGTTTTGGGTAAAAATGGTTAATCGGGCTTAATTTTTTATTTATTTATTTAGCTTTGCTATTAATAATTTTTGTTGTCATACTAATTTTTAGAACTATAAAATTTTTGTATGGTTTTTAAAGGATTAATGATACTGTTAAAAGAGGCGAGTGTAATTTCATTGAATTAAATTGCTAAAATTAATGCCTATATATAGTATTATTTTTTAATAGAAAAAATCTCATTTAGCATTAGCGACAATGAAATGGTTTTACATAATTGAGTGAAATGGTCATCTTGATTTTTGCGCAAATTATAATAACTGGGTCATTTTATACTAATGTGCAAGAAATATGTACAATAAAGTACTCTTATATCTTTCTCTAAAAAAAAAAAAAAAAAGTACTATCATGTCTACATATTTAGCCCTACTTTTATGTTATTTTGTGACTAATTATATATTATCTTTGTATTGTAGGTAATAAGGACTTTAGAGCAACCACATTAGCGGTCGTAAAAGTTTATAAAATACAGAAAGTGTCAAAATTTACGCAATATACCTCTAAAACTGCACACTCAGTAGGTGTAAAAATGTTAATATTTGCACCCTCGTTACAGGAACCGTGCAAATGCTTGGTTACTGTAGCCATGCATAACAATAATTTATTGTTTATTTCTCTCTCACTGTTCAGGTTCCTCTCTTTCCCAACGGAGATAGCAACCTAGCAAAGAAGCCAGCAAAGAAAAAGAAGACAAAACCTCTAACCATCAACTCAACACCACCCAACCATCACTACCGCAACCATTTCAACAGTTTATAATCCACCACAATCAAGCCAAACAAAAAACATTCCAAACCTAAACCAAAATCAAGCCAAACAAAAATCAACACAAACCCATATGAAAAACCCAATGGAAATTAGTTGGATCAGCCGCCGTTATTGCCGCTAGATCTGCTGTCAGCTCTCCCTTGCTGCTGCTGTCGCCGGATTTCCCTTGCTGCCGCTGCCAGATCCTCTGCCGTGTGTGAGTGTTGGGTTTGAGATGTGAGAGAGGAAGAGAATTCATGAGAGTATCGTTGTACTAGATGCGTTGCTTTGAGACAAGAGAGAAAAAGAAATCTGAGAGAGAACTAGAGGCAGAAGAATTGAGAGAGAGAAACGGTTTGAGATTTGATAGAGATATTAATAAAAAAAAAAGTATTAATAAAAGATAAAAATATTAATAAAATAATAATAAAAAGTAGTATTTAAATAAATTAAAGTGGATAATAGATAATTTGATATTGATATTTGGAAATGAGTGCGTAAAGTATAAAACGTAGGTTCTTAGACGAAAAATTTTAGCTGAATTGGTGCGGATGCTCTTTTTTTTTTTTTTTTTTTTTTTTTTGAAAAACAAACTGAGTCAATTCATTCAAACACGGCAAAAGATACACTGAAGAAAAAACACAAGCTACATAACAGAGCAAGACAGACTAAGAAACACAGCAACAAACTAGACCACAAACAATGATAAACTTTAACCTGTTCCTTCAGCTTTAGCCATGTCTTCAATCCAGTCAGGAATAATTGAAGTCCAGACCTGTTCCTCATCCAATTGTTTTGCAAGCTGTGCAAGTTCATGGGCTATTTTGTTGCCCTCCCTACCAATGTGTCTGACTCTTGCCTCCTGGAAGCTAGGAAGATTTTGCAGAATACCCTTCACAATATGGCCAGCCACACTCCTCACTTCCTTAGCTTCAATAGCTTGGATTGTCTGCATCGAATCCCCTTCGAAAATGGTCTTTTCCAAACCCTGATTTTTTGCTAAGATGATTCCTTGCTCCATAGCTATGGTCTCTGTTTCCTCCACAGTCATTCGGCCTGATAAGGGAAGACATTTTGCTGCCACCACCCTTCTTTCCCAATCTCTAACTATAACACCCACTCCAGAATGGCCATGAACAGAGGGGACAGCCCCATCCACGTTTATTTTGAAGAAACCCACAGGAGGTGGGGTCCATGCTTTCTCAATTTTCTGAGGATTGTTTATGTCCCAGCTCCTGGTCCCCTTAAAATCCTTTATCATTTGGATTGCTGTCCCCCAAATATGATCCTCAGAACCGCCATTTTCTTCATGAACAATTTGGTTTCTATTATACCATATCATCCAGGCCACACCAAAAAAGATCTCCATGTCCCTCTGAGTTCCTTTTTCTAACAAATATAAGGCCAAATCCATTATCTCCCCATTTCTTTCATTCAGGTAGAGTGGGCTATCATTCCATTTGCTCCAAACTCTTTTAGCAGCTTCACAGTAGATGATTGCATGCTCAGTTGACTCAGGCTCCCCATGACAAATAGGGCAAGTAGGATCCACTTGAATTCCCCTGCTACACATATTCAGCATAGATGGGATGACCTTCATGCATAGTCTCCAGGCAAAAATTCTCACTTTAGCCGGGATGTTTAGGTGCCACAATTTTTTCCAAAGCGGGGCATATATGTCTCCCACAGAGGATTCACCTCCTTCATGCTTCTCTACTATATCCCTAGCCACAAAATATGCGCTTTTCACCGTGAAGATTCCTTTTTTATTTCCCACCCATATTAATTGGTCCTCCTGTGGGTAATGAGGGATTGGAATGCTTAGAATATTTTCCACTTCAAAGCTAAGGAAAATTCTGTCAAGAATGTCCTTCCTCCATCTTCTAGTGTCTTGGTCAATTAAGGTCGATACCATAGGGAAGTCTCCAAACTCTTTCCTTGGGGAGATTACTTTGTAAGTTGTTGGAGTTGGTAACCATCTATCATCCCATATATGGATTGTCTTCCCATTTCCAACTCTCCATCTTGTTCCTTGCTGAAGAATCTCTATGCTCTTGTGAATGCTTCTCCAAGCATAAGATGGGTTGCTCCCTATATTTGCATTTAAGATATCCCCATTGGGGAAGTACCTTGCTTTGTACATGCGTGCCATAATTGATGCTGGATTCTCCAACATCCTCCATCCCTGCTTGGCTAGCATAGCCAAATTGAAAGCATAAAGATCACGAAACCCCATTCCGCCTTCAAGCTTTGATTTGCACATTCTTGACCAACTAACCCATGCCATTTTTGATTCTTGATTCTTCTGCCCCCACCAAAAATTCCGCATCATCCCCTCAATATCTTCACAAAGACCTTTGGGGAGTAAGAAACACCCCATTGTGTATGAGGGAACTGCCTGAGCAACCGCTTTTATAAGGATTTCTCTTCCTCCACTCGATAACAATTTCTCTTTCCAACCAGTCATCCTTTTCCCCACTCTCTCCCTAACTTCATTGAATATTTGTTTCTTTGATCTTCCAATCATTGAAGGAAGACCCAAGTATTTTCCTGGTTGAACATTCTGCATTGAGCCCAATGCTTCCTTCACCCTTTCTCTTGTCTCTTCATCAGTATTCTTACTGAAAAAGACCGATGACTTTTCTGTGTTTATTTTTTGGCCAGCTGCCTCCTCATATTTATGCAAAATTTCACATAGTTCTCTGCTTTCTTGCTCCGTTGCCTTGCAATAGATCACACTGTCATCGGCGAATAAGAGATGGGTTATTTTTGGGCATCCCCTACAGATTGAAATGCCAGACATCTTCCTTCTCCTTTCTGCCTCCACAATCAAAGCTGTTAGTCCTTCTGTACATAAAAGAAACATGTAAGGAGATAAGGGGTCGCCTTAACGTAGCCCCCTTGTGGGATTTATACATCCATGGGCCTCACCATTTATGAGAACAGAAAAGGATACAGAATTTATGCAACTCATAATTAATTTTATCCATTTATTTTCAAAGCCCATTTTTGTCATAATTTTTTTAAGAAAACACCATTCTACTCTGTCATAGGCTTTACTCATGTCTAATTTAATTGCCATATACCCCTCTTTACCCTCCTTTTTTTTCTTTAGATAGTGCATGATTTCAAAAGCAACAAGGACATTGTCAGTTATGAGCCTACCCGGTACAAAAGCACTTTGGTTTTCAGAAATGATAGTAGAGAGAAGAGGTTTCAGCCTATTTGCAAGAACCTTTGACACAATTTTGTATGAAACATTACAAAGGCTTATTGGTCGGAAATCACTAATCCGTTTTGGGTTATTTATTTTTGGAATGAGGGCTATATTTGTCTTGTTTAGCTCAGCTAAGGGGGCATTGAAATTAAGAATATTAAGAACAGTTTTTATCACATCATCCCCAATGATATCCCAATACTTTTGATAAAAAATGGCAGACATACCGTCCGGGCCTGGCGCTTTTGTTGGGTGCATTTGGCGAATAGCTTGAATAACCTCCTCCTTTTGGAATTCTTTTGTTAAGTCTTCATTCATCTCCCCAGTAATTCTTCTTGGTATCAAGTCTGCTACTTCCATCGCTCTTGTTGGGAACGAAGTGGAGTACAGCTCTTTGAAGTAACTCACAGCAATGTTTGCTATGTCTGTTTTCCCTTCGCACCAATTCCCTTCTCCATCCAGTAAGCCCCGGATTTCATTCTTCTTCCTTCTCTGAGATGCTTTGTGGTGAAAATATTTTGTATTTCTGTCCCCAAGGGTCAGCCACTGGACTCTGGATCTTTGATTCCACTTGATTTCTTCATCATCTAACATTTCATTTATTTCCTTCCTTAGTGCATTAATTTCTTCTCCCCTACTTCCATTTCCGTCAGCCTGAATTAGACCTTGCAGTTGTGTTCTCTTCTCCTTTAACATTCGAGCATTATGCCTAAGGTCATAATTGTTCCATCTTGTCAAGCTCTCAGCACAAGCTTTCAAACCCTCGGCAAGTTCACTAGCCGTTTGAAATCCTGGATGATTCTTCCAAGCATCTTGAATTATCTCCTTGCATTTATCTTGTCTAATCCACGCTGCCTCAAAATGGAATCTCCTCTTTCCCCTTTCTTGGATATTCCTTTGGTTTGTTAGAATTAGCGCGCAGTGATCTGAAGTTGAGTCCCCCACGTGGAGGACCCTAGCATCTCTGTATTGATCTTTCCATTCTGTTGTAGCCAGCACCCTATCAAGCCTTAAACGAATTCTTTCTCCAGCTAACCTTTGGTTACACCAGGTAAAATCTGTTCCCTCATATCCAAGGTCTAGAAAACCACAAGCATTCACTACTCTTCTAAAGCCCTCCATCTGGTGTTGAGGTCTTTCTGGGCCTCCCAATTTCTCAGAATTTGATAAAATTTCATTAAAATCTCCCAGACAGACCCATGGCATCTGATATTGAGCATTTAGAAATTGTAGTAATTCCCAAGACTCCTTTCTCCTATTTGTATCCGGGTTGCCATAGAACCCTGTGATTCTCCATATAAAACCAGATGTATGATCAGTCACTACAGCATCAATATGATGCCTAGTATAACTTTTAAGCTCCACATTTAGGTCACTCTCCCATAACATGGCTATTCCACCACTTCTTCCCTGGCTAGGAACAATACTCCATTTAATAAACCTACCTTCATCATTATTCTCCTCATCCTACTCACTCCAGCTTTTGTCTCCATCAGAAATACCAGTTTGGGGCACCATCGTTGCACCAAATCGCGCAACGCTCGAACTGACCGGGGGGTCCCCAACCCCCGGCAGTTCCAGCTTAAGGCATTCATGGCTCCCGGCGGTGCTGCTCCGCAGACACCGCCGATATATCAAAAAAGATGGAGTTACTTCCACAAAACTTTTTCTGTCTTCCTGCATCTGCCACTTCCTCATCTGCCCAGAGGGTCCGCTTTACACCCACTATACTGCTGGCTGCATCCTTTCCCCTTTCATTTTTTTCCTGAACCCGGGTTAGCTTCTTCAAATTACCTTTCTTTTTCTGGGCTTTATGTTCCTCATTATTATTTTCCTTCTCTATACTAAGCCCAAAGTTCATTTTAACTGGGCTAGTTACTCCTTGGATCTCCATATTTTTTGCTTCTTCACGGCCCATATGTATTTCCCCACTTACCTCACTTTCACCTCCTACTATTGGCATAGAGGTATGGGCCGGCCTCATGTTTTGATTTTGTTCCTTTCCTTTACCACCGTGGATATTTTCCCCTGTTTTCCTAGCTTCTGTCCCATCATTTCTACTATTTTGAATTTGAAAATTTAATTGACGTACCTCTTGCGTGGCTTGCTCACCTTCCACTGACATTTCTGAGGCCTGACTTCCTCTTTTTTCATTTCCAAGATTTTCCCCGGAGTGTGCACCGCCAAGGGAAGTGGAGTAGCCACCGTCTTCCACCCCTACCAGTATCCTTTCTTGCATTGCTGAGTCTTCAACTTGCTGGTTTAGTGGATTCTTCCTTTGTTCTTCTTTTGTCAATCTAGCTTTGCTTCCTCCTTGAGCCCTTAACCATTCACCATATTGCATAGCTTGATTTGGCTGGCCACTTTTTTTGCAATGTCGCTCATCATGCCCCATTACTCCACATCTAAAACAGAAAATCGGCAGCCTCTCTCGTACCGAAATTGGATGCAGAAACTCTCCCCCTCTGGGCTTGCAATTTTTCCACACCTTCTTAAGGGTTTTTCCAACGGAATATTCACCCTTATTCTCATAAATTTTGCTTGTTCTGACATCCACGATCTTGTATCCACTGCCATAAACTTCCCCAAATTGCTGCCTATCTCCTTTCCTACCTTCTCTGTCATCATATCAAAAGGCAAGCCCCAAATTTGTACCCAAAAAGGAGAATGGGTAAAAGAGATATTTCTTGCCGTCATTCCCCTCTCCCATCTTTTGAGCAACAGAAGATTATTTTCAAAGTTCCATGGCCCATTTGTTTCAACCCACCTTAGTTGATATTCATTAGCAAACTTGAATTGAAGGATATCATTTCCCACTTCCACGATCTTCAAGTCCTGGCCTATTTTCCAAGCAGTCCTTAAAGTGTTCTTCAGGGCGCGTAAGTTTTGCTTTCTGTCCGTCAAAAGCTTTCCCATCAGACTTTGAGAACACTCCTCTATTACTTGTGCTCTTCCTTCTTCCGAAATTGAGATCTGCAGCTCTTCATCTTCCGTTAACTGCATGTTCTTCAAGACATCTATTAGCTCTTGCTCCATGTCTTTGACTATTACCGTGAGATTTCAAGCATTCCAATGATTTTGAGGCCACCCAAACAGAACTAGAAGCTCCGAATTAGGGCCTTAGGGATTGTTCCTATAGTGGAAAGGGAAAGAACACTCGAGAAAAATAAAAGAAAAGAACACTCGAGAGAGAGAGCACTCCTACGTGGGAGAGAGAAAACTTGGTGCGGATGCTCTATTACATGCAAAGTGGGAACAGGCCATATTAATGTTAAGCTAACTTAAGACCCAGATGTGAAGCACGAAGGAAAGATTCAGCCCGAAGTAAAGATCCAACCCAAGCATGAATTCAAGAGAAGACCAAAAAAAAAAAAAAAAAAAAAAAGAAGAAGAAGCCCAAGATTCAATCCAACGTGGATGAAGTGTGCAAGGAAACAAAACTCAAATCAAGCAATTCTTACAAAGTCAACGTGGTGGGCTTTAGAGTCCAAATCAGTAATTGTTTTGTTGTCGTGGGCCTCTTTGATTTGTTCACCAAAACATCTACCAAGGGAGTACTTACTTTTGGGCCACGTTGGTTTTAATAATGAGCTTTTAGGTCTAGGCATATGTGAATGTAAGTGTACATTTGACACTGATTTAAAAAGTAAGCTTTTTTTTACTACTGTTTATAAATTTCATTGAACTTTTTAATACTATTTATGAGTCTTACTATACTATTTTAGTAATCTTTTAGTTTTATTTACAGTATTTTTAGCAAAAAATTTTTAATTGCAGCTAAATAAGCTGTTCTCAAATAGACACTAAGTATAACTAAAGGGACATAGAAAATAATCCAAGCGCCTAGAAAAAGCTAAAACAGAGGATGACTATCATATGGCTTCTTCTGTGGTTTTTCTCTAGCATTGTGACTATTTCTTTCTTTAGTTTATTTGTCTAGTTTAATGCTTAGTATTTTATTCTTGTGTTTTCTTTTAATTACTATGAGTAGCTAAATTTATAATTAGTGTTGAGGATGGAATCTTGTTAAAGATTATCAGTAATATCTATGTGATTTAATTTTTCCCACAATAGTTGTTCTTTAATAATTTAAATTATTCTTGTTTCATATCAATTTACTAAGATAGAATTCTAGATATGAGTTCAATCATGTTTTTCTCATGATTTAGAATTTGTCTTAATTAATTGAATGGTTGGTTTATTATTTCTTGATTTAAAATTGGATATTTCTTATGATTTGTTTGTTAATAGATATAACTGATAATTTGATTTTATACTTAGGAAGCGAAGAAAAGCAAGCTTTAGATTTTTAAACATAAGTTTTAATGAGAATATTTTCCACGATAGCAAGATTGATTTCTAGATTATCATGCAATGGTTGGGAAAAATTAATGATCATAAATATATGCTGATATGACTTACAAGACAGATTCTAAAATCTTAATTTCTTTCTTTTGTTTGTTCATATCTTTTTACTGCGTTATATCACATCTTTGCTTTGTTTAATTATTTGCTTAGGATCAATTTGGTTAAGCTTTAATTAATTTTCCTACGTTCATTCAAGTCCCTATGAGTTCGATCTCATTCTTGTCAAACTATACTTTAGTACGATTCATACACTTGCTAGTACTTTAAAATTTCACAACACATACCACAAATTAAGTAAATAAAAATTGACACTTGGAACAAAATTAAACTACAATTATAATATAATTTGGATTCAATTTAGATATGATTCATATATATGACCCCACTTTTCCAAAAAACCTATTAGTTTGAGCTGAATTATGTTATGTTAGCCATTCATCCTTATCATTATTATTGAAATTGTGACTTAACTCACACCAATAGACTCAACGCTCTCCAGGCTTTTCTTTTATTTCATTTTTTTTAAAAGGGAAAACAAATCTCTCTCTATTCTAGTTATAAGAAAGGCTAAATCTAAAATCGTGGATTCAACTCCGTTGTCAATTGAAAAGAAATTGTGTAAGAATCCGTGTGTAACAAACACTTATCCTGCACTACAATAATCTTTTTTTTATTTTTGTTGAGAATGTGCACTACAGTGATCTTGGAAAAAGTATTTTGTATCAAATTATACGTCATTTATATCAAAATCTAATTAATGAGAGACATATATGTAAAAATAACTACTCACTAACACATGTCAACTAACACATGTCTTTTATTTGTTAGTATGATAGTTATTTTTTGTTGACATGTCTCATGCTTAATAAATTTTGATACCACTAACATAATATCATTTAATACCAAACATTCTCGTGATTCTCGAGGGAAATAATTATAAACTGCATATGCAATGCGTATATTCACTAGTGCTCTAATATAAAATAATAATCTACTAATTATTAAGAATTTTACTGGAAAGAAATATAAATATAATACGATAAAAATAATTTAATTTTAAAAATTAAAAGATAAAAGTTAGACATAGATGTATTTCCTAAATAAATAAAGCAAAACTAGCCTCATTACACGCGCTTCACGCCTACAATGAGGCTTTTTTTTTTAATGGTCCTATTTTGTAGAAAAAAATTTGTGATTTTTATTTTATTTTATATAAATATAATTTTTATTTTGAAAATATAATTTTTTTTGGGTAAAATTGAAAATATAATTTATAAGAAAATAAAATAATTTAAAAATTAACAAGAGAGTGGTCATATTTTTTTGGCAATATTTTAATGAGAATTAGAATTACATTTTTATTGAATTGTCTTTTAATTTTATCTCTACTTAAACGTACGAATATAAGAACATTTTTAAACTTAAAAAAAATAAAGAATCTAAACGAAGAAAACCTTAAACAATGATCCTGACGAAACAAGACGAAACAAAATAAAACTCCTCCTTCTCGAAGTGACGTGTTGAAACAACATTTTTATATGTCTTAAAAGAGGCAGTAGTTTATGACTTTAATCACTTTTTGATACTTGATAGATAATGACTTTATGATAGTACTTGAGAGTTAATATGTTATATATGAGCTGGTTATCTCATGCGCAGGCGTATGAGAGCAGCCTCTCACAGGCAGGTGGGCCCTACATGTGTGGGGCCCACCTGCCTGTGAGAGGCAAGTCTCATGCGCCTATTGAGAGATTTTTCCTATATTATATATAGAGATTCAACTCAGAAAAGAGCGTGAGAGACAACCAGAGAGAGAGAGAGAGAGAGAGAGAGAGATATCAATGGCAGAGTCAGATTTGAGTAGCAAAGTCAGAGGCTCAAAATGGTCTCTCAAGGGCATGACTGCTCTCGTCACCGGTGGCACCCGTGGCATTGGGTCTCTTTCTATTTCTTCCTCTTCTTTTGTGATTCAAATTAATCCCTTTTGTTTGAATTTGGCTTTGTTGATTGAATTAATGAGTGAATATGTGTTTTTTTGTATATGATCAGACATGCAGTGGTGGAGGAACTAGCTGGGTTTGGTGCATCCGTGTACACTTGTTCAAGGAATGAAGCGGAGCTGAATAAGTGCTTGAAGGAATGGGAGGGAAAGGGTTTTGTGGTATCTGGGTCGGTGTGCGATGCATCTTCGCGTGACCAAAGAGAAAAGCTCATCCAAGAAGTGGCTTCTTTTTTCAATGGCAAGCTCAACATACTGGTGAGTCCCTCCCCACCCAAAAAAAAAAAAAACCATTCTTTTTTGTTTTTAAAGGATAAATAGTCCCACAAATAATGTCTTTGAGGTATGAGCTTATATAGTCATAGGCCAATTTAGTTGTTTTGTTTGAAAAGAAAACGAAAATTGGGTTCACTTGTAGGTCAAAAATGTTATAGAGAAGCATGGAATGAGATGGTATTGGCAAGATTGTGTGTGTGTGTGTGTGTGTTTTTTTTTTTTTTTTTTTTTTTTGCGTCTCATGTTATTAAGATTTAATTTCGATGGTGTGGTCCTTTAAATTATCGCTTTTGGGGGAAATTTGTTTTAGGGTCTTTGCTAGCAAAATAATTTTTAAACGTGTGAATAGTGCCGGGAGACCCAGTTTTAAAGTAAAATTTTTGTTTTCCGTACTTGCGGGTCTTATAAACAGTGCACGGAACTTAGGAAAAAAAAGCCCAATGGAGACACTGATGTGCAATCCAAACTCAGCTTTAGCTTCCGTTTGGGAAGCGCGTTTTGTGCAGCGGAAGTGATTTTTATGTGGGTTCCGTGCACTGTTCACGAGACCCACAAATACCTTCATTCAGCAATTTTTTTAAATAAAAAAAAAATTTGGGTCCCACGACATTATTTACGCATTTAAAAGTTATAAACATTGCGGGTCTTATAAACAGTGCACGGAACTTAGGGAAAAAAAAGCCCAATGGAGACGCTGATGTGCAATCCAAACTCAGCTTTAGCTTCCGTTTGGGAAGCGCGTTTTGTGCGTTTCCAGCGGAATTGATTTTTATGTGGGTTCCGTGCACTGTTCACGAGACCCACAAATACCTTCATTCAGCAATTTTTTTAAAAAAAAAAAAAATTTTGGGTCTCACGGCATTATTTACGCATTTAAAAATTATTTTACTACAATATTTTTAGTTGTCAGCAAGCGGTATCCAAACAGACCCTAAGGGTTTTATGTTAAATATAATTCTTTGTCTCAATTTGAGGTGCATTAGATTTAGTCATAGCATTGTGGACTGAGGTTTCCCAAAGAACAATAGAGGATCCTAATCCGGATAGGATCATGTTTAAGGTATAATTGGAATTTGCGGTTAATGAGAAATGTTCTAAACAAATGAATGTGAATTCTAATTAAATTCCTGATCTATAGTTAATCACACATTGCAATCTGATTTAGGAAGATTTGTTAAGCTTAACAGTTTTAATTAGGTTCACCTACATTTTTTTTTTGCTTCAACTTCTTAATTTGTGTGACATAGAGACTTTGAATGAAGAGATATAAACCATTTGACAGCAGCATTATGGCCTTAGTCCTCATGTGTAATTATACAAGTATATTGTCATTCAAAGTGCCTGATGCTAAAATTATATTTGCCTTTCGTTAAAGAAACTCTCCAAAATGCAAGAGAGTGAAGTTCCTATGGGTGGTGCATGTATGATGTACCATCATTTAAACTTACCCATTTAAGTTTTGACACGCAAATTGTGGACAACCTGCAAAAGGCATTTGATAAACTAGCCATGTAGAAGGCAAACAAAATTGATGAAAATATAATCTAGGATGTTAAACATAGCGTTTCTTGCATATGTCTATGCTATGTTATTGATTTTTTAACAAGTGGCTTATTTTGTCCAGAAAGAAATTTAAGCATTCACAAAGTCAAATTGTCTTCTGCTTAATGGCAAATGTTTTATCACAATGTGAATCATACTATATGGAATTACTGTTAATAATGAAAATATTTAAACAGCCATACCATATTTTTCTTATTGTTACTGAACTCTGAGTGCTTATAGCACCCATTTTATTGAGGTAATAATAACAGTGCATTCTCAAGAATGTTTCTATTTACCAACTGGAAAGCATCAATTTCAAAGGGTTTTTGTATTTGATGGAATTCTAGGATTTTATATCTGTGATGTTCTGGATGTAGATAAACAATGTTGGGACAAACATAAGGAAGCCAACCAATGAGTACACAACTGAAGAATTTTCTACACTTATGGCTACCAACTTTGAATCTGTGTACCACCTGTGTCAACTTGCACATCCTCTTCTAAAAGCTTCTGGAATGGGAAGCATTGTGTTCATTTCCTCTGTTGCAGGTGTTGTGCATATAGGTTCTGGATCCATCTACGCAGCAAGTAAAGGTGAGTTACACCCCTGATACATTGTACTTTTGCTTAAGCATGATAGTTAAACATGGTGAGTATGAAAAGGCTAAAATGATTTTCTCTCCTATCTGCGAAACTCAGCGGCTATTAATCAGCTTACAAAAAATTTGTCTTGCGAATGGGCAAAGGACAATATCAGGACCAATTGTGTTGCACCTTGGTATACCAGAACATCACTTGTAGAAAACGTAATACTCTCCTTTCCTGCTTATAATTGTTTTTGATACTTTAACTTTTAATGTATGATTACTTCATCAGGGAATTTATTTCCATATGGTACTTAAAAAAAGTACATCAACAAATTATTTTGAGCAAACATGTCTTACATATTTGGTAGAAAGTTAGTATATTGTGAAGAATGAACACTGCTATTCTCCTATCCTGTGGTCAAAAGGTTGGCCGACGTATGAATCAAAGTCATGTATTAGTTACTGATTGTCATTTTTCCATAATCATCATAATGACTCAGTTCTCATACAACAGCATTAATGTACATCTTGGTGCGTTTGGTTAATTTGTTTTTAGTTGGCAACTTTGTAGAATGATTGATTTGAATTGTGTAGTGGACTATAAAGCAGATTGGGTTCACATTTTTTAATAGGAAGGGGAAAAAAAAACGGTTTGAAATCTGGAGTTTCTTATGTTGTATGTCATGGTGTGATGTCTCTCCAAAATTGGGGGTTAAGGAAGTCTGCCAACCACCTTTTCCAGATCCTGCAAAAGCAGGAGACTTGTGTATTGGGTACAACATTTTTTATTTTATTTTTTCATGTTATGGGGAAACTGTTTGCAATATGAAATCCACTAGCTTGTAAAGATCGTCACCAATGTTGTTGATTTATTTTTCCTTTCCTTCGTAGTTTAATTCATTCATAAAGAACACGGCCTAAAATAAATGGTACAAATCCAGAATGTAGGTAACAAGGCTGAAATCACTCAAATCAACTTCAATTTACATTCAAAACTCTATCTAATACATGGTTAAGTATACTTCAAAACTGCAGCAACTTCTCACTGCTTAAGATGTTTTTTCCATTCTTACAGATGCTTGCTAACAAGAAATTCTCAGATGAAATGATCTCTAAAACTCCTCTTCGGCGTGCTGCGGAACCGGAGGAAGTCTCATCCTTGGTGGCATTCCTTTGTCTACCTGCTGCTTCTTACATCACCGGACAGGTCATTTCAGTTGATGGAGGAGCGACCGTGAATGCTTTTGATGCAATTGCAGCAGTCGGCTGAGCAATCATTGTTAGTTCTCAATCTAGGTTGCTACGATTAACAGCTTTCTTGGTCATAATCATTGTGATTTATCTTTCCATAAGCATATTGAAAGTGAATAAGCTATCACTTGTCTCAAAAATTTAAGCTAATAAATTAGGGTAAATTTAATCATTTAATTATTATTCTGATAATTTTTCTCATGTGTGAATCCGTACTCCCCCTCACTAAGTGGGAATTAACAGTTGAAATTCGTCATTTTTAATTGGTAAGTTCAAAATCAGATCATCTACTAGTCCCAACCAATAGTTTGAGCTAATAGTGATTGCATAAGGTGATTTTAATAATTTAGTTATTATTTAAGAAAAGTTTTGACTAATCAATTTATGGCATTCAACTCTCTGCTACAATAAAACATTTAGGGCCCATTTAGATTGAGAGGGGAGTAAAGGAGAGTAGAATAGAATAGAATTAGCTGAAAATAAGTTAAAATCTTGAGTTAATTGTACTCTACTTTACTCTACTTCCTCTCCATTCAAACGGATCATTACTGTCTCATCAAGCTGCAGTACATGCTGTGTCTAGTATTTTAAATATTACATTTTTATATTTACATGCGTGCCAATAGAATGTTGATAACAAATTCCAACAAACATGTCAAAGCTTTCAGTTTTGGATTTGGTTATGAAATCAACTAAAAATTCTTAGATTGTTTAATAATCAACAAGAAATCTGATGCTACCCATCCAAGAAGTTGGTAAAATTTTTATGCCATTCTTTTTCTCTTGTCAACAGTGACTAGAGATCGTCTTTCCTATTTTCTCAGTAATAATGAAGAAGAAATCCAATGTAAAGTTGTGAACTTTCGGGCTTCCGCTTACATTGTGAAGGAGGATGGGGCAAATGCTATTCTCCTAGGTCACAAACAAAATTTAAAGCAAGGGCCCAATGGGCCATTTCGATTTCCCAAATACTACTACTTTTTATCAAGATCTTGCGTCGTTTCCACTTTCATGCATAATTGGATCCAAAAGGCGACCTACAAAATAATTCATACGTGGATGTATAGAGCCCTTTTTTTATTACTAATTTATAACATAATAAGATTTGATGTATGATAATTGCTCTTTATCATCAAATCAATATATAAATATCAAAGTAAATGTATTGCTTACAAAAAGTGCTAAGGGGGAATTTTAATTCAAATTCTTCTCTATGAAAAATTGAGTAATCTGCCATTAAATTATAAAACTCTTGACTAATAAATTTTCTTTTTTAATAGATGAGATTTAAAAAAGTTACCGGTTGAATAATTGATTTACATAGTCTACATATTCTTTAAGAGTAAAACAAAGTACAGAACCACCGTGTACCTTTGGTGCGGTTGTCACTCCATAAATATAAGTATTTGTGGAGTGTGGAGTGTGGGGGGCAAATCCCGAGATTCAAGCCTCCAGGAGAAAGCTTCACATACATATACACTTAGTGTGAATTTGGATTCACGTTTCCAAGCTTACGTTTGCGTTTTGTTGCCTTCTTTTTTTTTTTTTTTTTTTTTTTTTTGCACGCTTTTCAGCCAACACGGCTACTGTGCAGTTACTGTTCATGCACTGTTTATGAACTTGGATTCACATACATATACACTTAGTGTGAATTTGGATTCACGTTTCCAAGCTTACGTTTGCGTTTTGTTGCCTTTTTTTTTTTTTTTTTTTTTTTTTTGCACGCTTTTCAGCCAACACGGCTACTGTGCAGTTACTGTTCATGCACTGTTTATGAACAGTAACCGCACTTTTTGACTTTTCAACCCACAGTGGGTCTCACAAATCTCATTTTTTAATAACTTTTTCATAAAAATGGATCCCACGATTTTATTAACACATTTAAATAATATTTTGCTACAGTGTTTTCAGTTTTCAGTTTCAGCAAAATAAGTTCTATCCAAACGAACCCTTAAATTATGCTAGAGTAAAAATTTTATCTTGTATTAAAAAAAAGTGCAAAACACTATGCTCTTTAATCAAATTTAAATACATAGTTGTATTTACTAATAAATTATATCTTAGATTACGTTTCTTTCACCTAAAATTTTTTTCAAGTGTTTGGTTGTGTTCTTGCAAATGTTCTTGAAAATATTTAAGTATTTGGTTGCATTTCTAAAAATGTCATGGAAAACATATTTTTTACTATTTTCCCACATTATCTTAGCTCCTAATCACATATGTAATAAACAAATTCCAACCCAAAATAATAAAAAATAAAAAGAGAGAAGTTTATCCCAAGAAGAGAAAGAGAGGTGGTGACCAGCAATTGGTGATCCCGCGACGAGAGTAAGTGGGGGGGGGGGTGGTTGGGCTATTGATAGAGGGTTGGGTGTGGATATTGGACTGATGAGTTTTTGGTGAAGCATAAATATTAGGATCACAAAGCTTAAAACATTTTACGCCAAAACATCCATTATTTTGCAGTAAACTAGGAATTATTTTTAGTTTTACCCATAATTTCAGTCATCCCAGACACTCATAAGTGAGAAAAATATTTTTTGAAAATCAATTTTCATGTGAAACAAATGTAGCCTAAGTTTTATCATTTTTTAAGAACAATAAAACTAACCAAACATTAGGCATGCCAAAATTTTCTCATCTCATTTTTTCATGTCTAGCTTTTTCACCTCAAATGGGACAGGGACAAGTTTTGGTCGCCTCATCCCGTCTCACCCCCCCCTCCCCCCTACACCACCCTAGATGTGTGTAGTAACCTAGAATGAAACAAAAATAAATGATTCATAATTAGAAAATGAAATAAATAAATTGGAATTTGATGCACAATATCAATACTTTAGAAGTAAATATATATTATATATATAGTGTACATACATTACTACATTCCTATAAACACTTATTTTTTCTTCTTTGGACTCTCATAACTAATGTTTCTCTTTGTGTTTCATCTTTGCCTCATTAACATTAAAACCACCTCAATAGGGATGACAAAATACTTTCAACCCGTTCTATCGTGTTCTTTACCTATCTTACTCTTGTCTTTATACGTCTATTCTACATCCAGAAGAAGGAATAGGACAAAAAACACTTTATTGTTATTTTTATTAAACGAGAAGGTATTTCATAAGACATCTTTCTCACAACATGTAAAATCTTTTTATCAATGAAATTCATACAAGGTATGAGAGATATGTATGAAAGTATGTAACCATCTCATAAAATAATTGATTTTCTTATGCATGTATGAACTCAAAACTCCACACACAGTTCTTTTTTTTTTTTTTCCAAATAAAAAATGACCAAAAAAAGTACTAATAAAAAAGGTGCCATACCAGCTTTACCATAAAAATATCTACGTGTGGACCAAACCTGACCAAAAATGACATAAAATAGTATATGTTCACTATGGGCGTGCAGCCAACCTGCAAAAACCAACTCGACCCAACTTAACTGGCCGGGTTGGGTTGATTTTTAAGGCTTGGTTGGTTAAGTTGGGTTACAAAATTTTTTGTGATAGCGGTTTGGGTTGGGTTCGGGTCATAAAATTCTAAACCCACCAACCCGACCCGGCCCGACTCGACCCACAATATATTAAATATATATTTTATAATTAATAAATTTTTTTAAAAAACTAGCTCTTCCTGTTCTATATAAAAGTCAATTAGTTCATAAAAAATCTAGTAAATTACTATTATTGTTTAGTCATAGTGTTGTTTGCCTTTAAGGAGTTACATTGATACTAATCTTTGGGTTTTTTTAATATATTTATATTTATATTTATATTTTTTCCTGCTCAATTTAATAATAATAGTAATAAAAAAATTGTCTAACCCATGGGTTCAACCCAACCCATGTGGGTTGGGTTGGACTTATGTGATGGGTTGAGTTAGGTTAATTTTTTTTAACCCACCATTGTGGGTTGGGTCAAAAAATCCTCTTAACCCGACCTAACTCAACCCATGCACACCCTTAAATTATTGTTTACTAACAAACTTAACTTAAATTAGTATAAATGAGTGGGTTCCAGTTACTTCAACCGGTAAAATCTCAGATGGTTGAATAAAAAATCTTGGGTTCAATATTCGCTTACACCAAAAACCAATTATGTCTTAATCTGATAATATAAAACTATCGTTAAGAGCAAATAAAATAAGTTGAAACTTTTTAAAAAAATAAATAATATATAATAATAAGTAGGTTGGGTCTGGATTAAGTCCAGTACGAGTGAATACTGAACCCGTTAAAATTGTGATACATATTTATTTTTAGACACATATTTGATATTACTATTTCAACGATTTCAATACACTTGAAGCACGGGAGCCAAAATGCCCTTAAAATAATGTTGGCAAAAAAGTCCCGGAAAGCCTCGTGTCTCGGACTTTGAACTTTAAACTTTTTGAAGCTGTCTCTTTCTCTCTCTCTCTCACCTTCACGCTTGCCTTTCTACGTGTCCACCATTAACCATCACTGCCACGTACTCCTCTCTATATATTTAATCAATACACTCCTTTCCAACGTTGTGAGAAAACAAAGCAAGATTTCAATGGGCTTTTTTAAGCACAAAGAGGTGGACTTTTAAAACTCTAGTTCATACAATCATGAATCATAATATAAAAAAACTCTTTAAAAAAAGTAACCACAAGGGTTGGGTACTGACTCGACTTTCTGGTTTCTGCGTCACGTGTCACGTGGTTATTTACGTCACCTCATGCAGAGAGAGGAGGTGCGAGTGTTGCTTGACAGCTTAGACTTATAACGTGGCTCATGAATCATCGTCCCTTTCGGTTTATGCTATTTGGTAGTATCTACCAATTTCTTTTATGTCACAACTCGTCAACGAAGAAAAAGTGAGTTCATCTAAAATTGCACGTAACATAGTTGTAAACAAAATTGATATCATCGAAGGTTGTGGTTTTAGAATTATTGATACTCTATGCTATCAGTTATTTTATGATCATATCAATAATCATATTTCACAATTTGTCAAAGTATTCAACTTGAGCGATAGATCGACCATTTTTGCTTCACCATGTATGCTAATATGTTAGAATTGTGATCAAAGTGATAGACTTTCACTTCTATTATAAGCTTGGTGGAGGAACACTACCCTCCTAGTGATCCAGCGTGGACCAAAGTACAAGCACATTGTTTGTTGTCATGAAAGTAGTGGAGTCAGGCTTTAATTATCATGTAACTGGTTTGGGTATATTACTCTTGTGTAATGAATTTGGTAGAATGCTAATACGTGCATGTGAGTACTGGACTCAAGCCTCTCTTTTATTAATATTAGAAGTCGTCACTTTCATAATTATATGGACCCAATTTCTAGCTTGACATACATCATCTATATATGAAATATAACTCCAATTACTTTTGCTATTAAATATAAACACCCCCACTTCCCCGCGCCGCCTCTTTCTTCTCAAAAAATAAAAATAAGGATATATACTCCCCTTATTTTTGTTCTTGAAATGCATTGTATCTCCAGAAAAATCAGACTTTTCTTCTATAATTTAGCAACTTGATATGCTTCTTGTAAGTTGTGACTTTGAAGGAAATGTCACAATCACTGCACTTAATCCTTTGATTCTTGTGGGGAATGTGGAAAATTGTGTGGGCTCCTTTTTCTCCTCTATTTAATATACCCCGTTCTGCCAAAAAAAAAATAATAATTTGTAGTCAAGATATTTTAATAGTGCCAACTGTCTTATAATTTAGTAATATTTGTCTACATCCTTAGTCACTTTTATATATATATATATATATAAATTGTAATGATTTAAATCTCTTTATCTATTGTTGTAACTTGTAACTATAAAATTAAAACAAAAGTATATATATATATATATATATATATTTTTTTTTTTTTAATAATTGTTATAACATTTTTTTGAAGTGTTTTGAGTCTTTGACGGATAGATGGCAGAGAACAACCTTTTTTTATTTATTATAAATTTAGCCTCGATTGTAGTTGCTTAATTCTATTAATGCAAGTACGTTTATATGCATTATCACACTTTTTGGCTTAATTCCTATTAATTGAAGCAATAACGAAAACTTGATCCTTGAACGCATTTTCCATTGAACTTGATATAAACTCCACCTCGAGTCAAAATACTTATCAAACAAATTAGTTTAAACTTAAAAATAAAAGACAGATCGACACTGAGTTGACACCATCCTTATTGAATTTTTCCATTTATAATTAATTTCTAGATTCTTTATCGGTTTCATTTCTAATGTCTACAACTTTAACAAGTTATTGATGTCATGTGCATCCTATTAGTCAAACACACCTTTCTTATCAGTTATCATCTTTATGCAACACTTATCCGTTTTCAAGGAAAAATGAAAAGTAATTACATTGCGTTGTTTTTTCTTTCTTTTAATACAAGATAGAAATTTTATTCTAGAATAATCTAAGTGTATATATGTGTAAAACTCCTTTCTGAAGACTTGAACGTCGGTCTTTTTCTCCCACACCTTTCAAGCACTTATACTTATAGAGTGATCATTGCACCAATAGTGTGCGGTAGTGCGTGGTTTCTTATTATCTCATGGAAAATTCTTTTTAATTATTATCAATTATTTTATGATGTCAAGAGTCTTGTAACTTAACTGACACTTCTTTTGTTCCTCATACATAATGTGCTTGAGAGTTTAAGAAGAAAATGTTCTAGTTGCAAGGTTAGCCATAATAATTGCTACACAATCTCTAGAATCTCATGTTAGTTACCTTTCAATTTAAGAACATTATGTTAGTATTTGGATTATGATACTAATATAGACCAAAATTGGGATATACCCTTTTCGCTGAAACTTTCTAACAAAATGCTCCATGTCTGAAATTATTTGGGGATATGCCCCTATTTTAAACTCAATTTGGTGAAAATCGAGTTATAGGCAATCAAACTTTAAAAAAAAAAAAAAAAACCATGCAAGGTTTTTTAGGCAACTCAATTTTTGCCAAATCGAGTTTCAAAACATGCATATATCCCTAAATAGTTTTAGACAAAGAGCGGCGATATGGGTATTTTGCCATTTTGGCCTACTAATATTCGTACTATCGTTTTATTGAATTTTACATCACTTGTTCAATTAAATTATGTCAATTTAATTTATAATTTATATATGATTATCAAAATAACGGAATGATGCATACCCATATTTACCTATGTGAATTGTGAAGTTGTTAATCGATCTTCTTTGATTAATTCCCATGCATGACCTACATTATGGTTTTGAGGAGATATGATCATCGACCAGACCCCATTTGAATTGTTTAAACTTTTAAAATGATTTAGAAGTTTGTTGGGTGGTTGTAGCGTACGTGGATTAAATAATTTTTTTGGAGAAAGCAATTGTAGATTGTCTTGTTGGGTTTGCCTTTAAAAAAAAAATTTATTTTCTTAAGTACCATTATTTAAAATAAAAAAACATAAAAAGTATAGAGTTATTATGTTTTAGATTGGATGACAAGTTTTTAATTTTCTTAATTAAAGTCCAAAGCTTATGAGATTGTTACAATTTGAAGTCTTTGTCCATCTTTGCTATATATGCATTTCCATTATGTAGAGAGAAACGGGAAACCCTTGACAAAACTTTGTGTTTCATGTAGTCATCTTTGATTTTCTAGCAATCACTTTCCCATTTTAACCAAATTCTTCTAGTGGTGTTCAAGTGATAGCCCATTGTTAATAACATCTTTTGTAATGTCCTATAGTTTGAATACCACCCCACCATCTACCTATCCAAAAAAATAGAAACAAAAAAGAAAAAGACTTCTTTCTTTAAAATATAAAGATGTAGTATATATATAAAAGCCCATAGTTTATACCAAATTTTGGATTGGATCTCATGTTTTAATCTATCAGTAAACTTTAGAGCAGTGTTATCGATACCGTACTGGCTAGTGCACCGATACAGGTACATCGCTTATTTCGTACCAGAAAAAATACCGACTGTACCAGCCACATACCAGCCGTACCGGTGAAATTCTGGCTGTTTCGGCCGCGTACTAGCCGTATCGGGCTGAAACACTAAATGCTCTTTTTTTTTTTTTTTTTTTTTGTAATTGTGGCAGTTTTTTAAGGGCATATTACTTCATTTACTTACCATTATTTCATTCACACATTCATTTATATAAGTTTACTGCCTGAGTGTTTAAAATTTCTCTTTCCATGTTGCAATTAGAATCCATGCTGGTGGAATCACTTAATGCATAATATTGAATATTGGTAGAGTCACTTAATATATGCTCCAGAATTATTTAAAATATATATGTTGGTAGAGTCAAATAATATTGAATATTAGTGGAGTCACTTAATATTGGTGTGTGTGTGTGTGTATTAAATATATAAAATAGCAATAAACTCGAAACGGTACATTGGTATTGACCGGTACCCGAAATATATCGTATCGGTAGCCAAATCGGTACAACCTCCAATATGGTATTGACTTCCTTGCTTTAGAGGCCTTGTGAGTATATTGTTTTTCTCCTTTTTAAGTTATAATTATACATTTTTTCCCAATTCTCGTTAACATTTTTTTGGGGTTGTAGGGCCTTTGTTTGTGTGTTAATTATGCTAAGCTATCTTCTTTTATTTTTTATTTTTTGCTGCATTTTTTTTTATTAATTTGAACAGTGATATAAAGAGAAAAGGAAAAGCATTTGATAGAACTTTGTGTTTCATTGAGGTAAACATCTTTGATTTCCGTGCAATCACTTCTGTACTCTAACTGAAGCTTTCTCTCTCTGAATGATTGTCTCTCTGTAGTCTCTACCTTCTCTATTTGATGTCTAACAAAATGATGAACATACCCCTGAAAGAAACATAAAGTTTAATAATTGATTTTTGTTTTTCTCGGCTCATTATTATTTAGAATAAGTGAATTACGGAGACTGATAAAGGTGTCATATTATAACAAACTTTAACTGACAAAATAATAATCCGATACTAATCTAGAATAAGATTAAAAAAAACATAATACTAATACGCGACTAGCCGTACCTTTTAGTATGTACCGTACAAATACGTATATAAGTATCAAAATGTCAACGTTTTATATCAGTTTAAATATTTGTCATGTATCGGCCATATCGGCTGATTTCAAGCATTATCGGTCGATACAGAAAAAAAAAAAAAAAACTTTTTTTTTTGGTTTTGTAATTTTTGAATTTTTATAAAGGCGTAATGGTAATATTTTTGAATTTTTGAATAATTAAACTTTCTATTTTTTATATTGTGTTTTTTTTTTCTTTTAATTGATACTAAAGTTTAAAACTATGAATAATTTGTTCTGAATTGAAGTAATGTTTTATAGTAAACATTTATATTTATTAATAAGCAAGTCTTAAGTACAGTACTTAGGTGTTATTCCTTAGGTTTCACTTTTAAGATTTTGTCATGTGGATTTTTCTCATGAGGGCCTAGTGTATAATTAAGTTAAGTAGTCACATGGTTGAATCTTAAGAAGGGAACTTAAGGAACAGCACCTAAGGTACTGTACCTAAGTTTTGTCCTTTATTAATATATATATTTATAAGTATAAAAAATAACAGTAAATCCGAAACGATATACCGGTATTAACTAATACTAAAATATATTGTTCCACTGGTCAAACTGGTATAAGATTTGGTACGAGATTAACTCCCTTGCAAAAGACTAGAAGATTAAAGACTATTTTGATATAATACCAAAAAATTAAAGACTGAACTAATGCATTTATAACATTAAAACTTATTTTGAAACACAGTATAAAAATTAGGGATTAAAATGATAATTAAACTATAAATAAATAAATAAATAAATAGTGGAGGTGTGATGGGAGCATAGTTTTAAAAACTAAACTGGACCCAAATCCTTTCTTGTAAAAACCAATCGAAAATCGATAAAACTCAAGAATTGGGAACATTTTTTGTTCTTTTATCGTTCCGAATTTTAAAATCATAGACGAGAGTCAAATAAGAGTATGTTTAGATACCGCTTATTACTGAAAACTAAAAATATTGTAGTGAAATAATTTTTAAATGTGTGAATAGTATCGTGAAACCCAATTTTAAAGTTAAATTTACATTTTTTTTCATACTTAGAGATTCCATAAACAGTGCACGGGATCCAGTCAAAAAAACGTAGACACGCGCCGCTATCCAAAGCCAGCCTAAATTGAAAAAACAATTCATGGGCTAGTATCAATTTCACAAACTTGTGGGGAGTAGAAGATGCAATTTTGTGGTATTGGTAAAATCGATGTAAAGGACGGCATATAAAATTATAATTTGGGAGAGACAGAGAAAGAGAGGGGAGAGGGTTAGTGGCAGAAACGTGTGTTCCGCGCGAGGAACGAGGGGTGCAGCTTCAACTTCTCGTCAGCAAGGGGACAGGTGTCGAGCAAAGAGCACAGCGAAGCTCAGATATTCCGCAGCAGCTTCAATCGACCTTGACATGTGGTCCCACACGTGTCCCAATCTCTCCTCCTTACGTAGCCACTTTCATTGGACAACTGAAGGGAGCAATCACACAAAAGCTCATCATCTCTCCCTTATTGACACGCCCCCAGTACACGCTCCCACACTAATTACTCAATTTGTGTTATTATTACGAGTAATATGCGATTGAGTTAGAGATCATAACATTTTACAATAACAAAGTCAAAGTAGAATAACAAAAGGAGAAGTTAACTATTGCTTTAAGCGCGTCTAATTTGCTGCAATGTTATATTACATTATAATATTATATTATTGTAATCTCAATAGAAAAATATAATAATACATTGTTTAAAAAAGTGATGAGATTAAAGTGAGGTGATATATTTTGTAATTTTAAATTATGGCAATGTTAGAAAAATAAAATAAACCAAAAATCTTAATGTCAAATTATCGTAATGTGCATCACATCAAGAATATATCATAGCGAACCAAACGCCCCTAAAGGTATTAGTTTATAAAATATTTTTAGAAAAATTTTACGAGAATGCAAAAAAATATCTACCTTTTTTTTTTTTACAAAGTTTTTATTTCTCATGAAAATGCAACAGAATTTTTTTTTAAACGGTCAATTAACCAATGCTTGAGCATTCTTTAACCGGATCAAATAACAAAATATTAGACTACCACCCACTACAATTAAAAACAAATGTGTTATAAAAATATTATAAAATTTTATTGCCTCTATAGAATTTCAATGTAATTTACAAGAGCATAGCTTTTTCAATAACTTGTTGAAAACAATAAATCTAAGAATATAATTGTTGTTTATAACTTGTTGAAGAGATAACTTATGAGAAATCCCTTTGTTGAGGTTTGTTTTTTGGGGACCCAATAGGAAGAAGAAGTCCATCAACGTGAGCAGAAAGGAGTTAGAAAGTGGATAAAAATGTCATTAAGCCCAAGCGGCAGGAACAATGAATTATAGGTCCATAAAGCAAGTAAATGGACCTTGAAGAAGTAAATGGGCCTGAAAGGGCCCAGAAGGAGAAAAATAGCAAACCATGGGCAATGGATGTAGAAAGAGTGAGAACGGGCTACGCCTGTCACGACAAGCCCAACGTAAAGTAAGTACGGAGCAATAGGAAAATCTATGAGCCTTAAGGGTGAAGTGTGGAGTAGTTGAGCCGAGGAAGCCCAATGAATTAGTAAAGGCCCATGGGAAGCATGAAATTAGAAATGGTCAAGGACGCTCAAAAGAAAGTAAATGGGACTTTGAAGCCCGCAAGCAAACATGGCAAAAAGGCCCAGTGGGCTTATTAGGCCATTAGAATAGAAAACAGACAGCAGGCTCAAAGAGGCCTAATAGCCCTGAGTCAGTAACGTCGCGACGGGAGCGGTAGAATGGTACAGCAGGAGGTAACAGCGAGACCTCAAGGAGTAAAACGTGGCAGGATGAAAAAATAATAAGAAGAAGCCTGCAATCAAGCAAAAGCCTAGATCCTAAACAGCAAGACAATAAAAGAAATTGGAGAAACAACCCACGCCACAAGAAGTTAGAGATGAACGGCAGAATTAGTAGACGGGTCTTCGTATCGCGGCAAATGCATGAGCTGAGGGCAGATTTTGGATGGACATGGAAGTAAAGCACGCGCAAAACCCAGACCCCACCAGCTTGTACTCAGCCAATACAGGAAGAGGTAGGTCATGGGTCAGAGGTAAGAGGGTATGGTCTGGCGGTGGGGAGAGGGAAAAACCTATTTTGAGGTTCTTGCTTAGGCTCCTTTTGGGGGAAGTGTCCTGCTAGGATGACATGCCACCCAAAAGAAGCAAATCTGAGTTGGAACCGCTAGGTGCATGCCATGAGGGACGGAGAGAGCGAGAGAGCACCCACACCATGGCAAGTAAAAATGCCATGGCAAGCAAGCAAACAAACAAAATGGTTTGTCCTCGCCTGGTGATGTGGAATGGAGCGGCCAGTGCAGGTAAGTGGCGCTGGCTAGGCACCTGACCAATCAGTAATGGTCGGCAATGATACACACACCAGACAAAGACGGTTAGAGGGTAAAAAGGTAAAAGTCAAACCACGGCAGACACTATATAAGAACACTCACTGTGCACGAGAAGGGACGGCAAGATTGGCCTAGGAGAGAATAACACTAACTAAGAAAAAAAAAAAAAAAAAAGAGAAAAGTTTAGAGAACAAAGAAAAAGAATAGAGAGAACGAGGTTGCAGGCATGCACCAAATAGGTTGATTCCCTCTCTCCCTCTCAAACCCACGCTCTCTGCTATCAGTAACCTGGGCACGAGTCATTTAGGACCGCTCCCTCAAAGCCACTAATCTCTCATCTGGAAAAATTATTCGCATTGAGGAAACGTTGTTTCCTTCTTGGCTTAGACCTCTTAACATATCGTGGCAGATCAACATTTATTCTGATTTTATAAGCTCACCTTTATTTTCTTTTCTTTCCTTTGTATTTATCTTTTCGAATTAATCTTTGCTGTTATTTCACTGAGATACATGTTCCTTGCAATGTCTCATTAGTTAAATAAAGCAGACGAATCTCTTTGTCATCTTCGTTATATTTGCCTACTATAATTATCTTAAGTAGGTCTGCCTGCCACGGTCATATAATCTAAATCACAATAAAACGGGGCGTAGCTTGCGAACAAGCCGGACCAAGGTGAGTTGCAATTGGACCGGTCCCAACTTTTTGATCTAGAATATTTTGGGCCTAGCACGGCGGGAGGTAATCCAGTTCAACGTTGCACAAAAAGCCCACCACAACCTTTAAAAAAAAAAGTTTAAACTTATGCAAGACATGTAAATCTCAACAAAAACATACAAATTATTTTAAATTTGTTGTGCATGTAACAATCGATATGATAAGTGTAAATTTTCTTCCAAAATTTGTTAAGTACAACTAATTATTAAATATTCAATTTTAAATTTATTGTAGTAATTGGATGTAACTTTGTATCTGGGGATTGAATCTGATTCTCTCCCATGAAAAACATTAGTGTCATTAGATAAAAAGGTTCTTGACTTCTTGATATTGTAAAGGTCAGTGCGTCGCATTGTTAAGAACTTACATAATATGTAATTTTATTTTGAATTTTTGTATGACAATAACTAAATTATTGATTATTTAGTGATAGAGGCCATGTAATAAAATATTATTTTATTGTATTTAAAAATTAAAACCATCATTTTTTTTTCATTCATAATCTTTCTTCCTTCAACTTTCTCTTTTTTAGTTCTCCCTAATGTGGTAGTCATAATTTTTCCTACTTGACATGGAAAATTAAAACATACCACAATTAGAAAGAGATCACTGATGATGTCACGTCAGTAGTAAGATAAATGGACCTTTTATTGACCAGCAAAGAGTTTATTACAACCACAAATAGAAAGACATCACTGATTCTAGAAAGCAACGATTGCATGATCAAAAAAAAAAAAATCACAAACATAAGTTGGGTGAAACTATTCAGCCATGAATGAAAAGGGAATAAAACCAAAGAAAACGTTTTACAAACAAACTCACGTAAGAAGGAATCCCGCTAAAGGACAAATATGAGACCCTATTATATTTTGCTGATTTTTTTGCCTTATTATCGGTAGGGTTATGTTAATGAATTTTCTTAAAGTATTTGTTAATAGATCATTTAAAAAAATCAACATTCTTAAGATATTTGTTAACTTTTACCTTATAGATATTTTATAACTTAAATATCGAAGTTGTTAAATCGGTATATAAAAGTCTCTTTGAATATTTTCTAATTTTGGCAAGCGTCCATCTAATCAGCTAAATGTATAATCAAATTCTTTCTCATTTGTTCTTATAATAAAAGCCATTTTTCTTATTTGACAATGATAGCCAAAATTTTCAATATTATTGTATAGATTTATAAGAGTCCATAATTATGTTTATCAACTGAATGATTCAATTTTATTCTCTGTTTATTCGAGACTATTGTTTTCCCATTAATGTTGTTCAAATTCAAAATATTAAGTAAACTAATAAATTATTTTTTGAACAGAAAAATACAAAGTCAATATTATTGCATGAATAAATTTTGTTGCAATAATAAATATATTAAATTGTTTTTCAAATCAATAACGGCTTATCTAATGGTCATTATTATTCATTAATTTATTATTAATTTTCATAAAAAAAACTTACCTATCAAGGTCTTCACAAATATCTGCATCCCTTCTCTTCACCACTGATCGCCAAAACCCGAGAGATAGATAGAAAGTTGATTAATTGGCGTTCGCCGTGCAATGCCTATTCTCCATCATCGCTCGTCCTCATCCCACCTGCCAAGTGGACATGGCCCAAATCAAGTCAGATCGGCTTCTCTATCTTTTTATTTATTTATGATTTAAATGGTTTATTAAGAACAAAATTGTGTTATAGTTTGATTGTGTATTTCCATTTAAATTCATTTGAGAGAGAGCCACTTTGTCTGATAGCACTACCATCACATCATCTAGGAATAGTCTTCCCTATCAAGGTCTTCACAAAGAACTGCCTCCCTCCTCTCAATTGCTGATTGACCAAAACGAGAGAGAGAGAGAGAGAGAGAGAGAGAGAGAGAGAGAGAGAGAGAGAGAGTTCTACTTTCATAGTGCAACGTCACCTTTCCACCATCGCTCTTCCTCCTTCGCACTTCCAAGTGTACATGGTCTAGATCGGGTTAGATCGGCATCTCTGTCTCTTTTTTTATGATTTAATTGGTTTGTTGAGAACAATATGGTGTTTTTGTTTGATTGTGTATTTCCATTTAGATTCATTTGAGAGAGAGAGGACTTTCGTTCAATTTGTAGCGATTGAGAACTCAAGATAAATTTGAATATTTTAATTAGTTATGTAAAAATTGTTATTCCGGTTTGATGTTTTTGCTAATGAATAGTACTCTCCAAACCAATGGAGTGGCTATTCATTAGCAAAAAACCTATTGCTTTTAAGAGAGGGTTAAGAGCACCTATTGCTTTTAAGAGAGGGTTAAGAGCCTAAATCATATATTGGGCCTTAGGCCTTGGGCCTTGGCCGAGAGCGTGGGAGATTTGAGGACGAATAAATAGTAGTGAATAGTTTGAGCTAAGAGTCTCATGGGAAGGGTACGAATGGGAAGGTAGGCCGATGAGGAATATCTTCTCGGATAAGCTAAGCATAGGTCAAATGTGTATTCTAATGGTAAAGGTGACCTTCCAAGAAGTTCCAGTAATAGAGCTGTGCATCACTGAACGTACAAGAGGGATGGGAGCTCATAAATATATAAGAAAAAGCTGCTACCACCGCATTGAATGCTTTGCAACTAATTTTCTGACCGCAATTATGTGGAGAAGATTCCTGAACAATGTTGCCTTGGCTATCCCAACTCACAGAGAGTCAGAAAGGGTGTTCAATGGGACAGACGCTCAAGTAGTAGCCTAGATGATCAACAAATGGAGGACGAAGATCAATCAAGGGGAGATATATAGTGTAAGGAACCCCTAGGAAATGAAGGATCAAAAAACTAAGAGAGAAAAAGACTGTAGCCTCAAGAATTGATCCTGTAATCCAACCTGAGAGAAATATATAAGAACTGATCTTTTCGGACTTTGTCGAGGACGACTTTTTTAGCATAAATGTGTTTATTCTTATTCTCTTGCCATCTAAATCTATTTTGGTATTTGTTTGATTCATTAAAACCCAATTTTTTCAACCCATTCTCTACAAATTTATTGTTTTGAGCATTTTGAACTTGAGTCTACCAACCTTTGGGCCAAGAACCCAAATCAGGTCCTTACAAGAGGCTATTGGAGCAACATTTTGTAGGTTTACTCTCTAAATTAGAGAGAATTTTGGGTTTGGATTGTTTGTTGGAGATTCCCTTAGAAACGTGAGAAGTTTTATTTTGGCCAAATAAAACTTTAAAAAAAAAAATTTAATATAACCGTTAAGTTTTTAGTTTTTTATTATTATTGTTGTTGTTATTATTATTTTTTGATGATAATGAAAGAAAGAAGATTCGCTGCTTTTTTGTTTCCTAATAAATAGGAATAAATTATGCTATGAAACTACAAAATTCATAATAAATGGATTCCTTGGTACAAAGAAATGATATTCATGTGTTGTAAGAATATGATAACCACTTAACACAATTTCAAGTTCACAACTTATCAAACTTTAGTTATTTATTTCTTACAAGTTCACAACTTATCAAACTTTACAAATGATATTCATGTGTTGTAAGAATATGATAACCACTCAACACAATTAATAGTTGCTTAGTTGGAGGTGTGGAAATTAAAATACTTGAACGCAATTATAATTTTACAACTAAGACATCAAAATTTGGGAATGGAACGAAGTGAAATCAAAATATCTTCTTTAAAATCGAAAATACGAAAAGGCATCTTCTAGTTAAGCTACAGAGTTCGTTTATTAAATGGGACCATGAGCATAAATTAGGCAGCGGGTGTTGTGTACTCGCGGTGAGGGGCGCGGTGAAGTGGAAGCAAGCCCGGAATCTCGTGTCCCACGATCACGCCACGTGGTGATATCCTCAGAGATGTGTGTTTGTTTAATAATGAGAAAGGTGAAAAAAAATAAAAAAATATTGGCGGGGGAGGCTCAAAAAGTAAGAGAGAGAGAGAGAGAGAGAGAGGAGGAAGGTATATTAAGAACCACATGCGTGTCAGAAAAGGAAGGTCGTTACCACTACGCGCGTTGCAATCTCATTGGGCCACGTATGGCAGGGGTCCCAAAAGAAAGCACACGTGTTGGGACATACAAAGCGGAGAGAAAGATGGACGGTGGATATGAGCCCTTATAGTATTCAGTAGTTCGACGTCATTCCAACTGTACAATGTCGTATCGCTGCCCGGGACGGTGACGGGCAGACTGCCCGTGATTAATTGTGGGCCCCCACGTGTGATATAGCGAAGTGTTTCTTTGTTCCTCTTCTTTTCTCGAACACATACACTCTCTCTCTTCTCTTTCTATGTTAGAAAAAGCTTCAGTGGGATAACCATTTAATGGGTCCTCTGGGGCGTGACTAGAGATCCTTCATTTCTCTCTACTATTTGCTATTTCGTAAATCTTGAGAAAAATTTCAATGGCTGGGATTTGCTGTGGAGTTGTGGGAGAAGGAGAAGCAACGGCTGCGATTGAGCCGAGCTCTCGAGCTTCGAGGCGGAGGAGAATGGAACAACTCGTCCCTTTGAAGCTGATGGCTGACGCGGCGCCGCAGACGCTGGCTGGTCCTGGCAGGAAACGCCAGAAACTAGTTGCTCCGCCGCGAGACTACGAAAAGGAGAGCGCAAACGCCGTCGTATTGAGCGACGGGAAACGAGAAGAGGAAAGCGAGGTGTTTTTGCATACGAATCAAGAACAGAATTCCCGTGAGAGCTCGAAGCCTTTGGAGGCGAACAATGAAGTGGTGCAAGTGTGCCCTAAGTACGGAGTAACCTCCGTTTGTGGACGAAGAAGAGACATGGAAGACGCTGTTTCAGTCCACGGTTCTTTCTCAAATAAGTCACACTTCTTCGGCGTTTTCGACGGCCATGGTTGCTCTCATGTAATTAGATTTGAACCCCCAGATCTCTCTGATATAGTAAAAGCTAATAACGACGCCGTTTTTTGAATTGTATTCTAACGGTTATTTTATTTTTGGTTTTTGTTTTTGAAGGTTGCTTTGAAGTGTAAGGATAGGTTACATGAGATAGTGAAGGAAGAGGTGGAAGGTAAAGGTGAAGGAGTGGAATGGAAGGTCACGATGGAGAAGAGCTTTGATCGGATGGACAAGGAGGTTCAGGAATCGAGTGGGCACGTCATGGGCTCAAATTGCAGGTGCGACCCCCAGACTCCGAAGTGCGACGCCGTTGGATCCACCGCCGTGGTCGCCGTCGTGACTCCGGAGAAGATCGTCGTCTCTAACTGCGGCGACTCTCGCGCAGTGCTTTGCCGAAACGGCGTCGCTGTCCCTCTCTCCGTTGATCACAAGGTAACAAAAATCTCTCATTTTTGTGCTCTGTTTTCGAGATCTTATTAAAAACTTAAAAAACCTTAAACTTCGGCAACGTGTATTTTTGGGACAAGTTAAACGAAACTTTTAGCGCGTCATTTCACGTGTCTATAATCAAATCGCGGTTGCGCGTGGTGTACACGCGCCGCCTTTTAACGCAGTTCTGACGTTTCTCCGCTTGGTTTTTTTTTTTTTAATTTAATTTTATTTTTTTATTGACAGCCCGACCGACCCGACGAGTTGGTTCGGATCAGAGAAGCTGGTGGTCGCGTTATTTACTGGGATGGCGCTAGAGTCCTGGGAGTCTTGGCTATGTCCAGGGCAATCGGTACGTGAATTCTAGGATAAGAGTATTTTCACTATTTTGTACTATATTAATTAGCTTCGCCGAGTTTAATAATAACAGTTCTAGTAATAATTAAATGATTCTATGTTTATTTTTTAGGTGACAATTATTTGAAACCGTACGTGATATCGGAACCAGAGGTGACGATAACGGATCGGACGGCTGAGGATGAGTGTCTAATCCTGGCGAGCGATGGGCTTTGGGATGTGGTGTCAAACGACACCGCTTGCAGTGTGGCGCGCAATTGCTTGCGAGCGCAGAAACCGCCCTCGCCGCCCATGTCGCCGGGAAGCAACGCGGCAGTCGGCGCCGCGTCGGAGAGCTCCGACAAGGCTTGCTCCGTCGCGTCAATTCTGTTAACCAAGTTGGCCTTGGCTAGGCATAGTACGGACAACGTAAGCGTTGTTGTTGTTGATTTGAGAAGAAATCATCACCTATAGCCCTTTTCGATTATAGAATACATGAAACCAATCTTTCCTCAAAAGAAAAAGAAAAGAAAAGTTAAAAAAAAAAAAATGCTACGATAATAGTTAAGTTCCACCGTTAATTGTAATTTTTAGGTTTTTTTTTCAAAGAAAAAAAAATTATATATAAAAATGTTATTTCTTTCTTTTTCATTTATTTGTTTTTTTTTTTTTTTTTTTTTTTTTATATAATGTTGAGATATATTATAATTTCAAAGCGATGTGAGAGATACAAATTGTAGAGGGGGGAAGATGAGCCTGAATTGTGAATGATGTACAACAATGGAACTTCTTAGTCCCAAAATAGAATTTTAGAATTATTTTATTTATTATCTCTCTTGGTTTATATTATATTTCTTGGTTTAACACACACAAGAAAATGAGATAAGGCGTTAAAAAAACTGACAATTGATTAATAATCATAAAAACTATGAAAAGTGGGCATGCTCTAATTTCTTTTATACTAAGTTTTGATGAATTGCTTTTGAAGTGGACTTTAAGAAGTTACATATAAGGAATAAGTAAAATAAGTTAATTGAAATAAGCTGATCTAAGCAGACTTAAATTTTGAGAATCAATTTAGAGATAATTGGAGGAAATTTTGATAGAGAACGGAACGGTGTGCCCTGCATTATATCAGATTATGTTTATGCATACATGGCTTCCCAAATTTCAAAATTTTATATTAATGTTAAACATATTGGCTTCCTTTAAAGCTCCATGTTTCTTATGTACCCGTCATAAGAGCTTGTCTATTTTTTCATTATCATCATCATTTTCGTCCTTCTAAGTTCTAACCAAGTAATTCCAATTCTGCTGTATCTTTCTTAGCTAAAGGGGTTGAAATCGTCCGTTTTTTATGATAGTTTTGTATCGAGTAAGATATTAATTAATTTTTATTATAATTTTATTAGTTGAATTAACGGTAATTTATTAATCAAACTTTAATTCACCCAATTACACAAAATCAATGTCGATCTTACTTAAATTGCATGAAGAATATACATGTGCTTGCCTGCTTGCATCCACTGGCAATAAAGGTTAAAGTTCCTAAATAGACAGCACTGTCAATGGGTTTTTGGGACCCAATGTGGCGTGGATGGATAAACATGAGCTACCCTTTCATGAAAATCATAATTCCACAAACAGATATTCGTAGATTTTAGGGGGGATTTTTATAGAGGTTCCACCATTTTTATTCGAATTCCTCGACAACTTCTTGAGGGGCTCACCAACGCCTATAATCAAAGGCAAACACGTAGCATTTGGTCTCGGTTATGGCATCAATGTCACCTAGCTGGAAGATTTGTTTAGATTTGATGTTGACACGTCCATCGTGGACCAATAGTAACACCGAGTAAATTTGTTCCTTTGATATTTAACTCCCTACTTTTCTTTCTAAGTTGGGTATTCTAAAGTTTTGTTTGACGTACCCGAACAAGGAAGTTGTTTGCTGTAAATGGAGTAACTAGATGAATTTCCGCATGATTTTGGGGGATAAAAGACACTTGCCAAACGGTTGTTTCTCTCAAAGTCCGTTGTTGATAATCGTTTTTTATCGTTAAATGAAGAATTAAACCTTAGATTTCGATAAATATTTTAGTAATTAAGTTAAATAGAATCTACATAAGCCATCAAGCACGATACTTATGGTGAAAATACAACGTACACATTTGTGAGTACCGAAACTTTTTATGAAAATTTCAAAAAATTATATATAGTCAAATATTTTAATTAAGAAGTTAAAAACTAAAAGAAAACAGAAAATTGGTTCTTGTGTTGCTTTTCTTTGAAAATAGCTTCACATTGACAAAGCAGGCCTAACATAATGGTAATAATGATGAAAGACATTGATGATTGATTAGATCGTGATTTTCATAAGTGATTCTTAAGAATAATTAATACTAATAAAAAATGAGAAACTTACATTGTGAGCCAACCCGTACACAGTCAGAAATTAGTTTCTGGTCCCTATCAATAAAGGAAGATTAAGTGTAATTTGGACCGGTCAACTCAACACTGCTTTTGACTATCTAATTGCATCCTCATTAAAAAACATAATCTTATTATTTGATGCTAATTTTACTAGTAATTTTATTATTATATTACTGTTTATAGTCCACCATGAAATAATGCTCTTTCTGGTAGCCAACACGTCCCAAATAATGACATTGACACCAGCTACCTATTAGAATTTTATTGTTATGGTTGAATATTTTTGGGGCCTTTGGGCCTAGTCCAAAATACTCAACAGAATTCACATGCTTGGAGTCATCAAGCACAAACAGTATGTGACAAGGCTGACAAGCATCTGGGTCGATTTTGTTAGCCTTTTTTCTGATGCATAGATGAGATCCCAAACTCAAAATGAATACAAATAGGTTCAAACTTCAATTCAAAGATGGTTACATGATTATTTGGATATACACATTGCAAATTGCAGTTCAAGTAATTTGACAAAAGCACAAAGGATGTCCATGATATACTTCGGTTGATAAAAGAACTATGAATTTGTAGCATGCATCAATCATGAGGCTGAACAAATGTAACTAGAAATTCAAGAGATTTTACATTGTAGACTCGTAAGTTAACATGGCTACCTATTAAGTGTTAAAGTTACAAGCAATACTACATACATAATAAATTTTATAATTGTTGAATTGTCAAGTTATGGTCGATTCTTATTTTAGTTCATCAGCAACATCACTTTATTGTCTATTATTTACAACTTGCTGCCTTATTTGATATAAAAAATTTTGTGAAAAAAAAAAGACTTTAGACTTTAAGGTAACAACACATTCTCTAGCATCATAGTTCTAATTAATTTTACTTTTCTCTTGAATGGTTGAATTCTACTTGTTGGTGGTTTGACTCAGTGTATGCCTTCATTGCCTTTAAATTTTTGTACCCTTGTCTATACCAGAAAGAATAGGGGTGTAGGAATTTTAATCATGTGTGGGAGATATACCGATATAGAACAGGAACCAGGTTCTGTTCCTAATACCAAATGCATGTTCTAATTCTGGAGTTAAAAAAACGTATACGTAGTTATATGATATTGCTCTATGAGATAAGTTGACAGGGAAACTCAGCAAGAAGTCAATGAAAAATGGAATGAAAAATTTATAAGCTAGATTCCTAAAGCATATACTACTGTTGAAATTCGAAGACAAATTCTCAAATTCAGGAGGGAAAGTTCCACTTGAATGCTGAAATCCATTTTGTAGGGAAAGTTCCACTTGAATGTCATCGTATGGGGGGAATAAGCATTTGTCAAACCAGATTCCATCGGCATCAAATTCTAGCAAGAAGCATTTCAAAGGCAAACACTTTAGCTATACCCCTGTCATAGAATTAGATGACATTTTCCAATTGAAGATTCAAAATCAAGTATATGTAATGTTGATTTGGGCCAAAAAAAAAAAAATTTGGGGGGGTGGGTTTACAAATACTATTATTCTTGGGTTTTGATGTAAGTGTTCATTTGATTTGAATTCTTGATTTAAGCCATTAATCCCATGGAATGGTGATAAATGAAATATTCGGTTAATATTTTTTGTTTTTTTAAAAAATTGATTTTATCATGTGATGTACTCATATTTGATATTTCTACCATATCATAAATAATTTTGATATGTTATTATTACCATGTGCACATCACATGTTTAAATTCATTTAACTTTAACAAAAAATGCTAACACACGATTTGATTTATTGCATATCTTAAAAGTCCCAATGATTAATTATTCACATCGAAAATATAAATACTAAATTGACATTCCCATCAAACTCCAAAAATGATATTTTTAAAAGCCTTGAAAAATTGAGAGAAAAAGATGTTAATCTCTATATGTTGTGAAATAGATGTTAATTTATATTTAAAATTGTGTTAATGTACAAGACTAATTAACATACTTCAAACCTGGCAAGTTTTAAGGCATTCAGATTTCGGTGTTGCATACGGTAAAAATTAAGCTTGTACATTACAAGTTACAACATAAGAAAATTAATTTGTATGTCTATTAATTTGACCATTAAAATTTAAGAGTGAAACAAAAAACAAAAAACTATGTGATTTTATTGACACTTAAAGGTCAAGTTAATCATGTAAATGGAAAAAAAATGATCATTTTGTAAACATAATCAAATTTAATAGGCCAAAATAAACAAATCTCTAACTTTAGGGATCAAATTATAAATAATAATAGATTTTAATGGTCAAAAAGTATAATTTAGTCATAAATTATTGTTCTATAATCAATTTATTTCTTGCCGTGGTGTTGAAAATTTTTATACCAAGATTTGAGATATGGGCCAAGCCCATCTCCAGCTTTGGGGACAAAAACCTTAACGAAAACCCCCCCCTCCCCCGCCCCACCCAAAAAAAGAGAGCCCAACGGGCTGCATTGTAATTTGTGAGTGAAATGCCTTGAGTGGAAAGATTTTAAAACATTATTTCAATTCATGGAAAAATGAGGTAGGAACCAAGAATGGGATATATTGCAGAGGCTCAACAACACGTGTGGAGTCTCCTTCAAAGAGAACATAACAGAGCTTGTGATGCTATTCTTTCTCACACTTCAATTGATAGCTAATAATACGAAGTCATGTGTCAAAAAAAAGTGGAGGAATGCAGTGGCAGTTCTAGGAGTATTTTTCAGGGAGGTTATTGTTGACCAAAGTTTAATAAAAAAAAAAAAATCATATATTGACCAAAACACACACATATAGTTTGACAATTTTTTTCTAGCAATTTTTTAATTTGAAATTTTTGCATATTCTCATTATTAATGTCACAAGTTATATCTCTTTCAAAAATTTAGTTTTTATTGGGATTTTTCTTCTTATTTGTAAGGACTTAGTATATTGTTAAAGGGGCCAAAATTTAAAGGCAAAGTTTAGCTCCAAATTTAATTGTAACCTAAGACTACAACTCTCACTAAAAAAATTAACGTGGTTATATATTTTGAAAATCTAACCATTAAATTGCATGTTCTTTATGTTCTTAAAACACATGTCAAATTTCATGTCAATCGGATGTTATTTATTATTTGATCTATAAACTTAAATTTTTATGTAATTTTAGACTACAAAAACTCAAAATTTAAAGATTTGATTGATGACATGATTATTGGTCTTCTTAAAATTTTGTAAGTATGGAAGATATAAGAAGAAAATGTAATTCAATAATCAATTTTACACAATTCACATCCAATAAAAAAATATTGAGTGGAGTTACAGTTTTAGTTTACAATCAAATTTGTTACCAAATTTTGTCCAAAAATTAATTATGTTGGATTAAAAAAATTTTAGGGTGATCACATATGTTTTTTAAGGATAATAAAATCACAATTTTTTAAAATTTATATATAATAATTAATTATTTTGGCAGGTGAGGCCGTGAGGGTGTTCCTGTGACCACTTGAACTACACGTGGTGCCGCCAATGGAGGAAGGGAAAATAGTCATGGTTACTGGCTACTTATTTAGTTATCTCCGCACTGACATTATCAAATGTCAAGCAAGGTTAGCACAATAAGAATGATGGATGAGGACCAAGACTCCACTCCTCCAATTATCACCCTTCACTCTCCTAACTTGGTTCTTTTATTTATTTATATTTTTTGGGGGCGGGGGTGGGGGATTGTTAATTCATTACTTAGGAAACAATTCTTACAGCAGTAATAAAAGAGCAAATAAAAACCACATTTGTCATAGTCCTTGCTTCCAAGTTCTAAAAACTTTGGTTCTTTTGCATTATATACTGATTCCCTTGTAGGTATAAGCGGTAGGAGTAAGACTAAACTTAATTGGGTGAATTTAGAAAGATTGGTCACACTATGTGAAATTATCGACCGCCTACGCTTAGCTTATGATCGGTAGTTTCCTTTGTGTTGGTCTCACTATATGAAATTACCTTAATACCCTTGCTCGAATATCGACCGCCCACAATAGGAAAGAGAGAGAGATTGACTGTGTGTTTGGATTGGGATGGAAAATTAAAATTATTTTTTTATTGAACTTATTTTTGCTACTATTCATGAATTTTCTTGCACTTTTTGGTACTATTTATTGGCCTCACTCTACCATTTCAACTAACTTTTACCTTTATCTACGGTACTTTCAATAATAAGTTTTCAGTTTCAGCAAAATAAGCGGTATCCAAATACACCTTGAAAAAAAAAAAAAAAAGGTTAATTTTACGCTTTAAAACAATGGATTTTTTTGGAGGAAAGGAAAATACTAAATAGGCATGGCTACTGGCTACTGGCTACTTGTTTTTGCACCGACCTTATCAAATGCTGCGCACAAGACAAGCAAAGGTTAGTACTTAGTACAATGAGAATGAGGGGGTGATGAGGACGACCAAGACTCCACTCCTCCAATCGTAATAAAAAATCAAAGTAATTGTTTGATCAAAGACAATGACTGAAGCGATGGGGAAGAGAGTGCGGACTGTGGACAATTCTAAGATAGACCCACCTTTTCCTTTTCCTTTCCAAACTTTCCAGTACCTCTTCAATGGTATTGGTCCCCCACGAAGGACGAGAAAAGAAAAACTCTCTTTAAGCAAAGCCCCTCTACTGTACACTCTGCAACACCGGCATGGTATGTACAAAGTACTGGTGTATTATGAGTAATGTCATGGACACGATAAAATGTTACAACAATGTCAAAATATTTTTAAATTAGTATGATAATTGACACGGGCTTACCATTTGTAAGAGCGCAAATCAGTTTCCTAACCCACCAGAGGGATAGACTTAGGCCCAAAAAGTCCAAACAATAAATTTGTAAAGAGTAGGTTAGGAAAACTAAGCTTTAATGCGTTGAAATCAAGTATAATAGATCCGAGCTAATGAAAGACTAAAGACAGAATAGATTTATTCAAAGATCAACGTCCTCGGCTCAATTCGAGAAGAATTGTTTCAGTATATTGATTCACGAAATGGTTATAAATTTAGTTCTAGATTGCTATAATGTTTTTTTCTCTCTTTTTTTTCTACCTCTTGCTCTCTGGCTCTCTGCTTCATTTTATACTCTCCATTCCTCCTTCCATTGCCCTTCACGTGCAGGCTTGTTGGTTGGTGTTGATACTTGTCCCATCAGCATCTTTCGAAAGTCTTTTCATAATAGCTTTAAGGCTGAATAACATTGTTCAGGTATCACTTCTACATTAATGCGGTCAACGGGTTAGCTGCAAAGCATTTAATGCGGAAGTAGTAGCTTTCTCTTTAGATATTTTAGGACTCTTCCCTATTTGACGTTTCTATAATGCTTAACTGCACCAATAGAACTTCTCGAAACATTACTTTGGTTGACAGGCAACCTCTTCGAACCTCGGCGTTGGTTAGCCAAGGAGTTATGCATCCTCGGCCCATCCTGTCGAGTTATTATGACAAAAACTAACCTCTTTATTTATTAACATAATTTCTTTTGATAAAGATTCTGCATCGTTGGACAAACCATCGTCCTCGGCTTGGGTTACAAGCCCAATATATAGATGGGTAATGAACTTCTGGGCCCAATATCCCTACACCATTATTTTAAATTTCAAACTTTTGGTGTGTTAATTTGAAAATGTTGTGAAATTTTTGTTGTGTCATTAACATTACTCATATATTGTATTTACAGTAAAGAAAGTTATCAACTTGGTTGACCTTATTATAGAAGGCAATGTGATATAGCGTTTTGACATGCTTGGACCTAGAAAAGGTGGATGAAAAGGGTCTCAGCTAAGCTTAGGTGATGCTTCTTTTTTTATTTTTATTTTTTTAATGATGATTCTGATATAAGCTATTTTTGCTCTGGTGTTTATAACAATCTAAAAGATTATGCATCTATTTGTTGTTAGTATGATGACTATTGTTATGATTAAGAAAATTTTTGATGTGGGGTTTTATCTATTTTTTAGTAAAGTAATTTACTTCTATTTGTTTATGGGTTTTTAAGTATTGTGTTTTTTTGTTGATAAATCGAAATTAAGGAAATTGGGGTCTTTATGTGAAAAATTCTTTTTGGTTCATTTGTCCTCAGTCATACTTGGTACGATCATCTCCAAATTTATGTGTAATGTTATTTTTCATTCAATAAATAGAATATTGAATGACTTTAGATATAATAGAAGGAAGGAAAAGAATATTTGTGGCCGACCTGAAATAATTTGTTGAGAATCCGTAGCCAACTCCAAAATTTTGAGACTAAAGGTTTTGTTGTTGTAAATTTTATGTGTTAGATGCAATGAACTCCAATGAGTTATGATTTGCATCTTAACTTTTTGAGCAATACTCAAAGCTCAATTTATGGTTAGTGAACTAAGGGACTTTGAAGTTTTTATTTGATGAAATTCTTCATATTGGGTATTTGCATTTTCAGAGGCGACTTAAAACAGTTTCTACCTTTTGTTGTGTGCCATTTTTGCACTTGATATTTGACATATTGAACTGCATCTCTAATGTTTTTCAGAAATAAAAATGAGTGCCTACAATACATTGGAGCATATTCTCAGGGAAGTACTTGGAAGTGCTCAAGACTCTGCAGGAGGATTGGGAGACAAGATCTCAATTCATTAATGAATTACGAGGGGTTGTTGAATCTGTGGAAAGTTTGAGAGGTAATTTGTGCTTTCACATTTTCATGGTCTGTCAAAAGGATTATTATTATTTTTTATGGGGATAAGATTCTGTTAAAGACTGTTGCTTATGGTGTTTGCCAACTTTTGAAACATACTTGGAATCAATAAATCTTCCAGGATTTGCAATTGAAGATACAATTAGTGGGAATGGAAAGATTCCATTCTATATCCCATAAAAATTTTATGCACAGATCCATCCACCAGAATGGTTCATGTTAAAAAAGGGGAGCTTCTTGATCTCAGGAATCCTAAGACTGCTTGACCTCCATACTGTGAAAGAACACATAGTTGGCTAGGAAAAAAAAAACGTTCCAATTTAAAGGGCTGTCAGGTAGCATTTAAGGTGTGCTCTGCCTCTAGTTGCCATTAATTAATCTATGATATATTAGTAAGAATGCCTGCCAAAGAATCATGGCTGCTAACCTGTTTGGCTTGTGGGCTCTGTGTAGAGGGCGGGGAATCATTTGATAAAATAACCTATGTTGTTTGATCCAAGATGGCTATGTAGCACCACTGGGCCAAGACTATGTGGTGGCCATGGTTTTCTTTAAGATGTTGAAATGTTAGTTTTGAATTTACTAATGTTTACATCAGCATATACCTTTTGGCCCATATCTATTGGATAATCGATACTCAGTTAGATATTTGAATGTGAAGAGGGGACTGGCAGCTGACATTATAGTTGAGCAGGTGGTGTGGTAAAAATAGGAGTTTTGTTTTTGTTTGTTTTTTTTTAAAGCATGAGTGATTGGTTTTGTGTGACTAGTAATTAAATTAGTTTTCTTTTTATTTGGAAAATTAAGCACCGTCTTCTAGTCGCTCTTAAAACTTTTTATTTTTTTTAATAAATAATATATTTTATCTATATCTATATCTATATCTATATAATACTAAAAGTTGAAGCGTAGCATTTAATGTTGCTATGCTCACATTGAGCCACATCAGCAGCCATGTCATTTCTATCATTTTTTTTTTATTTTGTTCTACAATTTTAAAATAGTTTTTATTAATTTTAAAGTGCTAATAAATATAAAATAAATTTCAACCCTATCTCTACCATAAAACCCACTTCTTTTAAATTTAATTATACCATAAAGCCCACTTTTTCAAAATTTAATTCCACCATAAAGCCCAAACCCAAAGTTTTTTCAACTGAAATCCTCTTTAAAACCCTTTGTTTTCACGCTTAAATTTTTTTGTTTTTCCTTTCCTTTCCTTTTGTTACACGGTTTCAATTTCCTATCTCCTTAAGTTCTTTCCCCTTCCCTTTCAACAGTTTCACATTCTCCCCATGATTTAGTTCTTTCCCCTTCCCCACCTTTTGTTCTACGGTTTCACATTAAATTCATGCCAACCTCACTTCCTTCTAGCGGCAGCCTCTCTTTCTTCCTTCCTTCCTATCTTCCTCTTTTCACATTATATAAATATTGACAAAAGCTGCTAAGGTATCTCTAAATCTCAGTTCCTTTTGTGCTCTATTATTTTGCTTGATTTTTTCCCCTTCTTACAGCCTCTTTCGTGCTTTAGGGTATTAAGTTTTTGGGATAATTATAGTAAACCCACTTGTGCTATGGCCCGTTTTCACTTTGCCTACACGTGGTTTAAAACTTTACACTTTGCCCACCTGAGGTGCCTTCCGTTAGGGATCTGTTACCCACCTCTTCCTTTGCCGTTAGAAAAACACATTTTTATGAAAAAATAAACATAACAAAGATCAAAAAGTTAAAATTTTTTATTGCTTAAAAACTTTTTGAGAACAAAACACAAATCAACAGATCTGGGTATTTGTCAAAACACAAATCAACATTGGATTGTTTTTCAAGTTCCAATTGTAGAAAGTAAGCACTCCTAACAGAGAACCTTCCTGATCTATTTTTGGTCCAAATAAGAGTATCTTCAGGTCTTCAGATATTGAGAGGAATGGTTTTAATGATTGAGGCTTCAAAGGGAAAGAAAATAGAGTCAATGAGGAAATCCTTCCACCTTGGTTGTGAGGCTGAGAAATCCATAGGATTAGCTACTGTGGCCTCAGCTGGTAAAATCGTTCTAGGCGAACATACTTTCTAGTTTGTCTCTGAAGACAACCATCTGTCAGTCCATATATTGATTAAAGAACCATTACCCACCGTCCATCTGCTGCCTTGAATGATTAAATCCCTCCCACGAGTTACCCATCCACCAATTGCATTGCCGCACTCTTGGTTGTGAGGAAATCCTTCCACCTTGGTTGTGAGGCTGAGAAATCCATAGGATTAGCTACTGTGGCCTCAGCTGGTAAAATTGTTCTAGGCGAACATACTTTCTGGTTTGTCTTTGAAGGCAACCATCTATCAGTCCATATATTGATTAAAGAACCATTATCCACCGTCCATCTGCTGCCTTGAATGATTAAATCCCTCCCTCACATCAAAATACAACTGAAATGATAACCAATACAGACACCAAAAACCAAATTACGAGTTACGACTAAAGAACTTTCAATTTTTCAAAAACCCAGATCAGATCTGGTTTGTAACTTTTGGGGTAAAATAGATCTGGGTAATTTTCTCGAACAAAAATTTAACTTTGTTACAACAATAACTGAAACATAACCAGAAAAATTATTAAAAGTGATGAAAAGGTTTAGAGAGAGAGACCTGAGAGCGTCTGAGAGAAGGAAGAGAAGGAGGGAACAGTGGAGAAGGGAAAGAAAATGAAATGAGAGGAGAGGAAAGAACTTGTGTGGGTTTTTAATTTTTAAGCTTTGAATTGAAAATTTGAAAAGTTAAAATGTTAAATCCATGAATACGATGTTGCTGAAGTTGGGTTTTGGATTAGTGGTTAGCTTTGGACGACGTAAAGCAACTACAAAAATCTGGTGACATCATTTTTCGGGTTTGTTTTGCTGCACTGTTGATTTGTGTTTTGTTCTCAAAGAAGTTCTTAAGCAATAAAAAATTTTAACTTTTTGATCTTTGTTATGTTTGTTTTTTCGTAAAAATGTGTTTTTTTAACGGCAAAGGGAGAGGTGGGTAACAGATCCCTAACGGAAGGCACCTCAGGTGGGCAAAGTGTAAAGTTTTAAACCACGGGTAGACAAAGTGAAAACGGGCCATAGCACAGGTGGGTTTACTGTAATTATCCCTAAGTTTTTATCTTAGTGTAGTGTTGTGGTGTTTGCTTCCGCTATTTGTTTAGTGTGACTTTGAATTCCTGGTGTTTGAATTTTTTGTAGTAATTTTTCTGCATAATTGTGTTTATTATGGTCTTTGGTTTAGACATGGTTTATTCCGGCAGAAGTGATGAAACTGTTTCGCTATGGGACTACCGTACATTCAATCATCAATGTGCTAATGTGATTAACATTGGTGACACTAAAATGAGTAAAGTTTTGCTCTCAATGATTTGTTCTTAATTTTGCACTTGTCACTTTTTTTTTCTTTTGTTCATTTTTCGTTTGCTCAGTTCAAGATGTTATCTAGATTTGGCATTTTAGTACTGTTGTGGGTGTGAATACCGAAATAGGTGCTAAATACAATCTTAATGGACCTGCTGCCTAGGAAGTTGTTAACGAATTGCTTTTCAACATTGGTGACATTATAATGAGTAATGTTTTGCTCTCAATGTGTTGTGAATGTGAACATAAACAAAGTAATAATTTGTTCTTATTTTGCTATTGTCACTTTTTTTTTTCCTTTTGTTCATTTTTCATTTGCTCAATTCAAGATGTGATCCAGAATTGGCATATTGGTACTGTTGTGGGTGTGGATACTGAAACAGGTGTTAAATACAATCTTAATGGAACTACTGCCTAGGAAGTTGTTAACGAATTGCTTTTAGCTAAGGTAGAGGGTAGACCTAAACTTCTTTGCTAACTGTTTATTGTTGGAATTGGAGTTCTATTAATTGGACTTTTGGATTCATAAACGGGTTAGATGTGAATCAGTTAATGTATCTGGTTTGAGAAATTATATAATATTTTGAGATGCAATTCACTATCACCAACACTGTCAGCATATATGCACATCCTAGCTACTCTTACAGCACATGATTCCCGGTGTTTGAATTTTTTGCAGTAATTTTTCTGCATAATTGTGTTTATCATGGTCTTTGGTTTAGACATGATTTGATATTAACGGTTTCAATTTTAAAAATTTGTGAATTCATGAAACTCAAGTCACTGCACAAGCGTTTTTATGTTATTAGTGTTAGAACATCCCTCACATGCTACTTCAATGATTGTCTTCTCAACCTATACATTGGTGCTCTAGAAATCAGTCAGGGTATGTATGTGGTTAGTGATGGATTTATTAAATTGAACTTTATGCCAATGTGAAATGAGAATTCTTTAGTGCTGGAAAAGTACTTTTCTGTTTGTTTTGTTTATTTGATTTCTTTTATCATTCCTCTTTATGACTAAATCCTATTACAAAAATTCTTTTTCTCATGGGGCCTTTAACTTTTATCCTCGATTCATATAGAGTTCTTTTATCTCCAAAGAATATGGTGAAAAGGAAAGCACTAAAAGAACAATTACTCCTCCAATTGATTTCTTTTTCATTTTCCTTTTAATTTAATTGTTCTGAGAGGTTTCAAATCTAATGTCTAAGTTATGGACTGCAAAGAAATCATTCCTTCCAAAACGAGATATGGAGTGGTTCTTCTTTTGTCTTCAGTAACTGATCTGGATATTAATTAATTTTTAGCTATTTCAAAATTATTAATAATTTATTTATATATACAACTTATGCAGGTTTATGTTTGGACGACTCTCTTTCTGTTTCCTCTTGAAATATTCAATGCTTGCACTGTCATCAGTAGATATCTAATTTAAGTTAGTGATATAGTTATATACAATTATTAGTGATATAATTTTAGAATATTTTATAAAATAAAATTAATCTATATCTATATATATATATATATATCTAACAGCTGAAGCGTAGTATTTATTGTTGATACGCTTCGGTTGAGCCACCTAAGTAGCTACGTCATTATTCTTTTTTGTTTCTAATTTTTCCTAAATATTTTTTAAAACATTTTCTCATTTAATAAGGAGATTTAAAAATTCCTTTATTTAAAAATTAAAAGATCTTTTAACCATAAATTTTATTATTAACTAGTCGCAGACCCGCGCGTTGCGCGTGATGATTTTTTAGATAAAATATTATTTTACTCCTTAGACTTTATAAAGAGTTTTTAAAAAAGAAAAAAAAATGGTTTTATCATATTTATGATAATTTTTTCTATAACATTTTTTTACCATTATCATATATTTATTGGTTGATGATTTGTATTAAATAGACATTAAATAAGAGGTAAAACTATTCAATAATTTTTTTTAAGTCATGGTGTATGAAGATTATGATTTTATATATGCGTATATATATATATATATATATACATACCTATATATATATATATATATATATATAATTTCCCTAGTTAGAATTTGATTAGTTTTAAGTTACTATTTTGTATTATTATATTTAATTGTTGATTTTATTACACTATAAAGTTTTTAATGTCCTATGTATAGCCATCTCTATTTTATTTTTTACTCCTCTTTACCACCTTTTTGTTTTCCAAGTAATAGTTATTAATTGACGTTTGATTCCATTTCTTTTTTTCTTCCTCCATTTCTTCTTTATTACTCTGTTCCCTTGCTAGTCATAAATTTTATGGTTATTAATAAGAAATAGATATCATGGATGGCTTAAATAGTTATAGATGTAGTTACGTTAGTGGTATGTCAAAGGGGGGGTTTTTTTTTTCCTTATGAATTTTCAAGGAAATATAAAAGACATTTCTCTAGTTTAGTCTCAATCAATTAAGATATCCATAATATATTAACGGAAATAATAATGAGCCTTAAATTTTTTTAATGTATGAAGTGGTTAGGTTAATGGTATGTCAAAGGTTTTACAAAAAAATTTAAAAATAATTCCAAGGAAATGTAAAAGGCCTTTTTAAAAAAAAAGAAATTGTGACTTTTTGAATTGTAAAAATATGATGGTTTTAATAACCTCGTTTATAGACTTCATTATTAAGTTATAAACATTAAGATTAAAGTAGATGAATATATAAGTACAAAAGTATACGTAAAGTTACAACTGCACAAGATAAATATGTATAGATATATATATATATTTATTTATTCATGAATCATTATTTCATTGTTTACTTATAAATATCTAAATTGAATTTTTATTTTGGAAAAAAATATAAATTAAAATAGATGAATGTGTAAAACATTTTTAGTAGATTATAATATAAATTTTTTTTCTCAATATTTTTTGTAACTTTTCCCATAAGATCAATATTATTGGCACCATTTAAAGATGATATATAATATTTCTGAGAAGAAGAAGAAGAAGAAACAGAGACTGTGCTAACACATAATATAAAATTATTAAATTTGCGTGATTTAAATATGTAGCAAAAAAAATATTAATGTTTCTGTAGGGGTAAAAGGCCCAATGCTAGATCTTGGGCCGTGGGCCTGTCCGAGGAGACTTATACATCCGAGGACAACAAATCTTGAGGGATTTGTCCCGCCCAATTCAATTCTGAAGTGTAAGTCGCGCGGAAGAAGGACTAGTCCGAGGAGCCTTGCCTGCTCGGATTTTCGAAAGGGTGTTCCGGATGAATGCTCCAATGCCAATCCTAGCTCCCCCGAAAAATCCCCCGATTTATATGGACAAAAAGGATATGTGGCGAGAATCAGATATTAAGCAAAAGGCTGCTGCCACCGCATTTATGATCCTGCAGCTAACATCATGGCCGCATTAATGGGAAAAGACACCTGAACAGTGACCTTCATCCTTTGCAGCTGCCAAATGAAGACTCCAGATGGGGGTTGATGGGACAAGTATAAAAAAAAAGCCTACATAGTAGAGGAAGGGCATATAAATAGAAGGAGGGAGGAAAAAAGTAAGGGGAGGATAACAATCAAGAGAGAGAGAGAGAAAAAGAGAAGTATTCATAGCATTTGTATAAGCATAGTTCTCGGACAATGCCGAGAAGAACACTGTAACAGTCAAATATCTTATTAATACAAATTTGGTCATAATCATACTTGGACCTCCAACTCGTACGAATTCAGTCAAGTATTCTTCAACCTACTCTCTTTACAAATTCATTTTAAGGATACCATACACAGCTTGGGCCTCAACTTATTCTGTTCAAAGGCCCGACCCACGATTTGTGTCCTTACAATTGGCACCGTCTGTGGGAAGATTACTATTGTATCTGCGTGTTGAGGCTTGAGTCATGGTTAGATCAGATAGAGCGGAGTCAGGTGGCTCTCAACATATTGACCATTTTTTGCACCTTGAGCGTAAAAGAGATTGCGAAGGGAGTGTGCACACGACTCATACTGCCAGGAGTCGACGTCGACAAGGCAGTGATGAGTCTCATGAGAGCATGCAATGCAAAATCGACCGTCTCAAGAAGAGGTTGCGCCGTGCGCGAAGGAAGCTGTTAGGTTCTAAAGATTTGGAACTAATGTATTTAGAACTTCAATTTGTATGTTGGCAAACCATGATCAAAACAATGTTGAGTCGTGTGTTAGACTTGCTCAAAGTATGGGTTTAATTGTAAAGTTGGAATCGAGTTTTTATGCAGAAGTACTGTTCACTTTCTGTATGACTCGATCGATCGAAAATTAGACTCGATCGATCGAAAATCGTGCAGAACGTTTTTCTGCAGAAAATTCCAACTCAGCCCAAGCCTGTTTTAATGTATAGGGTTTTATGTTTGCCCTAAGTATAAAAGGGAAAACCCTAGCCACGTTTTGAGAGTTCTGTTTTGCTGTGTTTGTGAATCTTTCTTTGAGATCTAGAGGTGTTTACCTTCACATACACTTAGGGTTTACAAACTTGAGATTTATGTCAAGAGTTGTGTAGATCGTTACAGTTGCAGAATCAAGAGAACACAAAGATATACAAGCAGGTGCGCTTGTGGATTTGTTGAAGAATTCCGGAAAGAAGGAGTCCGTGGATCTCGGAGCTATCATGGGGTCATGGTAGTAAGTTTCCTACACTCGGGTAGCAATATGATGTTAGTGGTCTAAGTCTATTGTGTAAACTTCGATTCTTTCATAGTGGATTCAGTTTACCTTGAGGATAGCTAGGTCAAATCCTCCCCAGGTTTTTACCGGTGTGGTTTCCTGGGTCATCAGATCTTTGTGTTGTTTAATTTTTCCGCTGCTTTGTTATTTTTGCTTAATTGTGTTAACCTAGTTTTAATTAAATTACCTAAGTTAATAACTTGACTAATTCACTAGGTTAATCTGTTGGGTTTAAGGGGTCTAAACGAACTTACAAGTGGTATCAGAGCGGGTAGCTTTTTTTTTGTTTGATCCTTTGATCTTTAAGCTGATCCTTGACCCCTGTTGTCATGGAACACGGACACTCTCTTGTTGTTCCACCTCACTTTGATGGAAACAACTATGCTTATTGGAAAGTAAGGATGAAAGCCTTCCTGAAATCCATAGATGAGAGAGTTTGGAATTCCGTTGAATACGGATGGGAGAAGCCCACTACTCCTGTGAGTGAGTGGCAAACTTCTCAAAAGGAGGCAGCCGCTTTTAATAGCAAAGCCATGAATGCTATTTTTAATGCTGTTTCCATGGAGGAATTTAAGAGAATCTCTAATGTTGAGGTTGCTCATACTGCTTGGAAAATCCTCCAGACTGTGCATGAAGGCACGAAGGCAGTTAAAATTAATAAGTTGCAGCAATTAACTTCTAGATTTGAAAGCATAAGAATGAATGATGATGAATCTTTTGATGAGTTCTATGCTAAGTTGAATGATATTGTTAATTCTGCTTATAATTTGGGTGAAATCTATGATCAACCTAAAATTGTTAGGAAGATTCTTAGATCTTTGACTGAAGATTTTAGATCCAAAGTAACTGCCATCACTGAGAGTAAGGATGTGGACTCCATCCCTGTGGATGAGCTTGTAGGATCTCTTCAGTCCTATGAGTTAGACCTCCCCAAGACTAACAAATCCAAATCAATGGCTCTAAAGTCTGTTGATGATGTTGATGATGGTAGATTTGATGATGATCTCTCTGCTACAGAGATTGCCTATCTTGCCAAGAACTTTAGAAACTTTCTGAGAAATAGTAACAGAAGGGCAAGAGGCAAGAACAATGTTGAACCTAAAAATTTTAGGAAGAATGAACCCACTAAGGTTAATAACTTTGAGAAACCTAAGGAGAAAGTAGGTCAATCTTCTAATAATTCTTTGGGACAACAATGTTATGGTTGTCAAGGGTATGGTCATTTAAAGTCTGAATGTCCTACTTATTTGAGGTCTAAGGGTAAGGCTATGGCTGTAACCCTTAGTGATGACGAAGTTTCCGACAATGAATCTGCCAGTGATGAGGATGGAAACTTCATTGCTTTCACTGCTACCACTGTAGTCAATGAAAGCATATCTGTTGAAGAGAACCCTTCTGATGGGGAACTCTCTGAGGACGCAGATTTACAGGAAGCCTACAATAAACTTTGCAAAGTTGCTGCAAAGGATGCCATGAATGTTGAGTTAGGCTTGAAGAAAATTGCATCTCTTGAACTTGAAAAGAAAAATTTACTTGTTAAATTGTTTGATGCAAATGAGCTTTTGAATAATGTGAAAACTGAAAACATGCTCTTACTTGATAAAGTCAAATGTTTGGAACTTGATTTATCTGTTGCTAAAGAACAAACTAATAGGTCTGCAAGCTCCAAACTTGATCACATGTTGAGTATTCAAAAGTCTCCTTCTGATAAAACTGGTTTAGGTTATGAGGAAAGTATTTCTGTGCTTAAACCTTCTTCCACTAAATTTGTTCCTTCTTCTGAACCTCCTAAGAGTGAGATTGTTAAACCCTCGGTGAGTGAACCTGTCAAACCTGTTAATGTTCCTCCACCTAGAAAGATTAGGGTTGATCTTCATGCTTCTCATTCTAGAGTGTCTACTTCGACCAAGGGCAAATCGCATGATAAGCCTGCATGGGTTTGTCATTTTTGTGGAAAACCTGGACACATACGTCCAAATTGTTTTAAGTTGCAAGCTGCGAAGCGAGCAAATAAAACTAAAGTACCTGTGCCTCAAGCACATGATCCTATGGTACTTATTGGTGAATTGGTAAAGGCGTTAAACCTTTATTCCAATCCTGGAGTTGCTCAGAATTCTGATGTGAATCATAACTCCAATGCAAGAGTTGCATCTAAGAAGTCTTGGATGCAAAAGGCTCAATCTAATTGAGTCTGTCTGACATGGTCCTTGTGCTTCATTGCTCAATCTTTTGTGACTTTTGTTTCTAGGATTTGCATTGCATTACATTCATGCATTTCATTCTAGGATGTTTGTTTCTTTGTTTAATAAAAAAAAAATTTTTTTTGCAAATTGTGTTTTGCTATTTTTCCTTGAATTTGTAGACAAGGTTGTTCAATCAAAACTACATATCATATGTATGTAACTTGTTTAGCTTTGATGCACTTATTTTTATTGCACTTTACTAGCTAAAGTCTTGTTGTGCATGTTGTGTGGGAAGATGCTATATTTGTTGATCACATGATCTTGATCTTGAAGTCTTATGTCTTTGATTGTTGGACTTGAACTTATTGAGAAAGGCATAAATAACCATCTCACCACTGTTTATTAGCCAATCATGAACACCTTAGTGCATATTATAAGATTTTGTGCTCGAGAAAGTGTAGCACATGCACAAAAAGAACATAAGGTGTAGCCTCTGTTAAAATTGGTGTGTACATTATTGGACTATAATAATATCACAAATTCAAATAAAATTGGTGTGTACATTATCCCGGCTATTATTAAGTTTCTAATCAATAAATTTGAATAATGAGGCAAATCAAGAAACTTACATGATTGCAAGCTCTTATTCTAGGAGATGTGAGAGTTATATGATGTAACTCTTTAAGGGATAGTCTCTTTCAAATTCATGTGATGGATTTTGTAGAAATTGTGATTGATCTCTATGTGTATATCACCTCACATGTTTCTCAAACTTATGCTAGTTGCACACACTACACAAGTTATTCTTTGCTAGAATTGCGTACATGATAATGTGTGTGTTTTTGGCCTGACCAACCAAGTTTGAGAATTTTGGGAATTTGATGCAAAACATGTTTGCTTGTTTGTTGTTTTTTTTTTGGTATATTGAGAGAAAATTATGCTTTGGAAAATCTGGAATGAATACATGTGTTTTTGGAAAACATCTCATCTCATACTCATGCATTTGATTTTTCAAATCTGTTGCTTTGAGGAGTTTTTGGTCTAAAACGTTTGGTTTTTCAAAAATATGTTTTTTCCAGAATTTCGATCGATCGAAACTGACTTTCGACCGATCGAAAATGTTTTAAATTACTCACAAATCTCTCTGGTTGGTTCGATCGATCCAAGCTGTTTTTGGATCAATCGAATAAGTTTTCGACCGATCGAATGTAATATTCGATCGATCGAGAATCGGTCCGGCTGTTTTTTTTTAAGGAAGTTTTTCAAGTGACTTTTCACTGTTTCAAAACTTTTCAAATTTTCTTTTGGTTTCCTACCAACCGGTCAAAGAGTTTTTGGTGATTTTTGTCGTTTTCCTCCGAATCTTTTGCAAAATCTCTCTCTCTCCCAAGTGTGGTAAGTCCCTTATACCCTTCCTTTTGCATTTATTTTCTATTTTCATGCATTTTTTCATGCATATTTGGGTAATTTTGGCATTTAGGAATTTTCTATTTTTGGGGTTGTTTTTGAATGATTCTTTCTCAAAATCTTTATGGGTTTTTGTGGGGACACCTTGTCTAAACACATCATGTGGTTTAATTGGATTATTTTGGTGGTTTGAAGGAAATTTGAAATTCTAGGGCTTGAATTTGAGCAAATTTGGGGTTTTTGTTCAATTGGATTGAAATTGATGAAATTGGCTTGTTGGATTGATTAATTTGATCATTATATTGAGTTAATTGAATATTGTGTTGATCAATTTATCAATTTGCTGTGTTTTGAAAATTAGGGTTTTTCAAATTGGGGATTTTTGATGAATATCGAATGCTCAAGCCATTTTTGTTAATTTGGATCAAAATTGAACATGTCACTGCATTAGTACATGCATCATGTTATGTTCATGCTCATGCATCATATAGAATTTTTATATTCTATTTTTTTTTTTGCTGTGCTAACTTGCAGTCTGCCCTTGGTTTTGGTTTTTGCTCTTTTCTTTTTGTATCTGTCTTTTCCTTAGCACTATGCCTAGGAAAACTAGAGGCCATAGGACTTCTGATCCTTCTCCTTCTTTTGACACTGAGAGGTTCCCTAGTGAGTCAAACCAAGTCACTTATGAGACTTTGAACCTTAGGCGTCAGATTTGGGCTGAGCGTAGGGTTATCTTAGATGAGCTGGATCTTGAGGTGCGTCGTAACTTTGAGCGTCGGGGTTGGTTACCTTTGCTCGAGTATGAGCATTCTCCTCTTCCTGCCACCTTGATTAGAGAATTCTATTTGAATCTCTCTATTCATGTCTATGATAACGACACCTTGGTTAAGGTGTGGTTACGTGGTGTGGAGTATCGCATTACCCCTTCGGTAGTGTCTGATGCTCTTGGGGTGCCCATTGTGGACCATCCCGTTTTTCCTTACGAGGAGTCGCCTCCCCTTGATGACGTCTTGTCATACATCACTGGATCTTCTATCCAGTGGGGTTCTGATCCTCGGATCACTTCTGCTGAGCTGTCTGAGCTGCACTATCTTTTCTTTAGGATAGCGTGTCATTCATTGTGGCCTATTTCACATGTCCACACCATTCCTCTTGAGAGGTGTGTCTTTTTGTATGCTTTGGTCACTGATGCTCCTATCAGTTTTCCGCATCTGTTCCTTCGTTCTTTGAACGAGGTTCATCGGTCTAGTTCTACGGCTCATGCTTTGTTTTTTCCTGTTTTTATTCATCGGATTCTCCTTTTTCTTGGTTTTGGTGAGTATCCTGCTTCTGAGCCTGTTCATGTTGTCGCTCCTATTGGTGCTACCTTTTTGAGGCAAAGGGCTGCTCAACTTCGAGCTAGCTCTAAGCGTGCTAGGGTAGAGCCTTCCGATGTCACTCCACCCCCTTCTTCTTCTACAGATACTCATGCAGCTGGGACTTCTTCTGATCCTGCTGTTGCTGCTGATGCTGCTGATGTTCCTCCACCGTTTGATGAGGTTTCTGACCTTCGTCGGACGCTTGACACTGTCGTGACCGTTCAGGCGGCTCATGGTCAGCTTTTGGTGGACATCCTTGTGGAGATTTACATTTTAGGGGGAGTTTTTGTTACTTAGTAGTGATACTGCGGAGCTTGTGGAGTTATTAGATTGTATCTAGATGCTTCACTGTGTATTCTCATTTTTAGCTCTTGTTTAGGAGATTTATTTTGTTGAGATACATTTGTGTGTATATGTTTCTTATTTCACTATGCTACTACTCTGCTTATTGATTTATATTGATGATGTTATTCATGATATATGTCTTTATTTTGTGTCATGTGAAATTAAGAAATTTTTATTTATGTATTTCCTTTTTTTTTCCACACATGCGTTTATGTGTTTGTTAAGTGTTACAGGAATATACAGGTTGCTTTCAGTCGAGCTGCTGTCTACTTTGCAACTGTTAGATAGTAGTTTAGGTTGAATTGTTGAGTGGCTATTTTATTGTAATGGGCTATTTCAATTTGTAACTTTGAGCTTTTTGTTAAGTCTGTGTTTTGCCACGGATTGCCAAAGGGGGAGTTTGTTAGGTTCTAAAGATTAGGAACTAATGTATTTAGAACTTTAATTTATATGTTGGCAAACCATGATCAAAACAATGTTGAGTCGTGTGTTAGACTTGCTCAAAGTATGGGTTTAATTGTAATGTTGGAATCGAGTTTTTATGCAGAAGGACTGTTCACTTTCTGTATGACTCGATCGATCGAAAATCGTGCAGAACGTTTTTCTGCAGAAAATTCCAACTCAGCCCAAGCCCGTTTTAATGTATAGGGTTTTATGTTTGCCCTAAGTATAAAAGGGAAAACCCTAGCCACGTTTTGAGAGTTCTGTTTTGCTGTGTTTGTGAATCTTTCTTTGAGATCTAGAGGTGTTTACCTTCACATACACTTAGGGTTTACAAACTTGAGATTTATGTCAAGAGTTGTGTAGATCGTTACAGTTGCAGAATCAAGAGAACACAAAGATATACAAGCAGGTGCGCTTGTGGATTTGTTGAAGAATTCCGGAAAGAAGGAGTCCGTGGATCTCGGAGCTATCATGGGGTCATGGTAGTAAGTTTCCTACACTCGGGTAGCAATATGACGTTAGTGGTCTAAGTCTATTGTGTAAACTTCGATTCTTTCATAGTGGATTCAGTTTACCTTGAGGATAGCTAGGTCAAATCCTCCCCAGGTTTTTACCGGTGTGGTTTCCTAGGTCATCAGATCTTTGTGTTGTTTAATTTTTCCGCTGCTTTGTTATTTTTGCTTAATTGTGTTAACCTAGTTTTAATTAAATTACCTAAGTTAATAACTTGGCTAATTCACTAGGTTAATCTGTTGGGTTTAAGGGGTCTAAACGAACTTACCGAAGCGCAGTCCATCTAGCAGTCCATCCATCACTGATGACTCTTATGATGACGATGACAATACCAGTTATAGACGCCGCTCCAGGACGCCTTCAAGTGAATCTTTCTCCCACGAGGAAGAGCATCACCATGACCGCAGGAGTAGAAACACGTATTCAAGAGGTGCTGGGAGTGATGCCATGACCAGGGCACTCAACCAAATTTCCAGGTCACCCTTTACACGCAGCATTGAGGGAGGAAGCCTTCCTCGGCATTTTACTCAACCTACCTTCACTGCATACAACGGACGGATTGACCCCGTGGAGCATGTGAGCCATTTTAATCAGAAAATGGCTGTCCATTCTCGGAACGAGACTCTCATGTACAAAGTGTTCCCCTCCAGTTTAGGGCCTGTGGCCATGAGGTGGTTTGATGGCCTCGCAGCAGATTCTATTGGCTCCTTTAGGGTGCTCACTAGGGCTTTCTGCTCTTGGTTCGTGACGAACACCAGAGTCTCTCGGCCACTAGACTCCTTGCTGTCCATGTCCATGCGAGAGGGGGAGACGTTGAAAACATACTCAGACAGGTACTGGGAAATGTTTAATGAGCTCGAAGGGAGTTTGGATGATGTAGCAGTAAGAACCTTCAAGGTCGGCCTACCAGCCGAGCACGACCTGCGGAAATCATTGACCAGAAAGCCGGTAAGAAGTGTGCGCCGGCTAATGGACCGCATTGACGAATATAAGCGCGTCGAGGAAGACCAGCTAGTTGGTAAAGGAAAGGCTAAGGTTATCCCTCAGGAGAGGAGGGATTTCAGGTCGGACAGGTACAGTAACAGCAGGCTGAGGAGAGATTACAGTGCGCAATCTGGATCTGCTGCATCGCAGGCAGTCCAGACCATATTCCGAGAGCCAATCCACCAAATTCTGGAGAAGATCCAGAATAAGCCATACTTTAGGTGGCCAAACAAGATGGGGGGAGATCCCACGAAGCGCAATCAGAGCCTTCATTGCCAGTACCATCAAGAGTGAGGGCATACCACAGAAGATTGCAGAACTCTAAAGAGCCACTTGCAACAACTATCGAGGGGGGGAAAGCTACAGCAATTCACCTATCAGCTAAATAACCAGGGAGATCATATCAGGCCGGGAATTTCAGGGGCCGCCTCCTCAAGGCCCCCGTTGGGCACAATCAACGTTATCCTCGTGGCCCCCGGAAGAACTGGATCATGTTTTTCCAGGTTGATGTCCATTTCTGGAGCATCCGCCGAGGACGCTAGCCATGAGCCGAAACGGGCAAGGATGGAGGTCCAACTAGTCTTAAGCTTCTCGGATGAAGACAAATTGGGGACAATATAGCCCCATGATGACGCTTTGGTCATCACCCTTAGAATAGGGGGGGTATGATGTGAAGAGGGTGATGGTTGATCAGGGGAGTGGAGCCGAGATCATGTATCCAGATCTGTACAAAGGACTAGGTTTACGGCCCGAAGACCTGACAGCATATGATTCACCCCTAGTCAGTTTTGATGGGAAGACCATCATACCTAAGGGTCAGATAAGGCTACCCGTGCAAGCAGGGTCTGAAGTGGTCGAGGTGGACTTTATCGTCGTGGATGCATACTCTCCTTACACGGCCATCGTGGCCAGACCTTGGCTCCACGCCCTGGGGGCTGTTTCATCAACCCTGCATCTAAAGGTCAAATTCCCATCTAAGGGACAAGTGGAGGAAATTGTAGGAAGCCAACCCATGGCAAGGCAGAGCCTCATAGCTGCCATTTCACATCAGCATGCTGTCGAGCTAGCAAAAACCTCGGTCGGACCTTCGTAGCAACCAAAGTTCTTGATTCCTTCCAAAGTTGTAGAGTCGGACGAGGAGCAATGCGAAAGACTAGAGAGAGTTGTCATTGCGCAGGACCCAGATAAGTTCTTCCAAATAGGGGCTCTGCTACCTCCTCAAGAGAAGGAAGAGCTGCTAGAATTCCTTAGGAGAAACATTGATGTGTTTGCCTGGAACTCTTACGAGGCCCCAAGAGTGGATCCCGGGTTCATCTGCCATCACCTTAATGTGAGCCCAGCTGCCCTTCCCAAAAGGCAGCCACCTCGGCGCTCGTCCAGAGAACATTCGGACGCTGTCAGGGATGAGGTAAACAAACTAAAGCAGGCAGGGGCTATCAAGGAAATTTTCTACCCAGAGTGGCTGGCCAACACAATGGTGGTGAAGAAGAAGAACGGGAAATGGCGTGTATGTGTGGACTTTACGGACTTGAACAGAGCATGTCCAAAAGACCCTTTCCCCATGCCACGGATTGATCAACTGGTGGATGCCACCGTAGGGCACCCACGAATGAGTTTCCTGGACGCCTTCCAAGGGTATCATCAAATTCCCTTAGCCCCGGATGATCAAGAGAAAATAGCCTTCGTGACCCCCATTGGGAACTACCATTATAAGGTGATGCCATTTAGACTGAAGAATGCAGGATCCACATATCAGAGAATGATGACAAAAATGTTCGGGTCACAGTTGGGGAAATGCATTGAGATTTATATTGACGATATGGTGGTCAAGAGCAAACTGGAGTCCGAGCACGTCAAAGACCTCAGAATCGTCTTTGAAATCTTAAGGAAACACAAACTGCGACTCAATGCTTCGAAGTGCTCCTTCGGCGTGGGGTCAGGAAAGTTTCTAGGCTACATGGTCACCCACCGCGGAATTGAGATCAATCCTGACCAGATAAGGGCGATCAACAACCTGCAGCCTCCTCGGAACCCAAAAGAGATCCAGAAATTGACCGGAATGATGGCCGCTCTCAATTGATTCATCTCCAAATCCGCGGAGAGATGTCGGCCTTTCTTCCTGCTGCTGAACAAGTGGAAGGGATTCGAGTGGAATGAGGAATGTGTCCTAGCTTTCCAGCAACTGAAGGAGTACTTAACTCGGCCTCCCATCATGTCCAGTCCTGCAACAGACGAGGTCTTGTTCGCCTACATTGCTGTAGCCACCCATGCTGTGAGTCTAGTACTTATACGAGTCGACAATGGCGTCCAGAAGCCTGTGTACTTTGTGAGTAAATCCCTTCACGAGGCCGAGGTCCGTTACCTACCACTCGAGAAGGCTATCTTTGCAGTAATTCATGCCACTCGTAAACTTCCTCACTACTTCCAATCACATACGGTTGTGGTCCTCACCCAACTCCCGCTCAGATCACTGCTTCGGAGTGCAGACTATACGGGAAGAATCGCTAAGTGGGGTACCATACTAGGGGCTTTCGACATAAAGTACATGCCTCGCACCTCGATCAAGGGGCAGATACTGGCCGATCTGGTGGCCGAGTTCGTTGAGCCTGTGTTGGAAGAGATAACTGAGACAACGCCCATGGATGGAAATTCAGTTGGCCTCGTCTCTGTGCAAGATTCCGCATCTTGGAAATTATATGTGGATGGTGCAGCCAATCAAAGAGGTTTAGGAGTGGGGCTAGTTTTAATATCTCCCGAGAACGTTGTCATCGAAAAATCCCTCAGACTAAACTTCTCAGAAACTAATAATGAGGCTGAATACGAAGCATTTCTTGTCGGAATGACCATGGTTAAAGGTATGGGAGGGAGCATGGCAGAGGCATTCTCGGACTCAGCGCTGGTCGTTGGCCAGGTCAGGGGAGAATTGGAAGCTCGTGATGAAAGGATGCAGAAATATTTAAGGCAGGTCAAGCGACTACAATCACAATTCAAATCATTCAATTTGCAACACGTTCCTCGGAGTGGTAATACGCACGCGGACTCCTTGGCTACTCTTGCAACCACCTCGGCTCAGGGACTACCTCGGCTCAGGGACTACCTCGGCTTATCCTGGTGGAAGATGTACAAAGACATGCCGAGGAAAAGGAAGGGCTCAACATATATCAGGTTTGAGTAGGGCCAAGCTGGATGGACCCCATGGTGACCTACCTTAAAGACGACGTCTTACCAACGGACAAGGCCGAAGCTGACAAGGTGCGGAGAAAAGCCCCTCGATTCCGGCTATCAGGAGACCGTAAGCTATACAAACGTTCTTTCACTGGTCCATACTTATTGTGCGTACATCCTGAAGCCACAGAACTACTTCTTGAAGAGCTGCATGAAGGGATTTGTGGCAGCCACACAGGAGGAAGATCTCTAGCACACAGGGCTTTAACTCAGGGCTACTGGTGGCCAAATATGCAGAGGGAATCACAGGCATACGTAAAGAAGTGTGACCAATGACAGAGATTTACACCGAATATACATCAACCAGGAGGAGTGCTAAATCCATTATCAAGTCCATGGCCTTTCGCTCAGTGGGGCCTGGACATTGTAGGCCCTTTTCCTAAGGCAGCCGGGAGTAAGAAATATCTGGTCGTCGCAACAGACTACTTCACCAAATGGGTTGAGGCCGAGCCATTGGCAAACATCAGGGATGTAGATGTCCAGAAGTTTGTATGGAAAAATATCGTGATACGATTTGGTGTACCAGATACTCTCATCTAGGACAATGGCCTTCAGTTTGACAGTAAAGCATTCAGAAGATTTTGCGGCGGGCTAGGCATTATGAATAGGTACTCCATCCCTGCATACCCTCAGGGCAATGGTCAAGCTGAAGCAGTTAATAAAGTCATAGTAAGTGGCCTTAAGAAGAGGTTGGATGATGCCAAAGGGAAATGGGTGGAAGAACTACCGCATGTGCTCTGGACCTATAGGACAACTCCTCGGAGGTCTACCGGGGAGACCCCCTTTGCAATGACCTACGGTGCTGAGGCTGTTATCCCCATAGAAACTGGGTTCCCCACACTTAGAACCAATTCATTTACCTCGGCAGATAATGACCAATTGCTTAAGGACAATCTGAACCTAATTGTCGAGCGGAGAGAAAACGTTGCGGTTCAGTTAGCCTACTATCAGCATAAACTTAAGCAGAGGTATGATGCCAATGTCAAACTGAGACCACTTGCACCAGGAGACCTGGTCTTGCGAAAGGTCGTTGGCACTGCGAAGAACCCGGCTTGGAGAAAACTAGGACCTAATTGGGAAGGCCCCCATCGTATCCTATCGGTAGCTGGAATAGGAGCCTTTTATTTAGAGGATTTAGATGAAAGGGCTGTACCACACCCCTGGAATGTAAATAACCTAAAAAGGTACTACTACTACTAATGAAAATTTCCATTCTCTTATTGAAGTCTATTATACTGCTTATTTCGTAAAGTATTAAATAGAACCTTGGTCGTGCCTGGTCCCTCGGACCACACACCTTGGGTAAATTAATACTACTAAGTATTAAATAGAATTTTGGTCAGGCCTGGCCCCTCGGACCACCTACCTTGGGTAAATCAACACTCCTAAGTATTAAACAGAACCTTGGTCGTGCCTGGTCCCTCGAACCACACACCTTGGGTAAATTAATACTACTCAGTGTTAAACAGAACCTTGGTCAGGCCTGGCCCCTCGGACCACCTACCTTGGGTAAATTAACACTCCTAAGTATTAAACAGAACCTTAGTCGTGCCTGGTCCCTCGGACCACACACCTTGGGTAAATTAATACTACTAAGTGTTAAACAGAACCTTGGTCAGGCCTGGCCCCTCGGACCACCTACATTGGGTAAATTAACACTCCTAAGTATTAAACAGAACCTTGGTCGTGCCTGGTCCCTCGGACCACACACCTTGGGTAAATTAATACTACTAAGTGTTAAACAGAACCTTGGACAGGCCTGGCCCCTCGGACCACCTACCTTAGGTAAATTAACACTCCTAAGTATTAAACAGAACCTTGGTCGTGCCAGGTCCCTCAGACCACACACCTTGGGTAAATTAATACTACTAAGTGTTAAACAGAACCTTGGTCAGGCTTGGCCCCTCGGACCACCTATCTTGGGTAAATTAACACTCCTAAGTATTAAACAGAACCTTGGTCGTGCCTGGTCTCTCGGACCACACACCTTGGGTAAATTAATACTACTAAGTGTTAAACAGAACCTTGGTCAGGCCTAGCCCCTCGGACCACCTACCTTAGGTAAATTAACACTCCTAAGTATTAAACAGAACCTTGGTCGTGCCTGGTCCCTCGGACCACACACCTTGGGTAAATTAATACTACTAAGTGTTAAACAGAACCTTGGTCAGGCCTGGCCCCTCGGATCACCTACCTTGGGTAAATTAACACTCCTAAGTATTAAACAGAACATTGGTCGTGCCTGGTCCCTCGGACCACACACCTTGGGTAAATTAATACTACTAAGTGTTAAACAGAACCTTGAACAGGCCTGGCATCTCGGACCATCTACCTTGGGTAAATTAAGACTCCTAAGTATTAAACAGAACCTTGGTCATACCTGGTCCCTCGGACCACACACCTTGGGTAAATTAATACTACTAAGTGTTAAACAGAATCTTGGTTAGGCCTGGCCCCTCGGACCACCTACCTTGGGTAAATTAACACTCTTAAGTATTAAACAGAACCTTGGTCGTGCCTGGTCCCTCGGACCACACACCTTGGGTAAATTAATACTACTAAGTGTTAAACAGAACCTTGGTCAGGTCTGGCCCCTCGGACCACCTACCTTGGGTAAATTAACACTCCTAAGTATTAAACAGAACCTTGGTCGTACCTGGTCCCTCGGACCACACACCTTGGGTAAATTAGTACTACTAAGTGTTAAACAGAACCTTGGTCAGGCCTAGCCCCTCGGACCACCTACCTTGGGTAAATTAACACTCCTAAGTATTAAACAGAACCTTGGGTAATTAACTCTTCTCTACTTACGAAATCCCTCGAATCCTATCTCCCAGGTCTTATCACTGCCCCATACCTATCACTGAACACCTTGCGAAAAACCATGTCTTTCATATTTACTCAGACCATCTTCTCCGAGTTAGAATTTCCACTCAACTTTAATAGGAAAGTTAGGAAGTACGTTTGTTTGAACTTGTTCAAATTTATTAAGATAGGGTTGAATTGGTTGAACGATTTTAATGTCATCATTAAGGCTTTCATATCCCCGTTGTCCTCTTTATTATGTGGGAATACAGGTTTATTTCTATTACTGCTTCATTCTGTGGACTTAAACTTTCCATAGGCGTAAGGACTTCGAAACAAAATAAGCAAATGAATGAAACTGAAAATAGAAGAAGGTAAACAAAACATTCTCATTAAAAGGAAAGGTAAGTTACATTAGCTCACCACCTGAAGTGGTTGTTACAAAAAAAAAACTAACTAACTACAACTACAGATAACTAAACCCTAGTCTTGTGCCTGGTCGGTCTGAGAAGGAGCGCTATCATGACCACTCGGCTCGGTCGCTGAGGAAACTGCTTCCTTAGCCTTGATGGCATCCACGGTCACAGAAGCGGCAACCGGAGCAACTTGTTCCTCCTGAATCTCTTGAGCGGACTCCAGAGGGACGAGTGCTTGGCCCATTTGCTCAGGGGTGCGCGGCGCGGAGGAGGGGTCAGCCGGGGGTAAGGTGAGGTCTGGGTGGAAGTATGTTTTCCCTGGCTGCCTAAGCTCCGAGTCGGCTGAGACCCCGGCCATGTTTAGGGCCTCCTCCCAGGTGGACTGGCAGTAATCCCTGCAAACTTCGGTGACCTCCTCCGCGAGCCTTTTTTCTGTTTCCTCGATGCCGCGGAGGTATTCGGCCTCCTTCTCGGCCTCGGCAGCCCTCAGCGCCTCCAGAGCTTTCTTTTCAGCCTTCTCGGCCCTCTCAGCTCTGGCATGAAGCTCCAAGACCAGCTGTCTCTCAGTTGCCAGCTTTATTTCCGTCATGTGCAACTTTTTTCGATGATCTTCAGCCTGGTCTTGGGCACTCTTCAGCCCAGCTTCCGCGCTCCTTCTCTCTCTTTCTTCAATTATTAGCTTCTTGGCTAACTCCAACTTCTGATCCTGTAGCTCCCCCAGACTTTTTTCTACTTCCTTGCAAGATTGGGTCTCAGCCCTGGCCAAATTACGGGCGTCCCTAACCTAATCCTCTGCCACGTAGATCTGCTGGGTGAGCTGCACAGTAAGGAAAAACAAAATTACGTCACCACAAGGATAACTAAGTTACACAGTTTAAACATAAACAAATCCTGTGTGCACCGAGGTGACCAAGAACTTACCATGGCCAAGTCCCTCTTCATGAACATAAATAAATTGGCCTGCCTCCAGGACCTCACCGCATCTATGTCCCGCAGCAAGAGCAGTGGGCGCTCTAAGGCCTCGGCGATGTAGCCCGAATGCCCGCCTTGGAACTCCCGTATGGATGCGGTAGCGGGGATGGGAGCCCCATCCAGATCCAACCGCGGAGCCCAGGCCGGTGGTTGCTAAGCTTCCCTCGGATGGGGGTCACTCCTATGTCTGGGTGGAGAACCCCTCCTATCATCTCTCTTTACTTTTTGTTGTTTTGCCCATTTTTGCTGCCGAAGGGATACTTCACCCTCCTCGGTATCCAAATCCACGACCTTCTTCTTCCTCTTCAGATCCGGTATGGGGAGAAGGCCAAGTGCCGCAGTAGGAGGAGGAGGAGGGGGAGGCAATTTGCCAACCTCCTTCTCTTTGGGGGCCTCCTTGGACGAAGAACCCGCATTCCGCCTGCCACGAGGGCTTTCAGTCCCTTTCTCTGCAAAGGCATTTCCTCGGCGTCTTCTGAAGTCTCGGAACTTTGAGGGCTAAGGGGTTTGGTCTGTGCTTCTTCCTCCTCTTCGAAATGGAACTGGTCTATCTCCGTTTCCAAAGATGGCGGAGAGGTAATAGACTCCTAGCTTGGTATAACGGGCTGAGGGGCAACTTGTTGAAGCGGCCAAGGAACCGGAGGAAGGTCTTTGTTTGCCAAAAAACCAGGCCGAGAAACGTCTATCCGACGAAGTCTCTTGTCCCCCGCTCGGATGGAATCCCTGACCTCTTGGAAATTATCCGATATTGGAGCGAAATCCAATATCAGATGGATGGCGCGCAGCTGGCCGTCCGAGTGGGCAAATACCTCAGATCGTAGCAGATGGTTTAGGCCGAGCACGTTCACGAGACTGAGTTTGGGCGCGACAAACCGTCTATCTGCAGCCACAATCAAAAGAAAAACACAAGGTTAGTCATCACACCTTTAAACCAAACACATACGCAGTAAAATAAAATGAAATCTAAACTGCAATCCCTATGATTATCTTAATCTAGTCCTAAAATACCTCACCTGGCTCCTCCTCCATGGTCGGACAATGATGACCGTCATGCCACGCCCCGGAGACAATGACGTAATCGTACTTCATGCCCTTGTTGGACTTCGGAAGGCACGATATCATCCTCACGACGGGAGATCGGGACTTCAAGTAGTACCCCCCCTCCTTCAAGGAATGACATTCGTACATATGTACGACGTCATGCCAGGTAAGCTGTAGACCCATCATCTCGTTAAGGGCGTCTACACAACCCAAGACCCTAAACATATTAGCGGCACATTGGTGCGGGCACAGTCTATGATTCCTAAGGTATTCCCTAGTAACGTTACCCATAGGAATGGTCATTCCCCCCTCCAGAAAGGCGATTACAGGAATAACCACCTCACCGGTCTTCCTAGAGGTTAAAATGTTCTCCGGTGGACAGTAACGGAGGCTAACCCCCTCGGGAATGTTATACTTCGCCTTAAAAAGCTCTACGGCCACAGGGGTATCGACTAAATTTTTAAACCTACCCATTTCGATGTCTAAAAGGGTGCTACGAGACTCTCCTAAGGCAAGGAAACGTAACAAGACAACGGCCGAGGTGCTCAGCCGAGAAGAAAAGAGACTTGGAAACCAAGTACTTACAAGATCAGTAGGTATTTTTGGTTCGGTAACTTCTGAAAAATCTAAGATACTTCGTGAAATTGTGCTTGGAAGCTATTAGTACGGGTGATATAGTAGGGCTAGGATATTCGAAAACTCTGATGTATCAAATGAATCAAACCGTTCCTTCAGAGCCCCTTATATAGTGGAGGAAAATGAGTGGGAGTTATCCCGCTCTAAAATTCACGAAGAAATCTCAGCCACACGATTTGCATCTCGCCGTTGATCAAGGAGACAGAGCGCCACCCAGAGCTATAAATGACGCGCTAAAATTTCCGAAGCATCTTTGGAAATCGAAAGTCTTGCGAAACAACGCCTCCACGTGGATAAGTTAAGGGGTTTGATGGATTTCACCCTTGCAGAAGTCAAAACCCCACCTTTCTCCTCGGATAAGAGAATAAAACCGGAATTTTAAGGGGCTATTGTAGGGGTAAAAGGCCCAATGCCAGATCTTGGGCCGTGGGCCTGTCCGAGGAGACTTATACATCCGAGGACAACAAATCTTAAGGGATTTGTCCCGCCTAATTCGATTTTGAAGTGTAAGTCGCGCGGAAGAAGGACTAGTCCGAGGAGCCTTGCCTGCTCGGATTTTCGAAAGGGTGTTCCGGATGAATGCTCCAATGCCAATCCTAGCTCCCCCGAAAAATCCCCCAATTTATATGGACAAAAAGGACATGTGGCGAGAATTAGATATTAAGCAAAAGGCTGCTGCCATCGCATTTATGATCCTGCAGCTAACATCATGGCCGCATTAATGGAAAAAGACGCCTGAACAGTGACCTTCATCCTTTGCAGCTGCCAAATGAAGACTCCAGATGGGGGTTGATGGGACAAGTATAAAAAAAAAAGCCTACGTAGTAGAGGAAGGGCATATAAATAGAAGGAGGGAGGAAAAAAGTAAGGGGAGGATAACAATCAAGAGAGAGAGAGAGAGAAAAAGAGAAGTATTCATAGCATTTGTATAAGCATACTCCTCGGACAATGCCGAGAAGAACACTGTAACAATTAAATATCTTATTAATACAAATTTGGTCATAATCATACTTGGGCCTCCAACTCGTACGAATTCAGTTAAGTATTCTTCAACCCACTCTCTTTACAAATTCATTTTAAGGATACTATACACAGCTTGGGCCTCAACTTATTCTGTTCAAAGGCCCGACCCACGATTTGTGTCCTTACAGTTTCTATGATAAAAGCTTTTATCTAAATGATATATAGTAGTTCATATTTTTTTAGACTTAATTCAAAAAGTTCATTCTCAATAGTCTTTTTAAGTCTACAAATTGCTCAATCTATGGGCCTAGACACATTCAAAGGGTGCTATCTAAATTATAAATTATATGACTCTTTATCACACAAATATATTGATTCCCCCAACGTATGGAAAAAGAAGGTAGGTTTGTGTCTAGCCATTTTCTTAATTTGTGCTGCATAATTTAACAGTATAGAGGATGTGACTTGATTTATATACTGAATAAAATAAGATGAGAGGAAAAAAGAGTAAAAATAAACTATATAATAAATAAACATCAAATTATCCAAGTCATTCTATATTATATAATAACATTATATTATTATATACTATATGCATAATGTAGTAGGATAATATTTAATCAAAGAAAATATAAAAGATAACAACTTAAAACACAAAAAAAAAATTGCATCAACCCAAAGTAGAATTCTAATTAACATAAAAATTCATCAACCTAAAGAATTGGTGCAATGAAAAAAATAATCAAACAAAAAATGAAAAAATTGAGAGAGAGAGAGAGAGAAGTAATCTTTTTTGTGTGAGAAAATTATGAATAGAATGAAAAGAAAAATGTCAAATTTATAGTAAGATATTGAGAATAAAAAGGGTCAAAATAAAGAAAGACAAAAAGGTAGAGAAAGAATGATATTAAGGTAGAAAGTAGTGGGGAGATGAAGAGGTAAAAGGGAGGGAGAGTTTTGGAAAATTAATTATAAAAATAATGGTTAAAAGATGTTTTAATATTTAAATAATGGAGTTTTTAAGTCACCTTAAATGAGAAAATGTTTAAAAATATATATAACAAAAATTGGAAACAAAAAATGATGACGTGGTTGCTGATGTGGCTCAATGTAAGTGTAGCAACGTTAAATGTTACGCTTCAGCTTTTAGTAATATATAGATATATAGATTTTCCAAAATTCTTCCTCCCTTTTACCTCTTCATTTCCCTACTACTTTCTACCTTAATATCATTCATTCTCTACCATTTTATCTTCCTTTATTTTGACTCTTCTTATTCTCAATATATTACTATAAATTTGACATTTTCTTTTTCATTTTATGCATAGTTTTATAACACAAAAAAAGATTAATTCTCTCTCTCACTCTCTCAAATTGTTTTTCATTTTTTTTACTGCATCCATACTTAGGTTGATGAATTTTTGTGTTAATCAGAATTCTACTTTGGGTTGATGCAATTTAGTTTTGTGTTTTAAGTTGGTATCTTTTCTATTATCTTTTATTATTAAATATTATCCTACTATATTATACATATAGTATATAATAATATAATGTTATTATATTACATTGAATGACTTGGATAATTTGATATTTATTATTATATATTTTATTTATTTATTTTTCTTCTTATCTTATTTTATTCAACATTTAAATTCAGTCACATTCGCCATACTTATGCAACACAAATCAAGAAAATGGCTAGATACACACTTGCCTTCCTTTACCATACATTAGGAGAATCAAAATATTTGTATGAAAAAGGGTCATATAATTTATAATTTAGATAGTACTCTTTAAATGTGTCTAGGCCCATAGATTGAGCAATTTGTAGTCTTATAAGGCTATTAAAAATGGACTTTTTGAATCAAGACCAAAAAAGTATGGACTACTATATATTTTATTTAGATAAAAACATTTATCATAGATATATTAATTTTTTTGCCACAAATTTAAATCACGCAAACTTAATAATTTTGTTAGGTTCTAAAAGTTTAGAACAATTGGCAAATCGTGAACACAAACTTGTCTAGATATAGATCTTAGAGTCTATAAGTTTTATTAGACAATGCTCAAGGTGATTCAAGTCAAGGTTCAAGAACAAGTAAGCTGCAGAAAGAAGAATTCAGAATTTGCCTGGTTTGACCGATCGAGAAACAGGCTCGACCGATCGAGAATCGTATTTGCAGAATTTTAAGTTGGCCCTAACAGCAGTTCTAGCCCATTAAGGATTAGGGTTTCAAATCTACTTTTTCCACTATATAAAGGAAACCCTAAGCACGTTTTTATAAGGATTTTAGAGAGAGAAGTGAGTGCCTCTTTGATATTTAGGGTTTTGTTCCTAAAAAGCTCTCTCATATCTTCTACCGGTGTTATTGTTTGAAGAATCTCAAGATCCGGTATTGTTGAAGTTGCTGCCTTCTCTAGTCATCAAAGGTGCTGATGATCTAAACCTTCAAGGGTGGTCTTGGAATCACAAATAGGAGAGTTTTTGTTGCTAAACCTTTGAGTGGGATCTCAAAGTCACAAGCGTGGGTGTTTGTGTTTTGCAAAGGTTAAGGAAAGAAGTAGTCCGTGGACTCGAAGCTATCATGGGCTCGTGATAGTAAGTTTTCTACTCGAGGTAGCCATAGGATGTTAATGGTCTAAGTTGCTATTGTATAAACTTCAATTCTTTCTAGTGGATTTACTGTTTTACCTTGAGGATAGTTATGTTAAATCCTCCCCAAGTTTTTTACCGGTTTGGTTTTCCTGGGTCATCATATCGTTATGTTATTTATTTTTCTACTGTTTTGCATGATATGATTGTTGTTGTTTTAACCTAGATCTGAATAACAAACTTAAGTATTCACTTGGTTAATTAATTAGGTTAAACAATTTAAGTTTACAGGGGTCTAAAATTCTAACAAATTTTATATCATGTGTTAGTATCGTGTGTACTTCTTCTTCTTCTTCTCAAAAATATTATGTATCTTCTTTAAAGGATGCCAGTAATATTGATCTTATGGGAAAAATTACAAAAAATATTGAGAAAAAATGTTTTATATTACAGTCTACTAAAAATGCTTTTTAAGAATTTTAACCTTTCTATTTTTCATATCACTAATGTGTTTTATAGTTACTACATGTGATAACTTAAGTTTTAATATTCTTAAGTTGTTTTGGCAAAAAGAAAAAAAAATTTAAAAAAAGGTTGTCACAAAACAAGAGTTCATGTAAGGCCACCAAACTTGATAATTTGCAAATGATGGAACCATTCGCAACAATATTTGCATAGTTATATAGTTCCAGGTAAAGTAATCAAGCATACTTTTAATCTTCAAAAAACACATTTACCAATGGTTAAACGTTCATCCTGGGTAGTTATAACTTTTCATATAATTTTACTTCTACATTTTCATCTATTTAATTTAGATTTAAAAAAAATTAATTTAGATATTTAAAAGTAAACAATGTAATAATGATTCATGAATAATAATAATAATAAAAAAATCATCTATACATATTTATCTTGTATGTTCTACTATAATTTAGATGATTATAACTTAATAACGAAGTCTATAAACAAAGTAATTAAAACAATCATATTTCTACAATTTAAAAAGTCCCCATTTATTTTTTCAAAAAAAAAAAGGCCTTTTACATTTCCTTGGAATTTTTTTTAATTTTTCTTTTAACTTTGACATACTACTAATTTAACCGCTTCATACATTAAAAAAATTTAATGCTCATTATTAGTTCCGTTAAGATATTATGAATGTCTTAATTAACTGAAACCAAACTAGAGAAATGTCTTTCATATTTCTTGAAAATTCATAATAATAAAAAAAAACTTTTCATATACCACTAACGTAACTACATCTATAACTATTTAAGTCATCCATGATATCTATTTTTTATTGATGACCATAAAAACTACAACTAGCGAGGAAACATACAATGTAATAAAAAAAAAATGATGGAAAAAAAAAATGAAATGAAATCAAACGTCAATAGTAACCATTGTTTGGAAAATAAAAAAGTGGCCAAGAGTACAAAATAAAATAGAAATGACTATACCGAGGATATTGAAAACTTTATAATGCAATAAAATCAATCATTACATTCACTTAATTAAATCAATAATCAACAATTAAATATAATAATATAAAATTTAAACTTAAAATTAATTAAACTCTAACTAGGGAAATTATATTTCCTATCGTAACTAAAAATAAGATGTTCTTTAGTAATTTAGAAATTATATTAGAAATAAAGTTAGAAAATTTTATAATCTCATTTTTTGACATTTCATTTAACCTTTTACACACAAGAAATTATATTAGAAATAAAGTTAGAAAATTTTATAATCTCATTTTTTGACATTTCATTTAACCTTTTACACACACACACACACACACACACACACACACACACACACCATGACTTAAAAAAATCTAATGAACTATTCTATCACTTATTTAATGTCTATGTTATGCAAATCATCAACCAATAAATATAAGATAATGATAAGAAATATTATAAACAAGATTATAAAAAATATGATAAAACTATTAAAGTTTTTTTTTTTTTTTTACAAAGTTTAGGGATTAAAATAGTATTTTACCTAAAAATTATCACGCGCAATGCGCGGGCCTACGACTAGTTTATTATAAAAAGGGAGCACTCAAGCTTACTTAAGGAATTACAAAGGAACACCCATATGATCCAAAAAGGTCAACTAAATAGCTACAATCATAATGCAATATTCAAAAAAAGTTATCATAAAACTACCCTTAATATCTTGCATCAATTTCTCGTCATCTTCAAAAGTCCTATGAATCCTCCCTCCAAATGTTCCACATGATACAATGAGGAGTTGCTTGCCACACAACCTAGTTTCCATGACAACCAAACGCTCCTCTCTGACCTCTCCATGAAAACATCAAGTCTATCACCCGCCTTGGCATTACCCATATCACTCCAAAAGCTGTAAATGCAACAGGCCACAACTCTCAAGCTATAGGACAATGAAGAAGCAGATGCTCTACTGTTTCACTACTACACTTGCATGTTATACATTTATTAACAGCCACCATCTTCCTTTCAATAAGATCATCCAAGGTTATTGTCCATGCATAGAAACCTGCCTTAGGAGAGACCTTCCTACCCCTACACACCTTTCTAAGGGAATGCAGATACAGGCACATGTCTCAAACGCTCATGATAGGATCGTACAGTAAACTGCCCTATTGGTACTAATCCAAAATTTCATGACCTGCTAAGGACATTCCAAGTGGCACAACAAGTTATATCTGTAAAGGCACTGGTATGTGGCATTGAAGCAGTTTTTAGAAGTAACAAAGCAGCATCCAACAATGCGACAACTGTCATTCAAGCCCAAGGAAAGAGAGACAAGTGAAGGAACAATTGTCAATAACCGTCAAGCCTCAAGTATAATAGAGGGCTCATTCTTAAGAAAAGGACACCATTCTCTACTAACAAACTTGCTAATACAGAGATCATATTCTTCTCTTGTAATTTTAGTTCCTTAGGATATTCTCTCGTAGATCATAGGGCTTTAGAAGGTGTTCATGCTTATAACTGCTTCCATATAATCCTGTTACTCTGTTTAATATTGTTTATACAAGTTTGTTTTAGCTTGATTCATGTTTTTAGTTATTAGTCTTGTTTGATCCATAATGCATTATCTGATTTGATGTTTAGAATCTTTACTTACACCATGATCTGTTCATTGCTTTGTATATTTACCTTCGAAATGTTTACTGCTTAGAATGATTAGGCTTTGAATTGCTCTGTTTACAATCAGATTTAGTGTGATCCTGAATAACTTAGTTACTTGGAATCCAATGGCATTTGATCTTACTTAGAAGCTTAGTCCTTGTAGGTGGTAACTTATAATTTTATTTACTTGCATTTCCTCCGTCAAGCATGGACATTCCTCTTAACTGAGACAATACCGAACCACATCCCTTTAAACACGAAGGCTAATAATCCATCACAATTCATAATCAATCAATTCGACACTTGGAAAAAGGCATTGAACTACCTGAAATCACTTCAAATAGGTCAAAATTAAAATAATCTCAAACACGCCGTTTCTCATCCTGAGTCCAAAAATAAGCAATCTTCGTTTTCTTTTGAAATCTTCCTGGAATAAAGTACATCCATTGATTCAATCACTCCTTCTATCTCCCAATCTTGAAAGTCCCTAATGAACTTAAGTTGCATATGTAGAATTCCCAACCTATATATCTACTGTGTTATAGACAAAACTTGTCTCAAATTATCTCGAGGTTCTTTTGAATGTTGGTCTTGGTGAGGAAGCTTCACCTCCATGTGCATAGAGATTGGAAATTCTTAGTTTCCTGGCACACTAATACCCCCCACCCAAAAAAGAATTCTCTCCCTATAGGCAGGCGGGGCATCAAGGGGATCCATCTTTTCTAACTTGAAACTGGATGGCTAGGTTAGGGTTGATGTAGTTTGGTCCCCAGAGAAAAAAGGAAAGAAGAAGATTCATGCCTCAAAGATCATCAAATTAGGTTTTTAGCACCATATAAATCTTTTTCTTCATTGTTTGCTTTGTCTCCTCAAGCCGAAAGAGACATGCATATAGTAAAGATCTTCAAATTAAATAAATTTTCTTTTTGGTTTCTTTTTTCACTAAATTTCAATTGTTGAGTCATTATTAATTTTTAAGTCTTATTTACATAAAGAATAATGCTTGCCATTAGGTAAAAATTTTATGATTAACAACTTAAATTAATGACTTGGCTCAAACAGGTGCAGCAATGGAACCGTTTGGGTCATTTGTGTCTAATCTGTTCACAAGATGGAGTGACATGGATATTTCTATCAATTTACCCAAGGGTGGATCTATTTCATATGTTGAAAATGACCGCAAACAAAGCTTATCAAAAAAAGAAAAAAAGAAGAAGAAAAAGACCACAAAAAAATTTTACTAGTAGATTTACAAAATGCAATGCTGAGAGGTAATTTACTTTTGAGTTCAAGCATTTTTCATTTTGACCCCCTTCCCCCTTTCTCTCTCTCTCTCTCTCTCTCTTTCTCTTGAATGCTTGTATTCTGTCTTGCCTCATTACTTAGGGTGCGTTCGTTTGGAAGGAAAATAGGAAGGATGGAAAATAGAGGATGGAAAATAGGGTGGAAAATACTATTTTCCACTGTTCGTTTGGGGAAGGAAAATAGGGAGGATGGAAAACTCGAGAGAGAGTTTTCTCTCCGGGCCCACTTTTTTTTTCCTTCCAAATCGGAAGGAAAATATGGAGAGAAAAGTTCTATTGTAACACTTTTACAAAAATACTCTCTTTCTACCTATTTTTTTCAACGTTTTTTTTTTCTTCTTTTTTTTTTTCTTTTTTTTTTCTTTTTCTTTCAACATTGACCTGAAAGTTTTTTTTTTTTTTTTCAACGTTAACAGCAATATTGTTAACGTTGTTCACTGGACAACGTGAACAACAATATTGTTCACGTTGTTCACTGAACAACGTGAACAACGTTAACAATGTTAACATTGTAACAACATTTTTTCTTTCAAAGTTTTTTTTTTTTTTTACTAAATAACGTTGTTCACTGAACAACGTTGGTCTTTTTTTTTTTTTTCTTCAACGTTTTTTTTTTTTCAATGTGACTTGATCTAATTTTTACATTATAATAACATAAATTTATATATATGATGTGATAAATTTTATATTATTTAATGATTAAAAATAAATATATTTCTTACATATTATGTAACAAGGGTATAGTAGTCAATTTATATAAATTACATTTTCCATCCTTTCCTTTTTCTCTCCAACCGAACACAAAAGTTTTCCATCCTCCCACTTTTCCACTCTCCCAACCGAACACACAAGAGGGAAAACTAAATATTTTCCATCCTTCCACTTTTCCATCCTTCCACAATTTTCCATCCTCTCACTTTTCCACTCCTCCAACCGAACGGACCCTTAAGCATAGAAGTTTCAAAAAATCCATGTTTCTTATATCATGACAATCTCTCCTGCTTGTTTGTTAACTTTAATTAATGCTTTATTGTAATTGCTTGTCTATAGTGCATGTATCGAAACACATGTTCTTGCAATTAGGACAATTTATGATATGGGCAGAAGGTATTTATGAATCCTGGAAATTATAAAAAAGAAAATTACGTATGAACTGTAACATAAAGTGCAAATTGGGGAACTTCAGTCCTTGTACCATCTTGACCTTTTGCAAATTTTTTCTTCCAGAATTTATTAAAACTTTTCTAAAAAAGAAGTAAAACTTTATTTAGCATGCAGTCCATTTGTGAAAGTTTATTTTTTGCGTAGTTTGTAATAATGTTATACAGTAGACACGGATGGTCATTTTTCCAGGTTGTAATTGAAAGTGAGCAAGATTCTAGGAGTAGCTTTTATATGAAACTAATTGCAGACCCGTGCGTTGCGCGTGATAATTTTTAGGTAAAATACTATTTTAATCTCTAAACTTTGTAAAAAAAAATTTAAAATAGTTTTATCATATTTTTTATAATCTTGTTTATAATATTTCTTATCATTATCATATATTTATTGGTTGATTATTTGCATAACATAGACATTAAATAAGTGATAGAATAGTTCATTAGATTTTTCTAAGTCATGGTGTGTGTGTGTGTGTGTGTGTGTGTGTGTGTGTGTGTGTGTGTGTGTAAAAGGTTAAATGAAATGTCAAAAAATGAGATTATAAAATTTTCTAACTTTATTTCTAATATAATTTTAAATTACTAAAGAACATCTTATTTTTAGTTATGATAGGAAATATAATTTCCCTAGTTAGAGTTTAATTAATTTTAAGTTTAAATTTTATATTATTATATTTAATTGTTGATTATTGATTTAATTAAGTGAATGTAATGATTGATTTTATTGCATTATAAAGTTTTCAATATCTTCTATATAGTCATTTCTATTTTATTTTTTACTCCTCTTAGCCACTTTTTTATTTTCCAAACAATGATTACTATTGACGTTTGATTTCATTTCATTTTTTTTTTCTGCTATTTTTTCTTGATTACTTTGTATGTTCCCTCGCTAGTTGTAGTTTTTATGGTCATCAATAAAAAATAGATATCATGGATGATTTAAATAGTTATAGATGTAGTTACGTTAGTGGTATATTAAATGTTTTTTTTTTATTATTATTATTATGAATTTTCAGGAAATATGAAAGACATTTCTCTAGTTTGGTCTCAGTCAATTAAGACATCCATAATATTTTAACAGAAGTAATAATGAGCATTAAATTTTTTTAATGTATGAAGCAGTTAGATTAGTAGTATGTCAAAGTTAAAAGAAAAATTTAAAAAAAATTCCAAGGAAATGTAAAAAGCTTTTTTTTTTTTGAAAAAATAAATGGAAACTTTTTGAATTGTAGAAATATGATTGTTTTAATTACTTTGTTTATAGACTTCATTATTAAGTTATAATTATCTAAATTAAAGTAGAACATAAACGATAAATATGTATAGATGATTATTATTATTATTATTATTATTATTCATGAATCATTATTACATTGTTTACTTATAAATATCTAAATTAATTTTTTTAAAATCTAAATTAAATAGATGAATATGTAGAAGTAAAATTATATGAAAAGTTAAAACTACCTAAAATGAACGTTTAACCACTGGTAAATATGTGTTTTTTAAAGACTAAAAGTTTGCTTGATTGCTTTACCTGGAACTATATAACTATGCAAATATTGTTATGAATGGTTCCATCATTTGCAAATTATCAAATTTGGTGGCCTTACATGAACTCTTGTTTTGTGACAACCTTTTTAAATTTTTTTTTTCTTTTTGCCAAAACAACTTAAGAATATTAAAACTTAAGTTATCACATGTAGTAACTGTAAAACACGTTAGTGATATGAAAAATAGAAAGGTTTAAATTCTTAAAAAGCATTTTTAGTAGACTGTAATATAAAACATTTTTTCTCAATATTTTATGTAAGTTTTCCCATAAGATCAATATTGCTGGCATCCTTTAAAGAAAATACATAATATTTTTGAGAAGAAGAAGAAGAAGTAGACACGATACTAACACATAATATAAAATTATTAAGTTTGCGTGATTTAAATTTGTGGAAAAAAAATTAATATATCTATGATAAATGTTTTTATCTAAATAAAATATATAGTAGTCCATATTTTTTTGGTCTTGATTCAAAAAGTCCATTTATAATAGCCTTATAAGACTACAAATTGCTAAATCTATGGGCCTAGACACATTTAAAGAGTGCTATCTAAATTATAAATTATATGACCCTTTATCACACAAATATTTTGATTCTCCTAATGTATGGTAAAGGAAGGCAAGTGTGTGTCTAGCCATTTTCTTGATTTGTGCTGCATAAGTATGGAGGATGTGACTGAATTTAAATGTTGAATAAAAAAAGATAATAAGAAAAAAGAATAAAAATAAAATATATAACAATAAACGTCAAATTATCCAAGTCATTCTATGTAATATAATAACATTCTATTATTATATACTATATGTATAATATAGAAGGATAATATTTAATAATAAAAGATAATAGAGCCCATCAGAAATACCAAGTTCTTACACCTCTCCACGATTATCAGGCGTAAAAGGAATAATATTTATGCAATCAGGGATGAGCAAGGCTCTTGGATCACGGAGACAGAGCCCATTAGAAGTCTGTTCTTAAATAGCTTCAAAAATCTTTTCAAGCAAGAGGAAGTTAAATTCCCTCCTCATCTTGAGCACCTGGTTTTCCCGTGTATCACCGAAGATGAAAATTCTGAGCTTAGCAAAGTCCCCACCCCTGAGGAGATTAAAGCCACACTATTCAATATGCAAGATCTCAAAGCCCCTGGGCCGAATGGATACCCAGTCATCTTTTACAAACAACTATGGCAAACTGTCGGGGATGATGTCATTAAGGCGGTCACTTCCTTTTTCCGCATCGGGTCTATGCCCAGGGAGGTAAATAGTTCTCTGATTGTCCTCATTTCTAAAATTTCTAACCCCACCTCTGTTCAGCATTTCAGACCTATAAGTCTTTGCAACGTTGTGTACAAAGTCATCTCAAAGCTCCTGGTAGCAAAGCTCAGACCACACCTCGATAAAATTATATCCCCAGTACAATCAGCATTCATCCCAAATAGGTGGATTGCAGAAAATCAGGTCATTGTCCAAGAAATTATGCACAGCTTCAAAACCCGTAAAACCAAGCCTGGACTGATGGCGATCAAATTGGACCTCCAAAAGGCATATGACAGAGTTGGTTGGGAATTCATCCACACGGTGCTTCTACACTTGGGCTTCAACGAGATTTTCTCCAACTGGGTACTATCCTGCATCTCCTCAGTTTCTTTCAAAATCTTGGTTAATGGAGGCAAGACTGACAAATTCAGGCCAAGCAGAGGACTGAGACAGGGAGATCCACTCTCCCCCTACCTATTCATACTAGGCCAGGATATTCTCTTAAGAATGCTTGATCATGAGCTGAGGCAAAGCAACATCAAGGGCCTCAAAACTAGCATAAGTGGACCAACTATCACTCATGTGATGTATGCCGATGACATTGTCCTCTTCTCTAAAGCCACCAAAAAAGATGCAGAAATCATCTCTGAAATCCTGGATAAATACAGCAGCTGGTCTGGGCAGTTTGTAAACAGAAGTAAGTCGGGTATCTCTTTCTCCAAGCACACTAAAAAATCCACCCAAAGGCAATTGAGCTGGCAAAGAAAGTCGTTGTTGAGGGTGCATGCTATTCTATCGAGGATGGTACAACCATCAATGTCTGGCAAGATCCTTGGGTTCCTTGGATTCAGGGCTTCATCCCATCCCCTAGACAAGAGGCAGCTAGGCAATGTCCCATTTTGGTGTGCCACCTTTTTCGATCCAAGCTCCCACTGCTGGAAGGTAGACTTAGTCAAGGCCTTATTTGACACCCCATCTGCACAAGCTATCCTTTCCATGCCAGTGCCTTCTAGACCCTTTCCTGACAAACTCATTTGGGTCCCCGATTCAAAGGGTTGCTTTTCAGTAAAATCAGCATACTTTGTTGGCCGCGACCCTACATCCCCGACTCCCTCCTCTGGAATAAATTGGAGCAAATTATGGCAGCTGAAGATTCCCGAGAGGACAAAAATTTTCCTGTGGAGATTAGGTGTAAATGCTCTACCTACCAAAGAGAATCTCATGTCCCGAATTCAGATCGATGACCCAAATTGTGTTTTCTGTAAGGAAGAAGTCGAGTCACCTTGTCACCTCTTCCTTGGGTGTCTAGCCTCAAAATCCTTATGGTTTGCAGCCAGCTGGGGTCTCAGAACAGAGATATTGGTCTCAAATCAACCCGAGGACATCATCAAGTGGGTGCTTGACCCCCCAATCTTCCTCGATGGTCAATAGCATCAGGGACAAGTATCCCTTCTCATGGCTCTAATCCTGGAAGAAATTTGGCGGTCAAGGAGCATGTCACATATCCATAATTCCACCTAGGACGTACTGAAGTCCATCCATCTCATTTACAGCAAGGTCCATGAATTTTCTCTAGCTTCATCCCTCCCTTGTCCCTATAAGCCTTGCTATAATCAACATCAATGGTCACCCCCTCCTTTGGGTATGATCAAAATTAACATGGATGCAGCAACGTCAAACACCTCTACCACTATCGCCGTAGTCGCCAGAGACCATCTCAGAGTGCCCGTCAAAATCTGGGCAAGGACCATCAAGAATTCCTCACCGCTTCAAGCTGAAACTAAAGCTTTGTTCTGGGCAATGCAGTTGGCTAGGATTGAAAGATGGAGTCATGTGATTTTCGAGGGGGACGCCAAGATTTGCATCGATGCCATCAACAACCCCAACAACCTCTGTCCTTGGACGTTGATCATTCCTACCCGTAACATCAACGCTCTTAAGGATTGTTTTACTTCCTGTTGTTTTGTTTGGGTTAGTAGGTCCTGTAATGGTGTTGTGCACCATGTAGCTAGAAGTGCGTTACTTTCTCGTTTGGAATAAGGATAATCTGCCCCCTGCCTTAGCGGCTTGCTGTAAGATAGATTATCCCTTGTGTTCTTCTTTCTTCTAAGTTATGCATTGCAGTTTATCAAAAAAAAAAAAAAAAGAATCCAAAAGTCCAATTAATAGAAGTCCAATTCCAACAATAAACGATTAGCAAAGAAGTTTAGGTCTACCCTTTACCTTAGCTAAAAGCAATTCGTTAACAACTTCCTAGGCAGTAGTTCCATTAAGATTGTATTTAACACCTATTTCAGTATATACACACCCACAACAGTACTAATATGCCAATTCTAGTTCACATCTTGAACTGAGCAAACGAAAAATGAACAAAAGGAAAAAAAAGAAAAAAAGAGTGACAATAGCAAAATAAGAACAAATTATTACTTTGTTAATGTTCACCTTCACAACACATTGAGAGCAAAACATTACTCATTATAATGTCACCAATGTTGAAAAGCAATTCGTTAACAACTTCCTAGGCAATAGGTCCATTAAGATTGTATTTAGCACTTGTTTCGGTATCCACACCCACAACAGTACTAACATGCCAAATCTAGATAACATCTTGAACTGAGTAAACGAAAAATTAACAAAAGAAAAAAAAAAGTGACAATTGCAAAATAAGAACAAATCATTGAGAGCAAAACATTACTCATTTTAGTGTCACCAATGTTAATCACATTAGCACATTGATGATTGAATGTATGGTAGTCCCATAGCGAAACAGTTTCATCACTTTTGCCAGAATAAACCATGTCTAAACCAAAGACCATAATAAACACAATTATGCGGAAAATTCAAACACTAGGAATTCAGAGTCACACTAAACAAATAGCGGAAGCAAACACCACAGCACTACACTAAGATAAAAACTTAATATCCTAAAGCACGAAAGAGGCCGTAAGAAGGGGAAAAAATCAAGCAAAATAATAAAGCACAAAAGGAACTGAGATTTAGAGATACCTTAGTAGCTTTTGTCGGTATTTATATAATGTGAAAAGAGGAAGATAGGAAGGAAGGAAGAAAGAGAGGCTGCCACTAGAAGGGAGTGAGGTTGGCGTGAATTTAATGTGAAACTGTAGAACAAAAGGTGGGGAAGGGGAAAGAACTAAATCAGGGTGAGAATGTGAAACCGTTGAAAGGGAAGGGGAAAGAACTTAGGGAGACAGGAAATTGAAACCATGTAACAAAAGGAAAGGAAAGGAAAAACAAAAAAAATTTAAGCGTGAAAACAAAGGGCTTTAAAGAGGATTTTAGTTGAAAAGGCTTTGGGTTTGGGCTTTATGGTGGAATTAAATTTTGAAAAAGTGGGCTTTATGGTATAATTAAATTTAGAAGAAGTGGGTTTTATGGTGGAGATAGGGTTGGAATTTATTTTATATTTATCAACATTTTAAAATTAATAACAACTATTTTAAAATTGTAGGACAAAATAAAAAAAAAATGATAAAAATGACATGGCTGCTGATGTGGCTCAATGTGAGCGTAGCAACATTAAATGCTACGCTTCAGCTTTTAGTATTATATAGAATATAGATTGGAAATATATCATTCCATTGTATTGGACATTGCATCCGTAACTAGTAAACTAATTGCATCTAAAGGATCATTGTTGGGAGTTGGAACTTAAAGAAATGACTTTTTTTTTTAATCATTTTGTTTCATTCCCCTTGCATGTGCTTATGTCTTTTTGCATCCGTCTTTAAAAAAAAGTTCTTTTGGAAACTGTGATGACAAATCTATGAATGGTGTCAGAGTGGTCTCTCTATAATCTTTGAAAGTTTAGAACCTAGGGTTTGTGTATGATGCTTAATCAAAGTGGCCTTCTAATAATCTTTTTGAAATTGGATGCTTTAGTTCCATTTGTATTGTCTTCTCGAACTCCAGAGGTTTTCTTTAAAGTTTTAAACTCAGTAATACTTTTTTGTTATGGGAAAGCGATAGGAGCATAAATGCATGATGTAATGCAAGCTTACTAAATTTTTACGGGTTCAACATTTTTCTTTTTTGTTTGATTATTCTTCATTACAATGCCTCTTTCTTTATTCATAGCAGTTTTGATCTGCAGGTCAATGGCAGATGGTGCAATTAATCCCTGGGAGTGTTCCAATTCTAAAATGCAAGAGTAGCCACTATGGCTTCTCTTGTGATATATCAATTGATAGCCTGAAGAGCCAAATGAAGTCAAAACTCTTGTTGTGGGTCAGTGAGGTAGATGGGCGCTTTCGTGACATGGTTTTGCTGGTATGTTCTTGTAGTAATCTGATACTTGCTGTTGTGGGATAAGTTATAGTATTTGATGCATTCTTTCTAGTATGTGTACGTCAAGGAATGGGCGAAAGCACGCAAGATAAATTATGCAACTCCAAAAAGTGGGACTTTCAATTCATACTCTCTTAGTTTGCTTGTGATCTTCCACTTTCAGGTAATTCTTGAATCTTGATCATTATTTGTCAAGTTCCAAACCTGATCAGGGTCTAGAGAGCATGAGATAACTACTTGGTCAATCTGTATAAGTATCCGTGTCTATATAATTTTTCAAATTATCTAATCCATAAACAATAGTCTGTTCAATTGGAGAAAATCCATATTGAAATAAAATAAAATTGAACAATTACTCTAAAATCCATGTCACAAGCTCTGATCCCAATTACAAAACATCAGTCTAACAAAAGAAAGTTCCATCAACAAAAGACAAACTCCATAGAGTCCAAATTACTCAATAACAAGTATTACATCAAATCCCAAAATATGATATCCTCAAAAATTTGAAGGAAATAATCCTCAAGTTCATAATTTGATTGCAACTGCCTTCATCCAGGGAACCTCTAATCTATGACTGCCTCTAAGTATCTGAAATGAGGGGATAAAAAGGGTTGAGATTACTCAATAAATGGAATTTACTAGCATGGGTTGTGGAGATGAACCATTTCCAAAAATAGTACCTTTTTAACAAAATGACAACTTCAAAATCATTCAAGATTTCAAAGCAATTATTTCATAAAATAACAATGGGAAAACATATCACACTGCTTCAACATGGTCACAAAAATGTGTCATATAACAAAACAATTTTACTGTGAGCACATCATGACATATCAAACATAATCACATTAAAAATCCCCCCTTAGGCCTTTCTACTTGTGGTCAATGTTTACACCCCATTGACAGGGTTGCGGCCCCCTTTTTGAGACCGGGACCCCTTCTTTGGGGCAACTGCTTCTTTGGAACCTAAAGTTGGCCAAGCTCCCTCTTTGGAACCACGACCAGTAAACTCCCTCTTTGGAGGTACCAAAGGTGTACTATTCCAACTTTAGGAACATCTCCTCCTTGGGACTAGTTACGGTATCATGCTTCACCTCACAACATGTCCTAGGGTTTCAAAACCATTTCTCAAAATGCTCTCAGCCAATATATTCTAAAACAAATCTTACTAAAAATATTTAGAATAACCTTGCAAAACAGATATGTTGATATCATGAAATTTCTATATCCTGGCAAGTTAAAATGACTCATAACAAATCATAAAACATCATGAGTAAACGAATAGTAAGTTCTCAAGACAAACATTTCAACACAATTTTGCAAAGTACTCATAATCACTTTTCTCAAAACATCATGGGTAAAATTGAGCAACAACTTTCTCAAGGAAATGCAAAGGCAACTTAAACCATAAGATTTTATAAAATTTCACACTTTTGAAATTTCTCATCCGCTCAAACATTGTTATATAGAACTTAGCTCGTCCCACAAAATTTTCGAACAAACAAGCAATCAAGGCTTTTAATAATATCTACATCAAATATTTAGAAAGTAAGAAACAAGATGTATACATATATATAAATATTTCTTCATTAAGCTTCCTGCAAAACCAACAACTGTGTGCTCCAAAAGTCACTGGCTAGAGCCTAGAAGGTCGAATTCAAAGGTACTTCAACATACATGACAAAGCATTGTAATATTAACTTCTATCATGAAATAGCGTTGTCAGTTCGTTTAGACCCCTTAAACCCAACAGATTAACTTAATGAATTAGCCAAGTGATTAACTTAGGTAATTTAATTAAAACTAGGTTAACACAGATAAGCAAAAATAACAAAGCAGCGAAAAATAAACAACACAAAGATCTGATGACCCAGGAAACCACACCGGTAAAAACCTGGGGAGGATTTGACCTAGCTATCCTCAAGGTAAACTGAATCCACTATGAAAGGATTGAAGTTTACACGACAAGACTTAGACCACTAACATCTTGTTGCTACCCAAGTGTAGGAAACTTACTACCATGACCCCATGATAGCTCCGAGATCCACGGACTCCTTCTTTCCGGAATTCTTCAGCAAATCCACAAGCGCACCTGCTTGTATATCTTTGTGTTCTCTTGATTCTGCAACTGTAATGATCTACACAACTCTTGACATAAATCTCAAGTTTGTAAACCCTAAGTGTATGTGAAGGTAAACACCTCTAGATCTCACAATGAGATTCACAAACACAGCAAAACAGAACTCTAAAAACGTGGCTAGGGTTTTCCCTTTTATACTTAGGGCAAACATAAAACCCTATACATTAAAACGGGCTTGGGCTGAGTTGGAATTTTCTGCAAAAAAACGTTCTACACGATTTTCGATCGATCGAGTCATACAGAAAGTTAAAGGTAATTCTGCATAAAAACTCGATTCCAACTTTACATTAAGACCCATACTTTGAGCAAGTCTAACACACGACTAAACATTGTTTTGATCATGGTTTGCCAACATACAAATTGAAGTTCTAAATACATTAGATCCTAATCCTTAGAACCTAACAAACTCCCCCTTTGGCAATCCGTGACAAAACACAAACTTAACAAAAAGCTCAAAGTTACAAATTGAAATAGCCCATTACAATAAATATAGCCACTTAACAATTCAACCTAAACTACTATCTAACAGTTGCAAAATAGACAGCAGCTTGACTGAAAGCAACCTGTATATTCCTGTAACACTTAACAAACACATAAACGCATGTGTGGAAAAAAAACAGGAAATACATAAATAAAAATTTCTTAATTTCACATGACACAAAATAAAGACATATATCATGAATAATATCATCAATATAGATCAATAAGCAGAGTAGTAGCATAGTGAAATAAGAAACATATATATACAAATGTATCTCAACCAAATAAATCTCCTAAACAAGAGCTAAAAATGAGAATACACAGTGAAGCATCTAGATACAATCTAATAACTCCACAAGCTCCACAGTATCACTACCAAGTACAAAAAACTCCCCCTAAAATGTAAATCTCCACAAAAAAAAATCTCCTAGATACAATGAACTATGTACTCCCCCTTTTTGTGACGAATTGCCAAAGGGCACTCACTCATCATCAAAAGGAGGCGGAGGAGAATGACGAGAGCTCGCCAAATCCGCTCGTAACGCACGTAGCTCATCAAGGATGTCCACCAAAAGCTGACCATGAGCCGCCTGAACGGTCACGACAGTATCAAGAGTCCGACGAAGGTCAGAAATCTCATCAAACGGTGGAGGAACATCAGCAGCAGCAGCAGCAACAGCAGGATCAGAAGAAGTCCCAGCTGCATAAGTATCTGTAGAAGAAGAAGGGGGTGGAGTGACACCGGAAGGCTCTACCCTAGGACGCTTAGAGCTAGCTCGAAGTTTAGCAGCCCTTTGCCTCAAAAAGGTAGCACCGATGGGAGCAATGACATGTACAGGCTCAGAAGCAGGAAACTCACCAAAACCAAGAAAAAGGAGAATCCTATGAATAAAAACAGGAAAAAACAAAGCATGAGCCGTAGAACTAGATCGATGAACCTCGTTCAAAGAACGAAGGAACAGATGCGGAAAACTGATAGGAGCATCAGTGACCAAGGCATACAAAAATACACACCTCTCAAGAGGAATGGTGTGGACATGCGAAATAGGCCACAAAGAATGACACGCTATCCTAAAGAAAAGATAGTGCAGCTCAGACAGCTCAGCAGAAGTGATCCGAGGATCAGAACCCCACTGGATAGAAGACCCAGTGATGTATGACAGGACGTCATCAAGGGGTGGAGACTCCTCGTAAGGAAAAACGGGATGGTCCACAATGGGCACCCCAAGAGCATCAGACACTACCAAAAGGGTAATGTGATACTCCACACCACGTAACCACACATTTACTAAGGTGTCGTTATCATAGACATGAATAGAGAGGTTCGAATAGAAATCTCTAATCAAGGTGGCAGGAGGAGGAGAATGCTCATACTCGAGCAAAGGTAACCAACCCCGACGTGAAAAGTTACGACACACCTCAGGATCCAACTCATCTAAGATAACCCTACGCTCAGCCCAAATCTGACGCCTAAGGTTCAGAGTCTCATAGGTGACTTGGTTTGACTCACTAGGGAACCGCTCAGTGTCAAAGGAAGGAGAAGGATCAGAAGTCCTATGGGCTCTAATTTTCCTAGGCATAGTGCTAAGAAAAAGATAGAGATAGAAAGAAAAGAGCAAAAACAATACCAAGGGCAGACTGCAAGTTAGCACAGCAAAAAATAGAATATATCAATTCTATATGATGCATGAGCATGAGCATAACATGATGCATGTACTAATGCAGTGACATGTTCAATTGTGAGCCAAATTAACAAAATTGGCTTGAGCAAGCAATATTTATCAAAAATACCCAATTCGAAAAACCTAATTTTTCAAAACACAACAAATTGATAAAATGATCAACACAATAGTTAATTAACACAATATAATGATCAAATTAATCAATCTAACAAGCCAATTTCATCAATTTCAATCAAATTGAACAAAATCCCCAATTTACTCAATTACAAGCCCTAGAATTTCAAATTTTCCACAAAACACCAAATAAACTAAATTAAACCACATGATGTGCTTAGGGAAGGTGTCCCCACAAAAACCCATGAAAAATTTAAGAAAGAACCACTCAAAAACAATCCCAAAAATAGAAAACTCCTAAATGCCGAAAATACCTAAATATACATGAAAATAATGCATGAAATTAGAAAATAAATGCAAAGGAAAGGGTATATAGGTCTTACCAGCTGTGGGAGAGAGAGATTGTAGCAAAAGATTTGGAAGAGAGCGACAAAATCTCCAAAAAAGATGCTGACCGGTTGGTAGGAAGACAAAAGAGTTTGAAAAAGTTTTTGAAAAGTGAAAAGTCACGTGGAAAAGGACCTTTTTAAAAACTGTCATCCCGAGTTTCGATTGATCGAAAATTACATTCGATCTATCGAAATTACCTTCGATTGATCCAAAACAAGCTTGGATCGATCGAGCCAACCAGAGAGTTTTCTGAGCATTTTAAAACATTTTCGATCGGTCGAAAAACAGTTTCGATCGATCGAAATTCTGGAAAAATCATAATTTTGAAAAACCAAACATTTTAGATCAAAAACTCCTCAAAGCAGCAGATTTTAAAAATCAAATGCATGAGTATGAGATGAGATGTTTTCCAAAAACACATGTATTCAACCCAGATTTCTCAAAGCATAATTTTCTCTCAATATACCCAAAAAAACAAGCAAGTAAACATGTTTTGTATCAATTTCTAGAAATTCTCAAACTTGGTTGGTCAGGCCAAAAACACACACAATATCATGTACACAATTCTAGCAAAGAATAGCTTGTGTAGTGTGTACAACTAGCATAAGCTTGAGAAACATGTGAGGTGATATACACATAGAGATCAATCACAATTTCTACAAAATTCATCACATGAATTTGAAAGAGACTATTACTTAAAGAGTTACATCCTATAACTCCCACATCTCCTAGAATAAAAGCTTGCAATCATGTAAGTTTCTTGATTTGCCTCATTATTCAATTTAATTGATTAGATACTTAATAAAAGCCGGGATAATTTACACACCAATTTTATTTTAATTTGTGAGATTATTATAGCCCAATAATGTACACACCAATTTTATTTAGAGGCTACACCTTATGTTCTTTTTGTGCATGTGCTACACTTTCTCGAGCACAAAATCTTACGATATGCACTAAGGTGTTCATGATTGGCTAATAAACAGTGGTGAGATGGTTATTTATGCCTTTCTCAATAAGACCAAGTCCGACAATCAAAGACATAAGACTTCAAGATCAAGATCATGTGATCAACAATTATAGCATCTTCCCACACAACATGCACAACAAGACTTTAGCTAGTAAAGTGCAATAGAAATAAGTGCATCAAAACTAAACAAGGTACATACTTATGACATGTAATTTTGATTGACCAACCTTGTTTTCAAATTCAAAGAAAAATAGCAAAACACAATTTGCAAAAAAAATTTTTTTTTTTTTTATTTAACAAAGAAACAAACAACCTAGAATGAAATGCATGAATGTAATGCAATGCAAATCCTAGAAACAAAGGTCACAAAAGATTGAGCAATGAAGCACAAGGACCATGTCAGACAGACTCAATTAGATTGAGCCTTTTGCATCCAAGACTTCTTAGATGCAACTCTTGCATTTGAGTTATGATTCACATTAGAATTCTGAGCAACTCCAGGATTAAAATAAAGGTTTAACGCCTTTACCAATTCACCAATAAGTACTATAGGATCATGTGCTTGAGGCACAAGTACTTTAGTTTTATTTGCTCGCTTTGCAGCTTGCAACTTAAAACAATTTGGACGAATGTGTCCAGGTTTTCCACAAAAATGACAAACCCATGCAGGTTTATCATGCAATTTGCCCTTAGTAGAAGTTGAAGCTCTAGAATGAGAAGCATGAAGATCAACCCTAATTTTTCTAGGTGGAGTAACGTTTATAGGCTTGACAGGTTCACTCACCACGGGTTTAACAATCTCACTCTTAGGAGGTTCAGAAGAAGGAACAAATTTAGTGGAAGATGGTTCAAGTATAGAAATACTTTCCTCATAACCTAAACCAGTTTTATCAGAAGGAGACTTTTGAATACTCAACATGTGATCAAGTTTGGAGCTTGCAGACCTATTAGTTTGTTCTCTAGCAACAGATAAATCAAGTTCCAAACATTTAACTTTATCAAGTAAGAGCATGTTCTCAGTTTTCACATTATCCAAAAGCTCATTTGCATCAAACAATTTAACAAGTAAATTTTTCTTTTCAAGTTCCAAAGATGCAATTTTCTTCAAGCCTAACTCAACATTCATGGCATCCTTTGCAGCAACTTTGCAAAGTTTATTGTAGGCTTCCTGTAAATCTGCATACTCAGAGAGTTCCCCATCAGAAGGGTTCTCTTCAACAGACATGCTTTCATTGACTACAGTGGTAGCAGTGAAAGCAATGAAGTTTCCATCCTCATCACTAGCGGATTCATTGTCGGAAACTTCGTCATCACTAAGGGTTACAGCCATAGCCTTACCCTTAGACCTCAAATAAGTAGGACATTCAGACTTCAAATGACCATACCCTTGACAACCATAACATTGTTGTCCCAAAGAATTATTAGAAGACTGACCTACTTTCTCCTTAGGTTTTTCAATGTTGTTAACCTTAGTGGGTTCATTCTTCCTAAAATTTCTAGGTTCAACAGTGTTCTTGCCTCTTGCCCTTCTGTTATTATTCCTCAGAAAGTTTCTAAAGTTCTTGGCAAGATAGGCAATCTCTGTAGCAGAGAGTTCATCATCAAATCCACCATCATCAACAGACTTAAGAGCCATTGATTTGGATTTGTTAGTCTTGGGGAGGTCTAACTCATAGGACTGAAGAGATCCTACAAGTTCATCCACAGGGATGGAGTCTACATCCTTGCTCTCAGTGATGGCAGTCACTTTGGGTCTAAAATCCTCAGTCAAAGATCTAAGAATCTTCCTAACAATTTTAGGTTGATCATAGATTTCACCCAAATTATAAGCAGAATTAACAATATCATTCAATTTAGCATAGAATTCATCAAAGGATTCATCATCATTCATTCTAATGCTTTCAAATCTAGAAGTTAATTGCTGCAACTTATTAATTTTAACTGCCTTCGTGCCTTCATGCACAGTCTGGAGGATTTTCCAAGCAGTATGAGCAACCTCAACATTAGAGATTCTCTTAAATTCCTCCATGGAAACAGCATTAAAAATAACATTCATAGCTTTGCTATCAAAAGCGGCTGCCTCCTTTTGAGAAGTTTGCCACTCACTCACAGGAGTAGTGGGCTTCTCCCATCCGTATTCAACGGAATTCCAAACTCTCTCATCTATGGATTTCAGGAAAGCTTTCATCCTTACTTTCCAATATGCATAGTTGTTTCCATCAAAGTGAGGTGGAACAACAAGAGAGTGTCCGTGTTCCATGACAACAGGGGTCAAGGATCAGCTAAGAGATCAAAGGATCAAACACAAAAGCTACCCGCTCTGATACCACTTGTCAGTTCGTTTAGACCCCTTAAACCCAACAGATTAACCTAATGAATTAGCCAAGTGATTAACTTAGGTAATTTAATTAAAACTAGGTTAACACAGATAAGCAAAAATTACAAAGCAGCGGAAAATAAACAACACAAAGATCTGATGACCCAGGAAACCACACCGGTAAAAACCTGGGGAGGATTTGACCTAGCTATCCTCAAGGTAAACTGAATCCACTATGAAAGAATTGAAGTTTACACGACAAGACTTAGACCACTAAAATCTTGTTGCTACCCAAGTGTAGGAAACTTACTATCATAACCCTATGATAGCTCCGAGATCCACGGACTCCTTCTTTCCGGAATTCTTCAGCAAATCCACAAGCGCACCTGCTTGTATATCTTTGTATTCTCTTGATTCTGCAACTGTAATGATCTACACAACTCTTGACATAAATCTCAAGTTTGTAAACCCTAAGTGTATGTGAAGGTAAACACCTCTAGATTTCACAATGAGATTCACAAACACAGCAAAACAGAACTCTAAAAACGTGGCTAGAGTTTTCCCTTTTATACTTAGGGCAAACATAAAACCCTATACATTAAAACGGGCTTGGGCTGAGTTGAAATTTTCTGCAGAAAAACGTTCTGCACGATTTTCGATCGATCGAATCTAATTTTCGATCGATCGAGTCATACAGAAAGTTAATGGTAATTCTGCATAAAAACTCGATTCCAACTTTACATTAAGACCCATACTTTGAGCAAGTCTAACACACGACTAAACATTGTTTTGATCATGGTTTGCCAACATACAAATTGAAGTTCTAAATACATTAGATCCTAATCCTTAGAACCTAACAAGCGTGCTAGTAACTAAGGCACCCTAGTGCTGATTTTTCTGCTATAAATGAGAATCAAGTTATACTGTAATTCTCTTGGTCCTAATTACGTTATGAAAATAGTTTCTCCAATTTTCCTTTTATCCCTATTCCTTTAACAAACCCAAATAACTGATTGGACTCTAAAATTCACCACCAAGTCTAGGTTTCAAAATCCCATCTCAAGACTTCTCAAAACCAAGCCATCTACGTCAAAATTTAACCAATTTAACTTCAAGAGAAATTGCATAACCAGCCTAAGTCTGGCTGGTTAGTGCTTAAACAGCCAATAAACTCTGACCCTTGAAATCTTATACTCCCCTTGCACCACTTAATATACTTGATAAATTGATAAAGTGGAATCTTGAACCAAAGATGTTTGCGTGTAGAGAACCTTGTGCTGATATAATTTCAATTGACAAGCCCAATTACATAACAACATAAGGCACTTTAGTTGATTACACAATGACAATTTCGAACTAACCACACCTTCTCATCAGTTAGTATACAAGATTAGTGTGTGTATTCCTTACCCATAACATACCAAATATAATTCAGCACTTATCATGTGCAACCTGCAGTAGGTAATTGTAATTCCTAGAGCAATTACAAATCTGATTTAAAGGTCAGTGTTTAATATATAAGCCGAAGCCTCAAACACACGATTCTCATATTTTATATTTAAGTACGAAAGTGGATTTCTCATCTCCATGGACCCACCAATATATCTATGAACATCACCCAACAGAAACTATTCTAAATCAAAGATGCCCAAGAGACCAACATTAGATTCCATTGACTTATCCCAATGGAACTAACATCAAATGATTTCTAACTTGCCCAACGACAAGGCGATAAAATCATTGCAAGAAAACTTCAATTGTGCCTCAACGACGTCAACCTTTCTTGTTTCTCCAAGATTCAGCTAGGCATTTGGTTGGGTCACATGTTGTATAAATTCTGAACTGAGGGAAAGGTTGTGTTGGCTATAGAGTGAAGGAGAACGAATGTGGTGACAAGTGTGGGGAAGTTGTGTTGGCTACAGAGGGAAGGGAAAACAATATGGTGACACCAGGTAGAGGAAAAATAATATGATAACTAGTGTTTGGTTCCATTGCTAAAATTGCCTAAGATCATTCTCACTTTCTGTCTCTATAAGCCCACTTAAATAACTTTCCCCCTAGTCTACTCGGTCCTTTGGGCTAATTATCCCATCCAATTTCCTTAACAATGTAAATACGAAGTGAACTTCTGGAAATCTTTTTATTTTTTATAAATACCCTCTATTTTTGGTCATTGTGCATATAGGCTTCCTAACATGTTCATAAAATTTTAATTTCTCTCGTCAGGGTGTGCACCACTTAATATTGATAATTGATTAAGATGATTAAATTGCAGGGTGTTACATTATCTCGTAATGGTTAAAATATGAAGGACATTTACTTGCTTCTCTGTGGAATGCATTTAAGATGTTTGCTCTGAACCTGGTTTGCCAAAAACTTTTGGGATTATCATGCTGTTGCATCAATCTTATTCCTTTTATGATTAAAATGGCTTGTCATGTTTTGTGACGCCAATATATTCTTCTTCCTACTTTCATATTTTTATTTATGTATAGATATTCTTGAGTTGGTCTAGTTTCCTGTCTTTGTTCCATGCATTTTGAAATGTACTTATTCAGTTCTGAGTTCTCACAAGTGGTAGGAAGATTTAATTTTCTTTATCACTGTTTTTTCTTTTAGACATGTGAGCCTGCGAATTTACCACCTCTTAAAGATATATAAGAAGGAAATGTTGCTGATGATCTTCAAGGTACCTTTCATCTTTAATCTTAAGCACAAAACATCAATGTCATTCTGGATTCTTAGAGTGGTGGAGATGTAAGCTGGGTTATACTCTTTTCTCTGAAAACATTAATTTCTTTTTCTATTTTGTGTGCTGCTAATGTTGTTTTTTTGGGGGGTGATTTGGAAGGCCAATTGTGGAAATTAAAAGAAAAAGAAAGGACTCTTTTGTTTGCCTCACACTTATAACAGGATTGTCTAATGACATGAGACATGATCAGTTCAAACAGGTTCTAAGGAACATATATTTATGTCCAAGGTTCATATGACTCACGTTCTTTCTCTCTGTGCTTTGGATTTGGTGTTTCTAAATGTTATACTGCCACATTTACACTTTAGTGGTGTGGTCGAAAGGTCATGGAGCTGGGTTTTTTGTTCCTCTTCTAATTATCAAAGCCATATGATTGGTTTGGCGAAGTACTGGGGTAAGTGAGGCATAGATGATAAAACTAGTGCTAGTATTCTTGAAAGAGAGGTAAATGGTAGTCTAAAAGGTGCAGTTTACGTAGAAGAGGAGCCATCTAGAATCAGATTGTTTTGTCATAACATAGATATTGAAGTTAAATTAATCACCATGTTGGTTTATGAAAGCAGAAATCTTGTCTCAATTTAATTGATATTTAACTTGCTGCTTTAATGTTCTTTGGTAACAGACTTTGTAGTTGTAAAGATTGTGCTAACCATATGACCCATGTAATGGTTGTTGGGAGTGCCAAATGGCGCCATGTCATGATTAATTAGGAATATATTAGAACAAATATTTATGATATAATGAAAACACTGATTAGCCGGCGTTCATTTTTCTTCAAAAATATCCATATCTGTAGATGGGATGAGTCAAACTGATTATCTACATGTGTCAATGATGGAATTGAAACGTGGTGTTAGAGAGAAGTCACCTACCTAGCAGAATGAAACATTTGGAAAATGAAAGAGGGAAAAATTTGAGTTCAATTAATGGTATTGGAAGTTGAGTTAGCGGAAGCTCTGACACTAGATTGTTGAACAAAGAGCTTTTATTAAAACGTGACTCTTTAAATTACAACACTTTACAAGCACTAATGCTCGACTCCCATACACTTGACTCTATTTCACTCTAGACACTTGCTACCTATGGCACACACTTCACCTTATACAACTTCACACCTCTCTCACTTGGTGCTTTATGACACTAATTCACAAGTCTCTCACACTTCATGTCTCTCACTATTCTCACACTCTACTTCACATACCACCACATCTATTTATACCAGGTGTATGTTGGTTCGGAAACCAACTTGAAGCTTCTAGCATCTTCCTTTTTATTTGCATTAAATGAATGCCATTCTCCAACCTTCTAGACAATTCTACAAACATGTGGCTAAAATTCACTAGTGCAAGGAAGCTTCTAGAGAAAATATAAGAACTATCTTGGAGAGAATTCCGGAAAGAGAGCAAGAGAGAAATTTTTGGAATTAGAGAGAAATTTATTGAAAGAGATAGAGATTGTGTGAGAAGTTCTAGAAGCTTCTAGAGTACTTTAGAAATTTCTAGAGACAAAAGAGTTAGTGTTGATTTCTGACATTGGATTGCTCCCTTGCTTCTTGGGGGTTTCTATAAGTTACAGTGACATTGCTATGGGTTATTTCTTTCTTTATCAAAATTGGAGGATTAACCAACTTGGCAGTAATGGATGTGTGGGATAGATGCATTATTTTGAGTTCATCACAGGTTCTTTAAAACAACTGTTTCTTTTCTTTTCTTTTTTTGGGGGGGGGGGGGGGATGTGCTGTTATATATCAAGGGATCCTATTCTCTTCATAACATTAATATTCAATGCCTCTTGTCACCAATTTGCATTGCATTGCGGTATTTCAACATGCTTTGTGCAATCGAAAGAGTTGTTGCGGAGAGACATATGGAAGAAGCATGTGCTGCTAACATAAGAAGGTTCAGACAAGTCAGACTAGTTAATCACAGTTCTTTGTCTGAACTTTTCATTTCGTTCCTTGAAAAGGTGATAATTTCTGTCATGCTTTCTACCTTAATGAAGAATCTTGGTTGTAGACATTTATATGGTTTGAGATATATTTGTCCTGTGTATTATGTGATTATGTGTTTCGGGCAGCACACCTTATTGGATTGAGTTTCTTATATATGTCAGTTCATTTAGACCCCTGTAAACTAGATTGTTTAACCTAATTAATTAACCAAGTGAATACTTAGGTTTATTATTCAGATCTAAGTTAAAACAATAACAATCATATCAAGTAAAGCAGCGGAAAAATAAAGAACACAAAGATATGATGACCCAAGAAACCACACCGGTAAAAACCTGGGGAGGATTTAACCTAGCTATCCTCAAGGTAAATTGAATCCACTATGAAAGAATCGAAGTTTACACAATAAGACTTAGACCACTAACATCCTATTGTTACCCAAGTGTAGGAAACTTACTACCACGACCCCATGATAGCTTCGAGATCCACGGACTCCTTCTTTCCTTGAATTCTTTAGCAAATCACAAGCGTACCAGCTTGTATATCTTTATGCTCTTTTGATTCTGCAACTGTATTGATTTACACAACTCTTGACATGAATCTCAAGTTTGTAAACCCTAAGTGTATGTGAAGGTAAACACCTCTAGATCTCACAATGAGATTCACAAACACAGCATTCAGAACTCTAAAAACGTGGCTAGGGTTTTCCCTTATATACTTAGGGCAAAACATAAAACCCTATACATTAAATGGACTAGGGCTGAGTTGGAATTTTCTGCAGAAAAACGATCTGCCCGATTTTTGATCGATCGAGTCTAATTCTCGATCAATTGAGTTAGGCAGAAAGTGAATAGTTACTTCTGCAGTAAACTCGATTCCAACTTTACATAAAATCCCATACTTTGAGCAAAGTCTAACACAACACTAAATATTGTCTTGATCATGGTTTGCCAACATACAAATTGAAGTTCTAATACATTAGTTCCTAATTCTTAGAACCTAACAATATAGTTGAAATAGTTTAGGATTTCATTTTGGTTTGAGTTCAAATGGGGATTAGTATTTTAGATTGTTATCTGTTGAGAGTTTTATGGACATGATCTTTCATTCTTGTAAGCTCAATAAAAAGGCTTCAGGTGGTTTATTTTATTATAAAGACGATTGATTAATAAACTAAGTCGTAGACCTGCGCGTTGTGCATGATAATATTATTTTTTCAGTTATTTTTTGTTAATAGTTGGTTTTTCATTTTCTTTCAAGTTAATATATTGACTTTTAAAAAATATACAATCTAATATATTAATTCAACAATAATAATAATAATAATAATAATAATGTTAAATTAAATAATATGAGAAGAAAAAAAGTAAAAATAAAAGATATAACAATAAATACCAAATTATTTAAATCATATTATGTAATATTATAATATTACATTCTTATATACTATCTTTAATTCTTTACAATGCAATATGATAAAATTTAACAACCAAACTGAAAAAAAAAAAAAAAAAAACACAATTAATCGCATCAACCTAAAGTAGAGTTCTAAAAAAAACAAAAATTTATTAACCTAAAGCAGAGATGCAAATATATATATATATATATATATATATATATATATATATATAGTATCACCAAAAATTGAGAGAGAAAGAGAGAGAAATAAATTTTTTTGTGAAGAAAAATTATGCATATAATGGAAAAGAGAATGCCAAATTTATACTTAAAGGATAACAATAGGAAGAAACAAAATAAAGGGAAAAATAAAGAGTGATATTAAGAGAGAGGGTAGTGGGGAGATGAAAATGTAAAGGGAAAGAGAAAGGTTGAAGAAAGTGTAAATGTTAAAAAAAGTGGGTATAATTTAATTTATTTAAATTTAAATAAAATATTATATGTTTAATTAAAAAAGAAAATATAAATAATTTAATTATATGGAGAATGTGACTGAATTTAAATATTGAATAAAATAAAATTAAAAGATTAAAAAAGTAAAAATATAATATATATATAACAATAAATACCAAATTACCCAAATCATATTATGTAATAGAATAATATATATTATGTTCTTATATATTATCTTTTTAATTTTTTTTATAACACAATAGTATAATATTTAACAATCAAAGAGAACCAAAAATTAAAATTAAAATTAAAACACAAAACTAAAACATACCAACCAAACGTAGAGTTAAAACAAATACAAAAATTTATCAACTTAAGCAGTTATACAGGAAAAAAAAAACTCCAAAAATTATTGTGTGCGCGTGAGAGAGAGAGAGAGAGAGAGAGAGAGGGAGGAAGAAACAACCTTTCTGTGATGGAAAACTATGCAAAAAATGGAAGAGAGAATAACAAATTTATAGAAGATGGTGTGAATATAAAGAGACAAAATAAAGGAAAATGAATAGAAAGATAAATAGTGACATTTAGGTTAAGGGTAGTGGGGAGATAAAAAGGTAAGAGAAAGAAAGATGAAAAGACAAAATAAAGAAAGATGAAAAGTGATATTAAGGTTGAGGGTAGTGGGGAGATGAAAAGGTAAAGGCATGAGAAAGGTTGGAGAAAGTGCAATTATTAAAAAAAATAAATGTTAAAAAACAATTATAGGAAAATTGTAAAGAAAAAGGATAATGATATGGATGCTGATGTGGCTTAACGTGAGCACAGTAACATTAAACGCTACATTTCAGCTTTTAGTAATATATATAGATATATAGATTTCAGATTGGAGATTTCCAAATTGTTGTGTGCTGATTCCTAATAGCTTAGGTATTGATGCCTAAGTTTTCTTGCTTGGGGCTCATTGTAGGCAACCCCCAAGTGTTGATTCTTAGGGTTATCTTTTTAATTTTTTATTCTTTTATTTTCCTCTTGATTTTCTTGCATCATTATGCCCCAGAATCCGATGTTTACATACTTGGAAGGTGCCCTTTTCTATAATAGTTTGTTGAAGTTTCCATAGTATCTTCCCCATATCTGAGGTTAAGATGGCTGCTATGGCATCATATGTACTTCCTAAATCCTAATGGTATTGATTATAATTTTGGGGGGGGGGGGGGGGGGGCAGTTTTCTAACATAGGTTTCAAGGCCTCAAATGAAGGAATTCGTACCTATACAGGAAAGTGGGAGCTCAGGAGCAATACAAGATGTTTGCTCAAAAGAAGGCCAATATTGGTAACTCCCTCTCTCTCTACACATGCACATTATTGTCAACTATCACACTTCATACAATACTTTTATTACCGCTGCCACTGCCACTGATTTAATTATTGGCACTATTGATGGCTGGTTAGATTAAGGATCCTTTTGATCAGCAAGAAAATTCTGCGAGGGCTGTTTGCAAGAGTGGATTGGCAAGGATATTGTAAGGTTGTTTAGACCCCTTAAACCCAAACAAATTAACCTAGTTATTTAGCCAAGTGATTAACTTAGGTAAATTATTCAGATCTAGGTTAACACAAATATATCATATCATGCAAAAGTGCGGAATAATAAAGAACACATGATATGATAACCCAGGAAAACCAAACTAATAAAAAACCTGGGGAAGATTTAACCTAGCTATGCTCAAGGTAAAACGAATTCACTATGAAAGAATCGAAGTTTACACAATAGAGACTTAGACCACTAACATCCTATTGCTACCTGTCTGTAGGAAACTTACTACCACGACCACGTGACAACTCCGAGACCACGGACTCCTTCTTTCCTTGAATTCTCAGCAAAGCACAAGCACACCTGCTTGTATATCTTGAATCTCTTTGATTCTGCAACTGTATGATTTACCAATCTCTTGACATGTATCTAGAGTTTGGAAACCCTAAGTGTATGTGAAGGTAAACACCTCTAGATCTAACAATTAGATTCACAAACACAGCATTCATAACTCTAAAAACGTGGTTAGGGTTTTCCCTTATATACTTAGGGCAAAACATAAAACCCTACACATTAAATGGGCTAGGGCTGAGTTGGAAAATTCTGCAGAAAAACAATCTGCACGACTTTCGATCGGTCGAGTCTAATTCTCGATCGATCGAGCCAGGCAGAACTGCACAGTAAATTCTGCAGCAACTCGATTCCAACTTTACATAAAAAGTCATACTTTGAGCAAGTCTAAGAACAAGACTAAAGATTATTTTGATCATGGTTTGCCAACATTACAAATTGAAGTTTTAATACATTAGTTCCTAATTCCTTAGAACCTAACAAACTCCTCTTTTGGCAATCCGTGACAAAACACAGACTTAACAAAAAGCTCAAATTTTACAAATTAAACAGCCCATTACACAACAATAGCCACTAAACAATTCAACCTAACTACTATCTATCAGTTGCAAAAGTAGACAGCAGCACGACTGAATCAACCTGTATATTCTTGTAACACTTAACAAACACATAAACGCATGTGTGGAAAATACAAGTAAAAAAAAACTTCTTGATTTCACATAACACAAAATAAAGACATATATCATAAATACATTATAAATATAAATCAATAAGCAATGTAGCATAGTGAAACAAGAAACAAATACAGAAAAATGTATCTCAAATATATCTCCCCTATCATGAGCCAAAAATGTAAATACACAGTAAAGCACCTAGATACAATCTAAAAGACTCTACAAGCTCCTCAGTATCACAACAAGGTACAAAACTCCCCTTAAGACAAAAATCTCCTTTACAAGATATGTACTCCACAGTGAAATGTACTCCCCTTTTTGTGACGAATTGCCAAAGGGCACTCACTCATCATCACAAGGAGGTGGCGGAGGAGAACGACGAAAACTCGCCAAATCTGCTCTCAAAGCACGAAGCTTATCAAGTACATCCACTAGAAGTTGACCATGAGCCGCCTGAACGATCATGACAGTGTCCAAAGTCCGACAAATATCAGAATCATCCGAAGGAGAAGATGGAGGAACATTAGCAGCAGCAGTAGCAGGGTCAGTAGATGTCGCAGCCGCAGGAGCATCTGTAGAAGAAGAAGGAGGTGGAGTGACACCGGAAGGCTCTATCCTAGGACGCTTAGAGCTAGCTCGAAGTTGAGCAGCCCTTTACCTCAGAAAGGTAGCACCTATAGGAGCAATAATGTGAACGAGCTCAGAAGCAGGAAAATCACCTAAACCTAGATGAAGAAGAATCCTATGAATAAAGACAGGAAAGAATAAAGTATGAGCCGTAGAACTACTATGATGCACTTCGTTCAAAGAACAAAGAAACAGATGTGGAAAACTGATAGGAGTATCAGTAACAAGAGCATACAAAAACACACATCGCTCAATAGGGATGGTGTGGAGATGAGAAATGAGCCATAAGGAATAATAGGCAATCCTAAAGAAAAGATAATGAAGCTCAGAGAGCTCAGCAGACATGATCCAAGGATTAGAACCCCACTGGATAGAAGACCTAGTGATGTAAGACATCACGTCATCAAGAGGTGGAAACTCATCATAAGGAAAGACAGGATGATCAACAATAGGCACCCCAAGAGCATCAGACACTACCGAAGGGGTAATGCGATACTCTACACCTCGTAACCAACTCTTAACTAGAGTGTTGGTATCATAGACGTGGATAGAGAGGTTCAAGTAGAACTCTCTAATCAAAGTAGCCGAAGGTGGATAATCTATATCCAACAAAGGTAACCAACCCCGATACTCAAAATTGCGTCTCACTTCAGGATCAACCTCATCTAAAATGACCCTACACTCACCCCAAATATGACGCCTAAGGTTAAGAGTCTCGTATGTCTCTTGGTTCTTCTCACTAGGAAACCGATCACTATCAAAAGAAGGAGAAGGAACAGGAGTCCTATGGGCTCTGGTTTTCCTAGGCATGGTGCTAAGGATAGAGAGACACAGACAGAAAAAAACAAAGACAAAAAAAAAAAAAAAATAGAGAAACCAAGGGCAGACTGCAAGTTAGCACAGCAAAAAATATAGAAATATCAATTTAGATGATGCATGAGCATGATAAGCAAATGATGCATGTACTAATGCAGTGACATAGTTCAAATATGATCCAAATTAACAAAATTGGCTTGAGCATGAATTTTATATCAAAAATCCCAAATTTTGAAAAACCCAATTTCACAAATCACAACAAATTGAGAAATTGATTATCACAACAATTAGGAAACAAAATATAATGATCAAATTAATCAATCTAACAAGTCAATTTCATCAATTTATATCAATTTGAACAAAATCCCCAAATTCATCAATTTCAAGCTCTAGATTTTCAAATTTTCCACAAAACACCAGATTAATCAAATTAAACCACTTGTTATACTTGGATATAGTGTCCCCACAAAAACCCATGATTAATTTGAAAGAAAAACACCCAAAATCAATACCAAAAATACCAAATTACCAAATGCCAAAAATACCCAAAAAAATGCAAGAAAAAATGCATGAAAAATGAAAATAAAATCAAAAGAAGGGGTAAAAAGATCTTATCGGCTTTGGAAGAGAGAATTGATGCAAAAAGAACGGAGGAAAACGACAAGAAAATCCTTGGATGCTTTGACCGGTGGTTGAGAGTGAAAAAAGATTTGAATAGTTTTTAGAAAAGTGAAGAATCACGTGAGAAAAAATCCTTTTTAAAAAACACCCAGCCCGATTTTCGATCGATCGAAAATTAGATTCGATCGGTCGAAAATCATTCGATTGATCCAAAACCAATCGAGGACCGATCGAAACACACAGAACCTTTTCTGGATTTTTGAAACAATTTCGATTGGTCGAAAAATAGATTCAATCGATCGAAATTCTGGAAAAATTGAATTTTTGAAAAACGAAGCATTTTTAGTGCAAAAACTCCTCAAAGCATTAAATTTTATGAATAAAATGCACGAGTATAAGATGAAAAGTTTTCCAAAAACACATGTATTTATCCCAGATCTCCCAAAACAAGATTTTCTCTAAATTTCCCTCAAGAACTCAAAAGCAAACATGTTCTGCATCAATTTTAAGAAATTTTCAAACTTGGTTGGTCAAACCAAAAACACACATAATAACATGTACACAGTTTAGCAGAGAATAACTTGTGTAGTGTGTGCAACTAGCAGAAACTTGAGAAACATGTGAGGTGATATGCACGTAGTAATTAAACACAATTTCTACAAAATTCATCACATGAATTTAAAAGAGACTATAACTTAAAGAGTTACATCATATAACTCTCACAGCTCCTAGAATAAAAGCTTGCAATCATGTAAGTTTCTTGATTTGCCTCATAATTAATATCAATTGTAATTGATCAGAAACTTGTTAACAAAGTCGGGATAATGTACACACCAATTTTATTTGAATTGTGAATTTATTATAGCCCAATAATGTACACACCAATTTTAGCAATTTAATAGAGGCTACACCTTATGTTCTTTTTGTGCATGTGCTACACTTTCTCGAGCACAAAATCTTACGATATGCACTAAGGTGTTCATGATTGGCTAATAAACAGTGGTGAGATGGTTATTTATGCCTTTCTCAAAAAGTTTAAGTCCGACAATCAAAGACATACGACTTCAAGATCAAGATTAAGTGGTTAACAACTACAACATCTTCCCACACAATATGCACTACAAAGATTTCAGCTAGTAAAGTGCAGTAAAATAAGCTCATCCAAGCTAAACAAGGTACATAAACATGTTATGCATAATTTGATTGACCAATCTTGTTCTCAAATTCAAGAAAAATATAGCAAAAACATTTTTTGCACAAATTTTTTTTTAAATGAAATAAAACAACCTAGAATGAAATGCATGAATGTTATGCAATACAAATCCTAAGAAAAATGGTCACAAAAGATAGAGCAATGAAGCACAAGGACCATGTCAGACAGACTTAATTAGGTCTAGCCTTTTGCATCCAAAACCTTTTAGATGCAACTCTTGCATTGGAGTTATGATTCACATTAGAATTCGGAGTAACTCCAGGATTGGTATAAAGGTTTAACGCCTTTACCAATTCACCAATAAGTACTATAGGATCTTGTGCTTGAGGCACAGGTACTTTAGGTTTATTTGCTCGCTTCGCAGCTTGCAACTTGAAACAATTTGGACGAATGTGTCCAGACTTTCCACAAAAATGACAGACCCATGCAGGCTTTTCATGCAATTTGCCCCTAGTAGAATTAGAAGCTCTAGAATGAGCCTCTTGAAGATCAACTCTAATCTTCCTAGGTGGAGTAACATCTACAAATTTAACAGGTTCACTCACCAAAGGTTTGACAATCTCACTCTTAGGAGGTTCAGAAGAGGGAACAAAATTTGTGGAATGAGATTAAAGCACAGAGATGCTTTCCACAAAACCTAAGCCTGTTTTGTCAGAAGGGGACTTTTGAACACTCAACATGTGATCAAGTTTGGAGCTTGCAGACCTATTAGATTGTTCTCTAGCAACAGATAATTCAAATTCCAAGTTTTTAACTTTGTCAAGTAAAAACATGTTCTCAGTTTTCACATTATTCAAAAGCTCATTAGCATTAAACAATTTCACAAGCAAATTCTTCTTATCAAGTTCAAGAAATGCAATTTTCTTTAAGCCTAAATCCACATTCATAGCATCCTTTACAGCAACTTTGCAAAGTTTATTAAAGGCTTCCTGTAGGTCTGCATCTTCAGAGAGTTCCCCATTAGAAGGGTTCTCTTCAACAGACACGTTTTCATTAACTACAGGAGTAGCAGTGAAAGTAATGAAGTTTCCATCCTCATCACTAGCGGATTCATTGTCAGAAACTTCATCATCACTAAAAGTCACAGCCATAACCTTACCCTTAGACTTCAAATATGTAGGACATTCAGATTTCATATGACCATACCCTTGACATCCATAACATTGTTGTCTCATAGAATTACTAGAAGGTTGACCAATTTTCTCTTTAGGTTTTTCAGTATTATTTACCTTAGTGGGATCATTCCTCCTAAAATTTCTAGGTTCAGCAATGTTCTTGCCTCTTGCCCTTCTGTTATTGTTCCTAAGAAAGTTTCTAAAGTTTTTAGCAAGATAGGCAATCTTTGTAGCAGAGAGTTCATCATCAAATCCACTATCCTCAACATCATCAACAGACTTAAGAGCCATTAATTTGGATTTGTTAGTCTTAGGTAGGTCTAATTCAAAGGACTGAAGAGATCCTACAAGTTCATCAACAGGGATGGAGTCCACATCCTTGCTTTCAGTGATGGCAGTCACTTTGGATCTAAAATCTTCAGTCAAAGATCTAAAAATCTTCCTAATAATTTTAGGTTGATCATAGATTTCACCCAAATTATATGCGGAATTAACAATATCATTCAGTTTAGCATAAAACTCATCAAAAGATTCATCATCATTCATTCTAATGCTTTCAAATCTAGTAGTCAATTACTGCAACTTATTAATCTTAACTGCCTTTGTGCCTTCATGCACAATCTGAAGGATATTCCAAGCAGTATGAGCAACCTCAGCATTTGATATTCTCTTAAATTCCTTCATGGAGACAGCATTGAAAATAGCATTCATAGCTTTGCTATTGAAAGCAGCTGCCTCTTTTTGAGAAGTTTGCCATTCACTCACAGGAGTAGTGGGCTTCTCCCATCCATATTCAACAGAGTTCCAGACTCTCTCATCAATAGATTTCAGGAATGCTTTCATCCTTACTTTCTAATAGGCATAATTGTTCCCATCAAAATGAGGTGGAACAACAAGAGAGTGTCTGTGTTCCATGACAGCAATGGTCAAGGATCAGCTCAAAGATCAAAAGATCAAAAACAAAAAGCTACCCGCTCTGATACCACTTGTAAGGTTGTTTAGACCCCTTAAACCCAAACAAATTAACCTAGTTATTTAGTCAAGTGATTAACTTAGATAAATTATTTAGATTTAGGTTAACACAAATATATCATATCATGCAAAAGTGCGGAATAATAAAGAACACATGATATGATAACCCAGGAAAACCAAACCAATAAAAAACCTGGGAAGGATTTAACCTAGCTATCCTCAAGGTAAAACGAATTCACTATGAAAGAATCGAAATTTACACAATAGAGACTTAGACCACTAACATCCTATTGCTACCTGTCTATAGGAAACTTACTACCACGACCACGTGACAGCTCCGAGACCACGGACTCATGCTTTCATTAAATTCTCAGCAAAGTACAAGCACACCTGCTTGTATATCTTGAAACTCTTTGATTCTGCAACTGTATGATTTACCAATCTCTTGACATGTATCTAGAGTTTAGAAACCCTAAGTGTATGTGAAGGTAAATACCTCTAGATCTAACAATTAGATTCATAAACACAGCATTCAGAACTCTAAAAACGTGGCTAGGGTTTTCCCTTATATACTTAGGGCAAAACATAAAACCCTACACATTAAATGGGCTAGGGCTGAGTTGGAAAATTCTGCAGAAAACAATCTGCACGACTTTCGATCGATCGAGTCTAATTCTCGATCAATCGAGCCAGGCAGAACTGCACAGTAAATTCTACAGTAACTCGATTCCAACTTTACATAAATAGCCATACTTTGAGCAAGTCTAAGAACAAAACTAAAGATTGTTTTGATCATGGTTTGCCAACATTACAAATTGAAATTCTAATACATTAGTTCCTAATTCCTTAGAACCTAACAGATATCTAAAGCATTTGAGACGAGTTCGGTTATTTCAGCTTCTTAGAATGAGGATTTACTGCTTGCCACACTTTTTCGACCACAAGTATCACAGGATATTATTGCCGAGGCACGTCTTAGGAATCCAGCTTCTAGTGTTGGGTGCTCTCATACCCACCTAACACGTCCACAAGTGTACAGGAATGTAAACTTACAGTCAGAAACTCAGAACCAATTTCAGAACTTGAGGCTAGAAAGCTGTTCTAACAATCCAACCTTGACAGGAACTGGGGTGCCACATCACCATCAAGGCCAGCACAAGTGGAGACCAAAATCTGATAGATAGCTTCAAATGGGTTTTTACAGTATAGTCCATTGTTTCTTTTGAAAGTTTAATGGCACCTCGGTATTTCCATGTCTCCCAGAATAATTTGTTAAATATTATATGCTGCCCCCTGCCAAATCATGAGTGTAGCACATTCTGACTTATGTGATGTATCAGGGCTTGAGAAAGAAAGACATTGATCAAGTCTCCAGAACGGGTTTGATTGCCTATTTATACATGTTTTCATGTGTTCGACCATCAGTCAAAGAGCTTACAGAGGCTGGTAATGTATCAAGCGAAATAAATTTCTTATGACAGTCGAATCTTGCATGCAAATTTTGGACTTTATTATTATTATTATTATTATTATTATTATTATTATTATTATTATTATTATTATTATTATTATTATTTAATGGAAAAGTTTGGACCTTTTTAAGCTTATACTTATAGCTCAATTGATTATTTTCAATGGGTTCAAATCACATTATCAATTATAAAAGAGAGACTTATTAACTTAAGGCAACATGATGCCACATCATATTGATATGAACAGATATAATTGCAATTATGCTGCAAAATTATGATTGTGGGGGTAATTTAAGGGGTGCACTTTATTAAATTATGAGCATGGTGATGTGGTGCTTCATTCTCTTAAATATTTCTAACTTGGGTTTTTTCTTTTTCTTTTTTTGGGGGGGGGGGGGGGGGGGTAAGGTTGGGTACCGGTGTTGTTTGGTTAAAAATAGAAACAATTCTTACAACAATTAGAAGACCGGATAAAAACCACATATTGTCATAATCCTTGCTTCCAAGTTGGTTCTTTTGCATTATATATTGATTTCCTTGTAGGTAAAAGAGAGAATTGAGGGGGGGAAAATGTTAATTTTACACTTTAAAATAAGGGATTTTTATAAAAATCATAATTGAATCTTAATGTGAGTGTCAACTTCATTTCTTGAACTTTCAATTTGAACAATTAATTCATAAACTTTAGATTTATAACAAATTAGAACATTTGTAAGTATTTACATCTCTAATTAGACGGTATGCACATGATAAATATGATATTTTAAACCCATCATTAATTTGATAGGAATCATATATACATCACATGATTGAGTTCATCTTCCACCAAAAAAATAAAAAGAAGTCAAATTGATATTTTGTTTTTTGATAATTCAATAGTTGGGTGGGAGATTTAACTTTTTTTTCTAAAAAAAAATCAACAAAACTAGCATATATTTTTTAATTTAACAAAAATTTCTTAAAAATAAGTTAACTGTAATCTTATTTTTTAGAAAATTAAAAAAATAACTACCAAAAACTATATAATTTAATAAATATTATGCAAATTAATTATCCGAAACTATTCCTGGATGTCTTGGTGAGTCGATGCACAACAATGGCAGTCTTCTCTTTGATATGTGATGGTATTCTATTTTATTTTATAAAAAAATTATTTTATTTAGTGGGGATAGTGGAGATTTGAACCTAGACGTAGGGGTGTGTAGTGAACTCACCAACTCACCAAAACCGACCTGACTCGACCTAACCCACCTAGTTGGATCGGTTTTTAAGGGTTGGTGGGTTGGGTTGGGTTATGAATTTTTTTTTTTTTAATATATAGTGGGTCGCGTTGGGTTCAGGTCATGAGATTTACAAATTCGTCTAACCCGACCCAACCTGACCCACCTATATTTAATATATTTTAAAAATTTTAAGAATATTATATAATTATATAATTTTGTTATTTACTTTTTTGCCCCTTTTCCTGAATAGAACCCAAATTTTAAGTTCTTCTCATATAATTTGTGTTTGTTTGATATTATGCTTATAATTATTTGGTTATAAATTTGCTCTTATTTGTGATGACGTTGTTTTAATGCTCAATTTAATAATAATAACAATAGTAATTAAAAAAAAAGAAAATTGTCCAACTCATGGTCCAACCTGACCTAACCCGATCCATGTGGGTTGGGTTGGACTCTTGTGATAGGTTAGGTTTGGTAGAATTTTTTTTTTTTTTTAACTCACTATGGTGGGTTGAGTTGAAAAAACTCCTTAACCTGACCCAACTCAACCCATGCATACCCTTACCTAGACGTATAAAATATAAATACAAAGAAGTGGCATTGTGACAGTTGAGCCTCTTGAGATAGTGATGGTATTCATTCCCACACTTCTAAACAGCAATTAATGCGAAATCATGTGTCCCAACAAAAAAAAAATGGCATTAAATGAGAAGTGTTTGTTTTACTAGGACTAGGAAAATTCTCCTTCATATTCCCACGTCTCTGTTTTTCTTCAGTGTGAGGATCTAGGATGCACGAACACGGGTTAAGGTATTGGTACCATACAATTGACGACATGGGTACGATATGAATATGGTACGGATATGGAATCCCAAATGAAGTGTTCGTGCATCTTAGGTTAGGACGAACACGGGTTAAGGTACTAATACCATACAATTGACGACACAAGTACAATATGGATATGGTACGGATACAGAACCCCAAATGTGGAGTTCATGCATCTTAGGTTAGGGCTACTTGATTTTGCACCTCCATTATCAAATGCCATGCAAAAGAAAAAGCAAGGTTAGTACAATGAGAATGAAGGGGTGAAGACCAAAGACTTCACTCCCAAGTCTCCTACCATCATCAAAATCAACGTCTTCGCCCGTTTGATCAAAGTCAATATTTGCAAGTCCACCAATGACTGAGGAGGAGAGTTGTGGACAACCCACCTTTTCCTTTTCCTTTTCTTGCTTTTCCAAAACCGCAACTTGTCAAAGGTTTCCACAAAGGAGGATAAATCATAAAAGTATAAAACCCCTCTCGTGAAGCAAAGCTGCTCTACTATAAACTTTACAGCTCTGTATATTATAGTATTAGTGTACGTATGGGAATAATTTTTTGCTGAAATTTTTTTACTGAAAGTGTGCTAAAGTTTACTTGTATTTTGAAAAAGTGAAAAAAAATGCTAAAAAAAGTGATATTTTAAAAAATTGTACATAAAAAATAAAAGCTAAAAACTAAAACATGAAGTTAATGCCAAGCAGGCTAAAGAAAGTTGTCAACTTGGCCTGCCTTATAAAAGGCAATGTGATGGGGTGCCTTGACTGACTTGCTTGAAGTCCTAGAAAGAATAGTGGATGAAAAGGGTCTCAGTTAAGCTTCAGGTAGTGCTTTTGTTAATGATGATTCTGATAGTATATGTTTTTTTTTTTTTTTTTGTGTTCTGGTGTTCATAAAAATCTGAAAGATTATGTATCTATTCACAAACCCACGTGATGCGTGGGAATATATAATTATTTTGTAATATGCTATATATAATCTATAGGAGCAAGACTTAGTGTGCGTTTGCATACTGCTTATTTCGCTGAAAACTAAAAACTGGTTAGAATCATCATATACAAAAGTTTATCTACAATAAGGTAAATAAATAAAATATGTTTTACACAAACCTTACTTCAATAAAATGATCAAATTTAATAGATCCTCACTTATACAAAGTTCCATCAAAGACCAAATTGTTAAATAGTATTGTGTCATTGATTCCACCCATGTCCATCACACACATTCATCAATGTGTCCATATACAAATTACCCCCTTGTCATTACATTCATTTTATCAATGCTCTGAATTCTCACAAAAAATTAAAATAGTGCGTATACAAATTGTAAGTAAGTGAGTTAAGAACATATGTATATATTATATCCTACTAACTTGACCACGCACATCCACACACACACACATATGTGTGTGTGTGTCTATATATATATATATATATATATATTTGTAGTCAGACATAGCCTTCCCACATTAAGTTCATATTTTAATTGCATTCAAGCTTTTTCTCCCCATTATTTCATAGTGGTATAGGTAATGTTTATAAATTCAAAATGTCTGTCATAAAAATATTAATGCATGACAATCAATCCTATGATTTGAAAAGCTTCAACACAAAGCCTTTAAGTTTGTGGTAAAAAACAATTAAACCATACGTTATATACTATATGAGATTAATTGTTACATAGTAAGCAATTTACAAAGCTTAAAATTTGGTAAAAGAGAACCGATGAAAAGGATATGAAAAATAAATTAATTTGATATTTCCACTTAAATGACCATTTAATCAATAATAATAATTTTATAAAAATTGTCCAATACGTTGTGGTCAAAGTTGGTGGCAAACTTGCTAAACTCGGCTAATTGTTATTGTCTCGGAGAAGATGGCTATTAGGATTCCATCTTATGAACTTTAAATGGCCATGAAAAATTATTAGATTGTATCAGCTAGTATGCCCCAAAAATAGTAGTTGTTTTTGTCTTCATTGGATCACATCAACTATATCATAATGTTTTTACTAAGGAAAAAAAAAATAGCAAAATCCAAAATTTTTAACTCGTGGTATAGTAGTATTGTTAAGTTTTGTCTAATACTCATGTACACAATATTCTAGATACTGAAGAGGAGAAAATTCTAAACAGAAAATCAAGTCGTTGAAAAAAATAGCATAATCCAAAATCTAAAACTAAAAACCCAACTATTGTTCATGTGCACAATATAATATATAGGTATTCAAGAATCAAGAACCAATTAGTTTTTCCATCCACACAACAATTAGCTTAAAGCTAGCTAGGTACTAATGGAATTTAGAAAGAATTCAATTCTTTGAATTTTATCACTCCTAGAATCCCAAACAATTTCTCAAAAGCTAAACAATCCACAAAGTTGTTCGCCAAAACCAAACAGACCAACTAAGGTTCAAAACACAAAAATTCCTGCCACATCATCACAGCCTACTTAAGTTGAAGTACTTTGAAGAATTTATGTTTCCTTTAAAAAATTAAGATAAAAAAAATTTAAACTATAACACCCCAAGTTCCATACAAAAAAATAAAAATAAAAATAAAATAAGATTCAAACACTACTCTCTTTCCTCTTCCATTTTCCCACAATTTCTAGAACACCAAATGATCCGATTAAACAATAAACAACAAATTATTAATGGCGTAAAACCCATTTTCGTCTGTACATTTTCACACGATTCCCACTTTGGTCCCTAACTTTTACTTCCACCGCTTTTAGTCCCTATCTTGCAAAATGCGTCTCGTTTATGTCCCTACCATTACATCAAAGACAAAAAATGTACACGTGGCAAACAGAGTGCACTGTTGGCATACTAAAAGCTGACGTGACCATTAAAATAATAATATAAAATGTTATTTGACATTAAAAAATGCCACATCAGCATTTAAATTAAAAAAATTAATTTATTAATTTTAACTAAATAAAAAAAATCAAAACAGAAATAAAAATCAAAATTCACATTAATTAAGATTTAAAAGTATATTGAACAAGAACACCAACCCAAACTTAACATCTCAAAATTGAAAACCAAAAACCACAAACCCAGAAACACAAACATAAACACAAACCCAACAATAGATCAACCAAACCAAATCCTCCACCACCTAAAACCAAATCCTCCCACAACCTCTCCCCACACTTCCTCTCATTCACTGAGCAACTAATAACACAATCAGGAAACCTTGGCAGCCATTTGGGCACATGGGAAGAAGAAGAAGAAGAAGAAGAAGAAGAAGCCTAGGGAGGAATGGAAGTAATCTGTGGGCGTGGGATTGGCTTGGCAAATGGGATTTCGTCATTGAAGGAGACAAAGTCAGCAAGGTCTCTGATGATTCCTCCTCCGGAGGAAGAGATGGAGAAGAGATTAGAGGTGTGGAGAGTAACGAGGTGGTGGAGGGCAAGTGTGAGGTCCAGCAGGTTCGACTGCGTGCGGTTGGAGGTGTTGGCCAAGGAAGAGGTTGACTTGGCTATGGCCTCGAGGTACTTGGTGGCCACCACGGTCAGAGCATTGAATGCGGAAAGCTGGGTGGCCTTGTACCCCACTGGCTGGCAGATCTGCAAGACTGCTATTCTGGCTATGGCGAATGACAACTCTGATGGGTTTTGGGGTTCTTCTTGATGAAGATGAAGATGGGTTTTTGGTTTTGAAGGAGGCTTTGCTTTCATGGTGATTTGTTGTTGCAGAAGAAGAGGATGCAGGAGAAGGTATCAAACCCTAGGCCTTCTTTTTAATGGGGGAGATTTTACTTTTGGTTGATCTGTTGCTGGGTTTGTATTTGTGTTTCTGGGTTTGTGGATTTTTTGAGATCTTAAGTCTGGGTTGGTGTTCTTCTTCAAGATACTTTTAGATCTTAATTCATGTGAATTTTGATTTTATTTCTGTTTTGATTTTTTTTATTTAGTTAAAATTAATAAATTAATTTTTTTTAATTTAAATGCTGACGTGGCATTTTTTAATGCCAAATAACATTTTTTATTATTATTTTAATGGCTACGTCAGCTTTTAGTGTGCCAACAGTGCACTCCGTTTGCCACGGATGCATTTTCCGTCTTTGATGTAACGGCAGGAACAAAAACGAGACACGTTTTTTAGGATAGGGACTAAAAGCGATGGAAATAAAAATTAGGGACCAAAGTAAGAATCGCGTGAAAATATAAGGACGAAAATGGATTTTACGCCATTATTAATATAAGGAAAGAGAAATCTAATATAGCTGTTGTGTATTGAACCATAAAAAGCAAATTATCAAGCACTACCCAAGAAAAACAACAAATTTATTCCCCTTTGCTTCAAAACGTTCTAAGGGAAAATGGTTACCAATTGATTGGTATGACCTTCAAAAGAATAAAAAGCTTTCAATGATTGTGAGGCTTGATCATTGACATCTGTCGATGAATTGACAAACAGAATAGAGATAAAAATGAAATTTAGTTCATCATATAAACGACAGGAAAAGAGACAATAGCAATTTCTCTTTGATGAAAATGAATAACACTCTTACTATAAAATAAAGACCAAAACAAAAACATCACATTGAAGTTAATTTTCAAACTAAAAAACATTATAGCAAACATATTGAGAGAAACACTCCTATAATCTAGAGAAGGACAACCATGAAGCAATTTACAACAAACATAATCAAATGCCAATTCAAATCAATTTTGAAAAAGCAAAAAAATATGTGAATAGTTTTGAGACTATGAAAACTCAAAATTGAATTATATTCCCTTTTTTTCTATTAATAAGATGGAAAATAAATAAATAAAAATAATACAAATAACAAAAGTCATTTTTAGTTCATACCTTTTAGACCGGGGCAATTAATGTTCGCCTCTCATGTGCTTCAGTTTTGTCCGCAAGCTCTAGAGTCACTCTTTGTCTTGCACTCATTTGATTGGGTTTTGGTAGACGAACTTGAGTCATGACCAAAAGAACAGGTAAAACACTTAAGAAACTATCCTATTGAAGGTCATGCCAACCAATTTGTGGAGAGAGAACAATTGGAAATTTATAAAGAAAAAAAATGAGAGGTGAGGAGATGAAGAGATTGCAACCTATCGATGACTGTCAAAATTCCATATAATAGCGGCATCTAAAGAGTTTGGGTTAATGGAGAGATACATAGTAGAGTTAGAGATAGAATAACACTTGAATCTAAAGAGATGCTCAAGAAACTATCTCATTGAAGGGTATGCCAATCAATTTATGGAGAGAGAACAATTGGAAATTTATAAAGAAAAAAAGGAGAGGCAAGGTGGTGAAGAGATTGCAATCTATTGATGACTATCAAAATTCCATATAATAGAGGTATCTGAAGAGTTTGGGTTAATAGAGAGACACATGGTAGAGTTGGAGATAGAGTAACACCTGAATCTAAAAAAATGCTCAATAAATGTCAACCAATAAATCAAAAAGTAAAAATAAAGGAAAGAAAAGAAATGATGATATGGCGCTGATGTGGCTTAACTGGAGCATAGAAACAATAAATGCTACGCTTCAGCTTTTAGATATATATATATATATATATATATATATAGATGACTACTGATATGAATAAGCAATTTTTTTGACGTGGGGTTTTTGTTTTTTTGGTAAAGTTATGTTATTTTATTTGTTTATGGGTTTTTAAAGTAATGTGTTATTAGTTGATGAATTGAAAATAAGGAAATAGGGGTCCTCACGTGAAAATTCTTGTTAGTTCATTTGTCCTCAGGAGGGAAGTTCCACTTGAATGCTGAAATTCATTTTGTAGTGAACATTATCCTCTTCACTTCTTTTTCTTTTTTTAAAACAAAAACAAAAATAAAAATAAAAATCCACATTAAATATAGATAGGTGATGCTATAAGCATTGTATGGGGAATAAGCATTTGACAAACCAGATTCCATCGGCATCAAATTCTAGCAAGAGGCTTTTCAAAGGCAAACATTTTAGCTGTCCTGTCATCGGATTAGATGACATTTTCCAATTGAAAATTTAAAACCAAGTAAATGGAATGTTGATTTGAGCAACAACAACAACAACAAAAAAAAAAAAAAAAAAAAAAAAAAAATTTGGCGGGGGGGGGGGGGGGGGGGGGTGTTTGTGTTACAAATTTTATTCTTGGATTTTGATGCAAGTGTTTGATTTGAACTCTTGATTTAAGCCATTAATCCCTTGGAATGGTGATAGATGAGATATTCTGTTAATATTTTTTGTTTTTGTATTTTTTTTGTTTTTAAATAATTGATTTAATCGTGTGATGTTTTCATATTTCTACCATATCATAAATAGTTTTGATTTGTTATTTGTGTGGATGAGGTCCCTTAATCTCATCTAGGTGGTTTGCTGAGATGATTTCCGAGGATGCATCTCGGACCTCAGGGACGAGCATTGGTTGAACCACGAGGACGAGCACCAACTAGTCTTGGGGACAAGCATTAACCTTGAGAAGTACACGAAACTGAAATATCACAAAAGGACTATAGTAGACTTGGCACGAGTTACGAGGAGGGTGGGAAGAAAAGGGAGTGAAAGCCATCTCCTCCGCATTAAATACAAGACAACTACTTCTTTGGCTGCATTAATGAGAAAATGACCTTGAACAGTAGTGGCACAGCTCAGACTATAAGACATAAGCTCACCTGTATGTTCTAGATGGGACTGAAGTCCTAAGAATGCAATTTCAACCCTCCAAATGTAGTGTGAGGATAATCAGTGAGTAAATATAAAAGGGAGATGGAGATCCTGAGAGAGGAGAGAGGGGAGAGGGAAAAAAGAATTTGTAAAGGAGAGAGGGCGGGCAAGAACATTGATATATAAAAAGATCTTCCTCAGGTGGACCAAGGATCCATTTTCTTCTTGATAATTAAGTGTTCCTAGTCTTTTACTTGGCATCTCTTTTCATTGTACTTAATTTTTAGCTGACCAAGTAGTCAATATCCAACCCATTTCTCTAACAAATTCATTGTATTGGGCTCATTGAGCAATTAACTGGTCGCTCTTGGACCTTAGAGGTCTGTTTGTGCCCTTACATGATCATTACCACGCATACATCACATGCTTATATTCATTTAACTTTAACATAAAATGTTAACACATAGTTTGATTTATTGCATATCTTAAAGTACCAATGATTAATTATTCACATTGAAAATATAAGCAATAAATTGACATTTGCCATCAAACTCCAAAAGTGATATTTTTAAAAGCCTTGAAAAATTGAGAGACAAAGATGTTAATCTCTATATGTTGTAAAATAGATATTAATTTATATTTAAAATTGTGTCAACGTACAAAACAAATTAACACACATCAAACCCGGCAAGGTTGATGGTATTCATATCTTGGTGTTGCATACAGTGAAAATTAAGTTTCTACATTACAACATAAGAAAATTAATTTGTATATCTATTAATTTGACCATTAAAACTTAAAAGTGAAAAAAAAATTATGTCATTTTATTGATAAATCAATCTTGTAATTTTGTAAACCTAATCAAATTTGATAGGTCAAAATAGAAAATCTCAAACTATAAGAATGAAAATATAAATAATAATAGATTTTAAGGATCAAAAGTATAATTTAATCGTAAATTATTATTCTTTAATCTATTTGTTTCTTGTGGTGGTGTTGAAAGTTTTCATACCAAGATCTAAGATATGGGCGAAGCCCATCTCTAGCTCTGGGGACAAAAACCTTTAACAATTACCACACACAAAAAAAAAAAAAAAAAAAAAAAAGAAGAAGAAGAGAGAGAGAGCCCAACGGGCTGCATATATTGTAATTTGTGAGCCAAAAATTTACATTGTCTTGGACAAATATGAGATGCCATAGGGTGGAAAGAGTATAAAACGTTATATATTTCAATTCATTGGAAAAATGAAGTAGGAAGCAAGAAGGGGATATATTGCAGAGCCTCAGCAACACGTGTGGAGTCTCCTTCAAAAAGAATAGTCATGCGTCCAAAAAAATGGAGGAAGGGAAAATAGTCATGGTTAGCACAGTAAGAATGAGGGATGACCAAGACACCACTCCTCCAATCATCACCCTTCACTTTTATTGTTTTTTTTTTTTTTTTTTTGTCAATTCATTACCTTTTTTTTTTTTTTTTTAATAAATGTCAATTCTATTTAAGAAGATAAAATGGAGGGGCAGTCTACTTTACAGAAAGTTGCTAGAGCTTCAAGAAGACTGAGATTATTAAAGCAAAAGGACTCTAAAGTAATGAGACAAAATTTAGTAACAGCGTGAGTGACTGAATTACAATCTCTTTTGACCCAACTAAATCATTAGTTAGGAATCAATTCTTACAACAGTAATATATGAGCAAATAAAAACCACATTTATCATAGTCTTTGCCTCCAAGTTCTAATAAATTGGTTCTTTTGCATTTTATGTTGATTCCCTTGTAGATGTAAGCGATAAGATTAAACTTAGGTGAATTTAGGAAGATTGGGTAAGTTTGGAAGCTCTAATTGAAGGTCTGTTTGGATACCGCTTAGTGCTAAAAACTAAAAATACTGTAGTAAAATAATTTTTTAATATGTGAATAGTATCGTAGGACATAGTTTTAAAGTTATTTTTGCTAAAAAAAAGTATTTGCGGGTCTCGTAAATAATGCACGGGACCCACTAAAAAAGACGCACTTGCTAGAAAATGTGTAAAATGTACTTTCTAAACTCACACTGAATATAAGTGAGACACGGTATCGCACTAGGTAGTAGTGAGCACTCCAAAGTTTAAATTAATATGAAAAAGAGAGAAATTTGAGGACTCAATTTTGTGATATTGAACGTGAACCTCTTAGTGAATGAGGAGGCCATATTTATACCATTATGGGCATGTGCTTAACCTAGTAGCGATTATGGCTACCCTCTAACTATATATGGAAGGATGTGATTGGTCTACATTTGCTATGCTGGCCTGGATGCTCTTTTCCATTGGTTGGGATCCTTGCCTAGAAATAGGTCACATCGCATTAAAATGCTAAGGAGTAGACCTTAGTAGGAGTTGGTGGAGCAATTAATACAATTATGATTGATGTGGACCTTAATGCAACCTTTTAGATAATGGTAAGGAGATGTTACCACCGTTATAATCTGTAGTATTTTTGTGCGGTCTTGTTATGTGAAATAATCTTGATACCCTTATTCTTTTATTGACTGTCCACATTATGATCGATAATACTCTTTGTGCGGATCGCTATGTGAAATTACTTCAGTATCCTTACTCAATTTTTGACCACCCACAATAGGTAACAGAGAAAAATTGAGAGATTTTTTTTGTTAATTTTACACCTTATATAAAAAATCATTGAATTTTCAGATGAGTGTCAATTTTATACTTAACTTTCAATTTGAATAATTAATCCATAAACTTTAGGTTTATGTTAAATTAAAATATTTGTAAGTATTTAGGACTTTAATTAGACCATATGCACAAATAATAATAATATTTTAAATAAATTTCTATATATATATAAAAAATTTTACACTCATCAATAATTTGATAGGATAAAATTCTGCAATGTGAATTTTTTCTTATAAGATGAAACTGTATTTTTTAAATTAAGTAATTACAAAACTAAATTTTAAAATGTAAATTTAAGGGGGTACTGTTTCTAAATTTTGTACAAAAATGTAAACGAGAAGTGTCTGTACTTTTTACTAGGACTAGGAAAAATTCTCCTTCACATTCATACGTCTCTCTCTTTCTTCAGTGTTAGGACTCTTTAGGAGTACTTACGGAGGAAGGGAAAATATAGGCATGGCTACACAGACTTTATCATTATCAAACGCTACGCACAAGACAAGCAAGGTTAGTACTTAGTACAATGAGATCGAGGGGTGATGAGGACCAAGACCCCACTCCTCCAATCGTCATAAAAATCAAAGTAATTGTTTGATCAAAGACAATGACCGAAGCGAGGAGGAGGAGAGCGTGGACTGTGGACAATTCTAAGATAGACCCACCTTTTCCTTTCTTGCTTTTCCGAACTTTCCAGAACCTCGTCAATGGTGTAGGTCCCCCACAAAGGACGGGAAAAAGAAAAACTCTCTCTTCAAGCACAGCCCCTCTACTGTACTCTCTCAACACCATCATCATGTATGTACTGATATGTTATGAGCAGGATACGAAAAAATGTCACAATAATTTTAAATTAATATATGAATTCACACATGACCCACCATAATTTTTAATTTAAATATTTAAGTGTGTTAATTTAGAAATGTTGTAAAATTGTTGTGAAGTTTTGTTGGGTCAATAACAGTACTCGTATATTATGTTATTACAGTAAAGAAAGATTTCAACTTGGCCTACATTATAAAAGGCCTTGTGATAGGGTGCCTTGACTTACTAGGAACTAGTAAACGGTGGATGAAAAGGGTCTCAGCTAAGCTTCAGGTAATGCTTTTGTTGATGGTGATTCTGATATAAGCTATTTTTGCTCTGGTGTTTATAACAATCTGAAAGATTATGTGTCTATTTGTTGTCAGTATGATGACTATTGACATGATTAAGCAAATTTTTGATGTGGGGTTTTGTCTTCTTTTTTTTTTTTTTGGTAAAGTTATTTACTTTTATTTGTTTGTAGGTTTTTAAGTAATGTGTTTTTTTGTTGATAAATCGAAATTAAGGAAATAGGGGTCCTTATGTGAAAATTTCTTGTTGGTTCATTTGTCCTCAGTTTATGTTTTACATCATTATAATCTCTCAAATTTATTTGTAATGTTATTTTTCATTGGACAAATGAAACAAAGTATATGATTTTAGATAGAATAGAATGAAGTAAAAGAATAATTGTGGCCCGATTCTAACCAATTTTATGAGACTAAAGATTTGTTGTTATTGTAAATTAAGTATGTGTTGGATGCAATGAACTCAAATGATATATGATTTACATCTTAACTTTGTGAGCAATACTCAAAGCTCAATTTATGGTTGGCAAACTAAGGGACTTTGAGGTTTTTATTTGATGAAATTCTTCATATTGGGTATTTACATTTTCAGAGGCGACTTAAAACAGTTTCTACCATTTTTTGTGTGCCATTTTTGCACTTGATATTTGATATATTGAACTGCATCTCTAATGTTTTTCAGAATTAAAAATGAGTGCCTACAATACATTGGAGCATATTCTAAGGGAAGTACTTGAAGTGCTCGAGCCTCTGCCGGAGGATTGGGTGACAAGATCTCAATTCATTAAGGAATTGCGAGGGATCGTTGAATCTGTGGAAAGTTTGAGAGGTAATTTGTGCTTTCACAGTTTCATGGTCTTTCAAAAGATTATTATTATTTTTTTGGGGATAAGATTCTGTTAAAGACTGTTGCTTATGGTGTTTGCCAACTTTTGAAACATACTTAGAATCAATAAATCTTCCAGGATGTGCAATTGAAGATACAATTGGTGGGAATGGAAAGATTCCATTCTATATCCCATAAAATTTTTATGCACAGATCCATCCACTAGAATGGTTCATGTTAAAATAGGGAAGCTTCTTGATCTCAGGAATCCTAAGACCGCGTGACCTTCATGCTGTGAAAGAACACATAGTTGGCTTGTAAAAAAAAAGTTCCAATTGAAAGGGTTGTCAGGTGGCATTTAAGGTGTGCTCTAGTTGCCATTAATTGATCTTATGGTAATATTAGCAAGAAAGCCTGCCAAAGAATCATGGCTGCTGTTGAACCTGTTTGGCTTGTGAGCTGTGTGTAGAGGACGGGGGATCATTTGATAAAATTACCTATGTTGTTTGATCCAAGATGGCTATGTATCACCACTGAGCCATGACTATGCAGTGGCCATGGTTTTCTTTAAGATGTTGAAAATGTTAGTTTTGAATTTACTAATGTTTACATCAGCACATACCTTTTGGCCCATATTTAATGGATAATCGATACTCAGTTGGACCTTTGAATGTGAAGAGGGGGCTGGCAGCTGACATTATAGTTGAGCAGATGGTGTGACTTATCAAAAAAAAATAGTTGAGCAGATGGTGTGGTAAAAATAGGACTTTTGTTTTTGTATATTTGTTTATTTTATTTTATTTTTTTAAAGCATGTGTGATTGGTTTTGTGTGACTAATAATTAAATTAATATTTTTTTCATTTGGAAAATTGAGCACCGTCTTCTTCTCGTGCTTAGAACTTTTTATTTTTTATTTAATTAATAAGATATTTTATTTATTATAAAAAAGGAGAGCTCAAGCTTCCTTAAAGAATTATAAATGAACATCCATATGGTCCAAAGAAGTCAACTAAATAGCTACATGAAACCCCTTGAATCATAATGCAATATTCAAACAAAGTTCTCTTAATATCTTGCATCAATTTCTCGTCATCTTCAAAAGTCCCATGAATACTCTCTCTCCAAATGTTCCACATGATACAATGAGGAGTTGCTTGCCACACAACCTGGTTTCGATGACAGCCAAATGCTCCTCTCTGACGTCTCCATGAAAACATCAAGTCTATAACCCGCCTTGGCATCACCCATATCACTCCAAAAGCTGCAAATGCAACAGACCACAATGAGCTATGGGACAATGAAGAATCAGATGCTCTTAATACCCTTGCATGTTATACATTTATTAACAACCACCATCTTCCTCTCAATATGATTATCCAAGGTTGTTGTCCACGCAGAGAAAGCCACCATAGGAGACACCTTGCTACCCCCCCACCTTTCTAAGGGAATGCGGATACAGGCATGTCTCAAACACTCATAACAGGATCATATGGTAAACTGCCCTATTGGTACTAGTCCAAAATTTCATGACCTGCTAAGGACATTCCAAGTGGCACAAGGGTAGTTATACCTGTAAAGGCACTGGTATGTGGGATTGAGGCAGTTTTTAGAAGTTACAAAGCAGAATCCAACATTATAACAACCGTCATTCAGGACCAACGAAAGAGAGACAAGTGGAAGGAACAACTGTCAATAACCATCGAACCTCAAGTATAATAGAGCTCATTATTAAGAAAAGGACACCATTCTCTACTGACAAACTTGCTAATACAGAGATCATATTCTTCTCTTGAATTGTTAGTTCCTTAGGATATTCTCTTGTAGATCATAGGGCTTTAGAATGTGTTCATGCTTGTAACTGCTTCCTTGTAATCTTGTTACACTGTTTATATTGTTTATACATGTTTATTTTACTTTGATTCATGTTTTTAGTTGTTAGTCTTGTTTGATCCATAGTGCATTATCTGATTTGATGTTTAGAATCTTTACTTACATCGTGATCTGTTCACTGCTTTGTATATTTTACCTTCAAAATGTTTACTGCTTAGATTGATTAGGCTTTGAATTTCTCTGTTTACAATCAGATTTAGTGTGATCCTGAATAACTTAGTAACATGGAATCCAATGGCATTTGATCTTACTTAGAAGCTTAGTGTGGTAATTTATAATTTTATTTACTTGCAGTTCCTCCTTCAAGCATGGACATTCCTCTTAATTGAGACAATACCGAACCACATCCCTTTAAACACGAAGTCAAATAATCCATCACAATTCATAATCAATCAATTTAACACTTGGAAAAAGGCATTGAACTACCTGAAATCACTTCAAATAGTCAAAATTAAAATAATCTCAAACACGCCCTTTCTCATCTAGAGTCCAAAATAAGCAATCTTCATTTCTTTTGAAATCTTCCTGGAATAAAGTAGACCCATTGATTCAATCACTCCTATCTCCCAATCTAGAAAGTCCCTAGGAACTTAAGTTGCATATGTAGAATTCCCAACCTATGTATCTACTGTGTTACAGACAAAACTTGTCTCAAATTATCTCGAGGTTCGTTTGAATTATGGTCTTGGTGAGGAAGCTTCACCTCCATGTGCATAGAGATAGGAAATTCTTAGCTGCCTGGCACGCTAATACCCCCACCCAAAAAAAATTATCTCCCTATATGCAGGCGGGGCATTAAGAGGATCCATCTTTTCTAACTTGAAACAGGATGGCTGGGTTAGGGTTGATGTAGTTTGGTCCCTAGAGAAAAAAGAAAAGAGGAAGATTCACGCTACAAAGATCATCATATTAAGTATATTTTCACGAGTTCTGTAGGTTTTTAGCACCATATAAATCTTTGTCTTCATTGTTTGCTTTGTCTCCTTAAGCCGAAAGAGACATGTAACCTATAGTAAAGATCATCAAATTAAATAAAATTTCTTTTTGGTTTTTTTTTTTCACTACATTTCATTTGTTGAGTCATCATGAATTTTTAAGTCTTATTTATATAAAGAATAATGCTTACCATTAGGTAAAAATTTTATGATTAACAACTTAAGTTAATGACTTGGCTCAAACAGGTGCAGCAGTGGAACCGTATGGGTCATTTGTGTCTAATCTCTTCACAAGGTGGAGTGACATGGATATTTCTATCAATTTACCCAACGGTGGATATATTTCATATGTTGAAAATGACCGCAAACAAAGCTTATCAAAAAAAGAAAAAAAAGAAGAAAAAGACTGCAATATTTTTTTACTAAAAGATTTACAAAAAGCTATGCAGGGAGGTAATTTACTTTTGAGTTCAAGCATTTTTCGTTTTTCCCCCTCCTCCTTTCTCTCTTCTCTTTGAATGCTTGTATTCTGTATTGCATCATTACTTTAGCATAGAAGTTTCAGAAAATCCATGTTTCTTACATCTTGACAATCTCTCCTGTTTGTTTGTTAACTTTAATTATTTCTTTATTGTAATTACTTATCTCTAGTGCATGTATCGAAACACATGCTCTTGCAATCAGGACAATTTATGATAAGGGCAGAAGGTATTTATGAATCCTGGAAATTATAAAAAAGAAAATTATGTATGAACTGTAACATAAAGTGCAAATTGGGGAACTTCAGTCCTTGTACTATCTTCACCTTTTGCAATTTTTTTCTTCCAGAATTCAGTAAAACTTTATTTAGCATGTCAGTCCAGTTGTGAAAGTTTAGTTTCAGTGTAGTTTGTAATAATGTTATACAGTAGTTTCCAGGATGTAATTGAAAATGTGCAAGATTCTATGAGTGGCTTTTACATGACATTGGAAATATATCATTCCATTGTATTGGACATTGCATTTAACTAGTAAACTAATTGCATCTAAAGGATCATTGTTGGGAGATGGAACTTAAAGAAGTGACTTTTTTATTTTTTCATCATTTTTTTTCATTCCTCATGCATGTGCTTATGTCTTTGTTGTATCCGTCTCTAAAAAAAAGTTCTTTTGGAAACTGTGAAGACAAATCTGTGAATGGTGTCAGAGTGGTCTCTCTATAATCTTTGAAAATTTAGAACCTAGGGACCAGGGTTTGTGTATGATGCATTGATGCTTAATCAAAGTGGCCTTCTAATAATCTTTTCGAAATTGGATGCTTCAGTTCCATTTGTATTGCCTTTTCGAACTCCAGAGGTTTTCTTTAAAGTTTTAAACTCAGTAGTACTTTTTTGTTGTGGGAAAGTGAAAGGAGCATAAATGCATGATGTAATGCAGGCTTACAAAATTTTTACGGGTTCAACATTGTTCTTCTTTGTTTGATTATTCTTCATTACAATGCCTCTTTCTTCATTCATAACAGTTTTGGTTTGTAGGTCGATGGCAGATGGTGAAATTAATCGGTGGGAGCGTTCCAATTCTACAATGCAAGAGTAGCCACTATGGCTTCCCTTGTGATATATCAATTGATAACCTGGAGAGCAAAATGAAGTCAAAACTCTTGTTGTGGATCAGTGAGATAGATGGACGCTTTCATGACATGGTTTTACTGGTATGTTCTTGTAGCAATCTGATACTTGCTGTTGTGGGATTAGTTATAGTTTTTGATGTGTTCTTTCTAGTATGTGTAGGTCAAGGAATGGGCGAAAGCACATGAGATAAATGATGCGACTCCAATAAGTGGGACTTTCAATTCATACTCTCTTTGTTTGCTTGTGATCTTCCATTTTCAGGTAATTCTTGAATCTTGATCATTATTTGTCAAGTCCCAAACCTAATCAGGGTCTAAGAGCATGAGATAACTACTTGGACAATCTGTATAAGTATCTGTGTCTATATAATTTTTCAAATTATCTAATCCATAAATATTAGTCTGTTCAATTGGAGACAATCCATAACGAAATAAAATAAAAATTGAACCATTACTCTAAAATTCATGTCACAACTGTCAGAGCTCTAATTCTGATTACAAAATATCAGACTAACAAAAAGAAAGTTCCATCAACAAAAGACAGACTCCCTAGAGTCTAAATTACTCATGGACCAATATTACATCAAATCCCAAAATATGACATCCTCGAAAATCCGAAGGAAATAATCCTCAAGTTCATAATTTAAAACTGTCAACATATAAAACCCTCAAGATCAATAAAAATAGACTGCAACTACCTTCATCCAGGGAACCTCTAATCTGTGAGTGCCTCTAAGTATTTGAAATGAGGGGATAAAAAGGGGTGAGAGATAATTCAATAAATGGAATTTACTAACATGGGGTGTGGGGACGAGCCATTTCCAAAAATAGTACCTTTTTAACAAAATCACAACTTTTCAATCATTCAAGATTTTAAAAGCAATTATTTCATAAAATAATAGTGGGAAAACATATCTCACTGCTTCAAAATGGTCACAAAAATGTGTCATATAACAATACAATTTTACTCTGAGCAGTAACATCATGACATATCAAATATAATCACATTAAAAACTCCTCCCTAGATCTTTCTACTCGTGGTCAATGTTTACATCCCGTTAATAGGGTTGTGCAATAGTAAGTTCTCAAGACAACATTTCAACAAAATTTTGCAAAGTATTCATAATCACTTTTCTCAAAATATCATGAGTAAAATTGAGCAAAATATTTCTCGAGGAAATGCAAAGGAAACTTAAACCATATGATTTTATAAAATTTCACACTTTTAAAATGTCTCATCCACACATACATAGTTATATAAAATTTAGCTCGTCCCCACAATATTTTCAAACAAACAAGGAATCAAGGCTTTTAATAATATCCACATCAAATATTTAGAGAGAAAGAAACAAGTTGTATACATAAATATAAATATTTCTTCATTATAACCATAGTTTGATAGTCAAAACTATTTTTGGGATAACCCCCACATTAAGAAATATTGCTTACCTTAAGCTTCCTGCAAAACCAACAACTAAGTGCTCCAAAAGTCACTGGCTAGAGCCTATAAGGTTGAATTCAAAGGTACTTTAACATACATGACAAAGCATTGTAATATTAACTACTACCATGAAATAGTGTGCTAGTAACTAAGGCACCCTAGTCACCTAGTGCTGATTTTTCTGCTATAAATGAGAATCAAGTTATACTGTAATTCTCATGGTCCTAATTACATTATGAAAATAGTTCCTCCAATTTTCCTTTTATCCATATTCCTTTTACAAACCCAAACAACTAATTGAACTCTAAAATTCACCACTAAGTCTAGGTTTCACAATCCCATCTCAAGACTTCTCAAAACCAAGCCCTCTACATCAAAATTTAACCAATTTAACTTCAAGAGAAATTGCAAAACCAGCCCAAGGCTGGTTGGTTAGTGTTTAAACAGCCAATCAACTCTGACCCTTGAAATCTTATACTCCCCTTGCACCACTTAATATACTCAATAAATTGATAAAGTGGAATCTTGAACCAAATATGTTTGTGTAGAGAACCTTCTGCTGATATATATTCAATTGACAAGTCCAATTACATAACAACATTAGGCATTTTAGTTGATTACACAATGACAATTTCGAACTAACCACACATTCTCATCAGTTAGTATACAAGATTAATATTCCTTACCCACAACATACCAAATATAATACAGCCCTTATCATGTGCAGCCTGCAGTAGATAATTGTAATTCCTAGAGCAATTACAATTCTGATTTAAAGGTCAGTGTTTAATATATAAGCCGAAAGCCTCAAACACATGATTCCCATATCTTATATTTAAGTACGAAAGTGGATTTCTCATCTCCATGAACCCACCCGTATATATCTAACATTAGATTCCATTGACTTACCCCAACAGAACTAACATCAAATGATTTCTAACTTTCCCAAAGACAAGGCGATAAAAGCATTGCTAGAAAACTTCAATAGACTCGCCTCAATGACGTTAACCTCTCTTGTTTCTCCAAGATTCAGCTAGGCATTTGGTTGGGTCACATGTTGTATAAATTCTGAACTGAGGGAAGGGTTGTGTTGGCTATAGAGTGAAGGGAAAACAATCTGGTGACACCAGGTAGAGGAAAAATAATATGCTTTGGACCTGGTTTGCCAAAAACTTTTGGGATATCATGCTGTTGCATCAAACTTATTCCTTTTATGATTAAAACGTCTTGTCATGTTTTGAGACGCCAATATATTCTGCTTCCTACTTACATATTTTTATTTATGTATATATATTCTTGAGTTGGTTTAGTTTCCTGTCTTTGGTTCCATGCATTTTGAAATTTACTTATTCAGTTTTGAGTTCTGACAATTGGTAGGAAGATTTAATTTTCTTTATCACTGTTTTCTTTTAGACATGTGAGCCTGCGATTTTACCACCTCTTAAAGATATATACAAAGGAAATGTTGCTGATGATCTTCGAGGTATCTTTCATCTTTAATCTTAAGCACAAAGCATCGATGTCGTTCTGGATTCTTAGAGCGGTGGAGATTTAAGCTGGGTTATACTCATTTCTCTGAAAACATTAATTTCTTTTTCTATTCTGTGTGCTGCTAATGTTGTTTTTTTGGGGGGGTGTTTTAGAAGGCCATTGCGAAAATTAAAACAGAAAAAGAAAAAGACTATTTTGTTTGCCTCACTTATAATAGGATTTTCTAAAGACAGGAGACATGATCGGGTCAAATAGGTTCTAAGGAACATATATTTATGTCCAAGGTTCATATGACTCATGTTCTTTCTCTCTGTGCTTTGGGTTTGGTGTTTCTAATAGTTATACTGCCAGTCTGCCACATTTACCCTTTATACTGCCACATTTACACTTTAGTGGTGTGGTTGAAAGGTCATGGAACTGGGGTTTTTGTTTACTCTTCTATTATCAAATCCATATGATTGGTTTGGCGAAGTACTAGGGTAAGTGAGGCATAGATAATAAAACTGGTGCTAGTATTCTTGAAAGAGAGGTAAATGGTAATCTAAAAGGTGCAGTTTACGTAGAAGAGGAGCCATCTAGAGTCATATTGTTTTGTCCTAACATAGATATTGAAGTGAAATTAATCACCATATTGGTTTATGAAAGCAGAAATCTTGTCTCAATTTAATTGATATTTAACTTAACTTTAATGTTCTTTGGTAACAGAATTTGTAGTTTTAAAGATTGTGCTAACCATATGACCCATGTGACGGTTGTTGGGAGTACCAAATGGCACCATGTCATGATTAATTAGGAATAGATTAGAACAAATATTTATGATATAATGAAAACACTGATTAGCCGGCGTTCATTTTTCTTCAAAAATATCCATATCTGTAGATGGGATGAGTCAAACTGATTATCTACATTTGTCAATGATGGAATTGAAACATGGTGTTAGGGAGAAGTCACCTACCTAGCAGAATGAAACATTTGGAAAATTAAAGAGGGAAAAGTCTGAGTTCAATTAATTGTATTGGATTGCTTCCTTGCTTTTTGGGGGGTTTCTGGAAGTTACAGTGACATAGCTATGGGTTATTTCTTTCCTTATCAAAATTGGAGGATTGACCAACTTGGCTATAATGGATATGCAGTAATATAGTCTAAAGACATGGGTTATTTCTTTCCTTATCAAAATTGCTATGGGTTATTTCTTTCCTTATCAAAATTGCTTTTTGTTTTTAAGGCTATTTTGTTTGCCTCGCACTTATAGTAATATAGTCTAAAGACATGGCATAGGATCAGGTCAACTAGGTTCTAAGGAACATATTCCTATGTCCCAGGTTCATATGAATCATTTTCTTTCTCTCTATGTTTGGGTTTGGGGTTTCTAAATTTTATACTACCACATTTACACTTTAGTGGTGTGGTCCAAAGGTCATGGAACCGGGGTTTTTGTTTCCTCTTCTATTATCAAAGCCATATGATTGGTTTGGCTGAGTACTAGGGTAACTGAGGCTTAGATGATAATATTAATGCTAGTATTCTTAAAAGATACCTAAATGGTAATTCAATGGTGCAGTTTACTTGAAGAGGAGCCATCTAGCATTAGATTGTCTTGTCATAACATAGATATTGAAGTTATATTAAACATCATATAGGTTTATGAAAGCAGATATCTCATCTCAATTTAATTTGAATTTTTAGTTAAATTTAATGTTCTTTGGTAGAAGAATTTGTAGATAAATATTGTGTTAATTATATGACCCATGTGACGGATGTTGGGATAAATCAAACTGATTATATACATGTGCTAATGATGTAATTGAAACAAAGTGTTTGAGAGAAATCATCTACCTAGCAGAACAAAACATTTGGAAAATGAAATTGGGAAAAATATGAGTTCAATTAATGGTATTGTGAGTAGACCAAGTTGGCCCATACTAGGCTCGGGTTGAGGACTATTAATCCCTGGCTCGGTCCACAGGTGATAGGTCCGAGCTGAACTAGCGCGTAAGCCATTAGCTTACCATTAAGGAATCTGCTCGCTGAGCACAGGCCTTGATGCTTGGTTCAAGTTACAAGGGAATCATCGTGGTGACGAAGCCAAAGGGGACCCACTCCTTGGTGTGGGATTAGACAGGCTGGAATAGCGGCTTAAACTCAAAGGGCCACTTAAACCTGGTGAATGGCAAGACTAATGCACAGGTGGAATATATTCCCATGATTACTATCCCATTGATGGAAGAGTATAAAAGGACGGGGATTCAGAGGAAAAGGGGTTGGAATATTTTTCAGGGGAGAGAAACACGAGAGAAAAGGAGAAACATTCTTAACCAGAATTGGGAAAAGGTGATCCAGCTTGGGACACCTAAAGAGCACCTCAACCACCTGAGATCCTCCTCGGGTAGTCAGGCATTCTGTCCTCAACCACCGTTCAATAACCTTGCTCTACCAGACACCAACTAGATTCGTCCTTGGACCTCCCATTTGGGCTATACCCTTAACCAGTACACAAATTAATTGGGTTCTAGGCCCAACGATCCCAACATCGTTGTGGTCTGCACCACCACAGTATTGGATTGCAACCTTGCTTTTTTGGGGTTTCTGGAAAAATAGGAGGATTTTGATTTATTGGAGGATTGACCAACTTGGTTGTAATGGATTTGTGGGATTTTACTACCTTTTTTTTGGGGGGGTGGGGGGAAGGGTTGGATGAATGTTATTTCAGGGGATCCTATTCTCTTATGCCTTTTGTCTTTAATTTGCATTGCTGGGTTGAGCGCTTTCTTTTTTGGTTTAATCATGTTTGTCTGTAGAATTTGAGACGATCACTAAAAAAACTTTCCTATTGAAATAATCTGTTGAATCAAAGTAGCAGTTGACCCAGGAGGAATATAGTCATGAAACCTGTATTTCAACATGCCTCATGCAGGTCTGAGAGCTGTTGCAGAGAGAAATATTGCTGAAGCATGTGCCGCTAACATAAGAAGGTTCAGAGAAGACAGATTCAGACGAGTTAATCACAGTTCTTTGTCTGAACTTTTCATTTCGTTCCTTGCAAAGGTAATCATTTCTGTCATGCTCTCTACCTTAAAGAAGAATCTTGGTTGTAGACATTTATATGGTGTTTATCAAATTTCAAGATATATTTGACCTGTGTATTATGTGATTAACGCTACATATCTGGATTATAAATTTATTTTAAAATGTTGATTATGTACCAGATGTTTATATACTTGGAAAGTGCCCTTTCCTTGTAATAGTTTGTTGAAGTTTGCCTGGTATCTTCCCCATCTCTTAAGGGATGGCTGCTATGGCATCATATGCACTTCCTAATGCTATTGATTAGAGTTTTTTTTTTTGGGTGGGGGTGGGGGGCAGTTTTCTGACATCAGTTTCAAGGCCTCAGAGCAAGGAATTTGTACCTATACAGGAAAGTGGGAGTGCAGGAGCAATGTAAGATGGGTGCGCAAAACTAGTGTGATATTGGTAACTCTCTCTCTCTCTCTCTGTACACACATGTACATTATTGTCAGCTCTCACTTTGACATTTCAACAATACTATTATTACTGCTGCCACTGCTGCTGATTTTGTTATTGGCACTGTTGATGGCTGGTAAGATTGAGGATCCTTTTGAGCAGCCAGAAAATTCTGCAAGGGCTGTTAACAAGAGTGGGTTGACAAGGATATCTGAAGCATTTGAGATGAGTAGGGTTATTCCAGCAGATCAGAATCTGGATTCTCTGCTTGCCACACTTGTTCGACCACAAGTATCCCCGGAAATTAGAGCACGTCTTAGGAATCCAGTTTCTTATTGTGGGGGATACCAGCCCCACCTAACACATCCACATGTGCACAGGAATGTGAACTTACAGTCACAAATTCAGATCAAATTTCAGAACTTGAGGTTGAAAAGCAATTCTGACAACCCAACCCTGACAGAAACTGTGAACATGTATGGAAAATTTGAGGCGTCTGAATCAAAAACGCAGAACCAATGTCAGAACTTGAGGTTAGAAAGTCGTTCTTACAATCCAAGCATGACAGAACTTGAGCAAGGACGAAGTCGAGGCCAGCACAGGTGAGGGCCAAAATCTGATGGATAGGTTTCACCAGTTTTTAATTATTCAAATGGCTTTTTACAATATAGTTCGTTGTTTCTTTTGAAAGTTTAATGGCACCCAGGTATTTTGATGTTTTCCTGAATAAATTGTTGAATATTATATGCAGCCTCCTGCCAAATCAACTCAGAGAAGAAGATAGACTTATGTGACTTATTTCCAGTTTCTTACTAAGGTTATCAGTCCTTAATGGCTAAAGGTTTTTCCAAAAATGCAATAATCTAAGTGCATTGTAACTCCTGATGGGCTGTGGAACACACACACACACACATATTGATATGCAAATCACAAAATGAACAAATGTGGGCACCCACATTGATTTTGGCCTATTTTGGATCTTGAAAACATGGAAAGATTTGTAATGTTTATTGATGCTTTGACAAAATTATGTTTTTATTAACCATTTTGATACATTTTTTATTGTGGCCATATTTTTGAGATCCACATAAAGTTTAAAGCTTACAGGGACAATATTTTTTGCATGACTTTAAGATCTGTTTTGGGGTCATCAATGGTTTACTGTGTCCAGATGGGGAAGAGGGGTGGGGAGGAGGAAAAGGGATGGGGGTATACTCCTCTGTTTGGGTTTTTCTTTTTTCTTTTTTCTTTTTTTTCTTTTTTCTTTTTCTGTTGGGGTAAATTACAAATTATAAACCATGGAACTACCATGTGCTCTATTTGTGAATTGTGACACTTACATCCCCTGTGGTTAGCCATGTCAAGTATGTCCGTTAAACAGAATCATCGATGTGGTAAGTGGCAACATTGCATATTATGAGAATTGAAGAAACAGATTGTACTACACTCATATTTCTAATTTCTCTTGAATTTTCTCCCTAAATTCTTATTTGGTTTCTCTCAATTCAAATGGTGTAAAAGGGTAGAACATTCTTTTACTTCAATTCTTCCCAATAGGTGATGTAGGCACTTGCCACATCATCAAATTCTAAAGTAACAAAAATGCTTCACGGAGCTAACTACTAAGGAGGTAAGGTAAGTGTCACAAAATAATGCACATAGTAGTTCCTTGTTTTAAAGGTATACCATTGGGGTGATAGCTGTAATTTACCATTTTTTGGGAGATGGGGAACAGATTTGTTGGGTTTGAAGGGGCATCTTGGGAATTTTGTAGGCTATTTATTATTTTGCTTGCTGAGAAAGCAGATGAAAGTAAAGAAATTTAAAAATGAGTTTGTGTGATATGTTAATTTAAAAAACGAAAGAAAAAGTTATAAACATGTTGCAGCCGCAAGACTTGAACCATTTACATTTGATGCAGTTAACAGTTAATCTTCTTTCACTTCCTGTTGAGGTTTCTGTTTTTTCTTGTTAAAAGAATCTTAGCTACTTCTCATGTTGGGAAGATTTTTTTTTTCTAAGCACTTGCTATTTTGTGCAAGTGCAGTGGAGATGCTGGAAAATCAAGTCTCTTCATTGGTTGCCTTTTGTTGGGAGGCTTGGTAGCTGGACTAGGCTACATGCATGCACCCCAGGTAGTGTTGGATTATTTAGCTTTATATATCTTACTAAAACCCAACCTATTTGGTGTTGGGTGTCTATGTTTCCTAAGGTTATCAATTAATTAGTGGAGTGGTGTATATGTTTGTTTCATCACATTAATGATTTAAAATATGATTTATTTGGTGGAAGACCAAATAGTGCAAGTATCTTTTTTGATAGTTTTGTATTGGGAGTATTGGGTGTCTGTGTTCCTTTAAGTTCAAATTAGGTAGAGTGGTTTATATGTTTTTCGACACATTGATGTTACTAATCTTATTTTTGAGACGACAGGTTAAAGATTTTTCACTTAAATTTTACTTTCACAAGATGGGTTAATGTATATAGTTATTTGGTCCAATTAAGCATGTGACATATCAGTAATTAATGGATTGGACCTTGCTAGAAGTTCACTTTTAGGCTATGACGTGGTTAATGTACTGCTTATCTGAGCAACAGCTCAGAGGCTTTTTTTTTCCCCCACTAATATATTTGGCCAAAGTTCTGATGACACCAACTGATATATCGGGATTTTACTTTTTGCAGATAAGCAAGGCAGTTGGTCTGAAGAAGTTTTTAGATAAGTCTGATGATGATTCAGATGTGAGAACTTTTTTCTGCAATTGCAATCCTTAAAAGTTTCTTATAATCTGTGTTTGCATGTTTGATAATATGTTTGGTGTCTAAAAGTAAAGTCTTTTAGTTTAAACAAGGGGACTACTCGGGGTTGGTTTCATTAGAAAAACAAGAATAAAAGAAATGTATAATTCTTTTTCTTAGGTTTTTAGGCATTACATTCTAGGGCCTGGGCAAGGCTTGATTTGTATGATTCATTGTGCATAAATAAGCTTTAGGATTTGTATCTTTGCTGCACTGGAACATTCAAGAAAAGTAAACACTTTACAATAGTTTATGTTAACTTGTATTTTCATCATCTTTTAATTGTGATTGATATTGTTCTAGTTGGGTCATTTATGATGTTTACAATGCATTGATACTGCATTGGTTGTGTGATTTATGAATACAGGAACCACAAAACTGAGAAGCATTTGTAGTTGAACTCTGCCATAAATGATGTTTCTGCTCAACTTTGTGGAGATGATGCCCCTAATGGAGCTGCAGTGAATTCAGATAAAAGCTATAGCTTTAACGTCGTAGAATATTTTGTTGAAATTGCCATATAAATTATTTCTGCTTTTGTGTGATTAGTACTGGAAAAACAATGTTTGGAATCTTTTAATCCATTTTGATTTTCTTTTAGTGATGGATTCAGGTTGGTTGTGGAAGACTGTATCAGCTATTAAAACTGTCACAATTGTTTGAACCTCTTTGCAAGTAATTGTAATTTATTTCCCTATATGTTAGAGAAGCTAAATGTAATTTCCTCTATATATTAGTGAAATAGAAATGATGTGTAATTAGGTTGGAGATTGAAGGATGCAGAATATGTATATAGGCATCATTTTAACCAGCAATTTTACTCAGAAATGGTATTGATGTAAAATGATTAAACTGCGGGGTATTACATTATCTCGTAATGGTTAAAATTTGAAAGAGATTTGCTTCTACAATGGTACAATGAATGGTTTAATAGAATTTCACGGTTTGATTTTGTTTAATTAACCAACTCTTACTCTTATTAAAGTCTCAGTTCGGAATACTTGGGATTCGTGTGCCCAAACCATTCACTTCACTGCAACGTGGACTTATCCTTATTATTATTATTATTATTATTTAATTTTTAAAGTTAAATTCACATAAAAGATCTGACCTTTTGAACCACGGGTACCATCTGGAGGTTGCAATCACAGCTGAGGGCTTGAGTTTTTGTTTGAGAGAGGTGGAGTAAGGTGAGGAATTGTGGTGGTGATGGCGGTGGCTAAATTTGCCAAATAGCACGTTTTTATATAATAAAAAAAATTAGGAGAACAGTAAACAGATGAAGTTATTTAGCTATGTAGCACATTTTTTAGAACTTAAATTTGGCTTTAGAACTCGAGGTTGACAAACTTGAGTTCCAAAAATGTTCTTAATAATTAAATAACTTTGTGTGTGCTATTCTCTTAATATTTTTCTAAAATTGTGCCATGGAGCAAATTTTGCTTGAAGGTGGTGGTCCGTGGGGTGAAAAGATTGGAGGGTATTTTCAAGATTTTTATTTATTTATTTGGGGGTATTTTAGACTTTATAGTTTACATAATAAAATATTCTAGATATTAAAAAATTCCGTTAAATTTAACTGAAAGAGAAACGAAATGAGGGTATTTGCTCATTTCGAAAACATAAATGGGGAAATTAGTAGGTTTCAAAGATAATGGGAGAAATTAAGAAACACTCCAAACATAAAGCGGAAAAATTTTTTTTTTTTTTCCAAATAAAAATGAGTTTACTGATATATATATATATATATATATATTGATAATTTATTCTTTGATAATTCAATAGTTGGTGGTGGGGATTTAGTATATGCCTGAAAAAAAAATTCAGCTTTCTTTTATATAAAAAAAATCAACAAAAAAAGTACATATATATTTTTTAATTTAATAAAACTTTCTTAAAAAATAATTTACCTTTTAGCTTTTTTTTTTAGAATATTTAAAAAAACAATTAATATGCAAATAAGTTATCCGAAACTACAGTCCCAAACAAACACTTCAACCGTGGATGTCTTGGCGAGTCTACTAATATTAGATGCACAACTAGCAGTTTTCTCTTTGACATGTAATGGTATTTTTATTTATTTTTTTAGCGGGGAGAGTGAAGATTTGATCCTAAAAGTCTCCATTGTAAATTAAAGAAGGTGGCACTATGACAGTTTTGCCTCTTGGAGATAGTGACGGTGTTCATTCCCACACCTCTATAGACAGTAATAAATGCAAAATCATGTGTCTCAGCAAAAAAAAAAGGCACTAAATGAGAAGTGTCTGCTTTACTAGGACTAGGAAAATTCTCCTTCGTATTCTCACGTCTCTGTTTTTCTTTAGAGTGTGCGGACTGAGTAGTACTAATGGAGGAAAAGGACCTCCGCACATCTTTAGTACAATGTTCACTCCACAAATATAACTGCTTGTAAGGTGTAAGAGGTAAAGGCCGAGGTTTAAGTTTTCAGGAGGAAACTTAACACACATATACATTTAGACGATGCAAGAATAGAATTTCTATCTTGTAAAAAAAAAAAAAAAGTAAGAAAGGGGAATAGGCATGGCAAGTAGCTAATGGCTACTTGATTCTGCACCGACATTATTATCAAATGCCATGCAAAAGAAAAAGCAAGGTTAGAACAAAGAAAATGAGGGGTGGTGAAGACTAAGACTTCACTCCCAAGTCTCCTACCATCATCAAAATCGAAGTCTTTGTTTGATCAGAGTCATTATGTTCAAGTCCACCAATGACTGAGGAGGAGAGTGTCGACAACCCAACAAATATTCTTCTTTGTTACCCACCTTTTCCTTTTCCGTACCTCGTTAAAGGTCCCACAAAAGCTGGAAAAAAAAACCGCTCTCACTAAGCAAAGCCCTTCTACTATACACTCTACAACTATATCATGGTATGTACATTGTACTAATATATTATTGTAAATAAAGCTCTCGACTTGGTTTGCCTTATAAAAGGCAATCTGATAGCGTAGCTTAGGATTCCTTGGGAGTTCTAGACCTATTCCTAGTAAAGGTGGTAGAAAAAAGTCTCAGTCAAGCTTTCAGGTAATGGTTTTGTTGATGATGATTCTGATATAGTATATATATTTTTGCTCTGGTGTATATAACAATCTGAAAGATTTGTGTATCTATTTGTTGTTAGTCTAATGACTTTTGATATGAATAAGCAATTTTTTGATGTGGGGTTTTGTTTTGTTTTTTTTTTTTTTTTTTGGTACAGTTATTTTATTTGATTTGTTTATGGGTTTTTAAGTAGTGTGTTTTTAGTTGATGAATTGAAATGAGGAAATAGGGGTCCTTGCGTAAAAATTCTTCTTAGGTTCATTTTTCCTCAATATGTGTTTTACATGATCAGACTTAGTATGATCATCCCCAAATCTATGTGTAATGTTATTTTTCATTCTATAAATCTTAAGTATATGTTAGGTGCAATAAACTTTGCTATAGTGACAAAGTGATATACGACTTAATCTTAACTTTATGAGCAATACTCAAAGCTTAATTTATGGTTGGCACCAAGGGACTTTGAGTCTTTGCTTTGATGAAATTCTTCATATTGGAATAAGGTGTTACCATTTTCAGGTGTCTTTAACGGTTTCTACCTTGTGTTATTTGCCATTACTGCACTTGAATTTTGACACATTGATCTGCGTCGCTAATGTTTTTTCAGGAATAAAAATGAGTGCCAATAGTACATTGGAGCATATACTCGAGGAAATACTTGAAGTGCTCAAGCCCAAGCAGGAGGATTTGGCGACACGGGCTCAAGTCATTAACGAACTACAAAGAGTTGTTGAATCTGTGCCAAGTTTGAGAGGTAATTTGTACTTTCATGGTTCTGTCAAAAGAATTTTTATTTTATAATTAAAATCAGTAAAACTTCCAGGATTTGCAATTGAAGATATAAGTTGGTGGGAATGGAAGGATTCCATTCTATATCCCATAAAAATTTATGCACAGATCCATCCATTGGAAGGGTTCACCACTCATGTTAAAAAAGGGAAGCTTTTTGATCTCTGGAATTGTGATACTTGTCAACTTTCATACTATGAAAAAACATGTAGTTGACCTGTAAAAAACATTTCCGATTCAATGGGCTGTTAGGTGGCATTTAAGGTGTGTTCTAGTTGCCATTAATTGATCTACAATATATATTTAGTAAGAAAGCATGCCAAAGAATCATGGCTGCTGTTCAACCTGTTTGGGTTGTGGGCTTTGTGTAGAGGGCGGGGGGAGCATTTGATAAAATTTAACCTATGGTATTTGCTCTGAGATGATCATATATCATCACTGGCCATGGTACATTGGAGGGATTTGTTAGGTTCCAAGAATTAGGAACTAATGTATTAGAACTTCATTTTGTAATGTTGGCAAACCATGATTAAAACGGTTTTAGTCTTGTTTAGACTTGCTCAAAGTATGGGGTTTTCATGTAAAGTTAGAATCGAGTTACTGCAGAATAAACTGTTCATTTTTGCCTGGCTCGATCGATCGAGAATTACACTCGACCGATAGAAATTCGTGCAAAATGTTTTTTCTGCAGAATTTCCAACTCAGTCCTAGTCCATTTAATGTGTAGAGTTTTATGTTTTGCCCTAAGTATAAAAGGGAAAACCCTAGCCACGTTTTTTAGTGTTCTGAATATTATGTGTGTGAATCTTATTTGTGAGATCTAGAGGTGTTTACCTTCACATACACTTAGGGTTTCCAATCTCAAGATTGATGTCAAGAGCTTGGTAATCTTTCAGTTGCAGAATCAAGAGCTTCAAGATATACAAGCATGTGTGCTTGTGCTTTGCTGAGAATTCAAGGAAAGAAGTAGTCCGTGGACTCGGAGCTGTCACGTGGTCGTGATAGTAAGTTTCCTACTCGAGGTAGTAATAGGATGTTAGTGGTCTAAGTCGCTATTGTGTAAATTTCAATTCTTTCATAGTGAATTCCTTTTTTACCTTGAGGATAGCTAGGTTAAATCCTCCCCAGGTTTTTTATCGGTTTGGTTTTCCTGGGTCATCATATCATGTGTTATTTATTTTCCGCATATTTGCATAATATGATATATATGTGTTAACCTAAAATTGCTTAATTTACCTAAGTTAATCACTTGGCTAATTATCTAGGTTAATCTGTTTGGGTTTAAGAAGTCTAAATTTCTAATAGGATTTGTGATTAAATTTAACCTAGTGGCCATGGTTTTCTTTAAGATGTTGAAATGCTGTAGTTTTGAATTCACTAATATTTACACTAGCGACCGTTTGGCCCATATCTATTGGATACTTGGTTGGGTCTTAGAACGTGAAGAGGGAGCTGGCAACTGGCAATATAGTTCTGCAAGTGGCGTGGCACATTGGAGGGTTTTTTGAGCATGTGATTGGTTTTATTTGACTAATAATTAAATGACTTTTCTTTTTATTTGGAAAATTAAGCACCTTCTTCTCTTGGCTCTTCGAACTTTTTATTTTTCAATAAATAAGATATTTTATTATAAGAAATAAGAGCTCATAATGACGAGCTTCGATAAAAAAATTACAATTGGACAGCCATATGGTCCAAAAAATCAACTAAATAGTTACATGAAACCCCCTCAATCATAGTGCAATATTCAAAAAAAGTTCTCATAAAACTACTCTTAATATCCTGCGACGATTTCTCTTCATCTTCAAAAGTCCTATTGTTTCTCTCTCTCCAAATTGTCCATAGAATATAATGAGGACTAACTTGCCACACAGCCAGTTTTGATCAACCAAACGCTTGTCTCCATGAAAACATCAAGTCTATCACCCACCTTGGCATCACCCATATCACTCCAAATGCTACAAATGCAAAGTACCACAACTACACCTGCACATTGTACACTCATTAACAACCACCATCTTCCTCTTAACATGATTATCCCAGGTTGTTGTCCACACAAAGAAAGCCACCTTATGAGGTACCTTGCTACCCCCACACGCCTTTCCAAGGGAATGCAGATGCATGTCTCAAACTCTCATAATAGGATCATACACTAGACCTCCTTGTTGGTATTAATCCAAAATTTCCTGGGTTGCTTAGGACATTCCAAGTGGCACAACAGGGAAGTTAAACCTGTGAAGGCACGGGTACATGGAAAATGACCTGGGGGCAAATGTAGTAGATCCCATGGCAATTATTGACCCATATAAAGTGTATGAAATAGAGGCAAGCGGTCTAGATGCAGGTTTAAAAAGTCACAAAGTAGCTTCCAATATTGCGACATGTGTTTTTTAAGCCTAGGGAAAGAAAGACACTTGGAAGGAACAACTGTCAATTTTCATCAAGCCTTGAGTATAAATGAGGGCTGATTCTCTAGAAAAGGACACCATTATTCACTAATAAACTTGCTTATACTGAGGCCATATCATTCCTTGTAATATTAGTTCCTTTGGAGATTCTCTCGTAGTTCATAGGGCTTAGAAGGTGTTCATGCATGTAAGGGCTTTCTTGTAATCTTGTTACTCAATTAAATCTTGTTTATGCAAGTTTATTTTAGTTTGATTCAAATTTTTAGTTGTGAGTTCTGTTTGATCCATAATGCTTTTTCTTTGATTTGATTGGATGTTTAGAATGTTTACTTAGACTATGATATGTTCACTACTCTGCATAATTAGACTTTGAATTGCTTTGTTTGGAATCAGGTTTAGTGTGACCATGAATAACCTAGTTACTTGGAATCCAATGGCATCTGATTCTACTAAAAGTTTTGTCCTTGTACATAGTTCCTTAGATTATAATTTATTTGCTTTCTGTAGTTCATTGTTACCTGCATCTCATCCTTCAAGCACAAAAAGTGATCTTAATTGAGGCAATGCCGAACCATTCCCCTTTAAACATGAAGTCAAATAATCCATCCCACTTCAAATGCAATCAATTCTAAACTTGTCAATAGGCATCAAACCACATATTATCACTTCGAATAGGTCAAAGTTAAAATACTCTCAAATACACCCTTTCCCATTTGGAGTCCAAAATAAGCAATCTTTTTATTCTTCACCCCTTCTTGCTCCCAATCTTGAAAGTCCCTGAAGAACTTAAGTTGCATATTTAGAATTCCCAACCTATATGTCTATTGTGTTATAAACAAAACTTGTTTCAAATTATCTTGAAATTCTGTCTCGATGACATTTTTTTTTCTTGGAACCTGAGTTCTTTTGAATGTTGGTCTTAGTGAGGAAGCTTCATCTCCATGTGCATAAAGATAGGAATTCCTTAAAGGGGATCCATCCTTTCTAACGTGATATGAGATGGCTGGGCTAGAGTTGTTGTAGTTTGGCCCCTATAGAAAAAAGTGATAGTGTCATATTTTATGTAATTGGCTAATCCTTTGACAAAATGCACTTTACTTGTAATTAGGTAGATCTAAGTTGGGTTTAATTCATCAAGAAATATGTTGTTCAAGCATATCAAGTGTTCGTATTAAAAGACATGAAGATTGGTTCAAGAAACAAGTGAAGAAAAGCTGTTTATTAAGTCTCGACAGATAACTCGACAGATGACTGCTATTGAGATTTAATATGAAGCTCAATAGATGGCTCGACACATCCTCGATTTATAGAGAATTACAATTTCAGAATTTCCAGGTCCGAAATTTGGCTCAAGATTATGTATTTGTGTAGGGTTTCTTTTCTCACAACCCTAGATATATAAAAGACTTATTTTAAGAGCCGTCACATATGAATACAGAGACAAAGAGATTTATTTTTTCTGTGAGTAGCTATTTCGTTTGTACGCCATAGAGTTTTGTAACCAAGAGCTTCATGATCTTCATTGTTGATGAAGTAAAGAACTTTACAACCAACAACATCATTCATGTTGCTAGAGTTAGTCACATACTGGGATCTATGTAAAGGGTTAATCAAAGATTGGATATTTGTGCATCAAGGGAAAGAAGGCTACTACAAGATCAAGTTCAATTGGGTATTGATGCGAAGGTTCAATTGTAGGTTGGTATTTTGGAATAAGTCAGGGTGGTGGTAAGATTCTCTATACTTGTAACCGCTTGATTATTAATTAGTGGATTCTTAAGAGTGGTCACCTTAAAATCACCCAGTGGAGTTTTTGCCTTGCGAGAGGTTTTCCCCATTTGTCAAAAAATTACTGTGTTAATTTATTTTTCGCTGCATATTAGTTTATTTGGTAATTTGTTGGTGCCTCCACAATTTGCATGCAATTGAACTAATTAATTAACTTGGGTAAATCGAAATAATTTATTGGGGTCAAGCTATCTTAACCCAACAAAAAGGAAAAAAGGAAGTTTCATTCTACAATGACTTCTTTAGGTTTTTAGCACCATATAAATATTTGTCCTCATTGTTTTCTTTTTGTTTCCTCAATCCGAGGGAAGTAACCTATAATAAAGATCATCAGATTATGTAAATTTTCTTTCTGGTTTTTTTTGCTCTGCATTTCATTTGTTCAGCCATCATGAATTTTTATGTCTTATTTACATGAGGAATAATGCTTTCCATTAGTTAATTTTGTTTTTTTTATTAACAACATAAATTAATGTCCTGGCTTAAACAGGTGCAGCAGTGGAGCCATTTGGGTCATTTGTGTCTAATCTGTTCACAAAATGGGGTGACGTGGATATTTCCATCAATTTAACCAAGGGTGGATATATTTCACATGTTGAATATGACCACAAAATAGAACTACTTCGAGATTTGAAAAAATCTTTGACAGGTAATTTGCTTTGAGTTTGAGAATTTTTTTTCTTCCCTCTCTTGGATGCTGGTATTCTATCACTTAGGCATAGAAGTTTCAGAAAATCCATGGTTCTTATATTCTACAATCTCTCTCGCCCGTTTGTTAACTTTTATTATTGCTTTATTGTAATTGCCTGTTTCCAGTGCATGTCTTGAAACACATGTTCTCGCAATTGGGACATTTAATGATATGGACCAAAAGTATTTATGAATCCTAGAACTTATCTAAAACAATATATATATATATATATATATATGTATGTATGTTTGTATGCATGCATGCATAAAGCTGGACATGAATTGTAAAGTCTTTAATTTTTATAAAGTGCAAATTGGGAAACTTCAATCAGTGCAGCATCTTCACCTATTGCTATTTTTCTTCCGGAATTTAGTAAAACTTTATTTAGCGTGCAGACCAGTTCTGAAAGTTTAGTGTCTCTGTAGTTTGTAATTATGTTATACAGCAGACACTATTAGCCGTTTTTCAAGTTTTTAATTGAAAATGTGCAAGATTCTTTTTTGAAAAGAAAAATGTGCAAGATTCTATGAGTGGCTGTTATATGACATTTGGAAATATATCATTCCATTATATTGGACATTGCAGCCGTAAATAGTAAACTAACTTTCTTATTTTTTTCAAAATTTATATCATTCCTCAATCCTCATGCGCGTTCTTATGTCTTTATTGTATCCATCTTTGAAAAAGAAAATGGTTTTGGAAATTGTGAAGACAAGGACTCAATTTGCGGATGGTGTCAAAGTGGTCTCTCTATAATCTTGGAAAATTTAGACCCCTGGGCTTATGTATGCTTAATCAAATTGGCCTTCTCTATTTGTATTGCCTTTTCAAACTCTAGAAGTTTTCTTTGAAGTTTTAAATTCAATTTTACCTTTTTATTATGAAAGTGTTGAGTATACACGTGTGAGTGCAGTCTTACATTGAACAATATTAAAAAGAGTGAGTGGTTAATATAACATAGTTAGGCCCAAACTCATAAGTTTAAGCTTTTGGGTTGAGTGGCATCCTTATATGTTATATTAATGACTTAATTGGAGGTTTCCCAAGGTGTTTACTCTCCAACAAAAAGCGAAAGGAGCATAATGCATGATGTAATGCAAGCTTACTTAATTTTTACGGGTTCAACATTGTTCTTCTTCGTTTGATTATTCTTCATTATGATGCCTCTTTCTTCATTTCATAATAGTTTTGATCTGCAGGTCAATGGCAGATGGTGCGATTAATCCCTGCAACAGTTCCAATTCTAAAATGCGAGAGTAGCGACAATATCTTCTCTTGTGATATATCAATTGATAACTTGATAAGCCAAATAAAGTCCAAACTCCTTTTGAAGATCAGTGAGATAGATGGGCGCTTTCGTGACATGGTTTTACTGGTATGTCCTTGTGGCAATCTGATACTTGCTGTTGTGGGATAAGTTATGGTATTTGATGCATTCTTTCTAGTATGTGTAGGTCAAGGAATGGGCGAAAGCACATGAGATAAATGATGCAACTTCAATGAGTGGGACTTTCAATTCATACTCTCTTACTTTGCTTGTGATGTTCCATTTTCAGGTAATTCCTTATAATTATTTCTCATATAAATTATAAAAGGGTTAAAATTTGAAGAGATTTACTTGCTGTTCCATGTCATGCATTCAAGATGTTTGCTTTGGACTTGGTTTGCTTAATGCAAATTAGAAAAAAGGAGTATTATATTGTTGTATCAGTCTTGTTCCTCTTATGATTAAAATATGTTGTCATGTTATGAGATGCCAGGATATGTTCTTCTTCCTACCTACATATTTTGATTTATGTATATATATTCTTGAGTTTGTCTGGTTTCTTGTCTTTGCTTCCATGCATTTTGAAATTTACTGTTTCAATTCTGAAAAGTGGTAGGAAGATTTAATTTTCTTTCTCACTGTTTTCTTTCAGACATGTGAGCCTGCAATTTTTCCACCTCTTAAAGATATATATGCAGGAAATGTTGCTGATGATCTTCAAGGTAATTTTCATCTTTAATCTTTAGCACAAAACATCTATGTCGTTTTGGATTCTTATAGTGGTTGAGACATAAGCTGAGTTGTACTCTTTTCTCTAAAAATATTAATTTCTTTTCTATTTTGTATGATGGTTAATTTATTGGGGGTGATTTAGAATGCCAATTTGCAGTTTTTTTTTTTTTTTTTTGTCTTTTAAAAGACTATTTTGTTTGCCTCACACTTATAGTAGCATTGTCTACAGACATGATAGAGGATCAGGTCATCTAGGTTCTAAGGAAAATATTCCTATGTCCCAGGTTCATACGAATCATGTTCTTTCTCCCTATGTTTGGGTTTGGTGTTTCTAAATTTTATACTGCCACATTTACACTTTATTGGTGTGGTCCAAAGAATTTTTTTCTAATTAACCTTATATATCAAACAATTTTGTTAGTTGTCACGTTTCAAACAATCTGGCAAACTAGCATCTCGAGTTTTTAAGTCTCGATTTATAAGTGGTGGCATCTAACGGGGAAAAAATTCCACATGGAACTTAAGTTTTTAAGACTCGAGTTCCACCATTCTGTACTTCCCCGACAAAAATCGAGTCTCAAAGACTTGGTTTTGCCTTTTAGAACTCGAGTCTATAAGACTCGAGATCTATGTGGCATCATACTTCCAACTCAGAAAGTGGGAATCGAGTTTTTAAGCCTCGAGTTTTAGACTGAAATCGAGTCTATAAAACTCTAGATACTAGTTTGCAAAATTCTTCCAAACGCGCATTAACTTATTATATTCTTTTCCCTCAATATGCTAGCCTGCAAATTGCCTCGTGGTCCAAAGGTCATGGAACTGGGGTTTTTGTTTCCTCTTCTATTATCAAAGCCATATGGTTGGTTCGGCAGAATACTAGGGTAACCGAGGCTTAGATGATGATGATGATGATGATGTACTTTGGTAATTAAAGGGTGCAGTTTACTTGGAAGAGGAGCCATCTAGCATTAGATTGTCTTGTCAGAAATCTCATCTCTATTGAATTTGAATTTTTAGTTAAATTTAATGTACATTGGTAACAAAATATGTAGTTGTAAAGATTGTGTTAACCATATGACCCATGTGACAGTTGTTGGGAGTACAAAATGGCACCAAATAATGAGGAATTAATGCAAACACTGATTAACCAATGTTCATTCTTTCTTCTAGAATATATGTAGATGGCATAAATCAAACTAATTATCTACATGTGCCAAAGGTGTAATTGAAACATAGTGTTTGAGAGAAATCATCCACCTAGCAGAACAAAACATTTGGAAAATGAAAGAGGGAAAAATATGAGTTCAATTAATGGTATTGGATTGCAACCATTCTTTTGTGGGGTTTTTGGAAGTTATAGTGACATAGCTCTGAATCCAAAATAGGAAGATTTTGATTTATTGGATGATTTACCAACTTGGTTGTAATAGATGTGTGGGATAGAAGCATTATTTTGAGTTCAAGACAGGTTCTCTAAAACAATTTTTTTTTTTTTAGGGGGGGGAGAGAGGGGGTGAATGTTATTTCAAGGGATCCTATTCTCTTATGCCTTTAGTCTTTCATTTGCATTGCTTGGTTGAGCGCTTTTGTTTTTGGGTTAATCATATTTATCTGTAGAACTCGAGACTATCACTAAAAAAATTTACCTATCTAAATAATCTGTTGAATCAAAATAGCAGTTGACTAAGGAGGCATATAGTCATGGAACCTGTATTTCAACATGCCTCATGCAGGTCTGAGAACAGAGAGAAATATTGCTGAAGCATGTGATGCTAACATAAGAAGGTTCAGACAAGACAAATTCAGACGAGTTAATCGCAGTTCTTTGTCTGAAATTTTCATCTCATTCCTTGCAAAGGTAATCATTTCTGTCATGCTTTCTACCTTAATAAATAATCTTGGTTGTAGACATTTATATGGTGTTCATCAAATTTCAAGATATATTTGACCTGTGAATTATGCAATTAACACTATATATGTGGATTGTAAATTTATTTTAAAATTTGATTATGTACTAGATGTTTATATACTGCCCTTTTCTTATGATTGTTTGTTGTAGTAAAACTGCTATCTTCCTAATATCTTAAGGGATAGCTGCTATGGCATCATATGTACTACCTAATGCTATTGATTGGAGTTTTTTCTTTCTTTCTTTTTTGGCGGGCGGGGGGGTGCAGTTTTCTGACAAAGAATTCAAGGCCTCAAAGTTAGGAATTTGTACCTATACAGGAAAGTGTGAGTCCAGAAGGCACAATATAAGATGGTCAGACAATTCTGATGCGATATTGGTAACTCTCTCTCTCTTTCTCTACACACATGCACATTATTGTCAGCTCTCACTTTGACACTTCAACAGTACAATTATTACTGCTGCCACTGCTACTGATTTTGTTATTGGCACCGTTGATGGCCGGTTAGATTGAGGATCCTTTTGAGCAGACAGAAAATTCTGCAAGGGCTGTTAGCATGAGTGGATTGACAAGGATATCTAAAGCATTTGAGATGAGTAGGGTTATTGCAGCAGATCAGAATCTGGATTCTCTGCTTGCCACACTTGTTCGACCACAAGTATCCCTGGAAATTAGAGCACTTCACAATCAAGGCCAGCACAGGTGAAGACCAAAATCTGATGGCTAGGTTTCACCAGTTTTTGATTATTCAAATGGCTTTTTACAGTATAGTTTGTTATTTCTTTTGAAAGTTCGATGGTGCCCAAGTATTTTGATATTTTTCAGAATAAATTGTTGAATATTATATGCTGCCCCCTGCCAAATCAACTCAGAGAAGCAGATTGACTTTTGTGATTTATTTACTGTTTCTTACTGATGTTATCAATCCTTAACTGGTAAAGGTTATTCTAAAATTGCAATAATCTAAGTGCATTGTAACTCCCGATGGGCTGTGGAACACAGGCACAAACATATTGATACGCAAATCTCAAAATGGGCTAATGTGGGCACCCACATTGATTTTGGCCTATTTTGGATCTTGAAAACATGGAAAGATTTGTAATGATTATTGATGCTTTGAAAAAATTATGTTTCTATTGACCATTTTGATGCATTTTTTGTTGTGGCATATTTTTAAGATCCACATAAAGTTTAAAGCATACAAGGACATTTCTGCATGACTTGAAGATCTGTTTTTGGGGAAATGAATGCTTTACTGTGTTCAGGTGGGGAAGGGGGGGGGAGGAGGAAAAGGGATGGGGGTTTAGTCCTTTTTCTGAATTCTTCATCTTTTTTTTTCTTTTCTTTTTTTTGTTGGGGTAAATTACAAATGTTAACATGAAACTACCATGTGCTCTATTTGTGAATTGTGACACTTACATCCCTTCTGGTTATCTGTATGAGGTATGTCTGTTAAAAGGAATCATTGATGTGGCAACATTGCTTATTATGAGAATTGAAGAAACAGATCGTGCTACGCTCATATTTCTGATTTCTCTCAAATTTGCTCCTTCAATCCTATTTGGTTTCTCTCCATTCAAATGGTGTAAAAGGGTAGAACATTCTTTTCCTTCAATTCTTCCCAATAGGTGATGTTGGCACTTGCCACATCATCAAATTCTGAGGTAGCAAAAATGCTTCACGGGGCTAACTACTAAGAAGGTAAGGTAAGTGCCACAAAATAGAGCACATAGTAGTTCCTTGTTTTAAAGGTATACCATCAGGGTGATACCTCTAATTTAATTATTTTTTGGGAGATGGGGAACATATTTGTTGGGTTTGAAGGGGGCATCTATGGAATATTGTTAATTGCTTCTTTGTTCTGTTGATTCTGGGACTTGGGTGGTTGTTGTTTGTAGGCTATTTATTTGTTTGGTTGCTAAAAAAGTAGATGAAAGGAGAAGAAATTTAAAAATGAGTTTTCGTGTTATATGTTAACTTAAAAAACAAAAGAAAAAGATTTAAATACGTCGCAGCTGCAACACTTACATTTGATGCAGTTAACAGTAAATCTTCTTTCACTTCCTGTTGAGGTTTCTGTTTTTTCCTGTTAAAGAATCTCAGCTACTTCTCATTTTGGAAAGATATCTTTTTTTCTAATAGCTTTCTATTTTGTGCAAGTGCAGTGGAGATACTGGAACATCAAGTGTCTTAGTTGGTGGCCTTTTGTTGGGAGGCTTGGCAGCTGGGACACTAGGCTACATGTATGCACCCGAGGTATTGTTGGATTATTTAGCTTTATATATCTTACTAAAACCCAACCTATTTGGTGTTGGGTGTCTATATTTCCTTATCAATTTATGTGATTTAAAATATGATTTATTGATGGAAGACCAAATAGTGCAAGTATATTTGTTGATAGTTTCATATTGGGAGTATTAGGTGTGTCTGTGTTTCCATTAGGTTTGAATTAAGCAGAGTGGTGTATATGTTTTTTGACACATTGATGTTACTAATCTTATTTTTGAGCCTATAGGGTAAAGATTTTTCACTTAAGTTTTACTTTCACAAGATGGGTTAATGTATATAGTTATTTGGTCCAATTAAGCATGTGATGCATCAGTAATTAATGGATTGGACCTTGCTGGAAGTTCACTTTTCGAATATGTCGTGGTTTATATACTGCTTATCCAAGAAACAGCTCAGAGGCATTTTTTTTTCACTAATATATTTGGCCAAAGTTCTGATGACACAAACTGATTTATCCAGATTTTACTTTTTGCAGTTAAGCAAGGCAGCTGGCGATCTGAGGAGGAAGTTTTTTGATGATTCTTATGATGATTCAGATGTGAGAACCTGTTTCTGCATTTGCAATCCTTAAAAGTTGCTCATTATCAGTGTCTGCATGCTTGTTAATGTGTTTGGTGCTTGAAAGTAAAGTTTTTTAGTTAAACAAGAGGACTACTCATGGTTGGTTTCATTAGAAAAACAAGAATAAAAGAAATGTATAATTCTCTCTCTTAGGTTGTTAGGCAACACATTCTAGGGCCTGGGCTAGGCTTGAGTTGTATGATTATTGTGCATGAATAAGCTTTTGGATTTGTATCTTTGCTGCTTCGGAACCTTCAAGAAAAGTAAACACTCTACAATTGTTTATGTTAACTTGTATTTTCAGCGTCTTTTAACTGTGATTGATATTGTTTTAGTTGTGTCATTTATGATGTTTACAATGCATTGATACTGCATTGGTCGTGTGATTCATGAATACATGAACCAAAAAACTGAGAAGCATTTGCAGTTGAATTCTGCCATAAATGATGTTTCTGCTCAGCTTTGTGAAGATGATGCCCCTAATGAAGCTGCAAGTAATTCAGATAAAAGTTGTAGCTTGAATGTTGCAGAATATTATGTTGAAATTGCCATATAAATTATTATTGATATTGTGTGATTAGTACTGGAAAAAGTGTTTTGGATCTTTTAATCCTTTTTGATATTCTTTTAGTTATGGATTCAGGTTGATTGTGGAAGACTGTATTAGCCATTAAAATGGTCACAATTGTTCGAACCTCTTTGCAAGTAAATGTAATTTATTCCCCTATATGTTAGAGAAGGCAAATGTGATTTCCCCTCTATATTAGTGAAACAAAACTGATGTGTAATTAGGTTGGAGGTTAAAGGATGCAGAATATGTATATGGGCATCATTTTAACCAGGAATTTTACACAGAAATGGTGTGCCAATAGTACATTGGAGCCTATACTCGAGGAAATACTCGAAGTGCTCAAGCCCAAGCAGGAGGATTTGGCAACACGGGCTCAAGTCATTAATGAACTACAAAGAGTTGTTGAATCTGTGCAAAGTTTGAGAGGTAATTTGTACTTTCATGGTTCTGTCAAAAGAATTTTTTTAATTTTTTTTTTATATACTTAAAATCTGTAAAACTTCCATGATTTGCAATTGAAGATATAAGTTGGTGGGAATGGAAGGATTCCATTCTATATGCCCAAGCAGGAGCATTTGATAAAATTTTACCTATCCTATTTGCTCTGAGATGACTATGTATCATCACTGGCCATGGTACATTGGAGGGTTTTTTGATAAAATTTAACCTAGTGGCCATGGTTTTCTTTTAGATGTTGAAATGCTGTAGTTTTGAATTCACTAATATTTACATGAGCACATACCGTTTGACCCATATCTATTGGATACTCAGTTTGGTCTTTTAGAATGTGAAGACGGAGCTGGCAATATAGTTCTGCAGGTGGCGTGATAAATTGGAGGGTTTTTTGAGCATGAGTGATTGGTTTTATGCAACTAATAATTAAATGACTTTTCTTTTTATTTGGAAAATTAAGCAGCTTCTTCTCCTGGCTCTTAAAACTTTTTATTTTTCAATAAATAAGATATTTTATTATAAGAAAGGAGCGCTCATAATGATGGGCTTCATTAAAAAATTACAAATGGACAGCCATATGGTCCAAAAAAAACCTAGATAGTTACATGTAACTCCCTCAATCATAGTGTGATATTCAAACAAAGTTCTCATAAAACTACTCTTAATATCCTGAGGCAATTTCTCTTCATCTTCAAAAGTCCTATGGTTTCTCGCTCTTTAAATGGTCCACATTATATAATGAGGACTAGCTTGCCACACAGCCCAGTTTTGATCAACCAAAGCTCGTCTCCATGAAAACATCAAGTCTATCACCCACCTTGGCATCACCCATATCACTCAAATGCTATAAATGCAAATTAACACAACTCTTGAGCTATAGGACAATAAGTAGATGCTCTACTGTTTCACAACTTCACTTGCACATAATACACTCATTGACAACCACCATCTTCGTCTTAACAAGGTTATCCAAGGTTGTTGTCCACACATAGAAAACCACCTTATGAGGTATCTTGCTACCCCACTTAGAATGCAGATGCACATGTTTCAAACTCTCATACTAGGATCATACACTAGACCGCCTTGTTTGTATTGTTCTGAAATTTCCTGGCTTGCTAAGGACATTCCAAATGGCACAACAAGGAAGTTAAACCTGTAAATTTATGGGTACGTGGAAGATGACCTGGGTCAAATGTAGGAGATCCCATGGCAGTTATTAACCCATATAAAGTGTATGCAATAGAGACAGGTGGCATTGATGCAGTTTTTAAAAGTTACAAAGTAGCGTCCAATATCGCGACGAGTGTCTTTCAAGCCAGGGAAAGAAAGACACGTGGAAGGAACAATTGTCAATTTTTATCAGGCCCTCAAGTATAAATGAGGGCCAATTCTCTAGAAAAGGACACCGTTCTTCATTGACAAACTTGTTCATACGGAGATCATATCATTCTCTTGTAACATTAGTTCCTTAAGAGATTCTCTCATGGTTCATAGGGCTTAGAAGGTGTTCATGCTTGTAAGCACTTTCATGTAATCTTGTTACTCAATTTAATCTTGTTTATGCAAGTTTATTTTAGTTAGATTCAAGTTTTTAGTTGTTAGTTCTGTTTGATCCACAATGCATTATCTTCAATTTGATTGGATGTTTAGAATGTTTACTTAGGTTATGATATGTTCACTACTTTGCATATTTTACCTTCAAACTATTTACTGTTTAGACTGATTAGACTTCGAATTGCTATATTTGGAATTGGGTTTAGTGTGATCATGAATAGCCTAGTTACTTGGAACCCAATGGCACCTGATTTTACTAAAATTTTTTTCCTTGTACATAGTTCCTTAGAATATAATTTATTTGCTTTCCATAGTTCATTGTTACTTGCATTTCATCCTTCGAGCCTAAAAAGTCTCCCTCACCCCTTCTAGCTCCCAATCTTGAAAGTCCCCAAGGAACTTAAGTTGCATATTTTGAATTCCCGACCTATATGTCTACTGCATTATAGACGAAACTAGTTTCAAATTATCTTGAGATTCTGTCTCGATGACATTTTTTATTTTTTCTAGAACCTAAGTTCTTTTGAATGTTGGTCTTGGTGAGGAAGCTTCATCTCCATTTGCATAGAGATAGGAATTCCTTAAAGGGATCCATCTTTTCTGACTTGATACAGGATGGCTGGGCTAGAGTTGTTGTAGTTTGGTCCCCATAGAAAAAAGGGAAAGATGATGTTTCATGCTATAAAGACTTCTGTAGGTTTTTAGCATCATATAAATATTTGTCTTCATTGTTTTCTTTTTTTTTTCCTCAATCCAAGACAAGTAACCGATAGTAAAGATCATCAGATTAAGCGAATTTTCTTTCTGGTTTCTTCTTTCTCTGCATTTCATTTGTTGATTCATCATGAACTTTTTTTTTTTTTTTTTTTGAGAAAAAGTCATCATGAACTTTTATGTCTTATTTACATGAGGAATAATTCTTGCCATTAGTTAAAAAATTTTATGATTAACAACATAAATTAATGACCTGGCTCAAACAGGGGCAGCAGTGGAGCCATTTGGGTCATTTGTGTCCAATCTGTTCACAAAATGGGGTGATGTGGATATCTCTATCAATTTACCCAAGGAGGGTGGATATATTTCATATGTTGAAAGTGACCGCAAACAAAGATTACTTGTAGATTTGCAAAATCCTTTGAGAGGTAAATTGCTTTGAGTTCAAGCATTTTTTGTTTCCCCCACCTCTCTCTCTCTCTCCCTCTCGCTCGCTCTCTTAGATGCTTGTATTCTGTCACTCAGGCATAGAAGTTTCAGAAAATCCATTGTTCTTATATTTTACAATCTCTCTTGCACGTTTGCTAACTTTAATTGCTTGTCTCCAGTGCATGTCTTGAAATACATGTTCTTGCAATTGGGACACTTAATGATATGGGCCAAAAGTATTTATGAATCCTGGAAATTATCTTTAAAAAAAAAAAGATTATGTATAAAGCTGGATATGAACTGTAATTTAAATAAAGTGCAAATTGGGAAACTTCAATCAGTGTAGCATCTTCACGTTTTGCAATTTTTTCTTATAGAATTTAGTAAAACTTTATTTAGCTTGCAAACCAGTTTTGAAAGTTTAGTGTCTCTGTAGTTTGAAATTATGTTGTACAGCAGACATTCATGGTCATTTTGCCAGTTTGTAATAGAAAATGTGCAAGATTCTTTTTTTTTTTTTTTCAAGAAAAAAGTGCGAGATTCTTTGAGTGGTTGTTTTCATCAATTTGTTTCATTCCTCATGCACGTGCTTAAGTCTTTATTATATCCATGTTTGAAAAAAAAAAGCTTTTGGAAATTATGAAGACAAGGACACATAATCTGTGGATGGTGTCAATAATCTTTGAAAATTTAGACCCAAGGTTTTACTTTTTTGTTATGAAAGTGCTAGGCATACACGTGACAATGAAGTCCTGTGTTGAATAATAATGAAAAGAGTAAGTGGTTAATATAACATAATTGGCCCCAAACTCATAAGTTTAAGCTTTTAGGTTAAGTGGCGTCCCTATATGTTTCATTAATTACTCAATTGGAGGTTCCCCTTGGTGTTTATTTCCCAACAGAAAGTGATAAGAGCATAATGCATGATGGAATGCAAGCTTACTTAATTTTTACGGGTTCAACATTGTTTTTCTTTGTTTGATTAATCTTCATTTCAATGCCTCTTTCTTCATTTCATTACAATTTTGATTCGCAGGTCAATGGCAGATGGTGCAATTAATCCCTGCAAAAGTTCCAATTCTAAAATGTGAGAGTAGCCACAAGATCTTCTCTTGTGATATTTCAATCGATAACTTGAAGGGCCAAATGAAGTCCAAACTCTTTTTGTGGATCAGTGAGATAGATGACCGCTTTCGTGACATGATTTTACTGGTATGTTCTTGTAGCAATCTGATATTTGCCATTGTTTGGCATATGATGCATTGTTTCTAGTTTGTGTAGGTCAAGGAATGGGCAAAGACACATGAGATAAATGATCCAAATAGTGGGACTATCAACTCATACTCTCTCAGCTTGCTTGTGATATTCCATTTTCAGGTAATTCTTTATAATTATTTCTTGTATAATTTATGAAAGGGTTAAAATTCGAAGAGATTTACTTGTTGCTCCAATGTCATGCATCCAAAATGTTTGCTTTGGACTTGGTTTGCTTAATGTTATTAAAAAAAAAAGTATTTTACTGTTGCATCAGTCTTGTTCCTTTTATGATTAAAATATGTTGTCATGTTATGAGACGCTACGATATGTTCTTCTTCCTACCTACATATTTTGATTTATGTATATATATTCTTGAGCTGGTCTGGTTTCCTGTCTTCACTTCCATGCATTTTGAAATTTACTGATTTAATCTGACAAGAGGTAGGAAGATTTAATTTTCTTTCAGACATGTGAACCTGCAATTTTTCCACCTCTTAAAGATATATATGCTGGAAATGTTGCTGATGATCTTCAAGGTAATTTTCATCTTTAATCTTAAGCACAAAACATCTATGTTGTTTTGGAATCTTACAGTGGTGGAGACATTAGCTGAGTCGTACTCTTTTCTCTGAAAACATTAATTTCTTTTCTATTTTGCATGCTGTTATCTTTTTTGGAGGGGGGGGGGGGGTGATTTAGAAGGCCAATTGCAGTTTTTTTTTTAAGAGGCTATTTTGTTTGCCTCACACTTATAGTAATATTGTCTAAAGACATGGCACAGGATCAAGTCAACTAGGTTCGAAGGAACATATTCCCATGTCCCAGGTTCATATAAATCATTTTCTTTCTCTCTATGTTTGGGTTTGGTTTTCTAAATTTTATACCTCCACATTTACACTTTAGTGGTGTGGTCCAAAGGTCATGGAACCAGGGGTTTTGTTTCCTCTTCTATTATCAAAGCCCTGTGATTGGTTTGGCTGAGTACTAGGGTAACTGAGGCTTAGATAATAATATTAATGCTAGTATTCTTAAAAGATACCTAAATGGTAATTCAACGGTGCAGTTTACTTGGAAGAGGAGCCATCTAGCATTAGATTGTCTTGTCATAACATAGATATTGAAGTTATATGAAACACCAAATAGGTTTGTGAAAGCAAATATCTCATCTCAATTTAATTTGAATTTTTAGTTAAATTTAATGTTCTTTGGTAGCAGAATTTGTAGATAAAGATTGTGTTAATTATATGACCCATGTGACGGTTATTGGGAGTACAAAATGGCACCAAGTCATGCTCTCTTTCTTTCTTCTAGAATGGATTTAGATGGGATAAATCAAACTGATTATACACCTAGGAAGTAACAATTAAAACATTTGGAAAATGTTTTAATTGTCCATCTTTATTCGTTAAATTTTCACCAAATGTTACGTCCAATGACGTAATTGAAACAAAGTGTTTGAGAGAAATCATCTACCTAGCAGAACAAAACATTTGGAAACTGAAATAGGGAAAAATATGAGTTCAATTAATGGTATTGTGAGTGGACCAAGTTCAGCCCATACTAGGCTCGGGCCAAGGACTATTGATCCCTAGCCCAGCCCACAGGTGATAGGTCCGAGCTGAACTAACGCGTAAGCCATCAGCTTACCATTATGGAATCTACCAGCCGAGCACGGGCCTTGATGCTTAGTTCAAGTTACAAGGGAATCATCGTGGCAACGGAGCCAAAGGAGACCCACTCCCTGGTGTGGGATTAGATAGGCTGGAACAGGGGCTTACACTCAAGGGGCCACTTGGCGAGACTCATGCACAGGTGGAATATATTCCCATGATTACTATCCCACTGATGGAAGAGTATAAAAGGACGGGGATTCATAGGAAAAGGGGTTGAAATATTTTCCAGGGGAGAGAACACATGAGAGAAAAGGAGAGACATTCTTAACTAGAATTGGGAAAAGGTGATCTAGCTTAGGACACCTTGGCCACCTGAGATCCTCCTCAGGTAATTAGGCATTCAGTCATCAACCACTATTCAATAACCTTCCTCTACCAGACACCAACTAGATTCCTCCTTGGACCTCCTATTGTGGGCTATACCCTTAACCAGCACACAAATTAATTGGGGTCCAAGCCCAACATTGTTGTGGGCCACAGCACCGTAGTATTGGATTGCAACCTTGCTTTTTTGGGGTTTCTGGAAAAATAGGAGGATTTTGATTTATTGGAGGATTGACCAACTTGGTTGTAATGGATATGTGGGATAGATGCATTATTTTGAGTTCATGACAGGTTCTCTAAAACGACTTGGGGGGGGGGGGGGGGGGGGGGGGGGGGAGGGGAATGTAAATGTTATTTCAAGTGATCCTATTCTCTTATGCCTTTTGTCTTTAATTTGCACTGCTGGTTTGAGCGCTTTCTTTTTTGGTTTAATCATATTTATCTGTAGAACTCGAGACTGTCACTAAAAAAACTTACCTATTGAAATAATCTGTTGAATCCAAGTAGCAGTTGACTAAGGAGGCATATAGTCATGGAACCTTATTTCAACATGCCTCATGCAGGTCTGAGAACTGTTGCAGAGAGAAAAATTGCTGAAGCTTGTGCTGCTAAGATAAGAAGGTTCAGACAAGACAAATTCAGACGTGTTAATCAAAGTTCTTTGTCTGAACTTTTCATTTCGTTCCTTGCAAAGGTAATCATTTGTCATTTTCTACCTTAATGAATAATCTTGGTTGTAGACATTGATATGGTGTTTATCAAATTTCAAGATATATTTGACCTTTGTATTATGCAATTAACGCTATATATCTGGATTACAAATTTTTTTTTTTAAATGTTGATTATGTACCAGATGTTTATATACTCGGAAAGTGCCCTTTTCTTATAATAGTTTGTTGAAGTTTGCCTGGTATCTTCCCAATATCTTAAGGGATGGCTGCTATGGCAGCATATGCACTTCCTAATGCTATTGATTAGAGATTTTTTCTTATTTTTTGGGGGTGAGGGGGCAGTTTTCTGACATCGGTTTCAAGGCCGCAGAGCAAGGGATTTGTACCTATACAGGAAAGTGGGAGTGCAGAAGGAGCAATATAAGATGGTTGCGCAAAACTAATGCAATATTGGTAACTCTCTCTCTCTCTCTCTCTCTCTACACACATGTACATTATTGTCAGCTCTCACTTTGACATTTCAACAATACTATTATTACTGCTGCCACTGCTACTGATTTTGTTATTGGCACTGTTGATGGCCGGTAAGATTGAGGATCCTTTTGAGCAGCCAGAAAATTCTGCGAGGGCTGTTAGCATGAGTGGGTTGACAAGGATATCTAAAGCATTTGAGATCAGCTGCCGCAGGCTTAGTTCAGCTGAGCAGAATCAAGATTCTCTGCTTGTCACACTTGTTCGATCACAAGTATCCCAGGAAATTAGAGCAGGTCATAATAATCCAGTTTCTTATGGTGGGGGCTACCAACCCCACTTAACACATCCACATGTGCACAGGAATGTGAACTTTCAGGCAGAAACTCAGAACAAATTTCAGAACTTGAGGTTGAAAAGCAATTCTAACAATCCAACCTTGACAGAAACTGTGAACATGTATGGGAAATTTGAGGCATCTGAGTCAAAAACGCAGAACCAATTTCAGAACTCGAGGTTAGAAAGCCGTTCTTTCAATCCAAGCATGACAGAAATTGTGCAGGCACAAAGTCAAGGCCAGCACAGGTGAAGACCAAAATCTGATGGATAGGTTTCACCAGTTTTTGATTATTCAAATGGCTCTTTACAGTATAGTTCGTTGTTTCTTTTGAAAGTTTAATGGCACCCAGGTATTTTGATGTTTCCCCGAATAAATTGTTGAATATTATATGCTGCCCCCTGCCAAATCAACTCAGAGAAGCAGATTGACTTATGTGACTTATTTCCAGTTTCTTACTAAGGTTATCAATCCTTAACGGGTAAAGGTTTTTCCAAAAATGCAATAATCTAAGTGCATTGTGACTCCTGATGGGCTGTGGAACACAGCCACACACATATTGATATGCAAATCACAAAATGAACAAATGTGGGCACCCACATTGATTTTGGCCTATTTTGGATCTTGAAAACATGGAAAGATTTGTAATGTTTATTGATGCTTTGACAAAATTATGTTTCTATTAACCATTTTGATGCATTTTTTGTTGTGGCATATTTTTAAGATCCACATAAAGTTTAAAGCATACAAGGACAACATTTTTTGCATGACTTTAAGATCTGTTTTGGGGTCATCAATGTTTTACTGTCCAGATTGGGATGAGGGGTGGGGAGGAGGAAAAGGGATGGGGGTATACTCCTCTGTTTGGGTTTTTCTTTTTTCCTGTTGGGGTAAATTACAAATGTTAAAGCATGGAACTACAATGTGCTCTATTTGTGAATTGTGACACTTACATCCCCTGTGGTTAGCTGTATGAAGTATGCCCATTAAATGGAATTATTGATGTGGCAAGTGGCAACATTGCATATTATGAGAATTGAAGAAACAGATCGTCCCTTCTGGTTAGCTGTATGAGGTATGTCCGTTGAAAGGAATCATTGATGTGGCAACATTGCTTATTATGAGAATTGAAGAAACAGATCGTGCTACGCTCATATTTCTGATTTCTCTCAAATTTTCTCCTTCAATCCTGATTTGGTTTCTCTCAATTCAAATGGTGTAAAAGGGTAGAACATTCTTTTCCTTCAATTCTTCCCAATTGGTGATGTAGGCACTTGCCACGTCATCAAATTCTAAGGTAACAAAAATGCTTCACGGAGCTAACTACTAAGGAGGTAAGGTAAGTGTCACAAAATAAAGCACATGGTAGTTACTTGTTTTAAAGGTATACCATTGGGGTGATATAGCTGTACTTTACCATTTTTTGGGAGATGGGGACAGATTTGTTGGGTTTGAAGGGGCATCTTGGGAATATTGTTAATTGCTTCTTTATTCTGTTAATTTTGGGACCTGGGTGGTGGTTGTTTGTAGGCTATTTATTTTTTTGGTTGCTGAGAAAGCAAATGAAAGTAGAAGAAATATAAAAATGAGTTTGTGTGATATGTTAATTTAAAAAACGAAAGAAAAAGTTTTAAACATGTTGAGCCGAAGACTTGAACCATTTACATTTGATGCAGTTAACAGTTAATCTTCTTTCACTTCCTGTTGAGGTTTCTATTTTCCTGTTAAAAGAATCTTAGCCACTTCTCATGTTAGAAAGATATCTTTTTTCTAAGCACTTGCTATTTCGTGCAAGTACAGTGGAGATGCTGGAAAATCAAGTCTCTCCGTTGGTGGCCTTTTGTTGGGAGGCTTGGTAGCTGGACTAGGCTGCAAGTATGCACCCCAGGTATTGTTGGATTATTTAGCTTTATGTATCTTACTAAAACCCAACCTAATTGGTGTTGGGTGTCTATGTTCCTTAAGGTTATCAATTAATTAGTGGAGTGGTGTATATGTTTGTTTCATCACATTAATGATTTAAAATATGATTTATTTGGTGGAAGACCAAATAGTGCAAGTATCTTTTTTGATAGTTTTGTATTGGGAGTATTGGGTGTCTCTGTTTCCTAAGTTCAAATTAGGTAGAGTGGTGTATATGCTTTTCGACACATTGATGTTACTAATCTTATTTTTGAGCCTACTGGTTAAAGATTTTTCACTTAGTTTTACTTTCACAAGATGGGTTAATGTATATAGTTATTTTGACCAATTAAGCATGTGACATATCAGTAATTAATGGATTGGACCTTCCTAGAAGTTCACTTTTAGGCTATGACGTGGTTAATGTACTGCTTATCTAAGCAACAGCTCAGAGGCTTTTTTTTCCCCACAAATATATTTGGCCAAAGTTCTGATGACACCAACTGATATATCGTGATTTTACTTTTTGCAGATATGCAAGGCGGCTGAGGGTCTAAAGAAGTTTTTAGATAATTTTGATGATGATTCAGATGTGAGAACTTGTTTCTGCAATTGCAATCCTTAAAAGTTGCTCGTTATCTGTGTTTGCGTGTTTGTTAATGTGTTTGGTGTTTGGTGTTTGAAAGTAAAGTCTTTTAGTTTAAACAAGAGGACTACTCAAGGTTGGTTTCATTAGAAACACAAGAATAAAAGAAATGTATAATTCTCTCTCTTAGGTTTTTAGGCATCACATTCTAGGGCCTGGGCAAGGCTTGATTTGTATGATTCATTGTGCATAAATAAGCTTTAGGATCTGTATCTTTGCTGCATTGGAACCTTCAAGAAAAGTAAACACTTTACAATAGTTTATGTTAACTTGTATTTTCATCATCTTTTAACTGTGATTGATATTGTTTTAGTTGGGTCATTTATGATGTTTACAATGCATTGATACTGCATTGGTCGTGTGATTTATGAATACAGGAACCAAAAAACTAAGAAGCATTTGCAGTTGAATCCTGCCATAAATGATGCTTCTGCTCAGCTTTGTGGAGATGATGCCCCTAATGGAGCTGCAGTGAATTCAGATAAAAGCTGTAGCTTTAACGTTGCAGAATATTCTGTTGAAATTGCCATATAAATTATTACTACTTTTGTGTGATTAATACTGGAAAAACAGTGTTTGGAATCTTTTAATCCATTTTGATTTTCTTTTAGTTATGGATTCAGGTTGATTGTGAAAGACTGTATCAGATATTAAAACTGTCACAATTGTTCGAACCTCTTTGCAAGTAAATGTAATTTATTTCCCTGTATGTTAGAGAGGGTAAATGTAATTTCCCCTATATATTAGTGAAACAGAAATGATGTGTAATTAGGTTGGAGATTGAAGGATGCAAAATATATATATATATGGGCACCATTTTAACCAGGAATTTTACACAGAAAGGTACTGATGTATGCAGTATGCCTTCATACATTATTTCAAATGGTGCTCAGAGCCTAGGGGTCAAGCCTGGTTGTATTCAGTTGTGTCAAACTGGTGCTCAAGGCCTAGGCATGAAGCCCGGTTGTATTCAAATTGAGAATCTAGTCTCTTTATGCTCTGCAGAGGTTACCCATTTTTTGTTGTGGCCCTGAGGTTGGCATAATTTTGTTGGAAATACTGCAAATTAACAGTTAACTTGCATGAAGTTGGAAGTACAAAATACACCATGGCTGAACATGAGTGAGTAGAGTAGAGAATATACATTGGTATAGGTAGTTTAGGAACATACTTATCAAAAAAAGTTTAGGAACATGAATTACCTGTGACAATCTAAACACTGTACTCTGGGTTTGAGAAAGGACAAAGATCAAGTCTCATTTCAAAAAAAAAAAGGGGGAAAAAGAGATCACGTCTCCTGAATGGATTCAGCCCTCATTTTACTCAATTTACATAACTGTGACACCAAGGTACTTTCTAATGAAATTAGTTTTCATTCGAACATTTGTCATGTTGTAAAAGACATGAGCATAAAATCATCGAGGGAATGTGCAAACTAGCATTGTAAAAGAGGACAAAATAGTAAGTTAATACACGTTTGAAAGGTTTTAGCAAACTAACATCTTGAGTTTTAGAAACTCGAGTTGTATATAAAACTCGACTCTCAAAGACTCACTTTATACTTGATGACTTGGACAGGAAAATGCCACATAGATAGTTCTACCAAATCAAAATTGGGTCTCTAAGACTCGATTTTCTTAGTGAAAAATGTAGACAACAACAACAAAGAAGGAGAAGAAACCCAGCAGAACATTGAAGAAAACCTAGCATAACAAAAAGAAGAGAAACCCAGTAGAACGAAGATCGCTAGAAGAACAGAATGAAGATGAAGCCCAGTAGAAGAAGAACAGAACGAAGATGAAAAAGAAGAAGAAGAAGAAACCCAAGAAGATGAAGAAAACCAGAACGAAGAACGATTTGACGATAGGAAGAACGATCTGACGACGAAAGAGGAACGTTCTGACGACAAAGAACAGAGACAAAGAAACAGAGGAAGAAGCAAGAACGCTAGAGCTCCGATTGGACGATTGAACGCTGGGTGGGCGATTGGACGATATCTGGTCTTCAGATCTACACGAAGAAGAGCGTTGGGTCTAACTCAAAAAAACGTGAGGAAGAAGAAGTATTAAAATGGTGAAACTCGAGTCTTTAAAACTCGAGTCTTAAAAGTGAAACTCAAGTCTTAAAAGTGAAACTCGAGTCTTAAAAACTCGAGTTCCACATGGATTTTCTTCTACATTAGCTATCACCACTTACAAATTGAGACTTAAAAACTCGAATTTTATCTTGTAACTCGAGTTTTAGACGCTCGAGATGCTAGTTTCTAACATTATTTTGAAACGTAATAACTAACTAAATTTTTTGATATTTAATGTTATTTGGAAAAAAAATCTAAAATCTAAAATTATCAATTCATCGTCTTTGAGTATTGTAACCTTGTCATATTCAAGTAGTTTCTAATTTGACTTAATCATAACACAATTATATTGATATAACCCAAATTTATTATGTTTTGACACTAACACACTACGAATCCAAACATATTGAACTCTTATTTATAGTCTAAATACTATACTTGATTAGTAAAGTAATCCAGGAATACCTATAGACCATAGTACACCGGATTGAGATGCAATGCAATTGCTAAATGCAATTGCACCGTGTAATTAACCTCAATCTTCTCACAATATTTTTTTTTTTTTACTCGTTTTTTATATTTGATGGTTGAGATTTAAAGTTGCTTTTGCAATTTTAAATCTCAACCATTTATACCAATTGAGGATTACCCGTAATCTCAATCCATAGTACACCATATAGCAATTATCTGCCAGCAACCAAAAGTCCCTCAGTAACTCAATGCATTATGTTTGGAATAAAAAATTTTTGTACGAGACAATGTGTGAAACTCACGTGTCATTAATACATAGATATCATGAGACTATCTCATGTAATACATACTCGTCGGGGCCTTGGATTTAATGAGTCAATGGTCCATGGTACGGCTACAATAATCTACCATAAAAAGCCAATCAATGAAACTGTTGGCGGCATATCTTGCATGAGAAGTTACTTTTTTTTTTTTTTTTTTTTTGGACAGTTCGAAAGAGACAAACTTGCACAGATGCACCTACCAATTAAAATAAGGGAACATGGAGCTCCATCATGTTGATATGAAATGGTATAATTGCATTTATGGTACAAAAATATGATGGTGGGGACAATTTAAAGGTAGGCAATTACCATATGCGGTCGGTGTCCCCCTCCCCCTTTTTTTCCACCAAAAAAAGGCATTTACCATATGCATTTGCAAATAAGAGTAGGGTGACATGTTCTTAGTTATAATTTGGGTTATTTTTTTATGTCGCGAAAGTCTAAATAAAGCACACATACTCTCTTTGATAAAACAGAAACTAAATATTAATTTTTTACAATAAACCTCGAATCTACAAGGAGTTTTCTTGAATCCACAAAAAAATAAAAATTGAAATTCACTAGAAGAAAATTAGATAAAACGTTTGTATTTCTTGATAATAGTCTGAAAAATTAAATTGCCTTTAGAGGTTACAGTGCATTTAAATAGTAAAAATAAAACCTATGGCAACTAAAAACCCTAAGGCGGCTACAAAGCATATAAAACCTAATTTGACTAAACAACATTAAAAGCACCTAAAAATAAGGAAATAAATAACTTAAATCTAAAATAACAAAAATTACATAAAAATACTAAAATTAAATTACTATTAGTGGTACACTCATCCTTAGGCCAAAGGCTTATAAGGCATGAATGGGAGACGTCTCTCCCCGATATGAGATTGAGCAAATCCGTGCGGGTGGCATCGGCCTCCTCGGCTCATTCCCAAAGCGAACAATACCTTCTAAGGGAGAAATTCGTTCCTCCACATAAATATTTACAAAAAGTAGAGAAATCTTGTCCTACATCACTTTTACACCTCAAATCAAAATAAATATTATTCTTAAAAAAAATTAGATATTAAAAAGTTTTATATAAAAGCTAAACAGTAAATAGCTAACCTATGAGTTAGTCACAAAAACACATGAGTCTCAATTTCGTCTTTAAACTTTCAGTTTGAATATTTAGGGTATGTTTGGTACATTGAATAGAGATTACGATATGAATTGTAATCTTTATTAGTGTTTTGTAATGTAATAACTAAACATATTCATTAGTTTGGTTGTGAGTTATAACATTAGAATGAAACTTAACATTTATTTTAGGAAATATCTTACTCATACAATTATATCTCCTTAAAAATTGTTATTTTTAAATTTAAGAGAGATATGTGTTATTTTTTATGATTTTTTATTTTTATAATTGTTAGATGTATATGGAAAGTTTGTTTGTTTGGAAATATATTAAGTTTTGAAATTATTGCACTTACTAATACAGCCTTTTAAAGAGGAATAGTTATTCTCCATTTTGAAAAATAGCTATTCATAAGGAATGACTATTCTTTGTAATAAAAACATAACCAAACTAAAGAATAACTAAACTATAGGAATAATTATTACATTACAACGCCTTTTACAGTCTACCAAACATGCTCTTAATGTATAGCCAAAGGCCTTGTAGCTGAATTGGCACCTTGGTGTGCTGTCGCAGGTAACCAAAAATAAAACATATACTCCTAAAAATATATGTAGTAGTGCGAGTAAGGATCGTTCCCATGGAGAGTATCTAGCCTAGTTTTATGCTACGTGAACAAGGATGGGGGGTTTAAGTATAATGAAAATAATTTTAAGAAAAACAACTAAGGAATAATTCAAATTAAAATATCAAAATCAATTAAAAGAACAAACCTTGGTCTAAGTCAACATCCACCACTGGAATTTTACAACTGATCATCAATGCAAATATATATCAATTCACACTTTGAATATTCACCATTGGAATTATTTTCCTATCTCTCCTTAGTCGCAGTTAATTAGAAAACAAGCGATCTAATTAACCCTAACTACTAAACAACCCAAGGCAAGCGCTAAATGTTTAATCTAGTAGCAGCCTTAAGAATTAGAGAGATCGATGAAACTAAACAACACAAGCACAAGAGGTTGTATTTAATTTAGTCGTGTGTTCTTCCTAAAATCTAATAATTTCTAACGCAGCAAATCATTAAATCTTGGTTGCTTCACAAATTAGAGAGATCAAACAATTATAGATTTGATATCTAACCTAGCAGTAGATTGCAACGAATAATAAACTAGTAGACCTCTTAGTAATTAAATGAGACATTCATGAAAATAAGCATAGCAGAACATCCAATATTCAAAGCATAGATTGAACAATAAAAATAAATTAAATCTCACAGTTTTATTGATTCTGAGGCTTTAGTTTCCTTCGACAAAGTATAAAAGTTTAGCCACGCAGGGCCATGACAAAAAACTCGAAAGAGAAAATTAGAGAAGAGGGGAGAGAGAGAGGCGTGTGTGTAATTTTGATTTCTCCTCCCTCTTTTTCACGTTAATTTCCCCTTTCCCAAGCCTACAAAATCTCCTAAAAATATTCTAAGTAATAATATTCAAATCTGACTAATTAAGGAAAAATATTAAAAATAAAACAAAGTCCTAATATAACTAGGAAAGTAGTGTTTTTCAGCTGGAATTTTCGTGCATCAGATTTGAAAGCTTCCAAAAATAAACCGCATCAGATTTGCATATTAGAATTGAAGGCAAAGGAACATTCTAGAACGTCAACAGTGCAGGTGCAGCAACTTCAAGCCCAATTTCGACCTTGATGCGTCCCGTATCTCTCAAAACTCAAAACATGAAAGTTGTAGATCTTTGTCTTGGCATAGCATCTTGAATCATCTCAATCGGAGCTCAGATGAGAGAGTTATTCCCAGATTACGAAGAGATGTCAAAGCTGTCCATAATCGCCCAATTAGCTACGTTTTGTACTTAATGCCTCCATTTGCACCCTAAATCAAAATATAAGAATAATGAGTACATATAGGCACCAAGTAAGTGTAAAAGACTAAGCATTAAGAGAGAAATATATGACAATTTGCATTCTCATCACACCTCCCCATGTACAAAGTGCTTGGGGGTCTAGGGGGAAAAGAGTTCAAACTGCAAGATTAACAGCATGTTGTAATTATCTCTAAAAAAAAATTTTAATGTATACACTTCAGATTTATGACAAATGAAAATAGTTATAAATATTTTTTGGTAAAACTTAACAACTTTTATTTCATGATATGAAAATAATAATGACATTTTCAAATTCATAAACAAAGTAACAAAAATCATGTATATATCACGCGATTAAATGCATTTCACTGTGATAGAAAATACAAGTATATCCATAGAAAAAAAATACAAATATAATGTTTAATTTAGAACAAATTTAATGTTCATACTTCTTTTTTTTTTATCAAAAAAAAAAGTACCAATTGATACATACATAAAATTCCAATGGTTAACTAACAAAACCCTTAAAATAATCCCTTAATTATAAGGTGAGATTCATATTGAACCTCATACGTTACGTTATATCTTGTAACCCACGGCATGGATAAAAACGAGTAAGTAGGGATAGTATGAAAGCATGGAATATTGACTTGATCTGGTGAAAACAGTGTTTTTGGTAAAGAAAATATAGAGCTTCTAAAGTTCTTTGATTCTTTGCTGTATAAAGAAAATAATAAAAGTTTAAGAAATCTTATAAAAACATGTAATTTACACCATCAAATATTGCAACGATATTAATATACCCCCCTCGTAACATCTGTTAGATTTTTGTTGTCAATCCATTCAAAAGCAATGTCATTTTGAATAGAACATAAAATGATATTGCTTCTAGGATGTGAAAATGTGGTCAACTATTACGGAAAGGAACATTGCCATTGTTATAATAGTTGATGATATAAATTAGAAGTTTTAAAAGTTGAGAAACTAAAAAGTAATTTATAAGTAACTTCATCAAATGTTGATGGTGTAAATTCATCCTAATATTTCCACCTTATGGTTGTTATTGTCACGATATAAATGTGACTTTTTAATAAGTCATCTATTCCATGTCTATAATTATTAGTTTATTTATTTACTTTTTTTTTAGTAAAATTTATTTACTTATTTAAATGTGGTTCCTTAAAACTTTTCAAAAAAGAATAAGAAAAGAAAACTTCTTTTTAAAAAAACTCCTTAAATGGGTAAAAGTAAAACTTAACTACAATATCTTAGCGACAAAATATTAGATTTTTTTAATATTAATATTAATAGATAATATTGTTTGTATTGTATTGGTTAATACAACAAATTATTTGAAATTTGGAAAACCTAATATTGGTTTTAGAATTTCAACCTAAAAGGCTTTTAGTGTTACCAGAGTTTAAACCTTATATATCTTATTTAACAATAATAAACTTTTTCAACTTATGTTTTAATTGTGAATTTATGAATTTCAATATATGATGTCAACTTTTAATAATTGTGCTATTTATCATCAAGGTAAGTAAGTGACCAATTTCTTAAAAGAAAATGTCAAGTTACTAATCAGTTTTTGACATAAGTAGAGATTGAACTGTATCTTACATTTATCTATAAAAAATTTTACCAAATGGAGCTAACTTTAACCCTTAAATCATCCTACTTTTTCAATTGAGGTGACCGTACGGTCAAATTTTATACTTTGACCCCCAAAAAAAAAATTCACCGAGGGGTGAGGACCAAGACTGCGCTTGTCCATCATTCACTCCCAAGTAAACCCAACATCAAAATCGAAGTCTTTGTTTGATCATAGACCCCATCGCTTTTATGCCTCCTATAACTAGCAATGGCCCACCAAAGCAAAGCATAAACTGAGGAGGGTCTGAACTCTGGAGTCCTGGTGAAACACACACGAGAGAATTCACTCCCAACAAAGATTCAACCTTTGTGACTACCCAATTCAGACCCACCCTTTTTCTTTTTTTCTCTTTTCCATTTTTACGCTTTTCCAAACTTTTCGTACATCACCCCAAAAGCCAAAGAAAACCCCTTCCTCTAAGCAAAGCTAGACTCTACAGCTCTACTCTACAGTCTACACTATACAACTCTGTCATGGTATATACTATATACTGATAATATTATTTGTATTGCTCTTTAAGAAAGTTATCAACTCGGTTGCCCTTATAAACGCAATGTGATTGGGTACCTTGGTTTGATTGGAGTCCTAGAAAAGGTGGATGAAAAGGGTCTCTCAGTTACGCTTCTGGTAATGTTTTTTGTTGACGATGATTCTGATATATGTTTTTTGCTCTAGGTTTTTTTTTTTAACAGTCTGAGTTTTATTGATAATCTACTGTTAAAATCTGAAAGATTTGACCAAAATTTCCATGTGGGGTGTTCTCTTATTGGGTAAAGTTGTTTTCTTTTGTTTGTTTATGGGGTTCTGAGTAATGGGTTTTTTGTATTTGAATTGAAAATCTGGAAATAAGGGTGCTTCTGTGAAAATTCTTCTTGGTTCATTTGTCTTCATTATATGAACTTTTTATCATATTTGCTTTACTTCATCTGGCTTGGTAGGCTCATCCCTAAATTTATGTTTAGTGTTATGTTTCATTCAATAAATCCTTACTTCTGCATCTAAGTATACGTTAAATGGAGTGAACTATATTGTAGTGACTGCATGATATATGAATATCATCTTTATTTTGTGAACAATACTCAAAGCTCAGGTTATGGTGGGTGAACTAGGGGGCTTTGTGGCTTTGATTTGATGAAGTTCTTCTTATTGGAATAAGGTATTAGCAATTGTAGGTGTGACTTAAATAGTTTATACCTTGTGCTGTGGTTGATTTTAATTAGCACTGAATAACATCGTTGCGCTTGAGCTTTGACTAATTGAACTGTGTCTCAAATGTCATCCAGAAATAAAATGAGTGCCTATATTACATTGGAATTGGAGCATACTCTCAAGGAGATACTTCAAGTGGTCAAACCTCAGCAGGACGATAGGTCAACACGGTTGCAAGTCATTAATGAATTACAAGGAGTCGTTGAATCTGTGGAAAGCTTGAGAGGTAATTTGTAATTTCACAATTCTGTTGAAGGATTATTACTCATGTTGTTTAAACTTGCCAACTTTCAGCTGAAAATTACTTAGAATCAGTAAAAATTCCATGATTTGCATTAAATTTATGAATATATAAGTTTGTGGGGATGGAAAGATTCCACTCTATATTCCATAAATTTTTAATCCCAGATCCATCCACTGGAATAGATCATGTTAATAAAGGGAAACTTTTGTGTCTTAGGAAATCCCTGAAACTGTTATACTTCCCTATTGTGACTGAAGACACAGTTTACTAGTAAAAAAAGAAGGTTCCAATTCCATGGGCTGTTAAGTGGAAATTAAGGTTTTCTGGCTGCCGTTAATTGATCCTTGATTATAAATTAAAATTAGTAAAAAAGCCAGCCAAAGAATTGTGGCTGCTGATCATTGATCAACCTTTTTGGATTGTGGGTCCCTTGGAGAGGGAGGGGGGTCATTTGATAGAATTGAATCTATGGTATTTGCTCCAAGATGGCTAAATAGCACCACTGGGCCAAGACTATATAGTGGGTATGGGTTTCTATAAGATGTTGAAATTTTATAGTTTTTAATCCGATAATGTTTACATGTTTGCATGCCTTGTGGCCCATATTTGTTCGATTCTCAGTTGGACCATAGAATGTAAAGAGAAAGCTAGCAGCTGGCATGATAATTGTGCAGGTGGGAGTGGTTAATAGGAAGTTCTCTGTTTGAGCATGAGTGATTAGTTTTTGTTTCTTGAAGGATCTAAAGTTCTTATGAGTGTTGTCTTTGGTGAGGAAGCTTCACCTCCATGTGCATAGAGATAGGAACTTCTTAGCTGATCGGCACACTAATTGGAGTCACAGTCATCCACTATGTTTATGGATGCATGACCCACCCCCCTCCCCTGCACATTATGGGAATCCATATTTCTGACTTGATGGGGTGGCTAGGCGGGGGTTACTGTGCTTTGGTCCCTAGAGAGAGAGAGAGAGAGAAAAAAAAAAAAGTCGATTCATGCGCGTGCTACAAGGACTGAAATTTTTAGTTCTGTAGTTTTTTGACGCCATAATAACCTTTATGTCTTCTCTGTGTCTTTTTTCTTTGATTCTCTTCAAGCAGAAAGCGACAAGTAACCTATAACATGTCTCATCCCATCAAAAATAAATAAATAAATAAAGATGCATTGCATTAAGTGAATTTTCATTATCCACTTCTTTTTTCCCCATATATCATTTGTTTAGTCATCATGTAAGTTTATGTCTTATTTACATAAGGAATAAGGCTTGAACTGATGTAAAATGTTTTATGAACTCATTACTTGGCTCAAACAGGTGCAACAGTGGAGCCATTTGGTTCATTTGTGTCCAATCTGTTCACAAGATGGGGTGATTTGGATATTTCAATCGACTTACCCAATGGCGCATATATTTCATCTGCTGGAAAAAAGCGCAAACAAAATTTACTAGTTGATTTCCAAAAAGCTTTGAGAAAGATGGGTAATTTACTTTGAGTTCAAGCTTTTTCTCTCTTGGATGCTTGTATTCTGTCTTGCCTCATGATTTAAGCATAAAAGCTTCAGAGAACTCATTTTTCTTATCTTTGGACAATCTCTCCCCCTCCTTACATGGGGCCTGTGAGCAGTTTGTTAACTTTAAGTATTGCATTATTGTAACTGCTTCTCTAGTGCATGTGTTGACACATGTTCTCACAATTGGGACATTTTATGATATGGAACTTATCATTAGAAAGGAGGAGAAGAAGAAAAAAAAGATGTATGAAGCCGGAAGTGAACTGTAATATATATTAAATGCAGAGTAGGAACTTCAGTCATTGTACCATCTTCACCTGTTGCAATTCCCCCACACCCCCCCCCCCCCCCCCCCCCCAAAAAAAAAAAATTTAGTAAGGGTGCAGGTCAGTTGTGAAAGTTTATAGTCTTTGTAGTTTGTAATATGCTATACAGAAGAGACTCATGGCCATTTTCCCAAGCTGTAATAAAAAATGGTTAAGATCCTATAAGTGGCTTTAATATTCCCAAATGCACCATTCATTATATTTTACTTTGCATCTGTAAAAGAGTAGGTTAATTGCATCTATAGGATCAGTGTTGGGAGTTGGGACTTAAAAAATGATGTTTCTCTTATCTTTTCTTTTTCTCATCATTTTGGTTTATTCGTCATGCGTGTGTTTGTCTTCATTGTGTCCATCTTTCAAAAAAAAAAAAAAAAAGTGTTTTGGAAACCTTGAAAACAAGGATCATAATCTATAGATTGTGTCTGAATATCAAGATTAAAACAGAGTATATGGAATGTTACTTTAATAAGTTCAAGTGAAATTTATAAGATTGTTATAAAACCAGATATACTCTATTGTGTTGAATGTTGAGTTGCTAAGAAGCAACATGTTCATAAAATAAGCATAGTCAAAATGAGAATGTTAAGTAAGTGGAGATACAAGGAAAGATAGGATTCGAAATGAGATGACTCCTATTGATGAAAAGACGAGTGAGGATAGCTTGCGATCCTTTGGCATTTGCATCGGAGAGCAATTAATACACGAGTGAGGAAGAATGAGTTGATTCAAGTCCAGGGAACAACAAAAGGTAGAGGAAGACCTAAAATAACATTAGTAGAAGTAGTAAAAAAGGACATGCCCAATGAAGGAAGTAACGGAGAGTATGACTTCATTTGGAATAGGATGGAGAAAAAGAATATATGTCACCAGTCCTAACTAGCATGTAGGGGATCAGTAGCTGATCCCAAAATTTTGGAACTAAGGCTTGGTTGTTATTATTGTTGGGTTTAGGTTTAATTCTTAATCAAAGTGGCCTTCTAATAATCGTTTCGATATTGAATCCTTCTGTTCCATTTGTATTGTTTATTTAAACTCAAGTGATTTTCCCTGTAAAGTTTTAAATTCAGTAATACTTTTTTAAAATGGAAAATCAATAAGGGGCATAATTTCATGATGTAATGCAAGCTTACCTAAGTCTTAAAAGGGTTTGATATTGTTCTTTTTTGTCTGATTGTTCTTCATTATGATGTCTCTTTCTTCATTTCTTAACATTGTTGATCTGCAGGTGGATGGCGCAGGATAAAATATATCCCCAATGCAAGAGTTCCAATCCTAAAGTTTGAGAGTAGCCGCCAGAGCATCTCTTGTGATATATCGATTGATAACCTGCAGGGCCAAATGAAATCCAAACTTTTATTTTGGATTAGTGAGATAGATGAGCGTTTTCGTGACATGGTTTTACTGGTACAATTTCATAGCAATCTAATACTTGCTGTTGTGGGAGTAAGTTCTGGTATTTGATGCATTTGTTCTAGTTTTTGTGTAGGTAAAAGAATGGGCAAAAGCACATGATATAAATAATCCAAAAAGTGGAACTTTCAACTCATACTCTCTTAGTCTGCTTGTGATCTTCCATTTCCAGGTAATTCTTCATAATTATTACTGTTGATTTTTTTTTTAAATGTTAAAATTTAAATGAGATTACTTGCTGTTCCATGAAATGAATCCAATATGTTTACTTTAGACCTGGTTTTCTGAATTATATATGTATAGATAAACATATTGTTTGGAATTATTATATTGTTGTTGGATCCGTCTTGTTCCTTTTATTTGCCATGTTTTTGACTTTTGAAATACCAAAATATAATCTTCTTCTCACTTACATATTTTAATTTATTTATATAAATTCTAGAGGTGGTCTGGTTTCCTGTCTCTGCTTCCATGCAATTTGAAATTTACTGATTCAGCTCTGACAAGTGATGGAAAGATTTAATTTTCTTCTTTACTGTTTTTATTCAGACATGTGAGCCTGCAATTTTACCACCTCTTAGAGATATATACAGAGGAAATGTTGCTGATGATCTTCAAGGTACTTTTCTTTTAGATTGTACAAGGTTAATTTGACTCATGTTTACTTTCTCTCTCTCTGTGCTTATATTTCAAATTGAGAATGTGGTTCAAGGGCACTTTCAGTTGAAGTTAAAGGATCAAGATAAATGTTATAATGGTGGTTCAGAATCAGAACTGATTAGCACAGGCTTTCTTCCTTAGAGAAATTCCATGTCTGTACTTTGTAGATGGGATAAAGGTTAAACTATCTGATTGTCTACATATGTCAATTATGGAATTTAAACATGGTGTTTGAGATTAGTGACCTGCCTAACAAATCATAAAAAAATGAAGGCTAAAATGCAATTCAAACTCTTTAAGTTTGATGTCACTTCTAAATCAGTTTCTTGACTTTCAAAACTTGCAATTTACACCCTCGACTATTATAATGATGTCAATTTACCCCTTCCATTATGCTCTGTGACATTGTCAATATTAACCTGTCTATAAATGACAGTCTTTTTATATTTTTATTCAAAACGATGTCATTTTTGGGTTGGTTAACGGCAAGATTCTAACAGTCGTTGTCAGAAGGGACACTTTACTGTTGTATACTTGAGGGTGTGAATTGCAAGTTTTCATAGTCAAAGGACCGTTCTAGAAGCAACCTCAAATTTAAAGGGTGTAAATAGTATTTTAGCCAAAAATGAAAGAGTGAAAAATCTGAGGTCAATTACAAAGATGGTTATTTCTATCTTTTATTAAAGATAGAAGGATTTTGGTTTATTAGAGGGTTGGTCAACTTGATTGTAATGGATGTGCAGGATAGATCATTCTTTTGAGTTCATTACAGATTCTACATGACACTTTTGACACTAATTTGCATTGATGATTTTAACCCTTTCTTTATTGGTTAATCACAATGGTTTCTAGAACTCTAGACTATTACTGAAAATGCTTTAGAGTACCTGTTGAAATATCTGTTGAATCAAATATCAGTTAGCTACTTCAGAAGACAAATTGTCATGGAAACTGTATTACAACATGCTTCATGCAGGTGTGAGAGCTAATGTAGAGAGACATATTGCAGAAACATGTGCTGCTAACATAGGCAGGTTCAGGCAAAACCGAACCAGAAAAGTTAATCGCAGTTCTTTGTCTGAGCTTTTCATGTCATTCCTTGCTAAGGTAATCATTTATGTCATGCCTTCTACCTTGATAGATAATGAAAAATATTGGTTATAGAGATTTATATGATGTGTTCATCAAATTTCAGGATATAGTACACCTCTGTATTACTCCATTAACTAGAAAAATTACACTTCATCCCTCTAAACTATACTTCATTTTACACTTAAACCTCCCCTAAACTATACCCTCTTTTACACTTGCGCCCCTAAATTATGAGAATACACACTTAACCACCTAACTATTACCCGTGTAACATTTACCTCCTACACTAAGAGAATACACACTTCCCTAAACAATTACCCATGAGATGGGGTGCAAAGTATCACACGGGTAATAGTTTAGGGCGATAAGTGTGCATTCTCATAGTTTAGGGGGGCAAGTGTTACACTGGTAACTATTTTGGGGGGAAGTGTAAAAGAGGGTATAGTTTAGGGTTTTGGGGGGTGGGGGGGGTAAAGTGTAATTTCCCCTCACTAACTCAATATATCGAGATTATAAATTCATTTTAAATTGTTTCGAGTCAAATGACGATGTGATTATGTAGCAGATGTTTATATGCTTTGGAAAGTGCCTTTCTCTATATTAGTTTGTTGAAGTTTGCCTATTATATTCCCCAATCTTAGGATGGTTGCTATGGTGCTGATTTAATTTTTTTTTTTTTTTTTGGCAGTTTTCTGACATAGGTTTGAGGGCCTCAGAACTAGGAATTTGTCCCTACACAGGAAAGTGGGAGTACATAAGGAGCAATATGAGATGGTTGCCCAAAACTTATGCCATATTTGTACATCTCTCTCCCTCTCTTCAATGATAAAATTATTACAGCTCCATGGCTACTAATTTTTTTATTGACACTGTTGATGTCTGGTTAGATAGAGGATCCTTTTGAGCAGCCAGAAAATTCCGCAAGGGCTGTTAGTATGGGTAACTTGATAAGGGTATCTGAAGCATTTGAGAGAAGCCGCCGTACACTTAGTTCATCTGATCAGAATCGGGGTTCTCTCCTTGCCACACTCGTCCCACCACAGGTATTACAGTATATTGCGAAAGCAGCACCCCTTCGGAGCCCAACTTACAATGGCGGACGCTACCATCCCCAACCAACTCGTCCACAAGTGTACAGGAACATGCACACACCCTCACAAACACAGCATCAATTTCAGAACATGAGGCTTGAGACCCCACAAACACAGCATCAATTTCAGAACATGAGGGTTGAGACCGGCCGGTCCAACTATTCAACTGTGACAAGACCTGTGCAGGCGATTCACAATCAAGGACAGCAGAGATGGAGAGCAAGATCTGATAGATAGGGTGTCACCGGTTTTTGATTATTCAATTGCTTTTTACTGCACAGTACATCGTTTCTCTTGAAACTTTAATATCACCCAGTTGTTTTGATGTCTGCCAGGAGTATAATTGTTGAACAGTATATGTTGACCATTGCCAAATCAATTGAGAGAAGCTGATTGAGTTTTGTGATGCATTAGCGGTTCCTTGAGGATCAAATTTGTGTATTCTAGTCATCTTCCATTCTCCTTTCTTCTACCCTCACTTCAACTCCCTCCATCCAAACATTATCGATTTTTACAAAATGAATGTTCACCGGGTATAGCTGCTCAGACCAGGCTTAGTTTTAATCCAATGACAGAAACAGGCATGATCCATTGATCTCCCTTATTTCCCTCTCTTTTCTCTACTCAAAATCCTTGATCATAACAACAATATCTGGGTCTGGGACATGAACCATTCATGCTTCCAACGGCTCAGGAACGAAGTAAGCGATGTTAAAAAAGTAAAGAACTGAAGGAGAAACAAAACAAAGCCAAATACAAATCTAGAGAATTCTGAACTGAGGTATACAATAATCAACATGTAGGACATACATAAATGTACAAATAAATACGGTTTCCATGTATCTGTTAAATCTGGGGAACAAGATGTAATAAATGAACAAAACAAAGCCAAATATTAAACTACAGAATTCTGAACGGTGATAAACAATAATCAACAAGGGGGGACATAAATAAATGAACAAATAAAATATGGTTTTTCTGTATCTCTTACATCTGGGTAAACAACGTAATAAAATTCTAGCTTAAAAACCTTGACCTTGGTTGTACTATGACAAGGTATATTACAGGTAAGTTACACGACGTGCTGCAATCAATTAGGCCTGTATATAGTAACATATTTCCAGTATCTGGAACCCCACACCCCCCCCCCCCCCCCCCCAAAAAACACGATGGTTAAGTCTCCAAGATCACAATGCAATCTCAGTGAACCAGACGTCAATAGTCAAATCACTACACAATAAAAGCAATTCTCTCATGATTGTCATTCTCAGTGACCTTTTCAATTGCTCTTAAAACTGTCCTGTTAGAGAAAAATAGCCTGGTTTGCAGATCTTTGATTTGGGAAATACAATAAGGTTCGTGATTTCCACAACTTCAACCACGCAAAAGGTGTTTATCAGCAGTCAAGATCCTATAACTCGCATGAGGGCCCTCAGATGTATCACGAATAGAGATATGCCAATCCATGGCCTTTGCAATTTCTTGAAGTTCATCCATTATGGCAAGAGAGTCACGAATATATACACGCCCACCAGGTCTCAGTATCCGATCCATCTCAAGCATGATTGAAGAAATATTGCATCTGAAACAAAGAAATCAAACACATTAAGGAAAACCACTAAAATACACCCAAGGGGGATCCCTAGCCCACATCATGAGCAAAAACCCTGATAACAAGTAAATGTAGGCCTAATCAACCTTTCTAAACCCGCATTATTCAACATAATTTGGTGCTCCTTTTATCAAGTAAATTCAAACATTATTTAAATAAAATCATATTTAAAAGCAATAATACAACTTCCCCACTTTAGATCTTAGTAAAGTAGAGCTGTTGATTATAACCAAGAAATTCTGAAATTCTTAGCCAGGCACAATTTGTCAACCCTACATGCCACTATGCCTGTTCATCAGCTATCTCTATAAAAGAACAGGACAGATGAAGAAAAATAAAAGCATGTAACAACTTTAATATGGGAATTGACTACCTAGGAATTTTTTAATAAGAATTGGGCGTACCTTTTTCTCTCGATAGAGAAGAGGCCAGCTGCATGCAAAAAATCATAGGTTCTTGGGTATGTATCAAATGGCTCACACCTAGAAAATAATATGCAAGAATATTTCAGCCACAAAGCAACAGTAACCAATAACTCATAATTAATTTTGATGCAACAATATATGCACACACCATCAATTTATAATATAACCAGTACGAGAATTTAAGTGCAACCTATCCCAAAATGTTAAAAAGTTAACCACAGAGAGAGGAAAAAAAACAACTACTTGGACAAAGGAAGGGTACATATCATTATGTTAAATATCAAGTAATCAGAACCATCAATCACAGTATCCCAAAAAAAATGACCAACTGGATTACTCCAATAATGTACATATTTGAGGTGCATATGACCAATAAGATAGATAGATAGATAGATATATATATATATATATATATTTTGGGAAAAGTAAGTGAGTATTTTATTGAAATATAATACTTCATGAACATGGAAATGAACACAAAAGAGTCTAAAGACTTACAAAATGCTATGTACAGAAGGAAAATTACTCTAAAAACACAAGAATGAAGTTACAATTAGTAAAACCCCACACCTGAGACCAATAAAACAACAATCTAGCAAACAATTCTATCAAATGTGTCCCTGAAATTTTGAAATCCTCAAATGTAGGACGATTACACTCCCACCATAATATCCACATCAAACACATGACTAATAAGATTATGTAATCCAATCAACTACAGTATCCATATATGTACGTATTTAAGGTGAAATACGATAAAAAAAAGTTTTAGAAAGTACCAATCATGCATAACTCCAATAAGCCCTCGGTCATATATAACAGGTAAGGTGTTGAACCCGCTAACAGGGACAACATTCATAACCCAAGAATCAAGATTTTGTTGCTTTAATGCCGTCGCAAATCTGCCAATTCCAGTTTATAGACCATTAATGATGAGAGATCTATACAAATATAAAATGGAAGAGTAAAATATGACATTAATATAGTACCCTCCAAAGCCAGCTCTCATGTCCATTACATTTCTTAATCTAATCTTCTTCCAATGTAAAGCACGAACATAGCTTTCTATTATCTCATTCCAGTATCTTGACTCTGCCTTGAAAAGCTCATTTCTTGATAATAAGGCATCCAGTTGTATGCTCTGAAGCCTATCAGGTGGAGTTTGCAAACGTGCAGGCCATGTGGTAATATTTGCTCCATATCCATTCTCAGGAAGTCGAGTGATGCATGCCTTCAGATCAACATACCTAACATGGTTATGCAAAGAATACTATTACTGACGACTAAAATACCTCATAAGTCATAACAAGAAGAAAAAACTTCATTGTGGATGACTGAAAATATTTTTCAAAACAAAATCATCAAATTATCGGCAAATATATCTTAACCGTCTGAAGATGAATAAAAATCCTCTATTCCAATCTGTGTGTCCACTTTATGTTCCACCAATCATAGTCTATCACATGTATCTTCTTCTTCTTTTTTCGTTATTAACCAAAGTTTAAAATGAGAAGGGAGAAAAAAAATAAACCAGACACATGGCATACTGCAGTTGGTGGAGCATTAAGTGGAACACTACAAGTAGGACAAATGATTTATATTTTAAAAATACCATCAACATCATTCAAGTATGTGTTCTCAGATCTTTTCCACTGGAGAAAATAACAAAGAATAACCTGCACAGCTTTAATGCAGGGACAAGTAGAAAGGTCTAAGTAGTGAATTGGATTTTTTTGTATTTTGATCAGTAAAAGCAAATTTTATTCATAAATATATAAATACAACACAACCACAGTACACAGGCAGTGTACAGGGGTCGAGTAGTGAATTGGAATTAAAAAGCATCACGGTAAGTGGGGCCAGTGAATGATAGAGCACCAAAGCACGCTGACTTTGATGGTCTAAAAGAAAAAGAATCAAAGGACGGCTGAAAGATGATGAGTGAAAAAATGATCATCTCTTGTTCTTAATTCAAGAAGTTTGTTTTAAAATATAAAGCAACCATTATATTTACTTTTTATATATGGGAAAGCTCTACTTGATCAAACAAGAGCCACAATATTTACTAACAAAATATCTTAGGTTTGACAGACGTCTTAAAAAGAAAAATAGGTGATGAACGGCAGAATTGCAAACACACCAAATATTGTCTGGGTCATCATCTTGATCACACAGTGGAGGTATAGTTCCTGCCTCACGGTTTAAATAACAGCTGTTGTTAAATGGCTTCCGCCATATTGCAACATATCCATCCTTTTTCACAAAGTCCCAGCAGAGACGAGCAGTAAGGTTAAGCATCTCTGGAATATAGAGGCAAATAAACATGTGTGATTAATACAGACAACAACCAACTCAAATAAATGTTCAGGTCAGAAAGACCAAAGTAACATCTGTTAAACTAATTATAGCAGTCAGAAGAAATAGACATGAGACAGTTTTTAGAACCCTTTCTATGCACTTCTATTCCAAAATCTGAACTCTCTCTAGTTCTAATGTTAGAACTGAACACTACCACTTTAAAAAGGAATACCATGAAAAAAAAAATTGCTGGTAGTAATACCTTTCCATCGTTCTTCCAGGATTTCTTCATGCTTATAAACAGGCTGAGCTGCCCAAACAAAGTATCCTCCTGCGCGGAGCATCCTATTGACCTCAAGAAGTAATATTCCATCTTCATCACAAAGTAATGGAAGTATGAGCTTGGGGTTCAAAAAACCCATTAAGTGTGTGTGCAGCGTACCAATAAAAAAAGCAATGAAAGGATATGATTAAAAAAAACAATTAAACCAAATTTATATAATTTTTTTTAGGAGGATTAAAACAGCAATATTGGAGTAAACTTGTGTCAAAAGTTCACCAGGAGCAGTTTTTCAAACAATGGGAAAAACCAATCCATTTTACTAGTAAGTAAAAAAGAGTAAGTGAGCACAACAAAATGGCACCAAAAAACAAGAACCTTATAAACACTCTAATGCTTGATCAATTTTCCTTCTTCTTATCTAACAATGATAAAACCAATATGCAAACAAAAAGAACATACCATCACGAGTCCAATTGATTCTACATCGTGAACAGTGTATCAAGTCAAAAGCTTGGCTTGGATACAATAAGCGTCGAGTGGCAAATGCTGCCACCATTGCCGGTACGCCACGCTCAAGTGCAAATTGAATCTGGTTTTCATGAACATCCTTGGGTGCAACAGACATGGTGATGACATCCCGTGACAGTAAATAGGCTCCAAAACTAGCAACACCACACCCAACATCTAAAACAACTCGGGTATGATGACCAAAAGCAATTTCCGGGACCATCTACACATACAGACGAGAAATTTAAACATTAAAAACAAGATACAATGCCCAATTCCTAGATTCCATCCCAGAATTTAAAAAATAATAAAAAATAAAAATATAATAACCTTATTAATATGATCCAAGTACTCATCTGCCCCATGTATAAACTGTGTACCACCTCCAGGAAACTTAAACTTGTCCTTCTCTCTTGTAATCCAGTTTTGACCCCCTTTATCCTCGACTAGACGAGTATGAGGAACATTGTTGAACCAAACCTACAACAAAACCCAGCATCTCCATTTACAAAATACATTTATGTTTTTATTCGAACTAGTGACCTCTGCTTCATCAGGTGCAGTCCAATAAACTTTCATATTGGTAACCAATGAGATATTAAGCAATGAAATATTTGTCAACAATGAAGTGTTTACTCAATCACCATGTAAATCTAACTAGTTACCAATTTTGATCAAAACCCAGATTAAATTCCACGCATTTTCATCATAGAATTGCAAGTGAACCTAGCAAAAACGTAAAGGTAGAGAAACAAAAACGATACCTCGTCCCGGCTTTTCGGCCACGGAATCGGAGTCCGGTACTTACTGGGCGCTGGAACCAAGCAATCCAATCCATGACCTTCCTCCGGGCAATGCCGCTCAAATCGCTCCCCTCTCTCCGTCGATTCCAGCTTCTTAATCGCCTCCACATTATCTAAACACGGAATATACTCACTCATACTCGGCGGACACATCCTAAACTTCGTAACCCTAACCCTACTCCCCTTATCCGTATCCGAATCTTCATCGCCAACCTTCGTCTCGTTCCTCCACTCCTCCACCAAATCGCCTTCGCCGAACTCACCGACCTCGAACTCCTCCGACATCGTCCCATTGTCGTTCACGATCCCGAATCGCCGAAACGGCGGCGGCGGCGGGGCCGAGATCGCGATATAGGCTGGGACTTGGGCTTGGTCTAGGGTTTTGTCGGTGACAATGGATTGGGTGTCGTTCTGGCCAATGAGGGCGGAGAGGTTAAACGACCTGTCGTTGTTGGGAGAGAGCGCGACGGAGGAAGAAGAAGAAGAAGAAGGGCTTTGGCGCGAGGTGTTGAAGAAAATGAGTTGTTGGTACCCATCGGACCAGTGCTTGCCTAAGTAAAAGAATGTGATCGAAATTACAAAGAAAGCTGAGATTTTCAACACCACCGGTGTTTTTAACAATTCCCCATTTACAAGGGCTTTCATTTCTTCCTATATTTTGTGTTTGTATCAAACTGAAAAGAGACTCATAGAAGAAAAAAAAAAGAAAGTAGATCTTAGATCCGTGTGGCTGAAGAAATGTGAGAGCGACTGTGTTGTGAGTGTGAGACTGGCGGAGATTTTGAGGAATTGGGGAATTTGTTAGAGTGACAGGGGTGATGGATATCAGGATATGAGGTTGTTTTTATTATACACGTGGTGGGATTTGGGGGTGGGGAGTATGGAAGTTTGGTTTTATTGGAGGCTATGATGAGTGGGATTGATGGGGCTGGGGGGTTCGTTACGGTTGGAATTTAGCGGGAAATTGATAGCCATTCGTGTAAAATCTCTCCGGGAATTTTGACTTGAGTTTACCGGTTAATTAATGAAGTTGAAATCTTATCATTTGAAAGGAACCTTCAAAAGTATTGGTTATGGACTTATTAGATGAAAGTTCGATGATTGTGAGTATTGATAAGAATGAAATCATGTAGGGTCCTTATTCATCGATTTGATATAAGCCAACGTTGTAACTAATGGCTAATCACATTTTTGGGACCAACAGAAAACTGTTAAAGTTATCATAAATTTTATTTAGAAAATTTAGGTGCATGAAATATTTTTTTAAAATTTTATTTAAAAAAATAAATAAATTATAACTTTTTTATATTTTTTTATAAAAGTAATATCAAAATTTTTTTTTTTCTAAAACGGTCTATTAACAAATATCATAGGCCGGCATCCATTAACTATTAACATGACCATTTTATTATATATAAAACTTAAAAAATCATATGATTAGTTGATGTGCTTTAACTATTTAATAAATGAATGTTTAAATTGTATTTTTATTGTTTGGTGATAAATCAGTTTGCAAATTTTATGTGATGAAATTCGTAATATTATTTTCTAGTATCACTTTAGTAAAATGTTTTAATTTTTTTTTTGCTAAACATTCATTTAACTATTTAATAAATGAATGTTTAAATTGTATTTTTATTGTTTGGTGATAAATCAGTTTGCAAATTTTATGTGATGAAATTCGTAATATTATTTTCTAGTATCACTTTAGTAAAATGTTTTAATTTTTTTTTTGCTAAACATTTCAAGAGAGAGAGGATGGTATTTTTAAAGAGTTAGGGATATCCCCTCCTTCCAAGAACATCCTCAGGGCTTGTTTAGATTGAATGGTGAGTGGAATGAAGTGAAGTAGAGTAGAGTTAGCTGAAAATAGACTAATTTTGAGTCAACTCTATTCTATTATCCTTCCCTTCCTCTTAATCCAAACAGACCATCAAGGTTAAACACCTCAATGCCCAAGCTCGTTACAAGAAGAACAACCTGGATGAGGACAACGTCAGAATAGTAATGCGGGGTTCTTAGAGCACATTATCTATATCCATAGAAACAAAGATCTTAAGCTCGGGATATCTGCCACCAATAAATATTACGCCCATAAAATGCATGGTTAGTGTCCTTCAACACAATCAAAATAATTTTCAAAATTGAGGAGTAAATCGAACCATCCCAAGGTCTTAAACTAAATCCCACCAATCTCCATTGCCAAATATGATAGCCATAAAATAGTAAATGTGGAGCATGGAAGAGAGTTGCAAGCTCATGTAGAGATGTTTTGGCAACAGGATTGACATGCATTGTGTCTAGTCACTAGTGCTTTCGTTGTATCAGATACGTTAGAATGTGGACACATTTTTAATTTATCCTATCGTATTCAGTATTATACTAATGCACTGGACACAAACCATGTCCTTGGCAACAACACTCACGAGGTAGATCTTTTCCTCAAATTGGCGAGCAAGTGCGCTTGAACTATAAGAGGAAATTGATAGCCCTATGGCATGCATGCGACATACAGAATATAGCCATTCAATAAATTATTTGTCAACCACTTCATAAGTGGTAAGAGGTACAAGAACCTACATTTTGAACGTCAAGCAAAGAGAAGGTGAAGTGAAACACTGAGGTTGTACATGGGCGCGATTCAATAAGAAGATCGTTATGGCCAATGATGTGGATGAAAAGGCTACATTTGTAGCATTCATGCGAGGACTTCTACTTTCCTAGTTCCTTTTCTAGTTGTCTAGCAAATTTCACATTTTATATTTTTCTATGTATTATTCCTTAGGTATATCTAAAATTCTTCAATTAAATTTAACAATATAACCATTTGACTTAATTGGCCAATAAACTTCGTCCTGTATAATTTTAGCATCCAATTCACTTATTTGAATTTAATTGGGCTACACTTAAAGGGATATACTTGTTTACCAAAAAAAAAAAAAAGGGGGATATACTTAAATATAACTATCTCACATTTGTTGAAAATGACATATAATATATATTAAAATTATTATAATATATATAACATATACTATTGTAATCTTATTTTCTTATATAGTTGATTATTAGCGACTCACTCTTGTGGACGTAGGTATACCATATACTACATAACGACGTAAATTATTTGAGTTGATTTCTCTATTTTTTTATAATTTCAATGGAGATAGTCTTTTTAAATCGGTGATAGAATTACGTGAAAAATATGTTACATTAATCACAATAATTTGTTTTTCTTACAACAAATGTTTTTTTTTTTTTTTTAGTTTGACAAGTTTCACACTTTATATTTTCCTCTTTCCATAATAAGTTTAATATAGGTATCGTTCCTTAGTTATTATATTTTAAATTCTTTAAATAATTTTATCAATGTGACTTATTGGCCAATACATTTCATCATATATAATTTTAGCATTCGAGCTCACATGGTTGAATTTAATTGAGCTACACTCAATAAATGAACTTAAATTTATCTATCTCACATTTCTTAATATGACACACACACACACATAAATGTGTGTGTGTGTGTGTGTGTTTAATTGGGCTACACTCAATAGATGTACACACACACACACACGTGTGTGTGTGTGTGTGTGTGTGTGTGTGTTTAATTGGGCTACACTCAATAGATGTACACACACACACACACACACACACACACACGTGTGTGTGTGTGGCTCGGATAAAGAATATTACTAGGCAGTTCTGACCCGAGGAGAAAATGGGCCTGGCTTCTCACCTGCCCTAGCCCAACACATTGATAAGTGCCTCGATATGGAAACGAAGGAAACGACTTGCTCGAATAGCCCAAGGAGCAAACACTTCTTAAAGGATTGTGGATAAGCCATTTGAGCCAGGAGATTGTGACCAAGGAAAGAAGTGGAGACATTTAATTAAAGAAGATGGGAAGTTTCCAGATAAAATACTTACTACCTTCGCATTCAATGCATTGCACCAACCCAACTGGCCGCATTTATGGCAAAATAACCCCTGAATAGTGCCCTCACAGCTAACAACACATTCCACCACCTCCAGCAAGGCCTTGATGGGACAAGCATCCAAATGAGAAACGATGACTATCCAAGTGGAGGGCTGAGATGCATTCCAGGTAGCTATATAAGGAAAATAGACTCTTCCAAAAAAAGATATGGAGAGAGAGAGAGAGAGAGAGAGAGAGAGAGAGAGAGAGAGAGAGAGAGAGAGAGAGAGAGAAGAGATCAAGTGTAATGAAGAACTTTGTAACCAAATAAGAAGTGTAATCAAACTATCAGAGATTCCTTAGACCATCTTGAGGAAGCAATTAAACCTATATTTTCCTAATTTTCCCTTATTTCTTTCCTTAGGAAATCTTTCATTAACTGCACAACCCTCTCTTAATCATTTGACATACTCAATTAAGTTTAAAATGTTGGCCTTGATCCTACCTCTATAAAATAATTGTATTGGGCCACGATATAGCACCAGAATATCTCCTTTAGGTTGGGTCGCTAGTTTTTGGCTCATACAATATATAACATACTATTGTAATATTATTTTCTTATATAATTGATTATTAGTCACATACTCTTGTTGATGTAGGTATGCTAACCACAAATTATGAGTCCGTTTGGAAATAACTTATTTAATTAAAACTGAAAACTTTTTACAGAAAGCATTGTTAAAAAAAGCTAAAAGGTAGCTGAAATAGTACAGTGAAACTTATGAATAATATAAAAAAGTGCAATAGGCCCATAAATAATAACAAAAATAAGCTAAATAGTAAAAAAAACTGACTTTTTTAGCTAATGACAAACACAACCTATTTGTGTTGAATAATTTTATTTTCTGTACTCAAATAAATTAAAATTGTCACAACAAAAAATAGTGTCTAATTAAACATTTGGGTATGGTTTCAATGGAGACAGTCATTTTAAATTAGTGATAGAATTATGTGAAAGAAATGTCACACTAATTACCTAATTTTTTTTTTATTTTTGTTTCTTACAACAAATGTGCTTTTATTTTTATTTTTATTTATTTTATAGAAGTTTCTTACAACAAACGTGAAAGAGAATCCGCCGCTTCTAGTCAATAAAAGTAACAGAAAAAAGTTAAAACTGTTAGTTGGTATAGCAAATTACGTAGCATTTCTGAGTTCACACGTTACTCTAATCCCCAGCTCCCCACCACGCAGTAAGTAGTAGTAGTACTACCGACTTTTCAGACCCGTACCCAAAAAAAACACACAACATTTGACACAACACGAGGCTTTGAAGACCTATTTCTATTTCTATTTCTATTTTAATTTCTATTTCTAGGCCGCCCACAATTAGGTCCCGTTATATATAAAAGGCGCCCTCACTTACTTTTCCCAATTCTCTCTCTCACAACCATACACCTTTTTTGTATTTTGTTTTGTTTTTTTTGTTTTTGTTTTTGTTTTTGTTGTTTCATTTCATTCCCATCTCTCACTGCTTCTCCTCTTCGTCACGGCAAAACCCTAATTCCCTGCATTCCGTCCAATTACTCCGCCGAAAATTCCCAAATTGCCCCCAATTCATGCGGCGAATTACTCTCCGATGAACCGCAAGCCACCGGGAATCGCCGAATCAAGCGAACCCATGGCGAATCCCAAGCCCGGCGCCGACAATGGGTCGTCTTCCAGCTTCATCAGCGAGACGGTGAACGGAACGCACCGTTTCACGGTGCAAGGTTACTCGCTGGCCAAAGGAATGGGCGTGGGGAAATACATAATGAGCGACACGTTCACGGTGGGCGGATACGACTGGGCGATTTACTTTTACCCCGACGGTAAAAACCCCGAGGACAATTCGATGTACGTCTCGGTGTTCATCGCGCTCGCGAGCGATGGTACGGACGTGAGGGCTTTGTTCGAGTTGTCGATGGTGGATCAGAGTGGGAATGGGAATAACAAGGTGCATAGCCATTTTCAACGCGCGCTTGAGAGTGGTCCGTATACGCTTAAATACAGAGGCAGCATGTGGTATGTGATGGTTTTTTTGTTTTTTTTTGATTTCGTGGATTTTTTTTGTTGTTGAATTTGTTGTTGCATTGTGGTTTTTGGAATTAGGGTTTTAGAGCTGGGGATTTGGGGGGAATTGGGAATTATTATGGTTTTTTCCAGTGGCTTGAATTCAATTTAATTGAATTGAAAGGTTTTAGGGATGTTTGCGTGTGTTTATGGTCAGTTTTAATCAAAAAAGAATGGTAAGTTTTAATTTAGGTTGATAATTGAGTAAGCTTTTGAGGTGGATTATGGTATGCAAATGATATTTGAGTGTGAGAGGAATGATTTGATGTGGGAGAAGTGTGTAATTCAGTTGCTAATTTAGTAACTTAATGGTCTTCATTAACAATTGTGAGTTATTTTATGTTGTCAATTTTGTACGGATGTTATATTTTGAAGAAGGGTGTGCTTATTTTATTTTATTATTGGTAAGTCAGGCATGCACACTTGATGGGTCTTGAACCCACGACCTCGCCCTCCACCTTATTTTTACAAGGGGATGAGGTTCCATATAAAGCTTTGAAGAAGGCTATTTTAAAATGGAAGAAGCAACTATTCATGCATGTACATTATGACCATTCTGGTTAGGAAAATCATTAGGATATCACTTATTTATAATATCAATGGGAGAGCTAGGAGGAAATTGATGGGGAAAACCAGAAAAGAAAAAACCACTGTATTTGTTAGAAGTGGAGGAACCAGTTATGCTCTCCTTTGTTGGACTTCTATTAGACTAGCTTATGAGCGGTGCATTGGTTGATAGGAATGCTAAATTTAAAGAGGAGCCTTGGAAGAAAAATAGGAAGAGATAGTAATGGAATTCTAGGAAAATCTGGATCTGAAAGCCTAGTTATGAAAAAAAGGACATATTGCCAGAAATAGAGGATACCTACTAAGAAGTTTCATTTTACTCATTTTCTACGTATGATATGATTTGAGATAATGGTGGATTTTATCATTTATAAATTTCTCATATAGTTTTTGTTTATATTTCCTAGCTAAATGCTCTATTTTGGCCACAGGTGGAATTTAGATTTTTAAGCCTTCTAGTTCTAGGACACATTTATAAGAAGTTGAAGCATTCAATTGTTATTAGAGTTGGATCTACTAATTTTCATTTAAAGACATACTATGTAGGTTTATGATTTATTAAAAATTTCTGGATATAAATCAAATCTACTGACCTAATTGTTTGACACCATGAAGCTTTGTAAGGAGAACCAAGGTTTGAATCACCCCTTCCCCACTTGTTGTAATAATTGAATTATCAAAATTAAAAAAAAAAAATTATTTAACAGTTTTTTTAATTCTTGCATTATGCCTGCTGAGCTGCCTGTCATGGGATAATCATCATCAAGCTTTCATACTTGTGCTTATTTACAAATTATTCTACAAAAATTCTATTTTGAGTAATCTTTGTCCTGCTACACCGTTGTGCTTTTTCATAGATATACATATATATTGTTTGGGGAGGGGGGGGGGGGGCGTGAGATTTATGTGTTGTATTAATTTGGCTGTTGCACATGCATTTCAGGGGTTACAAGCGATTTTACAGAAGAAATCTTTTAGAAGCTTCTGACTATTTAAAGGACGATTGCCTTGTCATGTACTGTAAGGTTGGAGTTGTCAGAAATCATCTTGAGTGCCCTAAACTGCGTACTATTTCTGTACCCCCCTCAGATATGGGTCAAGGTTTTAAGGACTTGCTAGACTCTGAAGTTGGGTGTGACATAGTTTTCCAGGTTGGCAATGAAATGTTCAAAGCTCATAAGTTGATACTTGCTGCTCGTTCTCCTGTATTTAGAGCCCAGTTTTTTGGGCTTGTTGGGAATCCTAACATAGATAAAGTAGTAGTAAAGGATATTGACCCCTTCATCTTCAAGGTAATGCCTCTTGATCATATTGCTCCCTTTTGTTACAAATCTAAGGAAGAGAAATGATTTCATCATTGAACATCTTTTTAAGATTCTTCTCTATGTGTGTGTTGCACTTTGGTAGATTGGAAATGTGTTCTTTACTACAATTGCTTTACTATTTTGCATTATGCTGTTAAGATGTATATTGTTAATTGAGTAACTGCAGAATCGTGGACACAAATAAGACAATTTGGTGTGGATATTATTGCTCTTTGAGAGAGAGAGAGAGAGAGAGAGAGAGAGTCTTGGCTATAATGTTTGAGGTATTGACATTGATGCAGTCTTTGTATATCAGCCTCTAGCACATGCATTCTGTAATTTTTGATGATCTATGATCTATATGGCTTGATACCACTAGTATGTGAAGAGCTTAGAAAAACTAATTGCAAATAACTTGAAATACTCCTAATCCCAAAACTTAATATGAAACCTTGGAAAATATATAAAATAAAAGACTTCCCAATGTCACAGCATGCATATGGATACTTTCCTTTTTTTTGGGGGGGGGGGGTGGTTGGGGGAAGGAGCTATGGGATTTAGTTCGATTTGAAGTTAGAATAAACTTGACCAATAACTGTTGTATGAAAAAGTGAATGAAAGTAAATAGAATTTTAAACATTGCATTTTCTGTGTTTTCTAATATGATGGAATTTGGCATGACATATTGTGTAGAGAGACATTACTAAAAGTTTTGTTTCCTGAGCTATTCCAAATTGCTAGGGATAGATGTGCTACAGTGGTGAACTATATGGGCTGGTGAAATAGTAATTTCCATTGGAATCCAAGTTTCACTCGGGCAGTGCAAGACTTGGAGTTAGAATCTTTGGTCTTTTTTCTTGATTACATTACCTACCAACATTTGTGGATTACTGATGATAAAATGATATGGTCCTTTCAAGCAGTCAGTTTTGAGTTTAAAACTTTCTACTTGGCCTTACAATCTCACATGGGGATGTTTCATCTCCTTGGAGGAGAATTTTGAAGGTTAAAGCCCCACCAAGAGTGGCAATTATCACATGGGAACTGGTTGATTAATGATTTAGATCCTTTGCTGCGTATGAATGCCGGCAGAAAATAAAGGAAAACTGAGCTAGAAAAGTGGGCAAACTGTACAATTTCTTTTTGGGTCAGTATGGTTCTGTTTTGGGGGTTTCTCGATCAGTCTCAGTTCCCAGAATGGCAAAACTGAAACCCTCAGTTCAGTGCCAAATCCGTTCTCCACACTGACCGCACCAAACTGGGTTCAGCCCTAGTAAATTCTGTTCTTAAAAGAATTAAAGTGAAACCTATAATCACCTATCAAAAAAAAAAAAATGATTGAAACCTATAATCTGTGTGGTGCTTTGAAATTACTAGCAGTGATTCTTTAATGGTTAGAAAAAGGTAAAAAGATTTGTAAGATTAAGTTGCTCTGCTGTTATTTTGTTATGTGGCTTAGCTGCACTTTAAAATGGATGCCTTGAAGCCTTTTTTTTCCCTGAAAATTCAAACCATGAATGTTATCAAAGTATGAAATGCTTTTGTTTAGAACATTTATATTGAGTCGCATGCACCTTTATCTGTTTTTTCAGGCGATGCTTCTGTTTATCTACACCGACAAACTTCCTGATGTAGACGAAGTTGAGAGCACAGTTACCATGTGCTCATCCACTGTCATGGTTCAGCATCTGTTGGCTGCTGCTGACCTATATAATCTGGATCGACTGAAATTATTATGTGAATCAGAATTGTGTAACGCAATCAATATTGACACTGTGGCGACAATACTTGCCTTAGCGGAGCAACACCACTGTCCACAGCTCAAGGACATCTGTTTAAAGTTCACAGCAAATCCAGCAAACTTAGGAGGTGTGTATTACCCATAGTAGTGATGTGCAAAGTCTCTGGTTATGTTAATCTTTTATTATGTTCTGCTTAATCTAGAATATTAAGGCTTCATCATGCATAGGTACCTTGTTAAATATTTCAAGATATATTAATCATTTACAATGGTCCAGTTTTCCAATTGTTTCTTTCTTGAAAAGGCAGTATGAAAAAAGTTTTTTACATATTGTGTAACTGTTAAATACCAGTTTAAAAGTGTGAACTCCTTGGGCTGTCTTCACAAGTGTATAAATAAAGCAATCAAATGCAGTTTTCAGGGCAAAATTATATTGAAAGAAGTTAAAGCTTGTTTAAATAGCTGGCTTGCCTTCTCTTTTGTATATATCCTCTGTACTAGGGCATTGCCTTCCCCGACATCCCCGTCTCCCCCATCTCTTAATGATAATTTTTTTTTTTAATTTTTTATAAATTTTAAATTATTGAATATTTTGAGCAATTATATACAAATGAAGCCTACAAAATTTTCTAATCGACTTGACTGCATGCTTTATAGGTCAAATGTGCGAGGATGAAGCTGTGTTTCACACACATCTTTGATGTATGAGTTCTCGCATCATTTAGGATCGCACGTTTGCAAAATTTGTTTGTATGAAAAAAATATTCCTTGTTTAAATGCATGACTTTATGTTGTCTTGAACATATTATTTGAGTGCGTCTTCACTTTTTTGTGTTGTTTATCCAAATTTATAATTTTGTTATACATGATCTTTGCCAAAGAAAGTACGCATGTTTCACAATATTTTGTGACGGGAGGACTCCCTTGTTTTGAGGGTAAGAGTTGTGCTGTATGTTGAAGTAATCATATCCTTTCATGTTTGTAGCGGTAATGAAGTCAGAAGCTTTTGGGCACTTGGAGGAGAGCTGCCCCTCATTGTTGTCAGAGCTGCTGGCAACATTTGCATCAATGGATGAGAACCCAAATTCACCATTGAGTAGGAAGAGGAGTAGCAGCAGTGTATTTGGGCTAGATCTAGCAGGAGATGGTGCCGAAGCAGAATCAGTGAATCCTAATGGCAGGCGCTTGAGGAGGCGATTGTAGTCTGTTTAGTAACCTTTAGTGCTCAGAACCATTAAACCTAGAAGTTGTCTCATAAAGAGAACTTTAGTTATGTGTAACATTCTAGTCACTCATTATGTTCCTCTGAGTTAGTTCCTGTATAAAGTTTTAGGTTCTGAAAGGTGAAATTTGTCCCAAACTTCCACATTATCAAGTTAATTACTTGGGGTATCACTGAACTTTACAATGGACTTGCCGATTTTTTTTTTCCTGTGGGATGTGAAGGTGTATACTATTAATTAATGAAATGTCATTATAAAAGAGGGTAATTATCCAAATAATTTGTACCAGGCAAATCCTAACAGCCATGGATTCTCAAATAAAATAACAGCTATACCCACCTTTGATTCTTTCATCTTTACAATGAGAGAGTATTTCTTGTGACAGGCATATTAAATAATCCATATAAGCATATAACAATCCAGTAAGTATAAACCATGTGGGAGGTTGAGGTTGGTGGGATTAATTCTGATAACGGATCACATTCTATGGGCCATTCTCTATTGTTTACCCGTATTGGTTCTTTAATGCCTCCTATTAGTTGATAAGGATGATTCTTTTTCTTTGGATACTACATATTTTAGTATGAAAAAAACTACATCAACTTTGGTCCTTTCATCCTCCATTCAAAGACACAGAATTCGCGAGTCCTGCTAATGGAACTTTAGCCGGCGAGGGTGATCTTCAGAAGTTGGGGAACAAGTGTTTTAGGTCTATATTTCTCGTGGACTTGCTCTCTTCTCTTAAGCAACCAACCCAAAAAAACGTGGGATGGGGTTGAGAAAAAGAAAGAGACAGGGCAGCAATAGCCCAGCGACTCAGAGGTTTGAGGCCCAACTAAGTCGACCAATTTTGGGCTTTTTTAAAGAGTATTTTGGGCTCATTTTTATTTGTGGGCGTGGTACCTGTTGTATGAAATAAATAAATAAATATTATATATCTCGAGCATGTTTGAATGAAAGAAAGAAAAACAGATGTCTGTCATCCCATTTTAATATTGCAGCTGAAACATAATATAAAATGCATTTAACGGAGTAACAAGAACGTCTTAATATGAAAAAAAAAAAAAAAAAAAACTTCGGTCACTATCCAGCTCTCTTAGGACCGTTTAAGACTTTCAACAAGTACAAGACTTGGGTTTTGACTTTTGTGAAGGCACATCAACATCAAGATATGATATATATATATATATATATATCTCATATTGGAATGTAAAAAACAACAACTATTTAATTTTCTTGTTGGAAGAAGATGAAGTATGTTTAAAGCTATAGTGATGATAAGGAGAAGAGTTAGAATGGTGCTGTAAATCAGGCCAGAGAAAGGCACCCATTGCAAACTCTCTCTTGTAATCCAAGTCACCATGCGTAGACAAGCCATATTCAGCAAGAAGCTGGTCGAGCTTCCACTCAGGCATGTCCAAGTATTCCTTCTTGCTGTACCTTGGGTAGTGAAGAGGCATTTGAAAGAAGCTAACTCTATTCTTTTCTCGGCTTTCCATCGATCTTTGCTGTTTTCTTGGTAATTAAGCTTAAGGTACATAGAAGCTTCGGTTTTATAGACACCATGGGAAGGTTCATGAAGGCAGGCTCTAGAGGCATGCCTGGATCACACGGATAGGTTGGTTTACCTTCTCACTTCTCATGTAACACGTTTGTTGCTGTTATAGACTAGTGCAGCGAGCGTGTGCTAGTGAGAGACATATGCTGGGCTAGCTAGGAAGACAATAGAGTTGTATAAGCAGTCGTACTATCTAATGAGGACCAAATTCGTTGCAGTTCGTATACAACTCCGAACACCACTAAATTGATTGTACAATACAGCCTTATTGGGTTCCCGTTCCATGCACAGCAGAGACGGCGCCAGAGCTTTGAGTTAAGGGGGGCGGCTACTGTTGGCTGTGTGCAGCGGTTTCAACCCTTAACTCTGCTACTGCTTAGTTGTTGAGATTTTTGTGTGTGTGTATGTGTGTGTGTGTTGGTAAGAACAAAATTATTTTTGTTTAGAATTTTTTAAATGACAGGATTGTTTATTTTAAATAAAATTGGTTAATTGAGCTTAATTTTTTTTAAAAGTTTTATTATTGGTAATTTTTGTTGTTGAGCTATATTTTTGGGGTTTGTATATTTTGATTTAGATTTTAGATCTATAAATTTTTTTATAGTCACTAAAATGAGGAAAATGCTAGCATTACAATCTTTATTATAAATTATTGATGTAATAAGTGATTATTTGTAAGTAAAAAAATGATGTGAGTGGTGGGTCTATGTGCGAACCAATAAGAATTTGCTACAAAAACAATTTGTAAAAATGTTATAAAAAAGTTTGTAAGTGTAACATTACTCTTAAAAAAATTAATGATATTGTTTAAAGGAAAAAAATGTAATTTTATAAAATAAAATTGCTAAAATTAGTACACACACATGTGTATATATATATATATATATATAATATTTTTTAAAAAAAAATTTAGGGGGGGCAATGCTGATATATATTGCACACAACAGAGATTTTGTCAACTTGCACTTCTTGATCCATTTTATTTTGAAATGCTGATATAACTCAATAATTTTATAGGACATATATTGAAGATAATTATTTGGTTAAACTTATTTTTATTTATATATATGGGTTCTTATTTTTTCTTCTGAAATTTGGGTTCCATATAGAGCCTTATAATCGGTGGCATTATCTAATTTTTCTATTGTGAAGAACCTGTTTAGTGTTAACCCCTAAGTTCAAATCCTCTTCTCTATTTAAGTATTTTTTGCAAAGAAAAAGGGTCGTGTTTTTGTAAATTTATTGTGTCTTTTCGATAACATATCATATTGCATACATTGATAACGTTTAGAATACTAAAGAATTACTTTACATGGGAGAATGCATGAACTTATGAAACCTCATGATATTTTTAATGGAATGTTTAAAGTTTGAATTCCTTTTCTCTTCTTGAATATATTAAAAAACTTCTTGAAATTTGGCCGGCAAATTGGGCTAGTATTATGTATTTATGGATAAATTTTTTCAGCGGAAAAAGCCATACAAATCTGAGATGCCAAACAATCCTCTCATTTTGCTTAATTTGTACCACTGTTTCTAATATTATAAAGGGGTTTGGTTATTGGGTGCCCTTAGGGCATTTGTTTTATGTCTCTTTCTATATTAAACTCCTTCCGTAGAGTTTCTTTTAGGGTGTTAGCATTTTGTCTTTCCAAATCTCCTACTATGTCATCTTTCTTGCCATTTTGTCTTTCTATGTCATTATTTTGCTGCACTATTTCTATAGTACTATTATCTTCTTTACTTTCTGTCAAAATTGTTTTTAAGTTATTTCTTTCAATATTCTTTTTATATGTCATATTTGTAATTCTGTTGGTACTTACTATACTATCCATTTGTTTATTATGCCAATTATCTGTTATGGTTTTTGTTAAAGGTCCATTTTAGAAAAAATTAATACAACTTTTATGGATAATAAAAAAATATAAAAAAAAGTTAGTTACTTTTTTTTTTAAATTATAAAAATTTAAAAAAAATATTTCCTAAACCATTATCCTTAAAACATTCATTAACTTTTCCCTATAACAAATAAATGACAGATTGGTTTCATAATTATGAAAGATATAAGTGAAAAATATCCTTAATTTGTTCTTCAATTAATTGAATTCTTGATTTACGAAAAAATTGGTTGAATGAAACTCAATTAATATTCTTAAAGGGCTTATCACAATCCGTGGTCATATATATTTGAGAACTTGGTACACTTTGGTAGGGGTGTGCAGCCAACCTGCCAAAACTGACCTAACCCAACCCAACCCGTCGAGTGGGGTCAATTTTTAGGGCTTGGTGGGTTGGGTTGGGTTGGGTTACAAAATTTTTTTTGACAGCGGGTTGGGTTGGGTTTGGGTTATAAAATTTCAAACTCGCTAAACCCAACCCAACCCACCCATATATTTAATATATATATATATATATATTAAATATATGGGTTGGGTTGGGTTGGACTTATGTTATGGGTTGGGTTGAGTTGGATTTTTTTTGACCCACCGTGGTGGGTTGGGTCAAAAAATCCCCTTAACCCGACCTAACCCGACCCATGCACACCCCTACACTTTGGTTATTTGAGCTTGAATCCTGTTCAGCTAATCTAATGCAAGACAGAGTATGGGACTTTTTTTTTTTTTTTGAGTAAAAGAGTGTAGAACCTTTATATAATTATATGTAATCTATGATAGGTAAATGTTTATATCTACGTCCTTTTTCCACTCTTGAAATGTATTAACTTGGTCTCCAAATGTTTTCTAGAAAAGTCAATAATTGGTATGCTAGACGACGATATTAGTTTTACATAAAAATCTTATATGTGACGATCTCATGAGACCTATGTTTCATTGACGTATGGGTTCCACATACAAAGAACTTACATGTCAGTAAGACATAGGTCTCATGAAACCGAAGAAAGTACAAAAAGAGAGAGATATTATTATTGTGATAGTTTTGTGTGATGTGTAGTTTATTTGTGGTAATCTATTGAGTATATAATAATATTACAATAAATATTTTTTTCTTAGAAAAACAGAAAAAAAAAATTCCGCTATATTGACTTGTTTTCCAAAAATTGTGAAAAACGTTTTCCGTTGATTTGTACTTTTTATGGTACCAATTACCAAAAAAGTATGGAAAAGATTTTCCACCAAAACCAACCAGGCACAAGTGTAAAACTATTGCTTTACTGTTTACTACCACCACTCGGGTCATGTTGTTCTATGATGCCACCATTATCAAAACCTGAATTTGCATGGTATTACTCTCATTCTCATCCACATCCACAAGATATTAGTCCAAAAATTTTAGCTTTCATTTTCTTTTTCAACAACAACAACAACAACAATAATAATAATAATAATAATAATAATAATAATAATAATAAAAAGAAATAAAGTAAGCATATATTAAAATGTATATACATGACTTAAATAACAACTTTAGGATAATAAGGGTATGTTTGGTAACTGTTTTTTTCCCCTTATCTTATGTTTTTAAAATTAATTTTCTATTTTTGAAACTAAAAAACTTGTTTGGCAATTCAAAATAGACAGAAAACAAAAACTGTTTTCAAAACTCAATTTGTGAAGAAAACTAAAAACATGTAAAAGGCTGTTTTCAGTTTCTAGTTTTTAAAAGTCAAAGAAAATATGCATTTGATTTAATGAATCTATTTTATCTAATGAGTTAGCATTAGAGTTCAAATTCTAATAACAACATATTTTAGTATTTTTTATTTGTTTTTTCAAAAAACTATTTTTTTAATTTCAACTAACCAAACATATTTTTTATTTCAAAAATACAAGAAAATTGTTTTTTTTTTTTTATATTCCCAAAAACAAGTTTTTAAAAATAGAAAACAAAAACTGTTACCAAACATAACCTAAGATTTTTGTAATTCAGTAGTATTATTTTCTCTTATTTATGAGACGAACAAAATTCAAATCACACTCCCTTAGTGTTATAATTATCAAATTATTAATAAAGAAAAATACCATTTGATGCAATTAAATTTTAGTTTCCAACTAGAGATGTATATAGAAACACAATGTGGAAATAATGAAGCGCAGATACCCTTCACCAACTTAATGAGGACCACACTTAGAGGGGGAGAAAAACTTAATGAGGACCACCACATTTTGCTAAAAAAAAAGTGGTGTGTGAATCATCCAGGAACCACCATGGAAATTTCACCTACACAACCAACTGACCCATCAAATCATTTCTAACAGCCAGACACCCACCAATACCATAGAAATTCACCTACACAAACAAAATCAAGGGACCCCAACAGATGATTGAAGCCCAAAATTAAACAAATAAAGAGTGTGCATGAGCAGCGTGCGTTACAGGACCCCTTAAATCTTAGTAATACCGTACTCATAGGGACAGCAACAACATTTTACACCATAGGCTGTTTCAAATACAAGATCAGCCACTCAAATACAGGGCCACTCGAATTTAATCATTGGATCATTTTCCTTCCGAGAGCACATGACGATCTATCATCCCAAAACAAGTGACCCCATCAAATGATTTAGTAGTTACCACCAAAACAAGTGACCCCATTAAATGATTTAGTAGATACCAGCGTCGCACGCGTTATAATTTTTATTTTGAGAATCTAATTTATAAGTGAATAAAGCAATTTGAAAATCAATAGGAGAGTGACCCTATATTTTAGGCAATGTTTTAGTGGGAGTTAAGAGTTATATTTTTACCTGATTGTCCTTTAATTTTGTTTCTACTTTTTTTTTTTTAATAGAGTTTTGTCTCTACTTAAACATAGGAGTGTAGGGCATTTTTGAACAAAAAAAAAAAAAAATGAAAATCCCAAATAATGGAAGCCTCTTAAATAGTAGTATAGAAAATATGATATATTATGAGAAGCGATATGTTTACAGTATTTTTACAACAAATTATAGGTGGTTAATTATTATTGGTTATTATTTAGATTTACCACTGAAATGACTTTTTTGTCCCATCAATAACAACTCATAACAACCTGATATTGAAGACTTGTTGTGAAAATTTTATGGACATAACATTTATCATATTTTATATATAAGATAGAATTTCAACATGATGTGCTTAAATTTTCAGTTATTTAATAATATGCAGCCCTGATCTTTTTCTTAAAAAAGAAAAAAAAAAAGAATCAACCTATGATGTCAGCACTATAATGATTATTTTTTATCATCAGATTAAGAAATCAGTAAGTTTTTTTTATAAGAGGATTCGAATCGAAATGTCTTATTCAATGGCGAGAGACCTTACCAAATTTTTTATATATAAAACTTTATCAATTAAGCTAAATTATTACACGAGGCTCTAATGCAAATGTTTATACAGTACATCAGTCTTATTATGAGGAAAAAATCTTGAGTGAGACGGGTGCGTGCATGCGCCTCTATTATTAGTGGTTACACGGATCCGTAAGTAACTGGTCGACCGTTGAAATAACAAGACCCTCTACTTTATCATGGGGATGTTTATAGACAATCATTGAGAATTGACCCCATCGAATGATCGAGGGGAGAGACACGTGTTATTGGTGGGCCCAGTTACGATATATGGGGCACCAATGTTTTATGGTGCATAAAGCCCAAACGTAGTGGTTTGTCAAGAATAATGGCCTAACGAGTGGCCCCACGGATCCGTAGCAGATAGACCACTTATAAATTAGTGGCTTCACTGTTTTATGAGCTTTATCCAATTATTTGAGCATGGAAGCTTGCCAATCTTCTTTTTGGGCTGGGCCTGTGGGCCAGTTGTGTCACAATGAAATGGTAAAAATCCAATTGAATTCTGAGCTAGTGAGCCTCTATGGATTCACACACTGAGACACACACACTTGGATGATGAATCATGAGGCTGAGATTTCATGCCATTTATAGTTTTTTTTTTTTTAGGTTGGTTATTTCCATAAAAATGTAATAAACACTTAAAATTTTTTCAACATCCCAGATCAAAATGTGAAGATGTTGCTCAAACAAGTCAAACTACTAAAATTTTAGAAGTTTGATCGCCATTCGATTGATCAAAATTTTGGTTTTGACTACTTTTAGATCGTAGCTCAATCTATTGAAAGATGTTAATGGCATCTTGATCAATTGAAAATCAAGAATCCAAAATGTAATGTACTTCTAATGAAGTTAGTGGCTTGGTGGCATCCAAATTGAAAACAAATATTATAGTATTCTCTAGAGGTGAATTTAAGACCAATATCAATAAACTTTATCATTTATCTATATATGTCATTCATTTACTCCTTCTCTTTTGTTAAAAAATACATCATATATCATTCATTTACTTCACTTACCTGAAAAATAATAAAAGGAAAAAAAAAAAAATGCCGCTTCATTGAATTTACCATATGCATAAAAAAAAGCCAACTTTGTTCTCAAAATCCATAACCTATAATAATTTGATCACTTGTCTACATCATAATTCAAAGAAGTTGAGAAATTGTCCTATGATGCTTCACATCGTAATAAATATAATGATAAAGACATGAAACCTTCATGCATGTGGTTTTAGTCCTCCAATATTTCCTGAATTATGGTACTAAAATAATTCAATTACATTTATTTTTCAGGTACCTTGCAGACAGAGCAAAAATTTGGATTATCTCACACCGACAAGTTCTTAGCCTTTTTTAAATTATTTTTGAAGTCTTTAGGGACAGTTTTTATATTTTTGGTTGGTCCGGGGGAGGAAAAAAAAAGTGTTCAACTAATGATCTTTCTTCAATTATTATTGTCATTTTGGCCTAAAATCTAAAGGTCTGAGACAGTGAGGCATGAATGGCTCATCCAAAGCCTTAAGCAAGAACAAAAGAATAAAGAATTCCCACTCTTGATTTCTTTTTTTGGGCTAGGCTTATATAAGGTGGGGCAATGTCTATTAGACACCGTTCTAAAACACAGCATACACAATTCAATTTTTGAATTGAAATCGTGTCTTGAAGTTAGCGACTAACTTATAATAGTAATTACTAACTAAACATGCTAGTCATTATCCTAGGGCCTTGACTAGTGTTTCGTGAGTGTTTGTATAGGTGACCTTTTTTCCTGACTTGAGTAGGACTTATACACAAATAAAGAAAAGACTTTAATTATAATTAATAAAAAAAAAATTGTCTCATGGCATGGGTCGATAATTTAGTGGCTTTGAACTTTTACCAAGATTTTGTCACTATCAATTTCTCAAAAAAGAAAAAAAAAAGTTTTTGTCACTATCGACTATTTTAAACACCATCACAAACAAGCTTTTAACAATCAAAGTCATTGTTAATAATTTATATATCTTGCCTGAAACAATGCTCCTATGTGTACAAAAAGAGACATGTTAGTGTTATTTATTATTTATTATAATTAGCCAAACCGAAGTTCCAACATGACAAAAAACAGAAATTTCAATATTACTTTATTTTTCATTTTGCTAAGTGTTAGTGTAGTGATATCCATTATTTGGTAAGCAAAAAGGGCCACATGCTATGATGAACAACATTGATTATTATTATTATTATTATTATTATTATTATTATTATTATTATCATTATTATTATTATTATTATTGTACGGACACAATTTGAATTCCTAACTCACAAGATGAATAGTCTTAGGCCCAAAAAATAAAAAACAATGAATTTGTAGAGAGTGGGTTAGAAAACTAGGCTCTAATGAGTTAGAGAACAAACATAATGGATCCGAACAACCAAAAGAATAATGATAAGATGGATTTATTCACTGAAAAACATCTTCGGCTCTATCCGAGGAGACTAGGTATTATACACTGATTCATAAGTTGATTACAAAATTAGTTCTCGGCTATTACAATCTTTTTTCTTTCTATCTTTCGATCCTCCCATTTTTCCCAAGGTGTTTCCCCTATCTTATACTACCTTTCCCTTCCTTTTCTACCCTCCACGTGTAGATCAATTTGTTGATTATGATCTTTGTCCCATTCGTCCCTTCAAGAAGTCTTTAGGCAATAACTATAAGGTTGAAAGTTATTGCTCATACATCACTTCCTCATTAATGCGGCCAGAGAATTAGTTGCAGAACATTCAATGCAGTAGTAGTAACTTTTCTTTAGATATTTCTCAGCTTCCACCTGTCCTGTATATTCATAGTGTATATCCTTCCCACATTATTCCAAATGATAGGATATATATATATTGATCTTTATCTTCCTTATTCAAGAGAACATTCATTCTCGGATCACCTATTTTAGCCTTGACATTCATAATTTGTTCGTTAATCCCACAGGTTTATGCCTTCCATGCTTCTAACCCATTCTTGGGTTGTTTGAACCACCTCGGACAAGGCCCAAGGTGCAGTGTACATATTTGGACCTTTTGTTCCTACAATTATTATTATTATTATTATTATTATTATTATTATGTGAATGGAAAACTTGAACAACATTGATTATCATTATACCAATAAACATATGCCACATCTCGATGTCAGTTGTGACCATCATTTGTCTCACTCTCAAATGCTGGAATCATACTACAAAGATTTGATTTGGTACAGTCACTTATTGCAATTTAGACTCTTTCTACCATTGGTTATAAATGCACATATATACCAATTGGTTATAAATTTCAACTTGTAATAAAATTTATTACCCATCTCAAAAAGAAAAAAAAAAATGCTAAACTATGTATTTAGGCCATTAAAAATTTGATATTGCCCTACTACAAATTTTATTACATAGACTTTATAAATTGATCTATAAATATTTTAAAACTCAAAAAAAAAAAAAAAAACATTTTAAATCATATGTTGTTGTTTAAGTACAGTTTAGGAAGTGTACCAAATTAAACCTATTATTTCAGTAATAACAAATGATATATTAAGTTGAAAGATAACAAATTAAACTCTAAAAAAATCTCATTCCACCGAAGACAAGTTATAGTTTTTTTTTTTTTTTTTTTTTTTATTACGAAGACAAGTTATAGTTTAATTTGTTACTTTTTAATGCATTAAGAGTTAACATGTTATTTTTGAAATAATTGCATTTTGTTACACCACTAGGCTCTGACTAGAGAATTTAAAATATATCTTTCTCAAAAATATAATTAAAAATATATTTATTTAATCATTAATGTGATAACTTAATTTTTGTAATAAAATTTCCACACACAAAAAAATATCTCATTTGTCACAAAAACCAGAGGGACCCACGCCCGACCTGTGACTGCATTTCGCAAACGAAACGAGCCACCCTCGTCCCTCCACGTGTTATCTCGTAATGATTGGATCGCGCATCCGAGTCGGACACGTGGCAAGAAACTAAAGGGGACAGGCCAGTACCCTTCCCCCGCTCGTATTTTTAAAGTTAACAACCTTCCAGAAACTTCCGACCAAGTACTGGTTACCAGTGGCACAAAAATCTACCGGCCAGAAATTGGCCACGTGTCCATTCAACCACGTGAGCGTCCTACGTGGCACACCCCATTACCCTGAAAATGATACGGCTTTTTTTTTTTTTTTTTTTTTTTTTAACGCACAAAGCAAAATTTAATTTCTCATTCACAATTGATGAAACAAGTCCAACTCAATTTGAAAATGACCAAAAACTCTCACAAACACAGACAAACACTCGTTTGAAGTGTTAATTTTGTGTGTACTTCATAATATTAATATCTTTCTTTCTCTCTCTTTTCCTTTCCTTTCCTTTCATTTCTCGTTTCCTTTCTTTTCTTTTTCTTTTCCACTGTTTGGTTTGGAAATGAATGGAGAGGGAATCGGAGGAGAAGAAGAGGCGGAGAGAATGGAAGTGATTAGGGAGAAATTGGTGTACATGTGGGGGTATTTGCCCGGAGCTTTGCCGCAGAGGTCGCCGTTGATATCGCCGGTGGCTGTTAGGGTTCCGGCCGAGACCGTTGGGGGGGACTCCTGGAAAGATGTTTGCGGCGGCGGTTGTGGTTTCGCCATGGCCATTTCTGGTGCTTTTCTTACCTCTTTCTAAGTAATTTTTGTTCTTTGTTTTAAGTTCAATTTGATTTATTTTTGTATTTTTTTTTTTAAGTTTGTGGTTTATTTGGGAATGTCGTTGATTGTGTATGGTGGTTGAGGTCGTTAATTGCGGCATTTGACGCTGTTTGGTTGCCGAGAAAATGTGACTAAAGGATTGGGAAAAAAAATGTTTTTTATTTTATTTCAATTCGTTGAAAGTGGGGCCGACAATTTCATTTTATTTTTAGTTTCTACTGTTGGTCTTTTGCCTTTTTATTTTTATTTTTTATCTTGCAACTTATTCTCTTTCATTTATAGTTCCCAAATTAATCCTACTTTTCTCTTGTACTAAATTCTAGTAGGTGGCTTTTTTTTTCTTCTTCTTTTGGGCACTTTGAAGCTTCAATGTCTGCGACTTTCATTAATAGCTTAATTGACTTTTAAAATTCAAATTCAGAGTAAACCTGTTGTTTTGCATTCATAGTGATTGAGTCTTTCTATGATTGCTTACAGAATTTTGAGTTTGGTTAGCTTAAAAGTTAAAACTTGTGTTTATAAGTGTAAATTTTGTTACATTTAGCTGCACTTATAGTGATGTTTTTTTTTTAAAATATTTATATTTTTTTAATTTGTAAATCAGATTCCGGAAAGCTCATTACATGGGGTTCAACAGATGATCTTGGGCAAAGCTATGTGACATCTGGGAAGCATGGGGTATGCAGCAAAATTTAATCTTTAGTTCATAGAGCACTAATTTTTTCTTATACAAAGAAGTAATAGCTGAATAATGGCTTAGCCTTATTACACAGGAAGCATAAAAGAGATACTCGAGGGAAGAAAAGAAAAGAAAACTAGGATCTATATTTGTTAAGATTTCCGAAAAAAATGAGGAAGAGGCAAAACCCGTTATTGCTCTTATTCAATTGAAGAGTGGCATCAAAAACTGAAATATATGTTTAAGCAATGAGACTTAAGTTCCATGAAAGGTCTTGGCATTTTTGTCCCACCAAATGCATCACATGACAACTACTATCTTTTTATTTATTTATTTGTACTAACATAAACTTTTCTACTTGTTTAGGAAATTCCAGAGCCATTCCCTCTCCCAATGGAAGTTTCAGTAGTGAGAGGTGCAGCAGGTTGGGCACATTGTGTTGCAGTTACAGGTAATTTTGATTTCCTTGTTGTGGTGCTTCAGTTAAGAGGGGGAAAAGAAAAGGAAGACTCTTTTTGGGTAATGAACGAAGGGTTTAGAAACATCTAAGCAATTGGTAACTGATTTTTTTGATAAGTAAATTCTTAAAAATATGTCATGGGGGTGCAAACCAAGTTCAGAAAAAGAATACAAGAATGACCCAGCCTATACAAGCCAGTCAATTTACCCATGTGTAATAGTGCTCTGTGTAATTTACTCTGCCTGGAGGCATTTAGCGAGTAAGTTTTCTTGTTTATATACAGAGAGCGGAGAAGTATACACATGGGGATGGAAGGAGTGTGTTCCCTCCGGGAAGGTCTTTGGTGACCCATCGTTGGGTGGGAGCTCCGAAAAGGATGTATTTGAAAGGCAGAGTTCATTTTTGACAGAGCAAGGTACTTTCAGCAATTAGGCATCTTTACTATGAATTATGAAAGTGGAGAGAGGCTTGTATTCCTTACTGCTGACTATTTGAGTTGGTTCTCTGACAGTGAGCCCTCGCGCTCAAGGCTCTCGATCAAGTGGCGGAACTGTATCTGGCACTGATGCTAAAGGAGGTGGAGAAGAAAGTACAAAACGAAGAAGACTATCATCAGCAAAACAAGCAGCCGAAAGTTCATCTTCTGGTGATGAAACTCTCTCAGCTTTGCCATGCCTCGTAACACTAAACCCTGGAGTAAGAATAGCTACTGTTGCTGCTGGGGGGCGTCATACTTTAGCATTGTCAGGTGATTTAACTATGTTCTAAATTATTGTTAAGACACAGTTTTATGCATAGTTGTCTTTGTATTCTGGTCATGATACTAATTTTCATAACTTTCAGATATTGGACAGGTGTGGGGTTGGGGCTATGGAGGTGAAGGGCAGCTTGGTTTGGGCTCCCGGATACGTATGGTTTCCTCCCCTCATCCTGTACCTTGCGTAGAGTCTTCTTATGTAAAAGATAGATCCACAGCACTCTCTAGAGGAAGCATGAGTTCTGAGGGACAGGGTTTTAGAGCTCCTGGAAGTTATGTAAAGTGGATTGCTTGTGGAGGGCGACACAGTGCTGTAATTACAGGTATTATTACGAACTAGTTCTACCTTTAGGTATGAGGTCATGGGCATTCATGCTGGATCCTCTCTGATATTGTTGCTTTGAAGCTTTTATCTCATCTAATTACCTGGTCATATATGCATATTCTCCAGCTCGTGTCTGTTACAAATTTATGATTCTACTGATACATGAATTTTGAAAGGGAGTTAGCCCAGTTGGGTTCAAATTTACAGAAATAGGCTGGAAATTTACATTTTAGATTAGTACTTTGGTAATTAAGTTTCATATATAGTATGTTTGATATTTATGTAGTACTACTGAGATGAACTGGTTGTTGCAATGCCCATCTATTTCTATTTGGCCATCTGTATGTGGTCAATATGACCTATACTGACATTTTCCATTTGCCCCTTTTTGCATTACAGATGCTGGAGCCCTGCTTACTTTTGGTTGGGGAATGTATGGACAGGTGAGTTCTTCTGGACAAGGAATCTTTTGTGTTGGATGCTTAGTGTCTCATGCTTTCTATTCGTGAAATTTGGCAGTATTTATTTTATATAAGTATTAATTTAGCAGTATTATTATTGTTGTAATATTATTAATTAAATAGAAATGCTAATTTTTATGGTTTAATAATCAACAAATATATGTAAGCTAGTTATTTGGTTCACTGGATCTGATCTGACTGCCCATATGAATTTGGATGTTGATCAGTGTAAGGTTTAAAATGATATCTGCAAAAGCTTCATTACTCAGAAACTTTTTTTTTTCTTCCTTCTCTCTCTCTTTCTCTCTCATTAAATGAGTGTAGCTAAAATGAGAATGTGTTAAAGATGAATAAGTAGAAATACAAGAAAAGATAAGATTCAAAATGAGGAAATTTTCTTAAAGGTAGGGGTAGTCCCTAATGATGAAAAGACGAGGGAGAGTTTATTGAGATGGTTTGGTCTTGTGTAGATGAGTGTAAATAATGCACAAGTTAAGAAGAGTGAATTAATCAAATTAAAATAATGAAAAAAAGGTAGAGTAAGACCTAAAATAACATTAGTAGAAGTAGTAAAAAATGACATGTTAATTAAGGAGGTGATAGAGAGTATAGCTTTGGATGAAATAGAATGGTGAAAAATAATACACGTAGTTGACCTTGTTTAGTCTATGGAGGATTCATAGCTGCCCTCAAAGTTATGGGACTAAAGATTGTTGTTGTTAATGAACTAATCTTATTATGATGTAGGATAAATTTGATTGAATATGCTATATAGTACTAGCTATATGTTATATTGTTGTTGAAGGGATTCAATGTGTCACTTATTAAAACCTTGATAAATACATAACTAAAGCGATTTATATAGTCCAAGTACTATGATCTAGCACAAGTTCTATTAACCCAAACTCCTTGGGGTGAGGGGTTATTTAGTTTATATCATGAGTTGTAATAGTCTCTTAATTTGTTATCGCAATTAATAATATCATCTTTAATATTTCTGAATCATTACTTGCCTATTTACCTAACATGTGACCCAAAATATGGTTGGTCTTGAATCCATAACCTCACCCTCCACCTTTCTCTTACAAGGGTAAGAGGAGTTATTTGACCTAGAGCGCATTAGCACACTTAATACTAAGTTGTTCTTTATTGGGAACCTTGTTACCCGATCTTTTGAGTTCGTACAAAAAACAATGTGCTGGATTGAATCATGTCTGCTGCTTTGCTTGAGATGGGGGAATTATTTATTACATGTTTTTGCAAAATTGATTTCTTGATTGTGAAAAGCATTGGGTTTTGGCTTCAAAATTATACAACCAAACTGCCCAAATCATATACTCTTCTACTTCAGCTGAAATTTTTTAAAATTTAATCCTTATATCAATCCCTGGCATTGCTTAGAGTCCCAACTTTTAACTATTCTCAGGATTAACATGTAGGTAAAGTAGAAAATGATGGAGAAAAGCACTGTAGATGTTCAAGATGAGGTTCACTCAAAAAGGGATAACCTATTCTATTCCTTTTCAACGTTATTCTCTCTTTTAACTCTCTTGTTTTGGCTAACCATGATAAAGTAGTGAACTGTTTGCTTTTCTCATGTCTTTGTCAAGTGTGGGCAAGGAAGTACAGATGACGAGTTAAGCCCAACTTGTGTGTCTTCCTTACTTGGTATCCGGATAGAGGGTGTTGCTGCAGGACTGTGGCACACAGTCTGTATATCTGCTGATGGTGATGTGTACGCATTTGGTGGAAATCAGTTTGGGCAGTTGGGCACTGGTGCTGATCAAGCTGAGGTATACTCACTTATTATTCAGTTTATGAGTTCTCTCGTCCTTATTACAATAGAGAGACAATGATATTCTCATCATATCACATGGTATTGCTAGTGGTACATGATATGTTTGTTTAGATTCCTATCTTAGAATTCTATGCAACAACCTATGCTAATCATACCATGGTTTGCAATGGTGTAGAATCCTAGCTTGACAATCTGGTGAATAAACTATCCTGATCATACTAGTTCTTGTTCATATCTTTATCTTATAATGTTGGAATTTGGATGGCTTTGATTAATTAAATTAGGAGCCAAGGATCTCTACCTACTTTCATTGTTGAGAAATTATATCCCTTGGGTGGATTTTTTGCAATTAACTTCAGTATTTCCTGGATTTAAAACCAGACTATTCCAAGGCTATTGGAAGCTCCAAGCTTGGAAAATCTGCATGCAAAAATTGTATCTTGTGGGGCTCGTCACAGCGCCTTAATTACAGGTATGCCACAATGGATTTGTGTAGGCCTCCATAATTTCTTTTTGCTAAGTGCTACCTGGAAACCACTCTTAGATCCATGAACATGTCATGTTTATGCAAATTTGAACACTGCAAGACCTTGGCTTTATGCATCGCACACCTCACCAATCCACACCAGAAGGAAAACAGAAACAGAAAAAGAAAAGGAAGAATCTTGGGTGTATTTTATTGTTCCCTTATATCAGTACTGAATCCAGGTGTGGGAGTTAAATGAAACTACCACAAAATTTTCTGTAATACTTTTAATATGTTTGCTCATATATAGTAATTTCTACATTATTTGGTTACATGTCAAAAATTGCATTCAATTTAGTCAGCCTCTAAACTTAGCATAAATATTTCCTTTCAGAAAAATCCAGCTAATTAGGAAATTTCTTAATATTGGGATAACGGAGTGGAGAAAACGCCAAATAAGCTAGAACTCACTACTCGATAGACAGAGATTTCACTTTTGTGATTGCAAATAGTGGTACGGTGTCAATTAAGGACTTTGGAAGATCCATTTGTGAACGGCTTAGAGGGGTGAATTGGTAGTTATATTCCATGTTTTTCTTTGTTGGTGAGTCATGTGCAACAAAGCTAATTGCTACCCGGTTGCAACTAGGTCTCATTTATGTGAGAATTTTAGCTTTAATGATTTGATGCTTACAAGTGCGTAGTTATTGATTTACCTGTTGACTTACTTCTTGCCTCTGTTTTTTGAAGAGGATGCAAAAGTATTCTGCTGGGGTTGGAACAAATATGGCCAGGTATAAAGCTTGGACTGATCAATCATCAAACCAAAGGACACCTCACTGCATTGATAAATTTGCATTGTTTTGTATTTCATATCAAATGAAATGAGTTTTTAAAATGTTTTACAGCACTTGAAAAGGACCAAGTTATGCTAGGGAATGGAATTTAGCATTATTTGGTTTCCACTTCCATACTTTAGAACTAACTGAGAATCTTTGCGTGCATTTAACAGCTTGGGTTGGGCGATGTAATCGATCGCAACATTCCTTCTCAAGTCATTATTGATGGTGGTGTCCCTAGAAATGTTGCTTGTGGCTGGTGGCACACCCTTCTTCTTGCTGAATGACCCACTTGAATTCCAAACTTGCTGGAGGCCTTGGCACAATTTTGTAGTTAGCAGTTGTTTAGATTGGTAAGTTATTTAGTTATATGTGTATGTACATACAATAGCCTGTAACATATACATATATGCTTGTGCTCATTCTTTGATGTCTGATGTTCACCATCACTGGCACTATTTTTAACACCGTTGCGAGAATGAAGCATCGGTTCCAAGATGTGCAAAATTGTTAATCCGTAATGTATGGATCTATTTAGGTAATTGAACTTTATGATGTAATGAAATCAGATGTATTTAAACTTTGTAATTGTTATGTATAGGGTGCTTTTGAATTTCTTCCATTATATATGGAATAATGGAATTTGGAGGATGTTTTGCATTTTATCACCTAATGCAAATTTGCCTGTCTTCTATTACGATCCAAATTCAATTCCAAGAAGTTCAGTAGATCCCTAGGTGTCTCCTTCGGTCCTTCCCTATTCCTTAATGGAGGGTAAAACAGTAATACAGCACCGTAAAATTTTAGTTATGTTTGGTGGGATGGAGATGTTACGTATCATGGTCTTCAAGACTAGACTAGAAAGAAATGGTTCTCCACACTACTTTCTTTCCGGTTACGAACTAACGAATTGATGATGATTTGTTAAATATATTATGAGATTTTTAAAAAAATCTCCAAGTGAATAATAGAAATGAAATAAACCGAAAGAAGAGAAAAATAAACAATCACACGAAGGGGAACATTAAGAATTTATGTGATAGCTTACGCCCATGGCCGCCTAGTCGGTGACGAGTAGAAAATTATATTAACAAATATGGAGTGATGTTTTTTTTTTTTTTTTTTTTTGAATAGAGAGAGAGAGAGAGAGGGGTTATTATCTAGATTTTAAATTCCTGATATATCTCGAGGTGAATAAAATTTTTCTAGATAAAACTTGTAAGATATCATTAAAAGATACAAAAAATTTCACCTACTTATTAATTTCTCATTTAAGTTCTCAATTAATGATAATAAATTTTTTGCCCAACCACCAATAATAACAAATAACTACCTTAATATTTAGAATTTATTGTGAAAATATTATGAATATATAATTTTTTTTTCTATGAATATATTACTAGTTGAGTTATCTCGAAGACTAGAACCTACCCATATGTTGACACAGTCTTTTTTTTCTTTTTTTAGGCAATCATTGTTATTAACACCATCTTAATTGCACATTAATCGCAATTGATAAGATTTAACAACAATAATAAACTTTCTTTATTTCACTTGATTTTACTTTTTACCATTATAACCCTTCTACATTAATTTTCAACCAACAATAAATAACAACACATTTTCACCCCCACCCCTCCTTGTCTCTTATCAAATGGTGGCAACGCATAAGCTTTTCAACTTCACTTTCGCAGCGCTGCTGCTAATACTCACAACCTCAGCCCAACAACAACAACAACAACAATGCTCGGACTGTGGCAACACCTCAGTCCCATACCCACTCAGCACGGCTCCCACGTGCGGCGACCAGTCCTACAAAATCCGCTGCGACGCGGGCAGGCTCTTGTTCGATACAGTCAACAACACGTACCCCATCACGTCCGTCAATCCCACCAACCAACGGCTTGTGATCAAGCCAGCGACATTATCGTCCAACGATACGTGCGTGACCTCCGACATTGTCTACGAAGGAATCCAGCTCAACAGTTCGCTGCCTTTCAATATTACGAGCAGTAACACAATCTTGTACCTTAACTGTACCGAAACCCTGCTTCTGTCTCCGCTGAATTGTACGTCGGCAAGCTTGTGCCACGTGTACGCTAACCAGACTGACAGCGTGGCTCCTTGTAGGGACGCTGGGTTGTGTTGTACGTTTAGGACAGGTGGGTCCAGCACTGAGTATAGGATTCGGGTTAGGGAGGCTGGGTGTAGTGCGTACACGAGTTTTGTCAACTTGGACCCGAACTTGCCAGTGGACCGGTGGCCTGAACCGGGTTTGGAGATTCAGTGGGCTCTCGGTGGATGAGTCACTGAGCTTGAAGAGTTGTGCAAAATAAATAGAGTATGCTTGCTTATGAATTGGTCCAAATGATAATGATACATGAAGAATATATAATAAATAAGATTATTTGTATTAATCATTTTAGCTTATTATATAAATTTATCTAGTGGGAAAAGAGATTCAACATGCCTCTTATATATATCTTGTGACCTTGTCATAAAAGATCTAGCGTCAATATCAATTTGAAAAATGCTAATAATAAGTCAATAAGATTCTCAATAATGTATGATGTGAGACTCTAAAATATGAGTTTGGCTTATCTTTAGTACTTTTTTAAGTGAACATGTCATTTTGTTTTAAATATATAATGGTAAGTGGCAATGAGTTTTAATTTCTACATTTTATTTAGTTAGTGGGTAATGTGACAGTCTCTCGTTAAAACAAAATGAGATTTCTTTTAAAAATGTACTGAAAGTAAGCCAAACTCTTAAAATATGTGAAAAACTTACTTTGACTTAATTATTACCTATCCAAAATGACCCAAAATGATAATAATAATAATAATAACAAGGGCCGAGAGTTATCATGGAGCGGGATATAATTAATAATTTAAAAATAAAATTATAGTAATTTTTTAAATCAATTACACCTCATGTTTTCCTTTCAAGGAGAACTAGGGTTTAAATATTTCATTCTCCAACAAACGAATTATCACCAAAAAGTAATTCTCATATGCATAACATCAAAATAAGATTGTATGCATGTTGACATACTATATATCCCAATCGGCATTGATTTTACTCTTGGTGGTGTAGTAAGTGGCCACATACATGCATGAATTGCTTTACCTTAGAGGAAAAACACACACACACACACACACACACACACACTTTTTCTTAGGTAATATTTCGAAGAAGTATAACAAAAACAAGGGCTAATTAAAATTATTGTGTGCCCATAAAACACAAATGACTTTGTGATTTGATCAATGATAGCTAACTTTTATCTTCTTAGATCCTTTAGTAAGTTTGCTTAACTTAATTTGAATTTAATAATGTGATGAATGTATGTACCATCTATTGTTATAGAACTTAAGAGAGGAGGAGGAGGGGAGCGCGGGGGGGGGGGGGGGGGCATTTATACCTTTTTGACGCACCATAAACAATTCAACACATATTTTAAGAGGTGCAAACCAGTTGATACAAGACACTTGGTATTTTCTAGTTGTAACTTAACATTTTTATGTATAATTAGTTGAATGACTTACAATTTCCTCAAAAAAAGAAAAAAAGAAAAGTTGAATGAATTATGATATATATTTGTCTCTTTTTTCCCCCTTTTATTTTAAAGGAAAAAAAAAGGGAATTTGAAGAGGTGTGATATGGATTGGTGGATGAAATTGTTCGACTTTGACAAGATATGAGTTAGGGTTAGATTCACTTTCTCTCCATCTTGGGTTCTGTGCTATTACCTTCAGAAGAAGTTAGTGTCTCTTTCGTTCTCTCTATCACTAATTTGTCTAGTTGTTGTTTTATTTTTATTTTGTTGAAATAGTTGTCTTTATTTCATAGTATTAACTCTAGCACGATAAGATTCATTGTAAATTTTACATATGATATATATATATATATATATATATATATATTTGTACATCATGCCCTACCTTATCCTACTTTAATTTTTTCCCTACAATCCAAAGTATTTAAACCTGAAAATAAACGAAAAGAAACCCAAAGAATTAAGTTTAGACTTAATGATGATGCCAAAAATCGTCAGTAAGTCACACAGCCCTCACGTGCTCGAAACAATACCTGCACAACACAGAATAAGAAAACCTTAGGAAAGTACTAGTGTAGTACCGGTCAAAGACCCTTTGAAAGTTAAATCAGAAAGCTTCTCACAACTGTAGAGTGCTAGAGCTGGGATGAATTCTGCGTACCTTGATTTGTGAGGGTCTTGGGGTTTTTATAGTAGCAGAGGGTTGGAACCTGTTTTTTGGCTTAGAAGATGTTTCCTTGTAGGAGAGAACCTCTTTAATTCACATATCTTAAGGAATCCTTTCCTTGTAGAAGTTTTGTTGATTAAGGTTAAGCGAGGGGCGTAAGATATTTCCTTATATACCTATGCGTGGAACCCAAGCAAAAAACATGCTGGACCCGTCAAGAATTCCTTTCTTCCCCGTCAGCTTCATCTCGTCAACTGTTCATTCCATCCATGTCTTCTGGTCGTCTTAGCCTTGATATGACTGTCAGCTTTAAGAGGTCGTCAGCTCCGTCAGCTTTACTTAGACTATAAGGATTATCCTTATCACTTAACAACTTACATTAAGCCTCTTTTTTTTTTATTTTTTATCCAACTTACATTAAATTAGTTGAATAAGTAGTTTACCTTCTTATATTCACATTTTAGTATAGCGCAAAAAGCAACTGACAAATTTTTTAATCAAAAGACAAAGAGGTTTGATTGCCTATAATTTAAATTTATTCACATTCATCCACATAAATTTGATTTTATATATGAAGAGGGTAAAAATTCCATGCCAGGTTTTGATGACGGAGGAAAATGAGTGTATTTGATGTGGACGGATAGGTAATGAACGGACGTGATGCTGACGGGTCTGATTTACACGTGTCAACTCTTTTTTAAATGGATTAACTTGCGGATCACGCATAATTAAGTAGAATCCCAATAGGAATAGAATCCAATTATAAAGAGGATTCTGTAATGTTCGCTCAATCAATGACAAGTCCTATATGGAAAAGACTTCTCTTACAAGGAAGGAAGGTCGGTTCTACACTACTATAAAAACCCTAAAGACTCTCACAAAAAAAGGTACGCATACTATTCCCTAACTCTGGTACTCTAGGGTTGTGAGCATCTACTAATTTAACCTTCAGAGGGTCCTTGGCCGGTACCACACCGGTATCCTTTCAAGGTGTTTCTTGCTTTGTGTTTTGCAGATTGCATCGAGAGCGAGGGAGAAAACTTTGCAGCTTACTGACGATATTTTGAGCATCATCAGTTGGCGCCGTCTGTGGGAAACGCAAGGAAAAGTCATTATTTTGTGCTTTCTGGACAAAAAGTTGCATGGTACTCACACGCTTGATGGCGACCATGACGAATGATCAAGGGGAGACACACAAGACAGCTCTTGAGAGGCAAGTTCAAACCCTCGCAGTGGCGGTAGAACGTCTCACGAAGTGTAACAACGACTTAGAAGAGTAATTGCGCCAGAAAGATGCAACACTCAATACTCAGGAGGAAGAGCAGGAGGCCAGCAGCACCAAAAGAAGAACCAACCACGGGCCGGAGGGGAGCAACGCCCATAGTAGGCCAGAACGGCAGGATACGAATCGACCCTCGACTATAAAACAGGTCCCTTCTAGTGTAGTGGCGGAGATGCAGATGATAAAGGAGCGTATGGATTTTATGATGAATGCTCTCAAATGACGGGTATCTAGTGACCTAGACGACCTGGTTCATCGAACCGATTCACCATTCACGGTGTCCGTCAATTCGTACCCTCTCCCTCAGAAGTTCTGCATGCCTTAGATTGAAAGCTACGATGGATCCAAGGACCCGTTGGATCATCTGGAGACCTTCAAGACGCTGATGCATCTGTAAGGAGTTGCAAACAAAATTATGTGCAGGGCCTTCCCTACGACATTGAGAGGCTTCGCAAGAGTCTGGTTTAGCAGATTGACGCCAGGCTCTATCAGTACTTTTAAGGAGCTAAGTGCACAATTCGCTTCGCACTTTATTGGAGGGCATAGGTACAAGAAGTCCACCGCATGCCTGATGAATATTAGACAACGGGAGGACGAAATGCTAAGATCATACATTGCCCGCTTTAACAAGGAAGCACTCTCAATAGATGAAGCGGAAGACAAAATATTGGTAGCCACATTTACGAATGGACTACGAAAGGGTAAATTCCTATTCTCCCTGTATAAGAACGACCTAAAGACTATGTCCGATGTACTATACAGGGCGAGCAAGTACATAAACGCGGAAGATGCACTCTCGGCCTGAGAAGAAAAGCCCTCCAGGAAGAGAGAAAGGCAAGACGACTTACATCAAGACAGGGGACGAAAGAATGCAAGGACAGGAGACAAAAGGGATGAGAGGCACTCTAAACCTCCAGCTGGGAGGTTTACGCACTTCACTCCGCTTACAGCTCCGATAGACCAAGTCTTGATACAGATTAAAGACAAAGGAGCCCTTACGTTCTCAGGAAAGCTGAAAAGAGATCTCAACAAAAGGCCTCGGGACAAATACTGCCGCTTTCACAGAAACCACGGGCATGATATGGCCAACTGCTATGACTTGAAACAGCAGATAAAAGCACTCATAAGGCAAGGAAAGCTACAGAGGTTTGTTAGCAGGGAGAGAACGGACCCGCCGCAAGAACAGATTCTACGATAAGAAAACGAGCACCCAAGACACCCATAGGGGATATAAGGATAATCGTAGGGGGCACAGCAACATCCAGCTCGTCAAATAAGGCTCGAAAAACTTACCTCAAAATGGTCCAGAACATCCAGGTGACAAGCTTCATTCCCAAGAGAGAACAGAACGAAACACCCATCATTGGGTTCTCAGAGAACGACGCTCGACGTCTTTACCACCCACATGACGACGCACTCGTCGTTAGCATACAAGTGGGAGATTACAATATGCACCGGATCTTGGTTGACAACGGAGGCTCCGCTGATATCCTTTACTACCCGGCTTTCCATCAAATGATGATTGGTAAAGAGCAGCTGATTCCAACAAATGCTCCCCTTGTCGGGTTTGGGGGAACCAAGGTATATCCCCTCGGTTCAATTACGTTGCCCGTCACGATTGGTGATTACCCACGGTAAATCACAAAAGACGTCACATTCCTCGTAGTCGATTGTTCATCCACGTACAATGCCATAATTGGACGTCCCACTCTTAATTCATAGAAGGCCGTAACTTCGACCTACCATCTAATGGTCAAGTTCCCTATTGAGTATGGAATAGGAGAACTACGTGGGGACCAGGTCGCTGAGTGAGAATGTTATGTGACAATGATGGAAATGGATGACCAGATGCAGACAATGAGCATCGAAGAACAACGGACGGTGGCCGAACCTGTTGAAAAGCTTAGGGAAATACACTTGGACGACTCAATGCTAGAGCGAATGACCCAAATTGGCACCCTCGCCAGCCTAACGATCCTGCAAGCACTAGAGGCATTTCTTAAGGCAAACCGGGACGTTTTTGCATGGAGTCATGAAGATATGCCCGGAATTGACCCCTCCGTCATGGTCCACAGGTTGAATGTATCTTCCACCTTTCCACCGGTTCGTCAAAAGAAGCGTGTTTTCGCGCGAGAAAGAGACCAAGCTATAGCAGAAGAAGTTCGTAAGTTGCAGGAAGCGAGCTTTAATAAAGAAGTCTACTACCCCGATTGGCTGGCAAACGTAGTGATGGTTAGTAAGGCCAATGGGAAATGGAGGATGTGTGTAGATTTCATGGACTTGAATAAAGCTTGTCCAAAAGGCAGCTACCCTCTCCCAAGAATTGACACCCTAGTTGATTCAACTGCGCAACATCAGTTGCTAAGTTTCATGGACGCCTTTTCCGGGTACAACCAGATCAAGATGGACGAGGCAGATCAGGAAAAAACCTCGTTCGTAACAAGTCAAGGCCTCTTCTGTTATAGAGTGATGCCATTTGGCCTCAAGAATGCCGGAGCGACTTACCAGAGACTTATGAACAAAATATTCGCGAAACAGATAGGAAGGAACGTCCAGGTGTACGTGGACGATATGCTTGTCAAGAGCCGAAAGGAAGGAGACCACCTGGACGACCTCAAGGAAACTTTCGACACCCTTCGATCGTACAACATGAAGCTTAATCCAAGCAAATACGCATTCGGGGTGACAGCCGAAAAGTTCTTAGGATTCATGGTGTCCCAAAGGGGAATTGAAGCCAACCTAGATAAGATCCGCGCGGTATTAGAGATGACGCCCCCTAAGAATGTGAAGGAAATACAAAGCCTCAACTGGAAGATCGCTGCGTTGAATAGATTCGTATCAAGAGCGACGGATAAATGCCTACCATTCTTTTGCATGTTGAAGAAATCCTTTGAGTGGACGGAAGAATGTCAGAAGGCGTTCGAAGATCTTAAAACTTATCTTTCTTCCCCTTCACTGCTGAGCCCAACCAAAAGGGAGAAGAGCTGTTCTTATACTTAGCTGTGTCACCAGCTGCGGTAAGTGTAGCCTTGATCCGGGAGGAAGGCAAAATTCAAAAACCCGTGTACTATACTTGCCATGCATTTCGTGGCGTAGAAGAAAGATACTCGTTAATGGAAAAACTCGCCTTCGTCTTGATCACGGCTACTCGAAGACTCAAGCCCTACTTTCAGGCTCACACGATAATCGTCCTGACAGATAAACCACTGAGATGAGCCTTGAGTAATCCTGAAGTGGTCGGGAGGATGGCGCTGTGGGCAATTGAGTTGAGCGAGTTTGATATACAGTACCGCCCACGTACAGCCATGAAGGGACAAGCAGTGGCCGACTTCATTGCAGAATTTATAAGTCTAGAGGACCAGGGGGCAGAACAGCATCCACTATGAAATGCTTACACTGACGGCTCGTCCAATAAGCAAGCTGGCGAAGTGGGCATCGTACTTCGATCTCCGGAAGGCGACGAAGTGGAATGCATGGTTCGCCTCAACTTTCCTACGACGAATAATGAAGCAGAGTATGAAACTTTGATCGTAGGATTGGACCTCGCAAAAGCAGCTGGTGCCACCAATGCTGTTGTACACTGTGATTCACAAATAGTCGCCAATCAGGTGACCGGAGAGTACGAATGTAGGGGTACAAGGATGAAAATGTACCTGGAGCAGGCGTAAAGGAAGATGAGCGACTTGCAGGCACAGATTGTGCAGATCCTAAGAAAGGAGAACGAGCAGGCCAATCGGCTAGCCAATGCCGCATTAGCAGACCATGTGCCCGTCCATAATAAGGTACTTTCCTTTGTTCAACTTTCACCTATTATTGATAACATAGACATACAGGAGATAGGTTTTGAAAGTAACTGGACCACGCCAATAGTCGCCTACTTGAAGGAAGGCACGCTACCTGATGCCAAAGAAACTGCTAGAAAGCTGAAGGTGCAAGCGGCACGATTCATATTGATCAACGGTGTCCTATACAAAAGAGGGTATTCACGCCCATATTTAAGATGCCTAGGTCCCGGGGAAGCGGATTACGTTATGAGGGAAGTACATGAAGGGGTCTGCGGGAACCATTCAGGGTTACGGTCATTAGTTCACAAGCTCATCCGAGCTGGATACTATTGGCCCACCATGCAAAAGGACGCCCAGGTATACGTCCAGGCTTGCGAAAAATGCTAGAGATTTGACAATTTCATAAGACAACCCATGGAAGAACTCACTCCGATGATGGCCTCGTGGCCGTTCGCTCAATGGGGTTTGGACATAATGGGCTCTTTTCCCACCGCAGCCAAGCAGTTGAAGTTCCTAGTCGTCGGCATCGATTATTTCACCAAATGGGTAGAAGCAGAAGCATTGGCTATAATCACGGAAACGAATGTACGCAACTTTGTATGGAGGAATATCATTTGCAGGTACGACATACCAAGAGTTCTGGTCTCGGACAACGGGAAACAATTCGACAACAACTCTTTTCAGAAATTTTTGCTCAGAACTTAGGATCAAGAATCATTATTCATCTCTCGCACACTCTCAGGCCAATGGCCAAGTTGAAGTTACGAACCGATCCTTGCTGAAAATTATCAAAACTTGGTTTGAGGGGGCAAAGGGTATATGGCCAGAAGAACTTCCTAGCGTGCTGTGGGCGTACAGAACGACGGCAAGAACTCCTACAGGCGAAACACCGTTCCGTTTGGCATATGGAAGCGAAGCAGTCATCCTTGCAGAGATCGGACTCACCAGTTATCGGGTGAGTAACTACGACAAAGGAAACAACAATGAGGCTATTCGTCTCCAGCTCAACCTAATAGACGAAGTCAGAGCAATAGCTGAACAAAGGCTTGCAAGATACCAGAATCTCATGGCCAAGCACTACAATTCCAAGATCAAGCCCAGAGACTTCAAGATTGGGGACCTTGTCTTAAGAAGGGTGATGGGTAATACTAGAGACCCCACTCAGGGTAAGCTTGGTCTAAATTGAGAAGGCCCCTACAGAGCTACCTCATGGGTAAGAAAAGACACCTACCACCTAGAGACCTTGGATGGACAAAGACTATCTCATCCATGGAACACCGAACATCTCAAGTACTACCAATAGAAGAGAAAGCAGAAAAGGATGCTCCATTATCTATTTTTTGATTCCTAGTTTTTCTTAGTTTTTAATTCAACAGTCGTTTGAGGATTATTTGATTTTTGCTACAATACTTTTTAAGCCCAAGAGGCAAATTTCTACTTATGCATGAGGGAGTTATTCAGATATTTTTTCAACATTGCTTACAATAATTTTGTAATGGACGGAGCTAGGTGTGACGGAAAATCAATGACCATATAAAAAGGACGGATGCATCCCAACGGGGTGTATAACCTTAGTCCTTAGAAGGACGAATAAATCCCAATAAGGGTGTAATCATTCAAGTCCTAAAAAGGACGGATGCATCCCAACGGGGTGTATAACCTTAGTCCTTAAAAGGACGGATAAATCCCAATAAAGGTGTAATCATTCAAGTCCCAAAAAGGACGGATGCATCCCAACGGGGTGTATAACCTTAGTCCTTAGAAGGATGGATAAATCCCAATAAGGGTGTAATTATTCAAGTCCTAAAAAGGACGGATGCATCCCAACGAGGTGTATAACATTAGTCCTTAGAAGAACGGATAAATCCCAATAAGGGTGTACAAACCTACTCCTTAAAAAGGACGAATACACACCAAGAGGGTGTAAAACTACAAGTCCATAACAGGATGGACACACCCCAAGAGGGTGTAAAAGAAACAAGTAATTAAAAGGACGGGTGCCCCATACCGTTAGAAAAATTATCATGCAACGACAAAGACAAATACATAAAGAAAGCATAAAAATTAAATTAAGAGGACGGGTAACAATACCCTCTAAAGTATATATAGACGGATCCAAAATAAAGACCAATTCAACACAATAATAGATGGAAGAAATTCAAGGAAAACACTTGAAATACTTGAATACAAATGCCAACAAGGGCAAACTGTTCACGACAGTACAAATATTGTCCAAAAAATATTTTGAAAAAAAAATATATATAGCTACTGAACGGGAGGATCCTTGACTCTTTCTTCAGCTTTAACATCTTCAATGTTTGCCTAGGTCTGGAGGGTAGTCTGAGCATCGTCACCGTCTTCGCGGGTGCTGTCTCCTTGACCGTCAAATGCCTCGGCAAAAATATCTTCAGTATTCTTTGAGGCGACGGGGAGAACGGAGGTCTGGCATTGAGCATCTATTGAAAAATTTGACACGTCGAGGCTCGGGTAGGCAGACTTCACCTGACGGAGACAATCATCAAAACCATCAGTAAAGGTACCGCCAAGCTCCGTTAGATAGGCCTCAGAGTCACGGTACTCGAGGATCGCGTCGTCTTTAGCTTGACAGAGCTGGTCCTTTAAGATTTTGATTTTTGCCTCCTTGTCTTCGAGAACCTTCTGCAGCACCTACGTCTGCTTCTCAAGTTCCTCACGAGCTTGCTCCGAGCAAGCTAATTTTTTTCTCTTGAGCCATCCTCCAAGCATGAAGTTGGGCTAATTCGTCCTCCATCTCTGCAGCTTTTTGCTCTTATATGGCCCAAAGCTGTCTCATGATGAACACAACGGTCCATCAATCCTTTCATCATAACCATGGCCTAAAAAAAAAATAGGTTAAGGCAAGAAGATGACAATAGAAAAAGGAATTGAAGGAGATTGACGGATAAGATTTTTACCTAGGCAATGCTAAAAAGACTCGTCTCTCCCATTGCTTCAGTAGCATGGTTGCCAAGGTCCTCATAGTCCTCAGCTATGAAGGGCGTATTTGGAATCTTCGTGGAGTAAGACGGGTGGCTTCTCTGCTGGAGGAACCATTCCACCCGTCATCAGGCCTTTGCCCTTTCCGTGTTTGGGCAGGACCGTCTTCTTAACCTTGGCTTGGAGACCCACAACGGTCTCAGTTGTACCTTTCGGTTTCTTGGCCTAACAGTTAGTCTCTGTAGGGTATTTTCTTTTTGTTCCTGACGGTTTGGAGGTGTCCGTCCCATCTGTTTGACCAATTTTTTTCTTCGCAGTCGCCTGTTGTTTGATTTTTGCTCTCCTTTTAACATCGTCCATTTCTGCAAAGAACGGTATTTGAACTAAGGGAAGTGAACGGGAAGGGATAAGTAAAGCAAAATTCTTATAAAACTTACGTGTGCGAACTTGTTTTTCATACTTAAGAGCTGCTTCTGACGGCTTTGGTCCATCGCAATACCAGTTTATGGTCTCAAGTCTGACCAATTTGGCCCAGGACCTTTCTTCTAGCTTGGTTTTTTGGAAATTTTTTTCAAGGAAACTCCAATCTTCTAGTAAAATTTGTGGACGGTTCTGAGCTGCAAGAAGAAGACGGTTAGAAAGCATCGACGATATCTATATTAGTTGAGAATAAATAGAGAACGAGTACATACCTAACGGGGGTAATATACCCCATGTAGTATCCACGGGCATGAACTTTGTGTCACCAGGATGACACATCCATTCATTATCGTCCATGAAGAAGTACCTAGACTTCCAGTCCCTATTGGAATCTAGAGTATCACTAACCAAATGTAACAATGGACTCCTAGCTACAAAACTATACATACCCTTTGATTTTGTAATTTCTGGACGGTAACAGTGGAAGAACTCTTCCACTGTTAATCTCTTCCTCCCTTTAGACATTACCTCGTACATGACTTCTACACTGAGGAAAACCCTCCATGCGTTTGGGGAAACCTGGGTGACAGATAAGCCTAGATATTGAAGAAGCTGAAGGTGTAAAGAACTTAAGGGAAACCTTAATCCAGCTTTGAGCATTTGCTCGTAAATTCTGACACCCACAACGCCATCATAATAGCACTTCTCTAATCTGAAAGGTAGACGGAGGGGTATGTTGACGGGTATTTGATGTTTTTCTCTCAAAGTTTTAAAATGAGACTCTTTAATTGAGGACGTAAAATCATTTACCGTCCATAATGAAAGCATTATAAATTTTCTCATCCCGTCAGGACCAATGGTAGACTGCGGTGAAGGCTCACTCTTACCTAGACCGTCACTAAGATTACTTCCCGTCCTATCCTCATCGCTTGAGGAAGAAGAGGTGGTAGATGAATTATCTTCACTTGAAGTGTAAGGATCTCTTGGACCCGACGGGTGTACTTCATCGTAGCCCGCTCCGTCGTGGATAAACGACTGGTTACTCGACGCGCTAGACATCTGTCACCTACACGTGACGGTAAACCCTAAGACACTAACGAATCAATAGGCATTCGATGGTGATAAGAATGAATGAAAGAGTAAGTGCTTACCAATTGTATTGCAGTTGGAAAATTCGAATGACGGATGAATGAATGCGACGGGTTGGTTGAACCTGACGAATCAATGAACGTGACGGATCGAGTGTTTGACAAAAGTGAACGGATGCGCTCTGGTCTATTGATTTCTATGAAAAGCGAGAAATGAGGAGGAAAAATGGCAAGCTTATATAGGGGAACGGCATGGAAGACAAAGGGACGCTTCGTTCTTGCCAAATAGCCAGTAGAAAAGTAACACGTGTCCGACAGCGTATATTGCCCGTATTAATTACCCCATGTCCTAATATTTAACCAAATCTTTGAATTGTCACCCCATACGTCCGTCCCCTGTAAGGTCACGGACGTATGGAGTGAGGGGGCAACTGAAGAGGGTAAAAATTCCATGCCAGGTTTTGATGACGGAGGAAAATGAGTGTATTTGATGTGGACGGATAGGTAATGAACGGACGTGATGCTGACGGGTCTGATTTACACGTGTCAACTCTTTTTTAAATGGATTAACTTACAGATCACGCATAATTAAATAGAATCCCAATAGGAATAGAATCCAATTATAAAGAGGATTCTGTAATGTTCGCCTAATTAATGACAAGTCCTATATGGAAAAGACTTCTCTTGCAAGGAAGGAATGTCGGTTTTACACTACTATAAAAACTCCAAAGACTCTCACCAAAAAAGGTACGCATATTATTCTCCAACTCTGGCACTCTAGGGTTGTGAGCATCTACCAACTTAATCTTCGGAGGGTCCTTGGCCGGTACCACGCCAGTACCACACCGGTGCCCTTTTAAGATGTTTCTTGCTTTGTGTTTTGCAGGTTGCATCGAGTGCGAGGGAAAAAACTTTACAGTTTACTGACGATATTTTGAGCATCATCAATATATATATATATATATATATTTTTTTTTTTTCAAGTTAAATCATTTTTGTAAGAGCATTTTCTACCCAAAAAAAAAATTATAAAAGATTTATGTAAAGAAGGACAAAAGTTTGGAAAAGAGCCTTCACATTCCATGTCAACATTTTTTTTTTTGGTTTGGTGAGTACATGTTATAAAATATTTACATAAACTAAGAAAATGCAACGACCTAAACTAGTCAAATTTACATAATAAATACAACTGTCACCCACATAAACAAATAATTTTAAAAATATAAGGTCAAAGATTACATAGATTTTTTTTAATGAATAAAGATAATAATATACTTAAAGAGACATGAGCAACTTGATTGATGATGGGCATGTCAAATACGAAAGAATCTTCTATTGTCTGCTTCCTGACACAAGTCACCATAAGATAAGAGTTTGACTTGAAAAAAAAAAAAATAATAATAATAATTAAAACCTTCTCTCTCTGTACGTTCATTTTCAACTACTAATAGTAAAGATAGAAGTATAGCACCCCATCCACTTCCCAACTCTTCCCCCACATCTCTCTCTCAATGGATACGACACGTCAGCTTTTCATCTTCACTGCAGCGGCGCTGCTAATATACGCCGGGTGCGCATCCTCCGCCAAACAATGCTCCGACTGCGGCAACACCACAGTCCCATACCCACTCAGCACGAGCCCCACCTGCGGCGACCAATCCTACAAAATCCGCTGCGACGCGGCGGGCGGCGGCGGCACGCTGGTGTTCGACACCCTCAACAACACGTACCCAATCGCATCCATCAACCCCTCCGCCCAGCGCTTCGTGATCAAGCCCGCCACCCTGGTCTCCAACGCCACCTGCGTCACCTCCGATCTCGTCCACCAGGGTCTCCAGCTCAACAGCTCGCTCCCATTCAACGTCACCAGCAGCAACACCATCTTGTACCTCAACTGCACCGCCGACCTGCTCCGCTCGCCTCTGAATTGCACGTCCTCGAGTCTCTGCCACGTGTACGCTAATTACACCAGGGGAGTCTGTGCCAACGCTCCGCTGTGTTGTACCTTCAGGGCTGGTGGGTCGTCCACTTCGTACATGATTCGGGTTAGGGAGTCCGGGTGCAGTGCGTACACGAGCTTTGTGAACTTGGACCCGAGTTTGGGAGTGGACCGGTGGGGTCAACCGGGTTTGGAGATTCAGTGGGTGTCGCCGAGAGAACCGGTTTGTGGATCCCAAGTGGATTGTGACGACGGTGGGAACTCAACTTGTAGGCTTGACCCAACTGAGAGTGGGGTCACGAGGTGTTTCTGTAACGCTCCACTTGTGTGGGACCCAATTCAAGGGGTCTGTGTTAAATGTGAGTTGCCTACTTGTCTTTTATTTATTTTTTTTTATCAGTGGAGTATTGTGATTGGCTAACTTGTTGGCAATTTTTATTGTGTTTTTGTGTAGATTGTCAAGATGCTCAGGGCTGTGGCAAAGCAGACAGGACAGCACTTATAGCAGGTAGTTTTGCTAGTAAAACCACCGTCCTTTTTGTTTGGGTTGGCTTGCAATTATTTGTGATTGATTGTTTTAAGTTACTACTGAATGCCTTTTTTAGTAGTTCTAGATATATAGCTCAATTAGGTTTGATTTCAATTTTAATTTTATTAAAAATTAATTAATTTTTTGCTCTATGATAAAGAACTTTAGCTAAAAAAAACCACAATAGGGTAAAATCTTATTTAAAAATAAAAATTTACTATCTTTTAAATTTCAGTTATGGCCCATTGTTTTTATTTTTCAAAAATATTTTTTAACATAAGTCATTACTCATTACACTTAAAACACGTGATTTTCGAGAATTTAGAGGATGCTTTTTTTTTTTTTTTTTTGATAAGTAGAGGATGGTTTTTTTTTTTTTTTAAATTAATCTTTCTTGCATGAAGAACTTTGATTCTTTCTAGATGGATAATATTTTTCCTGGACAAGCAATAATCGGGTGGCACACAGTTTCTTACCGGTCAAACAATGGAAACCAGGGGTGAGGTTTGAAATTTAAGCCAATTAGGTGCGAATTTCTCAAAAGGAGTGCCATGTACTCATTGTAATTTCTACGTTAAGCATGCTAAGATTCTCTATTAGAGCTTCACTTCATTTCTCCGAATTTGTTTATCTATTCTCTAGGTATGAGATTTTTTTTGAAAACAAACTGAACCAATTTCAACAACAGCAAATAAGAGATACACTGCACACAAGCCACAGAACAGAGCAAGACAGAAAAAGGATACACAGCAACAACCTAGACCACAAACTTAGGCAACTTTAACCTGTTCCTTCAGCTTTAGCCATGTCTTCAATCCAGTCAGGAAAAATTGAAGTCCAGACCTGTTCCTCAGCAGATTGTTTTGCAAACTGTGCAAGTTCGTGGGCTATTTTGTTGCCATCCTTACCAATATGTCTGACTCTTGCCTCCGGGAAGCTAGGAAGATTTTGCAAAATACCCCTCACAATATGGCCAACGACACTTCTCACTTCCTTAGCCTCAATAGCTTGGATTGTCTGCATCGAATCCCCTTCGAAAATGGTCTTTACCAAGCCCAGATTTTTTGCTAGGATGATTCCTTGTTCCATAGCTAAGGCCTCTGTTTCTCCACAGCCATTCGGCCTGATAGGGGAATACATTTTGCTGCCACCACCCTTCTTTCCCAATCTCTAATTATAACACCCACTCCGGAATGGCCTTCAACAGAGGGAACAGCCCCATCCACGTTTATTTTGAAGAAACCCACAGGTGGTGGTGTCCATGCTTACTCACTTCTCTGAGGATTGTTTATATCCCAGCTCTTGGTCTCCTTGAAATCCTTTATCATTTGGATTGCTGTCTCCCAAATGTGATCCTTAGAACTACCATTTCCTTCATGAACAATTTGGTTTCTATTATACCATATCATCCAGGCTACACCAAAAAAGATCTCCATGTCCCTCTGAATTCCTTTTTCTAACAAATATAAGGCCAAATCCATTATCTCCCTATTGCTTTCATTCAAACAGAGTGGGCAATCATTCCATTTGCTCCAAACTCTTTTAGCAGGTTCCCCATAACAAATAGGGCAAGTAGGAACCACTTGAATTCCCCTATTGCTCATATTCAGCATAGATGGGATGGCCTTCATGCATAGTCTCCAGGCAAAAACTCTCACTTTGGCCGGGATGTTTAGGTGCCACAACTTTTTCCAAAGTGGGGCATATATGTCTCCCACAGAGGATTCACCTCCTTCATGCTTTTCTACTATATCCCTAGCCACAAAATATGCACTTTTCACCGTGAATTTTCCTTTTTTTTTCCCACCCATATTTATTGGTCCTCCTGTGGGTAGTGACTAGTGAGGGATTGGGATGCTTAGAATATTTTCCACTTCAAAGCCAAGAAAGATTCTGTCAAGAATGTCCTTTCTCCATCTTCTAGTGTCTTGGTCAATTAAGGCTGATACCGTAGGGAAGTCTTCAAAATCTTTTCTTGGGGAAATTACTTTATAAGTTGTTGGAGTTGATAACCATCTATCATCCCATATATGGATTGTCTTCCCATTTCCCACTCTCCATCTTGTTCCTTGCTGAAGAATCTCTATGCTCTTGTGAATGCTTCTCCAAGCATAAGATGGGTTGCTACCTATGCTTGCATTTGAGATATCCCCATTGGGGAAGTACCTTGCTTTGTACATGCGCGCCATAATTGATGCGGGATTTTCCAACATCCTCCATCCCTGCTTAGCCAGCATAGTTAAATTGAAAGCATAAAGATCACGGAACCCCATTCCGCCCTCTAGCTTTGATTTGCACATTCTTGACCAGCTAACCCATGCCATTTTTGATTCTTGATTCTTCTACCCCCACCAAAAATTTCACATCATCCCCTCAATATCTTCACAAAGACCTTTGGGGAGTAAGAAACACCCCATTGTGTATGTGGGAATAGCCTGAGCAACCGCTTCTATAATGATTTCTCTTCCTCCAATCGATAACAGTTTCTCTTTCCAACCAGTCATCTTTTTCTCCACTCTCTCCCTAACTTCATTGAATATTTGTTTCTTTGATCTTCCAATCATCGAAGGTAGACCTAAGTATTTTCCTGGTTGAACATTCTGCATTGAGCCCAATGCTTCCTTCACCCTTTCTCTTATCTCCTCATCAGTATTCTTACTAAAAAAGACCGATGACTTTTTTGTGTTTATTTTTTGGCCAGCTGCCTCCTCATATTTATGCAGAATTTCACATAGTTCTCTACTTTCTTGCTCCGTTGCCTTGCAATAGATCACACTATCATCGGCAAATAAGAGATGGGTTATTGTTGGGCATCCCCTACAGATCGAGATGCCAGAAATCTTCCTTCTCCTTTCTGCCTCCACAATCAAAGCCATTAGCCCTTCTTTACATAAAAGAAACATGTAGGGAGATAAGGGGTTGCCCTGACGTAGCCCCCTCGTGGGAGTTATACATCCATGGGCCTCACCATTTATGAGAACAGAAAAGGATATAGAATTATGCAACTCACAATCAATTTAATCCATTTATTATCAAAGCCCATTTTTGTCATAATTTTTTTCAAGAAAACACCATTCCACTCTGTCATAGGCTTTACTCATGTCTAATTTAATTGCCATATACCCCTCTTTACCCTCCTTTTTTTTCTTTAGATAATGCATGATTTCAAAAGCAACTAGGACATTGTCAGTTATGAGCCTACCCAGAACAAAAGCACTTTGGTTTTCAGAAATGATATTGGAGAGAAGGGGTTTCAGTCTATTTGCAAGAACCTTTGACACAATTTTGTATGAAACATTACAAAGGCTTATTGGTCGAAATTCACTTATCCTTGTTGGATTATTTATTTTTGGAATGAGGGCTATATTTGTCTTGTTTAGCTCAGCTATGGGGGCATTGCAATTAAGAATATTATAAACAGTTTTTATCACGTCATCCCCAATGATATCCCAATACTTTTGATAAAAGATAGCAGACATACGTTAGGGCCCGACGGTTTTGTTGGGTGCATTTGCCGGATAGCTTGAATAACCTCTTCCTTTGGAATTCTTTTGTTAAGTCTTCATTCATCTCCCTAGTAATTTTTCTCAGTATCAAATCTGCTACTTCCATCGCTCTAGTTGGGAACGAAGTAGAGTACAGCTCTTTGAAGTAACTCACAGCAATGTTTGCTATGTCTGTTTTCCCTTTGCACCAATTCCCTTCTCCATCCAATAAGCCTCGGATTTCATTCTTCTTCCTTCTCTGAGATGCTTTATGGTGAAAATATTTTGTGTTTCTGTACCCAAGGGTCAGCCATTGGACTCTGGATCTTTGATTCCACTTGATTTCTTCATCATCTAACATTTCATTGATTTCCTTCCTTAGTGCATTAATTTCTTCTCCCCTACTTCCATTCCTGTCAACCTGAATTAGACCTTGCAGTTGCTTTCTCTTCTCCTTTATCATTCGAGAATTATGCCTAAGGTCATAATTGTTCCATCTTGTCAAGCACTCAGCACAAGCTTTCAGACCCTTGGCAAGTTCACTAGCTGTTTGAAAACCTGGATGATTCTTCCACGCGTCTTGAATTATCTTCTTGCATTTATCTTGTCTAATCCATGCTGCCTCAAAATGGAATCTCCTCTTTCCCCTTTCTTGGATATTCCTTTGGTTTGTTAGAACTAGAGTGCAGTGATCTGAAGTTGAGTCCGCTACATGGAGGACCCTAACATCTCTGTATTGATCTTTCCATTCTGTTGTAGTCAGCACCCTATCAAGCCTTAATCGAATTCTTTCCCCAGCTGACCTTTGGTTACACCAAGTAAAATCTGGTCCCTCATGTCCAAGGTCCAGAAAACCACAAGCATTCACTACTCTTCTAAAGCCCTCTATCTGCTGTTAAGGTCTTTCTGGGCCTTCCCATTTCTCGGAGCTTGATAAGATTTCATTAAAATCCCCCATACAAACCCATGGCATCTGAAATTGAGCATTTAGAAATTGTAGTAACTCCCAAGACTCCTTCCTCCGATTTGTATCCAGGTTGCCATAGAACCCTGTGATTCTCCATATAAAACCAGATGTAGGATCAGTCACTACAGCATCTATATGATGCCTAGTATAACTTATAAGCTCCACATTTAGATCACTTTCCCATAACATGGCTATTCCACCACTTCTTCCCTGGCTAGGAACAATTACTCCATTTAATAAACCTACCTTCATCATTATTCTCCTCATCCTATTCACTCCAGCTTTTGTATCCATCAAAAATACCAGTTTGGGGCAACATCGTTGAACCAAATCGCGCAACGCTTGAACTGACTGGGGGGTCCCCAACTCCCGGCAGTTCCAGCTTAAGGTATTCATGGCTCCCGGCGGTGCTGCTCTGCAGACACCGCCGATAGATCAAAAGGGATTGAGTTACTTCCACAAAGCTTTTTCTGCCTTCCTGCATCTGCCTCTTCCTCATCTGCCCAGAGAGTTCGCTTTACACCCTCTATACTGCTAGCTACATCCTTTCCCATTACATTTTCTTTGTTTTGACCACGAGCTAGCTTCTTCAACTTACCCTTCTTTTTCTGGGCTTTATGTTCCTCATCATTATTTTCCTTCTCTATACTAAGCCCAAAGTCCATTTTAATTGGGCTAGTTACTTCCTGGAACTCCATATTTTTTGCTTCTTCACGGCCCATATGTATTTCCCCACTTGCCCCACTTTCACATCCTACTGTTGACATAGAGGTATGGGCTCGCCCCATATTTTGATTTTGTTCCTTTCCTTTTCCACCGTGGATATTTTCCCTCGTTTTCCTTGCTTCTGTCCCATCATTTCTACTATTTTGAATTTGAAATTTAAATTGACGTACCTCTTGCGTGGCGTGCTCACCTTCCTCTGACATCACTGAGACAAGACATCCTCTTTTTTCATTTCCAAGATTTTCCCCAGAGTGTGCACTGCCAAGGGAAGTGGAGTAGCTATCGTCTTCCGCCCCTACCAGTATCCTTTCTTGTATTGCTGAGTCCTCAACTTGCTGGTTTAGTGGGCTCCTTCTTTGTTCTTCTTTTGTCAATCTAGCTTTGCTTCCTCCTTGAGCCCTTAACCATTCACCATATTGCATAGCTTGATTTGGTTGGCCACTTTTTTTGCAATGTCGCTCATCATGCCCCATTACTCCACATCTGAAGCAGAAAATCGGCAACCTCTCATACCGAAATTGGATGCAGAAACTCTCCCCCTCTGGGCTAGCAATTTTTCCACACCTTCTTAAGGGTTTTTCCAGCAGAAGATTCACCCTTATTCTCATAAATTTTGCTTGCTCCGACACGATCTTGTATCCACTGCCATAAAAATCCCCAAATTGCTGCCTATCTTCTTTCCTACCTTCTCGGTCATCATATCAAAAGGCAAACCCCAAATTTGTACCCAAAAAGGAGAATGGGTAAAAGAGATATTTCTTGCTGTCATTCCCCTCTCCCATCTTTTGAGCAACAGAAGATTATTTTCAAAGTTCCATGGCCCATTTGTTTCAACCCACCTTAGTTGATATTCGTTGGCAAACTTGAATTGAAGGATATCATTTCCCACTTCCACAATCTTCAAATCCTGGCCTATTTTCCAAGCAGTCCTTAAAGTGTTCTTCAGGGCATGCAAGTTTTGCTTTCTGTCCGTCAAAAGCTTTCCCATCAGACTTTGAGAAGACTTCTCTATTACTTGTGCTCTACCTTCTTCCGAAATTGAGATCTGCAACTCTTCGTCTTCCGTTGACCGCATGTTCTTCAAGACATCTATTAGCTCTTGCTCCATGACTTTGACTATTACCGTGAGATTTCAAGCCTTCCAATGATTACCCAATCAGAACTAGAAGCTCTGAATTAGGGCCTTAGAGATCGTTCCTATAGTGCAAAGGGAAAGAACACTCGAGAAAAGAAAAGAACACTTGAGAGAGAGAGCACTCCTACGTGGGAGAGAAAAGTTTCAAGTCTATAGGTATGAGATTGATGTAATAGGTATATGTAATATCAATCTCATAATAATCTTTGATTTGGGTAAGAATTTTTTATATGCAACTAGGACCCAATTCTTGCTTGGGTACAGAAACCTTCAACGCTGGTGATTGCGAGGTGGTGGTTTTACGTAGTGAATGGAGTGGTTATCTTGACTTTTACATGGAGTATTATTAGTAAGTCACTAAGCGCTAAAATTAAAACAAACACTTGACTTAAAATTGAATTATAATTAGAAGTTAATTTGGATTTGATTCGGATGCTTTGACTTTAACATAATCTATAAGATATATGATGATAAGTTATAAGCAAAACCACTCATGTGTGTGCTCACATATATACACACAAATTACTTTGATACATAATTAAATAGTTGGAATTTTCATTGGAGATCTTTGGAGCAAATTCAAACTTTTTCTTAGAAACAAAGTCATACTTAAGAGCTAGAAATTTCAATTTCGTAGGAGCCTCTACTCATCAAAATACAAAAGTGATTGCAACCATATGAGCATGCAAATATTTAAAAATTTCTGCACCGTTACGTCTAACAAAAATGAGAATATTTTGGTGTAGGCTTAACTTCTGGCCTTGGTGCAACGCTATTTCTAGCCATCATCGCCATCCTACTCTATAAACGCCATAGGCGCATCATAGAAGCACAAGAACGCCTGGCCAAAGAGCGCGAAGATATCCTAAATGCTGGTGGTGGAGGCAGAGCTGCAAAATTATTCACTGGCAAAGAAATCAAGAAAGCAACACATGATTTTTCCAAGGACCGCCTCCTAGGTGCTGGCGGGTATGGTGATGTCTATAAAGGCTTTCTACAAGATGGCACTGTTGTAGCTGTTAAGTGTGCCAAGCTTGGAAACACCAAAGGCACTGATCAGGTCCTCAATGAGGTCCGAATTCTATGCCAAGTTAATCACCGGAGCCTTGTGCACCTTCTAGGTTGTTGTGTTGAGTTAGAGCAGCCTATTTTGGTCTATGAGTACGTTGAGAATGGAGCGCTTTTAGAACATCTGCAGGGTCTAAAACACGGTGGGCGAGGCCAACTTACTTGGAGCCATCGTCTCCGCATCGCTCATGATGCTGCTGAAGGTCTTGCTTATCTCCATTCATCTGCTGTTCCTCCAATATATCATCGCGATGTCAAGTCTAGTAACATTTTACTCGATGAGAAATTGAATGCTAAGGTTTCTGATTTCGGGTTATCTAGGTTGGCTCATACTGATATGAGTCACATCTCAACGTGTGCTCAAGGAACTCTGGGATACCTTGATCCTCAATATTATAGAAACTACCAGTTGACCGATAAGAGTGATGTTTATAGTTTTGGAGTTGTGTTGTTGGAGCTATTGACGTCTCAGAATGCGATTGATTTTAATAGGGCAGAAGATGATGTGAACTTGGCAGTTTATGTGCAGAGAATGGTGGAGGAAGAAAGGATAATGGATGTCATTGATCCGTTGCTAAAAGAGGGAGCAACCACTTTGGAGATGGAGACCATGAAGGCTTTGGGTTTTCTGGCAGTGGGTTGCTTGGAAGAACGAAGACAGAACCGGCCTTCCATGAAAGAAGTTACTGAGGAGATCGAGTACATCATAAGCATTGCCAAGGCAAAGGCTGTAGAGAATTAGCAGTTAAGGAGGTTTCCGTGGACATTGGGATAAGTCATGATTGGTGTTTGTTTTTGTTGTAATTATGTTTCCTAGCTATGACATGATTTCGTTTAGCTTATGACGTATATATATGGGTGTGTATCACCTTAGTTTTGGTTTGATAATAAGATAGAATCTGTACTTTTGATGGTTACTAGTCCATTCAGGCGTGACATAGCTTTACCTCCCACGTTTAGAGGCAGCTAGATGCAAGTAGAAATACCGGAAAACAACTTTTAGAGTTCAAAGGTCGGGCAAAAATGAAAGGCAGACCACACCCATGCTGGTCATAAAACGACCAATTTGACCCTGCCTACACCTTATATTTCTATTTACTTTCTCTCTTGAAATTTAGGACGAGCACCAAACATATTGGCAAAATTTCACTTAAAGTTGTTTGTAACAATCACATAATTATAATCACATTTTTTTTTATCATTATATAACCAATTGTATGTTAAGGTGGCAATTTGTGCTAGTGGTTTATATTGTGTCGAGGTATAGGTATTCAAATACATTGCTCAACCCTAACCCGATTCATTTAATTATCGTGTCAAACACCCTAAACGCAAACACAATCCATTAATTAAGTTTTATCAATATAACCATTAAAATTGTTTTAATTACTAAATTATATTTAGAATTTAAATATATTTTTGAGAAAAAATGACATGTATTTATATTAACAAGGCTACCACTAACTCAGATCTTTATCTTCTCCCACTTTCCCTCTTTTCATTTTTTCCTAGATTAAAGACCCCAATTTACACTATATATATATGGAAAGGTTAAAGGATGTTTTAAGAATATTGGTTTAAGAAATATTTTTAGAAATTTTTTATGAGAAAATAAAAAAAGTAACTAATTTATTTATTTATTTTTTTTTTACAGATTTTTATATTGTCCATAAAAGTTGTATCAATTTTTTTTCTAAAATAGCTTATTAACAAATAACAAATGCCTAAAAGCAAACAATATAAATAATAAAATAAGAGAACAATATGGAAATAAAGTGATAAACTAATAAATAACATTTTCAAATGGAAAAACCACTATGAGATAATGTAAATGGAGTCAATGCTATGCCAAAGGCTGTTTCGGTTTGATTAGTAAGACGAAATCTTTTGATACTGGTTGATACTGAGGTGTACTGTTTCATGTTTATCGCTAATTTTTATATTTAAATATATGTATAAATTTATTTATTTGTATATTCAGTAGTCAAAATTTATATCATTTATTAAAAACATTTAAAATTAATATTTTTTTTTGAATTTAATATGCTAATTTCTAACTAAAATGTCAATTTATTGATAATAGTAGACAATTGATGTTCATATACTTAAATGATACTCTAATAATAATAAATTTAAAAAAAAAAAACAAAGCAAACCTGAGGCTTGTTGTGTGTATTTATAATGCCATAGTGGTATTCTAAACAATAATAATAACAATAAAGAAGAAGAAGAAGAAGAAGAAGAATGCCATAGTGGTATTCTGTTGAGCGGTACTTTTGTTTTCTCGTTTTTAGCCTCCATCTCTACTGCCACACTCACCATCATCAATATGATGCTGCTGCCATAGTGGTATTCAATGGCATGGCAGCGACAATAGCTAGAAACTATAATTACTATTTGTACTTAAAGTGAAGGCCTAGGGAACAAAAATAAAAAAGTTTTATTCATAAATATCAGCCAGACAACATTAACTTCAGCTTGAGAGATTAGTTGAGTACATAAATTATTTGTAGGTAAAATGAGAGCAGTTGTGTTACAGCCAAGGAATTATAACAAAGAAGACTTTGTAAGTTGTGCAGACTGGGAAGAGGAGAGTTGAGATTGAAAAGAAAGTAGTTCGGCATTCAAGATGCTTTACAAAAATGTGAAAGGGATGAAGTAGATGCAATAGGTTTCAATGAAATAATACCCGAAATATATTGTAGGGGTAGCAAAATTGGACACGACCCGCGAACCCGACACGACACGATACAAAATTAGCAGGTTATGGGTTGAGGCTTAATGGGTTTGTGTCATATTCGGGTTGACACGACGGACCCGTTTGATAAACGGGTTGGGTTAGGGTTCAACCTATGGAACCCGTTTAACCCGTCTGACCCGTTTAATTAAATAAAATTTTACCAATATACCATTCAAACCCTAGCTATATAAACTTATTAGTTGTTGTAGTTTATCTTCTTTGACATATTGTGATTGATTATTTATGATATTGAGATATGTTTTAGTTTTGAATGATTATTTGTGATGCAGTTACTCATTAATTTTGAATTTTATATTTAAAATATTTATTTGTTTTTTTTTTTCATAAATATTTTTCTTTATTTTGATAAAATTAGATAAACAGGTCGACACGACTGACCCGTTTAATAAATGGGTCGTGTTAGGGTTGAGGAATCTTGACCCGTTTAATAAACAGGTCGGGTTAGTGTTGACTCATATAGTCGGATACGTATGAGTTGACACGACACGAATCCGACACGCGAACATGAATTGCCACCCCTAATATATTATTATATTGACTGTCTTTATACAAGACAGAGCTACCACACTGACAATACTGTGAAGAAGAAACCTCAATGAGCGGCAGATTTCGATTTTGAATGGGCTTATTCCAAATTTTGTTGAGAGTGAATTAAAGTATATTTGTAATTTAAAAAAAGAAAAAAAAAAAAGAGAAGAAGTTGTCATACTAATAGTGTATAAAAATATTGGTAAGTAAAAAAGTAATGCAAGTTTAGTTAGATTTAACACCATAAACATGTGGAGGAAGATCTTCTATTCACACTATTAAATTATTAATATGTCTTACATGTTAAGTTAGATTATAAGTTACAGAATTTTCCAATCGATGATATGTGAGAAAATAACATCGCTAAAGGTATCTGTAAAGGACTTTGCGAAAGTGAGCAAATGTTTAGAAGGCTAAAGATTCATCCTCACTTCTCAAGGCTTTGATAAATTCGATAGATTTGTTGAGGCAATTGGAATCAATGTTTAATTGAAAATGCTAGAACTACAAACAAATTTTTTTTTTTAACAAATAGTTGATATTGTGAGTGATTATTAGTAGGTAAAAAAAAAAGATATAAGTAATGAGCTCAAATGAGAATTAATAAAAGTTTGTCACATCAACTTTGTGTAAAACTTTTGTGTTTATAGCATTACTCATGCTTAATATATGTTAATCATTTAACTTATTTAGAAAAATGCTAGTGGTTGGCCATAAAAACCAATAAAAATTTGGTCACAGCAATAACTTATAAAAAACATTTGGGAGGTTCAGCCCAAAATTTTCATTTATTTTACTTACTCTTTCTCTTCTATTAATAGATCACATTGTCACTTAGGCATTATTCTCTGTGCTCCATGGCCTATTCTTCATGACCGGGCCTCCCTCTCTAGTCCCTGCTCAAAACACTCGAGGAGGATATAGAAAACGATGTCCTTGCCTTTGTAGTAATGGTGTTGTTGCTTTCGTTCAGACACTAAAGAGGGTTTTTTTTTTTTTTTTTTCAACACCTTAATTTTTTTTTTTCAAAGCCAATGTTTGTTATTTATTACCTGTTTTTGTTATTTTTGAGATTGGCCAGTTTTTGGCCAATCACAATCACTTTGGTTTTAAATTCCCTCTTAACTTCCCTCACCATATTGTCTAGCTTCTTGACAGCAACATATTTGTTATGACTTAATGCTAATACCCCTTTATTGTGAAAAAAAAATTACCCAGCACTATTTTTTTTATAGGATTTACCCAGTATTTGAATTCTTGAAAGTAAAGTACCATATAAAAAGAAAAAGAAAAAGATAAATCACTCTACAGTCAATCCACACTCTAAATAATAATTTTTATCTTAAATATTTATAATCCACTTAATAATATAAAATTTACAAAAGAAAAAAAAGTGAAATTTTTTTTTTACCCAGTACCAGATTTCTTGAAAGTAAAGTACCATACAAAAAAGAAAAAAGAAAAAAGAAAAAAAAGAAAGATAAAGATAAATCACTCCACAGTCAACACTTTAAATATTGATTACTATATTAAATATTTATAATCCATTAAATAATATAAAATTTACAAAAGAATAAAAAAGTAAAAAAAAAATTACCCGGTACTTGATTTCTTAAAAATAAAGTACTCTAAAAAGAGAAAAAGAAAAAAGAAAAAAAAAATAAGTCACTCCACAGGCCAAACTCTAAATACTAATAACTATCTTAAATATTTATTATCTACTTAATAATATAAAATTTACAAAAGAAAAAACAATTATCTAGGACTTTATTTCTTGAAAGTAAAGTACAATACAAAAAGAAAAAAAAGAAGAAGATAAAGATAAATCATTCTACAGTTCACACTCTAAATATTAATTACTATCTTAAATATTTATAATCTACTTAATAATATAAAATTTACAAAAGAAAAAAATGAAAAAAAAAAGTACCCTATACTTGATTTCTTGAAAGTAAAGTACCGTATAAAAAAAAAAAAAAAAAGATGAAGAAAAAAGATAAGGTTAAATCACTCCACGGTCCATACTCCAAATACTATTTGATTTCTTGAAAGAAAAGTACCATACAAAAAGAAAAAGAAAAAGAAAAAGAAAAAGAAAAAGAAAACAAAAAGATAAATTTAAATCACTCTACGGTCCACACTCAAAATACTAATTATTATCTTAAATATTTATAATCCATTTAATAATATAAAATTTACAAAAAAGAAAAAAAAAGTGAAAAAAAAAAATTACCCAATACTTGATTTCTTGAAAGTAAAGTATCAGACAAAAAGAAAGAGATAAAAAAAAAAGATAAAGATAAATCACTCCGTAGTTCACACTATAAATACTAATTACTATCTTAAATATTTATAATCCACTTAATAATATAAAATTTACAAAAGAAAAAAAGTGAATTTTTTTTTACCCAATGATTGATTTTTTGAAAGCAATTTATCATATAAAATGAAAAAAAAAGAGATAAAGATAAATCATTTCACACTCCACACTCTAAATACTAATAACTATCTTAAATATTTATAATTCACTTAATAATATAAAATTTACAAAAGAAAAAAAATGGAAAAAAAAATTTACCTAGTACTTGATTTCTTGAAAATAAAGTACCATACAAAAAGAAAAAGATTAAAAAAAAGATAAAGATAAATCATTCCAAAGTCCATACTCTAAATACTAATAACTATCTTAAATATTTATAATCCACTTAATAATATAAAATTTACAAAAGAAAAAAAAAGTGAAAAAAATTTACCAAGTACTCGATTTCTTGAAAGTAAAGTACCATACATAAAGAAAAAGGAAAAAAAAAGAAAAAGAACAATCACTCCACAGTTCACACTCTAAATACTAATTACTATATTTAATATTTATAATCCACTTAATAATATAAAATTTACAAAAGAAAAAAGTGAAAAAAAAATTACGCAATACTTGATTTCTTCAAAGTAAAGTACCATACAAAAAGAATAAGAAAGAAAAAAGATAAAGATAAATCATTCCACAGGCCATACTCTAAATACTAATTACTATCTTAAATATTTATAATCCACTTATAAAATTTACAAAAGAAAAAAAAGTGAAAATAAAAAATTTATCCAATACTTGATTTCTCGAAAGTGAAGTGTGGGGTCTGGGTTCGAATTCTTGGCCCAATAAAGTGTATGGACTCAAGCCCAAGAAGCCCGAACAATAAATTTGTAAAGAAGTAGATTGGAAAGCTGGGTTGTAGCGAGTTAAATAGTGGATCAATAGGTTAGGGCAACAAAGAAAGGAAGATTATAGATGTTTACTGAAGAAAAAAGTCCTCGACAAAGTCCGAGGAGGTTGATTCTATTTCTATTGCCTTTGAAACTCTATTACAAATCTTATTTTATGTTTTTTCTCCCCCTTTCCCTCTGGGAGCCTTTTACATTATATACCCCCTTCTTGGTGATCTTGACTCTCCACTTGTTGGCCATCCAAGTCACCACTTGAGTACCTGTCCCATCAGACACCCCTCCTGGCTTCTAGTGGGTTGTGGTAGCCAAGGCAGCACTATTCAGATATCTTCTCCACATAAATGCGGCCAGAAAGGTAGCTGCGATGCATTGAATGTGGATGTAGTAGCCTTTCCTTAGGTACTTCCTAGTTTTTGCTTGCTGTTGTGCTCGAGGTGCACATACTTGCCGTCGAGGTCTTTTAGAAGCTCGCCTCAGCTCGCAAGATCTAGATTTGGCCCATGCCTAACTTATCCGAGGAGGCATTGCTCCTTGGACAAGGCCCAAGGCCCAACACTAGATATGGGCCTTTGCCCCTACAATAGCCCCTCAAAAACCCAATTTTTCCTTATCATCCGAGGAGAAGATTGGGGTTTTGATTTTTAAAGGGCCACGCTGCTTGTTTCTCCGGTTCGCACGTGCGAAATCTTCACTTTGCGCACCCCTTTATTGCGGTTGATGCTTCGTAACCCGTAAGGGGCTATTAATCACTCCAAGCGGCGTTATGTTCCTTACATCCAGCGGTGGGGTGTCAATCTAAAGGCTGACATCTGTCTTTGGGACTCGAGGGGAATAACCTCCATGCGATCTCCCCCTTTATATAAAGCCTTGAGTGAGATCTGTTGCCTTTTACTTTATGCGTTCTCAAGTCTTCCAGTGATCTCAAGCACTCCATCTTTCCCAAACCCGCACAGACTTAAGCTTCTTATACTCATTCCCCTAAGAGATTACCAAAAAGATTTTCCTAAAGGCCTCAGATTTGACTTGTTAACTTAATTTAGTAAGTATCAATTCCTTTAATCTTTATTTTCTTTTCTCGGTTGTGCTCCTCGGATTTCTTCTCCTATAGGACGCCATTTCCTTGCTATCTACGTTTATTTTCATGGGTAGATTTAAATGCTTAGTGGATTCCTCGTTCGGGATGGAGGGCTTTAGGGCTAAATACCGCATTCCACAGGGAGTGGGCTTACAGTACTATCCCTCGGACCAGGTTCTGACCAACAGGGGGATGGGTGAGGTTGCCATTCCGATGATTGCTTTTATAGAGGGAGGGATGACACTCCCCATGGGTAGGATACTAGAGATTACTTGCTCAACTATAGGTTATGCCCCCATCAGTGCTCTCCCAACATGTTTAGGATCTTAGGGAGTATAGATGCCCTAAATAAATAGATGAACCTTGGGCTTAGATGGCATGACGTTGCTTACATGTATGAGTGCCACGCCCTCTCCAGGGGGTATTATCTCAAGTCCCGGTCCGAGGAGGTGAGACTAATATCCTGCCTTCCCAAGTCCAACAAAGGCTTGAAGGACGACTATCTAGTCGTCTCCGGAGATTGGCATGACGGTCTTTACTGCCCAGTTAGGGCGGGAAAGCCAGGTGGGGTATCTCAGGATTAGGCCCCTCGGCCGGGGCCTTAGCTTTCCAAGATAAAATACTACCAATTATTATTTACTCTTTTTCTTTTTTAAGCATTTGACTCCTCGGACGGTAGTTGCTATTGGTCTGATCTGGATTCTCTTTTCAGATGTTTTTGCAAACAAGGATCACATTTCTCTGAAGCTCAGCCTTGTTAACGTCCCAGCGCTCAACTACTTGCTGAGGTTGGAGGTATTCGAAAGTGAAGACGGACAGTTGCGTGCTTCCCATTTGATCTTGGACTACACAACGATATCGCGGGGTTTTCAGGACGTAGGCCACGCCATAAGAGCAGGTAGTCCGAGTGAGGATCTACCACCTTCCCCTCAATCATTGGACGCCGAGATCAACTGGTTCCGCTTTGAAGAGGAGGCAGGGGCAGCAGAAAGGCCAGTTGAGCTCTCAGATTCTGAGGTTGAGCCCGAGGGACCTTCTACCGTCTCTCAGTTGCAGTTGCTTGTTGCTAGGCCAGACACAAGCTCCGAGGAGGAAGGAATGGACCTGAAGCAGAGGCCCGGTTTGAGGGGCATAATGGCCAGCAGAAACAAGAAGGGGGGGAGGGGCGTCCTCGAAAGAAGCTGTCAAGACTCAAGTTACCCCACCACTACCTCCCGCTCCACCCCATCTCCCTGCTGATTTCGGGTTGAAGGCCAACCCGAACCTGAAGAAGAAAAGGCCTGTAGAGGACTTGGAGGAGGGCGAGGTGGCAGCCCAAAAGGGGGGAAAGCAGCAGAGGAGAGCCAAGGACCCCTAGGATAAGAGAGGCCATTCGGTGGAGACCCGAGAGGAGGCTGAAACTCGCCAAGGGCAGCGCACCTAGGCTCCTCGGCTTGAGGTTGACGGTACCGTCATTTCTTGGGACGCCACCATCTGGGAGTCTCAAAGGGAATAGGCCGGCCTTCTTGCCGAGGCTTTAGAAAAGCCTCTCCTTCTCCCTAAGGAGATGGAGGGGCTTAGGCACATCAAACAGCCCGACCTCTTCATGTCTTTGAAGAGAGACCTAGCGATGGTAAGTTGATGGGTGTCTTTCCCCGCCTAATACTTAGCCGTGTTCTTGTTTGTGCATGTGCGTACTCTGATAACCACTTTGTTGTTTTTACGCAGATTACCCAGCAGGTTTATGTGGCTGAGGAATGCGTTAAGAGGGCCAATGACGATGCTAAGGATGAGGTCCACTCTCGTTAGGAGGTTGAGAGGCAGCTCGGGGCTCTAAGACAGGAGAAGGCCTACCTGTCTGGGAAACTAAAGGAGGCCGAGAAGGCTCGTCAGAGCGCCCAGGCAGGTCTGAGGACTGCGGAAAGGCAGGCCAAGGACTAGTGTCAACAGCTGCACATAACTGAGATTGACCTGGCCACGGAGAAGCAAAGAGTTGTTGACCTCATGGCCTAGCTGCAAAAGGTTAAAGAAATAGCTCGGGTGGCCAGGGAAGCCGCTGAGGCCGCAGTGGAGGCGTCTTATGAGCGCGGTGTAAAGGATACGGAGACTCGGCTTGCAGAGGTGGTGGCCGTAGTGTGCAGGGATTACTGCACCGAGTCCTGGGGGGTAGCCATAGACCGGGCAGGGGTCCCTGCAGAGTCTGAGCTCAGGAGGGTGGAGAGCATTTTCTTCCCGGAGGATATCCGTGAAGTTCTCGATCCAGTCCCTCCTCTTGAGCAGCCCCCTGTAACTGAAGCCCCCCCTGCTGATGCAAGAGCTCTCGAGGGGGTTGAAGTGGGTAGGAAGGCTCAACCACTGCTGGAGGCCAAGTCTCCTGAGGATGCGCTTACCATCAGTGATGTAGTCTCCCAAGTCAAGAGTGCAGAGGCCAAGTCTAAAGCTGTTGATGTTCCTCCTAAGGCTGATGATCCCCGGGAAGACCCTCCTCAGGAAAAGGCCTAGAAGTAGGAATTTTGAATATGTGTTTACCTTTTTGTATGGGCAATTTGCCAGCAAAAACAATGTATTCGCCTTTCTGTTTAAAGGAAATGATTTTTTTAAGTTCGTTGTATTTTTGTTGGGCTTTAAAGCTTATTACTATTGTCAATGGTGTTCAACTATTAACAATTTGAATAACTTGATCATGACGCGTTTATCACAGGATGCTTATGTCATATAGTATGACATAGGGTTCTGTTTGATTAGTTATAAAAGTGTTGTAGTGTGGTCCGAGGACTCAGGCGCGACGTAAGTTTTCTTTGAACGCTTATAAAAATAACTTAGTATTAATTTCTCCAATGCATCTGGTCCGAGAACACAGACATGCACCTGGTTCTATTTGAACACTTATAAAAGGTAACTTAGTGTTGATTTCCCCAAAGCATCTGATTCAAGGACACAGGCATGCCCTTGGTTCTGTTTGAACACTTATAAAAAGTAACTTAGTGTTAATTTCCTCAAAGCATCTGGTCCGAGGACACAGGCACTCCCCTGGTTCTGTTTGAACACTTATAAAAAATGTAACTTAGTGTTAATTTCCCCAAAACATTTGGTCTTAGGACACAGGTATGCCCTTGGTTCTGTTTGAACACTTATAAAAAATGTAATTTAGTGTTAATTTCCCCAAAGCATCTGGTCCAAGGACATAGGCATGCCCTTGGTTCTGTTTGAACACTTATAAAAAAGATAACCTAGTGTTAATTTCCTCAAAGCATCTGGTCTTAGGACACAGGCACGCCCTTGGTTCTGTTTGAACACTTATAAAAAATGTAACTTAGTGTTAATTTTCCCAAAGCATCTGGTCCAAGGACACAGGCATGACTTTGGTTCTGTTTGAAAACTTATAAAAAAGGTAACCTAGTGTTAATTTCCTCAAAGCATCTGATTTGAGGACACATGCATGCCCTTGGTTCTGTTTGAACACTTATAAAAAATGTAACTTAGTGTTAATTTCCCCAAAACATCTGGTCCAAGGACACAGGCATGCCCTTAGTTCTGTTTGAACACTTATAAAAGGTAACTTAGTGTTAATTTCCCCAAAGCATCTGGTCCGAGGACACAGACATGCCTTTGGTTCTATTTGAACACTTATAAAAAAGGTAACCTAGAGTTAATTTCCCCAAAGCATCTGGTTCGAGGACATATGCATGCCCTTAGTTCTGTTTGAACAATTATAAAAAATGTAATTTAATGTTAATTTCCCCAAAGCATCTAGTCCGAGGACACAAGCATGCCCTTGGTTCTGTTTGAACACTTATAAAAGGTAACTTAGTGTTAATTTCCCCAAAGCATTTGGTCCGAGGACACAGGCATGCCCTTGGTTCTGTTTGAACACTTATAAAAAGCAACTTAGTGTTAAGCACGAATCATTCAAACGACAGACAAGCGAGGAATAAAGGAAACTTTCATTAATAATAGTATCTTTTTAGGTTATTTACATTCAAAGGGTGCGGTACCATTTTTTAATCTAAGTTTTCCAAGTAGTATGCACCTATGCCTGCCACCGAAGTGATGCGATAAGGACCCTCCCAATTTGGTCCCAGCTTTCCCCAGGTCGGGTTCTTGGTGTTACCCACGACTTTTCTCAGCACCAGGTCGCCCGTTGCTAGGGGCCTCAGCTTCACGTGAGAATCATAACTCTGTTTGAGTTTGTGTTGGTAGTACTCCAGTTGGACCTTGCATTTTCCCTTCGTTCTTCGATTACATCTAGACTTTTTTTCCTGCAACCTGTTGTTACTGCTTGGATCGAAAGAGGTGGTTCTCAACGTTGGGAAGCCAGCCTCTAATGGGATAACAGCCTCGGCTCTATAGGTCATTGAAAAGGGGGTTTCCCCTGTTGACCTACGTGGTGTTGTTCGGTACGTCTAGAAGATATGTGATAGTTCTTCCACCCACTTTCCTTTCGCATCATCCAACCTCCTCTTTAGTCCGTTTACTATGGCCTTATTTACAGCCTCGACTTGTCCATCCCCTGGGGGTAAGCAGGAGTGGAATATCGATTTTTGATCCAAAGGCTGCAACAGTACCGCCTGAAAGCTTTGCCATCGAATTGAAGGCCGTTATCCGAGATAAGGGTATGAGGGACCCCAAACCAGGTGACGATATTTCTCCACATGAATTTCTTAACATCTACATCTCTGATGTTTGCCAGGGGCTCGGCTTCGACTCACTTGGTAAAGTAGTCCGTGCCAACAAGCAGGTATCTCTTATTCCTGACGGCTTTGGGGAAAGGGCCAACAATGTTTAAGCCCCATTGAGCGAATGGCCACGAGCTGGATAGAGGGTTGAGGACTCCTCTTAGCTGATGTATGCTTAGTGCAAATCTTTGGCATTGGTTGCATTTCCTAACATACTCCTGGGCTTCTTTTTGCATATTGGGCCACCAATAGCCTTGGATAATGGCTCTGTGCGACAAGGATCTGATCCCCTCATGCATTTCTTTCAGAAGTAAGTCCATTGCTTTAGGATGTATACACAGCAGGTATGGCTTAGAGAAAGAGCGTTTATATAATTTCTGCTTCTTGGACAACCAAAACTAGGGGGCCTTCCTTCTAATCCTTTCAGCCTCTGTCTTGTCCTCGGGTAGGATATTGTCCCTCAAGAATAGTATTAGGGGGTCCATCCAACTAGGCCCTGCCCTGACTTGGTGGACGCGGGTCACCTCCTTCTTTGCCTCTGCTGGTGCGTATAGGTCCTCCACGAGAATGCTCCGAGGCAGGCTCTGCCTCGATGATGTAGCAAGTGTGGCTAGAGAGTCGGCATGCGTGTTTCCACTTCTGGGGACATATAGTAGGTTAAAAGAATCGAAACGTGACCGTAGGTGTTGGGCTTGGCCTAAGTACTCTCGCATTCTTCTGTCTCTTGCTTCCAATTCCCCATTTACTTAGCTAACGACTAGTCTCGAATCCGAATACATGTTCACCGTCTTTCCACCAAGCTTTTTGACCATGGACATTCCTTTCAGTAGGGCTTCATACTCGGCCTCGTTGTTTGTGGCCGAATAGCCCAATCTCAGAGCTTTTTCGATAACGAGCCCTTCAGGAGAAATCAGGACCAGCCCCACCCCCGAGCCTCTTTGGTTCGCCGCCCCATCAACGTATACCTTCCAGCATGCGGTCCCTTGGAGAGAGATCATGCCGACTGACTTTTCATCCATGTCTGATATCTCGGCTATTCCTTCTAACGAGGGTTTAGTGAACTCAGCCACTAAATTCGTGAGGACTTGGCCCTTGATGGAGGTGCGAGGCATATACTTGATGTCAAAGGCCCCGAGGATCGTCCCCCACTTAGTGATTCTCCTGGTATAGTCAACACTCCGAAGTATGGACCTGAGCGGGAGTTGCGTCAGAACGATAACTGTGTGAGCTTGGAAGTAATGGGGGAGCTTTCGCGTAACGTGAACCACCGCTAAGATGGCTTTCTCCAGTGGTAAGTAGCGAACCTCGGCTTCGTGCAATGATTTGCTTACGTAATAAACTGGTCGTTGTATGCCATCGTCCACCCGTATCAGCACCAGGCTTACCGCGAGTGGTGCAATAGCGATATAAGCGAACAAGACCTCGTCAGTCTCAGGGCTTGACATGATCAGTGGTCGAGATAGATATTCATTGAGTTGTTGGAAGGCCAAGGCGCACTCCTTGGTCCACTCAAATCCCTTCCATTTGTTCATTAGGAGGAAGAATGGTTTGCATCTATCCGCCGACCGAGAAATGAAACGGTTTAGGGCGGTAATCATCCCTGTGAGTTTTTGGACCTTTTTAGGATTTTGAGGTGGTTGTAGACTGTTGATAGCTCTGATCTGGTCAGGACTAACCTCAATCTTCCTGTGGGTTACCATGTAACCCAAGAATTTTCCTGATCTTACCTCAGATGAACACTTGGAGGCGTTGAGGCGTAACCTATGTTTACTCAGAATTTTAAAGACGTCTCTGAGGTCCTCCACGTGCTCGGACACCTCCTTACTCTTTACCACCATGTCGTCTATATACACTTCTATGTTCTTTCCCAACCGTGGCTCGAACATCCTGGTCATCATCCTTTGGTAAGTGGAGCCCGCGTTTTTCAACCCGAAAGGCATCACTTTGTAGTCGTAGTTTCTGATGAGTGTGACGAAAGCAGTCTTCTCTTGATCTTCTAGGGCTAACGGGATCTGGTGATACCCCTGTAAGGTGTCTAAAAAGCTCATTCGAGGATGGCCCACAGTCGCGTCCATTAGTTGGTCTATCCGAGGTATAGGAAAAGGATCTTTTGGGCAAGCCTTATCCAGTTCTGTGAAGTCTACACAGACTCGCCACTTTCCGCTCTTCTTCTTGACCATGACAGTTTTGATTAACCATTCGGGATAGAAAACTTCCTTGATAGCCCTCGCTTTCTTGAGCTTTGTCACCTCGTCCCTTATAGCGTCGGCGTGCTCTTTGGATGGGCGCCAAGGTGGCTGCTTTTTGGGAGTAACGGATGGGTTAACAATTAGGTGGTGAGAGATGAAACTTGGATCAACCCTTGGGGCCTCATAAGTGTCCCACACAAATACGTCCAAATTTTCCCTGAGAAACTCAATTAATTCCTCCTCCTCCTGAAAAGGTAACTGAGAACCAATTTGGAAGAACCTTTCAGGGTTATTACTGATAACCACCTTCTTTAAGTCCTCACATCTTGCTCCCTCGACGGGCGCCCTAGTCGGTGGTTCTGGGTCCTTTGATGTTTTGGGAGGGGATCAAGGGTTCTGCTTTGGGCCGGTGTGAAATGGTCACCGCCAAACATTGCCTCGCCGTGGTCTGACACCCGACGACTTCCATGACTTGCCCTCCGGAGGGAAATTTTATCTTTTGGTGCAGAGTGGTGGCGACTGCTCCTAACGTATGAAGCCAGGGTCTAGCGACGATGGTCGTGTAAGGCGAGTAAGTATCCACCACGATAAAGTCTACTTCCACTACCTCTGGGCCTGTCTGCACGGGTAATCTAATCTAGCCTTTCGGGATGACCATCTTCCCATCAAAGCTCACCAATGGAGAGCTGTAGGGGGTTAGATCCTCAGGCCTGAGGCCAAGCCCCTTGTAGAGGTTGGGCTACATAATTTTGGCGCCACTGCCGTCGTCCACCATCACCCTCTTCACATCATGCTTGAATTTTTCTAGGACTTGGTGCACCGGCTCTCGGAACACGGTATTAACTGCCTGCATATTAGCAGCTCCGAGCTAGCTGGCAAACTCCCTCTTCGGCCGATTATCATTGTATTGGTTCGACCTGAAGTCCCTTCGCTCCTAGGGAATAACCTTAGCCTTTCCCTTCCCTTGCGGCTGGTCCTCCTCGACCCTTTTGTACTTATCAATCCGGTCCATAAGCTGGCGTACACTGGTAACTGGCTTGCTTGTGAGGGACTTCCTTAATCTGTGCTCGGCTGGGAGGCCGAGCTTGAAAGTACCGACAGCAACATCATCGAGCTCCCCGTCTATTTCATTAAACATTTCCCAGTATCTGTCTGAGTAGGCTCTTAGGGTTTCCCCTTCTCGCATGGACAGGGACAGCAGTGAGCCGAAGGGTCGTGGGACTCTACTACACGTGATGAAACAAGAGCCAAATGCCCTGGTTAGTTCCATCGAACCACCTCATCGCCACGGGTCCCAGGCTAGATGGGAAAACTTTACACATTAGAATCTAGTTTCTCGAATGGACCGCCATCCTCTGGTTGAAGTGGCTGACGTGTTCCACTGGATCCGTTCGACCATTATAAAGGGTGAACGCGGGTTGGTGTAAACGCCGTGGAAGCCTCGCTGCCTCAATCTTACGCGTGAAAGGCGACTTGGAGATCTGGTGCAATGCCCTACTCATGGCATCGTTTCCCATGCCTCTAGGGGACGAGCTTTCGGGCTTACTCCTGTGGTGGTACTCCTCTTCATGAGAGAAAGACTCGCTTGGGGAAGTTCTTGACCTTTGTCTGTAGTCGTCGTCCCCCTCGTCCTCGGAGGAGTTGCTAGAGCTGGAAGAGTCTCGCTTTCGCCGTGCGTTGCGTAACTTCCTCTTTAGCTCATCAATTTGCAACTACAAGGCCCTGCTGTCAGTGGTCCTTCGGGAGGCATAGCTTTTTGATCAAGAACGGCTTCTGTTTGCGTGCATGGTATGTACACTTGCCTCCCGATCTCTCTCACATTCGAGGTTCAGGAAACCATCTTGTTGTTGAGACTCTGCCTGACGTGGGTTTGTCCTCACCATGGTTGTCCGTTGCACTCACTATGCTCCGAAGCTTCCCCACAGACGACGCTAATTGTGGGGTTTGGGTTCGAATTCTTGGCCTAATAAAGTGTATGGACTCAAGCCCAAGAAGTCCGAACAATAAATTTGTAGAAAAATGGGTTGGAAAGCTGGGCTGCAGCGAGTTAAATAGTGGATCAGTAGGTTAGGGTAACAAAGAAAGGAAGATTATAGATGTTTACTGAAGAAAAAATTCCTCGACAAAGTCCTAGGAGGTTGAATCTATTTCTATTGCCTTTGAAACTCTATTACAAATCTTATTTTCTGTTTTTTCTCCCTCTTTCTCTCTGGGAGCCTCTTACATTATATACCCCCTTCTTGGTGATCTTGACTCTCCACTTGTTGGCCATCCAAGTCACCACTTGAGTACCTGTCCCATCAGACACCCCTCCTGGCTTCCAATGGGTTGTGGTGGCCAAAGCAGCAATATTCAGGGGTCTTCTTCACATAAATGCGGCCAGAAAGGTAGCTGCGGCGCATTGAATGTGAATGTAGTAGCCTTTCCTTAGGTACCTCCTAGTTTCTGCTTGCTATTTTACTCGAGGTGCACATATTTGCCGCCGAGGTCTTTTAGAAGCTCACCTCAGCTCGTGAGCTTCGGATTTGGCACATGCCTAACCTGTCCGAGGAGGCATTGCTCCTTGGACAGGGCCCAAGGCCCAACACCAGATATGGGCCTTTGCCCTTACATGAAGTATTATACAATACCAAAAAAAAAAAAAAAAAAAAGATAAAGATAAATCATTCCACAATCTACCCTCTAAATATTAATAACTATCTTAAATATTTATAATCCACTTAATAATATAAAATTTACAAAATAAAAAAAGTGAAATTTTTTTTACCCAATATTTGATTTCTTGAAAGTAAAGTACCATACAAAAAGAAAAAGAAAAAAGAAAGAAAGATAAAGATGAATCACTTTACAGTCCACACTCTAAATATTAATTACTATCTTAAATATTTATAATCTACTTAATAATATAAAATTTACAAAAGAAAAAAAATTTTCTTAGAATTTATTTCTTGAAAGTAAAGTACCTTACAAAAAGAAAAAGAAAAAAAGAAAAAGAAAAAAGAAAAATCACTTCACACTCCATACTTTAAATACTAATAGCTATCTTAAATATTTATAATCCACTTACTAATATAAAATTTACAAAAGAAAAAAAATGGGAAAAAAAAATTTACCTAGTACTTGATTTCTTGAAAGTAAAGTACTATACAAAAAGAAAAGGATTAAAAAAAAGATAAAGATAAATCATTCCACAGTCCATACTCTAAATACTAATAACTATCTTAAATATTTATAATCCACTAAATAATATAAAATTTATGAAAGAAAAAAAATTAATTTACCCTATATTTGATTTCTTGAAAGTAAAGTACCATACAAAAAGAAAAAGAAAACAAAAAGGTAAAGATAAATCAATCCACGGTCCACACTCCAAATACTAATTACAATCTTAAATATTTATAATCCATTTAATAATATAAAATTTTCAAAAGAAAAAAAAAGTGAAAACAAAATTTACCCAGTATTTGATTTCTTTAAAGTAAAGTACCATAAAAAAAAAAATCACTCCACAATTCACACACTAAATACTAATTTCTATTTTACATATTTATAATCCACTTAATAATGTAAAATTTACAAAAAAAAAGTGAAAAAAAATTTACCCAGTACTTGATTTCTTTAAAGTAAAGTACCATAGAAAAAAAAAATCACTCCACAGTTCACACACTAAATACTAATTACTATCTTAAATATTTATAATCCACTTAATAATATAAAATTTACAAAAGGAAAAAAGTGAAAAAAAAATCTACCCAATACTTGATTTCTTCAAAATAAAGTACCATACGAAAAAAAAAAAATGAAAGAAAAAAAAGATAAAGATAAATCATTCCATAGTCTTGAAAGTAAAGTACCTTACAAAAAGAAAATGAAAAGAAAAAAAAGATAAAGATAAATAATTCCATAGTCGATCTACACTCTAAATAATAATTGTTATCTTAAATATTTATAATCTAGTTAATAATATAAAATTAACAAAAGAAAAAATATAGTGAAAAAAAATTTATCCAGTACTTGATTTCTTGAAATTAAAGTACCATACAAAAAAAAAAAAAAGAAGATAAAGATAAATCACTTCAGATTCCATACTCTAAATACTAATTACTATTTTAAATATTTATAATTCACTTAATAATATAAAATTTACAAAATAAAAAAAATGTGAAAAAAAAAATTTACCTAGTACTTTATTTCTTGAAAGTAAAGTACCATACAGAAAGAAAAAGATAAAAAAAAAAAGATAAAGATAAATTACTCTACAATCTACACTCTAAATACTAATTACTATCTTAAATATTTATAATTGACTTAAATAATACAAAATTTTGCTGCAGAGAGCTTTAACCTTTTTTGAGGATAAACAGCAGACACAGAGGTTTAACCTTTGATGTACACAAGTGTGGGAGTAGGTCAAACCTTGTAGGTTTTGAGCTACACGTGGGTGGAGAGTTTAGACTTGGGTCATAAATCATAATGGCTTCGCTTACGCTTTTTGTCTATTTTGAGAAGGTAGTCATTTGTTTTTAGGGAATTACATTTGTTTGGTCTAATTGTCAATCTCAGCCCATATCATTAACTAATAGTTAAAATAAGTTACTTTAAGTTTGATAGTGTCGGGAAAATTTATCCAACTCCAAGCTCGTCCGTAGGGGTCGTCCAAAGAAGAGGAGAAATGTCTTGGCCTAGAAAGCTCGTCCACGTCAGGGTTGTCCGTCCAGGAAAACCCTTGGACGGCCTACATTGACTCCAAACATCATCACTACATACCGTTTCTGGACGAGGGTTGTACACTTCTCTCAGAACATATGCAGAACGGGAGACATTACCACAAAACCACCTCCTATGACTGTTGCGGAACTTACGGCCTAATATAGTAACCCCCACAGCAGTTATGGAAGTTATTTCCGAACCTTTCGACATCCTCCAATTTAGGAGAAGCTATTAAATAAATAACTGTTCCTGACATGCATTATATAAGAAGAACAATCGCCAAACGAAAAGGTACAAAAAATCATCTTTCCATTCCAAGATTCTAAAAGTTAAAAAGAAACTGACTTTGTCATCGAAGGGTTCTTGGCCAGTCCACCCCAGTCACCTCTGATATTTTGTTCATCTCTTCAGGTTTTTAATCAGATCATCTTGTCGCCATCAAAATCCGAAACATCCAGCTTACTGATTTTGTTGTGCATCATCAGTTGACGCCGTCTGTGGGAAACGTAAGTTTGTACTAACAATTACTTTCCTCCAACAAAAGGCTGTATGGTTCGGACAAGATCAAGGGCTACCAGCCCAGGCCACCAAGAAAGTAGGGATGCCTCCAGCAATCCTAACCGCGATCGACAGTCAGCACTAGTCGCTCAGCAGCCTGCCATCCAGCACATACAATCTATGGCAGCCGCCATGGCAGAGTTAACCCGTCAGAACCAGGAGTTGACTAGGGAGATTCATTTGCGGAGGCAGCGTCAAGAGAGGTTCAAGGAAGGACAAGCCCAGAGTCAAGAGATTAGGGAAGACGCCGACCCCGAAGGCCAATCGAGGGGTACCGTTTCACGAAGGGTGCCGCACTTGGTGAGGAAAATGGACCAAATGCGTAAAGCCATGGATGAAATGAGGGAGAACATGAGGAGGACGAATCTCGTGGAAGACTTGGTTCACCGAACGGACTCCCCTTTCTCAGCCTCCACCAACGGCCATCCCCTGCTTGCCAAGTTCAAGATGCATTCTTTAGACTCATATGACGGAACGCGTGATCCATGCGATCACATTGCAACCTTCAAAACTACAATGCATCTCCAGGGAGTCCCGGACGAGATCATGTGTAGGGCTTTCCCTACCAGACTTAAAGGACTGGCACGAGTATGGTTCAACAAAATACCTCCAAATTCTGTAAGTTCCTTTGAAGAGTTGAGTAAACTGTTTGTCAACAATTTTATTGGAGGAAAAAGGCATAAGCGTTCCTCGTCCAGTTTGTTAATGATTGAGCAAGGGGAAAATGAGAGCTTGCGGTCCTTCATTACTCGTTTCAACAGAGAAGCCCTCACTATAGACGAGATGGATGACAAGCTGCTGCGGGCGGCCTTCCATAACGGGGTCAATTCTGACTTGTTCATCCATAAGCTCTATGAGCAAGAGCCTCAGACCATGGCTGAGCTCGTCCATTCGGCCCAAAATTTCATGAATACAAAAGATGCGATCATAGCCAAAAAGAGGAAAAGAGTCGAAAGAAGGGAATGAGACAACCCCCGTCACCTGGAGCAGGCCCCTCGTCCAAAGAAGGCCCGCGCTGGGGAGAAAAGGGATCAAGATAATAGAAGGCCAGCTTCATCTTCAGGAAGAGGTCAGCATTACACGCCTTTGAATATTCCACTTGACCAATTGCTCATGCAGATCAAGGACGATCCGTCCCAGAAAAGGCCAGAAAAAATGAAGGGAGACCCCAACAAACGCAATAGGAATAAATATTGCCGTTTTCACAGAGATCATGGGCATGACACGGACGAGTGTTTCGATTTGAAGCAACAGATAGAAAACCTCATCAGGCAGGGGAAACTGAGAAACTTCCTTAGACGAGATCAGAAAGATGACAAGTTGAAGGGCAAGATGGAAGAAATGCCGCGACCTCCGCCGGGAGAAATAAGGGTGATCATAGGAGGAAGCTCGACAGGACAAACTTCTAGGTCGCGAAAGACATACCTAAAGGTAGTGCAGAACATTCAACTCTCAGGACGATCGGTCAGGACGAGGGAAGCTGAGGAACAATCTATTACCTTCAGAGACGAGGACGCTGCGAGACTTCACCACCCCCATGACGACGCCATCGTTATTACCCTGCTTATCGCAGATTATACGACCAGAAGGGTGCTAGTTGACAACGGCAGTTCGGCGGACATCCTGTATTACCCCGCCTTCCAGCAAATGAATCTCGGATGAGACTTACTCCGCCCAGTGAACTCACCCTTGGCAGGGTTTGGAGGAATGAAGGTACAACCAATGGGGATAGTTAGGCTGCCCGTCGTGGTGGGGACACATCTACATCAGATAACCAAAGAAATAAATTTCCTCGTGGTGGACTGTTTGTCATCATATAATGCTATCATTGGAAGACCTACCCTGAACAGTTGGAAGGCAGTAACGTCCACTTACCACTTGTCAGTCAAGTTCCCTACAAAATACGGGGTGGGGAAAGTGCAAGGAGATCAGCTAGCAGCAAAAGAATGCTACCTAGCCATGCTAACCATGGACGAGGCAACTCAGACGATGAACATAGAGGAAAGAAGAGTCGTTGCAGAGCCTACTGAAATACTGGAAAACATTCTTTTGGGCGAAGGCGATCCCAAAAAGTTTACTAGAATAGGAACAAGCATGAAAAATGAAACAAAGCAAGACCTCATCCGTTTTTTACAAAAGAGTGTTGATGTGTTTGCATGGAGTCACGAAGACATGCTAGGAATTGATCCTGTTAGGTTCTAAAAGCTTAGAACAATTGGCAAATCGTGAGCACACAAGAACATACAAGTTGCAGAAAGAAGATTTCAGGGATCGATCGAAAAACAGGCTCGATCGATCGAAAGTCGTATCTGCAGAATTTTAAGTTGGCCCAAACAGCAGTTCTAGCCCATTAAGGATTAGAGTTTCAGATCTACTTCTCCCACTATATAAAGGAAACCCTAAGCACGTTTTTACAAGGCTTTTTAGAGAGAGAAGAGTGTGCCTCTTTTGTATTTAAGGTTTTGTTCCTAAAACCTCTCTTATTACTTCTACCGGTGTTGTTCCTTGAAGAATCTCAAGATCCAGTATTGCTGAAGTTGCTGCCTTCTCTAGTCATCAAAGGTGCTGATGATCTAAACCTTCAAGGGTGGTCTTGGAGTCACAAACAGGAGAGTTTGTGTTGCTAAACATTTGAGTGGGATCTCAAAGTCACAAATGGTGGTGTTTGTGTTTTGCAAAGGTCAAAGAAAGAAGGAGTCCGTGGATCTCGAAGCTATCATGGGGTCGTGGTAGTAAGTTTCCTACACTTGGGTAGCAATAGGATGTTAGTGATCTAAGTCTTATTGTGTAAACTTCGATTCTTTCATAGTGGATTCAGTTTACCTTGAGGATAGCTAGGTTAAATCCTCTCCAGGTTTTCACCGGTGTGGTTTCCTGGGTCATCAGATCTTTGTGTTCTTTAATTTCCGCTGCTTTGTTGTTTTTGTTTATTTTGTGTTAACATAGATTTAATTAAATTACCTAAGTTAATCACTTGGCTAATTCTCTAGGTTAATCTGTTGGGTTTAAGGGGTCTAAACAAACTAACAGATCCAAGTGTCATCACACATCGATTGAACGTATGTCCGACTTACAAGCCCATCCGTCAGAAGAAACGAGTTTTTGCTCCAGAACGGGATAAGGCTATTAAAGAAGAAGTCCTGAAGTTGAAGACAGCACGATTTATCCGGGAAGTCTATTACCCAGAATGGCTGGCCAATGTAGTGATGGTCAAAAAGGCAGATGGCAAGTGGAGAATGTGTGTGGACTTCACTGATTTGAACAAAGCTTGCCCCAAGGACAGCTATCCATTGCCACGCATCGATCAGTTGGTTGATTCAACGGCTGGCCATCAGCTATTAAGCTTCATGGACGCTTTCTCAGGGTATAACCAAATAAAGATGGACGAGGCAGACCAGGAAAAGACGTCCTTCGTAACGAGGCAGGGGTTATTTTGTTACAAGGTGATGCCCTTCGGTTTAAAGAACGCAGGAGCGACTTATCAAAGGCTGGTCCATCAGATGTTTCAACTACAAATAGGGCGGAATGTGGAGGTCTATGTAGACGACATGCTAGTGAAGAGTTTGGAAGAGAAAAATCACCTGGACGATCTCCAAGAAACCTTCGACACTCTCAGGCGGTACAATATGAAGCTAAATCCTAGCAAGTGCGCTTTTGGAGTTTCGTCGGGAAAATTTCTTGGATTCATGGTTTCGCATAGAGGGATCGAAGCGAACCCCGACAAGATCCAGGCCATCATTGACATGAAACCGCCAGGAAACATCAAAGAAGTCCAATCACTCACTGGACGAGTTGCTGCACTCAACAGGTTTGTCTCCAAAGCAACTGACAAGTGTTTACCACTTTTCAGGGTTCTTAAAAAAGCCTTCGAGTGGACGGACGAATGTCAGAAGGCTTTCTAAGACCTCAAAAGCTACCTGACCACAGCCCCGCTGCTAAGCCCGTCCGTACTTGGTGAAGAACTATACTTATATCTGGCGGTGTCCCCGCATGCAGTAAGCTCGGCGTTGATCAGAGAAGAAGGAAAGGTACAGAAGCCAGTCTACTACACGAGTCGAGCTCTAAGAGAAGCAGAAGGACGATATCCTATGATGGAGAAATTGGCCTTTGCTTTGATTACAGCTTCGAGGAAGTTGAGACACTATTTTCAAGCCCATGTTATTAACGTCTTGACAGACCATCGGCTGAAAAAGGCAATGAACAGGTTAGAAGCTATAGGAAGACTAGTCCAATGGGCTATTGAACTCGGAGAATTTGATATCAAGTATTTGCAGAGGAACGCGATAAAAGCGCAGGTGTTGGCAGATTTTATTGCGGAATTCACTCCTAACGATGAAGGTTTAGATGAGCTGGTGGGCGCTCGAAGATGGATCGTTTATGTAGATGGGTCCTCCACGTTACATGCAGGGGGGATAGGCGTTATTTTGAAATCCCCAGAAGAAGATAAGTTGGAGTATAAAGTTCGCCTACAGTATGCAACAACTAACAATGAAGTGAAATATGAAGCCCTCCTAAAGGGGCTGGAGTTGGCAAAATCTTTGGGAGCAGAGTTAATACTCGTCCATAGAGATTCCCAGCTAGTCATAAGCCAAGTGAATGGGGCGTACGAAGCCAAAGAAGAACGCATGAAGAAATATCTCAATAAAGTGAGACGCCTTGTGAAGAAGTTCAAGGAAGCTAGTTTCATTCAAATCCCAAGGGAAGAGAACGTAGAAGCAGATGTCTTGGCAAAAGAGGCCTCGACAGGTGGTGCTTTGAACGACTTTGATGAAATTCATTACATGCCAAGCATAGATCTGCCAGAAATACAGTAAATAGAAGGTGAAGACAATTGGATGACACCGATATTGGCTTTTTTAAAAGAATGGCAGGTTGCCGGAGGAGAAGGACGAGGCCAAAAAACTAAGAGTCAGGTCAGCCAGGTACGTTCTCATAAATGATGTGTTATACAAAAGGGGTTTTTCCCAACCGTATCTGAGGTGCTTAGCTCCGGACAAAGCAAACTATGTATTAAGGGAAGTTCACGAGGGAGCATGTGGAAACCACTTGGGGGCAAGAGCGCTGGTACATAAAGTCGTCCGTGCTGGATACTATTGGCCCACCATTCAAGCAGACGCCAAAGCTTATGTCAAAGTATGTGACCAATGTCAGCGATTTAGCAATATCCCCAAACAACCCGCAGAGCACCTCACTCCCATGATGGCCCCTTGGCTGTTTGCACAATGGGGATTAGACATTTTGGGTCCTTTTCCACTCGGAACCAGACAGATGAAGTTTTTAGTGGTAGGTATTGACTACTTTACTAAGTGGATAGAAGCAGAACTTCTAGCGAAGATTACACAGCAAAATGTTAAGAATTTCGTCTGGAAGAACATCTTATGCCGGTTTGGGGTACCCAGGGTGTTAGTATCAGACAATGGACGGCAGTTTGACAACGCGCTATTTAGAGACTTCTACGAACACTTCGGTATTGAGAATCATTATTCCTCCCCCTCCCACCCACAAGCAAATGGCCAAGCAGAAGTAGCAAACCGATCCTTGTTGAGAATCATCAAGACTCGGCTTGACAGGGCAAAGGGTGTATGGCCAGATGAACTACCAGGTGTTCTTTGGGCTTACAGGACGACGGCGAGGACCCCAACAGGAGAAACTCCTTTCAAACTGGCTTACGGCAGCGAAGCAGTCATTCCTGCGGAGGTGTACATGGCCAGCCATAGAATGATGAAGTATCAAGACAGGGAAAATGCTGACCAGCTTCGTCTTAACCTCGGTCTCCTAGACGAGGTACGAATGAACGCAAAGCAGAAGACGGCAAGGTATAAAAACTTGATGGTCAAACACTATGATGCCATGGTCAAACCCAGACGCTTTAACATAGGGGACCTCGTCCTAAAGAAAGTTACCTTGGCCACCAAAAACCCTGCTCATGGAAAGCTGGGACCAAATTGGGAAGGACCCTACAGGGTCATTAACTGTAAAAGGCAAGGATCCTATTATTTGGAAGCCCTGGATTGACGAAAGCTTGAACACCCTTAGAATGTTGAACATTTGAAAAGATACAACCAATAAAAAAGCAACCATGGACGAGCATCGCCCCAGGACTTGGAAGTAATTGTTATTTTTCAGTGTTTTGCCTACTACTAATGTTTTAAAATGTGTATCGCTCATGAACTAATTTGTGTTAAGACGTTTGTAATTCCCTAAAGGCACTAGCTGTCAAGCATGTACCATTCCTGTGGACGAATATTTATAGTTAAAGTATATATGTGATGTATTTTTAAATATATCTGAGTATATGTGAAAATGAACTACAGATGAACAAAATCCTTGGACGCAAGGATGTATCATCCATGAGCTTTCCTTAAATCAGGATAAAACAAGGCAAGTTTGTCCAAACCAAGAGACGAGCTGATGCATGTATCGTCCATAAGCTTTCCTTAAAACAGGATAAAGCAAAAATAAAGCACATTCGTCCAAACCAAGAGGCGAGCTGATGCACTAACATCTCAACCCAGACATGGACGAGCAAATGTACATATAAATTCCAATGACTAAAATAGCCTAAAATTTGGACGAGTCAAAAAAGTTAGGTTTTAAATAAAAAACTAACATCTTGTCCATAGGCAAAGACTCGTTCAAAAAATAGGCGAGGAATAATGTCAGTCAAACAATGGCACCCTTCATGGACGACCCATTCTAAATTCACAATACGAACAAGGCTCATCCATACCATAAGTCCCTATGAAGGACAAGTCAAAAATTAAAAATCATTGAAACACGAATGAAGCTCGTCCGGACAATGAGCAAATGAAAAATAAAGCAAACATGCATTCAAAAAGCAAAAAGGGAGGACAACCTACGTCCAAAAAACCCTTATATAAAGTTGAAATAAACAAGCAATTGTTTAAAATCTCGTCCTAAAACTATGGACGAAGAAATTGTATTTACATTACATCCAAAAATCTAAAACAACAGACTAAATAAAAATACAGAAAAAAGCTAAGTACAAGTCTTCATTGGGGAGGATCAGCACTAGGGTCGTCTTGAGCTTGCTGAGTGGTGGCATCGTCCTCGATGTTAACGTCCTCTGAGCTCGTCTGAAAAAGAGAGCTTGAAGCAGCACCATCGAGGTTGAGCTTGATAGAGCTGAAGTCAAGGTTGGGGAAGTTCTCCATGGCGTCCATTCTGAAATCCTCGAACCCAGCTGCATAGTTTGCGTCCAAGGAATCAGTATACTCCTTGGACGCCTTGAAATCCGCAACCGCGTCTCCCTTGACCTTATCAAGAAGAGCACTCAGCTCGTCATTCTTCTTCTGAAGATGATCAAGACGAGTGTCCTTCTCTATGACATCAGTCTTTAGCTCCTCTATGTGGTTTTGCAGCTCCTTCACGTCGTTCTTGGCCTTAGCCGCCACTTCAGCCCACCTTTTGCTCTCGTCTTTGACCTCCTGTATTCTCCTCTCCAGCAAGATCCTCGTCTTATCCAGTTCCGTTGCTTACCTGGACGCGGCAATGAACTTGGACATTGCCTACACAAATATACAAGGCATAATTAAATACTGGAAAGACGAGACCAAAAATAAGGACGAGATAACAATTTTTCTTACCTTGAAAAGGTCATGAACACCAGAGTGCTCAAAATCCTTCAAGGACATGTTGTAGCAGGCCGCCACGTCCTGATCAGTAACAACCCTCTCAAACCTCTCCCAGGCCAAGTCTTCGTCTCCAAGAAGGTTCAGAGGGACTTGACTAGAGGGCTGGGGTGAGACAGGCGCTCGGGCTGTGGACGGCACGATCGTGGACGAAGGATCAAAGAGCTCATCGTTAATAACATGGACGGGAGTCTGCTGGATAGGAGGCACAGGGCCAGACTGGACGACCCCAGTTTTGGACGGCCCATGCTTGACCCTTTTTTCTTTGCGTCGACTTGGGAGTTTCCCCAAATTAACCCCCTTAGATAAAGCTTTTCTCTTGTCTCCAACTGATGGACGAGGTTGGGAATGAACCCCCTGCCCAACTACCTCGTCCACCACCTCCTTGCCTTTGTTTTGATTCATTGTAGCCATTCCTATAAAAAATGGACGATGGTGATAAGCAAAAAAAATAAAAAATACATAGTCAGTTATTCACAAAATAAAGATAAGACACACTTACGTCTACGGACATTACGTTCGTGAGCAACGGCCTCAGCAGATGGCTCAGGACCCAAACCCCAAGCTGCTAAACGTCTTAAGCTCACCAAAAAATGGAATGTCCTGTCAGTGTATAGATGAGCCTTTTGAACTCGTTCAATATAGAACTTGCTCAAGTAAGGATGTCCAACGCCTAAAACAAAAAAAAAAAAGAAGAGAAGAAAAAAAAAAAAAAAGGGGCGTTAGACGAGCACAATCAAATCAAGTGTATATGTCAACATATTTTAGGACGGATAACCTCAAACATACCTTCAGGACGAAGGTTCCCTAATTCTCCAGTGTAGGGACCAAATGGATCCCTACCAACTTCACTTGGTTCCCCAACCCAGGGGCCAGAGACGAAGAAAAACTCTGTCTTCCAGTTCCTGTCTCAGGTGGCCAAGGACTTGATCAATCTGTAATCTGCCCCTCTAGCTGTAAATTGATGGAAGCCTAGGGATTGATTGATCTCAGAGGGCTTATAGCAATAAAGGAACTCGTCCACGGTAAGAGGACGATCCCCTCCAAAGACTTCCCTCCATAAGACTTGTATGGAAACAATCAGTCTCCATGCATTAGGATTAAATTGGCAGATGGCCAAACCTAGCCTGGTAAGTAGCTCCCTAGCAAAGGCATTGAGAGGCAACCTCAGACCCCCCAAGAGGTAAGCCTCATAAATACCAACTCCAAAATGGGGTTGGCAACACCATTCCCCACGGACGGGTAACCTAGGGTTTAAATTATCAGGGATTTGATACCAAGCCTTCAGAGACTCTAACCTTTTGTTATCTGTCCTAGACGGGATATCTAAAGCACAACTATAGACGATTTCCTCGTCGTCCTGAGCTGTGGACGAGGGAGCACTGGTGCCTGCCCTCGACCCAGATTCAGCTCTCGTCCTAAACTCTTTCTGGAGAACCTCCAGAGGAACCCCAGAGACCCCAGACGTGTACTCGTCTGAGGTATTCCCTCCACTATTGCTATTACTATCACTACTACTATCACTTGACCCACTAAAGCTACTGGGTTCATGAAACTTGTCTATGACTTTCTCGAGGCTATTACTAGACGAGGAAAGGACAATCTCAGTCATTTCTTAAGAATTTATAACCTAAGGACAAGAGTGAGGAAAATACCTGGATCTGAATGATGACTATGGACGTGGGAGACTTCTAGACGAGTCGCTAAGACGAGGAATGTCAGGGAGGAAAATTTTCAGAAATGAGGGGGGTAGCTCAGGAATTCCACTATTTATAGGCGAAGGCTTTAGTACCTGAAACGTCACAACCAACCCTGAGCTGACACGTGGCACACTCCTCGAAAAATGAGTCGACGTGAATCTTCACTACTGAGACCGTGACACGTGGCGAGTTTAAACGTGGGTATAAACACAAGCGTCCAAAGAACAACACCATATTACATTTTCCTAGACGACCCATGGACAGGGGGCAACTGATAGTGTCGGGAAAATTTATCCAACTTCAAGCTCGTCCGTAGGGGTCGTCCAAAGAAGAGGAGAAATGTCTTGGCCCAGAAAGCTCGTCCACGTCAGGGTCGTCGGTCCAGGAAGACCCTTGGACGGCCTACATTGACTCCAGACATCATCACTACATACCGTCTTTGGACGAGGGTTGTACACTTGTCTCAGAACATATGCAGAACGGGAGACATTACCACAAAACCACCTCCTATGACCGTTGCGGAACTTACGGCCTAATAAAGTAACCCCCACAGCAATTATGGAAGTTATTTCCGAACTTTCCGACATCCTCCAATTTAGGAGAAGTTATTAAATAAATAACTGTTCCTAACATGCATTATATAAGAAGAACAATCGCCAAACGAAAAGGTACGAAAAATCATCTTTCCATTCCAAGATTCTAAAAGTTAAAAAGACACTGACATTGTCATCGGAGGGTTCTTGGCCGGTCCACCCTGGTCACTTCTGATATTTTGTTCATCTCTTCAGGTTTTTAATCAGATCATCTTGTCGCCATCAACACCCGAAACATCCAGCCTACTGATTTTGTTGTGCATCATCAAAGTTACTGATAATAGTTTAAAAACTTAATGAAAAAGGTTTAAAAAACTAAATAGAAGCTTAGAGCACCATATAGCAGGACCTCATGCATTCCCATACAAGGTCTCTACTTTTATATCTATATATATATATATATATATTGATATTGATTGGGTCTTTTTTTTTTTTTTTTTTGTTGATTGTGGATTAAGAAGATCAACGGGATTTGACCAATTTATTAATCATGTTAAAACTTGCCAACCCATTTTTTACGCTACCCATTTACACTAAATACTAACCTGCAAAAAACCATATCATGTTTGCAAGTCATGTCAAATATTACCATCCCTTGTACACAAATTTTCAACTCAAGCGGAACCCAACCAATATATCAAGGCTACCCAAGATATAGGGTTTGTAAAGATCAAAATATATGATTTACAATGCAATTAATTAATTGCATTGTAAATCATATATTTTGATTTTAAAGCTGGAATTCCTCCAACTTTCACAATCTGATCTCAAATCCTCTTAACTTTCACAGTCTGATATCAATCAAAGCAACAAATTTAAAATAACAAAATAATCGAAGAAACTCAAATACTTTATCTCTAATTGTGCCATAAAATTAAATAAATTAATAAAAAAAATTTCTAGTTATGCTATCCATTTTTCTTTTAAGAACCATCCAATTAAAAAACAATCGAAGCAACTCAAATTATATCATTTAAAAAAAATTGTATGATTATAGGATTTTAGCGCGAATATGTATTCATTGGATAAGAACTTTTTTATTATTATTAGAAACAAGAACACACACAAAAGAGAGGAAAAGGGGTTCTAACTTAAAGACCTTAATAAATAAGAATCACATTTCCACATAGATGGCCAACAATATAGTGATCATTCATGTATAACATGCAATAAAAATGCTTCATGCATATTATATATACATACATATATATACACACACAAATAGTTAGCAAAAGTTTGGTTAGGTTATGGAGCATAATTTGAATGAAATTGACATACTAAAAAAAAGGTGTTAATTCAAATGACATTTTACTATTTTCTTCTTTCTATGTGCAAGGTTGTTAAAATCAAAATCCTACATAAGATTGGTGGATGAGCTTTAGGGATTAGATCAAGAAACATAAGATCCAAATTTTTATTTTAAAAAAAGTAATTATTGTGTATGTCAAATAATCATTAGAATCATCCTTTATAATATTTTTATTATTGAACCAAATAAATATAAATTTTTAATTGTCACCATGTATAAGATAACTTAATCAAGCCCATTACATAGAAGTAGATAACTCATAGACCCACGTACAAATAAGCTTATAATCCACAAGCATTTGACTTTGAAATTGAATTATCCAAACCCCGTTATCAAAAAATAAAAAAATAAAAATCCCAACCCCACAAAAGATTTAACTCTAAATCAAAAGGTTTTCTTTATTTAAAAAAAAAAAGAAAAAAAAAATCAAAGGGTTTTGACCATACCTATTCCCAAAAAAAAAAAAAAAATCATTATTATAGGTAAAAATAAATATCGAATGGGGCATTTCTTGATAAATGGGCCCGGTCCAAAGGCATGGATATAGATGAAGCGGCTTGAGAAAATAAAAGACAACTCCTTGGGATAGATCCCATGGAGACTCGGGCTGACTCCCACTACCGAGGTCTACTGCCAAGGTAACAAGCGGAACTGTAACAAATACTAAAAGAACCTTTGATGACCAGTTCCCTTCTGTACCGAGGTGACACCATCTATCAAACTCACCTCGGGAAACACCGTGAAGAGATAAGAACCACTAGAGCAGTCACCTCCACATTAATGAGGTGTTCCCACCTAATCTCTGCCACATTAAATGCTCATTAACTGGCCTAAATAATGGAAACACCCCTAAAATCCTATTTCACAATGAAAGAGTGGTAGAATAGACGAATGATGGGACAAGTATCCTCCCAAATCCAACTAGGAACAAGTCAGCTGTCGAGAGAGGGAAGGAAAAAAATGTCTTTAAAAAGAGGAGAGGTGCAATAGGAAGAGGGGTTCATAAAAATTTAGGAAGAAATCTTAAAGAGAGAGAGAGAGAGAGAGTTGTAATAAATCAATATTTCTAATAGTTTTTAGTCTTTAATTTCTACCCCTTGTATCTTGGGAATCCTATTTCTATATCAATAAAAGCCATCCTTATTATCTTTCAATCTACTATTTAGAACCCCTATTGTGGAATTTTTACCCTTTCTTTTATAAATTAATAATGCGAGTTATTTTCTGTTGTCACTATCTTCACAGCAGTAGTTGTTTTTGAAGCCCACAAGAACTATAAAATAAAACAAGTGGAATTTCAATGTAGAAGTGAAAAACCAAAATACAAACATAAAAGAATCAAGAAACATTGTTAAAATCAAGATCTTATGTTAAATTGGTGGAGTGGTTTTATGTTTCCGTCAAGAATTGTAATATCATACTTTTCATTTAAATTTTTTTTACAGTAAAATTATAAACAAACTTATATACATCTAAATCTTGAAAATTAAAGTGATAAAATTAGAATAACCCTAAACGTTAAGGGTTTAGATTTTTTAAAAATATTATATATAAAAATCTTTGTGGCTTAGGGAAAAAAAAAAACACCAATTTCTCTTTTTAGTTCGTTGGGTCACGAATTACATTATAAAAAAGAGCCCAACTCAAATTAAAACTTTAAGAGAGTAACTTACCCAGCCCAAATGAGCAAATCCGAAACTAAAACGCCACCGACTCTCTATGTCGGTTCGTGTGTGAAATAAAACAGTTCGAAACCATACGGACTTAACAGAGAAACAACAACAAACACATACTCAAATCACAGAGCGAAACCATGGCGATAGAAAAATTAAGTAACGATCCGAACCCGAACCAGAATCCGAAGCCGAAGCAGAAAAAGTTCCAGTGGTGCGAGCTAGTTGATGAGGACAATGGGAACGACTTGGATTTTCTGTTGCCGCCTCGGCAAGTGATTGGGCCGGACGAGAGGGGAGTGAAGAAGGTGGTCGAGTACAAGTTCGACGACGAAGGGAACGAGGTGAAGAAAACGACGACGACCCGGGTCCAAAAGTTGGCGAAGACCCAGTTGAGCAAACGAGCCATGGAGCGCAGGGCCTGGCCCAAGTTCGGCGACGCGGTCGATGACGACGTTGGTGCTCGTCTCACCATGGTCTCCACTGAGGACATCTTTCTTGAACGCCCTAGGCCTCATGGTTCGTCTTCTCTCTCTGTGTGTGTATAATTTCTATGTGTGTGGGTTTGGTTTTGATTTCTTTAATATTTTGAGTCTATTTTTCAAGGGTGTTTTGGGTTCTAGAACAGTGAAAGAATTGAACTAAATTAGGCTTAATGGTTGAATTATAAGTATTTTATGCTAAGAAAGTACGCACACTTCACTTCATTTAAAGTACTTTACTGATATGTTCATATCATGTAATTGTTCAAAAATTACTTTACAAATTGCTTATGCCGTCATGTCACACTCATACCGTGTTTATGTCTGTTCTTCCTAGATTATACGTAACTTTTGTCTCCTTAAATTAAGCTAAATGTATAAGCTTTAGAATTTTTCAATTTCTTAAAATTCTATTGAAATAGTTTTACTTACAAAAAGTGAGTTTTAAAAAGATATAATTTGAAAACTGCTGAAACAAATAAACCCTTTACGCATTGACTTGTAATGTGGTTATGAAAATTTAGTACTGGTGGTTATGCAAACCTAGGAAACCAGACTACTTACTCGCATTCTTTGGTTAGTGGGTCTTTTACATGGATTGTTCATTGTTGAGGCCTCACCGATTTCGGTTCCTGACTCATGGATTTCAGGATTTGATAATTTTTTTCTTTCAATGTGCTCTCTCATTTTGTGTATGCCTCAGTTCGGTTCATCCAAGTGAACTGAAACTATTACCTGCTTTGCATCTTTCCTTTTGTGTTTACAATAGAATGTTACATTGTAGAATATGGAAGATAATTTTCTGTTGTCATGAATCTGGTTAGTTTTTTTTTTTTTTTTTTTTGAAATGATGAATCTGGTTAGTTGGTAGTTGTCTATGTGAATTCTTAATTCCCGTCATAATAGGTTTCACACTGTTGCATTTACATGTGAATAAAAAAATCACAAAAAAAAAAAAAAAAAAGATGTGGTGTGTGTGTGTGCATCTGGTATCATTGTAAGGCATAGGTATTTCACAGCCCAATGATCTGGTATAGAAATTTTGATGAATAACTGCCATTACATTGTGGTATATTGGAAACAATTCATAGGCCTCTACTTACAGAAATCTCAAGCCTCCTTTGTGGCATACAAAATGTAAATTACTTGGAAAATAGGAATCTTATGTGCTTTCGGTTGATAATTTTCTTTTAGGGGAACTCTTACGTTTAAGTTTCAATGTGGACTTGCCAACAGGTAGCAAACCAGAAGAAACCAAGGTAGCAGGAAACTTAGATAACGCAGGTGCCGTTTTCATGGTATGCAGGATTTGCAATACGAAAGGTGTTCACTGGACAGCAAAGTGCCCTGACCGGTATCTTGCCCATCACACTGATGATCCTAGAGCCAACGAGGGAGCTTATGTGCCTCCAAGCATGAGACGAGGCGCAGAAAGACCCGGTGGATCAGATATGAGGCGCCGGAGTGATGAAAATTCAGTTCGGGTCACCAATTTATCAGAGGATACTAGAGAGCCTGACTTGCTTGAACTATTCCAAACATTTGGCCATGTTATTCGTGCGTATGTTGCTATTGATCAAAAGACTGGCATGAGCAGAGGCTTTGGTTTTGTCAATTTTGTAAACAGAGAAGATGCTGAGAGAGCTATCAACAAGCTCAATGGGTATGGTTATGATAACCTCATCCTTCGAGTTGAATGGGCTACACCCAGATCAAATTAGAATATTGTTTTTTCTGAGGAAGTCAGCCTTCACAGAAATTTTGTGTAGAGTTTCTGTCAAATTTTGCTAGTAGCTAGCGGTGGTTTTAGGTTTTTGTTTTTCTGTCCTGGAGTCTAATTGTTATGTTACCTATTCGTTTTTTTTCTTTTTGATTCAATGTTATACAGTTATATTACCTCTTAGGTTAATTTTTTGAGTTAAATTCATCATTTGGTAGCTTAATATAAATTCTTTCATTGTAGGGTTTCTAAATTTTATCTACATTACACTACAACAAACTTGAGTTTTTTCAACATTTTTTTATCTACGGTTACTAAAAAATGTTAATAAAACCCCTAAGTTTCTACGGTTATACTCAGCTGTTGATCAAAATAAGGAAATTAACATACTTATTTCTACAGTTGGCACAACTGTTGAAACAAGTGTCAAAAAAAATTAAATAAAAGTTTTATCCACAGGCTAGATGAACGTAGAAGATAAACTACATCTTTTATCTACGGTTGTCAGTGTTGAAAATTAGAAACACTGAACTTACATAAAGCTACAGAACAAATCAAAGTTTTATACATAGCTCTCACAGTTTCTCATTTTCTCTCTAGTAGCTCACATCTCTCTCACACAAAATTTAGAAATTTCAAAGCCAATTTCATAGCTCTCAATCATGGAAATTTCAAAGCTCTAGGTCATGGCAATTGCATAGCTATTGGTCTCTCAATGCGGTGGCTCTGTCTCATCGTCCCTCACAAAATCGAAGTCGAAGTCTTCTGTCAACTGCTCTACTCTTCGCCTACCTCATCTAATCTCCCCAATTTTCTAGGGTTTCAAGCTTAATTGCCACTGCAACACAAAGATCATTTTGCCTGATTTGTCACGATTCTTCAATGGAGGAAAATTCGGTGTGTTTTCATGTTTTGCTTATAAATTGTAATGTTTGGTTCCTGGGAAAATTTTAGGGTGAATATTTAGGCCTTGTTTGGTTTAAAAAAATGGTCACTCATCACTCATCACTCAATTTTCATCACTCATCATCCATCACTCATCACTCATTACTCATTACTCATTACTCATCACTCTAAAATATCACATCCAAACAACATCATCACTCAGTTACCATCACTCAAAATTTTCACACTATTTGTGGGTCCCATATCTGTCATTGGTACAGTTTAGTTTAATTTTTTTTTTTTTTTTACCCAATACCCAGATCACCCGAACTAGTGGAAAAAAAAAAAAAAAAAAAAAAGAAGAAGAAAGAAGGAAGAACGAAGAAGACCAGATCAGAAAAAAAAAAAAAAAAAAAAAAAAAAAAAAAAGAGGAAGAAGACGAACTGGGTGAAAAAAAAAGAAACCAGATCACACGCCGAAGAAGAAAAGAAAAAGAAAAAAAAAAAAGAAAAAAAAAAGAAACCAATCACCGAACAAAGAAGAAAAAAAAAAAAAAAAAAAAACCCCAAAAGTCAACAATGATGGCTTGTACAGTATAAAGTTTTATGTTTAATTACAAAAATGCCATTGAGTTATGAGTTATGAAAACAGATAAAATGTGTTTTCAGTTTTCATAACTCATCACTCAAAAATCAGAGAACTGAGTGATGAAAACTATAACTCAAAACTCATCCAAACAAAACATTTTACAACTGAGTAATGAAAACTGAGTATTGAGTGATGAAAACTGAATATTGAGTCACGAAAACACTCAAACCAAACATCACCTTAAATTCTTCCTCACTTCCTCTCTCTCCCCAAACCCCCAAGGTTCCCTCTCTCTCGCTCTCCCTCTTCCTGTGTATATGCCTATATTTTGGTTTTTGTATCTTTCTTAGATGGCTTTGTGTTTTGTTTCAGAGTCTTCTACAAAGGATGGTCAAGCTAATAAAGTTAAGTTTCTTCTAATTTTTTTTCTTTGTTCCGTAACTAATCCTAAGTTTCAATTATTCTTATTATTATTAATTGCAATTCTATAGCGTTCACTTATTTTTTGCCAAATTAGTGATCATGGTAGTATTTTTTGTTGTTAATTTATAGTGATTGGTTGATATTGGGGTGTGCTTTACGGCCTGTTTTTGTTCCCATCAAATGTGCTTTAATAATGAATTTTGTTAATTTTTATGAAATAATTCTTGAGGTTGAATATGTAGAAGGATATTCTTACCATTCAATTATCAGCATAAGTGCAATATATGGTACTGAGCGTTGAGAATGAAACTGACCTGCATTTTTTTTATACTGACTTGCATTTTTTATATTAGATACTCCGTTTTTTGTTGGCTGAATCACGAATTCATGTCTCCAATGGCAATTATGGTTGTAGAATGTAAACTTTTTATTAGATTCCAGATGGATCACGAGCAGAACATTAACAAGTTTGGTAGATTAAACAACCACTTTCACAAGCTTGAGGTTGAAATCAAAGTTGCCAAGGTATTGTTATGATATGGGTTTTGCTTCATTTTCTTATTTATTTATTTATGATTTTAGCATACAAGGTTGTTAAAATAGGTTTGGATTAAACTTGATGTGCTTTCATTTTGTGTTTTTTTATATGGTTTGGACTGTCTTTATTTTTACTTTTTTTTGGGAATAGAACATTGTCACTTTCTATTTGGAAATGTTAGTCACTGACTTTGTTGCATAATTTGAGGTGGGTTTCGAGAAATATTTAAGACCCAACTCTAAATTTTGGTTAAATCTTGATGGGTACTGGTTTTACTTTTTATTGTGATCTGGTTTCGAAAATTGTATCCTATCCTATTTTACCATCTCAAAAAGCTACTTTATCTATTATACTATATTATTTTTCAATACTCCCAACATCCCAACTTTTATTTTACAATACAATACATTAAAATAATATAAATTATACAATAAAATAATAATAATAAAATTTTCTCTCACTCCCCTCTCTCATTTCTGTCCTGGCCTTTGTCCCTTTCTCAACAACCAAACAACCCAATTACCATCACAACACCACCATGCCCACCACGCCACCATTGCCCACTACCTACCAAAATCCCAACGGAATCAAAACTCCATTTTACAACACTCCTAACATCCCTCTGCCCCTAGCACTGGCCACAAAAAAAAAAAAAAAAAAAAAAACCATAGCTACCATGCCACCCACCGAGAAACCTGCCGAGAAACCCACCAATCTCCACTGAGAAACCCACCAATCTCCATGATCCAAACCCACCGATCTCCACTGATCCAAACCCACGCCACTACCTGACCCATGATACACCGATCCACCTATTCAAACCCATCACTTGACCCACAACTCCAAACCCACCACCTGATCTATGACCCACATAGCTCACCGATCCAAACACTGAAGAAATCCTTGTTTTGTGTAACACAATCACAGAGTTAAAGCCTAGATTTAGAGCAACGTAAGATCTATTTGTGAAGTGAGAAAGACTGATAGAAAGGATAGAGAGAGAGAGAGAGAGAGAGAGAGAGAGAGAGAGAGAGAGAGAGAGAGAGAGAGAGAGAGAGAGAGAGAGAGAGAGAGATTGGCAATGGAGAAAATCTATATCTTTTGCATAATGATAAAACTGGGAGTACAAGTATATTTATAATACACTGAGCCTATCTAACTAAATAACAACCAATCCAAACTATGCAGAATTATAATAGAATCTACACCAGAACAATAATCGAATTTGGTGCCAGAACCAACAGCTCCAACCCACAATCAAGATGACATTGTTTCTACCTTCAGAAGCTTAAATAATTATCACATAAAACGGTGCACTGCATGTTAAGTGAAACGGTGCGTTTGTGCTACACCCTTGAGTGAAACAGTGTGTTGCACTTTTTGTTTGAAACACCAACGGTAACCTCCAATTTGATCATCTTCAAACCTCGCGCCCACTGTGTGTAATTCAACCATTGTCATCCTGTTAAAGAGAAGCTTGAAACTAAAGATAAAGGTAAATTGAAGAAGGGTAGAACAGGTTTGATGGAAGGATAATTTGAAGACAAGCAGTGCACAGGTAAAGCATCACAGGAGGCATCATAGGAGGCTTGAAGCGTGGTTGAAGAAGTTACTTAAGGCATTAAGTGGTTAAATGACATGTGCACTTGAAGTTGGTTAATTAAGTAATTAGAGGGAGTGCCACTTGGCCTAATCTTATTGGAGGAGCTTTATCATGGAATATGTTAGGAGTTAGTTAATGCTTTCCTGTGCATTTTGGTTTTGTAACTTCTGTATAAATACTAGCTTAGTGTGTATGGTAGGTAGTCTCTGTAATTCATAAACTCAGAGCAATAAGAATTTTCTTTCTTCTCTCTGAATTTTCTCTCTATTTTTCTCGAGCTTTCTTAAGCTTTCTGCAACTTTTCTTTTCCTAATCTGAGATTTCTTGTTTAGCTTGTGCATTTTAACACATCATGCTTTAGTTTCTTTGAATTAGAACTACCACGAACATCAACAAACACAACCCACCACAATCTCCGGTCTCCGTTAATCCGCACCGATCCAAAATCCATGTTGATCGCCATGCCGTGACCACGAACCCAACCCAGCTTCGGTGCAAGCTTTGAATGAGAAAGAGAGATCTGAGATGAGAGAAAGGGTGAGGACTAAGGAGGGAGGAGCTCTGTGAGAGAGAGTAAATGAGAAACACTGAAACAGAACTGAGAGTGAGAGAAAGCAAAAGTGAAAAAGAATAAAATAATATTTTTGTTGTTTTACAATTCAGCTACAATACAATTCTACATTTAAAATCACACTGTAGCACAATTGTAAATTTTTTTGCAATAGTCAGATTTTACAAGTCCTGGTAATGTGGGGGGTTTTGGACTTTTATGTTAAATTGAACCAACATATGGCATATGCCATTCCCAATGTGAATGCTCTAAGGATGACTATATTTCTAAAATCCAAAGTCAGAATTAGGCCCTCACAATATTCATTTAAGCATTGCTCTTTATGGCTTCACATTTCCAAATGAAAGAACGCAAAACATCTGATTTTGTTTTCTCACTTTCATCACCCATAAAATCGTCCATTTTATATATCAAGCGGGGCAATGTAAAATCTATTTTCAGATGTTGTCGATTATTATAAGTCGACATTTATTACCTATGGAATTTTGAAAATTTTATAATCTCGGAGTCGACTTGAATTTATCTATCACCATGAATTCAAGATGTGGGAATTTGTATTTGTGCATGTGTTTTTTTTTTTTTTTTTTTTTTTTTTTTGTATGGAAGCATCATAGCCATTATTTTGTGAATAACCATAAGAAAATCATGTTTTGCGGTCAAGTTTGGATAAAACCGCCAAAACTGTTCACCTTTTCTTACCCTTTATATTTTTAACCTTAAAATCTTATATATATATATATATATATATAAAATATCTCTAGGTATACAATATTACATAATTATTGAAAGTTTGATTGTATTATTAGGAATGGTCAGTATGAATGTTAGTTCAATAAGAAAGAAGAAGAATTGAAAGTATGATTGCATTATTAGGAATGGTCAAATGAATGTTAATTTTTTTTTTTTTTTTTTTTTGAGAAAGTTTCAACCTATGGCGTTCGTTCCTGATGATAGCTCTCTATCATCAAACTAAGACATTAATTGATTTTTGGTGTAAGTATGGATTGAACCCCAAATTTCTCATTCAACTATCAGTATAGAATGTAGATGTTAGTTCAATAAGAAGGAAAGAGAACAAGATATATATATATATATATATATATATATTATTTATATATATATATATAGAGCCATTCAGTTTGCTGATAAATTCCCTGATGTTATCACTGATAAAACCCAACTCCAAAGGTTTCTTGGCTCTTTGAATTATGTTGCTGATTTCTACAAGGATATGAGGAAACAATGTAAGCCCCTTTTTGATCGGTTACAGAATAATCCTCCACCCTGGTCTGATGTTCATACTTCCCTTGTTAAACAAATCAAGTCTCATGTTAAGGCATTGCCTTGTCTTGGTATTTCCACTCCTAATGCTTTCAAAATTGTTGAAACTGATGCTTCTGACATTGGCTACGGAGGCATTCTGAAACAGAAAGTTTCCCCAGACTCATCTGAACAAATTGTTCGTTTCTATTCTGGAGTCTGGAATACTGCACAGTTAAATTATAGTACTATTAAAAAGGAAATTTTATCTATAGTACTATGTGTTTCAAAGTTTCAAAGTGATTTGTTAAACCAAAAGTTTTTGTTAAGAATTGATTGCAAAAGTGCTAAGTATGTTATTGAAAAAGATGTTGAAAATATTGCTTCAAAACATATTTTTGCCCGATGGCAAGCTATTTTAAGTGTTTTTGATTTTGATATTGAATATATAAAAGGTTCTCAAAATTCAATCCCTGATTTCCTTACCCGTGAATTTCTGCAGTGTCACAATGGCAAGTAGGCGGTCGAAAGACAAGAGCCCTGCCACTGATAACACAATTGTTAAAAAGGAACCTGTTTCTCCATTGGAGATTGTTAACCGTTTCACCCCCTTAGGTACAATTCCTAAGCCTAATTACTCTTCTGTTTTGGCCTCATCATATGATCCTTATGCTTTGACCACTGTTGACCAACCTGTTAAAACTGTTTTTCCCAGATTTTCCTATACTTCTCAGTATGTTAAAAAACCACATGTTCAAAACCTGTTTTACATTGAGTCAAATAGGGCCTCTATTACTGACCCCTTTAGACTGGCTACCAGCTATTTCCCCCCAATGTTCCACTGGATTCCAGAACATAGTGAGAAAAATGTTAATTACTATGCTGATATATTGACCCATGAGAATTCAATAACTATTAAAGGCATCAAGGATAAGATGACTGGTAAGGTTATTTATCACAGTGCTTTCATAAACAATTTTATTTCTGAAGAAATGTGGGGTCCCAACCTTGCCTCCACAAGGATGTTACCCAAATGCAATGTTCCATACTGCTATCATGATTATATCACTGCCTGGTTCAGATTCATGCTTCACCAGAATGAAATCATGTCTCATTCATGGTTTGTTAATTTTGATAAGGATTTCAGTTCACCTTTGCCTCTTTGGTTCGGCCGATGGTGGACCCAGTTTGGTTCTATTCCTGATATATTTCCAGATTTTTATCAATTCTTAACAGAAGCAATTCTTGTTTAAGATCATTGTTATCACTTTTAATGTTTTTAAATTCATTTTTTAATTCAATTATTTCTTGTTTAACAATGTTGATCTCACGTTGGAGTTCATTAACAGTTATCACTTTTGATTTTGTTTTGTTGAATCTTTCCAAGGTTTCTTCAAAGCTTATTGTTGGTTTCAATTTTTTATCATTTTCATTTCTTGTCAAATTTTTCTTAAATTTATCAAGATATTCTTTTTGCAATTCAGGATTTTGAATCTGACTTATCAATTGGATTAACAAGCTTTCATTTTCTTCACTTTTGGTGAGAACATTAACAGTTTTAATAACATTGCAACATGAATCTCTACAACCAAGTTTAACATTAGGTGAACTAGAGGAACCATCATCAGATTGGTAACAAGAATCAGACGAAAAAGAAAAATCATCTTCCAAAGAATCAGACGAGACGTTTGATTCAAGGATTCGGAATAGTTCTTCTTGATCATTATCATCAATGTTTAACATGTTGAACTTATTTTTCAGCTTACCAGGTTTTTGCTTACAGTCTTTACTGAAATGACCAGGTTTTCCACAGTTGAAACATTTACCTTTACCAGATTTCTGTTTGTCAAATTTTTTGGAAACATTTTTCTTTTTAGCATAAAAATCATTAGGTTTAACAAAGTTTGTTTTGTATCTTTTATATATTTTATGGTTATAATTTTTGTAACTTTTATCATGTTTTTTCCCTTTTTGCCTGGAGGGAGCAATAGGGGGCAAACCATATTGTTCACAGAAATTACCCATTTCATATTTAGCTTTTCTCTTATTCTTTAACTGGTGTTTTAACAATTTTTCATCATTACACATGTTAATACCAAGTCTTTTAATAGTGCTTAAAATATTACCATAAGTTAAACTATCATAATCAATGGAATCATTTTTACCAATTAAGTCTTGTTTTACCTTATGAGCAAAGATAGGAGGCAGACCGTCAATAAACTTTTCTTTCCAATAAGGCTTGTAACAATCTTTCCGGAGCATGACTCTGGAAAGGAAAACACCTTCATACCATCTGTAATCAGACATAGTAGGACATCTCAAATTGTTTAGATAATCAGAAATACGAGATGAAACATTGGATGGAGTACCAACAAAATGTTTGAGAATAGTATAGATCAAAGTATTAACACCATCAGGAATACCACGATTTTGATTTTCATCAAAAATAGGGAAACCTTCATCATTCTTTTTAACAGCAGATTTAATAGAATCTCTGGATTCTTCTGTGAGATATGAATCCCACCATCCACGAAGTGCACCAGAAAAACCAGTAACAAGCAGTTCAACAATTTCAGAGTGACTATAATTATGATTATTCAAGTAAGCAGTTCCAACCATAGACATGTGAGCCATTTTATTAATTATTTCTTGTTCAGACAAACCATCAATATTCCATTCATAAAGTTTATCAGCAGAAACAGAAAACTGAGTTTGAAAAGATCTTTCTTCAAATTGCATATCAGGAGGAGTAGGTTTTGAATACCAGTTTTTTGTAAAAGACACAGGAATGGGTTTTCCAACAAATCTTTTAATTTCTGGTAAATCATCATCAAAAATCTTTTTAGCTGAAACAGAAGACAATGAATCAGAATCTGTGTTTTCTTCAAAAACATTTTCTTTTTCATTTCTTGAAATAGTTCGAGCAGCACTTGTGGAAGTACCTTCAGTTTTAACCTTTAAATCAGAAAGCATTTTGTCAATAATTTCAAGAGTTTTTGCCTGAGAATTTTTGAAATTCAATTCTCTTTGACTGGGCAAATCAATCAAAGGTTTCTCAGGTTTTGAAACAACAGATTTTTCAACAACTTCTGGTTTTGGAAGAACAGGTTTTTCAGCAATTTTCTCTTCAATGCGATCAAGCTGTTGACCAATAACATGCAAAGATTCATTAGTGAAATTGTTTTGTTCAATAATACTAGAAACAGGAGTATTAGCATCAGCAATTTTGAATGGAGAGGCCTTCACATCAGTCCCTTTACAGTTTACGAGAACTGTCTCAAGAGGCGGATGGCTAGACCTAACAACAGTTTTATCTTCCTTAACAAAACTTGATTTCTTTATCACATTCAAATGTTTTTGGGAAACTTCATTTTTTGAAACATAATAATTTTCAAGGAAATCAAAGAACAAAATATGTTTTTTCAACTAGTTCATTTTTTCTTTCCATTTTCTTTTGACACGATCCTTTTCAGACTGGGCAAAAGTACTTTGGTAATATTTTCTCTTATCTCTATTTTTAGCAGAAATAAATTCATTAAACAAGGAAACCATATCAATTTCAAAGCTTTCGTTCAAAGCTTTCAAAACTCTTAATTGATTATGGAAAACAGGGTTATCAACAGTTTGAAAATCAGAACCAGATGGAGACACAGATCTGGTGTCTTCTTCTTCTTCTTCATTAGCAATTCTGCTATATGGAGAGGAAGCTTCTGGTTTAGTGGAATAAAAAGCAGTGCTAACTTGGGAGTTACCACTTGAAACTCCTTTTAACTTCAAATCAGGTTTTTCAAAATTCTTTTTCAAATATTCATTGAGATCAAGATCTCTTCTTGAAGCACTTCTTGAAACACTATCAGATCCAGCAAAGGAATGCCTTCCTTCGTTGATCCTCAAGGGTCTGTCATCATGAAAACTTATTTTAACAGTTCCATCAAGGTATTGTTGAACATTAGCAAGATTTAGTTCATCAAAAACAGGTTTAGCAGGAGGAGATTCACGTTCCAACAACCATTCTTTGGGAAGATTGATATCTACCCATTGAATCATTTTTGGGATTTGAATCTTAGCATCAGAAGTTGAACATTGAATTAACATAGTTTTACCAGCAGGATCTCTTATGTGAACAGAACGAGGATTCAATTGAGAACCTAAAAGTCTGTAATAAATGCGGTAAATAAGAGTAAAAGGCTTGTTACCTTCTTCCATGTTATAACCAGATGTCAAAACATTTAATGTCAGGGCTTTAACAATATTAACATCATCCAAAGCAAGTGTGATATCAGGATAACAGTCAAAATAAACAGGACCATCATACAAAGAAGCAGTGATCATACCAAGAATGCTATCATTAAATCTTTTAAATCTAGCATCTCTTAAGCACATCAGAATAGAAGCATTAATACCTTTTCTTGTGAGTGGTTTAACAGCAACTTGAACAAGACCAATATGCAAATAACTGAGTTTTTTAGCAAGAAATTCATTAACATTTTTTCTGGAAAACAAGCAACATTTTTCATGTGTTCTAGAGATAGAAAATGTCTGTTCAACAGTTCTAACTCTATATTCAGAAAAAGCAGTATTTTCAGCCCAACTAAGCTTATAGATGGACTTAGTGGAAACCTTTGGAATATTCCAGTTTTTAAAATCTGGGATCTCATTTTCTTCAACAGTGTGATCTTCTTCATTTACAATATCAGGAGGACAACCAGTCGTCTTGGAGCTGACAGAGGAGTTGGATCTCCACAACTTATCCATACTATCCTAGATTTAACACTCAATTATCATGTTTTTCTTAACACCGTTGCATTTCGTAACACATACCCTAAACAACCCTATACCTCTCATGCCCTACACGCTCTCCTAGCTCAAACGGGCCTTACTGTTCGGTTCTGGGGATTCACTTTACGTCTAGGGTGGCGCCAACGACGATAAGAAGGGAACACAACAAAGGAGTACCAAAGTTTCGGGCAGACACGGACAAGCAACAAAGACACAACAACACTATCACCGGCCAGAAAAGAACGGATGGCTCTGATACCAAAAGGGAGGGGGAGCACAGCTGCTGAAGAGACAAGAAGGGGAAGCACAGAGTGGAAGCACAGTAATAATGTTATGGAAGCAATATAAAGTAAATGTCAGCAAAATAAAACAATATGTGAAAGCAAAGTAGAACCATCCAAGATGGCGGTAGCAGTTAAGATAAACAAGATAATTGAGAGCAATAATAAGGCGGTAGAACCAGCCAAGTAGTATATTAAATATAGCAAAATAATTATGAGGCGGTAGAACCAGCCAAGCAATATAATATAACAATGTAGTAAAGCAGTTAGGAGGCGGTAGAACCAGCCAATCAAAGTAATAAATAGTTGAAATATAATAAATACAAGCTGAAAGTAGTTATTACTGAAAATATTACAACACTTACAGCAGTAGTAGTCACTGGTTTACAACAACAGTTTAACAGTACAAGGCTTGGGGACTAGTTCTAGTTACAAGCTTTGTAAACAAAGTAGTAGTAGGGAAATAGTGGGAATCCTAGAGAGGAGAAAGGAGTCCTAAGGTGAGGAATTCTCTCTGAAGCTCACTCTAAAGGGTTCTGTGTTCAACATAAGGGACAGCCCCTCTTAAATAGGCAAAAATTTTCGGAATGAACAGTAACCATGAATAGTGAACAGTGAACAGTGAACAGTACGTGAACAGTACGTGAACAGTACGTGAACAGTAATTTCACATTTTTCTCATTTGTTGCAGCAGAATCCGTAGGAGCATGAGCTGACCAAATTTATCAGTTTATGTGGATAAAATCATAAGGAATCTCAACTTTGCAGAGAAATCATGAGGAATCTCAACTTTGCAGAAAGTAACATCAAGCGTGGGAAACAGGTAGCATTTTTGGCCGTTGTACGGGCCAGACAAACAAGAGAATCAAATCAGCTTTAACATTTTGGCCGTTGTGCAGGCCAGACAAACAAGAGAATCAAATTCATTCTTCATCTTCATCATGACCAAACAATTCCTGACTGTAACGGTAATATGGGTCTTTTGAAACAGGGTTTTTTGAAACAGATGCTTCAGAGGACCGTTCATCTTCTGAACCATCATCACCTACCTTCTCCTTCGAAATCATCTTGAGGAGGGCATATAGAGCATCAGGGTCCTTGCGAATTTCATCTAAAGGGGAACCCTTCTTTTTAGTCTTAACAGAAGATTTAACAGTTGAAACAGATGTAGAAGCATGTGCATTAGCCATTTCAGCTTTCTGCACGGGGGAATTAATCTTGACACCAGGTAAAGCATTTGGGGATGGCAAATCCCTGTTAACATTGTTGATAACAGACTGTGTGTGTGGAAACTTATCCTACCATTTGACAAAACATCGCCGTGTGAGAACATCTCCTTCCTTCTCATATTGCCACTTGAGGATCCAAGGAACTTTATATTTTTTAATGAAATGAAGTGAAGGAGAGAATTTGGCACCATAAGAATTAACCTTGAATGTCTTTGAGAAATGATCAAAACAATTCATTAGTGGTTATTTATATATATATATATATATATATTTATATATATATATATATATATATATTGACCTTGAAAATTTTGATATATCAAATATTCCGTTAGCAATGTAAAAGTTGTAATGATTGGTCAAGGTAAATAATTAAGAAAAACAAATCGGAATTAGGCAACTATAAGTGGTTGTTAGGTTGCAGTCTAGTTGGAAAAGGTGGCTCGTCCTTGTTTTAATATAATCTGAGAACATTATAGCCTAGTTTCTTTTGGGCTAAAAAAGGTTAGGTAATGATGGAAAGTTAGGCCTAAAAGTCTTCTAATTCAACCTCGGCCCACGATAGGCAAAGCTATCCATCAAGGCCACCTTTTAAATTATATATCCAATTGATATATTAGATTTGTTATGCTAAAGCTAATATTTCTCTGTCGAAAGCAACAAAATTAAACAGATCCCCTCTTTGACTGTCGAAAAACTTAAGCAAAATGCTTGCTGACTAATCTACCAGACATCACATGGTTTATATAGAAATGTATTTTTTTTAATGAAAGAATGAAATTGTTGATTTTTTTTTTCTCTTGCATATAATAGTGTAAAATCATCATCTTGTAGAATATGAGAAACGTGTGAATTGTTAGAGGCTTTTCGCTTTTTTAATTATTTTTCTTTGAAAATGATATTTTCCCCTAACAAGTTAGGGGTAATGACATTGGAAGTTGTGGGAGGGGTAAGATTTGAATACAGAGTAGAGTCCTTTGGGCCTAGTTTGAGGAGATGGAAGTGCCCATTCCCTCAATAGTTTTGACCCAATAGATAGATGAGAGTCCGCGAATTCAGATCAAAGAGGCCGATTGTCCAAGGAGCCTGAAGAGTGAGCATTCATTGGGAGGCATTGAGCAGACTGCTTGGACCAAAAGGCAAGATACCGAGGAAGGAGGTCGAGATGTGCAAGCAAAGAAGAAGTGAAATATCCAGGCAAAGTATCCATTACATTTGCATTCAATGCACTGCACCAACTCATCTAGCCACATTAATGGCAGAAGGACTTCTGAACAGTACTCTCACAGCTTTCAGCACATTCTACCACCTCCAGCAAAACTCTGATGGGACAAATATCTAAAGAAAGATTAGTAGTTGTACAAGTGGAGGGTTGTGATGCAATTCAAATAGCTATATAAATAAAAGAAACACCTTCAAATAGGGGGACTAAAAAAAAAATAGAGAGAGAGAGAAATATATTCTATGTATCATTACTCTGTAATCAAGACTTGAACATTATATAAACTAGCGCTCCTCGGATTAACCCGAGGAAGAATTAATACCAAAATCTTCTTCTACGAGATACTTGAAGTTTTTCCATTAACTTAAAAGCTAAACCTTATAGGCATACTAAGGTTAACCTCGGAAACTCATTCTCTACAAATTAATTATACTGGGCCGTCAAATATTAATTTCCCATCTAACCTGAGTTAAAATTGATTTTTTCTTGCCTATAGAAGTCTATAGCTTGAGTTCTTATAATTTTAATTTTAAGAGAAATATAAAAGAGAATGATACCAGACAAAGAGAAATATCATAGTAATGGAACAAAAAGGACATGTAAGATTTGTAATGCATGAAATGGTATTTAGAATCAATCATTTAAGTCACATAATTTACATCTTTTTATTTTATTTTTTATGAACAACATAATTTACATCTTACTTTAATATGCTAAACTTATATATAGTTACTATTTATATGTGTAATTAATTTTTATTGTGATATCTTTTTTTAGCTGAGAATTTTTATTTTCATTATCAATAAACACTAACTGAAATGACATATCTTCCCGCCATAAAAAAAATAAAGTGAAGGGGTGATGTGGTGGATTCAAAATCTAAAGAGCTTGTGTATAACTCACTAATAAGAAGAATAGTTTGGTTTTTTTTCAACAAACATTTAAACATGATTCTATATGTTATCTTAACATATGTAGATGTTGTTCCATTATGTTGATTAATGTGCTTGGAATGAACAAACGCCCTTGAACGTATTCTCTATAATATAGATATCAGGAATTTATGTAAAAATGAACAGGAAAAGAAAAAAAAAAGGGTTTCAAGTGGATATCTGAGCAAAAAATTATAGTCTTTTTAAACTATGGGGTTATAAAATTAATTTTTTTCTTTTTTTGAACCACAATGTTGTGTTTACAATTAAGGACCCGCTTGTTTAAGTTATAAATTGACTTATTTTTTAAGCCGACTTGTATATAGATTTTTAAAATTTTAACTATCTTCTAGATATGTATGTACTTTAACCTAAATTAATCATTAAGCCCAAGAAGCCAATAAATTTAAGTTTTTCTAATAGGACACTAATGAGTAATAATGAGACATTAACAAGAGGTTGCCATTATAATTACCTTTAAAAAATATATATACTTTATCGAAGCTTTTTTTTTTTTTTTGGGAGGGGTTAGGGGAATATTATTATTTTTATGCCCTTCCCAAAATGTTCTATTACGTTCTTCATTCCAACAAAAGTATACTGTATTACTGTTCTCTAAGAGAACTTCTCTTAGACAAAAGTATATTTATTATTGTAATTCACAATTTTGTTCTTCTTCCTAGGACTTTTTTTTTTGGTTTAAATTTTAATTTGCATAAATGAGCCAGCTATTTTCAATTTTTCTTAATTAGTATTTTCTTTCTTTATAATTTGATAATGTATATGGTCACTTAGGAATGATCATTGTGATTTGTGACCTATGTTTGGTAAATGATACAAACTGAGTTTAGATTCTACTTAAAGAAGGACTTGCAAAGATAGGTGAAATAGGAAGAAAAGCCACCAACACAATGAATTGATGGTCATACTAATTCAGAGTAGTCGTCATAGCTGTTTCAACAAGCATTATATTGATATATAGTTGACAGCGCTTGCTGTTGATCAACAAATATTATACATACATGCTTCGCAGGACTGAAGGTGACATTTTCTGATAATTAATTACATTTCCATCACTACTATAAGTCATTATCTTCCAGAATCTAAGCTGGTTAACTATTACTATCTCACCATTTATTTGTTGTAATTGATGTTCAAAACAATAATTACCATAAATTTTCGAAAAGCAACAGATGATCATAAACAAGCCATATGGGTAGATTTTCAACTGACCCTACCAACATTATTCCAGTTGCCAGAGCCGCCCAATCCCAACCACAAGAAACGAAAAAAAAAGAAAAAGAAAGAATTCATTCAATAATTACAATTGGAAAAATCTTTGAAATCTATACATGTGGAAGTAATAATATCAGGCAGCGACATGCATCTCACTTCTCACCTCTTGTTTTAACATCTTTCAATTTTAGTATGTGGAATATAATTGTGAATTGTGGATTCATTTCACATTAATAAGAGGACTTCTATTCTACCGATATTAATGGTCTTATTGTCTTAAATCAAACTACGTGGATTATTAAAGAAAATGTTGAATTTCAATTAGATTGATGGAAACACTTCACTACAAAACAATTAAGGAATCAAACAATTAATGAATCTATGCAAATTGTTAACAATACTACATAAATAAAAGTTTAACAACTACGATAAATTGAACTACATACTTGCATTAATGCATTACAATGAATCCTAAGCTAGAGATTGACAAGTGAAATGTGATTGGCTTGGATGTGTGTGTTCGCTTTTTGAAATGAGTCCTTTTTTCTTTTTTGTTGAATTGAAAAGTGACTTGTCTAAAATTTCGACGGTTATGAAAAATCATTGTTTTCATGTAAAACTTCATACTTATAATTTTATAAGAGACTTGTCATTAAGTTTTGGTTGTTATCTTGCTAGTTTAAATCTTTGTAATTGCAAGAATTTTTCGCACACTTCAATCATATTTGTGAATTTTGATGCTATAACCTCATTTCCATGTTTTAAAATGTAACGTGACAAGTTATATTCCCTTCATATGTGCCAATGGCATTCCTCCGTGGTGGCACTAGTTCTTATCTAATTGCTTTATTTGAAAATTAAATATATTCCTAACACATAGAAGTCTCTCACAAAATGACTTTTAGATTTGTGAGTATCATAGTATGTGAGAGGATGAATGCATATAAGGTATAACCATTCAATGAGAAATCCTCTCCCTTACTATAATTTCCATGTGGCAGAACTAGTTGTGTTCTATCATCTGTGCGCCAATCCCGTAGAGAAACAATGCTTTGGTGTCTTTTGCTCCTCAAAGATTTAGAAATTCGAAGAGAAAGTAAAAAGGTGCCTTTTGGTCCTCATTACGCCAATTAATAATCAAGAAATGATAGTCTATACTGCTTTTTGAACCCATGCGTTCTGATGAGGTTTGCTAAGCTTTGATTGTTGCTTTTGCTTCAAATGATCGTATTTCATTGACTTTCACTATTTGGTATAATAAGCAATAACACTCATAAAAGTCAGGTTTCCAATTTTAGGCCGCCCAAATCTATGCCTTGCTATATTGTCAAAGGGCACACCGCACACCGAGAGGTCAACCCATGTGAATTGTTAATATTTTGTTAGGCTATTTGCACTTTTGCATGCAGCTTACTGATTTATCATATATCTGATTTTTTTTTCCTTTTTATAAATACGCAATTATTCCAATTTATAATCTAAGCTCTACATATTAAGATAATAATGGATTTTTTTTTAAAGCGGATCTCATCTTTTATTTTACGACAAAAAAAAAAGTACTAATTGAGCTAATGACTAATCATGTATCTTATGCTTGATATATTGAAATGAAAAGAAAAAGTTCAAAAAGAAAAATAAAAAAGTGCAAATTCACTGATCTAATAATTGTTTACTACATTCTCAATTTTTAAAAAGTAATTTCTAGAAAGAAAAGTAAATAATGTTAATTTCTAAATTTTTAAAAAGTAATTTTTAAGTACTTTTGAAGTACCACATTTATGATGGAGTTTACTCATTAAATTTATGGCAAAATTTATCACAAATGTGATAGAAAGAAGCACTATTTTTTCATACTCTGAAAATATTTAAAAATTTTCGATTTTTAAATGTGCAGCTGGTTAATTAGCGAGGAGAATGCAATTTATGGGTCGATTTGCACTCAGAAAGTAGTTTTAATTTTGCGAATTTAGATGTGCCCACAGGAACACAAATTAGATTTGTATACTTCCGAGGGTGATACAGCTAATCAACACCTAGGAAATTAGATCGGGTATGACTTATAAGTTATGAGGCTCTTTTTATTGGTTATGAACAAATTAAAAATTTTGGAGAATCAAAGTTCAACATGATTAGTTCTCTCTCATCAAAAAAAAAAAAAAAAAAAAAAAACATGATTAGTTCTCTATGCAACTTGCGAGTTCCATATATGGATATAGTTTTGCCCATGTTGGTTGCATAGATGTTTTAATTTATTTCCTAGACCTCGTCCTGTTTTGACAGTGTCTATTGAAATTTAACCACTCAGTGCCAAATTTTGTAGCATACGAAAAGAATATAAAATATTCGAGGGTTCTCTCAAAAAAAAGAAAAAAAGAAAAAAGAAAAAGAAGAAGAATATTCGAGGGATAAATTAGCTGGAATTCATGTTGGAACTTAGATCTGCGTTGGAGTTCATTATAGGTCTCTCATTAAAACAAAAATTCTGCTATTTCTATCCATGTGGAATCGTGACAATCGTCTTCATGCTTGTAAGCAAATTTGAGCTTTTTATATATATATATAAAGACTTGTGCTTGGCTTAAACAAATAATATATATATATATATATATAAAATTAAATTTTATTATTGAACTCAGGTTCAAGATAAAATTAATTAAGCAATCCAATGTGAAAGATAAAGACTATATGATTGAAGGTAACTCTGTTGCTGATAAAAAGTAGCTCAATCGCATTGGGTTTCCCATTCTTAATACATTCGTTAATTGGACCATATATTGGTTTAGTTAATTGATATTTTTAAAATATTTGTTAATAAGTCATTTTATAAAAGTTTTGTTACCATTTTTATGAAAATTTTAAAAAAAAAAATGTAAAGAACAAACTCTAAAGGTATTTTCTATGGCCTCTATTAACAAAATCCTTCATTTATAATACCAATCTCATTTATTTGTATTAATTTTTAGCAAAAAAAAGTTTATATTAGTCTACCACACCGAAGATAATAATTTTTTACACATTAAGTATTCATATAAGAGTTGAACCCCTTCTTTTTTAGAATCGAGTTGAACCCTTTAGTATCATTAAAAATATTTTGTATATATAGTAACCTTAATAGTCTTTGATGATGTGCTAAAATCGTTAGTGAGTTGTAAGCTCCAAATCGCTCCAATGGGTACTTGTCAATAAGAACAAATGGATCAAACAAAAGGCATAAGTGTGGTACCGTCCTAAAATCCTCTGAAGGTCAAGTTAGTGATTGAAAAACCTTTAAGAACTTTATAGTAAGAGAGCTAGAGAGTTTCTGCGTACCTGAGGAAAGTGGAAGTCTGATGCTTGTATAGTGGTAAAGGGTGAATCAAAATCCCTTTGAAGTAGGGATCTTTCCTTACTGGGAGGATTTGATACTTAGGGTACGTTTGGTATACTGAATGTAGATTACGACAAGAATTGTAATATTTATTACTAGGAATAAAATGTGTTGTAATGTAATAACTAAACATATTCATTAGTTTGGTTGTGAGTTATAACATTAGAAGGAAACTTATTTTAGGAAATTTCTTACTCATACATTTATATCTCCTTAAAAATTTTTTTTTTTTTTTTTTAATTTAAGAGAGATATGTGTTATTTTTTATGATTTTTTATTTTTATAATTGTTAGATGTATATGAAAAGTTTATTTATTTAGAAATATATTAGTTTTGAAATTATTGTACTTACTAAGGAATAACTAATACAACCTTTTAAAGAAGAATGATTATTCCTCATTTTGAAGAATAGTTATTCATAAGGAATGATTATTTCTTGTAATAAAATCATAATCAAACTAAAGAATAACTAAACCATAGGAATAACTATTACATTACAACACCTATTACAGTTTACCAAACATGCCCATAGGGTTTCAAAGATTTTAGGATACCTTTTCATGTGAAAGAGATATTAGTGAGTAATGGGTTTTATCTTGCGTGTTATGTAAGATGTTTCCATGTATGGGTATCCGTGGGAACCAAGTCAAGCCATGCTGGACCCGTTGGTCTCTTCACCTCGTCTGCCCTTTGCGAGGGTTTCCTGTCGGCTTGTAAAGGCGTCCGTTGGGTATCATTGCGAGGTCGTCCCTTGTGCTCTTGTCACTCTAGGTCTTCCGCTTATTTTCATGGAGTTGACGGGTCCATAGGCACCGTTGGCTTCCTTGCGTGATGTGTTTAGTGGTATTTAATTCTTGTCCAAAATACCCCTATCAGTCTCTATTCTCTTTTTAAACTATAATAAATTAAGAGCATAACCCTAGCTATTAAGAATTGAACCCCCCCCCCCCCCCACCCCCTTTTTTTTTAAGAATCGAGTTGAACCCTTTAGTATCATTAAAAATAATTTGTAAAGTGGACCAACATAGTTTATAAGACTACCACCAAATTTGGATGATGTACTTACCTTTTCCCATATATATATAGCTGCGTTAATAGTCTCTATTCTCTTTCTAAACTACAATGAATTAAAAACACAACCCTAGTTATTGAGAGTTGAACCCCCCCTTTTTTTTAGAATTGAGTTGAACCCTTTAGTATCATTAAAATTATTTTGTACATATAATATGGATAGGGTTTATCCGTTTATGGTTGTTGTGCATAGTTTTTTTAAAGCATTTTTTAGAGTTTAGAGGTTTATTATAAGGCTCTATTGGCATTTAGAATCTCTTCTAGTGAAGGTGGTTTATGTGTAGATTAGAGCATTGAAATTTTTTAAGCTGATAGGCATTGATAGCTTTGCAATAAATCTTCTCCTTCTCTATTTTTTTGTTTGTTTGTTTGTTTTTTTTTCAAATGAGACTGTAATAGGATATAAATCTCACTATATATATATATATATATATATAAAGTCACACTCACTTTGTTTTTTTATTCCTTCATTTTCTCAACTTTTAATTTTTCTCATAAATCATCAATCAGTAAAGTCTCTTGTTGTTAAATAAGAGTATGAGATTTTAATTTTGGCCATATTAAAAATTAATTGGTATCTTAAACTAATGATAAAGAACAATTATCATAGAGCGGATAACATATGTTCAAATTATATCGTACCTATCAAAAAAAAAATGGAGATATTATTTTCTTTTGAATTGGGATCCATGAATTTGCTTTTGAGTTGGAGATAATAATTGTGAAATCAAAATTAATTTTTTTTTTTTTGATACATAGATAAATATAAATTATAGATTACGGCCTAAGCTAAATGGGGATGAAAATTTTACTATAATTAAACTGACACAAACTATGTCTATTCAAAGAATTAATAAAACAGTAGAGAAAAAGTTTATTAGAACAATTAAGTTGTTGCTACATTCTAAAAAAAAAGTTTATTAGAACAATTAAATTGTGTTTCAATCTAAAAAATTGTTGCAATTTCGTGTACCAACTTGGCCACTAAACACAAAATATCAACTTGGTCAAATCACGGTTTTTAAGCCAAACGTTTTATAATATAGAATATAATGTGTGCAAAATTTGACATTAATTTTTTATATTATTTTTTAAAGAAAAATTATTGCATTGCCAAAAATGATAAGATGCACTTCCTCATGCACTCATTAACAAAAAGCAAAATAATAACAATAAGCCCTTTTTTTATTTTACCAAAAAGTAGGGGTTTCTCAAATGACTGTGACCAATACCACAATTATAGACAACATCGGCCCACCGTTACTCATCTCTTTCCTTCTATATCCCGTATCCGTAGTACTAATTTATCTTTATCCACAAAACGCAAAAGCAACCAAAATCCGAAACCACCCCGAAACTGCACTTTTCCAAACAAAGCCGAGTCTGTGTCTCAGCCACCGTGAAATTGACCGCGTTTTCTTTTAACAACTCAAAAAAAGAAAAAAAAAAAAGCCAACCCCACCATTCACTCCAACAAAATTCAATTTTATTTTAATTTTTATTTTAATTCAAGTCCGCCAAAATGCCATGTTACTCTTGTCAGTTTCACGCGGGTATAAATAGCCATAGCCCATAGCCAATCTCTCTGACCTCAACCTCCACAACTCTCTTTTCAGTTTTCAGTTTTTTCACAGCCCAGACCAGTCCCTGACGGAACGGTTCTAACGACCGTTAGGGAGGTTCTTTTAGCAAACCCAAACAAAGAGAAAAAAAAAAAAAAAAAATTAGAGCGCCAGTCTTCCCAACTCAAACTCAAACTCACCGAGTCGACTCAGTGGTTTCGTGACTCGTCCGTCCGGATCTGAGTTTGAGCTCGAAATTGCTGAGATCTAAAGGTAATTCAGCATGTTGATTTTTGTTACAAGTTTCGTCGGATCTGATGGTTTTAGTTTTTTTGCTTTGAGCTCTATGCGCAATGTGGTTCGAATTTTCGTTGAGTTGTTTTGAATGTGCGTATTTTACGAGATTTTTTGTGCTGAATTTGAGCTTATTTCGATTTGCATGTTGAGTTGCTTGAATTCATTTTGCTTATTTTGTCAGATCTGGTCAACTATATTGCTGCTCTGTATGTTTTCTTTCTTTGGTTTGTGATTTTTGTAGCTAAAATTTACAATTGAGCTTGAATTGCGCACTACAGTGTTTTCTCTTTTGATCTGTGTTTGTTTGGCACACAATTGAACTTATATTTATTACATGCAAACGGATTAATTGAGGCTTATGATTCTTGTAGCCAAACACAACCAATAAGGGTTGTGTTTCTAAAAATTTTAAATTGTGATATAGATGCTGCTTAATTGTTGCTTATTGGTTCAAATCATAATTTTAAGAGTAAACAGAATGGCAAAATAAGAATCGCATTAGCGTGTAGAAACGAGAATGTTCTAGAAAGTCCGTGTTCAATTGTTTTTGGCTCTGAAGTTGCTGCATTTTACTAATTGCATAGAGTTTGAAATGTATGACAGTCTTTGGGGTTTTGTGGAAATAAGGAAAGAATGTTTTTTGGACATTTTAGAATGGTTCAAACGGTCTGGTCTATGAAAGATAATTAAGAATATTTTAGACCGCGTCATTTACTTGAAGCAATGGTTGGTTTTTTGGTAATATATCCTGTTTAGATTCCATGTGCTATATTGATTAATAACAAAATAAAACGGGTTTGCCTTGTTGACAGCTTTGGCCTTTGGCGTAGCTGGAATTTGTCTCGGTTTCATAATTCGAGCTAAATTATTTGTGGATGGATTTTCACTTAACAGTTTTCAGCGATATGATTTATCTTATGATACTTGTGTGAAGCTTTTGGTTGTTCTGTAGGCACGTATTTGTTTGTGGCGTTATTGTACATATAGGAGATAATGGGGATTTATCTGCCATCCGAACTTTGACTTGCATTCTTTATTAGTCTGTATTCAAAACTGTTGCTAACATGTGGACTGTGTAATCAATAGGAAAAGCAAGGGGCATTTCACAATGAAGGCACTTATTCTTGTTGGAGGGTTTGGAACAAGGTTGAGGCCATTGACACTTAGTTTCCCTAAGCCGCTTGTTGATTTCGCTAACAAACCTATGATCCTTCATCAGGTATTTGTTTATGTTCAACTATGTTCATCAATTGGAAAATGCGTTGTTGTCAGCTGTCTTTCTCCTTAGTATAATTTTGTTGATTATGTGCATTCTCTGTGAGCTTTTTTGTTAGAGAAATAATTATTTTGATTTTCATGATTGAAATTTGTAATTGAGAAGCTACTAATGTGAAATTTGTAATTGGGAAAAGTGTTAAGAAAAGTTCCAATGGTTGACCAAGTATGATATTGAATATTTTTTCCCCATGTTCCTTGTCCACCTATAATCCTGAAGTCCTGAAGTTTTGAAATTCAACCTCTGACTTGGTATTCTGAATTCTTTACATATCATTTCTTTTTTGGTATTGATTGTGAAAATTTTCCATATTTCTTAGAAAATGAATACAAAATTTAATTAACATGGATGAACTTGTTTTCTTGACGAGCAAACGCTATAATATATTGCAAACATTATTATAGATTCTGTTTTATTACTTTCTTAGTCCCTCTTGTGGTTGTACAGTCTCCTTTCCCCCACCTTACCTGCCTTTCCCTTGTTTGTTTGTGTGATAAATATAAGTTGACATATCTTTTGAATTTTTCATCAGATAGAGGCTCTTAAGGCTATTGGAGTCAGTGAAGTGGTTTTGGCTATCAATTACCAACCAGAGGTAAAGAATATGACCTTTCTTCTTACTACTATGGTACAGCGATGATTTAATGCTGCAGACATTAATGTTGCTTAAGTTCTGCAGGTAATGTTGAACTTCTTAAAGGATTTTGAAACAAAGCTTGGGATCAAGATCACATGCTCACAAGAGACTGAGCCACTCGGCACTGCTGGTCCTCTTGCTCTTGCTAGGGACAAACTACTAGATGATTCTGGTGAGCCATTTTTTGTTCTCAACAGTGATGTTATTAGTGAATATCCTCTTAAGGAAATGATTGCATTCCACAAGTCCCATGGAGGAGAAGCTTCAATAATGGTGACCAAGGTAACACTCTAAATATATCTTACTTGTAGACATTGTGAAACATGCGGGGAAAGGTGATAACAAATAATTTCTTCTTATTGTGTAGGTGGACGAGCCATCAAAATATGGTGTGGTGGTTATGGAACAATCTACTGGAAAAGTTGAGAAATTTGTAGAGAAGCCAAAATTATTTGTTGGTAACAAAATAAATGCTGGAATTTACTTGTTGAACCCCTCAGTTCTTGATCGAATTGAACTGAGGCCCACCTCAATTGAGAAAGAGGTCTTCCCAAAAATTGCAGCAGAGAACAAGCTCTATGCTATGGTGCTACCAGGGTTTTGGATGGACATTGGACAACCGAGGGATTACATTACAGGGCTGAGACTCTACCTAGACTCATTGAGAAAGAATTCTCCATCAAAGTTGGCCAATGGCCCCCACATTGTGGGAAATGTTATAGTGGATGAGACTGCCAAAATTGGCGAGGGATGTCTGATTGGGCCTGATGTTGCCATTGGCCCCGGTTGTGTTGTTGAGTCGGGAGTTAGGCTCTCTCGCTGCACGGTAATGCGGGGAGTCCGCATCAAGAAGCATGCTTGCATTTCCAGCAGCATCATTGGCTGGCACTCCACTGTTGGGCAATGGGCCCGTGTGGAGAACATGACCATTCTTGGTGAAGATGTACATGTGTGTGATGAAATTTACAGTAATGGTGGTGTGGTTTTACCCCACAAAGAGATCAAAGCAAGCATTTTGAAGCCAGAGATAGTAATGTGAGCAGGGAGTGTTTATGAAATTAGTGTATTGTGTTTACGTAGTAATGTTATTGCATCTGATTCTCTGAAACATGTTTGTTCTATTTTTTCCCCTTTTCTCTTCTTTGTAAAAGTCAGTTTCTTCGAATCTGAGTGATGTGAGTTAAATTATTGGAAGGGTCAGTGTTTTTTTTATTGAAGGGCATAAAACGCACATTGGTGTGACGTGTATCTTAAAATTGTATATATAGAAATAAATTATTTGTTGGTTTCTCCAGCTTTGTGTAACTTATCGAGATGAATATTCTATGAATATTTTGTTTTTAATAACATTTTTAATCAGATGGTTGTTGCAATGTTTTCAATGTTTGTATTCTGTGATTTGTTCTTGAAGATCCTGTGTCCCAGTGTCGGTAGCATAGGTTCTGAATTCTTTATTCATCTCAATCATAACGACAATAGATATTTTACGGGGTGGGCCTATACAGATCTTTCTTTATCATCTATTGTCTGATTTGCTGAATAGTAATGCTTTCTTGACACATGCAACACAGGGTGAAGAGCTTTTTTTTTTTTTTTTTTTTTTTGGATAGAGACAGGGTGAAGAACAAGTATGCGTTTGAGCATGGCATTTTTTTATAAAAAAAAATTATAAGTTATGTGACATTTTGTAATGCAATGTATCAAATACGCACTCATAAAATTGCTTGTTTGAGTGGGACAAGCTTGTCATGCATTCTTTTTCCTGCATAGCTTTCACAAGCTTTAGGAAAACATGGCGATCCTAATATCAATGGGATACAATGCAAAAATGAAGCAGATGTTTTATTTCAACTAATATGTATAATATATATATATATATATATATATATATATATAGCTCAATGACATTATTTGGTATTTCAAAATTTGAACAGAAAATCCAAGATTCTAAGTCCTCTCTCCCCCACCCAAAACCTAAAATGTATCGAAAGTACATATCAGTCTAGAAGAGAAATTAGAGCCCTATGATTTCTTCTTCTGAATCATAGGCCAGAGCTAACTAAAGACCTGGGTTGATGTTTTCTTGACCTGAAAATTTCATTTTCTATCTCATTGTTTAGCAAAATTAACAATATAATAAAAGAGCCAAAATTTTTGGACGGTTTATTCCACCTCCATACTTCACAGAGTGGCACCGAATAGTATAAAAGGTTCTACAGAGGCTTATGGAAAATGTTCGATGTGAGCTGATTAGCTGGCCGAATCTCTTCAATAATTGCTTAGTACATTCTTTTATGAAAAGAAAATATAGAAAACAATTGGAAAGTAAACAGAGAGCAATCAGTATGAGTGGCCTGATCTTAAAATAAAAATTAAAACACGTGCAGTTCCTCATGGGAGTATGGACCATGGAACCATGTCCAAAGTCCAATCACTTATAAGAAGAGAGATGATGTAAAAAAGAGTCCTTCATGGTGGACCCTTAGTGTGCAGTGATGGGCCAGAAAAGAAGCCCAACAAGTATGACTGTGTGGAGTATTGGGCCAACCCAAAGTTGAACTACTGGCTTATAACCCACAAAGCAAGGTGAGGACATCAAGTCCTGGGACCTGGGCCTCTATCACCGTCAAGCAAGGCAAGCTCTACATAAAAAGAAGTTGTTTTTAAATATTTTCAATTTAAGAAAATCTGGTTTTTCTTTTTCGACAAGAATTCATTGTGGAAGATTGAAAATTTCTCTGTCAAAATATCAAATTAAGTGGAACACGTTGCTGTTTATCACTTGATGTTCATTGAGACTTGAGAGTCACTTGACTGAACAACATCATTGATCATACATTTTCAAAAGAAATTTTCACCAAATAAAACTATCCTTTTATATATATATATATAAAATAAAAAAAAAAGTCAATTAGCTTAAATATAAAATGCTAGTAAGAGAATTCGTATAAGTACGTGTAAATTTTTTTTTTTTTTGGTTTATTTTAGTATTAGAACTTACTTTTTTTTAATTTATATACTCACTTTTCAAAACGCATCACATCAAATTATCTATTTTACACTTCATTTTATTAAAATATCAAATTTCTTAATTTTTTTTAATTGTTTCTCTTTCTTCACACACAATAGTTACCATCGACTCTATTTCTTTATTTGTGGATACGTAAAGAAATAATAAAAATTCAATGTAAAATGAATAATACTAGTGTAAATTGACATGATTACTGTAATAACCATGTATTTTTATATAATTTTGTATGGCGTAATTTGTATAAATTTTGGGTTTAATCGGCTAAAATGTGATATATGCAAACACTGATACAAGTGGTCTAACTAATAACTCCGTCTTATTAGAATTTTGAAAACACTTAACAATTAATTGTACTCTTAAATTCTGGAAATCAATTGTGAATTCTCTGCAAATAAATCATGGTAGACAACATAATTGCTGTAACTCTAGCACTACTCCAATACAATGAATGAGTAAAATGATTTCTGTTGAATTAACTAGAAGACTAATGAGACGTCCATGGAATCCAACCGGCAAGACTTAGTGGGAGCTGCTGATATGAGAGGTCATTCTTTTATGGTCAACGAGAATTTTTTTTTCTCCTAAATGGTGTTATCTTGGTGTGATTCCTAAGTCTTTAAGGCTTTCCCAGACTTTCCTGGCACATTGTGTTTCTGTTCCAACAACCTTAGCTCTCATTGCAATTCCACCTTTACCAAAAATATTTTCTATATAGATCTGCACTCGTCCCCCTTACATACTTGCAACCAAGTGAAGTTGATTGTTCAATTGCATATTTGACGCCAACAAACAATTTACCAGCTTCCTGCCCCCTCAAACCAAATGATGCTTCACCAAACCAACCTACATGCACTTTGGCCTATGCACGTTCATGTCATTCTTCTTTTTTCTATAAACTTATTGCAACCCACCATTACTGCCAATGCTCCAACAAACGAGACTGATCGTTTGGCTTTGATTAAATTCAAAGAATCTATAACTCATGACCCAGATATGATATTGAGCTCATGGAATGATTCTATGCACTTCTGCAACTGGTTTGGAATCACATGTGGCCGACAACACCAAAGAGTCACGGTCTTGGACCTACAAGGCTATAAGTTACGAGGATCCATATCACCTCACATCAGCAACCTCACCTTCCTTAGGATTATCTATCTCCAAAACAATAGCTTCTATGGCAAAATCCCACATGAAGTTGGTCATTTGTTCTGATTGCAAGAGGTCTATCTTAACAACAACACATTGGAAGGTGAAGTACCATCCATCTTATCCAACTGCTCTAACACATTAGAATCATAAATTTTAACTGGAATGAACTTGCTGGGAAAATTCCAGTAGAGTTAGGCTCTTTGAAGAAGCTTGAATTGCTTCGGCTTGGTGTAAACAATCTGACAGGAAGAATCCCACCATCTTTGGAAATCTTACATCAATTAGAATTTTCTCTCTAGCATATAACAAATTGGTGGGAAATATACCATATCGCATTGGTCATCTAAAAAGGTTAGTCTTTTTCACCATTTCAGCCAATAAAATCTCAGGTACAATCCCTTCCTCCCTTTACAATATATCATCTCTCCAAAGAATCTCAGTCTCAGCAAACCAACTCAACAATACACTGCCAGCCAACATTGGCCTCACTCTCCCTAATCTAAAAGTACTTTTTTTGGGTGGTAATGAATTCTCTGGGCCAATTCCTATTTCATTATGCAATGCATCTCAGCTTCGAGCCCTTGATCTTGCTATGAACAATTTTATGGGATTAGTTCCAACTAATTTGGGAAATCTACCATATCTTTGGGAGCTACACTTGGGTAACAATTACCTAGGAAAGAGCCTGGATTTCTTAAAATCTTTGATAAATTGTAGTAAACTAGATACATTGGTTTTAAATAGAAACCAATTTGGAGGTGTTTTGCCCATAGATGTAGGCAACTTGTCAAAATAATCTTCGTGGATTCATCCCCCAGCAGCTTTTTGGTCTATCCTCACTTTCAGAACTACTTAACTTGTCTCACATCTCATTTACCGGCAAACTACCTTTTGAAGTACGCAATCTGAAAAATATTAACCAACTTGATATCTCTGAGAATAATTTGTCTAGGGAAATTCCTAGCACCATAGGAAATTGTTTGAGCTTGGAGTACCTCAGCTTGCAAGGTAATTCCTTTTAAGTATTCTTACCTTCAACTATAGCTTTCTTAAAAGGCCTCAAATTCCTTTGACGTTTCAAGAAATGACCTGTCAGGCTCAATTCCAAAAGTTTTAGAAAAGTTTCATTTCTTAAAAAAATTGAACCTCTCATTCAATGATATCGAGGGTGAGGTGCCAACAGAGGGAGTTTTCAAAAATGCAAGTGCTATATCAGTGATCTGAAATACTAAACTTTGTGATGGTGTTGCACAACTGATGTTGCCTCCATGTCCAGTTGAAGTCATGAAACCTACAAAGTCCCTTCCATTCAAACTTAAAATTGCAATCATTGTTGTCGATGTAAGTTTCCTTCTATTTTCATTCATTCTTTTTCTTCATTGGACGAAAATACCAAAAAGGAATTCATCTTCTTTGGGCTCAACAATAGAACTCCTTCCAAATGTTTCTTATAAAATGCTTTATCAGGCAACCAATGGATTTTCTCCTAGTAACTTAGTTGGGATTGGCAGTTTTGGCTTTGTATATAAAGGATTTCTTCACCCCGAGGAAAGATTAGTTGCTGTAAAGGTCCTTAACCTTCAACAAAAGGGTGCTTCCAAGAGTTTTATGGCTGAATGTAATGTACTACGAAATATTCGACATAGGAATCTTGTCAAGATATTAACATGTTGCTCGAGCATGGATTACAGTGGCAATCAATTTAAAGCTCTAGTTTTTGAATTCATGACAAATGGGAGTCTAGATATCTGACTTCATCCAAAGATAGACAAGGAAGATCAGTCAGGGGTCTTGAGCCCTCTTCAAAGACAAAATATTGCAATTGATGTTGCTTGTGCATTAGATTATCTTCACAACCATTTTGTGCTACCAATCATTCATTGTGACTTGAAGCCAAGCAATATTCTTCTTGACAATGACATGATTGCTCACCTAAGTGATTTTGGTTTAGCGAGACTCTCTCAACTGTTACTGATTCTTCTTAAAAGCAAACTAGTACAATTGGGATAAAGGGATCTATTGGCTATGCTGCCCCAGGTAACTATCTTTCCAACTGTCTAATTTCTTAAAAATGCTTATAGATCTTATTAATAATAGTTGTTCAAAACATATTGAATTGTACTTCTCCCCAAAACATATTGAACTGTTTTTTGAAATTATCTTTCTATTAATATAAAATTTTCTTTGTATAAATATGCAACACAGAAACAGACAAACTCACGACATGATTTATAACTTGATAAATCATAAATTTGATTAATTGACAGACAACAATTATTGACTATTCATTGACCATGCCTTTTTTTTTAGGCATTTATTTTCTCAACTCTGTATGTTGTGATGATAGCTTGTCAATCAACTATATCAGATATGGTATAGCTGGTCTCAAAACAGATCTAATGTTTTGTTTTATGTTTTTTGTCATTGCATGTCAACCACCATTAATCAAGTAATGAATAATAATAGGACCCTTGATTTTATTTGAACATGGGTCTAGCCAAGGCATTTAAGATGGCCAGTACCTAATGTGTGCAATATATCCATATCTGTAAAATAATGTGATTACATTGTCATAATCCTAACCATTAACCATGTTTCTTGTGCTTCATATAAATAAAAAAAATTACCTCCTAAGTTCCTCCAAAAAAAAAAAAAAAAAGTTCCACCAGAGACCCTATGGTGATATTCTAATGTAGAAATTATCATTTTTCTCACATGAAATTTTGAAATGATAGCATCTATCATACCCTTCTTTCTGAAGTTCAAATTCTTTTTGGTTTTTGATGAATCATATGAATTTGCACTCTCATTAAATCCCAAATCTCATTATAACATGAACTGCAATATCTTCTTATATATCATAAATTGTAGAGTATGGCATGGGCAACGAGATATCAACTGAGGGAGATGTGTATAGCTTTGGAGTATATCTACTGGAGATGTTTTTGGGGAAGAGACCAACTGATGAAATGTTTAAAGATGATCTCAATCTCCACAGTTTTGTTAGGATGGTGACTTGTTCAAATTGTGGACCTAGCACTTCTCATAAGAGAAGTTGAAGAAATGCCAGCAGTTGCAGTGGCAGCTAGAGAATAATATAATGAGAATGAAATTGAAGCAGATGAAGAAACTCAAGGTATTGTTAACCACAACCAAGTGGAAGCTAATGCGAATAAATGCTTAGTCTCAGTCCTTGAAATTGGTCTTGCATGTTCTGTGGAGTCGCAAAAGGAAAGAATGAAAATGGAGGAAGTTAGCAAGGAACTACATTCAATAAAAAGTGCTTTTCTAGTTTCTAGGAGACTAGGATTTGAAGAGGTTAGAGAATCCAAGTTTGAGGTCCTGCTACATTTCAAATTCAAATTAGCTTTAATAAAATTGCAAATGAGAATTGTCTCATAAAATGGCGATGTCCTAAGTTGTAATATACTGGTCATTATGGTCTTTTCTTCTTCTTCTTCTTCTTCTTCTTGTGTGTGTGTGTGGATAGATGATCCTGATTGTACAACTAAATTTTCTTCTTTATCAAAATGTTGGAGTAACATATTCGGTTGTTTAGACCCCAAACGGGATATTAATTTTACAAGAAATGACAAAAATAACTAATTTTTACTTGGATTGCACTGCAAGAAACTACGTCTAGGGATACATGTTTTGGGGATTACAGAGCATTTATCTGAGTACCAACTGACCAGATGAATAAACCACAGTATCTAGGATGTCGGACACATTTATAGATTCCATGAGTAATCAGTTGGTGATGCTCCTCATGATTAATCTTGATAAGATGTGAGAAGGCTTGACTAGCTATAATAATTGATGTTTTCTTAATGATTTCGTCAACTATAACCACTGCAAGGCCCAAGTTGCTTACCCACCAGTGTTCCTTCAACCCAGGAAATAAAAAAATTTCAATGAAGTACTCCAGCAGTGAGAAGAGCATTGCCACGATATAGTTTTTGCTGATCAGAAGAGATTTAAGAGTAACATTTTGATGTCCCATGAATGGCAATTGCTAAAATGCATTCAGAACTGTGAAAGAAGATTATTGCAACGAACATCTGACATAACTGTCTGTAAGCTGAATAAGTGAAGATTTCTGTCATTTTTGGCAAATAAAAGGAATCAGTTTCTGTCGCAAATTCAATGTAGTGAGACCTATATGGCATGTATATATAGCTATCCTCACTGAAGAACTAGATGAAGAAACTTTTTGGTGTTAACTGTAGACCTGAAAAAGATGAAGCGGAATACAACATTGATATGGAAAATTGAATCTCCAAATCACCCCAAAGTCGCTGCAAAAAATGAAATCTCTTGCCAAAAAGAACCGAGGATCAAAACAAGAGACCTGTGTAGAATTAGAAAACTGTAACATGACACAGAAATGTTCCAAAAACTTCTTATCAAGCAGACTAATTACAAGGTGAAATTGAAGAGAATGCGTGGGCTACCATGTGAAGTACACAAGAGCAATCAGTATGAGTGGTCTGATCTTAAAATAAAAATAAAAACACGTGCAGTTCCTCATGGGAGTATGGAACCACGTCCAAAGTCCAATCACTTTAAGAGTTTGATGACGGGCCTTTGGCGTGCAGTGATGGGCCAGAAAAGATGGCCGACAAGTATGATTGTGTGGAGTATTGAGCCTACCCAAGGTCCAACTAGTGGCTTACGATCCACAAAGTAAGGCCATCAAGTCCTGGGACCTGGGCCTCTAGCACCGTCAAGCAAGGCAAGCTCTTGCTTATAGAATCTACATAACAAGAAGTTGTTTTTAATTTTTTTTTTCAATTTTCAAAAATCTGGTTCTTCTTTTTCGACAAGAATTCATTGTAGAAAGATGAAAATTTCTCTTTCTAAATATTAAATTAAGTGGAACTTATTCGATAAATGGTTGTTGTTTATCACTTGATGTTCATTGAGACTTCAAAGCCATATGACTAAATAGCATCATTGATCATACATTGTCAAAAGAAATTTTCACCAAATAAACTATTGACTCTTCGCTTTATATATATATATATATATATATATATATATATATATATATGTTTTTTTGCTTAGATAAATAAAAAGCTAGTAAGAGTATTCATATAATTTTGTGCAAAAAATTCTTTCTATTTTAGCATAAAAATTTACTTTTTATTTTACATACTCACTTTTCAAAATATCCTATATTAGATTATTTATTTTACACTATATGTTATTAAAATATCAAATTTTCTTGATTTTTTAAAATTGTTTCTTTTTTCTTTACACACAATAATCATCACCAACTCTTTTTTCTTTTTTCTTTTTCATCTTCTTGATGTGTAAAGAAATAACAAAAAATTAAATGCAAAATTTACACAATTACTATAGCAACCATGTATTTTTTTTTCATAATTTTGCATGACTTAATGTGGATAACTTTGCATGGTCTAATGTGGCTAAGTTTTGGGCTTAGTTAACTAAACTATGATACGTTTTTTATTATGCACTTATGCTAGTACTCTCTAATTACTAAATGAACAAAATTCAGTTACAAAATTGGTTAAAGGCTAAGGGTACAACCTTATTCAATAAAATAAATATTACTACATATTTTAAAAATCTAACTATTAAATTGCATATTTCTTACTCTCTTAATACATATCAAATTTTATGTTAATCGGATATTATTTACTATATAATCTATAAGCTTATATTTTATGCATAATCTTAAACTACAAACACTTGCAATTTAAACAATGTATTGATGACATAGCTATTGATCTTTAATTTTCTAGTAATTTTACAAGCATAAAAGATATAAGAAAAAGTTGTAATCTAATGGTGGATTTGTCAAAATTCACCTCCAATAAAAAAAAAAAATTAAGTAAGGTTATAGTTTAAGGTTATAACCAATTTTGTAGCTAAACTTTGTTTTTTTTTTTTTAATACAAAATAGAATTTCTATTTTAGCCTAATTTAAGTATATATGTATGTAAATTTTTCTTCTAGAGACTTGAATCTCGGACTTGCCCCCCACACTTCTACAAGCATTTATATTTGTGAAGTGACTATCGCACCAAAAGTGTGCGGTGGTAAACTTTGTTTTTGAAAACACTTAACAATTAACAATTAAGTCTTAATCTTAAAATTTTGAGAATCAATTATAAATTCTCATCAAATTCTGGTCAACAACATATATGTTGTAACTCTAGCAATACTCCAATAGAGTGAACTGATTTCCGTTCAATTGACTAGAAGATTAATGACATGATGGAAACGTCCATGGAATCCAACTGGCACAAGAATTGACATGCTTTGGCATAGTAGTTAATTGAGTTAAAGAAGCACGGGCTCGGCAGTGGGGGCCGGTGAGACTAGTGGGATATGTTGATATGACAGGTCATTCTTTAATGGTCAATGATGCTTTTTTTTTTTATTATAAAACGTTGTTATCTTGGTATGTGATTGCTAATGGTGCGTATCTTGGTACCGCATAAACATAACACACGCTGGATTCAACTCCCTATCGCCTATTGGTATCAAATTTTCAATTCCTAGTAGTAGTTTTCGTTGGGCCGAGCGGCTGCTAGACTGACTTTTGAGTTTTTTTTTTTTTTTTTTTTTTTTTTTTTGTGAGAAACACACACACACACACACACATATATATATATATATATATATATATTTTTTTTTTTTTTGAGTAAAGACTTTTGAGTCCTTTGTTTTAATAATATCAGTCTTTTTTTTTTTTTGGTAAAGACTTTTGAGTCCATTGTTTTAATAATATCAGTTTCTTTTTTTTCTTTTTTCTTTTTTTTTTGAGTAAAGAATTTTGAGTCTTTTGTTTTAATAATATCAATCTTTCAGAGTTTTAAACAGGAGCGGCCAACGAATTAGGAGGCAGATATATTTATATGGGGTTTTTGTATTATCACTTAAATAATACTCCTGTAAGTTCTCATTTTGGATCCTAAGCCCAAAAGATAAAAGGATTACGGTTCAAAGAGCCTAATACAATGAATTTGTAGAGAGTGGGCTCGAAACTAGACTTCAATGAGTTCGACAACAATCAAATTGGGTTAAAGATGACAAGAAAACCAAAATAAACAAGTTTTGCGCAAAGAAAACCTTCATCGGCAAAGTCTGAGAAGAGTAGTTCTTTTATATATTTCTCTTAGACTTGATTACAATTACAATTCTTAGTGCTACAATCTTTTTTCTACAGGTTCTCAGATGTTCCTCCTGTAATGGGGTCTTTCTTCCTTATATTCTCCTGTTTTGCTCATCTCCACCCTCCACGTGTAGGTCAAGTTGCATGTCTTGATCCTTACCTCATCAGCACTTTCTTGAAGTCTTTGGGGGTAGCTGTAGGCTAAATATCATTGTTCAGGTATCACTTCTACATTAATGCGGTTAGAGAGTTAGCTACTAAACATTTAATGCAGTAATAGCAGCTTTCTCTTAGATATTTCTTAGCTTCCTTTTGTCCTATTTCCTTTTGATATTTATCCTTACCAGTAGAATTGTCCGAAGTATTGCTCTTGATGGCAGGTCAACTCCTCTGACCTCTACTCTATTAAGCTAAGGAGACATTTCTCCTCGGACGATCTTCCCAAACCCTCATAACCAGATCCTTCCATAACTCACTATTTTATACTTCTTTGCTAACGTCTACCTATCCTTGGACAAGGTTCACGACCTAATATACATTCATGGGCCTTTCATTCCTACAACTTCTATTTAACTGGTTTTAATATAATCATTTTTTTATAACAAAACTCTATTCTTTATATTTTGTAATATGCTTTTTTTTTTTTTTTGAAAAAATGCTAAAACTATAAAAAAAAATTACTACAAATATACTTACAAACGATGTAGAAATGATTTGATTAGTGACACTTTAAAAAGATAATAAACAAATATTTGAATAAATGGTATTAGGAATATGATTAATCTCATCAAAGAGGATAGTTTTATTTAATAAAAATTTCTTTTGAAAATGTATGATCAACGATGATGTTCAATCATGAGACTCTCAGGTCTCAATAAACATCAAGTGATAAACAGCGACATGTTCTACTTATTTTAATATTTTGGCAGAGAATTTTTCAACCCTCCACAATGAATTCTTGACTAAAACGAAAAACCAGATATTTTTAAATTGAAAATATCTAAAATCTACTTTTTATGTAGAGCTTGCCTTGCTTGACGGTGCTAGAGGCCTAGGTCCCAGGACTTGATGTCCTCGCCTTGCTTTGTTGGTTGTAAGCCACTAGTTGGACTTAGGGTTGTCCCATATGTATAAAATATAGAAAGTCTATTTGTATAAAAAAAAAAAAAAAAAAAAACGCTAGTAAAAGCTTTCGCATACGTATGTGCAATTTTTTTTTTGTCTATTTTAGTATTAGAATTTATTTTTTTTATTCTTGTAAGGACACAGACTAGTGAGTTGGCTCAAACTGGATGAGACGGCCCAAGTGGTCCCTAAACAATGAATTTATAGAGAGTGAGATGTGAAAGTTGGGCTAGGGCGATTTAAACATCCAATGCAATAGGTTGGAGTTTCCAGAAAGAGAAAATAAGAGACCCAAGTTTTGACAAACTCTTCTCCACAAAGGTCCAAGGAGATAAATTCTACTATTAACACTTCCTTTCTTTCTTCTTCCTTACAAAAAGTGCCTCCCCATCTAGAGGGGAATTTCTTCACATTATATAGCTCCCTCCAGACCATCTCCACCTTACACTTGTCGTTCATCTGATTCTTCACTTGAGTGCATGTCCCATCGTGTATCCTTTTTTGCCTGCTGTGAGTTACGGTGGCCAAAGTTGCACTGTTTATGGGTCTTCTCCACATAAATGCGGCCAGAAGGGTTGGTGCAGCATAATTAATGCAGTAGTGGTAGCCTTTTCTCATGTATTTTTGGGGATTCCCATCTCCCCAAAGCTGGAGTCACTCCTCGGACTGCCTCTCTTACTCCAAACGTAATAAACCGCAATCTGGGGCTCTGCATGTTCATTTCCTCCTCCTCGGATCATACCATGCCCTCGAACATGGCCGGGGGCTCAGCACATCGTTATGGGCCTTCAACCCTACGAGGCCCACTACACGATCTTGGGGTTCTCAGCCTCTTCATGGCCCGATGCGTGATCTTGGGCCCCTGTCCCCACAATAGCCCCTCAAAACTTCGGATTTTCTCTTTTATCCTAGGAGAAAAGGTGGAGTTTTGACTTACAAGGGACGCGTCAGTTGACCCCCTTGCTAGCACGTGCCAGATTGACGTTGCGCGCACTTCGTGGGGAATAATGACGCTTCGGAACTCGCGAAGCGCTATTGATTGCTCCAAGCGGCGCTTTGTCCCCCTTATCTAACGGTGGGACGTTGATCTAACGGTGTACATTGCTCCAAGAATTTCGAGCGGGGTAACTCCTACTCATTCCACTCCCCTATATAATGCCCTCGTGGGGATTATTTTCCTCATTTCTTCAGCCTTCAAATTCTTCAGAGCTTCAAAGAGTTTAAGAACCTGAAAATCACGAACATTCGTTACTTCCTTTTCAATTCCTCGACTGTAGCTTTAAGGATCTCAGAGACCATCATTCACTAGTGTTAGTAAGTTGTTGAGTCTTTTAGATTTTTCGTTTTCTCCTCGGCTATTCTCCTCGGCCGTTCGAAGGAAGGAAAGACTTCCTCTCTTCTATTTTTTCCTTTGCTGCTCCCTTCTAGCTCGTCCCTTATGGGTAGGTTTAAGTACCTGGTAGATTCCTCGGCGAAGATGGAGCTCTTCCAGGACAAACACCAGATTCCGCAGGGAGTAGCCCTGCGGTACTGCGACCCGGATAGGATAGTTCTTGATAGGGGGGAGGGAAAGGTGGTTATCCCGATGATAGCCTTCATAGAAGGAGGGATGACACTCCCCATGGGACAAATAACTCAGGACTACCTCTTCAACCACAGACTTTGCCCCGTGCAATGCGCACCCAATGTTTTTAGAATCCTAGGTTGCGTTGATGCCTTAAACAAGCATTTGGGCTTGGGGCTCACCTGGCACGACGTGGTGTACATGTACGAGTGCCACTCGCAAGCCGAGGGGGGTACTACCTTAAGTCCTGCTCAAACGTGGTTAGGCTAATCTCATGCCTTCCTAAATCAAACAAAGGCATGAAGGATGACTACTTGATAGCCTCAGGAGCGTGGCACGACGGCGTTCACTGCCCCGTCCGAGAGGGAGAGCCAGGTGGGATGCCTTAGAGTTAGGTGTCTTAGAAAAAGTTTTAGATGGCCCCTTTTTTACCCCTTGCTGAGTCGTTTTTCCTTTTATTTCTGTCTCTCCATTGATGATAGCTTCTTGCTCCCTCTTACTAATTGTACCTTTTTACTTGGTGTGTTTGCAAATAAGAATCACGTGGCTGCTTGGCTTAGCCTAAGCAACGTCCCAGCACTCAACTTTCTCCTCAGATCAGAGATCTTTGTCAACGAGAACGGACAGTTGCGCGTAGTCCATCTCATCTTAGGCTTCGAGCCCATTTCTAAGGTGTTCCAAGAAATCGGCCACAGCATTAGGAAAGGTTACCCTCGGACACACCGTGTAGACGTATCTCGTCCGGACTTCCTAGCTCAAAACGGCCTTCCCCCGGTTGTGCTGCCAGTCCGCCAGGACGCCCCGCAGTTTGTGGATCCATTACAACAGCTTCCACCAGCGGCATTGGGCGTAGTTGAGGAGGAGACCGGCTCATCCCGTCTATCTCTTGGCGAGGAGATAGACCGATTCCAATTCGAAGAGGAGGAGAGCCCGACACTAGGGCCAGTCCGAGCTTCCGATCCTCAGGCCGAGGCCGGCGACCGTTCGAGTGTGCACGCCCCCGCGGTTGTGGTGACCTGCTTGGACAGCACTTCCGAGGAAGAGATGGCCTCTAACCAGAAGGGCAAGGGCCTTAAGGAGCTGCTGGCCGGAAGGACGAAGGGAGGGACTTCAAAAGGAGCCCCCAAACCCAAGGTTCCTCCTACCCTTCCCCCTCCTCCTCCTCCTCCGGCCGACCCGGGTCTTAAGCCGTGCTCGGACTTAAAGAAGAAGAGGTCGATCGTGGACCTCGAAGATGGGGAGGTTGGTTAGCAAAAGGGGGCCAAGCAATAGAAGACGACCAAGGAGGTGCGGGACAAGAGGTCCTCCTCTGTGGACAGCCGAGAAGACCAGAATCTAGCTGACGTGCGCATAGCACCGCGAGTTTAGGCTCCTCAACTGGAGGTAGATGGGGCGGCCGTGCCTTGGGACGCCTCGGTCCGAGAGTATTGCAAGGGCCAGGCTGCTTATGTGGCGGAGGCGCTAGAACAGCCGCTTCTCCTGCCCAAAGATATGGAGGCTGTGAGGAACCTGAGGCAGCAGGACCTCTTCCTGTGCCTGAAGAGGGACCTCGCAATGGTGAGCCTCAAACTCCTTACTCTTTACTTGCATCAATTTTTCTCCATTCATACTTCACTAATGTGGTAGCATTATTTTTGCGCAGATCACCTAAGAGGTCTTCGTGGTCGAGGAGTGGGTGAGGGAGGCTCGTGGCGAGGCGAAGCGAAATTCTCCTTCGCAATGACGCCGAGAAGGCTCTGGGAGCTGCCAAGGCCGAGAACAAGAAGCTCCATGCTAAGCTGGTAAACAAGGAGAGAGAGAGAGAAAGAGCGCAGAGGCAGGGTTAAAGAGCGCCGAGGCGCAGGCTGAGGACCAAAGCAAGCTGCTTTACAAGATGGAGCTGGAGTTGGCTACATCTAGGCAGCTTGTGCTTGATCTGAAGGCGCAGCTACAAAAGGCGAAGGAGGCCGCTCAACTCGCCAAGGAAGCGTCTGAGGTCGAAAAATAAGCGTCATACCAGCTCGGAGTTGAAGAGACGCAGGCCAGGCTCACTGAGGAGCTGGCCGAGGCGTGTAGGGAGTTTTGCAGCATGTCTTGGGACGAAGCTCTTAATGCTGCGAGAGTTCCCGCCGACTCAGCCCTGAGGCACTTTGAGAACATCTACTATCATCCTAACATCCGTGAAGTTCCAGATGCCAATCTCCCAGAAGTCACTGGCGCCGAGGAGGCCAAGGATGCTGAGGCAAGTGGGACCGACCCTGGGGCCCAAGGAGCTGCTGCCGAGGCAAAGGAGACGGAGGCCAAGGTAAAGGAAGACGATCCTAAGGCTAAGAAAGTCTCCGCTGCTCAGCCGGCCCAAGAAGAAGACCCCTCTGCCCTCAAGGACAAGGCTTAGAACCTAGGGTTTTCTCGGTTTTTTTTTTTTTTTTTTTTTTTTTTTTTTTTTGTAGTTTCATTTTCTGTGTTCAGCTTGGTGGTATATGCACGTTATTTCGAAAAGAAATGTACTATGTGTTTTGATGAATGAAAATATTCTCCTCCCTTTTGCCCGTGTGTTCATCCTTTATATTCCATATTTTATTGCTTCTAATTGAATTGCGTTTCGCCATATATTTGTGGAACTCCAAGTAGTCATAGGTGCAGTTTACACTTAGAAAAATTCCAAAGCAGATAGTCTGAGGACCCGGCGTAGTTTAGGATCTATTCAACACTTAAAATAAATTAGGTTCAGTATTAATTTTTCCAAAGCAGATGGTCCGAGGACTCGACGTAGCTTAGGATCTGTTCAACACTTAGAATAAATTAGGTTTAGTGTTAATTTTTCCAAAGCAGATGGTCCGAGGACCCGGCGTAGCTTAGGATCTGTTCAACATTTAGAATAAATTAGGTTCAGTGTTAATTTTTCAAAAGCAGATGGTCCGAGGACCCGGCGTAGCTTAGAATCTGTTCAACACTTAGAATAAATTAGGTTCAGTGTTAATTTTTCCAAAGCAGATGGTCCGAGGACCTGACGTAGCTTAGGATCTGTTTAACACTTAGAACGGGTTTGCGCATAACCGAGGTTTAGCTGATTCTTACAATTTCTAGAGTAATTGAACATCATCCACAACATAATGAACAAAAAAGTGTGACAAAAGCATATTCTCATTAATAATAGTACATTTTCAGGTTGTTTACATTCCAGGGGTGCAATGTTGCTTTATTTTCTAAGTCTTTCAAGTAGTAAGCTCCTATCCCAGCCATCGAGGTAATCCGGTACGGCCCTTCCCAATTGAGTCCCAGCTTTCCCCAGGCCGGATTCTTTGCGGATCCGACTACCTTTCTTAGTACCAGGTCACCCTGCGCCAAAGGCCTCAACTTGACGCTGGCGTCATACCCATGTTTGAGTTTATGCTGGTAGTAGGCCAATTGGACCATGGCGCTTTCTCTTCGCTCTTCAATTAAGTCCAAACTTCTCTTTAGCAAGCCGTTGTTACTGCTTGGAGTGAAAGAGCTCGTCCTCAGCGTAGGGAAGCCGGCTTCCAATGGTATCACTGCCTTGGCGCCGTACGTTAGTGAAAAAGGGGTTTTGCCAGTGGATTTTCGAGGAGTAGTCCGGTACGTCCATAGGACATGTGACAGTTCCTCGACCCATCTTCTTTTGGAATCATCCAGCCTTTTCTTCAACTCGTTCACTGACCTTATTCACAGCCTCGGCCTGCCCGTTTCCTTGGGGATAGGCTGGGGTGGAGTATCAGTTGTTTATCCCTAGCCCACAGCAGTATCTCCGAAAGGATTTGCTATTAAATTGGAGTTCGTTGTCTGAGATGAATTTATGGGGGACTCCAAACTGGGTGACGATGTTCTTCCAAATAAACTTCTTCACGTCTACATCACGGATGTTGGCCAGTGGCTCTGCCTCAACCCACTTGGTGAAATAATCCGTGCCGATCAGGAGATACCTCTTGTTTCCCGTCGCTTTCGGGAAGGGTCCCACGATGTCCAGACCCCATTAGGTAAAAGGCCAAGGCTGGATAGGGGGTTCAGCTCTCCTCCCGGTTGGTGGATGTTCGGAGCAAACCTTTGGCATTGATCACACTTTTTTACATATTCCAGGGCTTCTCGGTGCATGTTGGGCCACTAGTACCCCTGAGTGAGAGCTCGATGGGACAAGGATCTTCCCCTCGTGTGGCTTTTGTAGATGCCCTCATGTAGCTCCTCCAAAAGGATTTCAACTACCTCGGGATGCACACACAACAGATATGGCCCAGAAAAAGATCTTTTGTACAACTTTTGGTCCTCGGACAGCCAAAAACGAGGAGCCTTTCTCCAAATTTTGTCCGCATCTAGCTTGTTTTCCGGTAGGGTGTCATCTCTGAGGAACTGAACGATAGGATCCATCCAGCTAGGAGCTGCCCTCGCCTGATGGACGGACAGCACTTCCCTTCCCGACCCAAAAGGTTTTATGAGGTCTTCGACAAGAATTATCCTTGGTAGGCTTTGCGCCGAGGAGGTTGCTAGTGTCGCGAGCAAATCTGCATGCGTATTCCCACCCCTGGGAATCTGCTTTAAATTGAAGGATTCGAATCTGGATTGTAACTGTTTGACCCGGCGCAGGTATTCCTGCATTCTTGGATCTCGAGCTTCTAATTCCCCTCGGACCTGACCTACAATGAGCCTGGAGTCCGAGAATATGTCCACGGCCTTTCCTCCCAGCTTTTGGGCCATGGTCATTCCTACCAGTAAGGCCTCATATTCCGTTTCGTTGTTGGTGGTCGAGAACCCGAGCCTTAACGACTTCTCGATTATGATGTTCTCGGGAAAGATCAGGACCAGCCCTACTCCGGATCCTCGGAGATTCGAAGTGCCGTCGACATAGATCCTCCACGGTGAAGCCCCATTCACGGACATTACCCCAACTGAGCCTTCATCTGTGCCCTGCTTCCCTGCGCTTTCTTCTACGGGGGCCTCGGCGAATTCAGCCAGAAAATCGGCTAGGACCTGCCCCTTTATAGAGGTGCGTGGCATGTACTTGATGTCATAAGCCCCCAGCTTCGTTCCCCATTTGGCGACCCTACCAGTATAATCTGCACTTCTAAGTAAGGCCCTGAGCGGCAGTGGGGTCAGGACGACGACGGTGTGAGACTAAAAGTAATGAGGAAGCTTGCGTGTGGCATGTACTATCGCCAAGACAGCCTTCTCCAGTGGCAGATATCTAACCTTGGCCTCGTGCAGGGATTTGCTCACGTAATACAAGGGTTTCTGTATGCCGTTATCGTCTTTTACTAGCACCAAGCTCACGGCATGGGTGGTGGCCGCAATGTAGGCGAACAGGACCTCGTCTGCCTCGAGTTTTGACATGATAGGTGGCCAAGAAAGGTACTCCTTTAATTGCTTGAGTGCCAAAGCACACTCTTCTGTCCACTTGAAACCCTTCCACTTATTCAACAACTAGAAGAAGGGTCTACACCTATCTGCAGATCGTGATATGAATCGATTCAGGGCCGCGGTCATTCCTCTCAGTCTTTACACTTCTTTAGGATTCTGAGGTGGCTGCAAGTTACTAATGGCCTTGACTTAGTTCAGGTCGACCTCAATCCCTCGATGGGTGACCATGTACCCCCGAAACTTCCCGAATCCTATGCCAAAGGAACATTTAGAGGCATTGAGTCGAAGCCTATGTCGTCTCAAGATTTCGAAGGTGCTTTCGAGGTCATCTATGTGCTCGGCCTCCTTTCTGCTCTTAACCACCATGTCATCAATGTAGATTTCGATGTTTTTTTCCAGCTGCGGTTCAAACATTTGCGTCATCATCCTTTGGTAAGTGGACCCCACATTTTTATGCCCAAACGGCATCACCTTGTAATGGTAGTTCCCGACGGGAGTGACAAAGGCAGTTTTCTCTTGGTCTTCCAAGGCCAAAGGTATCTGGTGGTAGCCTTGGAAGGCGTCCAAAAAGCTTATCCGAGGATGTCCCACAGTCGCGTCGACTAACTGATCAATCCGAGGCATGGGGAAAGGTTCCTTCGACCAGGCCTTGTTCAGGTCTGAGTAATCCACGCACACCCGCCATTTGCCACTTTTCTTCTTTTCCACTACGGTGTTCGCTAGTCAGTCAGGGTAGAACACCTCTTTAATAGCCCCAGCCTGTATGAGTTTGGCCACTTCATCCCTGACAGCGTCGGAGTGCTCCCTCGAAGAGCGCCTAGGAGGTTGCTTCTTAGGAGTGACAGAAGGATGGACGTTCAGATGGTAGCAGATGAAGTTCGGATCTATCCCCGGAGCCTCGTTAGCATTCCAGGTAAATACGTCGATGTTTCGCTTCAAGAGTTGCACTAATTGGTCCTTCTTCTGAGGGGGTAACTAAACGCCGACCTGGAAAAACCTTTCGAGATCGTCCTCGATGATGACCTTCTCTAACCCTTCGCACTCCACGCCGCTGGCCCCGCTATCCGAGATGGGAGCCTCGGGCTCTAATTGCTATAATCTCCCGTCAGCAGAGTCCGAGGGCTTTGGGTTGGGACGATGCATGATGGCAGCAACCAAGCACTGCCTAGCCACTGACTGACTTCCGACCAGCTCTTCAATCCTATCCCCGGACGGGTACTTGACCTTGAGGTGGAGGGTAGACGAGACGGCTCCTAGGGCGTGAAGCCAGGGCCGCGCCACAATGGCAGTGTAGGGGGAGTAGGCATCCGACATGATAAAGTCCACCTCTACCACTTTCGAGTCGGCCTGGACTGGCAGTCTGATTTGCCCGCGTGGGACAATAACCTTTCCATCAAAGCCGACCAGTGGCGAGTCATAACTGGTCAGATCCTCCTGCCTAAGGTTAAGCCCCTTATAGAGGTTTGGATATATGATCTCGGCCCCGCTGCCTTGGTCCACCAGTACTCTCTTCACATCGTAGCCACCAATCTGGAGGGTTACAACTAAGGCATCGTCGTGTGGTTATATGGTTCCGGCCTTGTGCTCGTTCGAGAAGCTCAATGTCGGAAGAGTCTCCAATTTAGCCCTCTTGGGATCACGACCTGATGCCTCGGCACCCGGGCCAGTTATCGACATCACCCGGGAAGGGCAGGATCCTGTTCTGCCTGGAGCGGCAAGGATGACGTGAATGGTGCCTAGAAGAGGCCTAGAATATGCGCCGCCCTGAGCCCTCGACGTTATCTGGTTCCCCTTCTTGCCAAACTGGGTCAAGAACTGCTTCAATCTGCCATCTCGAGCTAGCTGCTGCAGGTAGCCCCACAAGTTCCTGCACTGCTCAGTAGTGTGGCCTCGCTCCTTGTGGTACTGGCAATACAGACTCTGATTGCGCTTTGCTGGGTCCCCGATCATTTTGCTTGGCCACGTAAAGTATGGCTCATCCTTGATTTTTTTCAAAAATTTGATGTACGGGTTCTCGGAATAGCGTGTTAACGGTTTGGGCTGGTGGAGGTCCAGATTCTGCTCCAAAGTCCTTGCGGTGCCGATTGTTGTTGTATCGATCCGACCTGAAATCCCTCCTCTCCTGAGGGATAGCCCTACCTTTGCCCACCTGCTGCTGGTCTTCTTCAACCCTTTTATACTTGTCAATCCTATCCATGAGCTGACGCACGCTGGTAGCGGGTTTCCCAGTTAAGGACTTCCTCAAACTGTACTCGGCAGGTAGGCCGACCTTGAAGGTTCTGACAGCCACATCATCGAAATCACCCTCTATCTCATTGAACACCTCCCAGTACTTATCGGAGTATGTCTTTAAGGTCTCTCCCTCTCGCATGGACAGGGACAATAGGGAATCCAAGGGCCGAGGGACTCTGCTGCAGGTGATGAAGCGGGATCCAAAGGCCTGAGTAAGCTCTTTGAAAGAGTCGATGGAACCCGCCTCAAACCATCGAACCACCTCATTGCCACGGGCCCCAAGCTGGACGGGAATACCTTGCACATCAAGGAGTCATTCTTAGAGTACACTGCCATTTTCTGTCTAAAATGACTAACATGCTCAACGGGGTCTGTGCTGCCATTATAGAGGGTGAACGTAGGTTGGGTGAACCTCCTGGGAAGCTGTCCGTCTTCAACCCTGCGTGTGAAGGGAGACTCAGCGATTCGGCTTAGCGCCTTGCTCATAGCATCGTTTCCCAACCCCTTCGAGGATGAACCTCTCCCCCTGCGTTTATGATGGCAGTCCTGCTCATAAGAGAAGGTTTCGCTTGGAGGTGTCCTTGATCTGTGTCTGTACTCGTCGTCCCTCTCGTCGTCAGAAGAGAGGTCAGAGACAGAGAAGCTTCATCTCCTTCGCTCTTGGCGCAGCCTCTTCTTCAGGCGGTCAATCTTTTTCTGCATGGCTCTTTCCTGTTCATCCCGAGAGATGCGGCTACCGCCCCTAGAATGACTCTCGCCAGTACGGGTGGTATGCACGCTTCCCTCCTGATCCTTCTGAGTACGGATTTCACCCTGAGATGCCATAGAATCCAACTGGTGTGTCCCCGAACCTACCATGACTGAAGGTTTAAAACTCTAAGAAATCCAAACTCTCCCATAGATGGCGCCAATTGTAAGGACACAGACTCGTGAGCCGGCTCAAACTGGATGAGACAGCCCAAGTGGTCCCTAAACAATAAATTTATAGAGAGTGAGATGCGAAAGTTGGGCTAGGGCGATTTAAACATCCAATGCAATAGGTTGGGGTTTCCAGAATGAGAAAATAAGAGACCCAAGTTTTGACAAACTCTCCTCCACAAAGGTCCGAGGAGATAAATTCTACCATTAATACTTCCTTTCTTTCTTCTTCCTTACAAAAAGTGCCTCCCCATCTAGAGGGAAATTCCTTCACATTATATAACTCCCTCCAGACCATCTCCACCTTACACTTGTCGTCCATCTGATTCTTCACTTGAGTGCATATCCCATCGTGTATCCTTTTTTGCCTGCTGTGAGTCACGGTGGCCAAAGTTGCACTGTTTATGGGTTTTCTCTACATAAATGCGGCCAGAAGGGTTGGTGCAGCACAATTAATGCAGTTGTGACAGCCTTTTCTCAGGTATTTTTGGGGATTCCCATTCCTCCAAAGCTGGAGTCACTCCTCAGATTGCCTCTCTTACTTCAAACGTAACAAACCGCAATCTAGGGCCCTGCATGTTCATTTCCTCCTCCTCGGACATAGCCGGGGGCTCAGCACCCCATTATGGGCCTTCAACCCTACGAGGCCCACTACACGATCTTGGGGTTCTCAGCCTCTTCATGGCTCGATGCGTGATCTTGGGCCCCTGTCCCCACAATTCTATATATTCACTTTTCAAAATATCTCATATCAAATTATTTATTTTACACTTTATTTTATTAAAATATCAAATTTCTTAATTTTTTTTAATTTTTTCGCTTTCTTCCTACGCAAAAATTACCATCGACTCTCTTTCTTTATCTATGGATACGTAAGGAAATAATAAAAACTAAATGTAAAATGAATAGTGCTAATATAAATACACATTATTATTGTAACAACCAGCCAACCATTTTGCATGGCTTAATGTGTATAAATTTTAGGTTTGCTCGGCTAAAATGTGATATATGCAAACAATAATACAATGCAAGTGCTTTAAGTAATAACTTCCTCTTATTAAAATTTTGAAAACACTTACAATTAAGGCCGTGTTTGTTTCACATGAAAATCAGTTTAGGAAAGTATTTTACACCTTGTGTGTGTTTGACACCAATTGAAAATATGGTCAAACTAAAAATGTTTTACACTTTGACCGTAAAATACCCCTTCTCACCCGTAAAACCATTTCATTAGTTTTTTTTACCTTCAAACCACATTTTATAGATTGAAAAAGTGGGGAGAGAGAGAGAGAGAGAGAGAGAGAGAGTTGAGTGTGAAACTAGAGAGAGAGAGAGAGAGAGAGAGAGAGATCGGAGTCACCATCATAGTTGCTGCCGAAAGCTCATCGGTGCCGCCATCTAGATTGTCACTACCCAAGATTGATCTCGTTCTCGACCCACCCAAGACCGAGCTCGTTCTCGACACACCGAGCTCATTCTCCCTCTTGCTCAACGTCATTGATCTAGCCGCCACCGACCACCAGCCCACTCCACTCCACCCCTAAACCCACCCGATCTGGCTGTCGTCCTCCATCCATTCTGATCTCTCTCTTTCCCGATCTATCTCTCTTTCCCTCAATCTGTCACTCTTTCTCCCTCCGATCTTACTCTTTCTTCCTCTTGCTCAATGTTTTTATTTTGATTTTTGGTTGTGTTAAAGTGTATATTTTTAAATTTTTTGTTATAAAATTTGTTTGGAAGCTGAGAAAATGTGAAAAATTTGTAGAAAAGTAGCATTTTCAAAATGTTACCAAACACAGGAAAGAGTTTTCTGGACTATTTTCTATTGTAGAACCAAAGACCCGGATTTCATTTTTCTTACGAGAATTTATTTTCCCCTGCATTCATTTTACACTCGGAATTCAATTTACATAGAGCCAAACATAGCCTAAGTTGTACTATTAAAATTTTGGGAATAAATTATGAATTCTCTGCAATTAAATCATGGTAGGCAACATAATTGCTGTAACTCTAGAACTACTCCAATACAATGAAGGAGTGAAATCATTTCCGTTCAATTGCATATTCCTTACTGTTTTAATACACGTCAAATTTTGTGTCAATCGGATATTATTTACTATATAATTATATTTTATGCATAATTTTAAAACTATAAACATTTGCAATTTAAACAATGTATTGATGACATAACTATTAATCTTTAATTTTTTAGTAATTTTACATATCAAGGATATAAGAAAAAGTTGTAATTTGATGATGAATTTGTCAAAATTCACCTCCAATAAAAAAATATTAAGTAAGGTTGTAGTCTAAGGTTATAACCAATTTTGTAGCTAAAGTTTTATTTATTTATTTTTATACAAGATAGAATTTCTATTTTAGTCTAATTTAAGTGTATATGTGTGTGAAGTTTCCTCTTGGAGACTTGAACCCAGACCTTGACCCTCATACCCCACAAGTATTTATACTTGTGAAGTGACCACTGCACTAAAGGTGCACGGTGGTAAACTTTATTCTTAATAATTCTATATTATTAGAATTCTAAAAACACTTAGCAATTAATAATTAAGTCTTAATCTTGAAATTATAAAAATCAATTACAAATTCTCAAATAATTATGGTCAACAACATATTTGTTGTAACTCTAGCAATACTCCAATAGAGTGAACTGATTTCCGATCAATTGACTAGAAGATTAATGACGTGATGGAAACGTCCATGAACTGGCACAAGAATTGACATTCTTTGGCATAACATATAGAGTTAAAGAAGCACGGGCATGGCAGTAGGAGCCGGTGAGAATGGTGAGACTAGTGGGAGATGTTGACATGACAGGTCATTCTTTTATGGTCAATGATGCTTTTTTTTCTTTTCTTTTTTTAATTTATAAAACGGTATTATCTTGGTATGTGAATGCTAATGGTGCGCATCTTGGTACCACGTAAACATAACACACGCCGGATTCAACTCCCTGTAGGTATCAGTTTCAATTCCTAGTTGTAGTTTTCGTTGGGCCGAGCGGCTACTAGACTGAATTTTGAGTCCTTCCTTTTAATAATATCAGTCTTTCAGAGTTTTAAACAGGGGCTGCCCAGCGAATTAGGAGGAGGATATATTTAGTTCGGTTTAGATATCGTTTATTGCTAAAAATTAAAAATTGAAAATTAAAAATACTGTAATAAAATAATTTTTAAATATGTGAATAGTGCCGTGGGACCTAATTTTAATAAAAATTTTGCTGAAAAAAGTACTTGTGAGTTACGTGAACAGTGCATGGGACCCACTCATTTAGACGCAAACACAACTGAATACTACTTTCAGCAACATCCAAGTACGTTTGGATAGCGCTTTGCGCGTCTAGCAGTTTTTGGTGGGTTCCGTGCAATGTTCAAGAGATTCGCAAGTACTTTTTTTTTTTTTTTTTTCAGAAAAATAACTTTAAAACTGGATCCCACGGTACTATTCACATATTTAAAAATTATTTTACTACCGTATTTTTAGTTTTCAGCAATAAGCGGTATCCAAACAGATAAGTGTTTGGATCCCACTTCCACATCCACATTTTGCATTTTGCAACTTTTTTTTTTTGACGAGCGCCTCTTATACAGTTCATGTCAAATAAACAGTATTTTCATTTGTGAACAATAACTGAGAAATTAATTTTTTATTATTTTCAGTTTTCAGATTTCAGCAAATTAAGTGGTATCTAAACGCACCCAAAGAGCAACAATATAGGGGTTTGATTGTCTAGTTCTAAACTCTAGCGAGATATTATTACAACTTGAGTGATTAGTTTAGGGTGGATATTTATAAATTACATTATTTTCTAAGCTTATTTTAAAAAAGAAAAAGAAAAAAAAAAAAAGACTGAGGATACCCCATTTTTGTTTCAGATAACTGATAACTTCATCGTCATCCATGCATGTTTGTTTCTATTAATAATGCATCCATGTGCTTTTCAATGCTATCCTTTCAAATGGGCCATGCTGAGGTACCATTTCAACCAATCAAAACCTTAAATGGGGTCTCTTTGTTATCACTTAAATAATACTCTTATTTAACTAGTTTTAATACCATCATTTTTTTATGACAAAACTCTATTCTTTATATATTGTAAGATGCTTTTTTTTTTTGAAAAAATGCTAAAACAATAACAAATTTTACTTAAAAAATACTTACAAACAATGTAGCAATGATTTGATTAGTGACACTTAAAAAAGATAATAAACAAGTATTTGAATGAATGATATTAATGATATGATAAATTTCATCAGAGAGGATAATTTTATTTAATGAAAATTTCTTTTGAAAATGTATTGTAAGGATATTGGGCCCAGGAGCTCAATGTCTATGTGTATATTGGGCCTAGGGCCTATCCAAGGATGTAAAGTCGTCCGAGGAGAAGTAAATATTGTTGGAGGTGTCCATGTTAGTAATGAAGAATTTAGTTGTGACTATAAGGGCTCAAGAATGTGAGCTGAGGGTGAATGGCTCCTTGGCCAGACAAATCCGAGGTCCGAGGAGGTAGCCTGCCGTTTAGAGGAATGTTCTAGGAAGTTCTGTTAGTATGGATAAGTATTACAAAAACATAGGATAGGGAGAAGTCCTAAAAGATCTGAGGAGAAAGCTGATACCGCAGCATTGAATGCTCTGTAGCTAACCCTTTGTCTGCATTAATGTGGAGGTGATATCTGAACAGTGGTTTTCAGCCTTACAGCTATTACACAAAGACTTCTGGATGATGCTGATGGGACAAGTATCAACACCAATCATCTAACCTGCACGTGAAGGGTAAAGAAGAGAGGGAAAGGGAGGATAAAATGGAGGAGAGACCTAGAGAGAAGGGGATTGAGAAAAAAGGAAGAACACTATAGTCATCAAGAACGGAATTTGTAACCAAATTTGAAAGAAATATATGAAACTTGATCTCCTCGGACTGTGTTGAGGATGATTTTATTTAGTTTAAATCAGTCTATTTTCCTTCTCTTGTCACCTGAATCTATTATCTTTGTTGTTAAACTCGTTAAAACTCAGTTTTCCAACTCACTCTCTACAAATTTATTGTATTGAACTTTTTGGGCCTAGGTTCATTCATCATTTGAGCTAGGGACCCAAATTATAGCTTTACATATATGATCAATGATAACGTTCAATCATGTAACTCTCGTCTCAATAAACATCAAGTGAAAAATAGCGTCGTATTTTACTTATTTTAATATTTTGACAGAGAAATTTTCAACCTTTAACAATGAATTCTTGACTAAAAAGAAAAACCAGATATTTTTAAATCGAAAATATCTAAAAACTACTTTTTAAGAGCATCCACACTAGATGTGGCAAATGTGCCGAATGCTAAATATTTGGCACATTTGCCACATCAAACACCCAAAATCACCAAATAGTAGATATTGCAAATGTTGTAAAAATTTGGAATTGTGTTCGTACCATTGCAAATTTGCAATGGTACGGACACAAATGCTAAAACAAAATAATATTTTTTTATTTGGTTTTCTCTCCCCTCTCACCTCTTTAATTAGTTTTTTATGCTAAAACAAATGATAATATATTATTTTAATGTGTAGTAAATATTATTTTAATGTATAGAATTGAATTATAAAACATCTGATAAATGAAATGTTGTAAAATGATGTGGTAAAATAATAAAGTAGGTTTTTGGTGTGGCAAAATGACATTTTTTTTACAACATCTGCTACGGATGCTCTAAGTAGAGATTGCCTTGCTTGACGGTGCTAGAGGCCTATGTCCCAGGACTTCTTGTCCTTGCCTTGCTTTGTGGGTTATAAGCCACAAATTGAACTTAGGGTTGGCCCATATATATAAAATATAAAAAGTCTATTCGCTTACGTAAAAAATAAAAAATAAAAACGCTAGTAAAAGTATTTGTATAAGTACGTGCAATTTTTTTTTTGGTTCATTTTAATTTTAGTATTGAAATTTACTTTTTCTATTATATATATTCACTTTTCAAAACACATCATATTAGATTATCTATTTTACACTTCATATCATTAAATTATCAAATTTCTTGATTTTTTTAATTATTTATCTTTCTTCATGCACAATAATTACCATCGACTCTCTTTCTTCATCTATGAATACGTAAAGAAATAATAAAAACTAAATGTAAAATGAATGGAACTAATATAAATACACATTATTATTGTAACAACCAGCCAACCACGTATTTTTATATAATGTTGAATGGCCTAATGTGTATAAATTTTAGGTTTGCTCGGCTAAAATGTGATATATGCAAACACTGGTACAATACAAGTGCTCTAGGTAATAACTTCCTCTTATTAAAATTTTGAAAACACTTACAATTAACTTTTTCTATTAAAATTTTGAGAATAAATTACGAATTCTCAGCAAATAAATCATGGTAGGCAACATAATTGCTGTTGACGAAAATTGTTAACCAATGTTTAACAATAATTGTTAAATTATGTTTAACAAACGTTGTCAAACTATGTTTAACAATTATTGTCAACTTATGTTTAACAAACATTGTCAAATTAGTCAAATTCGTCAAACATAATTTCACCCATAGGCTTTTTGGCGTATGAGTTTTATTGATGTGAGTAATGCCCATTCAAGATAATATATCTCTTAATTACAATCCCTTGTTTCAAGGGAAGACCCTTTGATTCCAACCATGTCGTCTTTATACATAAGTTTATTTATTTTTCATATTTAAAGGGGATATGTGTTTTTGTTTATTTGTGGCTGCACCTAATAATTTGTTGGTGAAAACACCATTTTGGTCCCTATATTTTGGTATAACAATCAATTTGGTCCTTACATTTTAGTAACGGCCAATTTGGTCCCTGTTATTTTTCACTTGCAATCAATTTGGTCCCTGCCGTTAATTCACTAACAAAAAATGCATATGTGGCAAACGTTTTGCATTGTTGGCGCACATGTGGCTAAAATAATAATATAAAATTAAATAATTAAATATTAAAAAAATCCACTATGCATTTTAATAAAAAAGAAAAATCCACGTCAAACAAAAAATTCTGAAAAACGTGTTGGAGATCCGCCATTCTCTATTTTCGGTTTCTCATTGCTGTATGCATCGAGCCCAAAGATCCAGGCCTCGAATTCCCCACATTGGCGAGTTTGATTCGCTGATCTCGCTCTCGATCCGTTGATTTCTGCAAAGGCATTTCCTCCGCCGTTGGATCTAATTCTTCTGCTTCGGTTTTTCCTGTAAGTTTTTTTTATCTGATTGATTTTCAATTCTTATCTAAGCTCTGTTTTTTTTTTTTTTTTTTTTTTTTGAATATGTTTAGTGAAATTAAGATAGAATAATTGTCGGTCATTGATGATTTGGTTTAATTAATTTTGAAATTTATTACTGTTAATTAGATAGGAGTCACAATTAGCGGTTAAAGTAGTGTGTGATCGGAACAATGACGGCAGAGATGGATGTACACGCGAGGTCACGGTGTCCGAGGTTGAGGAAAAGCGTAGCTATCAGGATCTGTACAAAGACAATAATGGGGCTATTGTTAATGGTAATGGGAATGGGAAGAATTGGAATAAGGAAGATGCAGACGGCTCTTAAGTGTTCATAATCAGAATTTTTTGTTTGACGTGAAATTTTCTTTTTTATTAAAATGCATACATGGATTTTTTTTTATATTTAATTATTTGATTTTATATTATTATTTTAGTCACATGTGCGCCACCAATGCAAGACGTTTGTCACGTATGCATTTTCTGTTAGTGAATTAACGGCAGGAACCAAATTAATTGCAAGTGAAAAATAACAGAGACCAAATTGACTGCTACTAAAATATAGGGACCAAATTAATTATTACACCAAAATATAGGGACCAAAGTGGTGTTTTCGCCTAATTTGTTTAGGTTGCCTACGTACCCTTGGTGGGGATCAAGCCATTTCGTAGTTCTTATTTTTGAGATCTTAGATTTAAAGTCCCAAATATGGTTTTGTCCAATTTTAATGGATCTTTAAATATGGGTCATTAAGTATCAATTTTAGTCTCAAGGACCATGCTTTTATGACAATCGAGCAAATTTCTTTTTCTTTCATTTGTTTATTTGTTGGAGTTTTAACAATGTCTTGATTGAAATTCCCAAATTTAATTAAGGGAAAGGAAACTCCTTTTAAGCAATTAATCATTGTGAACATATTCTCAAATCAATTTTATGGTTATTTTACTTTAAAAGTTATTAACCTTAATAAATCAATAATCCCAAAGAATTTGTCACAATTTTAACTTCATAGTAGAGTCAAGGACTCCATTGATGGGGTAGAGTCAATGACTCCAATTAATTTAGTAAAGTCAAGGACTCCAATAAATGGGATAGAGTCAAGGACTCCATTGATGAGGTAGAGTCAAGGACTCCAATAAATGGGGTAGAGTCAAGGACTCCAATTAATTTGGTAGAGTCAAGGACTCCATGAATGGGGTAGGTAGAGTCAAGGACTCCAATTAATTTGGTAGAGTCAAGGACTCCATTGATGGGGTAGAGTTAAGGACTCCATAAATGGGGTAGAGTCAAGGACTCCAAAAAAAGCGTTACACCACAACTTAAGAGAATTTTTATTTAGTAATTTTCAAATAGGATTTAAGAGTCAGGGACTCTTGTATAAAGCTTCATGTATGGAGTTAGAAACTCCTCATTAAACCCAACTCTATTTGTTTTACAAAACAAAAATTCAACCTTGAAGAATGGTGAGAGAGAGATTTTGATAGTGCCAAGATGAGAGAATTTTTATTTGGTAATTTTCAAATAGGATTTAAGAGTCAAGAACTCTTATATAAAGTTTCATGTATGGAGTTAAGAACTCCTCATGAAACCCAACCCTATTTGTTTTACCAAACAAAAATTCATATTTGAGAGAGAGAGAGAGAGAGAGAGAGAGAGAGAGAGAGAGAGAGAGAGAGAGAGATTTAGAGTAGAAAGGGACTGCTGAAATCCCATATACCTATGCTGCGTATTCCTCCTCTGCTAGTGTTACTCTCTATCTGTGCTTCTCTTTTTTTTTTTTTTTTTTTTTCTCTCTCTCTATCTCTTTGCCGTGTGTAGTTGCTCTCTCTATATGTGTGTCTGCCTTTTCTTTTCTTTTCTTTTTTCTTCCTCTCTGTTAGAGATATATTAGCCCATTAGCATAGGCCCAAGCCTAATTCTACTTTGTGTGCAAGTCAAGTATTTACTTGTACTAGAAGTCTATTAGTCTAGGGTTTAGTCTCTATATATACACATGTTTGATTCAACAGAGAGACCAGGAGGAGGTTGCATATAAACTTCTTCACTTAAATCCCCATTAAGGAATGCATTTTTAACATCCATCTGGAAAAGGTCCCATTTACTGGCAGCAGCAACAGCTAAGAGGGCACGAACAGATGAGATACGTGCAACCGGAGCAAAGGTCTCTTCATAATCAATCCCATACTCTTGTTGCAAAAGACTTTACATAGGAGTATGTGATTGATTATGAAGAGACCTTTGCTCCGGTTGCACGTATCTCATCTGTTCGTGCCCTCTTAGCTGTTGCTGCTGCCAGTAAATGGGACCTTTTCCAGATGGATGTTAAAAATGCATTCCTTAATGGGGATTTAAGTGAAGAAGTTTATATGCAACCTCCTCCTAGTCTCTCTGTTGAATCAAACATGGTATTAGAGCCACCTTCCTATAGCCTTGGTTTTCTGTCCTTACGGTGTATTTAAGAGCAATCTCTGTCTTCCTCCGTGTTTATTCGCTGCGTTCATCTTCTTTGGCTTCCTATTGTTGCCGACAAAACTTTCCGGTACAGTCATGCCACCGTTAGAAGTAGCATCAACACTGCAAGACCATTGCCTTCCTCAAACTATCATCACAGAGCCAAAATTCATTCCAGGGATCTTCTCAACCTTATCAAATCTCAAGATTTCATCAAATTTCCATCTTGAGTTTAAGAGGGGGTGTTAGAGATATATTAGCCCATTAGCATAGGCCCAAGCCTAATTCTACTTTCTGTGCAAGTCAAGTCATTTACTTGTACTAGAAGTCTATTAGTCTAGGGTTTAGTCTCTATATATACACATGTTATGATTCATTGTAACACAGGATTTGTACTACACTTTAATATATTATTGATGTAGCCCTTTAGGGTTTCCTCCGTGGACGTAGGCCGTTAGGCTGAACCATGTAACCCTCGTGTGTTATTATGTTCTATATTTTATGCTTTCGCTTCCGCATCTATACTAGCATATTCAACATGGTGTATCAATGCTAATATTTAACGAACAAGACGAGCCTTGTAGCGCTCAATGGACCCATCAGAGCGAGTCTTAATCTTGTAGATCCACTTACAACCAACCACAGATTTCCCAGGGGGGAGAGTCACCAAATCCCAAGTATGGTTTTTAGATAATGCATCAAGTTCCTCTTTCATTGCAATCTGCCATAAAGGGTCAGTGGAAGCCTCACGATAGGTGTGAGGCTCGTGCAGTGTAGTAAGGGCAGTGCAACAATGATAGTCAAGTAAATGTGCAGGAATGGATCTTACTCGAGTTGAGTGACGAGGTGGAATATCTTGTGCAAGATCTTCAGGCGGAGCAGGAGTAGGGGACCCAAGCTCAAGGTTGGGGTTGGGTTGCTCGTCTTCAACCTGTTCATCTTCCACCTGTTCATTAAATGGTGTACTAGGAAAGGGATCAATGATATCTGGTGGTTGGATAGAGAAGTCTACATGAGAATCAGGAGCAATTACAGGAGGATCAGGAGCAGCGACAGAAGGAATATGAGTCTCATCTAGAAAAAGATCTAAGACAAAGGAGGAAGATAGGGAGGCACGGAAGTGAGAGAGCTCGACAAAGAGACGATGTTCCCAAAAGACAACATTGCGGGAGACACGAAGACGATGAGAAATAGGGTCATAACACCGATACCCCTTTTGAGTTTCGCCATAGCCAAGAAAACAACAAAGCCTTGACCGAGGTTCAAGTTTGTTATGCTCATGTGGCTGAAGAAGAACGAAACAGGCAAAACCGAAGGAGCGAAGATGATGATAATCTGGAGATGACCCAAAAAGGCGATATACCACGTTAAATATTAGCATTGATACACTATGTTGAATATGCTAGTATAGATGCGGAAGCGAAAGCATAAAATATAGAACATAATAACACACGAGGGTTACATGGTTCAGCCTAACGGCCTACGTCCACGGAGGAAACCCTAAAGGGCTACATCAATAATATATTAAAGTGTAGTACAAATCCTGTGTTACAATGAATCATAACATGTGTATATATAGAGACTAAACCCTAGACTAATAGACTTCTAGTACAAGTAAATGACTTGACTTGCACACAAAATAAAATTAGGCTTGGGCCTATGCTAATGGGCTAATATATCTTTAACACTCTCCTCTTCCTTCTTTTTTTTTTTTTTTTTTCTTTTTCGAAGGCTTTATATTTATAGAGAAGTTTGAGAAACTGTTCCCACCCTTTTTTTTGTTGCTCAACTGACCGGTTAATGGGCAATTTTCATGGACCATTATCATTTTTTACGTGATCATGCCTTCCCCAACTTTTCAGCCTTTTGGTTTGTTTTGTTTTTGGAATTATCTTTTCATAGGTACTAGCCAGCTCACGTGATCTCTTCTCAATTTGTGTTCTGCCGTGGCCTCTTTATCAGCCTTTATCCCCCTTCTTTTTTGGATAATGGCAGACTAGCTTTCCCTTATCTCTTTATTTTTCTCTCCCTACTCCTTCCTTGTAGGTAAGGGCAGGTTAGGTGGCTTTTAAGCCTCATTTAGACTTTTTTTTATTTATTTTATTAAGGACAATGGCAGACTTCCTTAATGCCATGCCCACCTTCCCTTATTTTTCTCCCTCAAGTATTTTCTTATAGCTAATAGAATCTTAGCATAGTAGACTAGTGAGTCTTCACCTCACGCGGACTTCTTCTTTTTTATATATATATATATATATATATAATTATAATTAATTAATTAATTATATCAACTTTTTTGTAGACCACTATGATTGGTCCATAAGTCATAACGTGGCACCTTAGTCCACAAACCATGAAGTGACATTATTTTTAATGACACATTTTTTTAGTTTCAACAATTGCTATAACTCTAGCACTACTCCAACACAATGAATGAGTGAAATCATTTCCGCTCAATTAACTAGAAGACTAATGAGGTGATGGAGACGTCCATGGAGGTCATTCTTTTATGGTCAACCAGAATTTTTTTTTTTCTCTCTCTCTCAAATGGTGTTATCTTGGCGTGATTCCTAAGTCTATAAGGCTTTCCCAGACTTTCCTGGCACATTGTGTTTTGTTCCAACAACCTTAGCTCTCATTGCAAGTCCACCTTTACCAAAAATATATTCTATATATAGATCTTCACTTGTACCCCTTACATAATTGCAACCAAGTGAAGTTGATTGTTCACTTGCATATCTGACACCAACAAACAATTTGCCAGCTTCCTGCCCCCTCAATCCAAATGAAGCTTCACCAAACCAACCTATATGCACTTTGGCCTATGCACCTTCATGTCATTCTTCTTTTTTCTATAAACTTATTGCAACCCACCATTACTGCCAATGCTCCAACAAACGAGACTGATCGTTTGGCTTTGATTAAATTCAAAGAATCTATAACTCATGACCCAGATATGATGTTGAGCTCATGGAATGATTCTATGCACTTTTGCAACTGGTTTGGAATCACATGTGGCCGACGACACCAAAGAGTCACGGCCTTGGACCTACAAGGCTATAAGTTACGAGGATCCATATCACCTCACATCAGCAACCTCACCTTCCTTAAGATCATCAATCTCCGAAACAACAGCTTCTATGGCAAAATCCCACATGAAGTTGGTCATTTGTTCCGATTGCAAGAGGTCTATGTTAACAATAACACATTGGCAGGTGAAGTACCATCCATGTTATCCAACTGCTCCAATGCTAGAATCATAGATTTTAGTTGGAATGAACTTAATGGGAAAATTCCAGCAGAGTTAGGCTCTTTGAAGCTGCTTGAAAGGCTTCGGCTTAGTGCAAACAATCTAACAGGAAGAATTCCACCATCTTTTGGAAATCTTTCATCAATTAGAGCTCTATCTCTAGCAGGGAACAAATTGGTGGGAAGTATTCCAAATGGCATGGGTCATCTAAAAAGCTTATACTTGTTCACCATTACAGAAAATAAAATCTCAGGTACAATCCCTTCCTCCCTTTACAATATATCATCTCTCCAAGTAATCTCAGTCTCAGTAAACCAACTCAATGATACACTGCCAGCCAACATTGGCCTCACTCTCCCTAATCTCAAACTCCTTTTAGTTTCTTCTAATGAATTCTCTGGACCAATTCCTATCTCATTATGCAATGCATCTCAGCTTCAAAGCCTTGATCTAGGTGATAACTATTTTTTGGGATTAGTTCCAAATAATTTGGGAAATCTGCCAGATCTTCGGTGGCTAGGCTTGAGTAACAATTACCTAGGAAGGAGCCTGGATTTCTTAAAATCTTTGACCAATTGTAGTAAACTAGAAATATTGGGTTTAAATACAAACCAATTTGGAGGTGTTTTGCCCATAACTGTTGGTAACTTGTCAACCCAACTTACGGGATTATATCTTGGAGACAATGAAATTTCGGGAACTATTCCTGTAACATTAGGGAATCTTGTCAACTTAATTGCCTTAGCCATGGAAGAAAATCTTTTCACAGGCCTCATTCCCACTATTTTCGAAAAGTTTCAGAAAATTCAACTATTGTCTTTAAGTCGAAATAGATTTTTTGGAGAGATACCGACCTTCATAGGCAACCTTACTCAGTTATTCCTGCTCGAATTATATGAAAATAGATTAGAAGGAAGCATACCTCCAAGTGTTGGCAATTGCCAAAATTTGAAGCACTTAGACATTTCAAACAATAATCTTAGTGGATTCATCCCCCCGCAGCTTGTTGGTCTATCTTCCCTTACAATACTACTCAACTTGTCTAACAACTCATTTACCGGCAAACTACCTTCTGAAGTAGGAAATCTGAAAAATATTTACCAACTTGATATCTCTGAAAATAATTTATCTGGGGAAATTCCTAGCTCCATAGGAAATTGTTTGAGCTTAGAGTACCTTAGCTTGCAAGGGAATTCCTTTGAAGGATCCTTACCTTCATCTATGGCTTTCATAAAAGGCCTCAAATTCCTTGATGTTTCAAGAAATAACCTATCAGGTTCAATTCCAAAAGGTTTAGAAAAGCTTCCATTTTTAAAAGATTTGAACATCTCATTCAATGATATCGAGGGTGAGGTGCCAATAATGGGAGTTTTCAAAAATGCAAGTGCTATATCAGTGATCGGAAATAGTAAACTTTGTGGTGGTGTTCCACAACTGATGTTGCCTCCATGTCCTGTTGAAGTCATGAAACCTACAAAGTCCCTTTCATTCAAACTTAAAATTTCAATCATTGGTGTCGTTGTATGTTTCCTTCTGTTTTCATTCATTCTTTTTCTTCATCGGAGGAAAAAATCAAAAAGGAATTCATCTTCTTTGGGTTCAACAATAGACCTCATTCCAAATGTTTCTTATAAAATGCTTTATCAGGCAACCAATGGATTTTCTCCAAGTAACTTAGTTGGGACTGGCAGTTTTGGCTCTGTATATAAAGGAGTTCTTCAACCCGAGGAAAGATTAGTTGCTATAAAGGTCCTTAACCTTCAACGAAAGGGTGCTTCCAAGAGTTTTATGGCTGAATGTAATGTACTAAGAAATATCCGGCATAGGAATCTTGTCAAGATATTAACATGTTGCTCAAGCATGGATTACAGTGGGAATCAATTTAAAGCTCTAGTCTTTGAATTCTTGACAAATGGGAGTCTAGATACCTGGCTGCATCTAAAGATAGTCAGGGAAGATCAATTGGGGGTCTTGAGCCTTCGTCAAAGACTAGATATTGCAATTGATGTTGCTTATGCATTAGATTATCTTCACAAACATTCTGTGCAGCCAATCATTCATTGTGATTTGAAGCCAAGTAATATTCTTCTTGACAATGACATGGTGGCTCATGTAAGCGATTTTGGTTTAGCAAGACTCGTCTCAACTGTTACTGATTCTTCTCAAAAGCAAACTAGTACAATTGGGATAAAGGGGTCTATTGGCTATGCCGCTCCAGGTAACTATCTTTCCAACTGTCTAATTTCTTAAAAATGCTTATGGATCTTGTTAATAATAGTTTTTGGAACATATTGAATTGTTTTTTGCAATTATTCTACTATTAATATAAAATTATCTTTATATTAATATGCAGCATAGAAACGCACAAACTCACAGCATGATTTATACCTTGATAAATCATAAATTTCATTAATTGACAGAGCTCATTGACTATACATTGGCCATGCCTTTTTTTAGGCATTTATTTCCTCAACTCTGTATGTTGTGATGACAGCTTGTCAATCAACTATATCAGATATGGTACAGCTGGTCTCAAAATAGATCTAATGTAATGTTTTATGTTTTTTTTTTTACTGCATGTCAACCAACATTATTCAAGTAATGGATAATAATTGGACCTTTGATTTTATTTGAACATGGGTCCAGCAAAGGCATTTAGGAACGCCAGTACCTAATGTGTGCAACATATCCATATCAATTGTAAAATAATTTTATTACATTTTCATAGTCCTAACCATTAACCATGTTTCTTGTGCTTCATATAAGTCCAAAAATACTTCCCTAGCTCCACCAGCGACCCTAAGGTTCTATTCTAATGTAGAAATTCTCTTTTTTTCACATGAAATTTTGAAATGATAGCATCTCTCTTATCCTCCTTTCTTAAGTTCAAATCCTTTTTGGTTTTTGATGAATGAAATGAATTTGCACTCTCATTAAATCCCAATCTCATTATAATAAGAATTGCAAAAACTTCTTACATATCATAAATTGTAGAGTATGGCATGGGCAGCGAGGTATCAACGGAGGGGGACGTGTATAGCTTTGGTGTATTGCTAATGGAGATGTTCTTGGGAAAGAGACCAACTGATGAAATGTTTAAAGATGATCTCAATCTCCACAATTTTGTTAAGATGGCATTGCCAGAACGACTTGTTCAAATTGTGGACCTAACACTTCTCATAAGAGAAGTTAAAGAAATTCCAGTAGCTGCAGTGGCAACTAAAGAATATAATAATGAGAATGAAATTAAAGCAGATGAAGTAAATCAAGGTAATGTTAATCACTACCAAGTGGAAGCTAATGTGTATAAGTGCTTAGTCTCAGTCCTTGAAATTGGTCTCGCATGTTCCGTGGAATCACCAAAAGAAAGAATGAATATAGAGGAAGTTAGCAAGGAACTACATTCAATAAAAAATGCTTTTCTTGGTTCTAGGATTTGAAGAAGTTAGAGAATCCAAGCTGAGGTCCTGCTACATTTCAAATTTGAATTTGCTTAAATAAAATTGCACATGACAATTGTCTCATAAATTGCTGATGTCCTAAGTTGTAATATACTGGCCATTACTGTTTTTTTTTTTCCCCTTTTGGGCAGATGATCTTGATTGTACAACTAAATTTTCTGTATTAAATTATTTGAGTAACATATTCGGTTGTTTAGACCCGAACTTACTGGACAAGATATTAATTTTACATTAAATGACAAACTTAACTAATTTTTACTTGGATTGCACTGCAAGAAAATACATTAAAACTAGATTTGTGGATTCTCCTTACTCTGCAGTTGATTTGGCATTTATACGTAAAATATGTTCTCATGTTTGTTAAATCTTGCTTGAAAATTTTAGTGGATGATTTTGTTATCATGTTATGGCACTAATGATGCTACAAATTTTATTATATAGATTTACAAATTAATTTATTAAGAAAATCGAGTGGATGATTTTGTTATCACTTTTTTAGTACTCAAGTTCCACAAAATCGAGTTCTAAATAATACTCAAGTTTAGTGAACTTGAGTTCCTAGTGAGTCACCAGTGTGACACTACTGACATGAAATTTAATAATTCAAAAAAAATAATGTGGTACTCGATATTAGTGAAATCGAGTATTTCTTTATAGTATTCGAGCTTAGTGCAGTTGAGTACCTTGTTTTTATTTTGTTGGAATGACTTGAATAGTCAAACTTAGTGGCTTGACATTAGCCAACAAATCATTAAATGGCTTGCATGCCCATCTCATAAAAATGCATGATATTCAAGAAGTTTCATGCGTGAAGAAATGCAAGAGCTTGCATTTAATGTTCTTCATGAATTGTCAAAGATGATGACTAGGAAAAGAAAAGTAATATATATATATATATATATATATATATATATATATAAGAAAATGAGATTGCGTGAGGCTTTATGTGGAGGAAAGTGAAAGAAAAGGAAAATAAGAAGATGAGGAAGAAGTGAACGGGTGGATGAGAAAAAAGAGAAAAAGAAAAAAGGAAAAATAAAGGATTTGGGTTTGGGTAATTAAAGCAACATAGAAGAAAATATAGGGAGTAAATATACAAATTATTTTACAACTTTTTTTTTACCACCGTAATGTAAAGCAATATGGATGAAAATATAGGAAGTAAGAACACAAATTATTTTACAAATTTTTTTTTTTTACAACTGTGATGTTGCAAAGAATGTGGTGAAGAAAAAATTATGCGTACATATATAAGTGAAAAACAACCACCCACAGTTTGCCATGTCGAAGACGTGGCTAAGAAGTTGTAAAATAGTTTAGTAATCCTAGAACAACTCATTTAAAAGATAAGCATTAATAAAATTTTATTTTGTAGAGATTAATTCTACCAAAATGATTGGGTTTCAACTTTTAAGATAATAATTTTGTTTTCATTACGGAAAAGAGAAAAATTATTTCCACAACATTTTCACAACGGTTTCATAATAAAATCTAAATAACAGTATAAAGTTCTTATTAATAATAACAATAGGACTAAAAATTAATAATAATTACTTCATGTAAATAATAAATGACTCTCTTAATAAAAGATTTTGCAAAAAAATATTTGGCTTTAACATTTCTCTTTTCAAGAAATGTTAGGTTCACAATATTTTCACAACACTTTCATTACAAATCTTATGTAGTAAGTTGGATTTAATTTGAACTTATCACTTAAATTATTTTTTTGCTCATTCATAACAACCAATAACAACCTATTATTTAGATTTTATTATGAAACTGTTGTGAAAATGTTGTGGAAATAATTTTTCTCTTTTCCGTAATGAAAACAAAATTATTATCTTAAAAGTTGAAACCCAATCATTTTGGTAGAATTAATCTCTACAAAATAAAATTTTATTAATGCTTATCTTTTAAATGAGTTGTTCTAGGATTACTAAACCATTTCACAACTTCTTTGCCACGTCTTTGACGTGGCAAACTGTGAGTGGTTATTTTTCACTTATACATGTACGCATAATACTTTCTTCACCACATTCTTTGCAACATCACAATTGAAAAAAAAGTGTTGTAAAATAATTTGCGTTCTTACTTCCTATATTTTCTTCCATGTTGCTTTACATCATAGTTGTAAAAAAGAAGTTGTGAAATAATTTGTGTATTTACTCCCTATATTTTCTTTCACGTTGCTTTAAGTACCCAAAACCTTTATTTTTCCTTTTTCTTTTTCTCTTTTTTCTCATCCACTCGTTCACTTCTTTCTCGTCTTCTTATTTTCCTTTTCTTTCACTTTCCTCCACATAAAGCCACACGCAATCTTATTTTCTTATATATATTACTTTTCTTTTCCTGGCCATCATCTTTGACGATTCATGAAGAACAAATAATGCAAGCTTTTACATTTTTTCACGAATGAAACTTCCTGAATATCATGCATCTTCTTGACATGGGCATGCAAGCCATTTAATGCATTTAATGATTCGTTGGCTAATGTCAAGCTACTAAGTTTAACTATTCAAGCCATTCCAAGAGAAACAAAAAGTAGAAAAAGAAAAAAAAAAAAAAAAGGTGCTCGACTGCACTAAGCTCGAGTACTATAATGAGATATTCGATTTCACTAATATCGAGTATCATATTATTTTTTTTAATTACACAAATTTCAGGTCAACAGTGCCACGCTGACAACTCACTAGGAACTCGAATTCACTGAACTCGAGTACTATTTAGAACTCGATATTGTGGAACTCGAGTACTAAAAAAGTGGTCGATTACTAACTATTTTCGAAACAGTGTTAGTTTGCCACAAATTTTGCCAAAATGTAATATTTGGCTATTTTTACCTAAATTAGATATACAGCAAATAAATCTAAAGGAGTAAATACAATCTCACCACAAAAATAGTAGTAAAGATCTTCTTTTTGAACACTAAGCCTAGTTTGGTACGCAAAGATCTTCTTTTTGACCTTGAATTTGCTGCAGCCAATTTTTCTTCTTTCTTTCGTGTCCCACACGCTTAAGTCATTTCTCAAAAAATGAGAAAGTTGTCCTCAAGACTTTTGGAACAAGCCCATGTGCTGAACCATTCGGCTCATGTGCTCCATATGGTCCAGCACACAACTTATCATTACTTCATATGTGTGTATATATATATATATATATATATATATGTACAATTGTAACCAAGTGAAGTTGGTTATTCATTTGCATATCTGAGACCACAATATCTCCCAGCCTTCTGCTTCTCAAACCAAATGAAGCTTCACCAAACCAATTTATTTGCATTTTGGCCTATAGTCCTCTTTTCTATAAGCCTACTATGCTTATTGCAACCTACCATGACTGCCATCCCTCCAACAAATGAGACTGATCGTTTGACTTTGCTTAAATTCAAAGAATCAATCACTGACACATATATGATGTTAAGCTCATGGAATGATTCTATGCACTTTTGCCATTGGTCTGGAATCACATGTGGCCGACGACACCAAAGAGTCACGGCCTTGGACCTACAAGGGTATAAGTTACGAGGATCCATATCACCTTACATCAGCAACCTCACCTTCCTTAGGATCATTAATCTCCGAAACAACAGCTTCTATGACAAAATCCCACATAAAGTTGGTCATTTATTCCAACTACAAAAGCTATATCTTGACAATAACACATTGGAAGGTGAAGTACCATCCATCTTATCCAACTACTCCAATGCTAGAATCATAAATTTTAGTTGTAATGAACTTAATGGGAAAATTCCAGCTGAGTTTGGCTCTTTGAAGAGGCTTGAATGGCTTGGGCTTCAGGTAAACAATCTAATAGGAGGAATTCCACCATCTTTTGGAAATCTTTCATCAATTAGAGTTTTAACTCTCGCATATAACAAATTGGTGGGAAATATACCATATTGCATTGGTAATCTAAAAAGCTTAGTCCTTCTCAGCATTTCAGCCAATAAAATCTCAGGTACAATACCTTCCCCCTTTACAATATTTCATCTCTCCAAATATTCGGAGTCTCAGTAAACCAACTCAACGGTACACTGCCAGCCAACATTGGCCTCACTCTCCCTAATCTCAAAGAACTTTTATTTGGTATTAATGAATTCTCTGGGCCAATTCCTATTTCATTATGCAATGCATCTCAACTTCAAATCCTTGATCTTGGTATAAACAATTTTTCCGGATTAGTTCCAACTAATTTGGGAAATCTGCCAGATCTTTGGTATCTAGACTTGTTTAGCAATTGCCTAGGAAGGAGCCTGGATTTCTTAAAATCTTTGACCAATTGTAGTAGACTAGATTTTTTGGATTTACGTACAAACCAATTTGGAGGTGTTTTGCCTATACCTGTTGGTAACTTGTCAACCCAACTTACGGGATTATATTTTGGAAGCAATGAAATTTCTGGAACTATTCCTGTAACATTAGGGAATCTTGTCAACTTAATTGCCTTAGGCTTGAATAATAATCTTTTCACAGGCCTCATTCCTACTATTTCCGAGAAGGTTCAAAAAATTCAAGCATTGCATTTAAATGGAAATAGATTTTTAGGAGAGATACCAACCTCCATAGGCAACCTGACTCAGTTATTCTTACTCCATTTATTTGAAAACAGATTAGAAGGAAGCATACCTCCAAGTGTTGGTAATTGCAAAAGTTTGCAATACTTAGACATTTCACAAAATAATCTTAGTGGATTCATCCCCCTGCAGCTTATTGGTCTATTTTCCGTTACAATACTAAACTTGTCTCACAACTCATTTACAGGCAAACTACCTTTTGAAGTAGGCAATTTGAAAAATATTAACCAACTTGATATCTCTGAGAATAATTTGTCTGGGGAAATTCCTAGCTCCATAGGAAATTGTTTAAGCTTGGAGTACCTTAGCCTGCAAGGTAATTCCTTTGAAGGATACTTACCTTCATCTATGGCTTTCATAAAAGGCCTCAAATTCCTTGATGTTTCAAGAAATAACCTGTCAGGATCAATTCCAAAAGTTTTAGAAAATCTTCCTTTTTTAAAAGATTTGAACATCTCATTCAATGATATCAAGGGTAAGGTGCCAACAAAGGGAGTTTTCAAAAATGCAAATGCTATATCAGTGATCGGAAATACTAAACTTTGTGGTGGTGTTCCACAACTATTGTTGCCCCCATGTCCTGTTGAAGTCATGAAACCTACAAAGTCCCTTTCATTCAAACTTAAAATTTCAATGATTGGTGTCATTGTATGTTTCTTTCTGTTTTCATTCATTCTTTTTCTTCATCAGAGGAAAAAATCAAAAAGGAATTCATCTTCTTTGGGTTCAACAATAGACCTCCTTCCAAATGTTTCTTATAAAATGCTTTATCAAGCAACCAATGGATTTTCTCCTAGTAACTTAGTTGGATCTGGCAGTTTTGGCTCTGTATATAAAGGAGTTCTTCAACCCAAGGAAAGATTAGTTGCTGCAAAGGTCTTTAACCTTCAACGAAAGGGTGCTTCCAAGAGTTTTATGGCTGAATGTAGTGTACTAAGAAATATCAGGCATAGGAATCTTGTCAAGATATTAACATGTTGCTCAAGCATGGATTACAGTGGGAATCAATTTAAAGCTCTAGTCTTTGAATTCATGACGTATGGGAGTCTAGATACCTGGCTGCATCTAAAGATAGATAGGGAAGATCATTCGGGGGTCCTGAGCCTTCGTCAAAGACTAAATATTGCAATTGATGTTGCTTATGCATTAGATTTTCTTCACAACCATTTTGTGCAACCATATTCATTGTGATTTGAAACCAAGCAATATTCTTATTGACAATGACATGGTGGCTCATGTAAGCGATTTTGGTTTAGCAAGGCTAGTCTCAACTGTTACTGATTCTTCTCAAAAGCAAACTAGTACCATTGGGATTAATGGGTCTATTGGCTACGCTGCTCTAGGTAACTATCTTTCCAACTGTCTAATTTCTTAAAAATGCTTATGGATCTTGTTAATAATAGTTTTTGAAACATATTGAATTGTTTTTTGCAATTATTATTCTATTAATATAAAATTATCTTTGTATTAATATGTAGCACAGAAACACACAAACTCACAACATGATTTATACCTTGATAAATCATAAATTTCATTAATTGACAAAGCTAAATTATAGACTATGCATTGGTCATGCCTTTTTTTAGGCATTCATTTCCTCAATTCTGTATGTTGTGATGACAGCTTGTCAATAAACTATATCAGATATGGTATAGCTGGTCTCAAAACAGATCTAATGTAATGTTTTATGTTTTTTTTTACTGCATGTCAACCAACATTATTCAATTAATGGATAATAATTGGACCTCTGATTTTATTTGAACATGGGTCCAGCGAAGGCATTTAGGAACCCCAGTACCTAATGTGTGCAACATATCCATATCTATTGTAAAATAATTTGATTACATTTTCATAGTCCTAATCATTAACCATGTTTCTTGTGCTTCATATGAATCAAAAAATACCTCCCTAGTTCCACCAGAGACCCTAAGGTTCTATTCTAATGTAGAAATTCTCTTTTTTTCACATGAAATTTTGAAATGATAGCATCTCTCTTATCCTTCTTTCTTAAGTTCAATTTTTGGTTTTTGATGAATCAAATGAATTTGCGCTCTCATTAAATCCCAAATCTCATTATAATAAGAACTACAAAAACTTCTTACATATCATAAATTGTAGAGTATGGCATGGGCAGCGAGGTATCAACGGAGGGGGACGTGTATAGCTTTGGTGTATTGCTAATGGAGATGTTCTTGGGAAAGAGACCAACTGATAAAATGTTTAAAGATGATCTCAATCTCCACAATTTTGTTAAGATGGCATTGCTAGAACGACTTGTTCAAATTGTGGACCCAACACTTCTCATAAGAGAAGTTAAAGAAATTCTAGCGGCTGCAGTGGCAACTAGAGAATATAATATAATGAGAATGAAATTGAAGCAGATGAAGTAAATAAAGGTAATGTTAATCACTGCCAAGTGGAAGCTAATGTGTATAAGTGCTTAGTCTCAATCCTTGAAATTGGTCTTGCATGTTCCGTGGAGTCACCAAAAGAAAGAATGAATATAGAGGAAGTTAGCAAGGAACTACTTTCAATAAAAAATGTTTTTCTTGGTTCTAGAATTTGAAGAGGTTAGAGAATCCAAGCTGAGGTCCTGCTACATTTCAAATATGAATTTGGTGATGTCCTAAGTTGAAATATACTGGCTGTTACTGTTTTTTTTTTTTGTTTTTGGGCAAATGATCTTGATTGTATAATTAATTTTTCTGTATTAAATTATTTGAGTAACATATTCAGTTGTTTAGACCCGAACTTACTGGACAAGATATTAATTTTACATGAAATGACAAACTTAACTAATTTTTACATGGATTGCACTGCAAGAAATTACATTAAAACTAGATTTGTGGATTCTCCTTACTCTGTAGTTGATTTGGCATTTACACGTAAAATATGTTCTCATGTTTGTTAAATCTTGCTTGAAAATTTTAGTAGATGATTTTGTTATCATGTTATGGCACTAATGATGCTACAAATTTTATTATATAGATTTATAAATGAATTTATTAACTTAAGAAAATTAATAAAAATGATTTATTATGTGGTTGATATTCATTGTCAACTCAGTTTGTAAAATTTTTATGGTAAAATTAATATTAACTTTAGCATTTTCCTTTTGTTGTGCACTCTTCTTTTGGGTCATACTTGTATATGCATATCATTGGGGATGGACCTATGCTTAAACCATAGGGGCCTTGGTCCCTTGGCCTTAATTTTTTTCAATTTCAAAATAATTTCTCTTTCAAACTTAACTAATTTTTACTTGGATTGCATTGCAAGAAACTACATTAAAACTAGATTTGTGGATTCTCCTTACTATGCAGTTGATTTGGCATTTATACGTAAAATATGTTCTCATGTTTGTTAAATCTTGCTTGAAAATTTTAGTAGATGATTTTGTTATCATGTTATGGCACTAATGACGCTACAAATTTTATTATATAGATTTATAATTAATTTATTAACTTAACAAAATTAATAAAAATGATTTATTATGTGGTTGATATTCATTGTCAACTCAGTTTGTAAAATTTTTGTGGTAAAATCAATATATATATATAAAAGCAGAGACCTCAAGCGAGAATGCATGAGGTTCTGCCATGTGGCGCTCTATATGAGTTCTTTGCAATCCTCTTTATCATGAAACGATGTTTTCCAACCTCAAAAATTAAAACAATGCAGCTTTTATGTTTAGCACTTATTGCTTCATCAAAAATCAATCCACTTCTTCCTCTCTCTTAACTCTTCACTTCTTTCCATTACAAAAAACAAAGACTCTTCACTTCTTCCGGACAAAAAAAAAAAAAAAAAAAAACTTTCACTTCCCCGTTCAAATTTAAATGCACACTATGGCTAAGCACCTGGCAACGTGAGACCAAGCTTTGCACTATCATACCTTTACAATAATAATATACTTTTCAAGTAATTTCCGTTGAGATCAAACCCATCTTAACTCTTTTAAATTTCATTCATTCTCTTTCTTAACTCTTTAGTTCTTTCTCTGTCCCTTAACTCTTCACTTCTTCTAGCAAAAACAAAAACAAAAAACTCTTTCACTTCCCCTTTCAATTAAACGCACACTACACGTACCTGTTTCTTTTGAAAATTATATATTAATGGATCAAGGATTCCTCTATGAGTTCATGGACAAAAGCTCCTTTCTTAGTGTCTGTAAATAAATAAAAATTGAAAACTCTCTCTCTTTTTTTTCTTTCTTTCAATTTTTTTTTTCAAAATTTTATTGGGGATACTGAGTTTGCAGTTTGCAATGTTTGAGGGAAGACAGACTCAGGGAGATTGAAGCTTCAACTTTACCTACTTTGGCCGGGGACTAAAGTCACTAAACCCAAGGAGAAAAAGCCACCGGCCCTTAATTTATCAAACCCTTCTTCAGTATCTAAGAGGTACAAAATACTAATAGTCAATTTTTCGTTCTTTGCTATTGTTTGGTAATGGGTTTTTGATAACCAAACTAGATGGTGGTTTGTTTCTTTTCATTCGAACTGTTTACTGGTTGAGATTTTTATTGAGCCACACCATTTTTGTAATTTATGATTTGGCTTTTGGTGAGTGATTTAAATATGTTACATGAGGATGTGATTAATAAAATTAGTTGAATTGGGTACTAATTAGACCCTAATCCAAAGACAGGTTGAGTAAATGATCCGGATTTGTTAGGCAGGTAGCAAGATCAATGAGGAAGAAGCTTAATTAAAAAATCAAGCTCCTCCATGCCACATGTAGTCGGAGCACAAACTCATGTATCTATATGGATTGGGTCACATTCAAAGTGCCAATGGAGGCAAAACTTTTGTGGGATTTTAAGTGCAAAGAGCCCAAGAGTAATTATATATTTTATTTTGAATCCATAGTGTTTGATAAAATGCTTGACAGAAAATTTATTATTTTTATTTGGTTGTATGATGTAGCAGCCTATACAATTGACACTAGTGAAACAAATTAAATTAGCTATGGGTAAGAAAGTTGTTATTATTTTTAGGTGAATAATTTTCTTTTACCTATTGAGGGGTTAAGTATTATTTGGTAGCAAAGTTTTAAAATAATTACCACAATCTACACATATTCTATGTCCTACTAAATGATAGAAACTCAATTGATAAAAATAAGAACAAAGAAAGAAACAATAGAATAGCAAAGGTACAAATTAAGAACTAAGTGGGCAGAAAAAATTATGTGGTGTCTCCATTATTTGAAGGTTAGCCTAGAATCTATATAAACTCAAAATGGTATTAAAAAATTGTTAAATATATTATACTGGTACACCTTTGTTAAAAAATTGTTAAATATGTTGAATCATGTCTACCTCACCCATCATTGAAACTACTTGCTTTATTTATTGGTCAAGTATCATGTACAGCTGTCCGCAAGAGCCTTGACAATATCAAAGTGTGTTTGTTGCTTTTCCTAGACATGAATCACTATGCAACCTTAGCACTGCTATAGTTAAAATATTATTGAAAATGTTTCATAAGATCAACGCCTTAGTTAGACATTTTGTATGACAAGGGATAGGTTGAAGGAGTTTAATATGCATAATGTATGCTTGCAATTAATTAGTTTACGATCAACTGATGGTATGCAACAAAATATGCCTACATGCTCCGAAGTTTCTACTATAATTGTAGGTGATTTTAGCAATGAAATATATGTACAAAAATTTCAAAATCCATTTTACATAAAAGCTTATAGCATTATCCGCGCAACGCGCGGGCAACCTTCTAGTTAATATTAACTTTAGCATTTTCCTTTTGTTGTGCACTCTTCTTTTGGGTCATACATGTATATGCATATCATTGGGGATGGACCTATGCTTAAACCACAGGGGCCTTGGTCCCTTGGCCTTAATTTTTTTCAATTTCAAAATAATTTCTCTTTCAAAATATTAAATTAAGTGGAACTCATTAGATAAATGGTTGCTATTTAACACTTGATGTTCATAGAGAGTCGCATGACTAAAGAACATCATACTTTGTCAAAAGAATTTTTCACCATTTTATTTGGATTCCGCAAACTCTTCAACAATCAAGTCTAAATCTTAAAATTTTGGGAGTCAGGCTATAAATTCTCAAAAAAATAATTAGGGCCAACTCCATCTATATCTATATATTACTAAAAGCTGAAACGTGACATTTATTGCTGCTGAACTGTTGCGCCACCTCATTGCCACGTCATTCGCCACATAATTATTATTATTTATTATTTATTCTTATTTTTTTTACAAATAAATATGTATATATATAAATAGATTATTGACTTTACATATTCATCTTTGTCGGTTTTAACATCTATATATATTTCTTTTTTATTTCCAATTTCCTATAAATTTTTTTTTACATTCACTTATTTTTTAAATATTTACACTTTCTTCAACCTTTCTTCTTCTCTTACCTTTTCATCTTCTACTACCCTTTACTTTAATATTTCTATTTATCTTTCCCTTCATCTTTCTTTTTTTGTCTCTTCTTATCCCTTCCCTCTTACTATAAATTTGTCACTCTTTTCATTTTTTGCATAGTTTTCTCTCATAAAAAGGTTCTCTCTCTCTCTCTCTCTCTCTCTCTCTCTCTCTCTCTCTCTCTCAATGTTTTGGTTGATTTTTATTTTTTATTGCATCTCCGCTTTAGGTTAATAAAATTTTGTGTTTTTAAGAACTCTAATTTAGGTTGATACGATTTAGTTTTGTGTTTTAGGTTATTATTATTATTATTATTTTGCTCTTTAATTGTTAAATTTTATATGATTACATTATAAAAAATTAAAGATAGTAGATAAAAATAAAATAGCATTCCATTACATAGCATAATTTGGATAATTTAGTATTTATTGTTATATAATTTTCTTATTTTTTCTTCTCTTCTATTTTACTCAATATTGAAATTCAACCACATCCTTCTTATCATTATATTAATTATATTTTCTCTCTCTTTTTAAAAAATAAAATAAAATATGTAATATTTTACTTAAATTCAAATAAAAGAAAATTGTGCTCATCAAATTGTACTCATTTTTTTTAACATTTACACTTTCTCCAACTTTTCTCCAACTTTTCTCCTTCTCTTTACCTTTACATTTCCCCAAACATTCTACCTTGATATCACTCTTCCTCTTTCCTTTTATCTTCCTTTATTTTTTCCTTTTTATTATCATCCTCTTAGTATAAATTTGTCATTCACTCTTCCATTCTTTACATAATTTTCTCTCACAAAAAAGTGGTTATTTCCCACTCTTTCTCCCTTAATTTTTTGATGGATTTTTATTTTTATTTTTCTTGCATTTCTATTTTAGCTTGATAAAGTTTTGTATTTTTTAAAACTCTATTTTGGTTGATGGGATTTAGTTGTGTTTTAAGTTTTTTTATTTATTTATTATTTATGACTTTGATTGTTAAATATTATCATATTGCATTATAAATAATTAAAAGTAGTATATAAGAATGTACTATTATTATATTACATAGAATTATTTGGATAAGTTAGTGTTTACTGTTATGTATTTTTTTTTTCTCATATCATTTTATTTAACATTTAAATTCAGCTACATCTCCCATATATATCAATAAATTATTTATATTTTCACTCCTTTTTATTTTAAAAAATTTTAAATATAATAATTTGCCTAAATTAAATAAATAAAATTGTCCACATTAAGTGGAGTAATGCTAGGGAAACACTCATTCTCACACCCTATGCATCAAAGGAAGAACGAAATACAAAACAAGTCAAATTAGAAACACTAAATTAAAAAAAAAAACTAATAATGCATATTTAATGCCATAGAATCATCATCAAATTTTAGAAAATGATAGGTTGCCAATGGGGAGAGAGAGAGAGAGAGAGAGAGAGAGAGAGAGAGAGAGAGAGAGAGAGAGAGAGAGAAACCAATACAAAGTAATAAGGTGTAGATAAAGAAAAAAAAAAAAAAAGCAAACGTCAATTAGCAATCGTTGATTAGAAAACAAAGAGGTTGTAAGGAGAAGTAAAAAATAAAATAGAGATTACCGTGTAGAAGACATTAAAAACTTTACATTGTAGTAACATAAACCGTTAAATTCACTTGAAAAATTAAATCAACAATCAACAATTAAATACAATCATAGTACTAAATTTAAATTTAAAACTAATCAAACTCTAACTATGGAAACCATATTAATCATAACTAAAATATAATATATATATATATATATATATATAAAATTTTCAGGCACTTTTACTTTCGAAAATCTAATGAACAATGCTACCTCTCATTTATCGTCTTTGATATGCAAATTATCAGTTAGTAAATATATGATAATGATAAGAAGTGTTACAAATGAGATCACTAAAAAAATATATAAAATTAATTAGCCACTATCATTATGGAGTAGTAGTTTATAATTTTACGCATCCAAAAAAGTGGAATATATAGAGTTTTCTTAAATGCATGTGTAAAGATTCACTATGTGTGTGTGTGTGTGTGTGTGTGTGTGTGTGTGTGTGTGTGTAAAGGTAAAAAAATGTATATTTAAGGTTTTTATTAACTTAAAAACTAATAAAAAACCAATGGTTAATAACTAAAATTATAGTATTTGATATGGGCATGGCTCACCCAGGTACTTGGGCATAGAGCCCAAGCTCGTCCATGGGTGGTCTTCCCAAGCTCGTCCACGGACTTTGAATCCTAAAGAAATCAACCCCAAGGCAGAGTGGTCTATAGATGGGCGACTGAACATAACCCGTCCACAGCCAAGAAAGGTCGTCCAAGAGTTGACGACCTCCATTACTCGTCCAAACATGGACGAAACTCACTTGAAGTGCCATGGACAGAAAAGTACGGACGAGGAGAGGTCCTTGAACCTTCCTTGAACCTCGGTGTAACTTCTCGACAAAAACTTAACTGCTTATAGCAGTTATCTTCTGACCTCCACAAATGAAGGGGGAAGTTATTAAAAGGTAACCGCTCCCATAGCCCTATATAAACACCCTTTCTCCGACACAGGAAGATAAGTGAAAAACTCTCTAGATATTCTTGTTTTGGATAGATTTGGAAGTTTTCTTGATTATTGAAAATAAAACTAACTTCACCATCGGAGAGTCTTAGGCCGGCCAGCCCCGGTCTCCTTTGATTCATCGTTTCTCTTGCAGGCCTTTCAGATCATCAAAGTCCAAGCATCCAGCCTACTGATTCGAAAGAGCATCATCAGTATTAATAAAATATTTAATGAAACCATCCTAAAAAAATTTCACGCGCAACGCGTGGGTATGCGAGTCTATATATATAATAATAGGTAAAGCAGAGAGAAAATCTAATTAAATTTCAAATTGGAATTCAATTAGTGTCAAATTTTATGCCATATGTCTCATCTAATCTAAATTTTAGAATTTTGTGCCAAGTAAGTTAATTTAGGTAAAAATTGAATTTCAATAAGAGTTTAATTTTGTGCCATGTTTCCCATCTAATCTAAAATTTTAAATATTTGTGCCAAATTAGTTAATTTAATGTAGAAAACAAAGAGTTCAATATAATAAACCATAAAAAACATAATCATATAACTAAAATAATTCAAATTTATAAGTCATATATATATATATATATATTAATAGTTAAAGTGGAGAGAAAATTTAATTAAATTCTAAATTGGAGTCTAATTTTGTGTCACGTGTCATTTAATTTTTAAATTTTTGTGTCAAGTGAATTATTAGGTGCAAAAATCAAAAGGTCTAAATTCAATTAGATTTTAGATTGAATTTTAATTGGAGTTCAATTTTGCGTCATGTATCTCATCTAATTTGTTAATTTTTGTGGCAAGTGAATTATTGGGAGCAAAAACCAAAGAGTTTAGATCTAATTAAATTTCAAATCATATATATATATATATATATATTATATGTAATTATGTTTATTTTTAAATGAACACGTGCATATGCACGGAATTACACACTAGTATTATATAATGAGTGAAATGATTTCTGTCATACAATGTTCAATTGAGTAGAAGATCTATGAGGTGATTAAGACCTCGATGGAATCCCACTGGCACAAGAATTGATATTCTTAGTATAAAAGAGTGAAAGAAGCACATGCTGCGCAGTAGGAGCAGGCAAGACAATGTAGTAGGAGATGCAGATTTGAGAGGTTATTCTTTTATGGTCAATGAAGCTGTTTTTATTTTATTTTCAACCTTAGCTCTCACTGTAAGGCCACCTTTTACATGAAATAAATTCTCTTTATAGTCCTTCACTCATCTCCCTTACATAATTACAACCAAGCGAACTAGATTGTTCAGTTTCATATGTGAGAGTGACACCAAAACAATTTACCAGCTTCTACCCCTCAAACCAAATGAAGCTTCACAAAAAACATTTATATGCATTTTGGCCTATATACATTGTCTTTGTTATGAACCTATGTTTATTGCAACCCACCATGACTACCAACGCTCCAACAGATGAGATTGATCGTTTGGCTTTGTTTAAATTCAAGGAATCAATATCTCATGATCCATATATGATGTTGAGCTCATGGAATGATTCTATGCACTTCTGTAGCTGGTTTGGAATCACATGCGGCCAATGACACCAGAGAGTCATGGCCTTGTACTTAAAAAAGGCTATAAATTGCAAGGATCCATATCACCTTACATCAGCAACCTCACCTTTCTTAGGTTCATCAATCTTCAAAACAACATCTTTTATGGTGAAATCCCACATGAAGTTGGTCATTTGTTCCAACTACAAACGCTTAACCTTAACAACAACACATTGGAAGGTGAAATACCATCACTACAAAAAACAGATTTTTAAGCCGAGTTTTTTAGCTGCGTTTTACAAAAACGCAGCTACAGGGGGTAATTTAAGCCGCGTTTGTGAAAAACGTAGCTCCACCCCTGGACTTAAAGCCGCGTTTACTAAACCCGGCTATAGAGCAACTCTAAAGCTGCGTTTTCAAGGGTTGAGGCTGCGTTTAGCTGGGCCGCGTTTTTAAAAACGCGGCTTAAGAGCCATCCGTGGATTTTTTTTTTTCAATATGTCTGGAGCTGCGTTTAATAAACGCAGCTCAAAATGCCTTGCGGGAGCTGCTTTTAGCTAAACACAGCTTCAACCTGTCTGGAGCTACATTTGGTTAAATGCGGCTTGAAAAAAATTCTAAAGCTCTATTTACAAAAAACTCTTACTCCACACATGTGAAAAAACTCTCAAGCTCCATTTACCAAAAACTCTCAGACCACTCTCGACTCTCAAGCTCCCTCTCGATCCAACACACTCCCCTCCTTCCCTCACTTCCCACCCTCTCTGAATCCCCTCCTCTCTCTGCTCTTCTCTCCTCTCCATTCCCTTCTCATCGCGATTCTCTTCCAATTTTCGCAGTGAAAATGAACACGAAATCTTCATCTACTCCTACTCCGATCTCACCGGCGCTGCCTTGGGTCTCTCCCTCTCTTTCTCGAACCCTCAATCTCACTCAAGACACTCTCAGAAGGCCGAGTAACAGTAAGTTTTTTAAAATATTTGATTTGATTTTTGTTTTAGGGTTTTGATTTTTGGTTTAGGGTTTTGATTTTAGGTTTAGGGTTTCAATTTTCGATTTAGGGTTTAAATGGACTTTGATTTTCGATTTAGGTTTTCGATTTTAGGTTTAGGGTTTTGATTTTCGATTTAGGGTTTCGATTTTGGGTTTAAATGGACTTTGATTATCGATTTCGGGTTTCGATTTTGATATTTTGTTGATTTCTTGCGGGAACAAAACAACCTCTCTCTCAATCTCACTCAAACCTCTCTCAATCTCCCCAACGGTATCAAATACATTTTTAACCTTTTGTTTTGTTTTGTTTTGTATTTATTGGTTGATACATTAGTTTGTAAGATTAATGTAGTAAACTTCATAGAACCTCTAGCATCACTGGAGACAAAAAGTAGGTGTGTGTTTTAGAGACATACAATACATATTGAAAATTACATGACTTGCCTCCAATGCACTGGACACATGTTTGATTTTGTTACATAATTAAATTGTGTCAGTTCCAGTGTACTAGAGTCATAAAGTACTATTGGAGCCAAGCCTTACCCATAATAAAAATACTAGCTATTCCTATCCAGTTCATTAAAACTTAAATTTTTTATAGAGCACTAATGGAGCCAAGCCTTGCCCATAATGAAAATACTAGCTCTTTCTGTTCACTCAATTGAAACTTAAATTTTCTACGATAGAAATATGTTCTAGACCTGCCTACCTATCCATGCAAGTGTGGTTTCCTGAAAATGATTTTTGTAAGTTTGTATCTAGAAAAGGGAATAAGGGAGTGGGCATGGTGAAGCAGAAAACCTTATCTCTTGAGCTTACTCCTTTCCACATTCTTATCATATATGGGCCATAAATAGATCCATGTAGATTGTAGGAGCTGTCCTCATCACCTCGATTAAAGATAATGCATCAAATTGTTGTGATTAAGCAAATAAAATAACTTTAGTCCTTTATAATTACCTTCTTCCATTTTTTGCATACTATATATATGGCTTCTGAGCTTTCTTTCTTTCCAACCACAGGCCTCTCTCTTACATACACACATCTACTAGTATTGTCCTATATATATGCTTGTGGCGAAAAGTATGCAGTTTGTGATCCTAATAAAGATTAAATATCTTCAGCTAGCCTCGCATGTAGGGTGTAGAAAGTATTGTGCAGCCAAGGATGACTTGCCGACTCTTGGCAGATTTTTTCCTCTTCATAAATTCAAGTGATTTAGAGATTGAAGTTGGCAAGTTGTCTTTGGCTACATGTTTCTTTCTTTTCCACATGCCAGGTCTTCGGTGATCACATTATTACTTCTTAACAATATATATGAACCATCTTCAAGAGCTAGCATTGCATATATAGGTATTACTTATGGATTCATGAAGCTGCAACATCAATTGCTGTTTAATTTCTTTTTCTTCATTCTTTCTACTAGTGTCTTGTCAATTATCCAGGTGTAGTATATACTATATGACTTCTTTAATATAATTCTTCCTACAATTTAAATTTTCAATATGGGGATCTCACACTTAATATCCATCTTCTATCTCAACTGATACATATCTGTTGCCTAAGAAGTTCTCTATCTGGAAACTTACAACCATTAGCCTTATTGCCATTGCCATTTATACTTTATCAGTAATATCCTTCAATAATATGGTTCTATCTGTTAAAGTATCGGATTCACCATAAATCCTTGTAATCCAATTGATACATAATTTTACCCTTTATATCACATATTATTTTGTTTTGTTTTTAATTTTTGCAATAACGGAGAGAGAGGATTAGAACCCTAATTTTGCTAATAAGGGAAACCACACAATGTCACTAAGCTACAAGAATTTTAGGGTAGCCTTTTGCCCTGTTTGGGCAAAATATTTGGCATTATGCCCCTGTTTTGAAATTATATAGGGGCATGCTCCTGTTTCGAAACACGGTCACAAAGTAATCGAGTTACTTAAGTAACTTGACCATTGTGAAGTCGAGTTCTGGGCAGGTTCTTGCCACACTGGCAATCCAGCGTGGCTTTTGGACAATAAAATATTTCCGCGTAACTGTTTAAAACTCGGCAATGGGAAACCGAGTTATATGCAAGATTTCAAATCCCCTGTTTGCACGTGAAGTTGAACCCGATGAATGGGAAATCGAGTTATTAACTTAACTCGACTCTGGCATAATCGAGTTGTTCTGCTATTTACTTCCCACCTACACATATCAGCTTCTCATGCAACATTACTTTATACTATCCTCTTCATTTTCAGATCAGCGTCTCCTCCTTTTCTGAATTTTCTGTTGGAAGTTGGTGTTATCTCTCTATCATCTCAGGTGAGAAACTCATTTTCTTCTTTGAAATACTTAGAGAATTTTATTGTGTAGGTTGCATTAGTTGTACTTTGGTATTGTCTTGAATGAGTGTTATGTGAGTAGATTAGGGTTATATTAGTTGTTTGGTGTTGTTTGATGCTATAAGAGAAGTACAATAATCTATAACTAATGAATAGTTAATCTTTAGATTTGCAAAAGTTGAATGTACATAGTCATCATGGGTCAGACATTAACAACAACATTTTGTATTGCACACAACGTGTAGACATTAACAATAACGTCCAATGTTTATGGTCAAATGTGAGTGTTAGTATTTCATTTTGAGCATGTAATAGTACACAAATTTATGAATGTGTTTGTTGTGTACTATCTGATGCAGCATTACATTATTTACCAATAGTTGATGCACACTGTTAACTTGATCATTTGATGTTATTTTATTCAGCGTTAATGTCAGGTTCTGGCAACCCACAACTCTATAGGCCTCACGATGTGTTCACTGCTATGGGTCGTTACTGGGTATCAGAAGATGAGTTTAGCTATCTAATCAATCCGAATCTGCGAAATAGTGCTTACGTTCACAATACCATAAGACAGGAGTGGGCTTGGTTATTTCGTGAACAACAAATGTTTTATGATGAGTTGATTGGTTATAAGTTGCCAGTGCCTCGGCGACTCGCATCGCAGATGCCCAGAGACACGATCAAGGAACTTCGTAAAGCATTGAACCGCATAAGAGAAGAAAATAATCGAATGAAGATACGTCTTAATCGATATCGGACCCAAGTCTAGATTCGAGAGTCAGTGGATGGAGGGTGGTACGAGCACGCACAATTCATGCAATCACTTCTTGTTGATCCCATTTATTAGTCAGATGTGAAGATGTCAGATGAAGAGTAATTGTGTCGTGCTGTAATTAGACTTTGTTGGAGAACTATTTTGCTTAACTATGTTTTATATGTATGTGTATCACTGTTGTTGCATTTGAACTATGTAAACATTATTATTGATTGTGAGGAGCATGCATGTTATTCATAATCTAGATTATTCCCACATAACGCAAAAAATTTAATATTCCCACACATGATATTTTTCAACAAGCACGTACAACATAACAGAGAAAACTTAAAATAACTTACACGATGCCACCAATATGCATGCATTGCATATTGAACAGTAACGCTACTAACATTATTAACTTAACCGTAGACATAATACACACATACACACCATATAGGCATTCACTCAGACAGGTAATCCTCGTAGTTGAGGACATTATTACGTTCCGTCGGAGTGTGTTGTCTATTGGCTGCGATTGCTGCACCTACGGCATAATATAGAAAACTTAAATATTCTTACATGATGCGACCAATATGCATGCATTGCATATCGAACACTAACGCTACTAACATTATTAACTTAATCTATAGACATAAGACACACACCACATATGCATTCATTCTGACATGTAGTTCTTGAGGACATTGTTACGTTTTGCCGAAGTGAGTTACCTGTTCGTTACGGCGGCCAGCTCTTCCACCAATTGTAGCATGTGATACCTGGACCTATGGAGTATCATAAGATTGTTCTCTTTTTTTATTTTAGTCACTGCACGCTGATACTGGTGCATGTTTCGCCGTTGCAGTGTAAGCGAGATACGATCGACAAGAGGTGTTCCGAGTTGCATAAGATCATCGTCCAGAGCATTGGACTCGTTTACGCAAAAGTCGCACTCCCGCCGCAGTCCAGCATAGTATTCCCTTTCGTCGAAATCTCTCTCCCTCCTATAGTTATCTGGAAAATGAGGTAGCATCCAATTGCGCATTGACATTGGAAAACGTGACTTCAGATCGGTATGTGTAAATGTTTTTCAAGAGTAGATGTAAATGGGACTTCGGTATGTGTAGATGTTTTTCAAGGGTAGCTGTAAATGGGACTTTATATAGGAGTTTTGCAAGGGCAAGTATTCACGTGGATGTGACTATATGTAAGGGTAAGTATTCACGTGAATAAAAATGATATGACTCGACAGTGCATTGATCAGTGAGGTGTTGAGGAGCACATGTAAAACTGCAAACATGACTTGGCTGTACAGTGGCGTCTGTCGGTGCATGTGGTTCACTGAGGCAGTTGTTTGATATGGCTATCTAACAAGTGCTACAGCAGCAGGCTAGTGATGTATACTGCAAAGCAGGTTGCGTATTTATTCATGTGAAGATTATTCAGCATTCCTATGGTTCATCTGACATGACTTGACGAGACAGTGCCGAGCTGTGTTAAATGTATCATAAAATTTTCAGTGATGCTCTGCATCCTTGAAAACGGTACATTGCAAAATGATGCATATCTGTGCATTGACGTGCGTGTAGGTGATATGACTGGATAGGGTTCAATAGTGCGAACCTGTTGAGCAGCACATGTAGCACTGCAAACATCAGTGTTGCAATGGTGGACAAAATTGAGGCATAAACTTTGAAGGGATGCTCTGTGTTTTCATGTGAGTGTGGATGGGTAGTTGTGGTCAAGGTTGAACAGTGCTGAGCTATCCACTATAGCTACACTCACTGCTTCCTATGGTGGTATTTGGCAAGTGGGATTGAAGAAAGCTGATAACAACATTTGGTTTTGTAATGGTTGGTAGGATTTCTTTGAATACCATTCTATCTGTTATGGTTATTTTTTAGTCTTCAGATAGGAAGGAAATTCAAGGTTCCATGTTCTTATATTCGATAAGACTGCCATTGAGATTCAACATCCACCCAGCAAGAAATGTAAATTGGAAGATCATCAGGTAGAATATAATAGACTTAGATGAAGATGATACAAACATATCCCTTAGATGATTTGCCCACAAAACATGAAGTCAGAGAAAAATTTGTTATGAAAAAAGTTTCTTGTACATAAAGAGGAAGAAAGAATGAGTGGTTAGTCTGGTTTGGATGAGTCTGTATATAATATATCTATATAAAGTAGTACACTGGCATTATTAACTCACACGGATACGGGTATATGATACAGCAGCTCACGGTGTCACATATATGAATTATTCGTATTATTGAATCATATTAGCCCATGGTATGTGTGGTTTGGATGAGTTTGTATGTATTAAATCTATTAAATTTTCGTACAAGTAATGTGCAATAAATCTAAGTTGGGTGATGACATTATGTGGGTAACATTTCAAATTACACAGACAGAATATTGGAAACATAAACATATCTAAGGTTTTTCCTACATTACAAAGCAGAGGACATTGTCCAACCAAAGCACAATAATGATATGTAGCAACAAAAAAACAACAGGGAAAAAATGAGCACGTGACTTCATTTACACTTAGCCAATCCATTGAAAACATTGCAACATATTGACATAGCAATGCAATACATTACCAGTTTCATGTCACGCATGGTGGAAGGGAGTATCATCTTGAACAAATGTGAGTGTCTACACCTCGATGGTGATGGTCCCAGTTGGGCCACACTCTACTCTGGCGTGTCCTTGCTTTATGAGCCATATGGTTATTCTGTGAAAGAGTGGTTGGTCTGTGTGGTTTAGATGAGTCTGTATGTATTGAATCTAAGAAATTTTCATATTAAATTTTCATATGTACCAACAAAGAACAACAGGGAAAAAATGGGAAACTGATTTTATATAGACTTAGCCAAAAGTAATGAACAGTTAATCTTTAGATTTGCAAAAGTTCAACGTACATAATCATGGTAAGTCAGACATTAACAACAACATTTTGTATTGCACATCAAGCCTAGACATTAACAACAACGTCTAATGTTCGTAGGTAGAAGTTTTTGAAAATCATCATTGCTTGAATTTGAGAAGTTTGAAATATTCTTTCATCATCTAATGCAGTAATTTCATTAATAGACTTCATGGCTCGCTCTTGTGCCTTCCTCTTTAGATGCTTCCTAGCTTTTTGGATTGCGTGAAAAAGGTGTAGTCGCCTTTGCATTTGATTGTTCTCTTGTTCAAGACAAGCAAGTATGTTAGCAAGTTTATCTCTAGGTAACTCAGCTGAGCGTGCCTTAGGAACTCGTAACCCGTGCCATTGACAATACACCTCCAACTCACACCTCTTCTCGTATAGAGTTGACCATGGTGGTTCTTGTAAGAAGTTTAGACCCCTTAAACCCAAACAGATTAACCTAGATATTTAGCCAAGTGATTAACTTAGGTAAATTTAAGCAGTTCTAAGTTAACACAAATATATCATATCATGCAAAGTGCGGAAAATAAAGAATACACGATATGATAACCCAGGAAAACCAAACCAGTAAAAAATCTTGGGAGGATTTAACCTAACTATTCTCAAGGTAAAACAGAATTCACTATGAAAGAATTGAAGTTTACACAATAGTGACTTAGACCACTAACATCCTATTGCTATCTCGAGTAGGAAACTTACTACCATGACCACGTGACAGCTCCGAGTCCACGGACTACTTTTTTCTTGAATTCACAACAAAGCACAAGCACTCCTGCTTGTATATTTTGAAGTTCTTGAATCTGCAATTGGATGATCACCAAGCTCTTGACATCAATCTTGAGTTTAGAAACCCTAAGTGTATGTGAAGGCAAACACCTCTAGATCTCACAAATAAGATTCACACACACAGCATTCAGAACACTAAAAATGTGTCTAGGGTTTTCCCTTTTATACTTAGGGCAAAACATAAAACCCTACACGTCAAACGGGCTTGGGCCGAGTTAGAAATTCTGCAGAAAAAACAATTTGCACGACTTTCGATCGGTCGAGTCTAATTCTCGACCGATCGAGCCTGGCAGATTTGCACAGTGACTTCTGCAGTAACTCCATTCCAACTTTACACAATAAGCACACACTTTGAGCAAGTCTTAACTAGACTATAATCGTTTTAATCATAGTTTGCCAACATTACAAAATGAAGTTCTAATACATTAGTTCCTAATTTCTTAGAACCTAACAATTCTGCTACGGTGAACTCTATTGCGGTGGTGGTATTTGTACTTAGTTTTGTAGGTTTGCCGATCATGATATGCCCAACGTTTCCAAGACTCTCGTACGTGTATATCTCTCTTCTGTCCAACCCATTTCCCTCCATAGTGGTCTATGTATGTCTGTAGTTGTTGATTTGCTAGAACTTGTGATGATCCACATGTTGAAGTAGATCCAAACTTGTTTCGCATTTTACGATTTGACGTTAAGGCGTTGCGACTCATAGCTTAGACAATCTACGAAGTTACTGGGGTAGAAAGAAGATTTGGCATTGTGGTGCATATATAACCTCATTCCATGGTCCCAGCATTACAATCCAAAGTTATTAGGGCTTGTTATGTCAATACAGGCTGGAAAAGCACTATATGATAAGACACGTCTTGTTGCCAATGTCACGTGTCTAACTGAATGTGGGGACCACACCAGTTTAAATATGAAATCGGTGTCTAATTTTCCTCCATCTGTCTAAATGTAACTATAGCTTCAGTTTGTTCTGGACTGTTTACATCTATATGTTACTAAAAGCTGAAGTATAGCATTTAATGTTGCTACGCTCACATTGAGCCACGTCAACAGCCATGTCATTTTCATCCTTTTTTTTGTGTTTCTTATACAAATTAAAAAAGTTTTACACCTTTTAAAATACTAATAATCTCCACCATAAATTTAAAATAGTTTTGATACATTTTAAAATACTAATAATCTTTACCGTAAAGCCCTATTTCCACTATAAAGCCCACTTCTTATACATTTAATTCCTCCATAAAACCCAACTTCAAAGCCATTTCAACCTAGACCTTTGTGAAACCTTTCTGAAACACGGTTACAAAATTTCCTTCCCCTTCTCACGTTTTCTTTCTCCATGTTTTGTTCCTCTGAAACACGGTTACAAAACTTTTCACACAAAACCCTTTCCTTCCCCTTCCCCACGTTTTCTTTCTCCATGTTTTTTTCCTCCCCACGTTTCTATTCTAAGGTTTCACATTTACTGCACGGTTTCAGATCCCTTCCCCTTCCCCATCCCCACGTTTTTGTTAAACCACTTCTTTCTTCTCTCTGTACGTTATTCTCCCTCTCTCCTCTGCTCTCATTACTCTATTTACTACACCCACCTTCAACGGCATCTCACCATCGTAACATTGCCGGCACCACATCGATAAAGGTATTTTCTTATATACACAAATTTTGGCAATAATTATGATTTAGGTTTGATTGTTATGGACTACTTAGTTTTGATTACGTAGCAGGCCTAGATTTGGTTTTGATTAAGGTTAAAAATTTAGAACTGGTTTGAGAGAGTTAGAGAGATGAGAATGAGAAAGGCCCCATTGGAGGGCTCTGAAACACCAAAGAATGAAACATAGACATTTTTATTGGTCTCCCTCAACCCATGCCAAAAAACCCACACGGTTAGCCACTCTTATTTCAATCAATTTTTATTTTCATATGCTAGAAATTTACATATTTCTTTAATATATTTTTTTTGAATAACTTTTCGCTATTCAAATTTAATCTTCTCCAAACCATTAGAGTCTTTTGGATGAGTTCAAACACTAAAAAGAATCTTTCTCTTTTGGTGAGTTCGGATGCAGCCTTTGCCTCTCCATAGCAATCTCTCTCCATCATTTTTGGGGTTTCTTATTAATGTGTGTTTCATCTATGTATTTTGTTATTGTTGATGAGATTTGAAAATATTCCTTTTGTTTATCTATTAAAGAATACAGCTTTGTGTTTATTAAAATTATAAACTATTGCTACTTATTGGGTTGCGTTCAATGCATTTTGTGATTTGCCGTTTAATCATAGGCCCAAGGTGAACTCATCATCATCTCTCACCAAAGCCACTGCAAAGCTGAATAGAGGTAATCTAAGATAAACAAGTTACTTCCTTTCTTCTTTTTTTGGGAGTTTTTTTATTTTTATTTTTAAGATGAAGGCATAGATATATATTGAAGGCAGCCAATTGCTTGCAAGTGAGAGAGGCTACAATTTCAATGAATTTTTTCTAAAATGTCAATCTCCTCCTATTCCTATGACACCTATTTTGGTAGTAAACTTGGGACTGTTCGGCTTGACAATTAGAACATTATCAAATATGCTCTTTGTTCTTCATGAGATATATACATGTTGATTGTGATATTTATGTAGACATGTACTTATGCATGTCTATGTGCTTTTGCTTTTGGAAAATTGTACATTTTTGAGGTTCTTGAGTAAAGGATCTATTGGTTTTTTTGTTTTTGTTTTTGTTTTTTTTTTTTTTTTTGGGTATATGTAAATGTGTGTTTTGATGTGTTAAGCATTCCAATTTTCGGTACTATTCAGTTTTGAGAGGTAGATGTTAAATTGTGTTTATGTTCTAGCACACTAACATTGATCATCTTGAATGTCATTTTATTTTATATAAAAATTGAATTACCATAAAAGCAATAAATGTATTAGACAAAAAATAAAATATAAAGTCCATCTATCTATTCATTGCATGTACTTGCTGTATTTATTTTTTCATGTTTGTGGTTGTAGATGATGAAGATGGGGTTACATACTATTTTTGCTTCATTGATTTTTTTTTTTTTTGGTAATAAGCTGAATTTAATTGCTGTATTTGAATTTTTTTTCTCCTTTGTTTTTATTAATTTTTATATGTTGTTTTTAATTAGCACCAAAAGAATGTACTACTATGTATGTACTTTACCAATAGGTATAATTTGGTTTAATGAAAGAATTTTGATATATTGTGAGCAAGTTATTGGGAGTTTAATACATAAATTTTGAAGTTAGAATAGTGTGTTGAATTTGGCAAATTTATGGTAACAGAATAGTGTGAAAATTTTAGAAACTTCTCTATGCAGGAAGCCAACTTGAGTCCAGCAATTAGGCCATGAACATCTAGGTAGTCTCTTTGCATGTTTTTGTTTCAATTCTTTTCCTTCTTCTAATATAGTTTTGTTGTTTAATTTGTCAGTTGAAATTGAAAAAAAAAAAATCCTTATTCTAAATGAAATTGTTTATGAGTTTTTATTTTGTGACCATGTTTAGTCTTTTTATGTGGGGACAATTTTAGGTTTTTTAATTTGAATGATGTAGGGCTCTAAGTTGCCAATGGTTTCTACAATTTTGATGAGCACCTTTTGGAAAATCTAGGCTTTTACTTTGGTTAATTGTTTAAAAAAAAAAAAAATTGAATTGTCATAATTCTTAACTAACAGCATCATTGAATTTTGTGCATACATGTTCTCCTATTTGAAAATGTAAAACACCCTATCTTCATCTTGCATTTTTCAGTTCATAGCCTATCAATATTGGGCTAGAATTTGTTGGTTTAGGCTTGGTTACATTTACATTTGTTAATCTTTTTCTCATGAGATGATAGGATACAAAAATGGGGTTATGTGCCTCTTGCAATATTACAGCATAATAGTCTCCTAATTTTTCCCCTCTCCAATCTGTAGTTCCTTGAGTAATTGTTCTTTTTTGGTGAATAAATATCTTTGATATTGTTAGATCCTTTGCATGTGGTCTTCTAGGGTAAATATGAAGGTGAATTTTAATTATTCGAACAAATTTATTGGCTTAACTATTCAATTATATAAGTTAAATTTTATTTCTTTTTGTTGTCTTATGCTTATTCTCCTCTTTTTTTTTTTTTTTTTTTTTTTTTTTTATAAAGAAAGTAAATACGTGTGTAAGGTGGTATACCATTGTTTAACAATTTTCTTTGGAGTAACTTTGTGAATTCTGAAGGAGGAAGGTTGTGGATACTTTGCTAATGCTTGATATACATAGGGCTGAACTTGGACATTGATGCTAAAATATATCTGAGGAACTTCATCTTTGAGACTTATCAAGTTTTTATGTCTCTCCTCTTTCGGATAATGATTCAAAGTAATTGTTTATTCAAGTAATTACAAGTAATTGAGATTTTAATGCAGAGTCCACTTGACACTTTTCTTAGTGTTCTTTAATTCAACGTTTCTGTGCTGCTCACAATTTGGATGTTATGGAATCCATGATTCACTTATTTTGGGTTGATACTATTTTTAGTTTAGAAAGAAAAGAAAAAGGTTTATGGGTTTTTATTTGTACAATTAGTATTTTATTCTATATTTTATTTGTAGTTTTCAATGCAACTAATATCAATTTCGTATACATACATGAAGGTGGAAATGATAGTGCTTAATGATTTTTTTTTTAAATTTTTTCGTGCATCGCACGGGTTAGCGACTAGTTTAAATAAAACCCGTGATAGAAAATATTGATGCTCTTTTTAAAAATTGCTTTCTCTCACTATATGTATCGACACCCAAATTAAAATACATCCATATGAATGTTTGAAAAAACAGTCGAAATCCAGTCTATTTTGAATTAGCAATTGTTCAGATTTATCTATTTAATTGTGGAGCTAAAGAGGTTGGTTCCAATAGCTACCAATTATATATTTGACATTCTAACTAAAACCTGATTTTGTTCTACATTCTTTACATTTAAATAAAGCCTGCGAAAGATTTTATTTATGCTCTTTTTAAAAATTACTTCCTCTCATTAGTTGGTAAATAGTTTAGTTGTGCTCACTGTTAGTTCTGTACCCTTTTCTTTTAACTGGCCTCCTTCTCATGCCACATCTCTTGATTGATAGATTTAGTTGTGCTCACTGTTTTCTAAGTTACTGTTTTCTCGAGTCTCTTATATAGGGTTTCAATGCATGATGTCTAAATCATTGTAGGCAATGGAATGTGTTGCAATTGTCATTGGTGGGGGAAATATCACCTCACAAGTAAGACGAAAAAACCCTTTCAAAGTGACAGAATTTTCAAATGTGCTCGTGGGGAAACTTCTTTCTACGAAGTTATTCTCCACATTATTATGTTCAGATAAAATTATTTGTCCCATGAAAGAAAAAGATTTTGATTTTCGTCTTTCCATGGTCCAAAACTTTTTCAGTTTAACTCTGTCTATTTTTATATCAAATTAGTAAATATTAGTATATATTCTAAAACCTTTAGCATAAAATAGTTTCTAGCAACTGTAGAATATTAGATAATTTATTTGAAAATTGATTTAATTAAAAAAAAAAAAAACACCTCCAGCAACGGGATCTAAAGGTTAGGTTGGGAGATAGATAATTTTTTTCCCAAGAAATTTACTATCTTTTGGTATTTTTTTTCCACCGTTCATCTGCTGATTACATTGGGTAAATCCTTTATCTGAATTGATCGAATATGCACATATTATAACTTTTGCAAATTTATTTTAATTATTATTATTTTATAAAAATGCATGTATAGAAATTTAATTCTTAGATTTTGCTAATAATTGTTTATTTGATAATATGTTTTGGGTGGCCGACATTATAATTTCTACAAAGAAAATAACCTTAATAGCGAGGGAGAATAAAAAATTTATCGTAATATTGGTTCAATTAATCATTGTTAAGTTTTATTAATTTTTTTTTAGTTTACGTTTTTTGGTGTTTTGACCCCTTCCATCATTTCATTTATGATTGTTCCTATAATAAACTGTCGCTAACTCGTGTGTTGCACAAGATAATTCAATAATAATCATATATGTTTAATTTGCTTGAAGGTACATTGACAATCAATTTGCAAAAAAAGAAAAAAAAAAAAAAAAAAAAGGTACAATGAAACCCCTAATTGACAGAACACCTTAACATCAACGATTGTAAAAGACTTAATTAAATTCAGCTGGATTTTAGTTAATAGGTGGGGAAACTAAAGCATACCTTGCTTAGAATTTTTTTTTTCATTTTGATAAGACCAAACCTTGAATGTCACGAAGGGATCAGACCAATGTTCTTATCTTCAATGCAAGGTCTCAATAGAAATTCCCAATAAGTTTAGTCACTCCAAGCCTCCAATTAAGAAGAGCTTAATTCGAATAATTAAAACAAACATAATTCATAAACTATGAAAGATGTAACCAAAGAAATAAAAATTATTTGAATACGTTGGCTAGGACACTTGCAATGCAAGCACTTGTCCATTCACTTACAACAATTGTATCAAAAAATGAGATTCTTGTAGCCAATCACAACCAATAACACACCCCCATCAGAATTTTTATTGTTGCTTAATTGTTGTTTATTGGTTCAAATCATAATTTTAAGAGTAAACAGAATGGCAAAATAAGAATCGTATTAGCGTGTAGAAACTAGAATGTTCTAGAAAGTCCGGGTTCAATTGTTTTTCGGCCGTGAAGTTGCTGCATTTTACTAATTGTCTGGAGTTTGAAATGTATGACAGGCTGTTGTGTTTTGAGGAAATAAGGAAAGAATGTTTTTTGAACATTTTGAATGGTTCAAACGGTCTGGTCTATGAAAGATAATTAAGAATATTTTAGACTGCGTCATTTACTTGAAGCAATAGTTGTTTTTTGGCAATATATCCTGTTTAGATTCCATGTCCTATATTGATTAATAACAAAATAAAACGGGTTTGCCTTGTTGACAGTTCTGGCCTTTGGTGTAGCTGGAATTTGTCTCGGTTTCATAATTCGAGCTAAATCATTTGTGGATGGATTTTCACTTACTGTTTTCAGCGATATGATGTATCTTATGATACTTGTGTGAAGCTTTTGGTTGTTCTGTAGGCACGAATTTGCTTGTGGCGTTATTATACCTATAGGAGATAATGGGGATTTATCTGCCATCCAAACTTTGACTTGCATTCTTTATTAGTCTGTATTCAAAACTGTTGCTAACATCCAGACTGTGTAATCAATAGGAAAAGCAAGGGGCATATCACAATGAAGGCACTTATTCTCGTTGGAGGGTTTGGAACAAGGTTGAGGCCATTGACACTTAGTTTCCCTAAGCCGCTTGTTGATTTCGCTAGCAAACCTATGATCCTTCATCAGGTATTAGTTTATGTTCAACTATGTTCATCAATTGGAAAATATTCTCTGTGAGCTTTTTTGTTAGAGAAATAATTATTTTGATTTTTATGATTGAAATTTGCAATTGAGAAGCTACTTCTGTGAAATTTGTAATTGGGAAAAGTGTAAAGAAAAGTTCCAATGGTTGACCAAGTATGATATTGAATATTTTTTTCACCATGTTCCTTGTCCACCCATACTCCTGAAGTCCTGAAGTTTTGAAATTCGACCTCTGACTTGGTATTCTGAATTCTTTATATAAATATCATTTCTTTTTTGGTATTGATGGTGAAAATTTTCCAATTTTTCTTAGAAAATGAATACAAAATTTAAATAACATTGATGAACTTGTTTGTTTGAGGAGCAAACACTATAATATATTGCAAACGTTACTATAGATTCTGTTTTATTACTTTCTTAGTCCCTCGTGTGGTTGTACAGCCTCCTTTCCCCACCTTACTTGCCTTTCCCTTGTTTGTTTGTGTGATAAATATAAGTTGACATATCTTTTGAATTTTTCATCAGATAGAGGCTTTTAAGGCTATTGGAGTCAGTGAAGTGGTTTTGGCTATCAATTACCAACCAGAGGTAAAGAATATGGCCTTTCTTCTTACTACTATGGTACAGCAATGATTTAATGCTGCAGACATTAATGTTGCTTAAGTTCTGCAGGTAATGTTGAACTTCTTGAAGGATTTTGAAACAAAGCTTGGGATCAAGATCACATGCTCACAAGAGACTGAGCCACTTGGCACTGCTGGTCCTCTTGCTCTTGCTAGGGACAAACTACTAGATGATTCTGGTGAGCCATTTTTTGTTCTCAACAGTGATGTTATTAGTGAATATCCTCTTAAGGAAATGATTGCATTCCACAAGTCCCATGGAGGAGAAGCTTCAATAATGGTGACCAAGGTAGCACTCTAAATATATCTTACTTGAAGACATTGTGAAACATGCGCGGAAAGGTGATAACAAATAATTTCTTCTTATTGTCTAGGTGGATGAGCCATCAAAATATGGTGTGGTGGTTATGGAACAATCTACTGGAAAAGTTGAGAAATTTGTAGAGAAGCCAAAATTATTTGTTGGTAACAAAATAAATGCTGGAATTTACTTGTTGAACCCCTCAGTTCTTGATCGAATTGAACTGAGGACCACCTCAATTGAGAAAGAGGTCTTCCCAAAAATTGCAGCAGAGAACAAGCTCTATGCTATGGTGCTATCAGGGTTTTGGATGGACATTGGACAACTGAGGGATTACATTACAGGGCTGAGACTCTACCTAGACTCATTGAGAAAGAATTCTCCATCAAAGTTGGCCAATGGCCCCCACATTGTGGGCAATGTTATAGCGGATGAGACTGCCAAAATTGGCAAGGGATGTCTGATTGGGCCTGATGATGCCATTGGCCCCCGTTGTGTTGTTGAGTAAGGAGTTAGGCTCTTTCGCTGCACGGTAATGCGGGGAGTCCGCATCAAGAAGCATTCTTGCATTTCCAGCAGCATCATTGGCTGGCACTCCACTGTTGGGCAATGGGCCCGTGTGGAGAACATGACCATTCTTGGTGAAGATGTACATGTGTGTGATGAAATTTACAGTAATGGTGGTGTGGTTTTGCCCCACAGAGATCAAAGCGAGCATTTTGAAGCCAGAGATAGTAATGTGAGCAGGGAGTGTTTGTGAAATTAGTGTATTGTGTTTAGGAAGTAGTAAAGTTATTGCATCTGATTCTCTGGAACATGTTTGTTCTATTTTTTTTCCCCTTTTCTCTTCTTTGTAAAAGTCAGTTGCTTCAAATCTGAGTGATGTGAGTTTAATTATTGGAAGGGTTAGTGTTTTTTTTTTTTTATTGAAGGGCATAAAATGCACATTGGTGTGACGTGTATCTTAAAGTGTATATATAGAAATAAATTATTTGTTGGTTTCTCCAGCTTCGTGTAACTTATCGAGATGAATATTCTATGAATATTTTGTTTTTAATAACATTTTTAATTAGATGGTTTATGCAATGTTTTCAATGTTTGTATTCTGTGATGTGTTCTTGAAGATCCTGTGTCCCAGTGTCGGTAGCACAGGTTCTGAATTCTTTATTCATCTCAATTATAACGTCAATAAATATTTCACAGGGTGGACCTATACAGATCTTTCTTTATCATCTTTTGTCTGATTTGCTGAATAGTAATGCTTTCTTGACGTATGCAACACAGGGTGAAGAACGTTTTTTTTTTTTTCTTTTCGGATAGAGACACAGGGTGAAGAACAAGTATGCGTTTGAGCATGGCATTTTTTTATATATAAAAAAAAATTAGAAGTTATGTGACATTTTTTCGTAATGCAATGTATCAAGTACGAACTCATAAAGTTGCTTGTCTGAGTGGGACAAGTTTGTCATGCATTCTTTTTCCTGCATAGCTTTTACAAGCTTTAGGAAAACATGGCGATCAAAATATCAATGGGATACAATGCAAAAACGAAGCAGATTTTTATTTCAACCAATCTATATATCTATATCTATATCTAATACTATATATAAAAGCAAAAGCCTTTAAGGAGCTGCTGCGACGTTAGGAAAAATGGCCATCTAAAATTCTGACACGTATAAGTTAAAAAGTAATAAATTACAATGTTTTACTGTGTTAAAACACTGTTTGGAGCCTCTTGGTATAGAAAGAAACTAACCGCTTAAAACAAAATAAAAAAGAAAGAAAGAGTGGTACATGGAGAAAAGAGAGAGATGAGGCGTGTCGAAGACCCTAACACACAGAGAGACTGAGAGCGAGAGCAAGAGATCCCATCAATGGCGACATGTTTCAAGGAGAAAGGAGAGCCCAAAAATCAAAACCATATCCTTCCCCCAAAATCAAAATCCAAAACTTAGATGAGAAAGAAGTAAGCGATCAGAGGTGCCATTCTCACGCAATCTCCGATTCTCTCACACAATGGCCACCGATTCATCAGACCAACTCAACTTCAACCCTACCACTACTACAAAAGAAAACCCTAAACAAACTCTAGACGACGACACCACTCTAACTTCCGTTTCTTCTCTGCAACTCCATGTAAACACAGGTCAGAATAGCGGGTTCAATTCTCCTTTTTCGAGTTCTCTCTATTCCGTGTCTTATTGCTTGCATGTTTCGTTCCAACCCAACAAGCGGAGGAAAATAGAAAATCCAAAAGGAAGCGCAAAAAAAACCGTGAAAACTTAAAAACTTTGTTCATTCTCTGCAACAATAGACGATTCAGATGCTATCCCATTCCTTCTCTGCAACAAAAGACAATTCAGAAGGTAGGCTCTGATTCTGGGAATTGAAATTGCCCTCAAATTATGAAGTTCTTCTTCGGAAAGTGTTCGATGATTGTACTAAGGTATTGCTCTCTCTATCTGTGTGTGTGTGTGTGTGTGTGTGTGTGTGTGTGTGTGTGTGTGTGTGTGTGTGTTTGTTTGTTTCTGTTTGGGTGCTGAGAAAGTGTGTGAAAATTAAAAATTTCGAGTTTTTAGATATGGTTTTTGATTGGTTGTGATGGAGTTTTCTTTTATTATGAAATAAATACGGCCCCGTGATGGGGTTTTCGTTTATTAGGTTTTGAGAAAATGAGGGAAAGAAAATAAATTTTAATTTAGAGATCTTAGATTTTATTTTAATTAATTTAGAGGGGAATAAAATTATTTGGTTTTGTTGTGATAAAGTTTTGGTACCTCCCTGATATGGTTCTCTAGCTTATTTCTTGTTTGGATTATTCATATTTTATGATTTTCTTGATATTGATTTGTTTCTAATGGATTTGTTGAAAAATTGGCTTTATGCAGAGAGTTTGGCTGCATAAAAGAATGGGTGGTGTTTGTTTGTCCATTGCTTCAAAAGGGTTAGCCATCATCGGGATAGATGATTAAAGATATTGGAATCATATCCCAACTGAAGAATCTAGGTGAGATTCGTTCAATTTTTAACCCTTTTTTTTTAGTTTTTATGTATTGATTTTTCAACAGAAATGGGAGAAAAATTGTATTTTTCTTGCCATGTATGTTTTAGATGGACGATCGAAACTCCAACCAATTGTGGAATTCCCTTGCTGCAATTTGTTCGAGTAGGTTTTTTTTTTTTTTTTGGTTATCTTTTCTGTCAATTATGATTGAAATTTTAAAATTTATTGTGTGATGTTATCATAATCTGGGAAGCACGGACGCGGCGCCAGAGGAGCCGCACTCGCATCCGATGCGACGCGACACAGCGATGCGCAAGGGACGCTACTGCCCACGCATCGGTGCCGCGTCAGGCCACGCCCTGCCACGTGTTTTTTTTTTTCCATGACTTGAGCCGACTTGCGCCGATGCGGCTCAGACTCGGGTCGATTCACGTTGAACCGAGTTGATTCGAACCGAATCGGGCCGTATCGGCCGTATCAGGCGAAACCGTCGAAATGGCCAATTCAAGCCAAAACGACCGATTCAAGCCGAAATTTAAAAAAAAAAAGGTGCAAAACGGCCGATTTAGCTCTCTCTCACGCATTCTCAACTCAAGTATTGATTTGTGAATCTTAGTTTCTTTTCAATCTTAGTTTTATTTAGTTAATAGTTATTACTCATTGTAATTTGTGATTTGTGGGTTGTATTTAATTTATAAACATCATGTTTTAGTTATTATCTACTATTTCTCTTAAATTTGATATATGTTTATATAATGTGAAAAAGTATGCTTAGCAATATATTAAAAATATAAATAAAAATATTTTTAATAATTTTTTAATCGCCGAGTCCCACCGCACCTGCACCCACCTTTTTCAAAAATTGCTGAGTCCCACACCCGCACCCGCACCCGAGTCCCGAAACGCACCTGGGCTTCATAAATCATAATTGCAAGTGATTTCATAAATCATAATAACTTTATTAGCAAGTTCTCTTAAATAATAAATACGGGTCATTTGAAGGATGTGGTCATTTCGAAGGATGTCCAATACCATTGAGTTTGTTTGGAAGATCTTAATGTTTAAGGCAGTTCTTATTGGTAATAAAATGACCATCATGTTATTGAAGTTCTGCTGTCTTTGAGTTGGACTAACTCATTTGATCCTTTAAAAACTAATTGCTATGAGAAGAATCATGACAAGCTTGAAAATCCTCCCTTCAAATTTTCCATTTTTCCTTTTCTTACATTGTTGCTGTGCTGATCCAAAAGTAGTCATTTGTAGTCTTTCAATTGCTATTAAAAGTGTGAGGAAAATTATTAAAATATAATAAGATGCTAACTGTTGTTTTTTGCTTGACTTTGTGATTCATTAGATTGATTAGAAAACTTTGAGATATTAAAAAGCTTTTGTTGGTTTTTGAAGTGGTGCTTCAGTTTCTCAACAGTGGAGAACTGCAAAGCTTTTCATCTGTTCTAGTGCTCTTTTTGCAATTGTATTTGCTACAATATGCTGCCTTATTTCTTGGACAACTTTTCTGCCAAATTTGTTTGAAGGAATCTCTGCCAATCAATTACATTACATAGTGATTTAGATGACCACCCGCATCTATTAAATTGTATTATTCATTAAATCATCTACACAAGGCACATGATTGCTAAATATGTCATGATTAAATACATGTGAATAGCTGTTTTGTATCCTTTCTTTTCCTACTTAGTGTAATGGAGAGAACCTTTTGGTTGAAGTCCAGTATCTTCTTTTCTTGGTTTGCATGGAATTGGAAATTTATTAATATCCCATAAACTAGCTGTATCTATCATCTCTTTCTCTCATCCTGGGAGTTTTAGATTGTAGATAAAGGCATTTGATTTTCATAGGGATTGAAACTTTATGGAATATGTTAGTGTATTGGGTCAAATATCTTCAAATCTTACCATCTATATAGAGATGGTTTCATTGAATAGAAGGGTACCCCGTGCATAGCACAGGTAATAGAAGGAGGTGCTGCCATGTTAGGGAAAAAGCACGCTTAAAATTCTGACACGTGTACATATTAAAAGAGAAAACTCAGAAAAGTCAATTTTTCGCATGTCTAAAAACTCAAACCCAAACACAACATCAATTTGGTAGTAACCGTTTACTTAACACAGTTTCACAATTATAAGAGATTTAAAAAAAAATACAAAAAAAAAAAATACAAAAAAAAAAAACAAAAAACAAAACAAAAAAAATTGAAAACCCAAACTAAGACAGTCCGTTAAAGAGAAAGGCATGGAGGGCGAAAAGAGTTGGAATTTGTCATGTAATTGCTGCTATAATTATTGTTTCTTTGTGTATTACTGTTATTTCCTGTTGTGCGTGTTTTGATCTTATGTTGGATTGATAAGGAGTCGTGATTGTCAATTAACCATCTTCTATTGCATTTATTTCTAAATGAATTTCCTTTTCGTTTGTTACTGACTGATTAGTTATTGCTAAAAAAAAAAAAAAAAAACAGAGAACAAAATCAGTATTAGGCAGACTTCCTACTAACAACTATCCTCCCACCATCATCATGTCAGAACCGCTACCTGTAAGTTGCTCTCTTCTTTTTTCAGTTTGTTCATTAAATATGATCATAATTTGATATTTTATTTGGAGTGGTTTCGATTTAGGTCATTTTAGTTTGTGCATTAAATATGATCAAGTTTTTTTTTTTTTTTTTTTTTTTGGATTGGTTTCAGTTTAGGTCTTTGTGTCTCTCTCGCCGATGGCTCCCATATTTTTAAAGAAGAAAAGGAAGAAAAGAGCCTTCAGTTGAGATAACGAACCCGTTAAGAATTTTTCAATCACATAGAGAGCAGAGTATTTTTAATCTTTTCAATTTTCTTTATGCTTCTTGAATGAGTATTCCTGGCCAAGAGTTTCCAATCGTTCCATTCAGTGTTTATTTATTTAACTCTCTCTTGGATTCAATTGTGAATTTCATTTGTCATTGATTGATTTCTATTTCAAATCTGTGTAATAAAAAATTAAAGGGTTTTTCTTTAACTTTTCTTTTCTAGGTCTGCAGTTGAAAAGGCAAATCCTTGGAAGCAATCCAAGTCTAAGTAAAAATAGTACTACCAGGTATAGTTTCCATTTTATTTGAACCATCACCAATAATTTTCTTTTTAATTGAGTGTTAAATATGCTCTATGTTTTGATATTTGGTTGGATTGATTGATTTAGGTATTTGGGTTAGAATTTTTTTTTTTTTTATTTGTTTTTGTTTTGGATTTTAGGATTGAAACGTTTCAGGGCTGTTATGTGATTAATTTTACAATCTGCATACTATGCTATGAACCATATCTATGCTGCTGGATGCCACTTCTCTCTGTACAACAATCTATCACTAAACAGGTGCTTATTCTTTTACACATTTCTTATGTGAGTTATTCTGTTCTTTTTTCTATTTGAATATAGGACTTCTTCTAGATGTTTCTTTACATATATCTTATTTGAATTTTCTTCAACAATATATATCCAAGGCCATAACATATTTTTTTCCCTTTTTCAAATACTATTTCTGCCAATAGTTTTTGCAATTCCCAGTTCATTGTTTTCCCATGATTGCTTTTCCTATTCAAATACTGTTACTTTGATTGCATAGTTAATTGATGGGGTTATGCTCCTCCTTTGGATGGTTTCCTTTGGCCTATATAACCTGTAAGTTCGTTTAGACCCCTTAAACCCAAACAGATTAACCTAGAGAATTAGCCAAGTGATTAACTTAGGTAATTTAAACAAATCTAGGTTAACACAAATATATCAAATCATGTAAGAGTGCGGAATAATAAAGAACACATGATATGATGACCCAGGAAAACCAAACCGGTAAAAAACCTGGGGAGGATTTAACCTAGCTATCCTCAAGGTAAACCGAATTCACTATGAAAGAATCGACGTTTACACAATAAGACTTAGACCACTAATATCCTATTGCTACCCAATGTAGGAAACTTACTACCACGACTACGTGACAGCTCCGAGATCCACGGACTCCTTCTTTCTTTGAATTCTTCAGCAATTCACAAGCGCACCTACTTGTATATCTTGAAGCTCTTTTGATTCTGCAACTGTATGATTTACCAACCTCTTGACATGAATCTTGAGTTTGGAAACCCTAAGTGTATGTGAAGGTAAACACCTCTAGATCTAACAAATAGATTCACAAACACAGCATTCAGAACTCAAAAAAACGTGGCTAGGGTTTTCCCTTATATACTTAGGGCAAAACATAAAACCCTATACATTAAATGGGCTATGGCTGAGTTGGAAAAATTCTGCAGAAAAACGTTCTGCACGATTTTCGATCAGTCGAGTCTAATTCTCGATCGATTGAGTCAGGCAGAAGTGCACAGTAAATTCTGCAGTTAACTCGATTCTAACTTTACATAAAAAGCCATACTTTGAGCAAGTCTAACACAAGACTTAAAGAATGTTTTGATCATGGTTTGCCAACATTACAAATTGAAGTTCTAATACATTAGTTCCTAATTCTTAGAACCTAACACCAGGGAACTACGTTTGATCAAAAATACTTTTCTTAGTTCTAGGATCTGAAGACTTGGTATAATCCAGGTTGAGGTACTGCTACCTTTCAAATTTGAATTTACTCCAGTAAAATTTCACATGACAATTATCTCATAAAACTGTTGAAGATGTCCTAAGTGAAATATACCGGCCATGAAGGGTTTTGTGTGTGTGTGTGTGTGTGTGTGTGTGTGTGCAGATGATCTTGATTGTACAACTAAAATTTCTGTATAAAAATGTTGGAGTAACAACTTTGGCCAAAATATGTTGATCCATAAAATTTACATATTAAATGTCTTTTGTCCCTAATGTCTTAAATAAGTGTGCATTTTTCTCCGTGCAAAAAAAAAAGTGTGCATTTTGGAAACCGATTATAAACTAATTTTTTGCTTAAATTATTCATTGTTTGTGGGTCTTAAATTACTTTTTGTCTCAATCTTTATATCAAATATTCTAACTTTCAGTTTATTTTTTTAAAATCTAGCTTTTAGCTTTTTGTTTCACATTATGCAAATAGTAATAAACTACTAGAAATAAGCAATTTTCAAAACAAACACTAAAGTTTAACAAACTAATGCTATTGATCTCTCTAATTACATTAATTTTTCTTGTATATATGGCTAACAAAGCAATGAGATGTCTTTGTTTAGAAACACTTTTTTTTTTTTTTGAGGAAAAACTTTGTTTAGTAACTTGGCAGTTGAATTTTTATTAAATAATTACAACATGGAAAACTTTATAAAACTATTATGAAAAAAAAAAAAAAAAACTTTTTGTTTTCAATTTTAAATTTTCTTACCAGCCCTTGAGTTTCAAAATTTTCAGTTTTATCACCAAATAAAAAACTGAATCAAATAAAAATGACCAAAATAAAATATTTAAAACGTAAAAGGTCAATATAATGAAAATTCAAATAGGAAGGGCCAAAGCTCGGCCAAAATGGCCAAATGCCATTATTTTAGAAAATATTTTGCAAAAAAACACTGTTTCCGAACTAAATGGGGATCTACCACTTTTTTACATACTCGAGTTTACTGTTCACGAGTTTTCCCTTTTCTATTCCACGCTGGCGCTGGCTGACATGGCCCTGGGCATTAAAAAAATAATACTTGGTACTCGAGTCTGAGAGACTCGAGTACTGTACAAACAATACCCGAGTCCTACAAACTCGGGTATCAATCTGTGATGCCGCGAATTTTTTGAAATTTTTTCCCGTTGGTACTCGAGTCTGTGGAACTCGAGTACTGTTAACACAATACTCGAGCTCCCCAGACTCGAGTACTACTAATGCTATTTCCAGTTTTCTACCAAATTAGCTATAGCCCCCTGTTACATGACTGCTATTTACACTCACTGCTATACACTTCCAATTGGAAATTCAAACCCAACTAACAAGTATTAAAACTTTATCAATTTTGATATTGAGATAGGTCAAATCGCAACACCACAAATGCAATATTGCTTCTCACAATTCATTTGGCTAGGAGACTTAAATCCTTTTAATATAGCCCATTAGCCACACATTGACATCCACCAGATCAGTCATGCAATATAGATTGTTTCTTAAACCATATTCGTCATCAACAATAATTTAGTCACATATACAATGTTAAGAAAGTATAATAAGTTAATATGGGTGTCCACACTGAGAGGAACTTCAAGAAAGATTGTATTGTTTGTTTCTACGAATGACATTTTGCATCAAAAGAACAATACTAAAATCTGTTACATGGATGCAGTCTTCAGGGTGCACCCCCAATCACTTGTGCAGCAAGGGAACATCTTCTCCCTAGCTCTGTTACTGAAGACATATCTTGCCCTTAAACCACCCAAAAAAGTGCCTTCCAGGGTAGCATTTACACCATCACAACACCTTCAGATTTTTGTCGGCCTTGTCCACGTCCACCTGCCCCACAAAGAGAATCCATTAGTCATCCGAAAAAGATTGCTAATCCTCTATGACTATGACTTTTGCATAATCCGAAAAAAAAAAAAAAAAAAACTTTTGCATAACCCTCTATGACTATGACTTTTTGTATGCATCCTATAGGGAAAGTAGGTTATAGTATGAATGTCATATTTGGTCCTTAAAATTTTATCCAATTTTTCTTAAGTTTTAAAAATGCATAATTGAATGGCATATAGCATGCATTTTGGTCTAATGGCTAATATCATGCATTTTGTTTCAAGTTGCATTTAGAAGGATGCCATAGTTCAAACTTAGCGTACCTAGTCCGCAAGACCACCACTCGTCGGTACCTCGTTCCGCTTAGGGCATGTTCTTCTGTTATGCCCCTCTTGGTCACACAACCCGCATTGCACCTTCCGCCCCCCCTCCTTCCATGGTGTGGTTCTCGGCCGTCCCCCACTCTCGTCCATCTCATTCCTAATTCGTGTTGAGACGAGGCGACCTTTCTCTCGGATCAATCGGGGGTTAGGGAGGACCTTTCGAGTTTCATCCGGATCCGGCCATGATAATCTATCTTTCAACGCAGGGAAAACGGGAGCATAGCTCCGAAACAATGCGTCCACACTATAGCATGGGTCAATGTATTGCTCTGCATCATGTCGATACCTAATACAAATTGCAATGACATGTGAACACGGTATCTTGTACAGTTTCCATTTCTGACATGTGCAAGTTCTTTGCAGCAGATTAACTGCATGCATGTGATCCCCATGTCCAGTAGTCCCTAGATTATGCGGTGTATCTACTTGATATGCTTGTTGTTGAGCGCTCAATCTCGTCACCCTGTGATGCTCCGCCTTCGCCTTATTTCTCATGAAGATATCCAAGGCATACTGACACCATTTTTTTCCTAAATTCAACTGGTCTATACTCTTGTTGCGACGATCATCGAAGTAAGAATTCAATTTAAACCATGTATATTTCACCATTGCCGTAATGGGCAGGCTACGAGCACCCTTTAGAACACCATTGAAGTACTCGGAGACGTTTGTAGTCATCGCCCCATAACAGTAACCCTTGTCAAAAGTTAAAGCCCATTTCTCTTTGGGCACATCCTTTAGATATTGGTACGCATCCCGGTTGACATTCTCAATTAAATCGAAGGTGGCATTGAACTTTCGCTCCTGCGTAGCACTTGCTGCCCTCCATACTAGATTTTTTAAAGTTTCGTTTTTCCATCTAGTGTTGATATTACTGCATAGATGACGAAGGCAGTAACGATGTTCTGTCATAGGAGGCTGTAAAAAGTCTCGATTAGTGTCTCTAAAGATAGCTTGTATCCCAGGGTGTCTGTCAGATATGATACACAGGTGTCTGCGACCAGTAACATACCTTCTTATACAAGCCAAGAACCAACCCCAAGTCTCTGTGCTCTCACTCTCGACAACGGCAAAGGCTAGTGGATAAATCTTATTATTAGCATCTGTCGCCATTGCAATCATCAAATTCCCTTTATATTTTCCATAGAGGTGAGTTGCATCAATGCTAATAACAGGCCTACAATGCTTGAACCCAAGAATACATGGACGAAACGCCCAAAATACGGATTTGAATGTACAGGTTCCCCATTCGTAATTGTCGTCCACAACTAACTTATACTTTGTACCTTGACTTGCATCCTTAAGCCCTGCCAAAAAACGCAGCAACTCTGCATAAGACTCCTTAAAATCTCCGTATATAGCTGCAACGGCCTTTTGTTTGGCATCCCATACCTTGTATGTGAACCAAAATTATTACATTAGAAATGAATACAAGTAAAATAATTATAGTTGAATTTTCTTTCAAGACTTGTAAGCCTATAAGATGAAGATAATCTTTCTTCCTCTTTATTCCTTTTTTCGTTTTCAATTTCAGTTTTCATAATGTAAGGTATATATGGGTTTTGGGAAAAAAATATCATGCTTATACTTCACAGAAGACTGATGTCTCTACATTGTATTGAAAAAATAATGCAAGTTAAAGAATACCTTGTAGTGAGATACTTCGTGTTTTAAGTCTGCTAAAGCAACGTGGCGTAAGTTCTTTATCTTATACGCAGGGTCTTCTCGTATATAGCGCTCAAGTACGTATGCTAGGAACGCCGAATCAATCATCCGACCATCATGAGCATTCTGAATTTTGTCGCACGTGTGGGGGCCCTTGCATTTTGCGATCTTCCATACATCGTCTCCCTTGCAACAGATCGCGCGGACTGACCATGGACAAGAATCATCCTCGCACCTCACCATAAGCCTCTCTGAGTCTGAATGCTCAGTTTTGAAGCTAAAATTCTCTCGCAGTGCGTACCAGGTCAATGCATGTCGCACCGCCAATTTAGTCGCGAATACCATCCCTTTCACTGGCTGCTCCCCTGGCGTCGAACTTGATACTTCCGCTTGCATAACCGGTGATGGATCACACATATTATCCCAAGTGTTTTGGGTGAACCATTCCGGTGTAGGATCGGGAGGGGGGCATGTGTCTCTATTCTCTTCTACAACCACATCTTCGATATGATCAACATCCTCATGGTCACCCATGGTATCCAGGAACTCCTCGAAGTCATCCCTAGTAACATCAATATGGGTCACATCATCACCAAGTCCTTGATCATCTTCATTTTCAAATGTGCCCCTATGCAGCTCATCATGAGATAAATGCTCTCCGTCGTGCACTTCTTGGCGCCCTTCCTCCTCCTCAGTTGAGTTCACATGGGGAAATGTCTGCCACGGTTCACTGCCATACCCATCTCCTACGTTCTCTGTACACCCTTGATAAGACTGAAATGGTATTGAGTCGATGTGCTCATCTACAGTTCCATCCAAAACAGTATGTTGTGAACTCTCTCCAGCCTCTACTATGGCGGGCTCAACAGTGACATAGAGCTCCGAAGTAACGAATCCTTTCACCACCATTTGTTCAACAACTTCCCACATCCTTTTCACTTCGGCACCACCCGATAATTGTAGTGAATTGTAGAAAACCTGGGTGCCTACAACCAGTTGAGGTGCTCGATACACAATGGAAATTTTATGCGTAGACTGGTTTAACCCCATCGCCTTCAATATTCTTCGTTGCAAGTTCATAAGGCCTATCCCACGCTTCACCTTAACATATTTTTGCTTTTGGTTCGAGCCTTGGTATGACAACCCATGCAAGTCATGATAATATATCTCTCCATCGGAATACACATAAAAATGGTGAAAATCCATCACCGATCTGTTATTAACAATATTAAGGCTGTGTTTGGTTCGATGTAAATCGAATTCCGAGTGTAAAATGAATGCAGGGGAAAATGAATTCCCGTAAGGAAATTAAAACTCGAGTGTTTGGGTGTGCAATGGAAAATAGTCCAGAAAACAATTTTCAGTGTTTGGTAACATTCTGAAAATGCTATATTCTTACAAAATTTTTACATTTTCTCGGCCATTTTCTTAACTTCCAAACAAACTTTATATCAAAAAATACACTGCCAAATCACCACCAAATCACCAAATCACCACCACCCGCACCACCACAACAACAACAACAACAAAATCAAAGATCAGCGAGTGGCGGCGACGAGATCTGGGGTTGCGCGGCGCGATCTCGCCGGCGCGATTTGGGGTTGCGAGGCGCGATCGCGCCGGTGCGATCTGGGGTTGCGAGGCGCGATCGCGCCTGCGCGATCTGGGGTTGCGAGGCGCGATCGCGCCGGCGTGATCTGGGGTTGCGAGGCGCGATCGCGCCAACGCGATCTGGGGTTGCGAGGCGCGATCGCGCCGGCGGGATCTAGGGTTGCGAGGCGCAATTGCGCAGGCGCGATCTGGGGTTGCGAGGCGCGATCTCGCCGGCCCGTCTCGGGTGGAGCTCGGTCTCGCCGGCCCATCTCGGGTGGAGCTCGGTCTCGCCGTCTCGAAGGTGGAGCTCGGTCTCGCCGGCCCGTCTCGGGCGCCTGTGAGAAGCTTGAGGCCGGACTGCGTGTGAGATGCTTGAGGCCAGACTGCGTGTGCGTGTGCGTGTGAGGAGCTTGGAGCGGTGTAATTCATTTGAAGGAGTTATTTTACCTTCAAATGATTTCCGGGTCTGAGGGGTGTTTTTTACGGTCAACGGAAATGATTTTCCATTTGACCAAATTTTTAATGTGCAACCAAACGCTCAGCTGGGTGTAAAATGTTTTCCTGAAATGCTTTTCAGTCGAAACAAACGGACCCTAAGTTATTTAAAGATTGGACAATAAGCTTGTGTAATTAGCATGGACGACGTAGCAATAGGCTTGTGCTAACATTAAATATTAAATAACCTTCCTCAAAAAGAATAATAATATTACCATATATACATGAAAGGATGTTATAAGAGGTTCAAAGATTAAGAACCAAATCTACATTTAGGGGGGGGGGGGGGTGGTACCACAATCTATCAGTTTATCATTATATATCATCCCATTAATTAAAAAACAGAAGAAAAAAAAAAGGACAATTTATCATTATCATATTGGACATACATTACAGATAGAATCTTTACGAAAACACTACCTGCCCGAAAAGTGTCAACAGTGTATAAATAATTGAAGAAAAATTGGGTGATATTCTCAACTAGAGTTAGAAATCTTTATTCAGTTTGCAACTAGAGTTAAAAATTGGGTGATATTCTCAACTTGTTTGTTAGGACAAAGCTAAACATTAACTAAATATTTGTATATCTTTCTGAACTTTTTTTTTGTTTTATTATAATTATTATTTACAATATTATTACCCCCCTCGTTGGTTTGTCAAAAACAAATTTAAGGATGATAATAATGATGATACCAGAAAGTTATATGGTAGTGTCATAAAATTACAAAGGCTTTATTTATTTTTTTTTTTTTGCTGCACCAGAAAGTTACAAAGTTGTTGTTGACAATAAACCTATTGCACGTCTCACATTCCTAATTACATAAACATCTAAACATTTAACTCATGCATAAAAATCTCATAAGCATTTAAGTAGTACCTCTATGTACAGATCACAACAGGATTGACCCAAACGTAAATGAATAGCACGTTGGTAGATGGAGACACTGACACTGGGTCAACTACAAGCAGATGGTGACCCAACAGCAACGTTTTCTGCCTTCAGGTTCTGACTCGCACATGGAAGGAAGGAAATGATTCTGAAAATAGCTTAAAGCTGAAGGGGGTGCATTTTGTTTAATGGTACTCGAGTTCGGTGAACTCGAGTACCATTCATTGTCCATTTACTACAACGGGTGGCGCCAGTAAGTAGGTATGCATTAAGTGTGGCGCTTGGTACTCGAGTTTAAGGGACTCGAGTACTGTGTTAGATGCACCCGAGTCCACCATGCTCGAGTATGGCTCGGGTATTGTACCAAAATTGTGTAAGCGGCATACTCGACCTTTAGGAACTCGAGTACTGTGTCAATGTACCCGAGTCCAGTAAACTCGAGTATACCGCTTACAAATTTTTGTTACATACCCGAGCCATACTCGAGCTTAGTGGACTCGGGTACATACAGTACTCGAGTTCGTTAAACTCGAGTATTGTATTAATACATTACCTTGCTCACATTTTCGTCAAAGTTTAAGCTCTTTTATATGTGATGGCCTTACAAGTGAGGTGTAAAGGCAGCAATAATGCAACCAGCTCAAGACATCAATTCCTTCTGTTTAAAAAATGTTTTTAACCATCAAATTAGACAGCCCCAAAAAAAACCACTAATTCACTACAGCAATACCAGCTCATGAATGCCAGGCATCTGGCATTTATTAATCATGAGTGCAGAGTGGATTTCCTTTTTCAGACCATCATTTTTGCCAATCTGCACATTAAGGAAACAGATTGAGGATTTAACTTTATGGCCATCTATTGAGGTTTAGTCCTAAACAATACACATGCTTGAGAACTTGGCACTGATAAGAAGACTCAACGAATTGGTCATAGGTGACAATAATCATAGTTATAGCACACCTCAAAATGTTCTAACCCTATTAAATTTTCCATTTTACATTATAACTTCACAGTTTTCATATCCTGAAATAATATCAATTTTACTTCTAACATTATCAAAGATGACTAGAACAATAAAAAGGAGTGGGGGGAGGGGCATTAGAAGTCTATATATTCAAGCACCAAAAGCCATTGAAATGTCTCAAATGGTCAAAACCAAGTTGAACTGAAAACCATAACAAACATAAGCAAGGTACAGATGTTTACAAGTTCAGCATAACGAAAAACATAAACAACTCATTTCATGAGTAAATTTAAAACTCCCTATGATAATTTTACATTTTCATAAGATTATTGAAAAAGCCACTACCAAATCTTTCACAAATGCTTATAGTCCAATCTTCTCTAGCAGAGTCGCTTGTCATCAGGTATGACACAACTTTGATCAGAAGTATTGAGTGTAAGCCTTTTTCTTTTATTGCTAACAGCAGAAGTAACCAATGAATTATCTAAAACATCAATTGGCCCCAATTGGATTGGGGAAAGATCTGGAGAATTCAAGCTTGCATGAAGAGTCAAGAACTGCTCAACTGCAGGCTGTGGGTTATCTTCCTTAGATGACATGCTTAATTCAGAATACATGCTGCAAATAGGAGAATTCACACAACATTATTGTCACAAAAAAAAAATGCATGAATGTAGATCACAGCCATTATACGTAAAGCAGAATTTCTTTTTTTTTTTTAATTAAAAAAATCTTATATAAAAGCTACAGGATTGGTAGTGGAACTTCAGCTAAAAGTGAAAGCATGATTAATTCATTTTGCTAAATTATCAAATTCTTGACATTGTATATTTACCCATAGCTCAAGGTTATCCGAATTTTGAGCAGTATCCAGATACAGACAAAGCTCCTAATTACCACAAAAGAAATTCTAAAATGGACATGTCCCTCATCCTGCTTTGCTTTTCTGAAGCAATTATTTTGTGGTTTTACCCTGACCATCTCTAAGAAGTTTTTTTTTGTTTTTTTTTGTTTTTGTTCATAAGTAACAAAACTTCATTGAAATTAAGGAAAATATAACAAGGAACCAAAGCACACAGGTAATGTTTTATGGAACCATCAATACATCAAAATTTTGGAATATGGAAAGTACAACTATCAAGAAAATCAGTAAGAAACAACAACCAAAGCATATTAGTCCACTCTAGCAATAACTGGAGGAAAGACAGCTTCAAGTCATTGATCTATCTCTCATTTCCTTCAAAATTAAGAGCATTCCTCGCCTGCCAAATACCCCACATGCCGTGAGGGATCATGCTCCAAATCACCACAGGCATAACTATTGTACTATTAAAATTGCTCAACCAACTCGATAGCAATTCCACAACACCACTCAGCATAATCCATTAGACCCCAAATAAAGAAACTACCCAGTTCCACAACTCTCTGGCCACAGGGAAGTGTATAAATAATGATTGATTGTCTACCCAGTTCCACAACTCTCTCGCCCAGTGCTCAATAACAATCTATAAGATAGGTTATTCAATCCCATTATTTTGAACTGAAAGGGGTATTCTAGTTGTTTTCCAAGTCCCAACAAGTTGACAAGGGTGCTCTCTCATAGAGTGCAGTGGAGCGCTGGGGAAAGCCACCATTTTATATATCTATAATTGCTAGGAAATTGAATCTGAGAGTCAGATAAGAAAACAATAGAACATCCCAAGTTTCACCAACCCTCACTAACAAAAATACAATGCTTCTAAGTGTTGTCTATACTGCCCCTCGAAGCCTCAGAGGAAATAGATGAATCTGACACTGACATTGTTAGGAGATTTCTTCAGTGTGCTGTTAGATGTATCATGGTGGAAGGCATCAAAATGGAAATACAAAGTATGAGCTCCTATCGAGTAAAAAGTGTGATCTATATGGGCTTGGGCCTGTTAGGGCTACGATGGGCCCAAAGGATCTCCAAGATTGTGCTTTCAACCTTTCAAAGTCCTCTCTCTCTCTCTCTCTCTCTCTCTCTCTCTCTCTCTCTCTCTCTTTAAGAAACTAAAGAACATAAAAAGAGGTGTGGGAATGATGTGGGTAGAAGCAGTTAGAAACAATATGATCAGTAAAGATGCAAAAAACAATATTAACTTTAATACGAGCTTCAATTAATCAGAAAAAGAAGAAGAAGGATTTATGTAGCTGATCCCAATTAGTTGAGACTTAAGGCTTGTTGACTTGTGTATAGTTGAGTTGTAAGATTACAGTATACTTTAGAGTGAATTGATATATAGATCATGGATAGTTGGGTTAATGGACAATAGACAGAGCTGATCCAAATTAATTGGAGTGAAGGCTTTGTTCACTTTAATTAGATATAGGTCAAAGTACCAAAGAAAATGAGAATTAGAATAATTTAAAGATATGCCAGTAGATAATAAATATCTCTCATATCATTGCAAAAAAAAAAAAAAGAGTTTAAAGATATTGATGTTGATGTTGTTGATAAGTGATACTCAATCTGATCAAAGTTAGTTCTCCTAGAAATTTTTATCAAGTACTTCCTAGGACTTTGTAATGGTGATTATAAGTTCATAACTTGGATAAGTAGGAGCAGAACAATTATAAGTATACTGTTTTAACATGATTTGGATGGCCCTACATCCATCGCATAAGAGAAGTACTGAAAGTATGATGAAATATACAATAAATCAACATAAACTATCATGCATACACTGATTAGGAGAGGGAAAAGCAAAAAATATTGCAGAATAAAACTTACAGTTCACGCAAGCCCTTAATGTCCCCAAGTGATGAGGGAATAGATCCACAAAACTGATTGTCTTCCAAATGCCTTACAGGAAAATAGTATTGAATTAGAGAAAAGAAACAAAATTTCTAAATAAATAATCACATGAAAAGTCTCAGGTTCTAAGCATTCAGATAATACAATCCACACAATGGAATAGTTATAACATAAGCAACTAACAGAGGAAAATGAATTTCTGCAATGAACTGAGAATAAAGTACATGATATCTTAGTTTAGCAAAAAAGTACATGATATCCTACGGATGAGGCCCAAGTGGCAATAATTTTATATGCAATTATGAGCTCAATCACAAAATATTTTTCCCACTTTTTTTTTAACACCAATTACAAAACACACTTTCCTATATCTTTGTTTGGCCATGTATGTTTTAGCTGGGCTCATCAATGAAATAACCTGACTACTGACTAGAAATTAATCCAGTTTCATTGCCTTTATAAAAGATGCTATTTGGAAGTAAACATACCATCTCGAGTAGCAGTTCTTCCCCCAAGATCTAGCACTTCAAAAATCTCTCCAGCATTTATCAAAGGACCAATGCCTGAACCCACAGCAGGGGTCAAAGTTATCTTCCCCGTCTTTCTTACACATGTAACACCAATCAATCACCACTACCCGCCAACACCACTCAGCACCCACTAATGGAGATTAATAATGTTTTACCTCATATGTGAATGAAGCAACGGAGGAAGCTTGCGGTTATAACTTCGATTGGATTCAACCTTTCCATCACTCTGTTGAAGACTTTCTGCAGGTTATAATAGTTTTGGGACCAAATTTTTATAATCATCCGGAAAAGCAACCATACACCTGCAGACAACAGTTTAGACTAAACGGTCAAATTCCACAAGTGGAAGCTAACAGGTATGTTTACATGCAAAATATTTTACATTGAAAATATTTTACTTCAAAACAAGTGGAGCGTTAATATCAAGTAATGCATTCTGAAAATGCAATGTTAAAATTAAGCATGTAAAAACAAAAAATGTATAGGGAACATGAACTAATCTGCATAAGACATCTAAAATACTCAAAACGTGAGATGCATATCATAGAAGCTCAAACTACCACTAAAAAGGACTATGGTGAACTTTCTCACATAAAGCAAGTGTCAATCAAAAGGGAACGCACTTTATTGAAAATTGTGAAGAGAATCACACAATCTATAATAACATATTGAGAAGAAATCTAAGAGAGTACAAGGTTATAAATCTATAGGAGATTGTTACCGGCATTGGTGGATTCTCTTCAACACTGCTGTTTAATGGGACAAGAAGTTTTATTTCATCATCTATAGGATCATCCCCTTTTTCTTCTCCTCACTGGTTCCTTCACTGGTCTCACCTTGCCTGAAAATAATAGAAGCCAATACAGGTATGCAAATCATTTAACTATAAAAGCATTTATATGTATCTTGTATTAAATCAAAGAATAATACCATGTCCAGTCCCACAATCAGGAGGATGTGTCCGCGTCTGTTGCGGCCTTCGCGGCCGATCCTCAAGGTGTGAAGCCTCTGGTGGGGGGGGTGGGTACCGAGACAGCACCAGGGGTGGGCATGAATCTCATCTCATCTCTACCACGAACATCTGCAGGGGCAGTACTGGTAGTCGGTGGGGGAGACGTACGAGTGGTGGGCAACGGAGATCCACTAGAGCATGTGGATGGGGACCGAGATGTGTCCCCATGGGCAAACGTATGGGATAGACCTGCATCATCGTGTGCCATGGAGCCCATGTCATAACCAATGTCCAAACACATCTCATCTGCTGTCTGACTTGCCTCCTCCGTGGTGTGGTCATGCATTGGTGTGTGACGCCGACCAGATGTGGGACGCCGACTAGATGTGGGATGCCGACTAGATGTGGGCACAGGTGTGTCAGGCCGACTAGATGTGGGATGCCGACCAGATGTGGGACGCTGACTAGATTGACGGCAGCCTCCTTGCCTTTGACGTCCACCTGCTTGCTGACCACGCCCTAGAGTCGGTACACTAGTGTTACCCACAGCGCATGCATCATCCAAGGTCAGCCGACCGAGCTCTTCAACAGCTTGCAAGGCATTAATACATTCGGTGTAGATCTCAGACCCTGGTTCGCACTTCGCCATAATCTTCAACTGTGATTCAACCTGTCACAAGTATATAAGAGTACTGTTAGTAGATTGAACTTAATATGCGAAGTGAGGTACATTTATAACAGAACAGTCTTTGTGAACCTACCAAAGTGTCCCAGTACGAGGTCACTTTTGTAATATGGCGAACAGTGCGGGGACGAAACCACACCAGATACTCGTCATTGTAGCTCATCTCCTCATGAAAGGGCGGTGCATCGGCAATTATGGTGTGTGCAGCCCATCTAGCAATATGTGCAGCATGTTCTTCAGCCCAGTTTTTATCCTGCTTGCCCTGGAGTGTTATCTTATGAAGTTCAATTGAAGTATCAACGTCGCCCGGTATGCCTTGCTTCATCCCAAACTGTCGAAGAACAAGTTCGGGGTGATGGCCTTCAACCACCCAAAAATGTATGAGCGGCACGATAGACCTCCATATGTGTTGGCCTGAGGTACAATATGCAGGCAGGGAACCCAAATAATTTCTGTATGGCTCCCAGACAATCTACAATGATCCAACAGATGCAAACAATGATATTAGCAATATAATTAAAAAAAATGTGTAACAAAAGTGAACAATACATGGCAACAATGTTGAACTCTGAAAAAAAAAATGTCAAAGCGAATTGTAAGTACAACAAGTGCATGTCAAAGCGGTTCCCACTTATAAGGCACGATACATGATTTGGTCATAGCGAAGCAAGCGACATACGATAGGCGCATAGGACGTGTGTTGCATGTTCAGTTGTTATTTTAGCCCCTTTCCATCTAGCAAACAACATAGACATAACCTTCATATTACTTACTTACAAAATTCTCATACGAAAGAGATAATGCAAAGAATTGAAAACGATAACTATCTACGATTGTACATACCTAACAGCAAGTGGACCTGGGGGCAGTGCATGGTGTGGATGCCTCATCACAGGACATATGTGTGGAAACCTCATCCATGCCCACAACTGCACTAATAGCACGGCACCACCAATCTGCTTGGCTGTCTTCTCTGATGCGTTACAGAGGTGTCTATATAGCCAACTTAGTGCTGCACTACCCCAACTATAATTCTTTCCGTTGCTAATTGGATTGAAAAATTGCAGATACATAATTGAGTGCCGTTCACCAGACTTGTCCATAAACAATATACCAGCCAACATCTCCAGTATGTAAAACCGAGCATACTGCTGCACACGCACCTCAGTGGCGTCAGCCGGGAGAGGATTGGTAAACTGCTCCTCAAGCCATTTGGCTTTTACTCTCGGCCCTTCCATCACTGCGGTGTTCGGACCACGACCGACTACTCTGTCCGGCGGCCTATGCCCTAGCAATTCGGCGCAGAGGTCGCTCCAATTCATACGAGTAAGACCCACAACCGGCAAGCCAACTACAGGTACCCCCATTATAACCTCTATGTCTTGCAGCGTGATGGTCATCTCACCGTGGGGCAAGTGGAATGTGTGGGTCTCCGGCCGCCATCTCTCCACCAACGCCGTGATCAGTGCATGGTCAATGTCTATATTTGGGACCCGAAGTAGCCCATCTAACCCCGCATCTGTGATATAAGTGGCAATCCATGGATCTACCCCACCTTCAAGCAGACCTTTCTCTCGGTGACGACATTTCAGTACACCTGGCACTTCCTGCAAACAGAACAGCTTAGTATTAATAATAGCATTCACTACGCATGTAATAATTACGCTTCACATCTTTCTACTACATATATTGACTACAATTTTGGACAAGTGCATACCTCGCCCTCCAAAGGAGCATCCCAAAGCGAACTTGAACGATGCACATCCTGCCTCCTCAAGATATCCTGTATAGAGGGTCCCTGTTGATGTGGGTCCATATCTGGCATAAATTAAAGGTGATTAATAGCCCATATCTGATGCCTCAAATAGATAAATTTCAAGCTTAATCAAGAATAAATCACCAAATAAAAAGTCTCATGAGACTTAACCGTCCACACTTTTTCTGCCATCATTATATATAGTTTTATAATGAAATTTTAAAACTATAGAGTGTCAAAAAATCAAAAGAGTGTCAAAAAATTCAAAAAAATTATAGAAGGCATATGAAGAAGAAGCTTCAGGAATTTATATATATATATATATATATAAACCGCGAGACATGACATGACTACCCAATTTTTCAACAAAACACAAAACATGAAATGAAAGAAGTCATACAAGATGAAAGAAGTCATACAAGATAATTGAGATATGCAAGCCAGCAAAACAACAATGAAAAGGTATTTAGGGTTGAATTCGCTTGTAGGGAAGGTAAAAACTAAAAAAGATAAGACTTTTCAAAGACCAAAAAAAAAAAAAAAAGTATGGAAAAGAATTTCAAAGACGGAAAGAAAAGATACTTTCAAATGGGGGAAGACAAATCCCCGTCAAAGCAGTTGGTTAAGCAATTCCAATATATGCCATTGGATGGTTTAAGATTCTAGATGCATGGAATTAAATTTCATAATAAGTAAACTTTGGTGGGGACAAAAGAGAAATATATGAAGGAAAGAAAGCTAGAAAAGAATGGGAAGAATCATAGAAAAAGTTTGTGACATGTGCAAGAAAGCAAATGAAAGCATAGCTTATGCTCTGGTGGAAAGTGCAAATGTGAATATGCATCAAAGGTGTGGAATATTGCTTTTCCAATAATTCAAATTCTTAACAGGGTACAATGACATGGGAATTGGGAAATGGAGGATCAAAATTCTAGGACTGCATTGGAGTCGCTTCTCTCATCATGGCATGACAAATATGGAACCAAAGGAACACAAGACTTAATGAAGGTAATGTGAAGGATTACTTGTTAAGGGTTAGTGAGTAAGGGCAGAGTTGAGTGATGATTACTTGTTAAGGGTTAGTGAGTAAGGTCTCTTATTTGTGTAGTTCACGAATTTTGGCTTAATGGTAAGTAATTGCAAGAAAATACATATTATTGTGGGTTGAAATTTATTGTTAAAATATATTATTCAACCTAAAGGACACTTACTAGCATCATGATCATTTCCCTAAAAGTTGATCATAGTATAAAGCCATTTGATATGATTCATAAAAACCAACAGTAATCAACCAATCAATAAGTAAAATTCCATAAACCAAAAACCCACAAAAGCATTTCCACAGAACACTCAAAATCCAAATTTTCAAAACTGAAGAAAACCTGAACTCCATATGAAATCCATTTCTGCTTAATTCAACATTCCCATAGACAAAACCAATACTGTTCACAATCCAAATGCTCACTTAGTCAATAATAACCTTATCATTCTAATAATTTCTTCAAAATTATCTCATCATCAACATCCACATTTCCCACATCACACACACACAACCATCATTTTCAAACCATTTCATTTAATACCCACAAATATTACACCACAAATAACCCTAACCCCCAAATGACCCTAACCCCCCAATGCTCAAACAAATATTGAGATAAGGAGACACACCTTGTGATTCCAAACTCAAGATGCAGAAAATGAGACCGAGACTGAGGCGAGACCGAGACCGAAACCGACACCGAGACTGAGGCGGAGACCGAGACAAAGAATGAGAGCGAGAGCGAGACTGCGAATGGAAGCCAGAGCAAGACCGAGAGGGAGATTGAGAGCATGTGGGAGAGTTTAGAGTGAGATGCTAGCGAGATTGAGAGAGTGAGACGGAGATGGAGAAAGTGAGAGTGATGCGAGTGAGTTTTTGTGTTTCAGTTGAAAGTGAAACTGAAAGTGATTTTAAGCGTGAGTAGAGTTAGTGGTACTCGAGTCTGGGGAGCTCGAGTACTGTGTTAACAGTACTCGAGCTCTCCAGACTCGAGTACCTATTTCAAAAATTTCGCGGCAATACAGATTGATACCCGAGTTCGTAGGACTCGGGTATTGTTTCCACAGTACTCGAGTCTGAGAGACTCGAGTAACAAGTATTATTTTTTAATCCCAGTGCCATGTCAACCAGTGCCAGCGTGGAATAGAAAATGGGAAACTCGTGAACAGTAAACTCGAGTATTAAAAAAAGTGGTAGATTGTCATTTAGTTCGGAAACAGTATTTTTTTGCCAAATTTTAAAAAATAGTGGTATTTGGCTGATTTGGCCGCCAAAGCTCAAAAAAAAAAAAAAATTGAAACTTAAAATGGCCGAAATAAAAATAGCTCCAAAACAAACTTTAAAAAGTTACTAAAAAGTTAAAACCCTCTGAGAGTCCAAAATCATTGTACCCTTGTCCCTAAAACCCTAAACCCCTTCTCTCTGCAACTCAAACTCAAGTTAGAGAAATGGCTTTCACTTCCATTCTTCGCAAGTCGGGTTCTTCTTTGACCCCACTCGCAACTCGACTCGTTCGTGGCCAGAGAAATTACCATCGTGCCCTCTTCACGGCCAAAACCCACTCCAATCTCTCTCACAGTCACAGGATCTCATTTCTGAGCCCTTTTTTGGTTCCCAACCTTCCCTACTCTTCTGCTTCGAAGAAGCCCAGCTCTGATGAGACCCTTTTACGAGTGATTCTGTCAGAGATCCAGTGCTTGCAGGAGACTGATGATCATGATCGGGTAGGTATTTATGTTATTTTATTCTATTTTTTATAAATATTTTGGGGTTTATGGGCTGTTTGGTTGCTGAGAAAGTGTGGGAAAATGGAACTTTAGGGCTATTTTTGTAGTTTTTTGGGCGAAGATGAAAAACCCACCTCAATGTCATCGAAGGGTTGTGTTTGGGCACGGAAAAATCAATAATAATTTGATATCTAGGATTTTAATTTCTTGAATGTTTACTATCTTTCTGGGCGATAGAAGGCACATGCTGATGCTGCTCGGTTTGCTTGTGGACTAAAGCTTGTCTTTTTATTATTAAAAACAAAAAAGTGAGGCAAATTTAGTTGCTCCAAAAGGAATGTAACTGAAGGAAATGAAGCTTTATATGTTATGACTTTATATGTTTTGAATTGCAGAAGCTTGGTAAAAAAAAAAAATGTAGTTAGGCGGGGTTGAGTGGTTGCTTCTGTTTTCAGGCCCTGGGGCCTGAATCGTGAATAATTTTAGTAAGAATGGGAATTTCAGTTTCTTTATTGTCACCGAAAAAAAAAGGCAAGAAATGAAAGAGAAGGATAGAGGTTTGTGCTTCAAGTTTTGATTATTGCAATTCTTAATATGCAAGCAGCTAGAGGAGGTTTTTTAAAAGTTGTAGTTATTCTTTTTATTCTTATTACTTTCCAGATAGACAAACAGAATTAAGACTTGTGATAGTTATTGTTGCCTCATAGTTGGGTTGTTATTTGGCTGTAATTCTTGGTTTTTAATAAAAAAGAGCCAGATGATCCAGAGTTTTCAGATGGATTTTGGAGATAATACTCTGAATAGTGTTAGTTTTGGTTTACTTAGAGAAACATTTATTGGTTTGTTAATGTTCGACGGATATCCTTGTATACATTTGTCGATCACTCGTGGAAACTTCCTTTGATGTGGATGTCTTTTAACTATTGATGCTCTTGTAATGTAGTGCTTTAGGAGCTTACCTTATCTTTTTCTTTTTCTTTTTTCTTCTTTTAATGAATATGCTTATACACTTATTAATTGCCATACTGATAGTGGTGATCACATCTTTTTATTTGATAGGTTGAACAGATTCCAAGTGATTTTCCTTTCGAAATTGTGGATAATCCAGGACTTCAAACTCTAACACTGAAAAGAACTTATCAAGGTGAAGAGATAGAAGTTGAAGTTCACATGCCCGATCTAGTTACTGGTGAAAATGATGATGATCCTGATGGGGATAATAGTGAAAAGGCTAGTCTATCTAGCTTGCCACTGGTTGTTAGTGTCTCTAAGAAGGATGGACCTAGTCTAGAGTTTAGTTGCATTTCTTACCCTGATGAAATTGAGATTGACAGCTTGGCAGCTAAACGTCCAGAAATTTCTGATGAGGAGATTGCCTACAAGGGCCCTAGCTTTGTGTAAGAATTTACCGTTCTTATTTTTATATCATCAATTCAATATCATGGTATATGTATTTATATATATATAATTTATGAGTGTCTTCTCGTTTTCTTTTCCAGTGATTTGGATGAGGACCTGCAGAAGGCTTTCAAGAGGTATTTAAATATAAGAGGAATCAAGCCCAGCACAATTAATTTCTTGCATGAGTATATGATCAACAAGAACAGTAAAGAAGAATTGATTTGGATGAAGAAACTTAAGAAGTTTGTTGAAGCCTGAACTTTTGCCCAATACAGCAACTTTGGTAGAAGAGAACTCAAGGACCAAGTTTTGATATTGTATTTTCTTCTGCATAGAGATATACATTGCTGCAATTTATTTACAGAGCCTTTTATGCAAGGCATATGATAGTTACACTTGATCATTAACAAATAGTTGTGTTAGGTGAGGTCTTTTATTGAGAAGTTGATTAAGTTGCTTTTTTTTTTCTTTTTTTGAGGAACTGGTTAAGTTGCTTTTGATATAGAATGAATGTGTTGATTCATTTAGAAGTTAGAACCAACTATGATTGAATGGATCTGTTTATAACTCCTGAAGTGTTTCATTAGGAAGTCTAGTACCTAATATAAAGTGTGCAAATTGTAACAGGTGTAAAATAATTAAATTAGATTATCATAATCCAGACCATTAACCATATTTTCCATTCTACATGTACGAGGTGCTATTCTAATATAGAAATTATCATATTTTCTAACATGAAATTTTGAAATGATAGAATGTACCATACCGTTCTTCCTTAAGTTCGACTTCTTTTTGCTTTTTTTGACAAATGAAATGTATTTGCACTCATTAAAAACCAAATCTCATTATAAACAATAACTGCAAAATCTTCTTACATATGATAAAGATAAACGGTAGAGTACGCCATGGACAGCGAGGCATCAATCAAGGGGGACACGTACAGCTTTGGAGTATTTCTACTGGAATTGTTCCTGGGAAAGAGACCAACCGATGAAATACTTAAGGATGATCTCAATCTCCACAATTTTGTTAATATAGTATTGCCAGGATGGACTTCTTCAAGTTGTGGACCAAACCCTTCTCATTAAAGAAGTTGAAGAAATGCCATTGCCAGCAGCAACAGTAGCAGCTAGAGAAGACAATAATGAGAATGAAATTGAAGCAGATGAAGAAACTCAGGGTATTGTGAACATCTGTCAAGTGGAATCCAATGTGTATAAGTGCATAGTCTCGGTCCTTGGGATTGGACTTGCGTGTAGCGTGGAGTAACCAAAAGAAAGAATGCTCTTCTTGGTTCTAGGATCTGAAGACTTGGTAGAATCCAAGTTGAGGTACTTCTACCTTTCAAATTTGAATTCACTCCTGCAAAATTGCACATGACAATTATCTCATAAAATGGTTGAAGATGTCCCAAGTGAAATATACTGGCCATGAAGGGGTTTTTTTCTTTGTTTTTTCATAAACACTAGTGTGGAGTCAAATCAATTTTTAACCTTTTTACTTTTTACTTTTTACTTCTTTTTTTTTTTTTTTTGGCTGATCTTGATTGTACAACTAAATTTGCTGTATAAAATTGTTGGAGTAACAACTTTGGCCAAAATACATTGTTCATTTATAAAATTTACACATTAAACACCTTTTGTCCCCAATGTCTTAAATAAGTGTGCATTTGATGATTAATTAAAAATTAGTTTTTGCTTAAATTATTCATAGTTTCCTAAATTACCTTTTGTATTTTTGAGAAAATCCTAAATTAATTACCTTTTTTTTGAGAAAATCCTAAATTACCTTTTTAGAAAATCCTAAATTACATTTTGTCCCAAACTCTCAGCTTTATTGTACATAATCTAACTTTTAGTTTTTTAAAAATAAGCTAGCTTTTAACTTTGCCTTACATTATATAAACTAGTGTGTAATCCCGTGCATATGCACGGATACATTTAAAAACAATCACAATTACATATATAATTTAGAATCTAATTAGATCTAAACTTTTTTTGTTTTTGCATTCAATAATTTACTTGCCACAAAAATTAAAAAAATTGATGGAATACATGCACAAAATTGAACTCCAATTAAAATTCAAATTAGAATCTAATTGAATGTAGACTCTTTAATTTTTGCATCTAATAATTCACTTGACATACAGATTTAAAAATTAGATGAAACATATGGCGCAAAATTAGACTCCAATTTAGAATTTAATTGGGTTTTCTCTTAACTTTGGCTATATATATATATATATATATATATGACTTATAAGCTTGAATTGTTTTTAGTTATACAAAAAAAAAAGGCTCATAAATATAAAATCATTCAAAAATTATATTTTTTTATAGTTTACTTATATTAGACTCCTCGTTTTTTACACTAAATTAATTTATTTGACACAAAGATTAAAAAACTTAGATTAGATGAGACATATGTCACAAAATTAAACTTTAATTGAAATCCAATTTTTACATTGAATTAACTCACTTGGTACAAAAATTTAAAAACTTAAATTAGATAGGACACATGGCGTAAAATTAGACTTTAATTTAATTCCAATTTGAAATCTAATTGGATTTTCTCTCTGCTTTACCTATTATTATGTATATAGATGACTTATAAATTTGAATTATTTTAGTTATATGATTATGTTTTTTTATGGTTTATTATATTGAACTCCTCGTTTTCTACATTAAATTAACTAATTTGCCACAAAAATTTAAAAATTTAGATTAGATGGAAAACATGATGCAAAATTAAACTCTAATTGAAATTCAATTTTTACCTAAATTAGCTCACTTGGCACAAAATTCTAAAATTTAGATTAGATGAGACACGTGGCATAAAATTAGACACTAATTGAATTCCAATTTGAAATTTAATTATATTTTCTCTCTGTTTTACCTATTATTATATATATAGACTAGTATGTAACCCCGTACATATGCACGGATACATTTAAAACAATCACAATTACATATAATATATATATATATATATTTGAATTTTTTTAGTTATATGATTATATTTTTTATGATTTATTATATTGAACTCCTCGTTTTCTACATTAAATTAACTAATTTGGCACAAAAATTTAAAAATTTATATTAGAGGAACACATAGCGCAAAATTAAACTCTAATTGAAATTCAATTTTGACCTAAATTAACTCATTTGACACAAAATTCTATAATTTAGATTAGATGAGACACGTGGCGTAAAATTAGACACTAATTGAATTCCAATTTGAAATTTAATTGGATTTTCTCTCTGCTTTACTTATTATTATATATATAGATAAGCTACTAGAAATAAGCATTTCTCAAATGGACACTAAAGTTTAACAGACGAATGCAATTGATTTCTCTAATTTGTTCTTGTATATGTGGTTAATGGAGCAATGAGGTGACTTTATTTAGTGATGTGGACATTGGGAAGTTGAATTTTTATTAAATAGAAAGTACCCCAAAAAAAAGTTTATAAAACTTTTTGTTTTTAATTTTCAATTTTCTTACTCGCCCTTAAGTTTTGAAATTTTCATTTTGATGAAGGGCAAATAAAAAACTGAATCAAAAAATAAAAATTTTAAAACGTAAAAAGTTAATATAATATCAAAATAAAAAATTTGAAACTTAAAAGCTAAAATAAAAATAAATCCAAACCAAACTTTAAAAGGTGTATTTACTATTTACTCAAAACCTCAGTCCAAAATCCTTGTACTCTTCTCCCTGAAATCCAAAACTTTAAACTCTAAAGGCGTAGGCCCCGGGGATTTTTGGGAATTAGCATAGTAAGGAGGTTGTATATAATAAGTTAACTAACGTTTCAAAGGATTAAGGAAAATAGCATTTCGAGTTTTAGAAACTCGAGATCTATTTAAAAATCGACTGTTAGAAACTCGTTTTGCACTTGTTGTGCAATTGCTGACTTGGACTAAAAATGCCACATAGATTCGAGTCTTAAAAGACTCGTTTTCTACAAAATAAAAATTGAGTCTTAAAGACCTGATTTTCTAGGGAAAAACGTTTTTATACTAATAGATATCGAGTATTAGAAACTCAAATATTTAATTAAAATTTGCATAGAACTCGAGTCTTATAGACTCGAGTTTTGCTGGGAAAAATTTTATAAACACAGATAAACGCATCAGTCTACAAAATTTTATAAACACATATAAAAATTTTATCAGCCCTCACTCTCTCACCCATAACACTCAACCTCACTAATTCACTGCCTCACTCACCCATAACCCTCACACCACATTGCCTCTCACTCTCACTCACCACATTGCCTCTCTCACTGCTCTTCCCTCTTAACAAATTCATATCTCAGGTAAGAGTTTTTTGATTTAAATGCCATTGTAGTTGGGTATTAGTTGTTGTTGGGTGTGGGTTAAAGAGTTTGACTATTTATTTTGTAGATAGTTAACATAATTTAGTTAAGATACCAATATTGTGAATTATAGAACTTCGTTTTGTTAGTGTTAATTTTTTGAGTATTTATTTGCATGTTTTTTGTTATCAAAATTTTATTCATCATTTCTAGGCTCTTATTTTTATCATGATCTTACAACGTTTTTGACTTTATTCATTGTTCTAGGTACGAAATGGGTAGTGAATGAATTGTAATGATCTTTACATGTAATTCATGCCCTTTGAATGGGTATGTAATGAAATGAGTGACTTACTCCCTTCGAATGAATTGTAACGAAATGGGTATGTAATTCATGCCCTCTAAATGTGTAATGAAATGGCTTTTTTTGTATTGCATATGAAATGGGTATGTAAATATTATGGGTATGTAATTAGATAAAATGTTGTATACTTTTACAAGGATTTTGGCTTTTTTTTTTTTTTTTTTTTTGGTATTAGGTATGAAATAGGTAGTCTTAGCATGACGGAAAAAGGATTTGGGCATGAAATGTGTAACAAATGTGTAATGAAATTCATATCCTTTGAATAAATTGGAATTTGTACTTTGTGTAGTTTGACTAGATAAAATGTTTTTTAACTAATATAGTAACTTGACTCTAAGAGGTTCACAATGCCTGTAATTGATATAATCCTATACCACGGTGGTCCGCTTAAGAATGCCAATGCGAACAAGGGATTGCCATTTAAAGGGCCGGGTATAAAGTTCTATTATACCCAAATTGATTGTAGGTTGAAGACTCTTGATGAATTGAAGATGATAGTTATGGAAGAATTGTGTGCGAATCCTGCTGTACACAACATACAAATTACTTATCGTATGCCACATGAAGTCCTGAAGCACCAGATTAATTACAAGTATATAGCAATAAAAACAGACAAACATGTAAAGATCATGTTTGACAAGTTAGATAGAATACCTAAAGCAAATGGTATTGAGTTGTACATACCATTGGAGCTGCGTGCAGAAGTTGGTATCGAGGAAATCCAACAAACAACCACAAGTTTACAGGTTACAGTTCCGGATGTTCAATATGAGTATTCTACACATGTAGAGGATGATGATGTTCATGCCAACAATGATTATGATGATGATGACGATAATGATGACAACTATGTTGATGAGACTACTGCCATTAAAACTCAGGTTTATTTGCAGTTTGGCTTTAAGCCAGTAGCTTTCCCGCCAGTTATGGAACAAGAATGTGCCTCCATGTTGAAGACCTCAACAAGCATGAAAGTTGTGCATGTAATAGCATGGCAACTATTACACACCGCCCAAATTGAAATAGATTCTTCTTATAAAAATAAATTAATTTAAAAAAAAAAAAAAAAAAAAAAACATGGCAACTATTAGGTAACAGATTTTCCATTTTTCTTTGTTTATGGTCTTTTTAGGCTATGTCAAAGACTTGATGCCTGTGCTAGAGAAAACACCACCTCATGTCTTTCTTATATGGCCTTGTTGATAGCATAACAACAATTTTAAAAGGGAAAAAAATATGTAGAGATATTAATTACTGTAAAAGCAAATACTAGACATTAAGGAATCACTAAAACTAAAAAGTGTTGTTTAAGAAAAAAATTTCATCAAATTCTTAAGAGCCTTTCAAGCATTCATTTTGGATTGCTTACAATTCAGGTAGTTATTGCTAAAATGCAACCCCTTTACAGCCAGTGGTAAAATAAATGACACAGGACAAAACTGGAACAGATGCAACAACAAATTTGAATAATTGAAAAATAAGAAATAATCGACAAATAAGCACCTATGCTTGCTTTTAATCAACACCAAGCAAGAAAGCCCTATTTTTAATCAACAAAAATAAACACCAAACCATTGGGAAAATTTCCATGAAAATTTTATTAATCAAGCAAACTTCTTTTATCTCCGTTGGAGTACAACAGTGTGCTTATATTGACTACTATGACTTAACCCAATATTTAATTGACTTAAAAAAGCCCAATTATTGTATCACAAAAATAACCTCGACTCTAGAAAATAGAATATATAAAAAATACTAATAACCTAATTAATTAATAAGACCTATAATAAAATCAAGTGGAACAATAAAAAATATACAATTAACTTCTTAAACTATATAATTTAAATTAAAATAAAATTGGCTTTGCACTTTTTGGTTCAATTAAACATGAATTAGCAAGAAAAGATTTTTCATCATGCAAAGATAGTGTTACCTGCAGTAGTAAGCTTCTCCACAACCACCGGCACATCGAACAAATGGAGGCAAGGAGAACTCTTTGGAGTAAGGCAACTCCAATTCCTCATTCATTAATGATTCCACAACCCCTCTAGGGAGAGGAAATCTCTCTTTGGATCTGCTAGAAGCACAATTTCCCAAGTTGTCGTGGTTGTTCATAAGGGAATTGTCTTCTCCATCAGAGGAATCAGTTCGGCAGCAATCTTCTGGTATGTGTTTAAAGGTCTCCAGATCAGATTCATGATTCACAGAGACTCCTAAATCTTGCAAATAAAATGTCCTTCCAATTTGAAGTTCTATGGAGCCAATAAAACAAAAACAGAAGCCACACACTAAACAGTCGATCTGCAATGTGAAATGGAAAATAGGAAATGTGTTAACTTTCAGGGGGAAAAAAGCTAAACAAAAATTAGTAAATCATAATAATATATAAAAACCTTGTTTGAACAATGTTGTATTACCACAGCATGTGCAAGCTTATCTATTATTTGCATTAAGTAGCACATCAGAGATACCATGTCAATCACCTGCAAACAGAACACAGCTCTTCAACAATAATGAAATATGAATAGAATGAACTTATTGCTAAAGAATGTGTACAAACTTTTTACTTCACAACATACATTGTTACCACCTATTTGGTGTAAAATGATAATAAACGGTAGACTAACCAATTTTGTGTTTTTTAACCCTCGTGTAATGTTTGGGCGAGGGAGGAGGCTACGAGGCATCATCCTTAGGCTCATCATCTTGTTGCAAAGACATTAGATGCATACAATCAATATTCAGTGTAATGATAAGAATAAAGTGAACTGCAAAATATATCATTACATTGTAATTAATGTTATCATACCATAGAGCTACCTTTGTGTCCTATTTTGTGTCCACCTGTCCCACAGGTGGGTGCTCTTCTAGCGCGTTGCGGTATACCTCATGGGGGTGAAGGCTGATGAGAGGGATGCTCGTCCGGTACATCAATATCTGGCTGTAGAGTGTCAAATCCCAACTATAGGTCCTAAAGGGTCGGATGAGGATGAGGTAGGTGGGTAATGATGCTCTGTATAGAGGCTAGGAGTGGGGATCATTGTCATGGGTTCAGTACGGGGTGGGTCTATAGGCAAAGTGGGTGCACTAGAGCTGGTGGGTGGGTATGAGGGTGTCTCGGGGTGCATAAGAGGGGTCAAATGAAGATCAATACCAAGATCAAAATTGGGCTACGAAGGTGAGGTGGGTGAAGGGACCTCGGGCTGAAGAGATGCATCTAGGATGGGTGGAAGGACCTCGAGCTGAGGAGATACATCTACCATGGGTGGAGGGACCTCAGGCTGAGGAGATACATGTGGGATGGGTGCAGGTATATCAGGACTAGTTACAACCCAAGGGGTTGTTGCACGCCGACCACGGCCCCTAGCTGTACTTGTGCTTGGGCTTGCTGTAGCACACCAACCACGATCCCTAGCTGTGCTTGTGCTTGGGCTTGCAGTAGCACGCCGACCACGGCTTGGTGTACTTAGGGGTGCTGCGCTTATGCTCGAGGTTGCAATAGCTACTGATTTAGTCTCATGCCCATTGTTTGCCTGCCCATTTTCTGCAAGACCACCACTAAGCCCAGCCATAGCATTTAGGACACGCCGGACGTGGTTATGTCCTGGGCTGCCTTCAGGAGCATCTCCATCAACGCATTATGGCTTTCAATCTAAAACAAAAAGAACCAGTACAATCAAATTTGAGACATTTATGTATCAATTACAGAATGGAAAATATAGAACTTATTAATTACTGATATTGTCTGCCTTTACTCTGCTAGTCCCTAAATATACTACCCAAAGAGACACCTCTATTTTTTTTATTTTTAGATAAAAACTGAATGTTGTCCTGAAAGAGTATCTTCTTTTGGGAAAGAAATACTGAATTTGATGGAAAACTATCAGCATATTGTTTGTGAGGGTCCCTTAAATTAGAAACTTTTATATATAATTTTTAGGGTCCATATAATTAGTTCTTTGGTTATTTTCTAGGAAGAAGACAAAGAACTAAACACCAAGGAAATAGAAACAACTTCTATAAAGAATGAACTTCAGTTATTGAGAGTTGCAAAACAAGGACAAAACTCCACTTAAAAATACATGCACAAAAAAAAAAAAAGGAGAACCCATATCTTCAGAAGTAACGTGCAACATACTTTTTAATCCACTTGCATAGGCATGGTAAAATTTTGTTGGCTAAATTACATTTTAAAGCCTATTCTTATAATAAGGATGATTTGAAATTAAATTTTATAGGTTCAGAATCTTTGAATTAAATCAAGAAGTTTAATACTGTTTTAAATTAAATCTTATATTATCATTACTTTTAAATCAAATTATGAACTTTTAAAAGTGTATCAATTGATACTAATGTTAGTTTCAAGTTGAATTTTGGACTTCTAGAGTCGCATCAACAAATGAAATCCTGAACTTGTCACGGTTAACAATCTTTGCTTGCAATAATTTTGTAACTGTAATAAATCTATGAAAATAGCTTTACTGATTTAAAAATAAAATAAAAAACAGGGTACATTCTACAGAAAAATTCCATATTCAAATACTCTACTGAAGATTAGAACTTTGAGATTAATATCTACTCAAATACCCAACTAAGAACTAAAAGTTTTATTAGAATACTATATGTAATAGAAAGTCTTTTTAATTGGATGTCAGTCAGATCAAACCAGATTTGCTGAAGAAAGAAATCAATTGATTATACGTTCATACATGTACTGAAGAAAAAACAAAGCAGACAATAAAATCTAATTACAACACATTACCATTATATCTAATTTAGCGTTGTTGCGGTCGACATACTTTCAAGTGACCGGACGGTACCAGCGGTAATAGGCATGATCGCGGGGCATCTCACCAATCTGAGGAGGTGCATAGCAAAGTCTTTGTTGTCTCATACCCCATGAGAGGATATACGGTGCATGCTTCTCCCTCCAATTTTTTTCACCTTCCTATGCAAGTCTATTCTATGCAGTCTATCATCATACACAACACGGTCGTGCTGCTCCTACGCCAACCCAAACTATCGAAGGACACTGTGATACCCCAATTTTATTGATTGATTGTGTGATGTGTGTGGGTGTGTGATGAGTCCCACATCGGGTATTTATTGGGTAGATCTGGGCTTTATTAACAACTACAAGGAGCCTGAATAGTGACTAGTCCTTTTGAGGTATAGCGCAAATGTGGCTAGCGCTTTTCCTTGGGTCGTTACATATGGTATCAGAGCCAGCCCGGTAACCCCGTGTGGGCTCGGAGACACTACCCCACAAAATGGGCCCTAACGAGGACGTTAGGGATTTAAGTGGGGGAGATTGTGATATCCCAATTTGATTGATTGATTGTGTGATGTGTGTGGGTGTGTGATGAGTCCCACATCGGGTATTTATTGGGTAGATCTGGGCTTTATTAACAACTACAAGGAGCCTGAATAGTGACTAGTCCTTTTGAGGTATAGCGCAAATGTGGCTAGCGCTTTTCCTTGGGTCGTTACAGACACGATCTGGGTGGTGTGTCTCTACTATGCAAAAACACATAAGTGGCACCCTTGCCATCCACATATCCCTCCCTGCAACGCAGAGAGCAGGAAGGTGACCTAAGTCTGCCTCATTTGGCTGCCACATAATCTACAATAGAAAAAAAATATAATTATCATAACATCTTAAAATGTGAAACAAGGGAGAATACATAGATAAAGGGAAAAACACTCATTAAAACAGAAGATATGTTACAACAATGATTTTAACATATTCTTATGGAAAATTATACATACGAATCCAATCTTTAGGCAAGAAAAAAACAAAAAATGAAACATCAGTGAAGTCAATTAAATAAATATGATGAAACAAAGATACCGCAAAACTTTGGGACTAAGGTTTGGTTGTTGTTGCATGATGAAACAAAGATATAGCTTGGTTAACACTTGAAATGGCAATGTTAAAGGCAGCAAGGTGTACAAGATAATGGTGTGATAGCGGTCATAGTACAACTCCATTGCCATCAAACCCTTTTGGCTTCATTTTCTCTACTGCTGCTACCAACAAAAAACTTCCAAAACTATCATCACCATGATCAATATTCCAACCTCTTTAAGACTTCCAAAGCCTCAAAAAACCTTCCACACTCGCCTCCCTTATGACACAATTTTTTAAGGAGTTCTCCTAAAACTTAAGCGGACACGGACACCCTAGGCTCTCAACTACTGAACGTGTGATAATAATCTTTATTCAGCATAACCAAACAAAATTTTTGTATATTATTACCTGCCCTGGTTGCATTCTAACTAATTGCTCACGATAGTGGATCAATGCCATGCCGGATGGCCTACTCTTCGAGCTTGGTATCCGCACCCACCTACAGTTACGAGCGAATAACATAAGATAAGATAATACCACTTAGTTACTAAGAAGAGTAAATTGCATAACACACTGAATATCATGAAAATACTTACTTAAATGCAAGTGGAGCTTTTTAACATGGGCCATAATCACATCCAGGTGGGGGCTCTATCCTCAGGCACAAGAATGGCAACCTCGCCCATGCCCAATACTGGACCAATTGCAACGCTCCACCAATCTGCGATGTCTTTTTATGGCTTGCCCGGCACAACTCTCTATACAACCATGCCAGGCAACCACTACCCCAACTATACTGTGGCAGATCACGAAGGTTCCGCAGGAACTCCAAGAACATCAAATGCACCCTATCTCTCGACTTGTCCATGAAAATCTTATCCCCTAGTAGCACCAATATATAGCACCGCGCATACTGATGTATCTGCATCTCCGTTGCATCATAAGGCAATGGCTTTGCAATGCGCTCAACAAGGCAACTGATGTGAATTCTTTGCCCCACCAAAGTTTTGTTGTCATTCTCCAGAACTCCAAAACCAAGTAACTCCATGCACAGTTGCCTCCAATTCTCCACAGCAGTCGGCCCAACCAAGACCTCATCGTCTATAAGAAGTCCCAAAATGACCTCCACATCTTCTAGGGTGATTGACATCTCACCATGTGGAAGATGGAACGTATGAGTCTCCAACTGCCATCGCTCAACTAGGGCCAATATTGGGCAATGATCTATCTCTCTAGAAGGGGCCCTAAACAATCCTTCTATCCCTACCAACTTGATAATGTCAATCACCCGATTATCTTGCATCGTTATGTTTGCCATCTCCTTAGCGCAACCATGGCACTGAAGTGGGCCCAGGTCCTGCAAAATCGATAAAATTATAGCAATTGTTAAAACTAGATATACAACTTTGAAAGAACTTGCTAAAAGTCAAAGAGAACGTAAAAATTAAAGCGATTGTTAGAACTAGATATTTCACCTCGCCATTCCAAATGTCCTCTGATCGATGATTTGGTTGTTGCGTCAGCAATGAAGTAATTTCTGGACTAGGGTGCACGATCTCTGGCTCCTCATCGATTCGAGGCTCTATCCTGCAAAGAGTGCTACTGTGAGATCATACATAGTGGCAGACATACATTATTTGGTGTGTGAGTCATCAGAAATCAAGCATTACCACAACACACAATGATTTCACATGAATGAAGATATAAAAAATAATTCACTGCATAAAAGATTTGAAATATTACAGCTGAACCACCTTCGATGCTCTAAATGATGTTGTAATATTTACATAAAAAAAAAAAAAAGATAAAATCAATCTATAAGTTAAAGAAAACCAAAACAGGAAGAACAAATTGAGTACGCAACTAGTGGCCTAACTAGACAAGCTTGTGGTGTGTACCACTTTTAAAGCCTACCCCTTCCTTTAATTACAAGCTCAAATTACCTACTGACAATTTAACTCTACCTGCTATAATAATTTTGTTAGGATTACATGTAAACAAGAAATTCCATTTTTGAAGCAACCTCTAATAAGATGCTTGCTTCAATATAACTTAAATTCCAATATAGATCTGTCCACTCCATCCATATTAACCACATAATGAGAAGCCACTATCATGACCTCTATGTATCTATTGTTTTATTCCCTTTTAATAATATTTCCTTATTACCTATCCAAAAAAAAAAAAAAAAAAACAGATTATGGAGGTAGGCAATGGAGAAGTTTAATCTTTGGAATTAAGTGGTGGAAAGAAGTAATTACAAAAAGGTGGGTATTGTATTACTAAACTAGCAAGGACACCTTATGCAAATCATGCATAGGATAAGTTACTTGGAAAAACTTCATACTGAACGCATGATCTTTACTTCAAGCAACATATCGTGAAGTTTTCTTTCCAAAGACTCTAATATCCATGCATTCATGAAAGGCCAAACTTTGGCCGGTTCTATTGAAGGAGGTTTTGGAAATATTCTATTCCTAGGATATGAATGAGCCTAGTAATTAAATGGGGATAGCCATTTGAATAAGCACGAAGCACACCATACATACAAACTTCTAAATTGCGAACATTGACATTTAGGCTAAAATATGATTCCAAAATCCTACTTCTGAATTTTTGAAACAATGTAATGTTTGAGCTAAAAAGAGTTCAAATTTCAAACTTGATTAAATGTCAATTCAATTACAAAAATTCAAACTGACATTCAATAAACGCAGAATCAGAAAATTATAAAATAAAAGCAATGATTAAAAAAAAATCATACTAGATTAAATATCAATGTAAAAAAATCACACTAATTTCATAACAACAATTCGAATGCTCAATTTGTTAAAAAAAAATTCACTTTTTTTATTTACTCATTTTCCAAACAACCAAACAGAATAATATACATTCTTCACTGACATGACAAATGATCATTTCCTACCTAAAACCTCAATTTTTTTTTCTCGGAAACCAAACATGAATCACCAAAACCCAAAAAGATCCAAAATTGAAAAATGAAAAACCCTAGGTAACATCATGAAATTCCAAAATCTAAAATTGGAGAGAGAGAGAGAGAGAGAGAGAGGAATCTAAGAAGCAAAAACGACAACGTATTGAGTAGAGAGAGAGAGTACCTTTGGCACGGTGGGTCAATGGGAGCAATACTGAGAGAGAAAACTGTTTGAGTGACTGATTTGGCTGTGAGAGTAAGTGATTTTGAAAGTTTCATACTGAGTGAGTGACTTTGAGAGTGACTTTGAGAGGGCGAATCGAAGTTTGCGTGAGTGAGAGTATTTGACTGAGAGTGTTTCAGTATGTTTGAACTTTGAGAGTGTTTGAGTGAGGCGTTTGAAAGTGTGTTTTTGGTATATGGTCTGCAGATTTCAAGTCTTATAAACTCAATTTCTACGTGGCTAAATTTGCTTCACGTGAAAAATTTGTTCACGTAAAGGTATCACAGAAACACTAAAATCGAGCTTTAAAAGCTTGAGTTCTAATCTAATCTCGAGTTTTAAAAACTCGAGGGGTTAGTTTCTAACATTCGTTTTAAGCCTGATAACTAACGAAAATGTTTGGTATTTAATGCTAAATGGAAAAAAAAAAAAAAAAAAAAAAAAAAATCCGTAAACCCCTTCTCTCTGCAACTCGAACCCAAGTCAGAGAAATGGCTTTCACTTCCATTCTTCGCAAGTCTGGTTCTTCTTTGGCCCCACTCGCAACTCAACTCGTTCGTGGCCAGGGAAATCACCATCGTGCCCTCTTCACTACCAAAACCCAGTCCAATCTCTCTCACAGTCACAGTCCCTCATTTCTGAGCCCTTTGGCTCCCAACTTTCACTACTCTTCTGCTTCAAAGAAGCTGAACTCTGATGAGACCCTATTACGAGTGATTCAGTCAAAGATCCAACGCTTGCAGGAGACTGATGATCATGATCGGGTAGTTTTTTTTTTTTAATAAATATATTTGAGGTTTAGGGGCTGTTTGGTTGCTGAGAATGTGTGGGAAAATGAAAAGAAAATGGAACTTATAGGCTATTTTTTGTAGTTTTTTGGGAAAAGATGAAAAACCCACCTCAATGTCATCGAATGGTTGTGTTTGGGCACGGAAAAAATCAATAATTTGATATCTAGGATTTTAATTTCTTGAATGTTTACTATCTTTCTAGGCAATAGAAGGCACATGCTGATGCTGCTCGGTTTGCTTGTGGGGTAAAGGTTGTCTTTTTAATATATAAAAATAAATAAAAAATAAAAATTCAGGTGAATTTAGTTGCTCCAAGAGGAATGTAATGGAAGGAAATGAAGCTTTAAATGTTATGACTTTATATGTTCTGAATTGCAGAAACTTGGTAAAAAAAAATGTAGTTGAGCGGTCACAAAAAACAAAAACAAAAAAGGCAAGAAATGAAAGAAGGATAGAGGTTTGTGCTTCAAGTTTTGATTAATGCAATTCTTAGTATGCAAGCAGCAATGGAAGGTTTTTTAATAGTTCTAGTTATTCTTTTGATTCTTCAGACTTATTAAATAGATAAACAGAATTAAGACTTGTGATAGTTATGAACTTATGATGATAGTTATTATTGCCTCATACTTGGGTTTGTTATTCAGCTGCACTTCTTGGTTATAATAAAAAAACAGCCCGATGATCCAGAGTTTTCAGATGGATTTTGGAGATAATACTCTGAATATAGTTGGTTTTGCAATACTCAGAGAAACATTTATTGGTTTGTTAGTGTTCAACGAATATCCCTGTATACATTTGTCAATCAATCGCGCAAACTTCCTTTGATGTGGATGTCTTTTAACTATTGATACTGGTAAAGTAGTGCTTTAGGATCTTACCATGTCTTTTTCTTTTTTCTTCTTTTGATGAGTATGCGTATACACTTATTTATTGCCCTGATAGTGGTGATCGCATCTTTTTATTTAATAGGTTGAACAGATTCCAAGTGATTTTCCTTTCAAAATTGTGGATTATCCAGGACTTCAAACTCTAACACTGAAAAGAACTTATCAAGGTGAAGAGATAGAAGTTGAAGTTCACATGCCCGATCTAGTTACTGGTGAAAATGATGATGATCCTGTTGGGGATGATAGTGAATAGGCTAGTCTATCTAGCTTGCCACTGGTTGTTAGTGTCTCTAAGAAGAATAGACGTAGTTTAGAGTTTAGTTGCATTTCTTACCCTGATGAAATTGAGATTGACAGCTTGGCAGTTAAACGTCCAGGAATTTCCGAGGATGAGATTGCCTATAAGGGCCCTAGCTTCAAGTAAGAATTTATTGTTCATACTTGCATATCATCTATTCAATATCATGGTATATGTTTTTTTTTTTTTTATAATCTATAATTTATGAGTGCCTTCACATTTTCTTTTCCAGTGATTTGCCTCACCTGCAGAAGCCTTTCGAGAGGTACTTAAAACTAAGAGGAATCAAGCCCAGCACAATTAAGTTCTTGCATGAGTACATGATCAATAAGAACAGTAAAAAAAAATTGATATGGATGAAGAAACTGAATAAGCTCATTGAAGCCTGAACTTTTGCCCGATACAGCTACTTTGGTAGTAAAGAACTCACGGACCAAGTTTTGATATTGTATATTTTCTTCTGCATAGAGATATACTGTTGCTGCAATTTATTTACGGAGCCTTTTATGTAAGGCATAGTTACACTTGGTCTTTAGCAACTAGTCGTGTTGGTCCTGTTGGGTGAGGTCTTTTATTGAGAAGTTAGTTAGGTTGCTTTTGATATAGAATGAAGTGTTGTTTCAATTAGAATTTAGAACCAACTATGATCGAATGGATCTGTTTATAAATCCTAAGTGTTCCATAACCTTTTTTAATGTTCTGATGAAGATCCATATCAATCTCAAATAATTTGGTGAAAAAGGTCATATGAGCTTATAGTAGCTTAAAGCAGAGCCGTGATGTTGCTTAATTGTTGTATAGGGGTGGCAATTTTTATTTAAACCTATTAATCCATCCATTATCCGCCTAATTTGGTTAAGCCTTAATCCAGCCTAATTAAACATTTGAGTTAAATGGGTAAAGATATATTGGGTAATTTAATTAAATGAGTTTTAATGGGTAAACCCACTGGATACCAAGTGATACCCATCTAAAATTTTTAATACATTAAAAAAATTAATAATAATACCCCATGCCTAACTTAGCTTCTCTACACAATCGCCGGACCCAATCTCCCTCACCTTTCTTCCCGTTGACTTTCTTGCATTTTCCTTCACATTTTCTTAGCTACCAAACGTATTCTCTACCCCTCTCTATCTCTTGCTCATTTTTCCAACCAAGAACTTTCAATATTTCCAAGCCCTTGGAGTTTCTTGTCAGTATCTGTTTGGGAACAACTTATTCAGTTGAAATTAAAAACTTTTTGCTAAAAGTACTGTAGATAAAGCTAAAAAATAGCTGAAATAGTATAGTAGGACCCATGAATAATATCAAAAAATGCAATAGGATCCATGAATATTAACAAAAATAAACCGAATAGTAAAAAAAATTGACTTTTTAAGCCAATGCCAAACACACTATTAATTTCTTGAAAAATTTTCGATTTCCTTTCAAGGGGAAAAAATATATATATATATATTTTGATGTTGTAGTTCATGAAATCTATGAATCTTAGGCTGAAGCTTGAAACAACAACAAATAAATCGTCTTAAATCGATGAAAAATTTTCAATTTATGCTAAATTTTTTTTTGTAAATTATATTTTCTCGAGAAAATTTAGGTGTTAAAGTTTTCTTGGGAAACAAACGGTGTTTGGAGTTGTGTACTATAAGATCATAGTTCATTATTTCGTTTGATTTGGTCCTAATATGATGTTGTTATGCAGGTGTTTTGCTTTTAATTGAATTTTTGGCGATTTTGTGAATCTAACATTCTAACTCAAATTTGATCTAAATTTATTTTGCTTATTTGAGTAACTTTTACTCTTAAAAATTAGAATTTTAGGTAAGATCATAGTCAAAAGTGAATATTCATTTTGTTTGATTCTCAATTTTCTAAGAAACCAAATGGTGGGTAAATCAATTTCTCGGATACCAAACACTGGTCGAGTTATCTTAGAAACCAAAAAGGGTATTTTGGTAATTTTGTATATTTTGGAGTATTTTGGTACTTTTGGATGTCAAGAGGATATTTGGGTCTTTTTGGGTTAAATGGGCGGGTCACTATATTAAATGGGTTTGGTGAGTAATGGATATTTAATTTATATTTAAAAGAGTAATAAATGGGTAAATGGGTAATTATATATCCATCCATTTGCCACAAAGTATAGTATCATGCTTAAGAGCACTAGCATTGCGGGGTGTAAAAAACCCCCCAATTGCTATTTTGTCATCTAAATCCTTAAAGTCATACCACATCCGGGTATGCAAACCCAAAATATTTTGCATCTTAGCTATAGCAACCTCTGAGTCTCCCACTTCACTCTCTCTCCTCTGAGTCTCCCTCTTCTCTCTATTTCTCGGTCTCTCCCTCTTCTCTCTTATCTGTCTCTCTTCACCGTCCCTCCCTTTTCTCTCTTTATTTCTCTCTTCTCTACTCCCCCCTCTTCTCTCTATTCTCTTTATTTCTCTCTATTCTCTTTATTTCTCTCTAGTCTATCTCTTCTCATCTATGGTAGCGTTTTGATGGTGGAGTTGGGTATTGATGGCTAGCGTTTCGATGGTGGGTTTTGTTTATGGGCCCGTTTCGATGGTGGGGAGTCTATATCGGTGGTGGGTCTCGCGTCTATCAGTCTATTTCGTCTGTGGGTTTGTTTCGATGGTGGTGGGTCTGTATAGATGGTAGTGGGTCTGTTTCGTCTGTGGGTTTGAATCCATGGCTGGAGTTGAATTAGTGGTGGGTCTGTTAAGTTTGTGGGTTTGAATCGGCGTTTGTGGGTCTATTTCATTTGTGGGTTTGTTTGGTGGTGGGTCTGTTTGGTTAATCGAGGGTTTAGGGTGGTGCTGCTGGGTCTGTTTGGTTGATCGGGGGTTTGGAGTGGCAGTGGGTGGCTTTTGTTTGAGTATTCTGTATCAGTGGTGGGTGGTGCATTGGGTTGCTCTATGGTGGCAATGGGTGGCTGAGAAAGAGATAGGAAGAGAGACCGGTTAAAGAGAGAGAGAGAGAGAGAGAGAGAGAGTCAGTTTTTATATTATTTTATTGTGTAGTTAATATTATTTTAATAGATTAGATGTAAAAAAAAAAAAAATAAAGACTGAGATGTAAAGTAAAGTGTATTGGATTAATAGATACAGTAACTTTTTAGAAGGTAAAATAGAGATTAGTTTACAAACTCAGATGCTGGTGCTTTAAATGATCTTTTTTGGTGGGAACATTTAGGCCATTTATGAATGTTTAGCCCATGTAACTCAACTAGTTGACACATTTTGGTATTTTTAAAAGAGAAATGCTAACGAGTACTTTAATAATCATTTTAGGAAAGTCTTAATACTACTTTTATAGAAAATGAAAAATGCTGTCAAAATATTAATTACTTTTTTTTCATTTTTTATAAAAATTTTCTTTAAATGAATTATTAACGAGTGTCCTTAGGGCACTCGTTAGCCTTTCTCTTTCTAAAAAAGAAAAACATGTGGGGTTCAAATTGACATGATAAATGCTTTTTGTCCTTAATTTTTTAAACAAGAGTCTTTAATCCAAAAGTTTAACAAAAAAGACTATCAGTCTCTCTAATTCTGTTAATTTTCTTCTATACTTGGCTAATGAATGAAGCAATGGGCTGATCTAATAAAATTTTTATTAAATGTCAAGTTGAATTTTTATTAAATAATTACACAATGTAGATCTTAATAAAATTTTCAAACAAAAAATTGAATCAAACATAAAAATGAAAATTTTGAAACTGAAAGAGCAAAAATGAAAATGAAATCAAAAGGCTAAAATAAAAATATTGACATATAAAAAAGAAAGTAAAAACAAATCCAAAAATTTAAACGTGCTAATTAGTCAAAACCCTTAAAACCCTTCGAGTCCGAGAGCCCAAAATCCTTGTACCCTTGTGACTCTAAAACCCTGAAGGGCTTCTCTGCAAGTCGGAGAAATGGCTTTCACTTCCATTCTTCGCAAGTCGGCTTCTTCTTTGACCACACTCGCAAGTCAACTCGCTCGTGGCCATGGAAATTACCACTGTGCCCTCTTTACAGCCATAACCCACTCCTCTTTGAGCCCTTTGGTTCCCCACTTTCACTACTCTTCTGTTTCGAATAAGCACAGTTCTGATGAGACCCTTCTACCTGTGATTCAGTCTAAGATTCAATGCTTGCAGGAGACTGATGGTCATGACCGGGTAAGTCTTTTTTTATTTGGGGGGGGGGGGGGGGGGGGGGGTGGGGGAGGGTTTATGGGCTGTTTGGTTGCTGAGAAAGTGTGGGAAAATGAAAAGAAAGTGGAACTTATATGGATTTTTTTTGTAGTTTTTTGGGGAGAAGATGAAAAACCCACCTCAATTTCATCGAATGGTTGTGTTTGGGCACGGAAAAATCAATAATTTGATATCTAGGATTTTATTTCCTTGAACGTTTGCTACATGCTGCTCTGTATGCTTGTGTAGTAAAGGTTTTCTTTCTCAAAAAGAATAAAATTCAGGCGACTTTTGTTGCTCCAAGAGGAATGTAATGCAGGGAGATGAAGCTTCAAAAGTTATGACTTTAGATGTTCTGAATTGCATAAACTTAGTCAAAAAATGTCGTTAGGTGAGGTTGAGATTTTGCTTCTTTTCGGGTCCTAAATTGTCAATAACTTTAGTAAGAATGAGGATTTCATTCTCTGTATAGGGCAAGAAAAGAAAGAAGGATAGAGTTTTGAATAATGCAAATCTTAGCATGCGAGCTGCTAGAGGAGGTTTTTTGAAAGTTGAAGTTACTCTTTTTATTCCTGTGACTTTTCAAATAGACAAACAGAATTAAGACTCGTGATAGTTAGGTGATAGCTAGTAACGCCTCTTATATGGGTTGTTATTCAGCTGTACTCACTGGCTTTATTAAAAGAGCCAGATGATCCAGAGTTTTCAGAGGTAGATTTTGGAGATAATACTCTGAATAGTTTTGATTTTGCAGAACTCATAGAAGCATTTACTGGTTTGTTAATGTTCACTGAACGTTTTTGTATACATTTGTCAATTGCTTGTGAAAACTTCCTTTGATGTGGATATCTTTTAAACTATTGATACTCAAGTAAAGTAGTGCTTTAGGATCTTACCATATCATTTTCTTTTTTCTTCTTTTGCTTTTACAATCATTTATTACCTTACTGATGGTGGCGATTGCTTCGTTTTATTTGATAGGTTGAACAGATTCCAAGTGATTTTCCTTTTGAAATCGTGGATAATCCAGGACTTCAAACTCTAACACTGAAAAGAAAATACCAAGGTGAAGAGATAGAAGTCGAAGTTCACATGCCTGATATATTTACTGGTGAAAATAATGATCATCATGATGGGAATGATAACAGTGAAAAGCCTAGTCTATCTATCTTGCCACTAGTTGTTAGTGTCTCTAAGCAGATAAAACCTAGTCGAAAATACCGTTTAGGATTTTACCCATGTAGGCTTGAGTTTGATGGCAGACTTTGTCTAGAGTTCAGTTGCATTTCTTACCCTGATGAAATTGAGATTGACAGCTTGGTATTTAAAAAACTTCCTGAAATTTCTGATGATGTGAATGCCTATGAGGGCCCTAGCTTCGTGTAAGCATATATTCTTCTTACTCATATATCATCAATTCATTATCGTGGTTTATATATTTTTATGATCAATGAGTGTCTTCCTGTTTTCTTTTCCAGTGATTTGGATAAGGACCTGCAGAAGGCTTTCAAAAGGTATTTGAGAATAAGAGGAATCAAGCCCAGCACATTTAATTTCCTGCACGAGTACATGACCAATAAGCACAGTAAAGAAGATTTGATTTGGATGAAGAAACTTAAGAAGTTCTTTGAAACCTGAACTTTTGCTTAATACAGCAACTTTGGTAGAAGAGAACTCAAGGACGAAGTTTGGATTATTTGTTTTCTTATGCATAGAGGTATACTGTTGCTGCAATTTATTTACAGAACCTATCATGTAAAAGAGTATGATAGTTACACAATTGGTCATTAACAAATAGTTGTGGCATGAAAAACTAATCTAGTTTGACATTATGGCAGGCTTGTATTTGAAAAGTTGCTTAAGTTGCTTTGATATAAAAATGAAGGTGTTGTTTCAATTAAATTTAGAATTAAATAAGATTGAATGGATCTGTTTATAACTCCTGAAGTGTTCTGTAAATTCTTTCAATGCTCTGATGAAGATCCATATCAATATCAAATTATTTGGGGAAAAAGGTCATATGCTGCTTATAGTAGCTTCAAGCAAAGCTGTGATGTTGTTGTATCATGCTCACATGAATGCATGATATTTTCTGGAGGGAATGTTTAGGTCTTTTATGGCCTGTCAGGTTGCAGCTCAGTGGTTAGAGGCTTGGGATAAGCTGTATTCCTAGACATCTTGGGTTCGACCCCCAGTAGTTCTCTGGATTGCATGATGTTAGCACTTGTAATGGTGACTGATTCCATGGCGAATTTGATTGTATTTTAGGTCTGAACTTTAATTGTTTTTATGTAATTTTGTGGGCTTTCAATTTTATTGAGCTTGTGAGTTCAAGTGGTCGTAGTGCAAAAAGGGGAGTCGGCTGAGTATTTTCGCTCCTATGATCGCAAGGCAAGAAGTCGAATGAAGATATGGAATTGAAGTTTTAAAATTTGTTGGACTAGTGAGTTCGCGGCTTATTCATACAAAGTTTGTATTGTATGAAAATCAGAGAACCAAAGAGAATCTCATAATTGAATTTTCTACAGTTTAAGCCTCTTAGCCTATATATTTAAGTCCCATTTCCCACGATTTTGACACCTTGAATTCCCATAAGAAGATTCGGAGAGAACCCATAAAGCCTAGAACAAAACTCAGATCTCTCTCCCTCTCTCTATCATCTCTCTCTCTCAACTACCAAATTCAAGAGAGGAGATCAAACCCATCACTACCTTTGAGTTGTTAGTGTTGCTTGGAGCTTGAAAAGCATTGCAACCACGACAAAACTACCAAAGTGACTTGGAGATTGCAATTGGAGCTCAATTGCAGATCCGAAGCTAGAATGGGGAAAGGAAAGGACTCGTGGAGTCCATTGCTAGCAAGATGGTGCCCAACACAACACTGCTTCCACATGAATGCAAAACTCATTTTCTCCATCAAGGTGCTACTGCTAGTCTGCTAACTCCTCGTCCACATAAAACCATAAATCTTGTGAACATTCATCTTTTGAGATACCGTTCTATTTATTTCATTGGTCCAGTACTATGACAATTTATAGAACGTTTACAGTGTCAATTAGAGTAGCTCTAAGCGCATGTTCCTCCTCTTTTCCCTACTTAATACTTGGCAGGCGCAATAATTTTTTTTTTATAGCTAAAAATTAAAATAAAATAAAATAAAAGGAGGGCTTACAAGTATGGTCGCTGGTTGAACTCCGCATTGCATTACTGCATAAGACTACTTAAGTACTAACGAGACTTGGCACTACTCGAAATCACAACTCCAAAACTCCTAAGTTTAATGGGTCATAAGGGCTTCCTACTAATACGCCACCCTCCTCGAGTGGTAGTTATAAACTGGGAAGACTTTTACATAACAAGATGCTTCCTAGCAAAACTAAACTGTCGTTTCATTTTGAAGGGAACGTATACATTACAAACGTCCGGGCACATATATACAATGTACGATCTAATATTTGTGAGTAAATTTACTTTATGTTATGGTTCAGTGGCGCTGTGCGAAAGTGCTGATTTGACTGAACAGAGAAACGGTTTCAGTAGAATATTTTCGCAAATTTCTGGTCTCAAACGGCTATAAAACGATTTTTTTTTTTTTTTTTTTTTTGCTTAGATGAATCAAAGTAACTCTCTAAGTTGTCATTCTCCTCTCTCTCCTCTACCTCCCCCATTATGCCTTTTCCTCTCCTTTCTTTCCGAACTGCCAAACATACCAGGAAGAAACAGTTGTTGGGTGAAAAATCTTGAGTAGTTTGAGAAACTGCTGTATTAATGGCAGGTTTTTATTGAGAGGTTAGTTAAGTTGCTTTTAGTATAAAAATGAAAGCGTTTTGAGGGATGATGGTAAAGATACAATATAGCAAAAATGGTGCCCAACACAACTGTGCCTCAACATGAAGATGAAGGAAGGAAGAAATCATTTCATCCATCAAGGTGCCACTGTTTTTAACTCCTCTTTTCACGTTAAACTATCAATCCTGTCAGCAATCTTCTATTTATTTCAGTGGTCCACAACACTGCCCATTTAACACGTAAAGATTTTTACAGAGTAGGTCCCGGTGCATGTTTCTCCTCTTTTCCCACTTACTTTTTCTTTCTTTTGTTGAGAAAAGTTTCCCCTACTTACTTTGACTCTTTATCCAAAAGAAACAAAAAGCAGACATTACGACATTACAAGATGCTTCCTAGAAATACTTGCATTCACACTAAATTCATATGCATGGTCAAAAAACTATAAAAATTGATATTACCCTTAAAACAATTCATATGCTTTTGACTCAAGATCACTTAATAATTATACATACAATATTACCCTTGCTAAATAAAATAAAATAAAAAACTAGACAAATCAATATAATACAAACCGAATGGCATGGAAATACAAAGCCAGTTCTCAAAATTCTAGAAATCAGGATTTTATTTCAGTTTGATTTCTGAACAAATTGGAGTGCTCTTCTGATACTATTTTAATTAAAATCCATTTAAGATCATTTTAACTTATAAAATAAAATTTGAGTTATTCTTTTTCCCTGTTAGATTCCAGAGATCTCTTCCTTATGCATTCAAGGAAACTCATTATTGATTAAAGAATTTGCGTCTAACTAGAACCAGATTTACTCCTTCCACACGTTCTGGTAGATGCATATAATTGGGGAGACTTTTCTATCCTTGAAATGTCTTGGACAATTATTCAACATGATGCAGACATATAAAGTAACAAAACGCATCCTTGGCATTACGTGACTGTAGTCATGTTTAGAAGGGAACATGGACATTTCAAACGTCAAAGTCAACAATACACTTTCTCCTATACCTCTAATATCATGTGTGTGTTAAATACAAATTATTTCCATCCACCATTAGTTTCCTCCATATATGCTGTTAAGGTTCTCTGCCAGCCTAGTTTCTCGCTGAACTAACTAAAAAGCTGCAGTTCCTTCCATGGAAAAGTTTTATCTTTTCCCTGTCTTCCTTCTATATTTCCTTCCTCTTCTACTTTTCTCATCAGCTTACACCCCTCAAAATAAGTACTTCATCAACTGTGGATCAAAGACCAACGTTACTGTCAATGGTAGGAACTTCGTCGGTGACTCGAATTCAAGCTCACTTTCATTCTTTGTTGGACCAAGCTCAACTGTAAGCGACACCAACTCATCAACAAATAACTCTCTTTATCAAACTGCAAGAATATTCACAACTTCATCTTTGTATGAGTTTGATATCATAGACAAGGGCACCTACTATGTACGTATCCATTTCTTTCCTTTCGTGTCTGGTAGGACTAATCTGGCTGATGCTCTATTTGATGTTTCGGCTTCTGATTTCTATCTGCTATCAAATTTTACTCTTCAAAACAATAGTAATTCACCAGCGATTGAGGAATTCTTACTTACTATCAATGGAAGCAAGTACAGCATCCACTTCACTCCTCATAAGAACTCTTTTGCTTTCGTTAGTGCCATAGAAGTCTTTCTTGCTCCACCAAACTTCACTACTGATGGTTTCCCTCACGTTACTCCTATGGGGGAAAACGGTAGATACTATGGTATAGCATCTCAGGTTTTTCATACAATTCACAGGGTCAATGTTGGAGGTCCAAAGACTAATGACACACTGTGGAGGAATTGGATACCTGATGATAAGTATCTACTTTCTGCAGGATCTGCAAAAACATGTGCTACTTATAATGGTACGCTTATCTATGATGTTCTTGGAGGAACTAATTATAGTGCTCCGGATCTTGTCTACAAGACTTGCAAAGAATTGAATTTAACTGTCAACAAGGGATCAAATTCTTCTAACATAACTTGGCAATTTGGTGTGAGTAAGAGTTCGAGGCATATGGTTAGGCTGCACTTTTGTGATATCATTAACCAAGATTCTTATCTTTTCAAGTTCAATCTCTATATTTATAGCTATTTCAGTAAGATGATATATCCTTACGAAAAAAAACATCAGGTGGCAGCTCCATTTTACTGGGACTTTGTGGTTGATTCAGATAATTCAGGATATATGAACATAAGTGTTGGGCCTAGGGAAGATTCTATAACTAAAACTGCCTATCTAAATGGGGTGGAGATAATGGAATTTATTAAAGAATCAGACTTTGTCCATATTCCAGGCAATCGAAAGAAACTAATTTTTGTTGTGGTAGGTACAGTTTGTGGCGTGACCTTCGTTTTCATTTTGGTAGTGCTGTTCTTGTTAAAACGCATGAGAGCAAAGCATGTTGATGGGGTGGGTTCAAAGCCAGAGGTTCATCTTGGAAAAGGATCGACGAATGCCACCCTCGTTCGTAATTTAAATTTGAAGTTGAAGATGCCTCTTCTTGAAGTACAAGGTGCTACTCATAACTTTGATTCCAAACGGTTAGTAGGTGAGGGTGGGTTTGGGAAAGTTTATGAAGGAAGTCTTCAAAATGGCATGAAAGTGGCTGTGAAGCGAAGTGATTCAAAGCATGGCCAGGGCCTTCCAGAATTCAAAACAGAAATCTTGGTTTTATCCAGAATTCGCCATCGCCATCTTGTTTCCTTGATTGGATATTGTGATGAAGGGTCTGAGATGATACTGGTGTATGAATTTATGGAAAAGGGAAGTCTGAGAGAACATTTGTATGATTCCAATGAGAACTCTTCTCAGAGATCAGCTAAAAGGCCCACATTGACCTGGAAGCAAAGGCTTGAGATTTGTATTGGTGCAGCAAAAGGCCTTCATTACCTTCACACTTGCTTACATGGGGGAATAATCCACCGTGATGTTAAGTCAACAAACATATTGTTGAATGAACATTATGTTGCAAAAGTTGCAGATTTTGGTCTTTCTAGATCCGGTCCTGATGATCCAGAACATTTCAGTGTTGGCATAAAAGGTAGCTTTGGTTATGTGGATCCTGAATATTTTAGGTCCTTTCAGTTCACAGACAAGTCTGATGTCTACTCCTTTGGTGTAGTACTCCTTGAAGCGCTTTGTTCCAGACCAGCTATTATTGACTCACCAAAGAGGGAGGAGGTGAACTTAGCTGAATGGGGGATGTTATGGCAAAAGAAAGGACAACTTGAAAAGATTGTCGACCCGCTTTTAGCGGGAGACATTAACCCTGATTCATTGAGAAAATTTGGTGAAACAGCTGTGGGATGTTTGAAGGAAAATGGAGCTGAAAGGCCTACTATGCTTGATGTGCTGTGGGACTTGGAATATGCATTGCAGCTTCAAAAAACTGCAGTGCAAGGAGTACCACATGGGGACAGCACAACAAATGCGATTTTGGGATTGCATTTGACTCAAAATTTGGGTTTGCTTCCTGATATCATCCTTGATGAGGGAGGTGTTGAATGTAATGACGAGCCCTTAAGAGGAGATAATGGTTCGGATGTAAGTGGAGTTTTCTCTCAAATAGAGATTGATGGTGCAAGATGATCAAAAGTTGCTTTGTAGTGAGGTCCAGAAAGTATCTCTTGTAACAGGTGTACGTACCAAGTTGCCCATTTAACAATCAATGAATGAACGTCGTGTAATTCAATTTTATACTTTATTATCAAAATTGGTCCCACTAATTTTTCACATATTATTCACTCATTGAGTTGTTAAACGGAGGGCTTGGTATTTTATTTTGATTTTTGTTCTTCCCTGTTACCTTTAGATGTATCTTGATGTGTTGCTTTGTTTACTATCTGTGTCGGAGTTTGCAAGTATATATGCAAGTATGTGGCTGAGAAACAAGACCGTCGAGAATAATATCGTTTACTATATGTTTATTTCCTGAAAAATGGAATTAAAGGGAAATGAGAGGAGAGTCGAGGAGAACCTTCACTATTGGAGGTGCACTCACCTTCTCAAAGCCCTTTGGTTCTGATTTTCAGGCTGAGTTCTGATGAGAGCCTTCTACATGTGACTAAAGTGATTCTATTTTTTGGGCGGTTTATGGGCTGTTTCATATGTGAGGAAGTGAAGAAGAAAAAAGATAATTATAAAAAAAATAAAAAAATAAAAAAGGATCTTTTTGCATTTGTGGTAAAAACAGCATTGCCAAACCAGTGCTTGAGATAATGCCTAGGCATGCACTGAGATTAATACGTTTGCTCCACTTATATATACAGGAGCATGTCGCTGGATGTATGTTCTGAAAAAATAAAAAATAAAAATCAATGGAGATCCTCTTGAATCATTATTTGGGATTCCAACCTTCTAAAAAAAAAAAAAAATTATTTGGGATTCCATCTAACATTGTTTTTGTTTTTTTTAAGAAATTATGTCTAGGTAATTACTAGATGAACTAGAAAGTATCTCTTGCAACAGTTATATGTATTATTATTCTCACTGAAACTACACATGCTTTACAATTAAACACCCCAAACTTGAGAATATATATGTTACCTCTTTGATAAAATGGCTACTATTCATTTTCTTTATTTCATCTATATTTATATATATCTAAAAACCGAAGCATAGTATTTATTGTTGCTACGCTCCAGTTAAGCTACATCAGCGCCATATTATCATTTTTTTTCTTTCCTTCATTTTTACTTTTTGATTTATTGGATTGACATTTATTGAGCATCTTTTTAGATTCAGGTGTTACTCTATCTCCAACTCTACCATGTATCTCTCCATTAACCCAAACTCTTTAAATACCGCTATTATATGGAATTTTGACAGTCATCGATAGATTGCAATCTCTTCACCTCCTCGCCTCTCATTTTTTTCTTTATAAATTTCCCATTGTTCTCTCTCCACAAATTGATTAGCATGGCCTTCAATGGGATAGTTTCTTAAGCATCTCTTTAGATTCAAGTGTTATTCTATCTCTAACTCTACCATGTGTCTCTCTATTAACCCAAACTCTTTAGATACCGCTATTATATAGAATTTTGACAGTCATCGATAGGTTGCAATCTCTTCATCTCCTCACCCCTCATTTTTTTTCTTTATAAATTTCCAATTGTTCCCTCTCCACAAATTGATTGGCATGGCCTTCAATGGGATAGTTTCTTGAGTGTTTTACCCGTTCTTTTGGTCATGACTCAAGTTCGTCTACCAAAACTCAATCAAATGAATGCAAGACAAAGAGTGACTCAAAAACTTGTGGACGAAATTGAAGCACATGAGAGGCAAACATTAGTTACCCCGGTCCAAAGGGTATGAACTAAAAATAAGTTTTGTTATTTTATTATTCTTATTTTTTATTTATTTATTTATTTATTTTCCATCTTATTACTAGAAAAAAAAAAAGAATATAATTCAATTTTGAGTTTTCATAGTCTCAAAACTATTCACATATACTTTTGCTTTTTCAAAATTGATTTGAGTTGGCATTTGATTATGTTTGTTGTAAATTACTTTATGGTTGCCTTTCTCTAGACTACAGGAGTGTTACTCTCAATATGTTTGCTATAATGTTTTTTAGTTTGAAAATTAACATCAATGTGATGTTTTTGTTTTGGTCTTTGTTTTATAGTAAGAGTGTTATTCATTTTCATCAAAGAAAAATTGCTAGTCTCTTTTTCCTGTCGTTTTATATGATGAACTAAATTTCATTTTTATCTCTATTTTGTTTGTCAATTCATCAACAGATGTCAACAATCAAGCCTCACAATCACTGAAAGCTTTTTATTCTTTTGAAAGTCATACCAATCAATTGGTAACCATTTTCCCTTAGAAACTTTTGAAGCAAAGGGGAATAAATTTGTTGTTTTTCTTGGGTGGTGCTTGATAATTTGCTTTTTATGGTTCAATACACAATAGCTATATTAGATTTCTCTTTCCTTATATTAATAATTTGTTGTTTATTGTTTAATTGGATCATTTGGTGTCCTAGAAATTGTGGGAAAATGGAAGACGAATGAGAGTAGTATTTGAATCATATTTTATTTTATTTTTTGTATGGAACTTGGGGTGTTATAGTTTAATTTTTTTTTTATCTTAATTTTTTAAAGGAAACATAAATTCTTCAAAGTACTTTAGCTTAAGCAAGCTGTGGTGTTGTGGCAAGAATTTTTGTATTTTGAACCTTAGTTGGTCTGTTTGGTTTTGGCAAACAACTTTGTGGATTGTTTAGCTTTAGAGAAATTGTTTGGGATTCTAGGAGTGATAAAATTCAAAGAATTGAATTCTTTTTAAATTCCATTAGTATCTAGCTTTAAGCTAATTGTTGTGTAGATGGAAAAACTAATTGGTTCTTGATTCTTGAATACCTATATATTATATCGTGCACATGAACAATAGTTGGGTTTTTAGTTTTAGATTTTGGATTATGCTATTTTTTTCAACAACTTGACTTTCTTTTTAGAATTTTCTCCTCTTGAATATCTAAAATATTGTGTACATGAGTATTAGACAAAACTTAACAATACTACTATACCACGAGTTAAAAATATTGGATTTTGCTATTTTTTTCCTTAGTAAACGCATTATGATATAGTTGATTTGATCCAATGAAGACAAAAACAACTACTATTTTTGGGGCATATCAGCTGATACAATCTAATAATTTCTCAAGTCATTTAAAGTTCATGAGCTAGAATGCTAATAGCCATCTTCTCCGAGACAATAACAATTGGCCGAGTTCAGCAAATTTGCCACCAACTTTGCCACCAACTTTGACCACAATGTATTGGAAAATTTTTATAAAATTATTATTATTGATTAAATGGTCATTTAAGTGAAAAGATCAAATTAATTTATTTTTCATATCCTTTTCATCAGTTGTCTTTTACCAAATTTTAAGCTTTGTAAATTGCTTTCTATTTAACAATTACTCTCATATAGTATATAACTTATAGTTTAATTGTTTTTTACCACAAACTTAAAGGCTTTGTGTTGAAGCTTTTCAAATCATAGGATTGATTGTCATGCATTAACTATTTTTATGACAGACGTTTTGAATTCATAAACATTACCTATACCGCAATGGAATAATGGGGAGAAAAAGCTTGAATGCAATTAAACTATGGACTTAATGTGGGAAGGCTATGTCTGACTACGTGTGTGTGTGTGTGTGTGTGTGTGTGTGTGTGTGTGCGTGGTCAAGTTAGTAGGATATAATATGTACATATGTTCTTAACTACTTACTTACAATTTGTATACGTGGTCAAGTTAGTAGGATATAATATGTACATATGTTCTTAACTACTTACTTACAATTTGTATACGCACTATTTTAATTCTTGGTGAGAATTCAGAACATTGATAAAATGAATGTAATGACAAGTGGGTAATTTGTGTATGGACATATTGATGAATGTGTGTGATGGACATGGTGGAATCAATGACACAATACTATTTAACAATTTGGTCTTTGATGGAAATTTGTATAAGTGAGGATCTATTAAATTTGATCATATTACTGAAGTAAGGTTTGTTTAAAACATATTTTAATTATCTACTTTATTGTAGATAAATTTTTGTATATGATAATTCTAACAGTTAAACCCTACTTTAGTTTTTTTTTTTTTTTTTGGTGGTCTCGTAATTTTCTGTTGGCAACTAACCAGACATCATTTTTAGGAATTAAGGATCCATGTAGTTGGTAAGAAGAGTGCACTTGAAAATTCAGAAGAATTAAAATATCATACAATCTTATCACATGAAGAAAAAAAGGAAATCTAATGTTGTGTTGGCTTGTCCTTCCATTATTGGGTTACAAATATCAGATCTCAAAAAAAAAAAAAAAAAAACCCCAAAATAATATAATGATATATTTGTATAGATAGAGAGTTGGAAAATACTTTTAGAGAAAGTTCAATTTTTGAAGTGAACATATTATCTTCAATAAATTTTAGAGAATAAATTATGGATTATAGCATATTACAAAATAATTATATATTCCTAAGCATCGCATGAGTTTGCGACTAGTTTACTAAAAATCAAAGCTACTAATTCATTTCTTTATTTCATTTTTAAAATAGGAGAGAGAGACCAGGTGTTAATTCTTGGGTTGATTGTAACTATATATATCCTACAATAAACTATAGATTATTCAGAATAAGTTATAAAATTATAATTGATTCTCAAAAAAAGAAAAGTTATAAATTATAATTTTTTGCAAATAAATTTAATACCCTAAATTGAGATATTCGTGTCAAATTGAAAGATTAGTGCTTGTTGAATTGTAAAGCCTATCCCAACCCAATTTACTAATCTGTAAGTTTTGACCTTAATCGGATGAAAAAAAAAAACATTACAAATCAATCTCATATTTAGGTACAAAAATTTATAGTTTGAGAGACATTGTAAATAACCCCATTGTTTAAGATAAATATTTGGGGTCACTAGTAATAAAGTCTATCAATAAACTGCACCAGTAATTATCAGGCCAAAGGACTGATGAGATGGTTATGATTTCATCAAGGTCGTCTATTTCTTTGCCAAGTTGAACTAAGAAACTGTTGTATTAATGGCAGGTTTTTATAGAGAAGTTAGTTAAGTTGCTTTTAGTATAAAAATGAGGGATGGTGGTAAAGATAAAATATAGCAAAAATGGTGCCGCCTAACACAACAGTGCTTCCACTTGAAGATGAAGGAAGGAAGAAGTCATTTCATCCATCAAGGTGCTACGTTCCTCCTCTTTTCCATACATACTTTTTCTTCCTTTTTTACTTAGAAAGTTTCCCCTACTTACTTTGACTCTTTATCCGATAGAAACAAAAAGTAGACGCAAGACTTGCATTCACACTAAATTCATATGCATGGTCAAAAAACTATAAAAATTGATATTACCCTTAAAACAATTCATATGCTTTTGACTCAAGATCACTTAATAATTACTAGTGTATTACAAATTTAGAACTCCATAAACTCATATTTTGTGTATAATTTAATTTTTTTTTAAAAAGACTTGAATTTAATCTTTGTATAGATGATATAATTATTTGTCCAATTGACCTTGATCATTTCGATATTTTCAGTAAGTAGATAGATAAAATCAATAGATAACATAAATAAAAAGTTATCATGGAATTTACTTTGAAGCACCCAACCCACATCATCACAATACAATCAAATTTGTAAAGGATTTTTTTTTTTTTTTTGAGAAAATAATTTGTAAAGGATATATATGAGTTTAAATAATGTGTTTATAATTTAGTAACGCTCAAATTATAGAACAAGTTTGTTAATATTAATGCCATCACCTTAATTGCTTTAGCATAAAACTTTATTATTATTTATATGTACATAGTTTATGAATATTTATGAGGTATCATTCTGGTTATATTCTCAATTGCATCCCTAAAACACTAAAATTTCTGTCTTTCAGTTTATTTTTTGTTAAGAAATTTTTTAAATACCCATAGAATGAATAGATCATAAAAGAATAGAATAAAATGAAATATATATATATATATAATGTATTTTATTTTTTGATATCTTTTGAAGTTTATAAAGGAATGAATGGGAAGAAAAGGATTATATATATAATTTTATTATTATAACATTCATTTTTATTTGTGTTTTTTTTTTTTTTCTTCCTCAATATATATGTAAAATTGGATTTTCATCTCTATTTCAATAAAGAAAAAAGTATTCTTCTAAAAGGAGGAATGGTTAGGTCATTTCATTCCCTCCTAACTATTCAATTTCTTCAATCTTTCAAATAAAACAATGGATGAAACATTCTTTAAAAAAAAATTCATTTTAATACATTATATTTAATTATTTTCTCTCTTCCCAAATGAAACTTGATAGAATTGCCATATTTTTGAACCTTTTTACTTTTTTTTTTTTTTTTGAGAAAAAGAGCTGTAGAATTTAGTAAATGTCAGCCATGTCGGCTAAAGTTACAGCTAGAAGTTGGGGGGGGGGGGGGGTGGGGACATCCTCCATCCATACCAACTGAGAGCTAGCATGTCTAGCTAATTGATGAGCGGCAGAATTACCTTGCCTTTTAACATGAGAGAAACTATAAAAAGAAAATAATGCATATAGGAGTTTGGCTTCTTCCACTAGGTGTCCATGATCTGCAAATGAGATGTCCTCGCTGAGCAAAGCCTTAATCACAATCTCTAAGTCTCCCTCCACCACAACAGACGAGATGCCTAAATCAGCAACAAAATTGAGAGCCTTGACAACTGCTACTGCTTCAAAAGCAGCAACAGAATTGGGAAGTGGAATGTTTTCAGCCATAGAAGATATAATCTGACCCTTCTCATCGCGAATAATTACTCCAACTCCACCCATATTCTCCTCTCTAAAAACAGCCCCATCAAAGTTGACTTTGAGGCAGTTAGGATCAGGGGGCTTCCATTTGATGTGTTGGGGAGGCCGTGTCTCACACTCTGGTGGCTTTGGGGGGATTGCACGAATGAAGGCTGAAAGTGCAGCAAGAGCAATAGGCAATACTTGTTCCACAGGAAAAGGTTTGGTGCTAGTCCTCAATTGGTTTCTACGGAACCAAATAGTCCAAGAGATTTGTGCAAACAGCTCTAAGTTCAGGCTTTCCTTGCACAGATATTGTACTAAATCCACAAAGCTTGAAAACTGAATATACGATAAAATTGACCGATTATATATATATATATATATATATATTACAAGTTAGTCTTTCTTCGACTTTTTTGTATCTTAATTCATCTTCCAAATATTTGATTTGCTGTCTTTTGGCACTGATAAGGTTAAGGGTTTTGGAGACAGAAAAATCTTGGAGAATACTAATATCCCTAGGTTCTGGGCTCCTAAGAAATCTAAACTTTACTGGTTGGCCAAAAGGGTGGGTAGTGATTCCTTCACTATCTGTAACAAAGGGGTACAATAGACACATGAACAGGTTTCCTAAGATAACCTTATCCGTCATGTTTTTTACTAGGACAGACGTGGTTTTGAAACATGTGCCATCTTGGCAGACATGTGCCTTTGGGATTTTAAACTTAATCTGCATTTGCCCTCCACTTGCAGATGTTAGTTTTTCTCTAGTTTTCTTGAAATATCTAGAAGGGATAATCCCTTCTTGGATACAATTAAGATCAACACCTGAATCAATTAGAGCTAATGCCTCAAATTCATATCCTTTAATAACAATTCTGACTATGGAATACCACTTTTGGAAATTTATCCTATTCATGGTTTCTAAAAACTTTTCTTCATTGGGTTGTTCATGGTGAAACTATTTCATCTTCTTCACCAGAAGAGTTTTGGGAAGGTGGGTCTATCTCATTTTCTTGATGAGAATTTTCTTCTAGGGTTTTGACTCTCTTGTCAAGGAGACTATTGTCAACCCTAAGAATGGTCATTTCTTGTTTGAGGGTTCTAACCTCAGATTTGGTGTCCTTGATCTCTTTTTGAAGGTCGATAACCGTAACTTCCTTCTTAGCTCTGGAGAATCTGTCATAGATTTTTTCTAAATCTACCTCTGGTTCATGAACCTTAGTTTCTGTCTTATTGGTTTCCTTTACCAAGGTTGCACGAAACGAACTCAGTCTTTGGGCTTTGATAATTGGGTCCTCGATCTGTTCTATGAGATCTAGGAGTAGTTCCTCCTGTTTGCTGAGGACATTAACTTGAGAAGAAGTGGTGGTTTCCTTATTAGGCTCATTTTGCCACCTAAAATATTTTTCAAAGTAAACAAAGAAAGGGATATTTTCTGATACCTCTTTCATAAATGCTTGCCAAGCATCATAAACTTCTTTCTTTTGATCTTTGGTATGGTTGGCTCTATAGGCTTCTCTTTTGACCAGGTTCTCTTCTAAGTCAAATTCTTTGCCTAAGTAATCCATGTCTGGTTTGAAATCTTTTTTCAAAACCTTAAGATCATAATCCTCAATGTTGTCTCTATATGGGTCTTCCATATCAGTTCCTGAGGGTGGTGATCCTACTTTTTGATTGTTGTTGTCATCTTGATCAACAACTGAGTCCTGTTTGGCTGTATAACAAGGTGTACTAACCTGAGATCTGGTTTTAACTCCTTGAAATTCTGGTCCTAAGTTCCTTCTAGATCTAGGGAATGGTGCTAGAGGTCTAGAGGAGCTAGCTTGGGAGATAGGTCTATCTCTGAGGAGAATGGGTGGTTGCCTGCTAGGGAATCGGCTCAGATCTATTGGGGATCTAGGCCTATAGTATCTAAAGGTGATCTAAACCTGGATTTGTCAAAACTAAGTCTAACAGAACCGTCTGCTAATTGCTGGACAAAGTCTAACTCCGAATCCTGATCTGGGTTTTGGATCTGGAGAGGAAAATTCTCATTCTGAAGTTTCCAATCTTCTGGAAAGGAAATCTCATCCCATCTAAGGGTTCTAGGGATCTGGATTTTTGCTTGGACGTTGGTTTGAATAAGAAGTGTTTCTCCCACTTTCTTTCTGTCCAAAGCACCAACATTCATATTTGTCTTTATACACTTATAATACACCCTGTATATAAGTGCTATCTGACTGGTTCCCTGCGTAATGAGGGTTCCATGGGTCTTGATATTCAAGGTTAAAGCTTTCATGACGTTCCGATCATGAAGGTGAACTGTGAAGTTTGGGAAACAATCGAAATGGACTGATCCGTTACTTAAATTGGCTTCAATGGTTCCTAAGAGACTGTCATTAAACCTTATATGACGGGTATCTCTAAGGGCTAACAGAACTGAATTGTTCAATCCTGATCTAATGAGAGGTTTGACTCCAATCTGGACTAAACCTATATGCATGAAATGGTGTCCTTTCTTTATGTGAGCTTTTATCTGGGCTGAACTAAATAAGTAGCACGTCTCGTACTCCTTATTAATTCCATAAACTTGCTCTATGGTTCTAATGTGGAAACTTGTCTTGAAGGTGTTCAAGCCCCAAGAAGATTTGTAGAATTCTTTAGTGGGTACCTTAGGGAGGTTCCAATCTCCTAACTTAAGGTCTAGGTCTGACACTTCATATTCTTCACTATGGATGATTCTTGATTCTTGTGGAATTTCTGGAAGTGATGTGGATCTACTGGCTAAACTGGAGGTTGAGTTACTTCTAAACAATTTACTCATCATCTTAACTATCTGGTAGGGAAACACAATTAAAACCAAATTACCTTTACCTCCAAACAACTGGATCTAACCTTAGATTTGACAACAGGGTATTCACACTGAGACAAGGTGCCTTCACAATACACAGTATAGCCTCTAACTGCCTCTTTCTCCTAAAACGCCTGAAAACGCCTAACGCCTCACTCCGGCTAAACGGCAAAACGGCGAACCAAGGATTCCAAGGACCAACCGGACTATAGGACAACACTGGTAGGTCTTACACATCTCAAACAGTCACCTGTAACAGATTTTGGGCTAAACATAGGAATAAGAAGAAGCAGATAACTGGAAAATAACTGGGTTAGCTTGAACAGATAACACAGAATGAAAGAATAAACTGAAGAAATAACTGAATCAATAGGTAAGTGAGTAGAAGAAGATCACAGTACAGAAATAAACAATAGAAATATAGTGAGAAAATAATGCCATGAAAATAATGCCAATACTGAAAATAACTTTAATAAAACTGAGGCGATATAACCGGCCAAATTTTGATTATCTTTAAAACAAATGTAACTTACAAACTAATCGGCCAACTTGGCTCTAATACCAAAAGGGGGTAGGTTACAGGCTAGCGGAAACTGTCAGATGCCGACTGGGGCTATCTGATTTCTACTACAAACTGGAGGCCGACTGAGGCCATCTGGTTACAAATGTAAGACTGACTGAGGAATTACAAATGTAAATTGCCATTCTGATTACAAGTATTAGGTTGTAAGAGAAGGGGGAGGTTCTTCCTAAAATTAGACCTGGTGGAATATTAGGACCTGCTGAAAATTTTTGGACCTGCTTCAGACAGGAGCTTGAGCTTCCTTATATAGGGAGAAGGGAGCCTTGGATTCTGCTGAAGATTGCTGAAAATCCGGAGGGTGAATTGCTTTAACTAGGGTGAAAACCTTTTCCACCGAAAGCAACAGTAATTCTGGATGATTGTATCGGGTACTGTTCATGAATAGTAACTTTTACTATTCATGAATAGTGTTCTGTCCCTTGTCTTTAGTATCGGCTGAGTGCTGGTTTCTGTTCATCAACAGTGACTGGTGCTGTAGATGAATAATAACTTGTCTGGAAATACTGTTCTGAATAGTGACTGGTACTATTCAAAATCTCTAATCATCTTCTAATCTGTAAGCATCATTTGGATCCTGGGAATCCTGAAATAGTGGATTATTTAGATCATAATTTGCTGAGGCTACAGAAGAGGCTGAAGAATCTTTCTCTTGTTCTTGAGATTGTAATTCTTCTGATTGGAGAAGTAGTTGCTGAGCAAGATCTTTCAATTCTTTGCTAGATTTTCCAGCAAATTGGGAGGAATCTAGGCTAGCCTGGGATCTAGTGACTATATCCCTTTGTACTGGGAGGGGAAAATCCTTATACACTTGACTGATGACTGAATCAATCTTAAGGGAGTCCCACCACTTGACTGAGAATTCTCTATTTAACAAATTTCCACTAATGTCATAGTTCCACATGCTGATCCAGTGTACTCTGTACTTGACTGTCATGTGCAGAATGGCTGGAAACTGTGCACTATGAGGAGTGAGTTTATACCTTGAGCTGAAATACCGTAGGGCATCCTGGAGGCAATCTGGGAAAATTTGGGGAACTAATCCAAACATTTCCCACCACTTAAGGAACCATGTTGGTATTGGACTGGAGAACTTCTTGTCAAACATTAAGAACCATGAGTGATCAAAGTTCTTATTCTGGTAAAAGAGAACCTTTTCAAATGCATCCATGTAGTCGTGGTAACTGTAATGGAGATTTGAGCCTGTGATGGACTTGAGTCCCTTGAGGGTTTTTAGTAAAGAGGGATGCTGTCCCCATTCCTTACTGCTGATAAAACCTGTGATTATGAACTTATGGTAAAGGACTACTGAAGGGTCCGCTTTGTTCATGATATTCTCAACTCTGGCAGACTCTTCCTCCATGAGGATTTGTCTTTAATACTTGATGTTTTTCTTCGAGTGTCTTGGGAGAAAATGCCATCCTTCTGGAAAAACTTCCATGGCTAAAGCAAGAGGATCTTTTATATGAACTATGTGGGGTTCGATATAAAAGATGTGCTAAATGTAGGGTTTTTCGAAATAGGGTGACCTATTTTTCCTGGATAATGGCTGGGATGGTCTTTGGGACTGCAATGGGCCAAAAGGATTATCAACTGTGTAAAGGGTGGTTTGTCTAGGGGCTGGGGAGGTTAGGGCTGAGCTGTAACTAGGTTGGACTGGCCTTTCTAGTTGGGTCTTGGGATGGTAGACAAAACATAACGATTGGCAACTGAAACTGGTGATGCTGGTACTAATTGGCCAGGGTTCTTTGCCTGACTAGTACTTCCTAGGGTTTGCTGATTAGGCAATTTTGGGGGAACTGGTTTCTTTCCTGACATCTTGATTTGGACTCTGCAAAAATTCACGGGTAAGGAAATCAGGGATGCTGTTTTGAGTTCCTTTTATGAATTCTATGTCAAAATCAAAAACTGAAAGAATAGCTTGCCACCGAGCAAAAATTTGTTTTGATGCAATTCTTTGAACATCTTTTTCCAAAACATGTTTTGCTGATTTACAATCAATTCTTATTAAAAACTTTTGATTCAAAAGATCACTCTGAAATTTTGAAATACAAAGTACTATAGATAAAATTTCTTTTTTAATAGTACTATAATTCAACCGAGTAGAGTTCCAGATTCCTGAATGGAAACAGACTATCTGTTCTGGAGAATTTGGACTGACTTTCTGGAGGAGAATGCCACCGTAACCTATGTCAGAGGCGTCAGTCTGGACAGTCTTGAAGGAATTGGCAGAGGGAATTCCTAGGCAAGGAAGTGTCTTGACATATTTTTTGATGTTCTGGACAACTAGGGTATGAGCAGGGGTCCATGGGGATGGATTGGTTTAGAGTCTATCAAAAAGGGGTTTGCATTGCTGCCTAAGATTTTGATAGAAATCTGAAATGTAATTAAGAGATCCTAGAAATCTTTGAAGCTGGGTTTTATCTAGGATTTCATCTGGAAACTTGTCTGTAAATTGGATAGCACGACTAATGGGTTTGATGACACCATGTTTTATATCAAATCCTAAGAATCGCACACTAATTTGGAAAAGCTTGATTTTGGGGGCTGAAACAACAAGACCATTGAACTTGATTCTTTGGAGAAACGTCCGCAGATGTTTCTTGTGATAATCAATGGATTCTGAAAAAACTAGAACATCATCAATGTAGACAATAGTATGACTGGAGAATGGATTAAAAATCTCATTCATGATATTTTGGAATTCTGAGGGTGCATTCTTGAGACCAAAGGGCATTACGTTCCATTCATAATGACCAAAGGGTGTGGTGAAGGTTGTTTTATACCTGTCAGACTCTTTGATTTGTATCTGCCAAAAACCACTCTTCATGTCAAACTTGCTGAAAATTACAGCTTTACTAAGCCTATTGACTAAGTCTTTTTTGTTGGGAATTTGGTACCTTACCCATTCTAAAACTTTGTTAAGAGGCTTGTAATTGATGACTAGTCTGGGTACACCCCTCTCAATCTCAGCATTTTTCTGGACATAAAAGGCTGGACAAGACCATGGGGATCTAGATTTCCTGATGATACTCTTTCTAAGATGATCATCAATCTCGGTTTTACAGACATCCATGAGTTCTTGATTCATTTGGATGGGTCTAGCCTTGGTTGGGATATGTTTTTCATCAAAATCTTTAATATAGGGGAGAGCTACCTCGTGTCTCTTCCTATACCAAAAGGCTGTGGGTAAATCAAAACAGACTTTCTGTTTGAGTTTTTCTTCGAACTCTCTAATCTCTTTCTGGATGGTTTTACAAGTTAGTCTTTCTTCGACTTTCTTGTACCTTAATTCATCTTCCAAATATTTGATTTGCTATCTTTTGGCACTGATAAGGTTAAGGGTTTTGGAGACAGAAACATCTTGGAGAATACTAATATCCCTGGGTTCTGGGCTCCTAAGAAATCTAAACTTTACTGGTTGGCCAAAAGGGTGGGTAGTGATTCCTTCACTATCTGTAACAAAGAAGTACAATAGACACATGAACCGGTTTCCTAAGATAACCTTATCCGTCATGTTTTTTACTAGGGCAAACGTGGTTTTGAAACATGTGCCATCTTGGCAGACATGTGCCTTTGAGATTTTAAACTTAATCTGCATTTGCCCTCCACTTGCAGATGTTAGTCTTTCTCTAGTTTTCTTGAAATATCTAGAAGGGATAATCCCTTCTTGGATACAATTAAGATCAGCACCTGAATCAATTAGAGCTACTGCCTCGAATTCATATCCTTTAATAACAATTCTGACCATGGAATGCCACTTTTGGAAATTTATCTTATTCATGGTTTCTAAAAACTTTTCTTCATTGGGTTGTTCATGGTGAACCATATCTGCTGTTGGGTTAACTGTTTCATCTTCTTCACCAGAAGAGTTTTGGGAAGGTGGGTCTATCTCATTTTCTTGATAAGAATTTTCTTCTAGGGTTTTGACTCTCTTGTCAAGGAGACTATTGTCAACCCTAAGAATGGTCATTTCTTGTTTGAGGGTTCTAACCTCAAATTTGGTGTCCTTGATCTCTTTTTGAAGGTTGTTAACCGTAACTTCCTTCTTAGCTCTGGAGAATCTGTCATAGATTTTTTCTAAATCTACCTTTGGTTCATGAACCTTAGTTTCTGTCTTATTGGTTTTCTTTACCAAGGTTGCACGAACCGAACTAAGTCTTTGGGCTTTGATAATTGGGTCCTCGATCTTTTTCTATGAGATCTAGGAGTAGTTCCTCCTGTTTGCTAAGGACATTAACTTGAGAAGAAGTGGTGGTTTCCTTGTTAGGCTCGTTTTGCCACCTAAAATATTTTTCAAAGTAAACAAAGAAAGGGATATTTTCTGATACCTCTTTCATAAATGCTTGCCAAGCATCATAAACTTCTTTCTTTTAATCTTTGGTATGGTTGGCTCTATAGGCTTCTCTTTTGACTCGGTTCTCTTCTAAGTCAAATTCTTTGCCTAAGTAATCCATGTCTGGTTTGAAATCTTTTTTCAAAACCTTAAGATCATAATCCTCAATGTTGTCTCTATATGGGTCTTCCATATCAGTTCCTGAGGGTGATCCTACTTTTTGATTGTTGTTGTCATCTTAATCAACAACTGAGTCCTGTTTGGCTGTGTAACAAGATGTACTAACCTAAGATCTGGTTTTAACTCCTTGAAATTCTAGTCCTAAGTCCCTTCTAGATCTAAGGAATGGTGCTAGAGGTCTAGAGGAGCTAGCTTGGGAGATAGGTCTATCTCTGAGGAGAATGGGTGGTTGCCTGCTAGGGAATCGGCTAAGATCTATTGGGGATCTAGGCCTATAGTCATCTAAAGGTGATCTAAACCTGGATTTGTCAAAACTAAGTCTAACAGAACCATTTGCTAATTGCTGGACAAAGTCTAACTCTGAATCCTGATCTAGGTTTTGGATCTGGAGAGGAAAATTCTCATTCTGAAGTTTCCAATCTTCTGAAAAGGAAATCTCATCCCATCTAAGGGTTCTAGGAATCTGAATTTTTGCTTGGACGTTGGTTTGAATAAGAAGTGTTTCTCCCACTTTCTTTCTGTCCAAAGCACCAACATTCATATTTGTCTTTATACACTTATAATACACCCTGTATATGAGTGCTATCTGACTAGTTCCCTACGTCATAAGGGTTCCATGGGTCTTGATATTTAAGGTTAAAGCTTTCATGACGTTCTGATCATGAACGTGAACTGTGAAGTTTGGGAAACAGTTGAAATGGGCTGGTCCGTTACTTAAACTGGCTTCAATGGTTCCTGAGAAACTATCATTAAACCTTATATGACGGGTATCTCTAAGGGCTAACAGAACTGAATTGTTCAATCCTAATCTAATGAGAGGTTTGTCTCCAATCTGGACTAAACCTATATGCATTAAATGGTGTCCTTTCTTTATGTGAGCTTTTATCTAGGCTGGACTAAATAAGTAGCACGTCTCGTACTCCTTATTAATTCCATAAACTTGCTCTATGGTTCTAATGTGGAAATCTGTCTTGAAGGTGTTCAAGCCCCAAGAAGATTTGTAGAATTCTTTGGTGGGTACCTTAGGGAGGTTCCAATCTCCTAACTTAAGGTCTAGGTCTGACACTTCATATTCTTCACTATGGATGATTCCTGATTCTTGTAGAATTTCTAGAAGTGATGTGGATCTACTGACTAAACTGGAGGTTGAGTTACTTCTAAACAATTTACTCATCATCTTGACTATCTGGTAGGGAAACACAATTAAAACCTAATTACCTTTATCTCCAAACAACTGGATCTAACCTTAGATCTAACAACAAGGTATTCACACTGAGACAAAGTGCCTTCACAATGCACAGTATAGCCTCTAGCTGCCTCTTTCTCCTAAAACGCCTGAAAACGCGTAACGCCTCACTCCGGCTAAACGGCTAAACAGCGAACCAAGGATTCCGAGGGCCAACCGGACTATAGGATAACACTGGTAGGTCTTACACATCTCAAACAGTCACCTGTAACAGATTTTGGGCTAAACACAGGAATAAGAAGAAGCAGATAACTGGGAAATAACTGGGTTAGCTTGAACAGATAACACAAAATGAAAGAATAAACTGAAGAAATAACTGAATCAACAGGTAAGTGAGTAGAAGAAGATCACAGTACAGAAATAAACAATAGGAATATAGTGAGAAAATAATGCCATGAAAATAATGCCAATACTGAAAATAACTTTAATAAAACTGAGGCGATATAACCGGCCAAACTTTGATTATCTTTAAAACAAATGTAACTTACAAACTAATCGGCCAACTTGGCTCTAATACTAAAAGGGGGTAAGTTACAAGCTAGCAGAAACTGTCAGATGCCAACTGGGGCTATCTGAGATATATAAATATATATATATATATATATATATATATGTATATATATATATATATATAAGTACGGACAATTCCATAATGTCATTATAATGTTATGCATACGATCAAACTACAAAATGTAGGCTATATAGGTTTTATAGTTTAGTTTAAATGTCCATCATTTTCGGTTTTAAAAGTCAATGTTTTGAAAAAGGCACTAATTGATGCCAAGTTTTTAGCTAAATGCCCCCTGCCTTATCATAATCGAATTTATATTAGTTTCCCCATAACCAGGCATAAGCTTTCAAACAAAATTTCAGTATCTTTCAAGGAATAGCATCTTGTTCATTACAACTAATGAAAACAACACATTTAACCTATTAACCTAGAATGATATTTTAAAGAATTTTAGTGTAACCCAACATGGAATTCTTAAAATAAATAAATTATATTTTATCATGTCAACAATAATTCAAATAAGGCGTAAATGCACTTTTAGTCTCTACATTTTGACTTTTTTTCATTTTGGTCCCTAAATTTTAATTTTACCACTTTTAGTCCCTAAACCAATTAACACGTGTTATTTTCGTCCTTTCCGTCAATCAATCGACGAAAATAGCTGAGGTGGCAGCCGGAGGAATTAAAATATTATAAAAATGTCACATCACCCATGACACATCAGCATATAAATTTAAAAAATTAATTTATTAATTTTAACTAAATAATAAAAATAAATACAAAATTAAAAACTAAAATTCACATGAATTAGTATTTAATTTTGTACATTACGAGAGATTTCTTCAGTAGCCTTTTGGAGATCTGAGAAAACAGAGAGAGTAGAGAAACCCCAACCGCCCCACCCTCCTCCTCCTTCGCCACTACCACCACCGCCACTGGCTTTTTTTGGTGCTTCCAATTTCTCTTCTTCTTCTTCTTCTGTTTGTGGTTTCGATTTTACTACTTCTTTGTCTTTCTCATCATTCAGTAACTGTTTGTTCTCTTCATCCATTTTTGTGTCGACACTCTCTAGAAAATGTAAAAGCTGTTGTTACTGTTTGTTTGTTTGTTTCAAATTTTTTAAGATTTAAGACTCTCTTCGAAGAAGACGAAGAGAGATAGAAAGAGAGACCGCCTTTGCAATCTGATTTTCCCTGTCTCGGCTTCCGTCTCGGCCACAATGGAGCTCGCCGGTCTCAGCCTTCGTCCCAGTCTTGGCCACAATGGAGCTCGCCGATCTCGGCCACCGTCTTGGCGTGGGTTTGTTGACTGATCAGTGGGTTTGGTGACTTTTCAGTGACAGTGGTGGTCCTGTTCTAGAATATTTGTGGGTTTTTAAGCTGAAGTTCATGTTATGTAGAATTGTTTTTGATCGGCGAGGAGGTGGTGGCTTGATTGTGTCGGTCATTGGTGGTGGGATCTGGGTTTAATTGTGTTGGTTTGGATTTGATTGTGTTGATCTAGGTTTGTTGTGATTGGTTTCTTGATTTGGGTTTAATCTGAGTTGGTTTGTTAAGGGTTTATGGGTTTGATTTGCTGAGAATTCGATGTTGATTGTATTAGATCTGATGATGCTGGGTTTGATGATCTCTAAGGTGTTGAATTTGGGTTTATTCTTCTTGTTTTCATTTTTGTCCTAGTGATTTGGGTTTGAGTTCTTGGGTTGCTAGGTTTGTGTTCTTGTAATGGGTTTAAGTTCTTGGTTGCTGGGTTTGATTTAGGAAGAATATGAAAAACAAGTTGTAAAATGAAGGACAATCTGAAGAACATAAAAAACAATACTAATTCATGAGAATTTTAGTTTTTAATTCTGTATTTATTTTTATTATTTAGTTAAAATTAATAAATTAATTATTTAAATTTATATGCTGATGTGTCATGGGTGATGTGGTATTTTTATAATATTTTAATTCTTCCGGCTGCCACCTCAGCTATTTTCGTCGGTTGACTGACGGAAAGGACGAAAATAACACGCGTTAATTAGTTTAGGAACTAAAAATGGTAAAATTAAAATATAGGGACCAAAATGGAAAAAAAGTTAAAATGTAGGGATTAAAAGTGCATTTACACCTTCAAATAAATACAAAAATATTAAAAATTAATGTTTGTTTAAATATTAATAGCCTCACAAAATCCAATCCATTTGATTCAAAATGGATGGATAAGATTTTTAAAAATTCATGGAAGTTACTTTAGAATTTTAGAAGATCCTAACGTTATGTTATATAAAATTTTTGAATGGCATTACACGAATACACTTTAAATGATATACTAGCCTCATCACATGCATTTTACATGTGCGATGAGACTTTTCTTTTGTTTAGTGTCACAATTTTCTATTTATCTCAATTTGACACGTTTATCTCTTCTGTCCAATTAAACCACACACATAGTGATTTTTATTTTGGACATAGAAAATACATTCATTAAAACAATCCAAACACCAATATAAATAAATAAATAAATCATTAAAAAGAAAAGAAAAAAAGGAGTACATTAAAAAGCACATTTTTTAAAAAAAATTCAAAAATAAAGAAAAAGAGATTTGGAAAAAAAAACGTGAGATTAGAATTTAGAAGAAAGGAAACTGAAGAAAAAAAAAAGGAGAAACATTTAAGTCTTGATAAAGGGGAAAAATGAGAAGAAAAAAAAAGTGAAAACTTTGAGCTTAGAAGTCCTATTTTATAGCCCAAAAAAAAAACTTGTGTCTTTATTTTTTATATATAATTTTTATTTTGAGAATCTAATTTATAAATATATAAAGCAATTTAAAAATTAACAAGAGAGTGACCATATTTTTTAGACAATATTTTAGTGTGAGTTAAAATTGTATTTTTACCGAATTGTCCTTTAATTTTATCTTTACTTAAACATAGGAGTGTAGAAGCATTTTTGAACAAAAAAAAATGAGGATCCTAAACAGGAGAAACCCCTTAAATAGTAGTATAGATACATACAATATTACCCTTTCTAAATAGAATAAAATAAACAATTAGACAAATCAATATAAATACAAAACAATGGCTTGGAAATACAAGCTAGTTCTCAAAATTTTAGAAATCAAGATTTTATTTCAGTTTGATTTCAGAACAAATAGGAGTGCTCTTATTATACTATATTAATTGAAATCCATTTAAGAAAACTTTTACTTAGAAAATAAAATTTGAATTTTTTTTTTCCTGTTAGATTCCAGATATCTCTTGCTTATGTATTCAAGAACCTCTTGATTGGTTTAAGAATTTGCGTCTAACTAGAACCAGATTTACTCCTTCCACACGTTCTGGCAGATGCAAATAATTGGGGAGACTTTTCTATCCTTGAAATGTCTTGGACTTGTTCAAAATGATACAGACATATAAAGTAACAAAACGCATCCTTTGCATTACGTTAATTACTGTAGTCATGTTTAGAAGGGAACATGTACATTTCAAACGTCAAAATCAACAATACACTTTCTCCTACACCTCTAATATCTTGTGTGTGTTCAATACAAATTATTTCCATCCACCATTAGTTTCCTCCATATATGGCTATATGCTGATAAGGTTCTCTTCCATTCTCCCACTGGAACTAACTAAAAAGCAGCAATTCCTACCAATTTTCCATGGAAAAGTTTCACCTTTTCCCTCTCTTCCTTCTATGTTTCCTTTCTCTTCTACTTTTCTCATCAGCTTACACCCCGCAAAATAAGTACTTCATCAACTGTGGATCAAAGTCCAACATTACTGTCAATGGTAGGAACTTTGTGGGTGACTTAAATTCAAGCTCACTTTCATTCTCTGTTGGACCAAGCTCAACTGTAAGTGACACCAACTCATCCACAAATAACTCTCTTTATCAAACTGCAAGAATATTCACAAATCCATCTTTCTATGAGTTTGATATCATCGACAAGGGCACCTACTATGTACGTATCCATTTCTTTACTTTCATGTCTGGTAGGACTAATCTGGCTGATGCTCTATTTGATGTTTCGGCTTCTGATATTTACCTGCTATCAAATTTTGCTCTTCAAAACAATAGTAATTCACCAGTGATTGAGGAATTCTTACTTACTATCAATGGAAGCAAGTACAGCATCCACTTCACTCCTCATAAGAAGTCTTTTGCTTTCGTTAGTGCCATAGAAGTCTTTCTTGCCCCACCAAACTTCACTACTTATGGTTTCCCTCATGTTACTCCTATGGGGGAAAACGGTAGTTACTATGGTATAGCATCTCAGGTTTTTCATACAATTCACAGGGTCAATGTTGGAGGTCCACAGACTACTGACACACTGTGGAGGAATTGGATACCTGATGATGAGTATCTACTTTCAGCAGGATCTGCAAAAACATGTGCTACTTATAATCGTACGCTTCTCTATGATTTTCCTGGAGGAACTAATTATAGTGCCCCGGATCTTGTCTACAAGACTTGCAAAGAATTGAATCCCACTGACAACATGGGATCAAATTCTTCTATCATAAGTTGGCAATTTGGTGTGAGTAAGAGATCCAGGCATATGGTTAGGCTTCACTTTTGTGATATCATTAGCAAAGACCCTTATTTTCTCAAGTTCAATCTCTATATTTATAGCAATTTCAGTCAGAAGATAAATCCTTACGATCAAACTGATAAGGTGGCAGATCCATTTTACTGTGACTTTGTGGTTGATTCAGATGATTCAGGATATATGAACATAAGTGTCGGGCCTAGGGAAGATTCTATAACTAAAACTGCCTATCTGAATGGGGTGGAGATAATGGAATTTATTAAAGAATCAGACTTTGTTCATATTCCAGGCGATCAAAAGAAACTAATTTTTGTTGTGGTAGGTACAGTTTGTGGTGTGACCTTCCTTTTAATTTTGGTAGTGCTGTTCTTGTTAAAACGCATGAGAGCTAAGCATGTTGATGGGGTGGGTTCAAAGCCAGAGGCTCATCCTGGAAAAGGATCAACGAATGCCTCCCTTGTTCGTAATTTAAATTTGAAGTTGAAGATGCCTCTTCTTGAAGTACAAGGTGCTACTCATAACTTTGATTCCAAACGGTTGGTAGGTGAGGGTGGGTTTGGGAAAGTTTATGAAGGAAGTCTTCAGAATGGCATGAAAGTGGCTGTAAAGCGAAGTGATTCAAAGCATGGCCAGGGCCTTCCAGAATTCAAAACAGAAATCTTGGTTTTATCCAGAATTCGCCATCGCCATCTTGTTTCCTTGATTGGATATTGTGATGAAGGGTCTGAGATGATACTGGTGTATGAATTTATGGAAAAGGGAAGTCTGAGAGAACATTTGTATGATTCCAATGAGAACTCTTCTCAGAGATCAGCTAAAAGGCCCACATTGACCTGGAAGCAAAGGCTTGAGATTTGTATTGGTGCAGCAAAAGGCCTTCATTACCTTCACACTTGCTTACATGGGGGAATCATCCACCGTGATGTTAAGTCAACAAACATATTGTTGAATGAAAACTATGTTGCAAAAGTTGCGGATTTTGGTCTTTCAAGATCCGGTCCTGATGATCCAGAACATTTCAGTGTTGGCATAAAAGGTAGCTTTGGTTATGTGGATCCTGAATATTTTAGGTCCTTTCAGTTCACAGACAAGTCTGATGTCTACTCCTTTGGTGTAGTACTTCTTGAAGTGCTTTGTGCCAGACCTGCTATTATTGACTCACCAAAGAGGGAGGAGGTGAACTTGGCTGAATGGGGGGTGTTATGGCAAAAGAAAGGACAACTTGAAGAGATTGTCGACCCGCTTTTAGTGGGAGACATTAACCCTGATTCATTGAGAAAATTTGGTGAAACAGCTGTGGGATGTTTGAAGGACAATGGAGCTGAAAGGCCTACTATGCTTGATGTGCTGTGGGACTTGGAATATGCATTGCAGTTTCAAAAAACTGCAGTGCAAGGAGTACCACATGGGGACAGCACAACAAATGCGATTTTGGAATTGCATTTGACTAAAAATTTGGGTTTGCTTCCTGATATCATCCTTGATGAGGGAGGTGTTGAATGTAATGAAGAGCCCTTAAGAGGGGATAATGATTTGGATGTAAGTGGAGTTTTCTCTCAAATAGAGTTTGATGGTGCAAGATGATCGAAAGTTGCTTTGTTGTGAGGTCCAAAAAGTATCTCTTGTAACAGGTGTACCAAGTTACCCATGTAACAATCAATGAATGAACGTCGTGTAATTCAATTTTATACTCAATTATCAAAGTTGGTCCCACTAATTTTTCGCATATTATTCAATCATTGAGCTATCACACGGAGGGCTTGGTGTTTTATTTTAATTTTTGTTCTTCCCTGTTAGCTCTAGATGTATCTTGATGTGCTGCTTTGTTTACTATCTGTGTTGGAGTGCGCAAGCATATATGCAAGTATGTGGCTGAGAAACAAGACCGTTGAGAATAATATTGTTTACTATATGTTTATTTCCTGAAAAATGGAATTAAGGGGAAATGAGAGGAGAATCGAGGAGAGCCTTCACTATTGGAGATGTACTCATTTTCTCAAAGCCCTTTGGTTCTGATTTTCAAGCTGAGTTCTGATGAGAGCCTTCTACATGTGACTAAAGTGATTCTATTTTTTGGGCGGTTTATGGGCTGTTTCATATGTGAGGAAGTGAAGAAGAAAAAGACAATTAAAAAAAAAAAGGAAAAGAAAGAGAGAATCTTTTTGCATTAGTGGTAAAAACAGCATTGCCAAACCATTGCTTGAGATAAAGCCTAGGCATGCGCTGAGATTAATACGTTTGCTCCACTTATACAAGAGCATTCCCCTGGATGTGTGTTCTGAAAAATTAAAAAATAAAAATCAATGGAGATCCTCTTGAATCATTATTTGGGATTCCATGTAACATTTTTTTTTTTTTAAGAGACTATGTTTAGGTGATTACTAGATGAACTAGAAAGTACCTCATGCAACAATTATATGCAGTATTATTCTCACTGAATCTACACATGATTTACAATTAAACATTAAATATGAGAATATAAATGTATACCTCTTTGATAAAATTGCTACCATTCATTTCTTTATTTCATTAATCAAAAAATCAAAGCTACTAATTCATTTCTTTACTTCATTTATAAAAAAGGAGAGAGAGAGAGAGAGAGAGAGACCAGGTCGTTAATTCTTGGGTTGATTGTAACTATATATATCGTACATTAAACTATGGAATATTTAGAATAAGTTCTAAATTATAAATTTTTGCAAATAAATTTTAATACCCTAAATTGAGAGATTCGTGTCAAATTGAAAGATTAGTGCTTGTTGAATTGTAACACCTATCCCACCCTAATTTACTAATCTGTAAGTTTGACCTTAATCGGATGAAAAAAAATAAACATTACAAATCAATCTCAAATATAGGTACAAAAATTTATAGTTTGAGAGACATTTTAAATAAGCATTGTTTAAGATAAATATTTGGGGTCACTAGCAATAAAGTCAATCAATAAACTGCACCAGTAATTACCAGGCCAAAGGACTGATGAGATGGTTATGATTTCATCAGGGTCGGCTATTTCTTTGCCAAGTTGAACTAAGAAACTAATATCAAACCTACCTTATATTACACTACTGATATATAGGAAACAACAGCCAACACAACATTTTTATTCTCTCACTTCTTTTTTTCCCTTCTGTCCAGCTTGTGGGCTGAACAGCTGAAGCTCTTGCCACGAACTCAGGACTCGTTTGTGAGGTCCTTGTGGGTGTAAACTATGTCTTTATCACCATCAACCACTTGTCCACTTCCTTTGAGAATCCTGCATATGCCACAAGTATCATACTTATACCTATGAAGATTCTTGCTAAAACATGTTTCTTGTGATGTTGCACTCTTTTCCTTTCGGGGACTAAGGGGTAAATGAAGTCTACGACTAAAGGCATGGGAAAATAGCAGAGGAAAATAAATTGCTCCAATTGTGCATTTGGATTAGCTTTTTTTTATTAGCTAATCTATTCGTGTACAACTTTTAAAAAGCCTCACGTTTTGAGTTATAGCTGTAACTTTCAAAAACTAAGCTTTGTCCAAATACACGCTTAAGTTTCACACGATAAGATATCAGTTACTTTATGTGATATTTCCTTCTCCAATAATAAAATGGTATAGAAGAAAAGGTCATGAAGTCAAGACAAGACCCACTAGATGTACGTGTAACTTGCAAATTTAAAAAATGTTAGTTACTTATTTTCTTTCTTGGATGAATAATTGTCAGTTACTTTATAATTTACCTTACAGTTCCTTGTAATGCCAGTGGGATATATTTCTGCATTTAATAATACTTTTCACTGAAATTTTATCTGCATGTTATACAGTTGAGTCAAAAAGTGACACCTAATCTTTAACAACCAAGGCGCAGGCAATCCTCAAGTTGTCCCCTCTACATCATGTTATAAGAAAATATGCTATAATGTTTATTTCCGAATGAGGCGTGATTTCTTTATCTTTACCAATCTTTGCAACACAAACTTTATATTCTCATCAGGGATGCTTCTATAATTTACCAAAGGGCCAAAAAGAAAGAATTTTGATGTCATTAAATATACCAACAGAGATCAGAATTTTGATGTCATTAAATATACCAACAGAGATCAGCAGTTCATACCATCGTGTTGTTAACAGTCCTTCAACTCCTACTGGACCCCGAGCATGAATCCGGCTTGTACTTATCCCAACCTAAACAAACCATTAAAGAGAATCAAATACAAGATCAATAACATCAATCAATCAAAATATATATATATATATATATATATAAAAGCAGAGAAAAGTCTTGAAGCATTAAACCAAATGAAACAAAAAGTCAATATTTAATTTGTTCTTATTTTTGATGTGACACTTGAGAATATTTCAATTCTTTTTGTATAGAATACACCACTTGGCATTCAATTCATCATTTTGGTTCAATGCTTCAAAACTACTCCTTCAAATATACACACAAAATTCTTTGCATTTCAATTCATCATTTTCACCTCTTGCACTCCAACTCCTTTATATATACCTACCCATAGCCCTTCATACCATCTCATGTCACAACAAAACAAAAATGAATTCATTTACCTTCAATCTTTCGAGGGGCATGCATTTTACATTGAGTGACAATGGTAATTACGATTTTGATGATAAGATCAAACGTTGTAGATTTGTGAGTTTTGTAAAGGATGTGATTGATTGTAGGTGTTTGGGATGTGTATTTTGTTTTAGAATTAAAGAGAGAGAGACACACATTTTATATTAACTTTTATTTTACAATATTCCTCCAAAGTTGTTTTTCTATTTCTCATTACTTGAACTGAATAATTATAATGGATATGTGTGTGAAATTTATAATTGTTTCTTCTTATGATGAACTCATTACTAACAAAATTCTATAACAACTATGCTACAATATATATATATATACAAAATTCTCCAAAACCATCTTACATAAAATATTACAACATTATCCATGTATCGCGCGGTTAATTTACTAGTTTAAGTAAATTTTTGAGCTAACTACTAAATGATGTTATACCTCGGCACCTAGTCCAAACCGAGCCCCATCACAAAATCTCGTACTTGCATTGTGAAAAACAGCAGCACTGCCAAACAAACCACAGTGACTGTATTGTTATCATCACGGATTACAGAATAAATTATTAACAAAGATCAAACTAGTACCATATTGGTATATCAAATTCAACAGTTCAAAGAAAAAAAAAATGCAAAAGCAATGAAAGTAGAAGTAAATAATGTGTGTGTGTGTGTGTGCATGCTCCAACCTGTCAACTTGGTGTAGGAAAACTTCAGCAACTTCCTGGTCTTCTGCAATGATGCAATCAGTATGTGCGCTGCCAAAAAAATTCGAAATAAAATTGATTCATCTCCCAATGTCTTCTAGACAACTTTAGATGTGTGCAGAGAGAGAGGGAATTAATATGATTCTTATCAAAATGGAAATGCTAACATACCTTCCATGTTGATGTATATGATCTATGGCTGCATATACATCATCCACAATTTCAACAGTGCAAGCCAATGAATTGTACTCATGATGAAATGACTTGGCCTCGGGAAAATTCAGCAGGGAGCTTGCCCGTGGTCCACCATATAAAGTAACACCTGCAAGAGACGCACATCAGTTGTTTAACCTTCTCGATTGTCCTGAAGGTTACTGCATTGCATAACAGTAGTCAGAATACCAAACTTGAAGACATAAAATAGGGTGAAGGAGCAGTATCAGTGATAATTCCATTTCACCATTTTGTTTTGAGCTTTTGGTAAGCTATCATATCAGTCATAAAAGATATCAAAATGAAATTTCAACCTTCTAAATTGCTGTCAAATTTGATCTAATTACAGGAATGCAAAACCTAAATGGGATAATTTTGATACTTCCGCCATTTCAATTTGAGTGTGTTGGTTTAAAATGACACAAATTTTTAATTAAGAAAACAAAGTATACAATTTTTACTAAACTGACCAAAGGTTATGCAACTTTTAATTAGAGTCTTAATTGATTTTTTTGAATTATTGAGTTATGGGAAACTCAAGCTTTTAAATAAGAGGTGAGGAAAAAGTTTCATGTAAACACGACTTATACCTAAATTGGTCAAAACTAACAAAGACTACCCACAGTTGATGGTTCAAGGGTTCTATACTATAAAGAGAAATTTAGTATGATTACAAATACCTTCCAACCTCCCCAGTAATAAAAGGGATACAAAAAGTATGAAGTTTTTTTCACATGTAAAATAAAAAGGGTTTGCAAGAAAAGTCCAACCTTCAACCCGAAGGTCAACAATAAGCTCAGATAGTCCTTCACTCTGACTCAAATCCTTGTGAACAAGAAGTGTTTCCTAAGAAAAGTAAAAGACATCAACCAAAAAAAAGTTGTAGACCCTCATTTACAGAAATACCATATAAGGTCATCGAAATTGAAATTATCAGCACAAAAGCCTACAACAAATTACCATTGCATTACAGGCTGCTGGATAATCTACTTTTGCATCCACAACAATTCGCTTTGCCATATCCATGTTAGCAGACTTATCGAGGTAAACATGGCAAATTCCATCTGGTAGCAAACAATGCAGCTGTAGTTATCATATTCTTCTCACAGAATGAAGATTACTAATCCTGATCAAGCACACACTGTAGATTATATATGAACAAACAGATATATGTAGCTTGCCTAACCTGCATGACCCAGAACTGGAATTTTAGTAGAATTCTTGATTTGAGATACAAGTTTATTGCTGCCCCTTGGAATTACAAGGTCAATCACATCATCGAGCTGGCACACAAATGTAAAGGCTGACTTTTAACTTAGGTCTAAAAATTAACGTCTAGAAAATCAGTTATTGTTATTAGGTCTGCCCACCTTAAGCAGATCAGGAATCTCCTCTCTTGAAGTTACAAGTCCAATAAGTTTTCCACCAACACTATCCGGGATGGCATCAGTGATAATCTACGAATATTGACAAAGAACGGTGACTTAACAACAACTAATTTCACCAACAATGAAGTAAAATTCTGATATTACAAACAAATCTATTCCCAAAAAAAAAGTCATTAAAGGAAGGAGAAACCTTGTGCAAGATTGCATTTGAGCACTTGGCCTCCTTTCCTCCTTTCAGGAGAAGTCCATTCCCACTCCGGATTGCTAATGCAGCTATCTATTCAAATGATAAAAAAAGAAATGCCAGTCTTATCATGATGAAAAACGGCCAACATTTATGGTTCAAAACATGTGAGCATCATGCCTGTTGTCGTTCTTCACTAAATCAGCTCATATGACTTAAATAGTTATATGAATAAGTACAAACCACACAGTAATGTATCATACACAATATTTTTATGTAACAAGTTTACTTGACAATGAATAACCAATGTAACTCGAGCAAGGTACATAAAGTCATAAACACCATTGTTTTTAGTGTCATTACAAACTTCATGGGATAACAATCCCTTTTTTTGTTTTTTGTTTTTTTTTTATTGGTAAGTTCCACATGCATCCAATGGGTTTTGAACTCAAGACCTCTCTCTCCACCTTGCTCTTACAAGGGTGGGAGGTGCCATTTGAGCTAATGCCCATTAGCTTAATAGGATACTAATCTCTACTCTACAAGTAATCTATAATTCTTTTCTTTTAACTGTCACTGCCTTTTAACCATCCATATTACTTATTAATTTCTTTATATGTCAGTACATATATCGACAATGTCAGTTCTAGAATATGAACCATCAGAACTTTAATCTGATTTTTGAAGGGTCTGTTGATTCTTTCAAATATTACACAAACCAGACCACAACTGCAGAGATTTTAACCCATCATACTACCTAAAAAGCACATTTTGTGCAAGGAAACAAACATTTGTAGGTCAGGCAACCTAACATTGGAGCCCTGCAAACATCATAACCCAATATTTGCTTGCTTTTTACTTCATACTCCCAATCAACAATGCCAACAAAGGTTATCATTTTGCTAGATAGGTTATCATATAAATCAATAAAGGAACAATATGCCCCAAAGTTATAACAAAATCAACTTAACTCATTCACAATATCCAGGAATAAATAAATAAATAAATAAAATAATGCAAATTTTAGTCCACAATTAGGTCCTGTATACCTGCACCAGTGCATCAGGACGTGACTCAAAAACAATCAGGAGAACACCCAAGGGAGATGATGTTTTCTCTAATACAAGTCCATCTGCAAGCTGGATGCAAAATTAATCATCAGCAACATCACAGACCTATTATCAATATTAAGATCTAAATATCTTTTTGGAATATAGATTGTGGGACTTTTATCCGTAATAAATCTGAAAAAAATATCTAGCTTGTTTCTCCTTAGCATTTTTTTATTGATAAGTTACACACACACCCAATGGGTTTTGAATCACACCACGCCCAAACTTGTGAGAGAAGGAAGTGTCGTTTGCACCAAGGATCATTGGCCTATACCCTTGGAATTGGTGTGTGAGACTACCCAAAGCCTGAAAATATCATTACAACCTCCCCTGCATACCTCAGTTCTCTTCAGAATGCAACCAATTGGATCTTCCATGTTTGCAAGCACACGTATTGAGTTTGCAAGGCTTGAAATCTGTCAAGTACAATTGATTTGTTGAGAACAAAATATTTAAACTAGCAACGTGCAAGATAAAGACATGTAATCCAATAAGGCCATTACACCCACATGGCACCATTTCTACAGGATCAAAATAAAGATGGACAGGATCCAAAGTGATAAGCAGTAACAGGAATTTTAAAAGAGAAATATATTAATATTGCAATAGAGTCAAACTTATGTTATTTTGCATGTCTTGCCTTCCCAGGCTTTAGAGCCAGCCGAGCTATCAAGGACTTTTCATATCCTGCCTGTTGTGCAGTAGCAACATCAGCTTCATTTTCTGTTTTAATCAGTTTTTCATTTGCTTCTAGGGCATCAGCTATGTCCAGCAGAATTTTTCTCCTATCATGTGAAGAAATGGCCTGTAGAACAAGATATTACTGTGTAATGATGCTTCTGAATCACAATGCTTAAATGGAAGAATGAGTGACCCAATTTGCAGAAGAACCATAAACATGAAGCAACTTGATGATACCTGAAGCCGCCTGGAGCTTTCCCTTGCTGCAACTGCCATCTCACGTGAACTACATTCTTTAACTGTGGCCCATAAATGTGCATCTTGATGAAAGAAGGTTCCAAGACACTCTCCTTGAAGGACTTTAATAATGTTTTCAGGAGCATACCCACTTCAAAAGAAACAACCAAGAAATCATTGCATAATAATGCAAAGCAGACAGCTTATAAATAAATACTTTCCCTTGACTGAAAAGTAGTACTTGTTATTTAAGTTGTTGGAATAAGATACGAGACTTGAGAAAGAGGGTGGGGGAGGGAGGAAGTAGAGGGCTATAACTTTTTTAATCTAAACTTGTTAAATAGAAGACCTGTAGTACATGAGCAAGATATGAGTAAAAAAAAAAGTAATTGACATTAATATTTTATCAAAAATAGATATTTAATATTTTTTTCTATTTCTATAAATTAGAAAGTTATTTTTTTCTATTTCTATTTCCCTCTTGCAATCACATGGCCCAAAAATGTTCTAATAAATTGGACAATCGCCTAAATAAAGATATTCCCAGATGTAACATTTGTCCTTGCATTGTGTTTACCCAAGTATTGAAGGACAGGCTTCTAGGACCAAAGCATACCTGGTGATAACAACAGGGATGCCGGCATAAGCTGCATTGGTAGCAGCTTTTACTTTTGCAGTCATGCCCCCTCTTCCCACCCTAGACTTGTCTCCAAAGGTAATTCCACCTTGATGTTTTTCCTTAACATATGTATGGATTAGCTTTGACTTTGGATCACTTGGAGGGCCGCTATAGAGACCCTCTACATCACTCAACAAAACAAGAAGATCAGCCTTTAGCTCCAAAGCTAGCAGAGCAGCCAAACTGTCATTATCCCAAAATATACCAGAAGAATCCTGCGCAAGAAAGGTCTTAATCAGAACCACGAGTAAATGGCACATTAAATACTGAGATAGGTTGAGAGAGTCTAGGAAACACATTTTCAAACTTGCCTTACATGCCAAAAAGATACAATATACTGATTTACAATAAATCAAGGGTAAATGCCTGAATCTACCATCCTTCCCCCTCAGTACCCCAACCCAAAACAAAAGTACTCTTGCTGGTATAGGGGTCAGCGCACACATGCAAGTATATTTGCCTCATATAGTCATATGGCAAAAGCCAGACAGTTTAATGTATAAAAAGATAAGATTACAATCCTAAACATTGTCTCCATTTCTTGTCAAGCTAAACTCATCAGGACTGTGTACATAAGGTTCCCTCTTTACTCTAGTAAAAAATTTTATTTTATAAAGTGTAACAGCCTATACTCAGCACTACTAAGTCTAAAAAGCAACTGAATTGAAAGTTGAAACTCATTAAGAGGAAAAAACCTAAGGCAATAAAGTCCAAAAAGATTCATATAAGCAAAAACCAGGACATAATTGATGCCAACCAAAGCAAGTATAGCTCAGAGATGAAGGAGGAGGTCTCCAAGAAATATAAGTATTGTAAGAGTCTTTTTAAACAGCTTGATCATGTTATAGCATTATTGAGTTAGGTTAAATGGCTTCTTACATACATTTTTTAAAATAAATAATAATTCAATAGTTGGGGGAGGGGGGATTTGAACCCTAGAAGCCTCCTTTGGAACACCACGAAGTGCCAGTTGAGCCATTAGACTCTTGGCTGAATGGCTTCTTATACATACTGCTATTTCTTGACAATAAAAGTAAAATTTACTTCCAAGCAAGAAACAAAGCAGTTAAAAATGGTAACATACCTCATATGGAGCTCTCCTGGTGCTGACTGCATCATTTTCATTGAAAATTGGAATAACCTTGAGAGCTAATAATGACTGTACAGTTTCACTAAGTTGATTTCTAAAAGCTTTGTCCCTAAAATCATTATCTGTTACAAGAAGCTGAGCCGATGTGACATCCAGCTGCAGATGGGGAAAATAGACTAATACATTAAATCCAAAACAACCACAAAAAGGAACATGGTAGAAAAAAAAAAAAAAATATATATATATATATATATATATAGGTCAAACATTTTAATTACCTGACTAAACAATGTATCATAGAGAGCCATAAGACTATTTTGTCCAACAGCGGCACATGCCTTTCCATCAAGCTCAACTTGTGGTTTTTGGAGATCAGCAAAGCTGCAAGCAATAATAATTACCAAGTTCATAAGCAATTTGAACTAGCTCAAAAAGGAAATCAACCCCCCCACACCCCCCCCCCCCCAAAAAAAAAATCTTGGTAACGCAGTAACACATTCTAAAGCTTGTTTAATTTTTAAGGCTGCATTCCAAAATCTTTTTTCCTTGAATGTGCAGCAATGTCCAACCTGCTGTTAACTAATCTCCTGTATTTAAGCCGTTGGCGGCCAAGGCCGACAGCACCCGACGACACTACAATAACCTCGTAACCTTGAGTGTTCAAATCTTTAATCTGCATCACGTTCAAAGTTTAATAACATCGTAACAATCCCAATTTGAGAACAGTATAAGGTAATATAAAATGGTATACCTGTTCACATAGTGCTCCTAGTCTTCCTAGCGCTAGTCTTCCATCAGCTCGAGTAACAACAGCAGTCCCTACCTTCATTCGTTAAGAGCACAATATCAACAAATGTGTAAAAAGCATCAAGGTTTCAAATTAGTCGTGCATACCAACATGCCAATTCCCATAATTACTTGAGAGGAAAAAAGTCATTTTTAGTCTCTTTGATGACATGTCCAAACTAACTTAAAATCATCACTCCACAAGAACTAAAAGCAATCATTTTAAGTTTGTTACGGACTAAAAAATCAATCACTTAAAAAAAAATTTTGGGACCTTAAGTTCTTTAAGAATTAAAAAGCAATATCTTTAAACTTCAGAGACTAAAATCACTCACAGCCTATGGTTAAGGGACCAACAATGTATTTTGACCACACACCCCAAAAAAAAAAAAAAACTAAAAACACATTTTGAGAACCTTATGCTTTCTTTGATTGCACAAAAAAAGAAATCCATGAAAACAATGTGTGGAATTTTCAGTTGATATTGTGGTGATTAGTAAAAAAAAGCCCATTACTCCATTTAGATTGGATTATAGTTAGCTTGCACAATATGCTCTAAATGTCTAACCAAAAGTGAGAAACGATAAAATTGAACCTTATCTGCACAATTTTCTGGGCTAAGAACACGCACAGCTAGCTAAGCTAAAGCATATATATGCATAGAACTGAGAAACAGAGCAATTGAGTATAAGCAACCAAACATTGCTTCGTTTTATTTACAGCCGAGAATGGAAGATTTTCATCAAGCAAAAACAAATAGGAAGAATATCTCAATCATAGAAAAATTTGAATGGAAATGTAAATGGAAGAAGAAAAAGAAGAAGATTAAAGAAGGAGAAAATGTGGGAAACCTTGATAACGAGGCGCTTGACTTCTTTCAAGAAAGCTCGAGAGCGATCGAGGCCGTCCATGGCGAACACTGGGCGAGTCCGACTCGGTCAGAAGAACGAGGCGACTCGGACGGCGCAGCCGTGTTGAGTTTTTTGTTTTTGAGAGAGGGTTTTGTTTTAAGAGTAGCTAGCTAGCTTATTATAATCAAGTTTTACAAGTTTCAAGTTTTTTTTTTTTTTTTTTTTAGTTTAAACTTTAAAGACTTCGGATGCAAGATGCCGAATTTTATAACATGAACTCTAAATTGCCCTTTCTGTTTCATGCATTGGTCCTGACCAAAAAGCTATAGGCCTTTATGGCAAAAATTTTAGAACAGCTAACACTATTTACCATAACGTGGTAAATTATGATTTATAGAGAAAATATAGTATGTCCACTGGCCATAAAAAATAAGACATTTGCCATGTCAAAATTATGATCCTAGAATTACTCTCATTTTTTTAGGTTTGGCTTATTTTTAGCATTTTTTTTTATCAGAATCTCTTTTTATTTTAATAAAAAATTGCTACATCACTCAATAACTAAATAAAATGTAAAAATTAAAATTCACTATTACTTACTATTATATATTTAAAATAAAATGGCATATCCAATTGAAATAGTACATAAGGCAAACTCTTTTTTTCTTTTATCCTTTTCTTTTTCTTCTTCTTTTATTTAATGAAAAATATATAGGGTGGACAAAGTTTGTGGAAGTAGATGAGGAGGACCTACTCCTAAAACTATATAATTGTAGAACTTGGTACGGTTTATCTGTCCACACCTTATTAAAACTTGAGAGCGAGAGAAGGTTAATTCTATACAGATTTAGAAGAATTTTTCTTCAACCCATTACGTAGCTATTTAAAAAAAAATAATCTACATATATCTTTAGTTATAGTATAATATTGTTAGAAATCATATAGTTTATTTAAATAATATGTGGTGTAGATATTGATTTGTTTAATGATAGATTAAATGAGTATTAAATTACCACTGCGCACCCTTGATACGGTGGTCACTTCACAAGTATAAATACTTGTGAGATGTGGAGGGCAAGAGCCAGGGTTCAAGTTTTCAGGATGAAACTTCACACACATATACACTTAGATTAGGCTAAAATAGAAATTATATCTTGTATAAAAAAAAAATGAGTATTAAATTTGTGATTACCCTGTTTGGTTTGTGTTTTTAAACAACAATTTTCAATTTTTAAACAATATTTTATTTATTTTCACACACTTTTTCACCCACACGTATTTCAAAAAACAATAAACAACAATTTTCAAATTACTTCACCAAACATCCCCTAAATAACTTGAGTTATACACCCATTTAAATGGATAAAATTAACTTAATACTAATCTTTTTATTATCTATTTCAATTATCAAATATCATCCATTCAATTTCAAATTTAATTTTATATATATATATATATATATATATATATAATATCAAAGTGAATACTAAATGATTACCGATTGAATATTCATAATGGACAAAGCTTTCTTCTAAAATCATGTTGAAATAATCTTCTTCATCTATTAGGAAACTCATAAGACTATTCCAATAATCCAATCCATGATCCGAGAACCACTCTTTTTTTTTTTCTTTTTCTTTTTCTTCTTCTTTTATTTAATAAAAAAATATATAGGGTGGACAAAGTTTGTGGAAGTACATTAGGAGGTCTTACTCATACAGGCTACAACTATATAATTGTAGAACTTAGAGTAGGATTTATCTATCCACACCTTATTACAATTTCAAAGTGGGAAAAGGTTAACTTGGAACTAATTTAGAAGAATTTTTCTTCAACCCATTACATGGCAATTAAAAAAAATTCTACATATATCTTTAGTTATATAATTTTGTTAATAAATCATATAGCTTGTTTAAATAATTTTTGTGGTGTGGATATTGATTCGTTTAATGATAGATTAAAATGAGTATTAAATTTGTGATTATAACAAAATTGAGTTATACACTCATTTAAATGGATAAAATTAACTTAATACTAATCTTTTTATTATCTATTTCAATTTTCAAATATAATTATATATATAATATCAAAGTGAATAGTAAATGATTACCGATTGGATATTCATAATAGACAAAGCTTTCTTTTAAATCATGTTGAAATAATCTCATTCATCTATTAGGTGACTCATAAAACTATTCCAATCTATGACTATTTGGTGATTCATAAAATTATTTGTGTGTTTTAAATCATTTTTAAAAATCAAATAAATATTAAATATTAGGCCATATTACTAAAAGTATGCATAAAATTTACTTTTTAAGATAAACAAATAGTGCAAAAGATGTGGGGTTTCAAACATGGGAGTCGATACCATATCGTACCGGCCAGTGTACCGGTTCAAATACACTCTTATTTCGTACAGAAAAAAATACCAGTCATATCGGCCGTACCAGACCGGAACACAAAATGCTGTTTTTTTTTTTTTTTTTTTGTAATTGTGGCAATTTTTAAAGGGCAGGATGGTAATACTCATGTATATTATGGTCCTAAAGTAAATCCTTTTAATGGATGGAAGTAGATGATCCTATGTAGTTTGTGTTAACTTAATTATTTATATTATTTATTTTCTTTGTATGCAATGAACAATTAAGTTTTTTATTTTCTATATTGTTTTTTTTTTCTTTGTATGCAATGAACAATTGAAGTAATATTTTATTGTAAACAGGAGGTAATGTTTTATAGTAAATAGAGATTTTGTGTGTGTATATTAAATATATAAAATAGCAGTAAATCCAAAATGGTATACCGGTATTAACCGGTACCCGAAATATATCGTACCGGTGGCCAAACCGGTACAGCCTCTGGTCCGGTATTGACTTCTTTGATTTCAAACCACATGCACGAGTCACCCTAAAGAATTCGATTACCACTAGTTTACCGCTTGAACCCCACATAGGCAGTCTTGTTTAGTTGCTACCTAATGGCTTGAAGATGCCACTATTGGTGAACTCCTAACTAATCCACTTATTCAAGTCATCGATCAAGTTGGCAACATATAAGCACCCTTTTGACTAGTTAAGGTTGCTTGACCTGATATGCAAAACTCATAGCACGGCTCTTAAATTCTTGAACTCTGCCATTAACTTCAAATAATTTTGATGGATTAGTTGATATTCCATGACGGATGTCATTTTGAATTTCTCACTCTAAGATCGAGATCTTTCTCCAAGGGGGTCTATTATTATTATTATTATTATTATTATTATTATTATTATTATTATCCTCCAACAGGTGTTGGGTGTAAGAGCAATTGAGATTTCAATGATATTGGTTTTTGTTTTTGTGTCTGAGACTTGAGATTTTTGTTTAATATTATCTTAAATCTTAAAAAATTTTCTAACGGTTTGGTTGCCAAGAAAACAAAGGAGATAAGAATATAAAAAAAAGGGGGTAATTTTATTGTTTTATAAGATAATTTTCTAGTTGATGTAGTTTGTTTCTTTTTCTTTTTCTTTTCCAATTAAACAAGTTATAACTTTTTTTTTATATATATAATTAAGCCATTTAATGTAACACGTTAGCCTATCATGAAAAATTATTGAATACTTTGAGAGTACCATAAATGCGTACTCTCCTTTACATGAATTGTGAGTCTCATCATAAATTTAATTAATGGGACCTACAGTAGTGGGACTTACAGTCATGTGAGAGTAGGGGTGGCAAATGGGCGGATTGGGTCATAAATGGGTTGGATATATAATTACTCATTTATCCATTTATGACCCGTTTATATATAAAATAATTATCCATTACCCGCCCATCCCATTTAATTAGTGATCCACTCATTTAACCCATTTAATTTTAATATTGCCACTAACACAAGGCACGTGTTGAAACACTTTTCTAACTCAATTAAACTTTTTTTTCTCTCTTAACTTTCTTGGAATCCAAACAAAGCCTAAATTTTTAGATGCACTTTATAATTTTTTAATTCTGGGAAAAAGCCAACAACACCATCTGCTTGAATGTTTGACAACCCAGAAAAAGCTACCACTTTCCTCCTCTTCTTCACAGAAATTTTCGCCGGAAAAAGCCACCACTTTCCTCCTCTTCTTCACAGAAATTTTCACCGAAAACACTGAATCGTCACCGCTACCGGAAATCTCCTTGACGGAGCTTGAAACGTTGCGTTTCGCGACCATCTTCTTCTTCTTCTTCTTCTCCTCCTCACTCCGATCTTCGAGCTCGACTCTCTTCGGACCAGAGGCGCACGTTTTGAGCTCGCTGTCGTCGTACCCTCTGCCTTGTCATCCACCACTTTCCTCCTCTTCTTCATAGAAATTTTCGCCGAAAACATTGAATCGTCGCCGCCACCGGAGATCTCCTTGACGGAGCTCGAAACGCTGCGTTTCGTGACCATCTTCTTCTTCTTCTCCTCCTCACTCCGATCTTCGAGCTCGACTCTCTTCGAACCAGTGGCGCACGACTTGGAGCTCGAAACGCAGTCCAAAGAAGAAGTAGAAGAATCGTAATCGGAACCAAAATCGTCCTCCGACGAGCAAGCCAGGCAGTAATACTGCCGGAAATGATCATTCACGACGCCGGAGAGGACAGGGCCCATGTGTTTTTCTAATAAATTTTTTTTTTTGTTTGGTTACTGAGAAAATATGAGAGAAAGCGTTTAAGGTTATATTGTTTATGTAAGTTTTAAATTTTAGAAGAGTTTAGTAGGTATTAGTGAATTTATTTAATTTTAAATTTTAGATGGGTTTAGTAGGTATTTATGGATTTATCCATTTAGACCTATCTAATTAAATAACCAAATGGGTCTTTACCCATTTAATCCAAATATTTAAATAGGTTGGGTTAAGACTTATTCTAATAAGATGGGTAATGGGCGGGTTCATGTATATGGATAATAATTGCCACCCCTATGTGAGAGAGGGAGTAGGCATTTATGGTACTCTAGGAGTACCCAATAATTTCTCACCTTGAGAAATTATACAGTCCTCTGGTGGACCACATCATCTGTCCACCATTCCATTAAAAAACTCCCACTTGTTTAAAATTGCTGAGTCAGTGTTTTAAAAAAATTTTCAACTTAGCAGCTTTAAATAGATGTGAGTCTTTTAATAGAATAGTGGACCATGTCATTTGTCAACCATGTGGACCTTATAATTTCTGCTTTATCAGCCACCCAAGCCGCTTGTTTGTCAGTCTCATGTTGAAAACTTGAAATTATATCATACTTTTCTCAACCAAAAAAAAAAAAAGATAATAATAATAATAATAAAAATAATACTTTTTTTTTTCTCATTTTCTGCAAGTGTTTAATAGTATTATTATGTGGCTTTTGGGGATTGGATGGCAGATGGAATATTTGGTAATACGAACTAGACAGGATTATTTATTATTTTAATATGTTTCTGTTTTTTTTTTTTGATGAGATATTTTAATATGTTTTTGTAAAACTGTTACTGCAGCGCACGGCGCCTTTGGGTCGGTGGCGACGTGGCGTCACGACAAAATTCATATGACTTTTATAGCTATAGATCCGTGCATTATTGGATAGATATATTCACGGTCCACATTTGCCTAACTTTAGATCCGTGTGTTTTGCGGGCAGACTCTGTCGCGTGTTGAGAAGATTTAGCAAACACGAGCTTTCGCGTCACATTTTTGGTACAGGCGGTAGATTGCGATCGGTAGTAAATTGATGTGAAAATGAAGTATCAATTAATTGAGAGTCTGAGACTCGTGGGTAGAGTATCTTCTAGCATTCAATTATTGGTAAAATTTAGCAACACAAGCTCTTGCATCATGTTTTTGCCACAATTTGGTAGACTACTATTATTAAGTTTACGTAAAGGTGATAAGTATCAATTTATTGAGATTCGTGTTATGTGTGAGAACTGGGAAGAGTATCTCTCTTCTAGCATCCACTTATTGCCTCATATTTTTGCCACAATTTGGTAGATTGCAATTAGTAGGTTTATGTGAAAGTGATGAGTATCAATTTATTGAGACTCCTGTCATGTGCAGACAGAGTATGTCAATTTTAGCAATAACTTATTGAGAAAATTTAGCAATATAACCTTTTGTGTTGCATTTTTGTCACAATTTGGCTAACTATAGATAATAGATCCATGTAAAAGTGACTAATAGTTAATCATAATTTATGGTAGAAAGCGTACTTACAAGAAATAGAGTAATAAAGGTTGTGATTTGAAATAACTTTAACTTATTTAGTTTGTCAATTTTTTTTTTCTTTTTTGTTCCTTTTTGAAACTTTAGGAACATGACAAAATGTCAATTTATTTTTATTATATATATTTTTAGTTACTAAGGTAAAGTTCATACTTCAGATTGTGTTCAAATATTATTAGATTTTTCGTTGTGTCAATTTTTTCTAGTTAAATACATTTCTACCCTAAAGAAATAAAATTTCAAAAATTAAATAAACTAAAAGTAACTCTAGAAGTAATGTTTTTGTAAGCGCAAAGCTTCATGCACAATAAACTAGTATAATTGGTGAGTTCATATGAGAATGTCTCCAATCATAACCTATTATCTTAGTTCTTAACAACTTATGAAAAATATTATGAAAAAATTATATCTCTAACATCGCTAAAAAAACAAAAAGGGGTGAGAGTTCAGACTTCGTGGAGGAGAGAGAGGGGTATCCAGTATCCAGGACCTCCAGGTGCACCTTTTGCTACAATATATTTTTTTCTCAATTAAAGGAGTAAGAGGATACATGAATATATACGTGTAGGAAAAGAAATCAAGAGTCCAGAGGACCAGAAGTGTTTTACTTGCCTCTTATGCTGATTAAATAAACATCTACCTAATTGCCCTTAAATCTGTATATTCCTTGCACTTGGTTTCAGTTCTCATTCCTCAAGAAAAAAAAAAAAAAACACAACAAGAAGAGGAACATGAACTCATGCCTTCATGTTCACCATCATGTGTTTCTTCCACTTAATTTCACCGTTTCAGTTCCTATTCATAAAAAGGAAAACAACAAGAGAGCAGCATTTTTTTTTATAAAAAGGAGTTGGTTAACTTACCAATTTTATGGTAATAGTTAAATTACTAAACTAGTCACTAAATATTACGCAAAATTCAAATTTATCCCCAATTGTTTGTTTTGTCAATTTCATATCTCGCCATAAAAATAAAGTCAAGTTCATCGTTGAGTCACCTTACTTTTTGATAATTACACCTACATCTCTATTCTTTCCATAGCAAGTCACCCTCCACATAAGCACAAAAACAAAAGAGAGGGGATGGTAATGGATGAGGGAAACTAAACTTTTGTCCACAAATTATAACCTTAGCTGTGTAGAATTTTACATTAAAAAAGAAAAAAAAAAAAGTGGAACTATGGAAGAAGATAACATATAAGTGTATATACTGATTAGTTGAAAAAAACCTTTCAAACCTTATCTCCAACTAAAATGATTTTGTCTCTGAGCCTCGACCTGTCTGCTTTTGCTTGGACGGGTGTAATTAGATTCTCCTAAATCAATTCATGCAAAATACTCGTAAATCAATAATCTCGCTTTTGCATTTACCATGTTTCATGGCCATTCTTTTGTTGCCTGTAGTATGAGTCTTTTAATTTAGATTGTCGCCGACATTCGTCAACGTCTTCGTATATACATAAATAATAAAGTCTAAATTTACAGCAGCGATGTCCAAAGTTCAATTCCCTACCCCTCAACTATCAAATTATCTAAAGAAAAATTACCTACCCAAAATAAAGTTGTTGCCACGTGAATGTTCCCTTGCGATTTTTCTGGGCTAAGTTGGGTGTTCCTAATTTTTTTTTAATATATTTATTTGTATAGGAAGGTGTTCCCATTTCAAATCTCAAGAACTTAGCCTTACCATGGCTCAGATTAAAATTTTCTGCCTCTTATCGTTTTGGTAATTCTTACATCCAATGGAATGTTCTGTTCCCCATGGGCGCTTTGCAGCTTTGGTTACATCGAAATCTCTTCACCTTTCAGAAAGGAATAGTAAACCCTTAACCTTCATGAAGAGTGCTTCAAGAAAGGAGCTGAATTCTTTGAGCTAGCAACCGACTCATCTACTAGGCTGGCCCATTATACCATTGCCCTCTTAATTGCGGCAAAATTGAACCCGCTCAAAGAGCCACAGTATTGTCTTGCAAAATAATTTTCGATAAACAAGTACAACCTCTCGCTTTTCCTTTCTGTGAATATATGCATATGTGGACGCAAAAAAGATGCGGTTCTATTTTTTGTGATAAAATTTGCCTTGTATGCTGCTCAGAACAGTCACCATAATACAATTCGTGTATTAAAACTGAAGTATATTTACACGGGGTCAAAACAGAATTCAAAGATTTAGTTCTCCCCTTTGCTAGTATTGGTGTTCTTGATACTGTAGGCTGACAACACCTGAAGCTATTTCGGTCCAACCCATAGAAAAAAAACACTACCACTCTCAAAAGCATTAACCTACCTTCTTAGAATTCTCTCCAAATCCGCATCTCAGAATCTTCTCTAAATGACACATCCAACCAAGTCAGTAATTCCAACACACAGGAAACTCATCTTCAAGACAAACTCCACTCCAGCTAATGTTTTGATGAAATGTCCCATAAAAGTAAATACAACTGGTTATAAGCCTGGACTCTACAGACAGTCACACTGCATGGGGCTCATGGAAAGAACCAGACCTTGATGAAGATTGCCAAAGCCATTTGCAACAAAAATGCAGCAACCACCGTCAATGAAAGATCAGCCCCGCCTTCTATATGAGATTTTTTGAGGTTGAAAGCAACAAAGCAAGCTGAGGCGGCACCAGCAAGAATTATGATGATCCACCGTAGAGCCTCGACAGGGATGAGCAACAGAAACTGAAAAATACAGAGTTTACAAATTATGAAGTGGGGGTTTCTCAGCTTGGGAATCGCAAATACACAAGTTTTCTGACAATATTAAATTGCCTTAGTGATCATCAATCTTTTATAATATAAGTTGCCTCCTGGTTTCCACCACTCACTAAGAACAAAACAGTTAAAGCTTAAACAGAAGCTATACTGGCTCAATGGAGAAACCGGGGTTTAAATACTCCAGAGGGAACATATGCAGTTCAGAGATATGCACCGTCAAAAATCTATATAGAGATGACAAAAAGAGGGAGGGGGGGGGGGGGGGGGGTGTTGGGGAGGAGCAAAGCAAAGAGCACAGCAACTTACCGAGGCCAGAACAAAAACAAAGAAGGAATATCCCCACAAGCACCAAAATTGAACAAGGCTGGGCTTTGAACCCAGATACTGAAGCAAGAAGTAAAATGCCAATGGCACCACTATTGCATAACCATAGACTGAACCTGCTGCCATATTTATGTAGGTGACATCGAAGCTCCAGGAAGTAGTGTTATCAGTGTGTTTGTCCATGAGGTAGGTGGCACAATTTCCAAAAGAAGCAAGCACAAATACCAATGTAGTGGAGATCCAGATAAGGCCATATCTTACACATCAGAGAGAAAAACTCAATGTCAGATACTCATGACATCAATGCTGTTGTCAACTAGCCATCAGATTCAGAACCCAGAGAGAAAACCAAAAAGAAATGTAATAATTAGATTCTCAGAAAGTTCAGATATTTGTCAGAAAAGTCTCTTTTTATAAGCAATACAGTTTTTCCCAAATGTGTGATTTCTCTAAAGTCAAATTTCCTTCCCAGAAATTCTACTTGCATATATGTAAACTTATGCAAACAAGAAGAAGACAAACTTAATATTTGTTTGGATACAACTTATTTTGCTGAAAACTAAAAACAATAAAAAAATAATTTTCAGTTACTGTTTACACTCACAAAACACTGTTCATTGGCCTTAATGCACTGTTCATAAGATGAACAGTGCAAGAGGTACTTATCAAAAAAAAAAAAAAAAAAAAAAAGAAAGAAGAAGAAGAAAACGGACGTGAAACGCCAATCCAAACGGTTACTTAAAACATTCGAAATCCATAAATGTTATCAGCATTCCAATTTTCTTATAGAAAGATCAATTACAGAATTCTTAGAAATCCGTTATGAGAATTCAGAGACTTTGTATGCTTTTGGCATGACTTAATTTTGCCAGTTTATTATTGCTATTATTCATGGGTCCCACTGCACTTTTTAGTACTATTCGTGGATTCCACTGTACTATTTCAGCTAACTTTTACCTTTATCTACTGTAATTTTAGTAAAAAGTTTTCAGTTTCAGCAAAACAAACGGATCTCAAACAGACCCTTTGCTTTTGCGTAACTTATGAAGAAAAGGAAAAGAATGTGGTCTGTATGCAATTTGAATCTGCAAAGAACAGTACGAGAAAGGGCCATGAAACTTCATTCCTTCTTATGTAAAGACACAAAAATTTACAGAATCAGACATTTAAGTATGAAATCCTGGTTCATCTTCCCCCATCAGTCACTGTCTTTAGTTCTTCAAATGTTGTTGTGTGAATTCACAGACAATATAAAGGAGCATGGAAAATATTTGCAGATAGATATCAAACATCCTCTACTTGGCTTATATCATATCAAAAGATACAACTATTTCTTTTACTTCCAGGGTAGAAGGAAAAAAAACAAAAAAACAAAAAAGCCACCTACCCACTTTCTGTTTCTTCTCTTTTTTTCTTGTCAACAATTTCTGATAGCCCCAAATCATTTCAAACAAGGAAACAATCTCTTAGACTTGGTAAGTTTGTTGACCTGAATAGGTTTGTTTGTTTTACCATAAATCATGTTTTTTTTTTAAGGAATTTCTTAGTTCTAAAATATCTTTAATCCAACAATTTATCCTGAATATATTTAGTTCCAGTTTATGTTAATTTAATTCAGTGTCCTAACTCTGTATGAATGGATGTCTGCCCCAAGCAATGTCCTTTTCATTTTTTTTTTGGGGGGTAGAATTATTTTTATTTTTCATTTTAAGTCAGATTATAATCCACTGGCCATTGGAGTATACTTCCTGCCGTACTATAGCATTTTCCCTTTTTTAGTAAAATGCTTATTCACTTAATACATTTTTTTTTCCAGAATGTACTTTTATAAAAATTTTATAACTTTGTAGTGGATGTTAGAATATCAAAGGAATTTATCTTCAAACATGTTTTTGTACAGATATGAACTGTCTATTAGTTTCAAATAATCGTTTTGAATGAATATATTAGTACCAATTTTTCGATAAAGGAGTACCAAAAGGGTGAAAAGGAAAAAAGAAAAGAAGCAGCAGTACTCACAGATCAGGGTTAGCATCAATTTTGCTAAAAAAATCTCCGGCAATTGGATACAAAGAACTTATCAATCTGTTTACGACAACATCTGTATCAACATCGAAATATTGTGTGTATGATAAGATATTAAACATTCCCTTCCAGCCATTTGCTGGCTGTTGCTCAAATCCTTCTGCAAGGATAGAAAGACAGAGATCATTCTACATGAAGTGAATCTAGCAGCAGTCATTGGAATGACAAAAATGCCATAAAAATGACAGCTAGGTCCAACAGCACTGCCAGAAAATATGCATAGAAAAATGACTAAACATTTAAAATTTTATCAACTCAATGTTATAAAATATATATATATATATATATATATATATATATATCCACTAGGTAGAGAAGAAGCAAGCAAGTTCCAATAAGTCCAAAGAATTGGTTAACCATATATATATATCATATATGCAACTATCAGATAAGTCACTGAATGAACTACCGTCTGAGCTCTCATTCAATATAGCCTTACCCATTGAGATTTCAGTCCAATGCCTCGCATATGTTCAATGGCATCCGAATTTGTGCATATTTGCTCCAATCAATCCTACGCATCTCAATTTAATATCCATGAATTGTTTTGTTTTTTTTTTTTTTGTGGGGGGAGGGGGGGGGGGGGGTGTTGTGTTGGAAGGCAAGTAGGACTTGCTGAGTCAACCAAGCTAAATAATATAAGTCAAAGATAATTCTATTGGATGAAGACTCTATTTCTATAATTTTTCTTCTAGTTTAACTTATTCCTGATATTTTGGCCAAAATTTATCTCTGATGTATCCTCTTCTAATGCTAATTTGGAGTTAGTTACAAAACCTTAAAAAGACTCTGCTTAGAATTCAACAAATTTGGCTTTCAAGACAATATGTTATATGACCTCGGTGAAATGATATCTACATGTTTCTTGTCTCAACTAACAAAACAACCTCCTGTCAGAATTTTTTTTTTTTTTTTTTTTTGATAAGTAATCTCCTGTCAGAATTTTTTCTTTCTTTTCTTTTTAATTTTTGTTTAAGAGGGGTTGGGATCGATCCTATGTATCTTGATTTAATTGTGTGACTGGCCCAGTTGGCATGATTGGGGTCTACATCTGTGATTCCTTTTAATGTGTAATAGTTGGGGGAAAAAAAAACTCCCCATAATGGCAGGCCCAGAGATTCAATCAGCCAAGCAAACAATTGTATGCAAAGATAATAGTGGTTATGAAGAGTCCCTTTTCTCTAATTACCACACAAGTCCCAAATCCAAAGTTACCAAGCAATATCATGATACTTCAATGAAGCCACAAATCCAGAATAAAACCAATAGATGTCCCAGATAGATCATTGTAATTGAATCCAATTGTCCTACAGATATTGCCTCTTTCCTATTCAGCAGGGTTTCTTAAGAGAAGAATCCCACATTGAAACTACATGAGTTTTATGACCATAAAGGAGGGGGGGAGGGGGTGGGGGTGCTTTTGATGACATTAAATGACAACTGAACTGCACTCTCTACAAAGATTGAACAAAACAATAAAGATATCTCATTATAAGTGGAGGAGTGAAAAGAAGATGACATATTCATCAATTAGCATATTCAATAAAGAGCCCTGAAGTTCTTATATATATAAAGCAGCCTTCAAGCTTAGTGGCATTGTCTAATCTCCTTTATGCGGATAGCCAAGGTTCAAATCTACCCTTCCCTACTTGTTGTAACAATTGAATTACCAAACATATTGCTCATGTTCCTTGAAAAACTGTGTAGTTATCCTATAAGCTCCAAAAGTCTGGGAAAGAGAGAGTTAAGAACCATACCAGCTGTACTTCCAAGAGTTTGATAACCCCGCCCTCCTCCTCCTCCTCCATTGTTTGGAGGGAATATTTGCAAATTTGCTTCAGGAACTGCATATGAGTTCAGAGACAGGTTTTAGGGGAAGAAAAGGAGAATGATTCAGATTCAACAGTAACTATGAACAAAAAATAAAAAATCATTGTATCACAAAGCAAAAATTTTGAAAATAGAATCTCATACCCTCATAGTGTGAAGTGCTCTTTTCATCCTTGATGACAGCCTATGCACCAAAAAACAGTTTTAAGAGAATATTCATTAATGATAACAACAGCAACAACAACAATTCAAGTTTATATAGAATTTTACAACTCAAAACAACTTCAACATATATATATATATAACAATTTGGGCATTTTGGCACATGAGAATTATAACTCGAGAACAAAATGTTATGAAAAATTTTAAAATTAAAAAAATTAAAATATTTGCAAACAGATTAATCTTTACCACACAAAAAAAGGTAAACCTCGCTTAGGAATTTACAGCACAAGTAAATATTTGGTAACCTTGGATAAGAAGTTTCTTTCGGCATTAGCTAACAATTTGCTTCTTATAGTCATAGATTGGTGTTGAATGTTACCTAATTTAACATTAGGTCTAGAGGTTGATACATAAATTACGACAGTCTATTAAAACCTCCCAAGTCCCAACAAAGGGAAAATTATTATGAAATTTCTTCATCTGCAGAGCAAAACATTCCTCATTAGGTTACTTTCCAGTAAAGCCTCTAGAAGTTCTAAAATTCCAAACCATATATAGTTAAGCGAATGGTTCAGATTTCGTCGCGTCATCAACATTTAAAAAAACCTAGACTAGCACTACTTTTGGCAACTATTGAAGATAGCAAAATCAGAAGCATTCATTTAACTACGAACAGTTCGAATTTTAAGAACTCTACAGCGGATTTACCTTAAGAAATTTAGAGGATCCTAATTGGTAAAGTCTCTAGGTTTTTACTCAACTTAACTAAAGCTAATATATATAAACAGAATGTAATAAACTCAACCATATACATAAATTATAATCGATCATTATCCATATATTAATCGTTGTGAAATAAAGCCCTAGCTTCTAGTAACGCGAAATTTGCTTTGAAGAACCATTTCGCTGACTTCAGTTTTTGACTTTTGTAAGTTTGTTCTTCAAAGGCACAATACTTGAAATTACATGGAAATTTGAAATTCTTTTCCGTTTTCCTCAGCTTTCTCAGGAAACAAACAAAACGGAGAAAATAAAAATAGAAACACAAGCGATCGATCTCGATTACTACATGCAGTAGATCAATTTGCTCCCAAATCAAAATACAGAAAATGAAAAACCAAAAAAAAAAAAAAAAAAAAAAAAAGAGGTCAAATTAGTAAAATTACAGAGAAGTAAACACAAAATTGATCAGAAAGAGAAATTATATATGTATGAACATACAGGAACTGAACCGAGCAAATGGCTGGTAGGGAGGCTTGTGTAGGACTCGTCCATGGCAGAGAGAGAGAGAGAGAGAGAGAGAGAGAGAGAGTCAATGCGTTTTGAATATGAGTGAGAATCTGAGAATTTGATCAAAGATATGAAATGAACGAGAGTTGAAAAGAGGGAGCCCTAAGACGACGTCGCTTTTCGTAGCTTGGAAGGAACACAGAGGACGAGACGAGAGAAAGAAGACTGAACTGACCGGTACGTACAATAAAAGAGCTCTCTGAAAGAGGAGGGAAAGAGGGGGTGGGAATTGTAGTACGCGCCTAAATGGCTTGTGAGATAACGCGCGGTTTTATTTTATTTGTTTTCTACTTTACAGCCACGGACACGTGGGTGTATGAGTGCTTTGTTTTGCTTTTTTTGGTGTAACCTGGGCTCCACATGGCCTCCTGGGCCTTCTTCTTTTTTAAATCAGAAGCCTGACATTAATGGGCCGGGTTATCGGAAACTCGAATCCACTTCTGCCCATGAAGCTACCTTAATGGAATTCCTACACTTGGATTGGGCTTCGTTTTGAGTGATTCTTAGACACACCCGTTGTAATTTGTACATCGTTCATATTCCTACACAATTTATTTTTCATGTTTTAAACATGGATATTTAAAAAAAAATGTGAAATCGTGCCTTCAACAACTTTGTAAGAACAACTTTGAAGGCACGATTTCACATTTTTTTAATTATGTAACGTTACATAATTACATTCAATGAAATGTATAGTAGGGGATGCGGAAATGGATTTATTTATATTAAAGTGACTAAATTTTACAATAGCCTTCAACTTACCACAATTCTCCTCTTTTTCTCGAACTTGGGACTAATTGTGATCGATATGCACAAAGACTTGCTCATAGTTTATTAATATTTGATGAGATCCAACCAAGTAGTTAGAAAAGTAAAATTTGAATACACTTCTTTAAGTGCATTACCTTACATTATTAAATTAAATTCAATCATATAATTACATACTTGCATTTATAATACATAAATAAAATCACAAATGGAAGTTTCAACGAATTTAATTGATTTCATTTTAATAATATAATAACTGAAATTTTAAAATTATCTTGTTGTTTAAATTTAAAATTTGACATTCTTTTATAAAATTTGTATGATAAAGTTTGTAATAGTTGTATCATACTATTATCACTGAACACACGCACATTTAAGATGCTGTATTGATAAATAAGAATTCACATAGGTTAAACATAGTAATACGAGACAAACAACAAAGTTTAGCCGTTCTAAACTAGATAATTAATAAAGAAAAACAGCAGCGAAGCATTATATATTGTAAACCGAGTCAAAAAACTACACTGCATAAACCAAACTATACAATATGAAGTACCTCATGAAAAATAAATAAAACAAATTTAAGGGGACAAAAACAAAAATGATTCACATATTATAAAAGGATATCAAAAAAAGATTATCCCAAATAATAAAGTTTCATATCATAAATATAACAAATCTCAAGTCTGAAATTCAAAACATTAACTTCTCTAAGAAATCCAAACCAAAATCCTATTAATTCCTCCTCAAAAAATCGGAGGAAAAATAAAATATTTAACTCAAATAAACTTAGTGTTTCACTAAGTCCTTAGTGAGGAATATTTTCTAACAAATTTTACATGATAGAGCATGCATAGTCTGGATCGTAGAATGGATGAATCTTCATTGGCGACGGTGGCTGTGGAAAGCATTGTGCCGGTGGCTCATACTGCAGGTAATAAGGGTGCTGTGCCCAAGGCTCATAGCGTGAAGGCTCAATGCGTGACCCATAGTACCGTGGCTCATGATAATTAGATGGGTAATAAGGATACTGATGTAAAGGCAAAGGCTTCACCCTTCCATAATTCTGATAATTACAAGAAGGATAGTCACGGTAAGACTCATAACCATGGTCATAGTTATACATCATCATATTCATATCGCTATTCTTATAGGTATAGGGATCATCATCAGAATGAACTTCAATGAGTTCTGCCTTTTTCCCAGCTTTTCGTAGCTTCTTCAAAAGTACTTTTGGATCTACCTTACCATAAATACGTGCAACCCCTTCTGCTACATCAACATCATAAGATAGTCCTAACAAGATAAATAATAATAGATTATAAGAAACAGACCATTAGGCCAAAAAAAAAAAAAAAAAAAAACTCCTAGCTATATCAAAAGTGAAAGAGAGCAAATTGAACCTCTAACACCCTTCAATACTTTGATCAATGTCGTGTGCCACTCGGGAGCTTTGGTATCAACTTTCAGAGAACAACTCTGCAAAACGTAATATATATGAAGAGCACTATATCATGTTAAGAAAAAGACATAAAACACACAAACAAAAAGGCTAAGGATGAATGATAAAAAAATGACTAACCATGTATCCGGGGACAGCCATTGAAAACAAGCTTGCTATAACAGGAGACAAAAAGTTTTCTTCTAAAACCTTAAACTTGAACGCAGAATGTTGTAAGAATATGACTTTCTAAAGTTTCTGGTTAATACATATAATATAGGGTTGGTTCGTTTATATGGGTGAAGCGTTCGTGAAGGCCAAGTAACTAAAAAAAAATCTAGGGTTAGGTCTCAGTTATGGAAGTTTTACGCGTAATGAAGTGTATCAACTGTAAATCACAATCTAATTCTGGTAAGAATATTTGGTATATATGATCTTAATTATGTCACGTGATTCGTGAAGGTTTTATTTCTCCGTATAAAAATCAAAAGATTTTATTTTCCCATTATAAACTATTGGATTTCTTATTTTATTTTATTTTTCGAGAATCATATAAAATGGATTTTAATTTCAAATAAACTTTTTTTTTCTTTTTTTTGAGAATCTAATTCCAAATAAACCAATCATGAAATTAGGGATTCCAAAACCTTATTTGTAGCTAATTAAGGTTTTTTCTCATAACCAATAAATGAGACTAATTAAAGCCATTCAACCACTTATGAGATCTCATCCTTCCACTTATAAGATCCCATCCTTTAGTGTTAATTATGTGGGCGCGAGAGATAAATGATAAAGTTTAGCTACAAAATTTGTTGTAGTTAAATGTTACAACCTTACTCAATATCTTTTTATTGAAAATAAATTTTGACAAATTTATCATTGGATTACATCTTCTTCTTATATTCTCTATACTTGCAAAATTTCTAGAAAATTAAATATCAATAACTATGTTATCAATAAATTGTTTAAATTGCAAGTTTTTGTAGTTTAAAATTATGCATAAAATATAAGTTTATAGCTCATATAGTAAATAATATCCGATTAACATAAAAGTTGGCATGTGTATTAAGAGAGTAAAGAACATGCAATTTAACGGATAAATTTTCAAAATATAAAGTAATGTTTATTTTATTAAGTAAAGTTGTGGTCTAAAACTACAACCAATTTTATATCTAAACTTTGCCTGGAGATAAATGGCCTCGAACATTTCTATAACTTCACTTAGAAAGATAGGCATTGGGGTATCAACCGTTTAGAAGAACAGTGTATATTGCCCTAAAGTGATTGGACTGATCATTAATCTCAAAAGCTAAACGGAAGGCTAAATCAATCCTTATTGCATTATTTAGGCCTTGTTTGGATTTTTTTTTTTTTTTTTTTGTTATCCGTCATCACTCCTCACTCAATTTTCGTCACTCATCACTTAAAATATTCCAATTTTTCTAAACACATCATTTTGGCACTCATCACTCAATTATGCCTTTACATTTTGTTTCAAAAAAAAAAAAAAAAAAAAACCAAAAGTCAAGATATGCGACTGCACAGTAAAAAGTTGTAATGTTATTTATGAAAATGCCATTGAAAACAGAGTTATGGAAACTGAAAACAGCTAAAATGTGTTTTCAGTTTCCATAACTCATCACTCAAAAATCAAAGAATTGAGTAATGGAAACAATAACTGAGTTATGGTGCCAAAATGGACTTCTCATTACTGGGTTCTACCATTTTTGAGTTATGAGTTATGAAAACAGAGTTATGAGTTATGGAAACAAAAAATCCAAGCAGCTCCTTACTCTCCCAACTACCCCGACTCAGACCTTCCACTCAAGAATTAATGCAATTTGACTTATTTCTGAGCGAGACTCCAACCAATTGAGAAGAACATGTAATGCACTGTTTACAGTTGAAAAGTCAACCTTTGCAAAAAAAAAAGTAAAAAACGCGACATGGGTTCCACAGAAAACGCAGAACCCAAACGCATACTTAAGCTTCAAAGTGTTTATTGCTGCTCACTGCGTACATCTATATATGTAAGAACATGAGATGTCGAACTTCTCTAAGATATTTCAATCTCAATCCTTAAAAGTTACCCGCACTCAATTTATCACCACTAAAAGTTCTATATGGACCTAATATATATTCAGCAACACATAATTCGACAGGAAGCCTTGGAATGACTACTACCATACTAATCACCCATGACTGAGAGCAAGCAGAAAAAAAAATAGGAAACAGAATGACAAAGCATACTTCACAAAATTGTTCAATAATTTAGTATATTTGCTCACTATAAGTAATTAGAATTAACAAGCTATACTAGATAAACATGTTTAAAGTTATCTTACTCCAACTTAATTACTATGTGATAATGAAAAAAAATCATTCATATACAGGGAGACGGAGGGAGACTTGGACTAGGGGGGGCAATGTCCCCCACCCCCCCCCCCCCCCAAATTTTTTTTTAATTAATATATACATAGTCACCAATTTTAGCAATTTTAATTTATAAATCATACTTTGCCCCCCTTAATATTATCATTGATTCTTTTAGGAGCCACAAAATTTTCTATAACATTTTTACAAATTGTTGTGATAGTAAACTTTTATTGGTTTGCATCTGTGCTCATCACTTACATCACATTTTAACTTACTAATAACCACTCATCACATTAATAATTTGTAAAAAAAAAGTTTGTAATTCTAGCATTTCCTCTTTTTAAAAGGCCAGATCTAAAATCTAAAGCAAAATAATCAAGTCCAAAAAAATTATTCAACAACAAAAATTACCAATAGTAAAGCTAAAAACAATTAAACTCAATCAACCAATTTTATCTAAAACAAACAACTTGACCCTTTAAAAAATTTTAAACAAAATAATTTTGTCCATACTTGGATGCACACATAAAAATAAAAAAATAAAAATAAAAATAAAAACTCATTAACTGTTAAGCAACTGAGCTAAAAGCTAGAGCCACCACACGCAACTAACAGTAAAACTACCTCTCTAACTTTAAGTTCTGGTTTCGTCCTTGTTCATTTATTGTTCTAGTCGCATGATTTTTTTGAATCAAATGACTTTTTTAAATAGTACACATATGTTGTCTTACAATTTGACACATAATGAATTGGATATTTCCAAACACAATAACACTTTGTATAAAAATAAAACAAAGACGGGCTCACTCACATCAAAAGATCACAACTTCATGGCTACTTATAGTTTTTTTTTTTTTTTTTTTTGATAAAAAACCAGCTTTAGATAGATATTCATTGATCTAAAACAACGTTCATATTGATTACATCATGTTGAATTTGGTTTCCTATAACTTAAGGGGTGTCCTCGACCTAAACAATACAATCATCTACCCTTCTGGCATATTGTGCCAGTTAGTGAGCTGCCCTATTACTGCCCCTGCTGATATGAGAAGCCTTCCATGAGCTAAACTGCCTTAGAGACATTTCAATACCTTCAATTACCTTCTTGATCGAGCTAGGAGTAGGACCCTGCCCTCTTAATACATTCACCATAACCAGCGAGTCACTCTCAACTATAATATCTTTGAGTCCAAGGTCCCAAGCCAGCTGAATCCCTTCTTCCACAGCTTTAGCTTCAGACTCCAAAGCACCCAACGACAACATCATTTTTTTGCTCATCGATCCCATCAGCAAGCCCATCTCATTTCTAATTACAACTCCCACACCGCTACATCCAATATTTTCAAAAACAGCCCCGTCTACATTGATTTTATACCAACTCGGACTTGGGGGAGACCACTGTGGCTTACCTAAGGAGGAGGAATGGGTTTGGACTTGTTGAGTTAGCCTAAATTCCTTTGCATATTCTGCTGCCATCCGGACCATTTCAACTACTTTTTTACCTCTTCCTTCATGCCTTATTGTGTTCCGGTTATTCCACAAACTCCACGCCGTAATTGCAAACAATTCCCAATCTACCTCCATGCCTCTCTCCCTGATTTCCCACACTATATCCATAAATTTTAGATGAGTTTCAGGCAAAAAGGGAAGCTTCAATTTTGTTACACTCCAAACCTCTGCTGCTGTTTTACAACCCCAAAGAATGTGGCTTGCATTTTCCTCCCTTCCACATATGTCGCAGTTGGTTTCCACTACCAAACCCTTAGACTTTAAACAGCTCTTTGAAGGTAGAATATTTCTACATGCCTTCCACATAAAGTGTTTTATCTTGTTTGGGCAGGCCAGATTCCAGATAAGCTTCTAGATGGCTTTTGACTTTGACCCATCTGAGATTTCCCCACTCTCACTAAGCTGATTTAAGTTTGGCAACACCTTCTGGGCTGCCCTATAGGCACTTTTGACTATGAATCGGTCATTTGGAGTCCAAGCCCACACCAAGGAATCATCAGGGAGCCTAGGACTGATTGGAATGCCCAGAACAACTTCAGCTTCATGAGAGAGGAAGGTATTCCTTACCAGATTAACATCCCAGCCCCCAGTCTCCTTATTGATAAGACTCAATACCAACCTTAAATTAGTAGAAAGACCCCCCGGGCTTACTACTTTGAAGGAGTCCGGGTTTGGAATCCATCTATCCTCCCAAATGTGAACCCTTTCTCCATTTCCAAAGACCCATCCAGAACCCCTCATGATTAATTCCTTGGCTACTTATAGTTCACTTGCACCGAAGTGCACAAAATTCCTCACATAGAACATATTCAAGGCGTTTGGGCAAAAAAAAAAAAAAAAAAAAATCAAATTAGGCGTTTTAAAGTTTGCGTGAAGAACGGTGGCTGCAGATGAGAATCCATATAACTGAAAGGTAACACATAAAATAAAATGGTTTACATAAGGGTAATGGTAGTAACTACAAGCTTGTCTGAGAATTATCAGCACCAATGATTGGAGGACAGCCAAAACTTTGTCTGCAGAAAAACGGTATAGAAGCTAACCTTTCCGGGAACAAAGGAATAACAGCAACAACATACTTTATCTACCCCAAGATTAATTACTATTGGTTTAAAAATGCGCTCAGAAGCCTTAATAATACATGAATGGTTTAAAAAGCTTGTGCTTTGTTTGGTTAAAGCATATATATATATATAATTGAGGTGACAAAAAATAAAATTTGGATAAATTAATGTCTGAGCCCGGGTTCGAACCGGGGACCTCTAGTGTGTGAGACTAGCGTGATAACCAACTACACCACCCAGACGATCTGTTAGCTTCGCTCAAAATATTTTTCTTGTTCTTTGTTATTACTCTTTTTAACGCAAGACATGAGCTAACCAATCATTATCTTATAACAGGTATTAAAATCAAGGTTGTTGAAACTAGCCATTTCCTATTTTAGTTTTCAACCTCTAAAGCTCCTCTTTGTTCCATCTTCCAAGTCAACGGTCTCAACTTGATCACAAGGGCTGAACAATCGATCAAACTAGCCTTAAGGTTTTGTTTGTTTGATCATTCACAAAATGTCCACCACCTCCTTCTCCTTCCTCCTCCTCCTCTGCCTCTCCCTCTTCAGCACCACCATCCACTCCAAACCACTCACCTCGCCGTACCTCTCATCCACCACACTCTTCCCTAACTACCAAAAAATGCTCAAATCTTTCAAAATCTTCATCTACAAACCAAACGAGGCCTTAGCTTTCAACTCCCCAGCTGAATCACTCTTCAACTCGTCTCTTCAAAACAGCCCTTTCGTCACTCAGAACCCCGAAGAAGCTCACCTCTTCTTTGTCCCTTTCCGCTCCACTATCTCCACCCGCTCCATTGCGCGTGTCGTCAAACGCCACAGAGAAGAGCTCCCATATTGGAACCGAACTCTCGGCGCCGACCATTTCTACCTCTCGTGTGCCGGTTTGGGCTACGAATCGGACCGAAATATCGTCGAGTTGAAGAAAAACTCGGTCCAGATCACTTGCTTCCCTGCTTCTCAGGGCAAGTTTGTACCTCACAAAGACATAGCTCTACCTCCAGTTTCAACCTCGCACGCGCCTCACGCGCCGGATAACAAAACCACGAAGTTCCTCGGTTATTTCAGACAAGTACAACTGAAAGAGTCAAGCTTGATAAATGAGTTGGTCAACGATCCCAACTTTCTGATAGAATCTGAGCCGTCTGATCAGCTGACTTATACGATGAGACTAGCGAGCAGTAAATTTTGTTTGTTTGAATATGGAGGCGACTTTTCGGGAATAGGTGAGGCCTTGAGTTTTGGGTGCGTGCCAGTGGTGATTACTGACCGTCCGATTCAGGACCTGCCGTTCATGGACGTGCTGAGGTGGCAGGAGATCGTGGTGTTCGTGAATAACAACGGTGGGGCCAAGGAGCTGAAGCGTGTGTTGGGTGACACGTGTGGCGAACGGTATGAGCTAATGAAGGGACTGGGCAAAAAAGCGAGTCAACACTTTGTGTGGAACGAGCTGCCACAGCCGTTGGATTCGTTTCATACGGTGATGTATCAGCTGTGGCTGAGACGGCATACCATCAGATACGCACGGTGGGGTTAGGGAACTGTGGGTCCTAACTTGGCGTGTACGTGGCACCACTATGATTCTTAAATAATTGTTGTTGACCTGACTTCCATAGGGGAGAATTGGAGATCACTTCAACTCGACTGTGGTAAAGTTGTATGTCATCTGGAAATTGAAGTAATTCTTCTTTGGAGTTTGTGGCCCATTTGGTAATATTATTTTAGTAATATTGTTTAACTATTGTGAAAATACATATAGATGAATAAATATTGTAAAAATATGTGTTATATTATGTAAACAACAAAAATTATTGTTTAAGTAATACAACCAAACAGACGTTTCTTGTCTTGGTAAACAAATCGTATCAAGCTAAATGTTCAAAAAGTTTAATATCAATTTGTTTAATTTGATTTCAAATATGTGCAAAGCTAGAATTCAAGTTTATTTTCAACCTAGATTATGTTCAACCGTTGTTTATTTTCTTTTTAAACAATTTTGAAATTGTTCACAGCCTATTTAATTAATTGGACAAGCCTAGGAGGAAGTATATTATGTTTCAATAATACCAACTCAATATCTGTTTTGATATTTCTTACTCAATAAATGAGTGACACTTATTTTAAAAAACCACATCAGACTACTCCAATAATTAATTTATCTTCCCGATAGTCATTATCATTTATTGGAGTAATCTGATGTGGTTTTTTGAAACAAGTGTCACTCATTTATTGAGTAGAAAATATCAAAATAGATGCTGAGTTGATATTACCGAAACATGGTATACTTTCTCCCAATGCAAACGTACAGTAATGGGTGGGATACGATGAGATTTGGACATGCATTCAGTGCACTAATGCACTAGACACAAGTTTAACCCTAATTAATTTATGGGAAATGTTAACGAATGTCATAAGAGCATTGGTTTATAAACTATTTTTATAAACATTTTATAGAAAAATGATAAAACAATTAATTTTTCTAAAAGTTTTTTATATTTCTCATGAAAGCTGTATTAAATTTTTTTTAATATAATCTATTAACAATTGTCCTAAAAGCACTCATTAACATGACTCTTAATTTATTCCTTAGATCAAATTAAGTTACTGTAATTTACGGTAATTTTGAATCATGTTACACTACATAATAAATTTTTATTTGATTAATAATTTGAAAATCTCATAGTTTGATTACATGTTCTCTATATTCTTAACATGCATATTATATTTATTTTCAATCATATATTATTCACTATTCAACTTATAAACTTATTTTTTATGTATAGTTTTAAAAATACTAAAACTTGATATTTAAGCATTTTATAGATGAAATAACTATTGATCTCTAATCATCTTGAAATTTGCAACCATGAAGAGCATAAGAATAATATATAATATAATGGTAGATTTGTCAAAAATCATATTGAATAACAAATATTTAGTGGTGTAACATTATTTGAAGTTAAACCATCTATAATTTTAAGCAAGCACTGTTCCTTTTCCATATATATTAGTAACTAAAATTGCTTACTCCTTTATGAATCTATTCTAAAAATAAACAACTAAAGTTTAATTGGAATTATATTGTTTGAATTAAATAGATAGAATTGTTTTCATTTGCTAATTTATAAAAATTTAGATTTATCAACCCTGCATTATTAAACGTTATGTGTGATTTTTATTACAAAATGGAATATTTATATTATCAATAAATTACAAGTAATAATTTGATATCTTACAAATTTATTCATATTCTAATTTCAAGTTGATACAAGTATACTTTTGTACATGTATACATATAAACATTTTGTATATACTTAAAATCACACCTTATACTTACATTCTTGTTCACAAACATGCTATTAAAGTTTGGTTCATTAATAGTCAAGCATAAACCTGAGCTTGTGCTTTATTCGCTTGCTAAGTAAACAAACAAAAATAATTTGTTTTTTAGTCAAACTTAAGTTGTCCGTGAACAACTCAATTAAGTTACAACTCTACTTTCATGTAGACTATATAAATTGCATTATTATACCCTCATGTGTATTTGATAAATGGGTTGTCTTATACATATTCAAATATGACCTAAGAGCATCACCAATGGGCTTGTTATATGCCAAATGCAAAGCACATTTGGCATACAAGCCCAAATAATGCTCAACAGTCGGTAGGCCATATGCAAAATGCCAAAAAAAAATTGAGATTTTGCTACAGTACCATCTCAAATGTAAGATGGTCTTGTAGCTCAATCTTATAAAAAAAAATATTTTTTAATACCCTCATTTCTCTCTCCTCTCTCATTTTAACCCATGAGTTTCTCTCTCCTCTCTCATTTTTCTCATTCTTTTCTCTCTCTTCTTCTTGCTCTCTGATTCTTCTCAATATCTTCACTCTCTCCGACAACTCTCTAGATCGGCGTTGGGTTTCTAGATCGGCAACTCTTGATCGGTGGTGGGTCGGATTTGGGTTGGCGTTGGGGGGTTTTTTCCGATGGGTTTGCTGGGTTTGGTGATGGGTTTGTTTCGGCAACGGGCGACCCTCTTTCTCTCGCCATCGCTGCCGGTAAGAACAGATGGGTTTGGGTTTGGGTTTGGGTTTGGTGAGAACAGATGGGTTTGGGTTTGGTGAGTCTCTGCTTTTTCCTTCTCCGGCAACTCTCTCCGGGTTGTTCTCTCCCAATCCATGACTCCGAGTCGGAGTCGTTCAGATTCAATGTACTCCAGTCCGCGTGGCTACAATGGTCGCTCGCCGGTTGGTTTTCCCTTCCGACAACTTGATCGCCGAGCCGCTTGAGGTGGTTCGATCCGGGTCAGGGGATAGCATTTCGGTGACGATTCGGTTCAAACCTTTGAGGTATTGATAGATCTGAGTGTATTAGATCAGATCAGATCCATGGAGTTTTCAATTTGAGTGAAACAAAGTCGTTTTGTCGGTTTTTTTCTCTGGGTTTTTCAATTTGAGTGACGATTCTGGTCTTTTCTCTGGTTTTTTTTTTTTTTTTTTTTTTTTTTTTTTTTTTTTGGTGTTGATAGTAGATTATGGGTTGCCGGTAGTGGTGGTGGTGTGCAGCGGTGATGGTGATTGTGGTTGTTGAACAGAAAAAAAGAGAGAGAAAGAATAAATAATGTCTTTTATTGTATAATAGTAATTGTGAGATATATTATTTTATTGTGTAGAAATATTATTTTAATGAGTAGAATTGGGATATAAAAGTTGAGATGTTGGAGAATTGTAAAATTGTATTGTATAATTGATAAAGTGACTTTTTGAGATGATAAAATAAGATGGGATTAGAATTTGGGTTGCGGATGCTCTAATTGATTACATTTTAAAAATAAGTAATGGATTAGAATCGGGTTGGGGATTTAGTCGCGCACAAAAGGGGGTAGAGTCGATGAAATGGAGGGCATAGGTTGTGTAGGTAAGGTGTTGGTGATTTGATTTGAGGGTGGCTTCAAGTTTGGTAGAAATAGGGTTGTATTTGAATGAAAATGTGTGAAACAGGTTTTTCTCCTTCATATCATAGTTTTCATTGAATGAATGAGTTTTCATCCAAAAATTCAGAGGAATTTGTTTATAACTTATTATGTTACAACTCATTAAATTATCCATATATATTACATTATATGACTCATTAAATTAATTAAACAAGCCAATCAACTCATTAAATAGTTTATATAAATTAAAGAACAAGTAGATGCTAGTTTAACCACGAAGTGAATTTGAAGAATATTATTTCAAACAAGTTTAGAAGTAAACTTCATCTTCTATCAAAACATTTATTCACCTGTCAGAGCGTTCTTATCAAACCTTTCAAATGCTAAAAATCTTATTTTTTTAGCATTTTTAACCCAAAAGCTTGCTCCATCAAAGCTTCTAAATGGTATAATTTTTGCAATTGATGAACAGTGCAATCTCATATTTAAGACCGCCCTGTTCATCTATTGTAAAATGGATATTATTTTTTTATTAGTGGCGCCCACTTTCTCTTATCCTTTTTCTTCTCATTTCTGTTTCTTCCTGTAGTTTCACCATTTCTTTGCTTTCTCTCTCCCTCTGCTCGACGTCTCTGCCTCCCTCTCCGACGAAACCCAGGCCAGAGCATCAAGCCAAGCCGATTTTTTTTTTTTTTTTTTTACTCATTCAACTCTCTCTCTCTCTCTCTCTCTGCTCTATCTTTCTCTTTCCTCTCGCACTTCTTTCTTCTCTCTTCTCTCTCTGTGCTTCGCCGATAAGTGGGCGCCACCGATGATTGTGCTCTGGCGATTGTGGGATGTCGATGGCTGTGGTCATGGATCGTGGGTCCAATGGCTGTGGTCCGGGGGCGGCGATGGAGGTTTCTTCTTTTTCTCTTTTTTTTTTTTTTTGGTTCTACGTGGTTCTTCTTGGGTCTGATTGGGCTCCGATCGTGCGAGACCGACACAAAACGACATGCTATCAAATCTTTGATTTGATTTTGGGTCTTAATTTGGTTTTGGGTCTTGATTTGATTTACAAGTGTGAAGGAGGACGTCAAGCCGCGCCGTGGAAGTAGATGACGACGGGGAGGGAAGTGGTGTCCGTGTCTTGTGGGTTTTGGCTCAACGTGATGGGTCTGCTGGTGGCGGCGATGGTGGAGGTTTCTTTTCTTTCTTTCTTTTTTTCTGCTGTGGTTGGTGGTGGTGAGTTGATGTGGTGGTTGTGGGTGGATGAGGATGTGGAGGTGTCTTTCTGCTGTGATTTTTTTTTCTTTTTTTGTTAGTGGTGGTTGTGGTATGGGTGATGGATTTTTGGTGGGTGGTTGGTAGTGTGGTGCCGGCGGTGGTGTGAGAAAGAGAGAGGGGCAGAGGAGAGAAAGACAGAGGAGAGATGGGAAAAATAAATTATTGAAAAATAATAAAGAAATATTATTTAAATGAAATGGTAAAAAAAATAGAAGTTTTGATATAGATGGTATTGTAAAGTGGTGTGGTATATGTTATAAAAATGGGTTTTGAGAGGCTAAATGCTATATTTTTTGACATTCTTGATAAGAATGCTCTCAAAGTAAATTCCAAACTAAAACGATAATAATTTTTTTTAAATGAAATAATAAAAAATCCCACTTCTCACATACCCAATTGCAAAAAAGGTTTTTTTTTTTTTCCTAAATAACTAAATTCCTCAAACAATTTCATTAGTTAGTAAGGTTTCGAAACTATTTAGCAATCCAACAAATCAAGTCTAAGGGACTCGATTTTGCTCTCTGACAAGCCAAGATGGGTCGATTTTCAGTTGGAAATCGAGCGTATCACACTCGAGTTTCATACTCGAGAGTGAAACACTTGAGTTCCATACACAAACTTAGAAAGCTATAAAGCAAACCAGAACTAAACAAACACGACAGCAACCCAGAAAGCTTCGTAGCAAACTCGAAAGACAATGACCCTGGAAAACAAAAACGGCGATACAAGAAGGAACGGACTACGACAATGGCCCCAGGCAGTGGTGGCGAACGCTCCAACAATGGCGGTGGTCCGATCTCAACCTCTGTTCTTTGAATGACAGCAACCCAGAAAGCTTCGTAGCAAACTCGAAAGACAGCAACCTAAGAAAACAAAAACGGCAATGCAAGAAGGAACGGACTGCGACGAAGGCTCCAACAATGGCGGTGGTCCGATCTCAACCTCTGCTCTCTGAATGACAGCAACCCAGAAAGCTTTGTAGCAAACCCGAAAGACAGCAACACAGGAAAACAAAAACGGCAATGCAAGAAGGAACGGACTGTGGTGAAGGCCCCAAGCAGCGATGGCGAAGGCTCCTACAATGGCGGTGGTCCGATCTCAACCTCTGCTCTCTGAACTTCCATGGCCTTTGGGTTTGGGTATACTGAACGGCTGGAACTTGAGTCTAAAAAAGTCGAGTTCCAAGAAGATTTTATTCCAAAATCGAGTATCAAAGAATCAATTTGCTATAGTAAACTAAAGTCTAACGGACTCGATTTGTTAGATTGCTAAATAGTTTCGAAATCTTGCTAACTAATGAAATTATTTGAGGGATTTGGTTATTTAGAAAAAAAATCCTGCAAAAAAAAAAAAAAAAACCTCATAAATTCATTAGAATTTTGGTGAATGCAATATTGCAAAATCTCAAGGATTCGGACATATTTAATGATAATTAGAATAACATATTTGCACTGAAAGATGGGATTTTTTTTGAAAATAACTATTAAACTCAAACTATATTATTAGTAAACCAAGGTTTGAAACTATTTAGAAAAGTAACAATTCGAGTCTAATAAACTCGATTTCACTGTAGCAAATCGAGTTCAAGAGACTCGATTTCTATGTGCTGACATTGCTGAGACGGAGACAAGCTCCACGTGGAAAAGACTCGATTTCCTGTTCATTCCTGTTCACCCTCTTCTTCCTTCGTTCTTTTTCTCTATCTTTTTTTTTTCTCATCTGCTGTCCCACTCCCTTCCTCCAAATCCCATAAAAAAAAATTGATTTCACACCAGAAAAATCAAATTCATCCAATAAACCCAGAATTCCCAACTCGCTAGCTTCAGAAGCACCAGTCCTTGCGACCTTCCGCGGCGGGCGATAACCCAGGGTTCCTGTATCACCTCGCCTTTCTGCCGAAACCCTAGATTTGGCGTCAAACGAGCTGGAGTTTGAGAGCTTTGACAGCGGCGAGGGCTTTGAGTTTAGCGATAGGGATTGGAAATTAGGGGATCTAATAGCGAGGGATTTGCGGGATTTGGAGGCGGAGTGAGAGGCGACGGCGGAGTCGATTACGGCCCAGAAATCGGCGTCGTCGAGGTCCTATCGCCGGCGACGGAGTGAGGAACTATGGAGGCCATGTTTTTTGGGTGCCGAGGCTTTGGATTTTTTGAAGACTAACTTTGTGAGTGTAATGGCAGACGGTGGAAAAAAAGAGAAAAAAAAGAAAGAAAGAGAAAGAACGAAGGAAGAATGAAGAAGACGATGAACAGTAATGAACAGGAAATCGAGTCCTTAAGACTCGATTTCCACATGGATCTTGTCTCCAACTCAGCACTCTCAGCACATAGAAATCGAGTCTCTTGAACTCGATTTGTTGCAGTGAAATCGAGTTTATTAGACTCGAATTGTTACTTTTCTAAATAGTTTCAAACCTTGATTTACTAATAATATAGTTTGAATTTAATAGTTATTTTCAAAAAAAATCCTGAAAGATGCTATTGTAAATGCAAGCTACAAGCAGATACCATAGATTGAAGCTAACAAAATGACCCCCCATTCTCAAAAAAAAAAAAAAAAAAAAGAAAAAGAAAAAGAAAAAGAAAAAGAAAAAGAAAAAAAGAAATGACTCCTTTCATAAAAAATAAAAAATAAAAGAAAGGAAAAAAAAAAAGAAAAAGAAAAAAGAAATGCCTAGAGACGTTACCGATATGTCGCCAGACAATTCAAAAAATTCCACACATTTAACATTAACATTTTCTTAAGTTAATACATAAATCCTAAATAGTTTTTGTTAATTTTTCTAATTTTTTTTTTTTATAGGATCAATCAATTTCGATCATATCAGTATCCACAAGAATACCAGAATCTAATTCATGTTCACGATAACACGAGCGAACCCAATTCCAACGAATTTTGCTTCTCCACTCCCTCCGAAATTCCAAAACCCAATCCCATCAAAACTCAGCTCACGAACCCTCTCCGTCTCACTCTATATATAACCCATTAACGTTCTCCGTTGAATTCGTGTTATAGTCAAGCCACAATGGAGGAAGGTAATTTCCAGTTGCCATCGTCTCTCTGTGTCTTTTATCTGAATAAATCATGTGTGTGTGTGTTAATATATGAAAAACATACCCATTACTTTTTTTATGTGGCTGTTGAAGTTCAGTGAGTTCGTATGAAAAGGCATTGGATGTCTTGTCCTCTTTTGTTACGCTGCGTAGTCCTGCTGATAAGGGCAGCAAGTGTTCTCGCTTCGAGTTCGTCTTCGATTATATTAAGGTAATTTCTGAATTTGGCAAATATGACTTTTCATTTTTTTTTTCCAGTCCAAATTGTATGTGTTATAACTTTATGGTGTATGGACAATTGTAGATTCTGGACTTGGAGGAGCCAATTTCAAAGATGAAGATTATCCACGTAGCTGGCACCAAAGGGAAGGTACTAAATTATGTGAAGAATTAGTAGTAATTTGTAACAGAAATTTATGTGAAGAATATATGTACACTCAACAAACTTGTTTGTATATGTAGTAAGACACTAATTGTTCTTTTTATTTGGGGCTTGAAAAGGGATCCACATGCACTTTTGTAGAATCAATATTGCGTAATTGCGGCTTCCGCACTGGACTTTTCACGTCTCCACACCTCATTGATGTCCGAGAAAGGTTTCGTGTAGATGGGTGAGATTTTTAATCCATAAATATCTGCTTTTTAGTTTTTACTATTAGTAAAACGGATAATGTTTGGTGTTTTGATTTCTTATTCTCTTAGAAGAACACAGCATTGGTTTCTGTTTGCTTAGTGTATTACATGATTTCCTGTTATTTTGGCAAAAGGAAATCCAATGAACTGTTTAAACTTAAATAAAAAAAGCAAATGGTTCATCCTGTCCTGTTCTTTAGTCATAGGTTCTGCTCTATTGTTACACTTTCATGCCTTCAGCAAATCTCTTGGGCCTACTAAAAGTCCTAGCGCGTTTTGTCTTCTGAAGCGCCAAGTACACTTACTTCTGTTATTTGTTCTTCATGATTATTGTGATCTCTTGGCATTGAGCCTTAAGTCAAAAGTCATTGGGTGCATATGTGACTTGCCAATACAAAAATTACATTTTTTTTTGGTTATCTTCTCCTAGTGTCTTTTCTCATTTTTCAATTTTGCAAAATCATTTGCATCATAACAATAGGTGCAATGGTTAATAATCAGTTCCAGTTGGCTGCTTCAGTGTAGACATCTGTGAAGAGAAATTTTCAGCACATTTCTGGTGGTGTTATGATATACTAAAGGTATGCTTGTGCCCATATTTTATTTTGCTTTTTAATTCTTCCTTGAATTCTGATAGCTTTTGGACAAGTAATTTGGGTAATACCTACGTAGATGGAGTGGATCTTTGGTAGTGATTTATCTAAAATTAAAGATGTTCATTCTCTCTCTTTTTCTGATTCTATTGAGTAGAAATACATACAGAATAATAATAGCGGCAGGACTTAATCATCGAAATTCTTAAATATGCAAGGAAGCGTTTGAATAAATGATTGTATAAATTTAGAGGTCTTTTGCAGCACAAAATCATGGAGTCATGCAAAGAGTCTATCTCAGCACATGTTGATGCTGTTGAAATTTATAAGAACACTAACTGGCCAGCCATAAATTAAAATCATTAATTTTTGGTTTGTTAATATGACCTTTTGGTTTAGCCATGCAATTTAAAAATTCTTGCAGCAGTGTTTTTGTGGCAGAGTAATGAGAAAATGCTTTGAGATGATTCAAAGTGGCATATGCATATAAGTTTCTAACATAGACAAAACAAGCTACAGGCATAGAACATCATAAGTCTTTCTTTTTAGTGCACTCTATTCATATAATAATAACACTAGTAAACCAACCGTATACTCCAGAGTAATATATATGACTCTGGGGGTTCTCTTGGTGTTAAAATGAAATTTTAGAGTGTAGTGTAGGGCTAAATAGAGTTTAATGGTAGAAGGGGGGACCTGTGAAGCCTGGTCCAAGCAATTGGAGTCAAGGAGTTAAGGTCTTATATAATTAATTAGAATCTATAACCAACTTGAAAAGAATAGCTAGTTTTGGGTGCCTGTAGGGTTTGCTTAGGTTATCTGTCCTTATCAACTTGAAACCAGATTAATTGTCACTATAATTATTTATCTGAGAAATATCACTACATATCATGTACTGATATGTATATATGTATATGTACCTATATATACACGTAAGAATGTATGCATGTACATATGTCGTCAAATGTGTTGAACCTACCCGTTGTGAGAGTAACCTCATCCACTCCATGTTCTCATACCATTGTTATGAATTTCTGTTTTGAAGGAGGGAAGCAGTAGCTTAACTCTTATTTTAAGTTAACTATGTTATTTGCTTAAATATCATTGTTGATCTCTGAGTAAAGGATATTTTTTATTTTTGTTTTTGAAAAATGAGCTAGCATAATGAAATTAATCCTGGTGGTTTATATATTTGTTTGTGTGTAGGAAAATACGAATGAGGATTTACCGATGCCCTTTTTGTTCTGCTTCTTTACCTTACTTGCACTCAAGATTTTTGCAGCAGAGCAGGTTTGATGTGTATCTTACTTTTCTGCACGGGCTTTTCCCCACATAGATCATTCCTGTTGATGAACTTTGTTGCTATTAGAGAAGTGGAATCAGAAACATCCTCTTTAATATAATTTTTTTTTCAGGTAGATGTTGTTATCTTGGAGGTTGGGATAGGTGGAAGGTTAGATTCAACAAATTTGGTACGTGTAATTGTTGTGGTATCTATTGATTAAACTCAGCTTGTTTGTTTGTCCGCTTTGAGGCTGAAGGACCTGCACGGCTTTGTTCTTTGCAAGCGACGTGAGCAGTTTTTGAGACTTGTTCCCATATCGAAGAAAGATGCGCCCCCACTGATGCCTTATAAGCCTTAGCTGATAGTAAGAGTGGGGGCGCATCTTTCTTCGATATAAGGCATGAGTGGGGGTGCATCTTTCTTCGATGTGGGAACAAGTCTCAAAAACTGCTCACGTTGCTTGCAAAGAACAAAGCCATGGGGTCCTTTGGCCCCAAAGTGGACAAACTGCCTGCGTTTCCTTCAACTAAGGCATGAGTGAGGGCGCATCTTTCTTCGATGTGGGAGCAAGTCTCAAAAATTACTCATGTCGCTTGCAAAGAACAAAGCCGTGCGGGTCCTTCGGCCTCAAAGCGAACAAACTGCTTGGGGGCTTGGATTCGTTCCTCCCCCACAATTATTATTATTATTATTATTATTATTATTATTATTATTATTATTTCCCCTCCTTCTGCCACATGACAATCCTTTTGCCTCTTTATTTTACATACTTTTTATCCCAATCAACAAAAGAACCTTTGGTGTTTAAAAACACTTCTACAATTAAAATTCCATTACCAACAGTTTCTAGAATTTGAAAAAAGTTTCATTATTTATTTTAAATTATTTGAATAATACTATAATTTTTGTTTTAAAAATAAAAGTTAGAAACCTTTAACCAAGTTGTTTTGGGAAAATGGGGGGTAGCTGGAGTTTGAAATCTGTCAAGTACCAAAATTTTAAGATATTTAAATGGATTTTCATTTTTTTTAATTATTCTAATAATCTATTATAATTTTTGGTTTTGATAACATTGTTCAATTTATTACAAATAATTTCTATATTGATATTTATTACATTGTTCAATTTCTATTAGATTATTGAAAGATTTTATTTAGGTTACATATAATTTTTTATTAACCCTTTGTATTGGGCTTAGTATTTGTTTTCTATAAAGCTGATGCCCAGGAATAACCTGAGTATTAATGCTCTAACATTTCAGGTTCAGGCACCTATTGTGTGTGGTATATGTTCCCTTGGGTATGATCACGTGGAGATTCTTGGTTAGTGTTCTAATTCCATAACCTTGGTAATTCATATAAATAATTGATGCATGGCTGTTGTAAATGTAAGTGAGTGAGCTGATAAATTTATATAGTTTTCTATGATAGAGCTATCATTTTGTATTGACTTTTAATGTGCAACACGTGCACTGCTAGTTGAAATTTAGGAAACAATTTGACCTTTTGCTGCATTTCTGGTTTATGTTCATGTAGCAATTTGTGAAATATGCAGATTTATATAAATTTGCTGATTCTCTATCATGGTGGTCCAGCTAGTGAGGGTTGCTTTGACATGGTGTAAAAACTATGACAAATATCCTTAAACATGACACATGATCTGTTTATATAAGATTTTATTAATTTTTCTTCCAATGACTTTAATGGCCAGAACCTTGTGTCTGCATTTGTATGTGCTGTCATGTTTTGTGAGAATAGGATACTGGGAAGCATGTCAAACTAATGCCTTTAAAGGCTGTTTACCTTGAACAATGGATAGTAAATGATGAAAAAAAATTTGCACCTGAATTTTATGGATTAAGCCTTATCGGTGATTATGTCAAAATTTAACAAATAAATGCTTGTTATATATGTTGTTATTGTACAAAAATTGTTTGTAAATTTATATAGGTAAAATTGTTAGATCATAGTCAACTACTACGGTGCTTCAAGAGTAATTCAGTCTAATATGAATAAGTGATTCCTTCTCTTTGTTGGATTCTTTAACCAGGACATACTCTTAGACAAATTGCTGGGGAGAAGGCTGCCATCTTCAAGGTTTTCTGTAGAACCACAATTCCTTAAAGCAAATGCCAATGGGAATTGTAACACAATTTCAGTCACTTTTACTGGTCTTTTTTATACTTGTCTATCCTTTCTTGTTGCAGCATGGGGTTCCAGCTTTTAGTGTGTCTCAACCTGATGAAGCAATGAGTGTTCTTCAAGAAAAGGCTTCTCAATTGGGTGTACGTTGCATAGTTCTCTTCCCATATTATTTGGAATATGCAAGACTCTGAACTTGACCTGGCTATAACAATTGATTAGCCACAATAATAATGAAAATTATGGGTATTTGTTTTTGGAACATAAAACACGAGTGAAATTCCCTTGTATGCTGGTATACTTTGAAAATCCAGTATCACCAAGAAAATTTGCATTCCAACCAAAAGACAAGACAATTAACTGTAACCCAAGATGTTGGTACGCCAATCAGAATTCAAATCCGATACTAACTCTATGGCTGCAATACTTCAAGACTTAATAGGCCTGGTCATGACTGCACATCACCCTCTTAAAACCATGAGAGAGAGACAGAGAGAGAGAGACAGAGAGAGAGTGTGTGTGTGGCTGATTAGAAGTTGAGGATGATTAGGGCTATTGGTGCGGTGTTTGTTACTTACACCTCTGTCTGTCACATCCAGTACCAAATAAAATTAAGCATTCACCCTCTTAAACCATGAGAGAGAGAGAGAGAGAGAGAGAGAGAGTGTGTGTGTGTGTGTGGCTGATTAGAAGTTGAGGATGATTAGGGCTGTCGGTGGGGTGTTTGTTACTTACATCTAGGTTGGGCTTTTCAGTTCACCTAGCCTAAGTCTGGCCTTACTAATTTCTCTAGGTTGCTAAACCGTGCAATGCGTAGGATAGTTAAAAAGAAGAAGAAGAAGATATATGATAGATATTAGTAAATATTAATAAATAAAAATTCAAATTATAAATTGTGGGGGAGGATTTAGTTCCAAGCCCGCAAGCAGTTTGTTTGCTCTAGGGCCGAAAGACCCGCGTGGCTTTGTGTTCCTTCAAGCGACATGAGCAGTTTTTGAGACTTGCTCCCACATCGAAGAAAGATGCGCTCCACTCATGCCTTATAAGCCTTAGCTGAAGACAAGAGTGTACCACTATAACATATGCCTAATTTAGTTAGAATTTGTTTAAAGAAGTCTAATTAGGATTTGATTTGTGTTTGGTTGTTCTATCCAAAATGATGGTGATTTTAATTAGTTTAAATTAACATAGTTTAGCACTATCTGTAACTCTACAAACCAAATTTAAATATATATTAGAATGATGGTTGGGCTTGAAAATCAGCCGGAAATTGAAAGCCCAAGTCCATCTAAAAAGGTGGGGCTTCGTCCCAACATATCAAGTTGTCTGACCATTGTTCAAAGAACATCTTCAATGTCTCGTAGGAGTCTTAACAAGTTGAGGAAGTGCATTATACCAATTCAAATCTAGCTGTTTGTGTTGCCTTAATAAGCAGGTTATTTAACCTGCAATGTGTCAAACAGGAAGAACATAAAAGGCTATATCTTTATGTTATGAAAAAAATCAAGTTAATTACAGGTACATCTTGAAGTGGCTCCACCATTGGATGCTAACTTGCTGAATGGTCTAAAACTTGGGCTTGAAGGTGAGCATCAGTATCAAAATGCAGGCCTTGCTGTTGCACTATGCTATACTTGGCTTCATAGGACTGGCCATCTAGAAATCACTAACCTGGAACAAACTGTAAGTTCTGCACATAAGAGCTCTCCTTTATGCCATGATTTGTTATACCAATTGATACATTCTTATTTTTTAAAATTTCATGGAATAGAGCTCTTTGCCGGAGTCGTTCATCAAAGGTCTAACAACAGCCAATTTGCAAGGGCGGGCTCAGATAGTCCCTGATCAACATATTGACATTGAGAGCCCTGGAGATCTAGTGTTCTACTTGGATGGAGCCCATACTTCAGAAAGCATGGAAATATGTGCAAGATGGTTTTCTATTGCCATTAAAGAAGACAGCCAGCCACAGGATAATTTTAGAGCTTCACATGAACTGGTACAGATGCCCCCTGATGAAAGATCCAGAAAGAACTCTATACAAGTAAAGCACTGAACTTATAAACCCTTTTGAGTCCCTATTATTTGGTACTCAAAAAAAAAAGAAAAAAGGTGGGAGAATAGAGCTTAAAAAATCAGGTTGAGTTCAAAATCTAGCTAAGCAGGTGGAAGACCTCTACCCCTTGAACCTCTCACTTTTTTGGTTCTTTGCGCGGTGTGGTTTTCAAAACATTAGTACTTACTGAGTGTTTCTAAATTTCAGAATTGATATTTTGCACTTGAAAAGCAATTGTGCTGTATTTGGTTGCTTGGACAGGAACCTCATTTCCAATTCTCAGTATGTGTTTGAATTTGAATTTAATTTCCAGAAATCAAGCCCAGATAAGCAATTCCATGGTAGAATCAAATGTGTATAGAAGATTAGTAAGATTTTGTCTATATTTGTCCTTTTTATTTTAAGCTAACAGTAATAAATTTGTCAATGTTTTGAACTTTGATGCTCTGTTGCCTTATTCCTTCTAATTAATGTTGACGTAAACTTTGTATTTCCTTGCCTCCCTGAAAGTAAGGTGTACAGCTAAACTTCTTGAGATATACTTGCAGATGCTCTTGTTTAATTGTATGTCAGTGCGAGATCCTCAGCTGCTTCTTCTGCACCTAATAAAAACATGTGCCAGTCATGGTGAGTAGTAGAGCAAGAAGCTTGAAACCATCTGTAGATATAAAATTATTATAGAACATAATCACCTAATAATGATAAAGTATTAAAAGGGTTAAAGTGCATGGATGTAAAATCAGCTGTAAAATATTCCCAGGTGATCTTAAAGTGAAAAATGATAATCAGAACCATCCAATTTCTGCAGAATATTGAATGCTCAGAAAACACAAACAAGGATAAATGTGCTGAAAATAAAATTTTCTTTAGATGTCAATTTGATTTATCAAGAATTATTTTATTGTAATACAATTTCATCTTGATATTCCTGGTAATAATGAATATTTGGTTGAAATTTTAGGTGTCCATTTCAAGAAGGCACTCTTTGTACCAAATATGATGGCATTTTTCAAGTTTGGTTCCCATGCTTTGCCACCTACTGATTCTCAAGTTGATTTATCATGGCAGTTCACTCTTCAAAGAGAATGGGAGAGCCTCATGCAGGGTAACAAAGGTATTGACTTAATACATATTAAATATTCTTATATTACTGATTGTGTAGCCTCAACACTTACTTTCAAGTTACTTTTTTTTTAAAAGAAAAAAATTAATCAATTAATATATCACCTCAAATGTTTGGATTAACTCTTCCTTAGCAATGTATGGAAGTTGTCATTATTGGATTGCCTAATATGAAGTTCTCAAAAACTTACTGCGTGTCTTTGATGTGAGGCAATCACTATTTATTTTATTGTTTTTTCCCACACACAGACTCTCACACATGCCCTCTACCATCTTCTATCTGGTAGACTTTGTTAACAACTCCCAGCTTATTTTGAGAATTACAGTTAGATTTTTTGGGGATGAAGTTCCTTGCCCATTTTGGTTTGTGTGTATCATACATAGAGTATAATTAAGACATCTTGATTTGCTTAGTTTGCATTGTTTTTGACTTAGTAGGAGGTGATGCCAAAAGCACAGATGGTATTTGTGAAGAAGTAAAAGATGATTCAGAACTGAGCACTAAAAGTTGTGAGAATAGCATGGTGTTTTCTTCTCTCCCTTTAGCTATCAAATGGCTTAGGGACAGTGTAAAACAAAATCAATCTATTCGTTTTCAGGTAATACCTTATCTTGTTGGAGAATATTGCATATTCGATGTTATATTACCTGTTGACACACATTTTTCCTCATTTGAAAATATGGTCGAAGTTAGTTCCTTACTGTTGTCACAGTTATGGATGGGTCATATGTATAACTAGTGCAGATTGCTATTTATGCTGGTAAAAGCTTGTACACCAAACAACTTTTTAAATTATACTTGCAAAATTGGAAATATATATATTTCCTGCAACCTGATACCGAAGAGTTATGACAGAATTGTTTTGATTTCTTGTGAAATTTAAAAAGTTACTTGAATGGGCAGTGTATTCAGTTCCCAATTGAAAACCATGATTAGACAAATTTAATTATTTACTCGACCTACGGCCTGATTAATTTAATCATGGGATCAACTTGCATCAATTTGCAACACCTGCATTGAGTAAATTGCTAAAACTTGCTAGCCCACCTTTCAATGAGTAAAAGCATGACTGTTGTAATGCTGTTATGTTTCATCTACGAGTTCCCTGCTTGTCTTTGCATTTTGTTCTTATGGTCATATAGCATCTTTGTAAAGAATGATCTCGCTCCATTCATTTGGCTGTCTTCTAATATTGTTTAAATTGATTCATCAGGTCCTTGTAACTGGTTCTTTACATCTTATGGGCGACATGTTGAAATTCGTAAAGAAGTGAGCTGCAAGGCCTCTTGAAGTCCCATATATAAATATAAATATAAATATATATATTTATATATTTATATATATTGTGGTCAATTGAAGCCCCATGGTTATACTCACTCCAAAGGAAAAAAAAAAAAAAAAAGTCCTATAGTTACATATGCTATCTACAGTTACATATGCTGGTATTTAATGATGTGAAGAGGGTATTGAATTTATCTTCATCTTAATAAAGTTACTAGTCTTTTTATATAAAAAAAAAAAAAAAAAAAAACTTTCTAGTGTGTTCTCTTTGATATATATATATATATATATATATATATATTTTTTTTTGAGAATAGTTCTCTCTGATATTTAGTGACGGTTGATGTGTCATTGCTGCTTGCTATATTGTTATTACTGCTAATTATTAATGTCGGTGTTCTTTGGACATGAGAGATAAACCTCATGTCTGGGGGCTAAAGTCCTATAATGTCTCTTTTTTATGATGCCTATATTTTTCTGTTTCTAATGGAAAATGTTAACAGCACTTGTTAATAATTCATTTTAGGAAAGTTTTGATACCACTTTTATGGAAAATGAAAAAAGTTGTCAAAATATTAATTACTTTTTTTTTTTCATTTTCTATAAAAACTTTCTTTAAATGAATTATTAACAAGTGCTGTACAGCACTCGTTAACAGTACTTTTTTTTTTTTTTTTTTTTAGAATGAAGTATCGTTAATGTATAAGGGACATGTTTCAATCCCTCCAAAAAATCAACTGATTAAATTGGCCGTACTACTGAAAGTAACTCCAAAAATTTTTTAATTAGTAAGTTACAAAGATATTTGGTGCTTCTTGAACCCACAATCCCACATGTTTACGGCACAAATTGGCATGGCTATAATAATTGATGCCTAGCCACAATTCTAGTGAAAATTTGCATTCCAGCCCAAAAGAGAGGCTAAGATTGGACTGTAACCCAAGCTATTGGTACACCAATCAGAACTCAAATTCGACAATAAGCTACAAATACTTTAGATTCTGTTTAAAGAAATTTATTCAAGATTTGATTGGTGTTGGGTTGTTCTATCCAAATTGATGGTGAGTTATACTGAGAATCTAAATTTAAATGAACATATTTTTTTTGCGTAGTAACTCTATATAAACCAAATTAATACAGTATTATATATATATATATATATATATATGGCATAAATGCACTTTTAGTTCTTACATTTTGGTTTTTTTTTTTTTTTTTTTTTTTTTTTTTTCTAGTTTAGTCCCTACATTTTAATTTTACAACTTTTAGTCTCTAAATCAATTAATGTGTTCCATTTTATTCCTTTCCGTTAGCTCACTACCAAAAATTATTTAGTTGGCAGACGAAACTATTAAAATAATAATAAATTTTTTTTAATATTAAAAATGCCACGTTAGCTTATAAATTAAAAAAAATTATTTATTAATTTTTACTAAATGAAAAAATTAAAAACAGATGTTTAAAAAATAAAATAAAATAATTAAATTAAAAAAATTCTTTACATTATGTTCTTCTCAGTCATCATGAAGAACATTCATGTTCTTCCTCAAATAATATGTTTGGTTTCCGAGAAAATTAAAAAAATAAAAAATAAAAAACATGCCAACATGGAACACTTAAAATCAAAGGGCACAAATCTACAAAATACAAAGAACTTCAAAGATTCAAAACACAAATAACACAAACCCAAACTCAACCCTCAATCTCTAGCAAACCCAGAACATCACATGAAAAATCAAACCCTCCATACAAACATCAAACCTAGAAACAAAGCCATAAATTTCAAACCCAAATTCGAGAAACCCGTAAACAAACCCAGAAATTTTAAACCCACCGATCTAATAGAGACCCACTGATCTGTGAGAGATTGGAGGTAAACCACCGCCGACCTCAGCCCCTCCACTATCACGCACTCAGCCTCACCGTCCTTCACATCGAAACAAGACACAACCCCAACGTGCAACTCCTTCGTAGGGACTGAGCACTCGGACTTGAGCGAGGCATCGACGGCGTTAGCGAAGAGGAGGTGAAGGGAGCCGGAGAAGGTGGAGGCGACGATGAGGGGTTTGTGCGTTGGGGTTTGGGAGGTCTTGAGGGAGGAGATTCGGGAAGGCGGAGAAAATGTGGATTGAGGGGTTAGGGTTAGGGTTTGGGATTGGGGATTTCGAGAGTGAATTTTGAGAGAGGGGGTGTTGGAGTCATAGTCGAAGAGAGAGAGGACGGTGAAGCGGTCGAAGGTGGAGAGCTGAGGGAGCCAGCGGACGGCGTCGATGTATTTGGTTTGTGGGAATCTGTGGATTTGAGGTGGGTCTCGGAGAGCTATGCCTGTGGCTGTGGTTGTGATTGCCATTGTTGGGGTTTTTTTAATTTATTTTATTTTTTAAACTATTGGTTTTTAATTTTTTTATTTAGTAAAAATTAATAAATAAATTTTTTTAATTTATAAGCTAACGTGGCATTTTTAATAGTAAAATAAATTTTTTATTATTATTTTAATAGTTCCGTCTGTCACCCAAGCAATTTTTGGTAATGGGCTAACGGAAAGGACTAAAATGAAACGCGTTAATTGATTTAGGGACTAAAAGTGGTAAAATTAAAATGTAGGGACTAAAATAGAAAAAAGCCAAAATGTAGGGACTAAAAGTGCATTTACGCCTATATATATATATATATATATATATAATAGAGTGATACGTGGCCTATAAATTCCTCGTCCTTAGTTGTATCATGTATGTTATGATCATTATATTCAAATTCCTCATGTGTATGGCATAAATCTTTGCAGAAAAATAATCCTACATGTGTCCAAGAAAATTCCTGCATGTTCATAGGTTGAATCTTTCAAGGAACACATGACTCAATCATCTATAGGATTTCACAAGAAAATAAAAAAATTGTTCTGCATGTGCTTAGCATTCATTCTTAAGGAAAAAAATGAAAAGAATTCCACATGCATGTCAAGAAAAAGTTTGCATGTACATACCAACTTGGTTAGGCTTTTTGCCTTCCAAAATCTTACCATAGTAGAAAATCCAACCTCAAACTAGAAAATTTTCATTAATAAAGTCCTCATGATCAAAAGATCAAACCCTAAAACAAAAATCTTTCACCAAGAAGGTCTCTTGGCTAAAAAAATCAATTTGAATTTCTCTTCAAACAGTTACAAAATTCCACAAATTTTCTTAACATGTTTCTAAAACCCTCTCTAATAAGGCCAAAAGCCTTGTAGCTGAATTGACACTTCTCCATGCACAAAGTGCTTGGGGGTTTAGGAGAAAAAGAGTTCAAGCTCCGGGGTTAACAGCAAGTTGTAATTATCTCTTAAAAAAAAGAAAAAACCCTCTCTAATAAGATGGGAAAAAGGTTCTCGTTGGTTCCAAAATTTTCCCACCTCCCATTTTGGTGGTACATCATACATGCTCCCAAAATTTCTCTTTTGACAATTAACAAATTCCAAAACAACTTAATACATGCTTGAATTTCCTTTCGAAGAGTTATGAAATTTTAAAAATGCCCAAACATATTTAGAAATTCCCCTATAATGGATAAGAAATTATAATTTTCCTTTTCACTAAAAAATTTAAGGTCATGTTTGGTAACTGTTTTTGTTTTCTATTTTCAAAAACTTACTTTTTTTTTTTTTTAAAGTAATTTTTTTTTAATGTTTTCAAAGTGAAAAACATGTTTGGTTAGTTGAAAAGGAAAAGCAATTTCCAAAAACAAAAACAGAAAAAATTGTTTGGTAACAATTTTTTTAAAAAGTTCAAAATAGTTTTTTTTTTTTTTGGTAAATATTTGCAACATTTATCTATGAAAAATGTTAAAAGTATTACAAATATACACTGATGTGGCATTGAATATTATTTTGAAACTTTAATTGCCTTATCATTGAATATATAAATTTATATATTTATATATATATATATATTTTTGAATTGTCTTTTTATGAATGTTGACATATCTAAGTTTAATATAGTAAAACTTTTAATATCTGTCGCACTACTTTTTGTCTACTCATTCCAATCTTTAATCTTATTTAATATTTGTATTTTTTTTTTAGAAGTGTGATTGTTGATTTGTTTCAAATCAATTGTCTGCTATAGAAGAATAATCTTTGTTTATTCATTATTCACTCCTATTCTTAATCTTATTTAGTATTTATATTAGTGTATTTGTTTCAAATCAATGGTCTGCCATATCCATCCAAAAAAAAAAAAAAAGGTCTGCCTTAATATGGTAGCGTAGAAGAGGTGATTATATAAAACTTAAAAAGTAGTTTAAGTGGGAGAGACTAAAACCAAAATGAAGGAGATTTTTTTATTCAAAAGAAACCATTTGTATTAACTTGAATTAACAGATAGAAATAGCACCTCTTTTGTTTCGCTAGGATAAAAGTATTCTAAATAATAGATATATTGTTGTGTTTGACCGTGAAGTTAAAATTGTAATAAAAAAATCAAATATAAATTTGGCAACAAACTTGGTTGTAGGCTAATGCTACAACTCTATTCAATATTTTTTATTGAATGTGAATTTTACCAAATTCACCATTAATTGCATTTTCTTCTTAAATCCTCTATATTTGCAAAATTTCAACAAAATAAAATATTAATAGCTATGTTGTCAATTAAATATTTAAATTTCAAGTTTTTGCAGTCTAAAATTATACATAAAAATAATTTTATAGATCGAATGGTAAATAACATCCAATTGGCATGAAATTTTGACGTGTTTTAAAAACATAAAGAACATACAATTCATCGATTAGATTTTCAAAATATGTAATAATGTTAATTCATTTAGTGAAAGTGACTACAACTAAGTTTGTAGCCAAATTTTGTTCTTAAACTTTGGTCCCCTTAACAATATATTAGGTCCTTACAAATAAAAAGAAAAAGTCCAATAAAAATTTTATCTAACTAAACTTTTGAAGAGATGTAATTTGCAACATTGATAATGAGACTATCATTTAACGATTTCAATTTTTTTTTAAAAAAAAAATGTAGAAGGAAATTGTAAGATTTTATGTATTTGTGTGTTTGTGTCTGTGTGTGCGTGTGTTTTTTTTTGTCAATGTATGAAGTTCTCTTTTTATTAGATTTTGTATAATTTAAGTTTTTTAATGATCACTCTAAAAAAAATTCCTGGAACCGCCACTGATGAAGGGCCAGCACACTCACAAATGATGCAAATTTTATTGGTATGTAATTTTCTCTCATTGCTTTGTTAATAAAAATCTTATAATTGTTGGGAACCTTTTTTTGAATCATAATTGTGGGGAACTGATTTTACATATATGGTTAAAATGCATGATCATTATTCATTATTCAGGAGAATGAGGATGAACTTTATTTGATGCTAATTGTGGGTGCCCAAGGATGAGGCTGAAGTTAAAGAGTTGCAATATTGCTGTGGGGATGCCATGGGCCATAGGCCTGAGGAGGAAGGTCACCCAAGGATAAGAAGGGATGAGTCATAGGACTCTGAGATGCTCCAGGTGGAGAGAAGGGTATAAGGAGAAAGTAGACTGTTGAAGTAGCCTGTTGAAGTAGCCTGTTGCCTCTGCATTTAATGGTGGGCAACAGCTTTATCAACTGAATTGATGAGAAAGTGCCCTGAACAGTGCAAGTTACAGCTAAGCAGATTCCTTCCGCTACCTTCTTTAGATACAGACAGGGACAAGTGTCATGATAGGAGGTATGTTAGGTAAGAATAGATGGTTGAGATATAAGAGAAGGAGAAGTATATAAGAAAAATGGGGTTTACAGAGAAAGAGGAGGAGACACAAGTACCAAGATATAGTGAAGAAACGAGAAGAACACTGAGAGAAAAGAGAGTGAACAGTAACATTTCTTATGTAAATGTGGCCTCCTCGGGCCAATTTGTATTGAGAAAGTGGTTCATCCATTTAATAAGATCGGCCTTTTCTTCCTTATTTTTCTCCTTGGGCGGGGCCCCTCCTTTAGTTGTTTGTTTCCCTCTCTTATAAATTCATTGTTTTGGGCCATGGTTGGATTGATCCAGCCACTATTCTAAGTAGGCTTGGGCCACCAGTTTTTCTGGTCCTTACACTAATGCATACTATTTGTTAAAGAAGTTTAAATGAATCTATTTCTTGGTTGTAGTTGGGGCCAGGATTATGTCTCTAAATTGTGCCTAGACTGTCTGAAGTTGACATTTCTCTTTTGTCATTTCTACTTGTGTGTGTATTTGATTTATGTTTATTGGATGAAGACTTATCTTTTGAAAATTTTCCAATACATTTAAATAATGTTTCAAAATCTTTTTTATCGTTATGAGTATGTTTTACCTAGTATCACTTTTATTAAACTATTAAAGTCATTTAACTTAAAATTAAAGTCAGTACTTTGCAATAAAAGAACCTGTATGATGTAGTGATTAAAACCACAAGTTTATGTATCAAACATGCATTTGCTCCACCTCCTCTTTTAAATGGTGATATGGACAGCCTAAGATCAAGATAATTTCAGAAGATTTCGTCAATGGTACATCAACTACCAAATATGCATACACATCATTCCATGGTATTTGGTATACTACAACATATATGTATGTGTTATGAATGCTATAGCCAAATAAAACATTTGCAACAAGTGAGTATTGGTAATAAAATTGTCGTATGAGATTTATCTAGTTGACCTTATATTATTTATTTTACAAGGTGAAAATGGTTGTAAAAGCGGAGGTGACAATGTACTTGGAAGGACGGGTTAGGTTGCTTAAGTGTTTCGGCAGGGTTTTCATTGGGTTTGAATAATAAGACAATAGTATTAATCAAATCCTCTGAATCTTGGTCTTAGCTAACTATGCTATGTTATGGCTAGATGCTACTTTGAGACTTAATTTGCCTTTTAATGGCGGTGCATCAACTCTACCTGCCACATCAAGCATCGAATAAAATTAACTTAGTGCAGCAGCACTTGCTCAAGTACTCAACCTCATAAAACCATGCATAGGTATTCATGTGAAATAGAGTGTGGTTGATAAGAATTAAGAAGTTAAGAATGATTAGGGCGATTGGTGGGATTTTAGTCACTTATTTCCATCTAGACTGGGCTTTTCACCTAGCCCATGTTTGGCATATAAATTTACTAGTTTGTTAAACCATGCAATGCACAAGAAAGTTTGACAAAAAAAAAAAAAAGAGAGTATATGATATATATATATATATATTTTTTTTTTTTTGTGCCAAAGTATATGTATATATTTAATTAGTAAGTACTAATAAATAAATAAAATTAGAGAATTTATAGAAAGAACCTTGTTAGTGTATAGCTTAGACTAGATTAGCCCATTTGGCTTGGCCCAGTATACTGTACTTATAATTTACTCATATTACTTGTATTGCACACATACCTAGCCTATATAAGACTCTCTATTGCACATTATTATACACATCCATATACAGAATATTCAGTCTTTCTCTCTCACTTTATATTCTTAACATGGTATCAGAGCCAATGCTCTGACTTTCTGGCACCTGTGGTCTCTTTCGGCGTCTTTTTGTTGCCTTTGTCTTCGTCTAGTGCCCACTGTCAGAAGCAAATTACTGCCGTCAGATCCACAACACCAAAACTCTTGGATCCAGTCTTTCTATCCATCAGCCTGCCAAACTGAGTGCACAGACTGATAGATTGCACAAGTCGGAGAAAAACCCAACCAGAATCACCTCCATCCGAAGCCGCACGCACTTTTACACGCCACCAGAAGAATTGGTCTTGCAGTAACACGCGCCTACACGCCCACACGCGCCACCGCCCAAACTCACACGCTTTCACACGCCTTCACGCTCTCACGCGCCCTTCACTGTACTTCGCCACGTCAACCCTAGTGACATCAGCACACGTCAGCATTGTGACATCAGCCCTAGTGATGTCAACTGATTGTTGACTGTTGACCATTGACCAAGGTCAAAATTTTTCAAATTGGCCTGTCTTGCTCAGTTTTTCGAGTAGATTCCAATTTTGGGCTCTGTTTCTTCATTTGAGGTATCTAAATCCCACGTTTTTGGTCATTTTCTTCATTATGGCTCAACAAATTGATCGAGATATCATACGTTCTATCACCATTATGTTGGATGATCCTGCTAGCTATCATGCATGGTCTCAGAATATGATTGTCTTTCTCAAGGGTCGTAAATTGTGGAGATATGTGACTGGTTCAATTCCTAAGCCAGTACCAAAACCTAAGTCCAAAGCCACAGCTACTAAAGATGCCTTCAAGACTATTGCTGTTACAACGGATGATTATGAAGAACGCCTAAAGGAATGAGAGAGTATTCAGAGTAAGATCTTGTCTTGGTTTAACAATACTTCTATTCCCTTCATTCATAATCTTCTTCCTCATCTTGAGACTGTTAAGGCTGCATGGAAATTTCTGGCCGATTGCTATAATTGTACTAATGACTCAAGCTTGGAATTCCACATTGAGTCAAAACTTTATCAAATGTGCCAAAAGACAAGTCAGTCTATTTCTGATTTTTATTCTCAAACTTGTACTATGTGGGAACAACTCTCTGCTGCAGATCCTCCACTAGTATGTTCTAAGGACATTGAGCTCTTTGTCAAATATCGGGATCGCTGTAAATTTATGCACTTCATGATGGGCTTACGTGAGGATTTTGAGCCTACTAGGGCTTCTTTGCTTAGCCGGTCTCTTACTCCTTCTCTTGATACTCATCACATGCCACCATCTGATCATGTATTGGCTAATCCATCTTCACTGCCTCCCATTGTTGCATTCACTGCTCCTCCATGAATAAACTCTGGGCGTCCCACCTCTTAATCCTCCAAAGGTACACACTGCGAGTTTTGCCGTGCCAAAGGCCATGACATCTCAGTTTGTCATAAACTGCAGAAATTTATGCAAGAGCAGAATAAAGCTTTTCTTCCTCGGGCAGCTGCTGTATGTCCTTCAGATCCATCAGTTCCCACAGATCCGTCTTTGGCCTCCTCACTTACTACGGCTGATATTGAGATAGTAGTTCAACAGGTTTTATCCCGCACTTCCACTGCCTTTTCTGTCACCTCAGGTAAACAATCTTGGTTTTTTGATACTGCATGTTGTAACCATATGACTCTTGATGAATCCCAATTTTCTGAAAAGGCACCCTTAGAACATCCAATCACCATTTACATTGCTGATGGAACTCCTATGCCTGTTAGTCATAAAGGAACAATCTTTTCTTCATGTTTATCCCTTAGTGATACTTTTCATATTCCAAAGTTATCCCTCAATTTGCTTTCTGTTGGTCAACTTTGTGAATTAGGCATAGATCTTCTTTTTACTAATCATGGTGTGGATGTGTAGGATCCCGGGACAGGTCAAGTGCTTGGGATAGGCCGTAAGGTTGGTCGCATGTTTGAGGTTCATGACTTGAAGATTCCTTCACAAGTTGTTTTTGCAGCTGCTACCACTGCCACCCCCTCACCTGATCTATGGCATGCTCATCTTGGTCATCCATCCTCATCTCGTCTTCAGTTGTTAGCTTCTCAAGGTCATTTAGGTTCAGTTCAATTTCAAAAATTTGATTGTACTTCTTGTCATTTTGGTAAACAAACAAAATTGCCCTTTAATAATAGTGACTCCTTTTTTTCTGCACCTTTTGATCTTATACATTCTGATATATGGGGTCCTGCACCTATTCCCACTGAGGGGGGATCTAAATATTTTGTCATATTTGTGGATAATTTTTCTCAATATACTTGATTTATCTGCTTCACCATAGGTCTAAACTTGTGTCTATTTACCAAACATTTCATAAAATGATTGAAACACAGTTCAATCGCACCGTCAAAGTTTTTCGATCAGATAATGCTCAAGAATATAATGATAAATCTTTCCTGTCCTTTTTAGACAGTCATGGTACCTTTCCTCAGCGGTCTTATCCTTACACCTCTCAACAAAATGGTCGTGCAGAACGAAAACATCGTCACATTCTTGATGTTGTCCGCACCCTTTTCATTTCTGCCTCTTTTCCTGACGCTTTTGAGGTGAGGCTGCACTCACTGCTGTGTATACCATTAATCATATTCCTTCACCAACTACACAGAAGAAATCACCATTCGAGCTTCTCGATGATCAAACTCCTGACTACTCCTCTCTTCAGGTTTTTAGTTGTGCTTGCTTTCTCTCTCTCCCTCATCATGAACGAACAAAGCTCCAGGCTCATGCTCGTCTCTGTTGTTTCCTTGGTTATGGTGTATCTCAAAAGGGGTTTCACTGCTATGATCCCATTTCTCATCGCCTTCGTGTTTCTCGTCATGTTGAGTTTTGGGAACATCGTCCTTTCACGAGTCTTCAGCAGTTTCTTGCATCCTCTTCCTCAGAGTCTCCCATTTTTACTGATCTTTTCCTCCCTTTCTATCCTAAACTTGTGGAGGATTCTTCAACATCGGCTGCCTCTCCAGACGACCTATCTCCGGTTCTATCCCCGGCATTGACCCACCTGTCTTGGATCCTGTGGCACCACCCTCTCCTAAGTCTCCTGTTGGTCCTGAACTTCGTCGTTCCACTCGGGTAAACATTCCTCCCCCTTATCTCGCTGATTATCACTGCTCTTTTACTCTTGCCACTCTCTATGAACCTCACACCTATCGTGAGGTCCATACTGACCCCCCTTTGGCAGCCAGCTATGAATGAAGAACTAGATGCCCTTCATAAGAATCACACTTGGGATATGGTTGATTTTCCTCCTGGTCAGTCTGTAGTGGGTTGTCGGTGGGTTTACAAGATTAAGACCAAGGTTGATGGATCTGTAGAACGGTACAAGGCTCGCCTAGTTGCCAAGGGCTTTATTCAGTCTTTCTCTCTCACTTTATATTCTTAACAAACCTAATTTAATTAAATTTTTTTAATGATATTTATGAGGGGTCTGTTTTTTTTTTTACAGTGTCTAGTCCCAAGCTTAAGCAAGGACCCCGGGCCTTCTTGTTGTAGTTTGAAGGGATTGGGCTTGGTTCACCACAGCTAAATGGGCTGTTTACATACCAAGTGGTGTACAGGGCAAGATTCCTACAATACGTATACACCAGCAAGTGAGAATATATGTATTGAACAATAAGAAAACAACAAAGAAAGGCAAAGCAATAAAGAAACACACAAAAATAATTGTTAGGGATCCTCAAGTCAATAAGAAATACTCCATTAGTTTTCTTAAGTATGGATTACAATATGCTCACTAAGACATACAAGGTCCAAATAAGCTCAAAAATTACAGACTTAGATGGCTATCTAAGCCTCTAAGACTTGCAAAATTTGAATCCTTTTGAATCCAAGTATGTATTATAGTGGCTGTTTTTGGGATGCCAGTCGATATTTCCCTAGTTTCTTTGAGTTTTTATAGAGTTTTCTCAATGATTCTATTATGATTTCACCATTGCTGAATACCCCTTCAATGTTGGCTGCTTCTCCCTTTTATTGTGTCATTCTAAGGTTCTAGGGTACCACTGATTCCCTCCTTTTGGCTCTCTGGGTACTAGAGCCCTTATTGTTTCAGCCCTTTTGACGACTGATTCTTTCCTTGTTTCTCATAGTTTCCCTCTTTTGGTGCTATTTTCCCAAAAGCCTCTTGCTGACTTTCCATTCTGAGGTGTCCTTGGAGAGCCGACCTTCAATCTCTCTTCCTTCAATGTTTCCACGTCTTTACCTTTTCAGACTTAGCTTTTGGCAGCCCTTCTTTTTGTCATTTTTCCTAAGTTAGCCGAATCCTTCCCTGCCAAGTCGAAGGTTTTCACAGCTACTTCCCCTTATGGTTCATCTTTCTGGGTTCCCCGAGGTACCAGCCTTTTGCTCGTGAGTGTTACTTTCCAAGCTCTCTGGTTCTTTGCTGCATCACTGAGCGCTTGAGAAGGACATATCTGTCCTTCGTTTCCTGTGCTTTTTTGGTTCCCCTTTTGAGCTGTCTCAATCCTACTTTGACTGTGCTGCACGTCCTAGGGATCCTGGGCCCTTGGCAGTCTCTGGAATCCCGGCCCAGCTCTTTCTATTGGACTTTCTTTGGTCCTCTGATCTTTGGCAGGTTGGGCCTTTTCCTTTTGGGCCTACCATCCTTTTCTTTTGTGAGCTCAACCCCTTTGCAATTTTACTTTCCATGGGGTTGGCCCAATGTGCTATTTCTTTGGGTCTTGTGTTATGATTTTTTGAACCTCAACAATATTTAATCAAGATTTGATTGGTTTTGGGCTTTTCTATCCAAAAAGATTGAGTGTTCTCCACTAACCACAAAGATATAGGGACTCTATATTTTATCTTTAGTGCTATTGTTGGAGTGATGGGCGCATGCTTCTTAGTATTAATTTGTATGGAATTAGCCCGACTCAATGATCAAATTCTTGGTGGGAATCATCAACTTTAAAATGTGTTAATAACGGTTCACGCTTTTTTAATGATTTTTTTATGGTTATACCAAGATGATAATTAGGCTTTAAATGAACATATGTTTTTTTATTTTTTTTTTGGAGAAACAAATGAACATATTTTAGTACTATTTGTACCTCTAGAAACCAAAATTTAAACATAGATTAGAATGATAATTAGGCCTGAAAATCAGGCAAAAATTGCAAGTCCAAGCAAAATTGCAAGCCCAAGCTTGTCTACAGTGTCGAAAATTCTAGACTCCAAGGTCCATTTGGGAATAATTTATTTAGCTGAAACTGAAATTTTTTTGCTGAAAATACTATAGATAAAGCTAAAAAGTAACTGAAATAGTGTAATGGGACTCATGAATAGTATCAAAAAGTGCAATGAGATCCATAAATAGTAGCAAAAATAAGCTAAATAGTAAAAAAAGGCTGGCATTTTAAGCCTAAGCTAAAGCCAAACTCACACTCAATAAGCAAAACACCGACCTAACAAAAGAAAGATACCAAAGCTGAGGGCCAAAATTGAAAATTAACCCCAATTTCCCAATTATATAGTTAGTAGGCACTATTTCGAAACTATATTTTTTACTAATGTCTCGAGTTTCTAAAACTCGATTTAGGTCTTATAAATTGAGCCTCAAAGCCTCGATTTTCATGTTCTGATCGGGTTTGATTTGACGCTTTTCCACGTGGTGTTCACCTAGAAATCGAGTTTTAGAGACTCGATTTATATCTCCACAATTAGAAGCTATCAGTCTTACCCTCACCCTGTTAGGGTGTATTGCAGGCAATATTTTGCACTTAAAGGCTACCTTCATTTGCTCAAATTGCGTCTCTCCTAGCCTCCTCTTCATGCTTTTTGACAAAAGCACAAAATGGGTTCGCTTCGTATATGGGATTGTCTCTAAATTCCCAAAATACACAGTGATGAAAACCCCAAAACCCACAAAAATCACTACCAACACAGTTCTTGGGTTCTGAAACCACCGCTGAGGCCCTCATGGCCTGAAATGCTAAACCTGGTATCGATCAACGTAGTAATATCTCTTAGAACCTCTTAGAAAAGGGTTGGAATGAATCTGATTGAACTGAATTCTATGGGGTGAAACTTGTAAACCATCTTTGAGAAATACAAGAATATGAAGAAAACCCAGAAAGCTTATTAGATTTATTGTAAGTGAAAATTGAAGACCCAGTTTGGGAAATTCTAGAAGTGGGTTCTTGAATTGGAGCTTTGGGGATTACAATCTTGGAAGTGTAACTTCGAAAAGTATCAAGTGCGAGCTTTGCTTTTCATTGGTATCCCATGACTTGGGAAGAAGAAGAACAAGAACTCAACTCGTTATTTTTTGTATCAAATTCTGTTTGTGGCTTGTAGTGGATGTAGGTGTGAACATAAATCGAGCTTCTAACTGTCGAGATATAAATCGAGTCTCTAAGACTTGATTTTTCGGTGGACTCCACGTGGAAAAGCGCCAAATCAAACTTGATCAGAGCATGAAAACCGATTCTTTGAGGCTTAACTTATAAGCCCTAAATCGAGTTTTAGAATCTCGAAATATTAGTAAAAAATATAGTTTCGAAATAGTGGCTACTGACTATAAATTTTGGCCAAAGTTGAGTTTCAAAGGAATTTAAACGACGCCGTACTACTATTGGTAAGAAAAGGATAAAAGTGTAAAAAAAATTAAGGGAAAATAAAATATTCAAATACTGTTAGTTTCCAACCAATGCCGTTGTTCTTGTTCGTTTCACTCTCTCCCTTGAAAGCCTTTTCGACCCTCCGAACCCAATCTCATCCTCATATGAATCTTCAGCTCACTCTTATATATAACCCACTCTCCACGTTGAATTCAGCTTTCAACTCATAACTCACTCACTCACTCACTCACTCAATTCAGGTTTTAGCTAATAAAACCACAATGGACCAAGGTATTGACCACACTCTATCTCTATCTCTATCTCTATCTCTATCTGACACACACACATAGTAGATTGCTTTATATAAGAAGAGGATTTGAAATCCAAGGCTTTTTTTTTTGTATGTGGCAAAAGGCTCTCAGAAAGCTTCAGTGACTCCGAGTCCGTACGAAGAGGTATTGGATGCTTTGTCCTCTTTGATTACGAAACGCAGTCGTGCAGATCCCAGCATCAAAGGCGATCGCTTCGACCTCCTCTTCGATTACATTAAGGCATTTTCTTCAATCTTCTTTTGATTTTTGGAATTTTTTTAATTGCAAATACATTCTGTTCTTAATTTTTGGTAACAATTGTATGAAATTTTGTAGATTCTGGATTTGGAGGAGCCGATTTCAAAGTTGAAGATTATTCACGTGGCTGGAACTAAGGGAAAGGTACTCTACGAAATTGTGTTTTGCTGATTTCTCTTTATACGTTTTTTTGTAGAATACTCTTATCTTATAACTTATTTCTCTGTATAAATTTTTTCTTTGTTCTAATTTCGATTTAGCATTATTGCTGTGTGTTTCTCAATAATTATTGTGGTTAGAGAATTGTGATAATTAACCTTTAGCTACTTTCACATTTGTTTTTAACTTGCGAAATTCGAAATGTGTGAACGAAGTTTGTATTGTATTAGAATAGGTACTAGTTTTTCATATTTAAAGAGATCAGATTAGGGTTTGGCACCAATATTGCAATGAATCTCTTTGATATTTGTGGTCGATTCTGATTAATCTGTTAAGAATTCATAGCCAACACCATAATTTTGGGACTAAGGTGTTGTCTCTTTGTGATTTTAATTGTGATAACAAAATTGCTAAAATTAGTAGCTATATATATATATATATACACACTAATATTTTTTTATAAAAAAAAATTAGGGGGGCAATGTCCAAGTCTACCTCCGACTATAATGCATTTGTTTGACTTATTTCACAACATTTACGCCCATGATTTATTTATAGAGTATATGCGTGTGTTGGATGGCATTTTGATAGAAATGATCATGGAATTCCACAATTCAAGATCTCACTTTCAGTCTTCGATTTAGCATTATTGCTGTGTGTTCCTCAATAATTATTGCGGTTGGAGAATTGTGATAATTAGCTTTTAGCTACTTTCACACTTGTTTTTAACTTACGAATTCGAAATGTGTGAGAACGAAGTTTGTATTGCATTAGAATAGGTACTAGATTTTCATATTTAAAGAGATCAAGTTAGGTTTTGTGGCTGGTTCTGATTAGTTTGTTAAGAATCCATAGCCGACACCATAATTTTGGGACTAAGGCTTTATTGTTGTTGTTGTTGTCTCTTTGTGATTTTAATTTATGGTTGTGTTTACCTCCTGCTTTACTCTTATTGCTTAAACCGAATTTGTAGCAGAAATTTATGTAGAGATTAATTCTACTAGTTAAGTTTGTTTGCATATGCTATCACACTGATTAATCTTTGTTGTTTGGGGCTTGAAAGGGATCCACATGCACCTTCACAGAAGCCATATTACGTAATTGTGGCTTCCACACTGGGCTTTTCACGTCTCCTCACCTCATTGATATTCGAGAAAGATTTCGTTTGGATGGGTGAGTTTTTTTTTTTTTTTTTTTTTTTAATTCCTAAATAGATGTGTAATTGGTGAAGTTTAATAATTCGGTTTCTTCTCTTTCTTAGAATCAGGTTTCCGTTTGAAGCACTGTTATTACCTGTCTAATATCTTAATTATGTGTTTATACTAGTAAATTATATGATTTCGGGTTCTCATGGTACATTGGACTTCATTCCATGCTCTGTTTTATCATAAACAAAACTGATGGTTCATTCCTGTTATTTAGTCATTCGTTCTTCCAAGTTGTTTTGCTTTCGTTCTCCTTCAGCAAATTTTGGACCTCCTAGAAATCCTAGAGCCTTATGCCTCCCGAAACACTAAGTATACTATGCTGTTTACCCCTAGTGCCTTTTCTCATCCCCCACCTCCCTCTCTTGTTTTCCTGTTGACGTTTGCACCATAACTTTAGTTTCTATAGCTAATATTTCTTGTTCTGGATGGCTGCTGCAGCGTGGACATATGTGAAGAGAAATTTTTAGCATATTTCTGGTGGTGTTATGATAGACTAAAGGTATGTTTGTGCCCATATATCGCCCCCTTTGAATTCTTCCTTAAACTCTATCTTTGGACATGGTATACTGTAAATTTTTTGAGTAGTTACTGATGGGAGTAATATAGAAAATATTTGCTAGTGATAAATGAAATATTTTCATTCTCTCCCTATGTTCTTTTAACTAAGAAACTTTACACAATCATTTTAGCTGCACCACTAATGCAAAATTCTTGTATACAATAAGTAAATGCTTGATCATGCAAGCAGTCTATTTCAGTGAGATGTTGTTGAAGCTAGAATTTAATAAAACATACAAACTGCCGACCAGAGATCACAATTAATAATTTTTGGCTTCTTAATGATTGTTTGGCTACTCAATGCAATTTAGACACTCCTGCAGCTGCTTTTTGTAGCAGATCTATAAATAATTGCAGATAAAATCCTGTGAGATGATTCCAAGTGGCAGGCTGGTATAAGTGTATAACATAAACAAAATGAAGATTGTTGGCATGGGATATCATAGGTCTTAGTGGTACTGCAAAGCACCAGATATATAATTTTGGTGGTAATTTTGATGTCAAATTCAATTGAAGGATGTAGTACATGGCTAGATAGAGATCAAGTAAAAGCAGACTTGTGAAGCCTGCTCCAATAAGTCTGTTGAATTAAGTGCAGTAGCAATTCTCTGACCAATGTGAGCTGAATAGGCTGTTTTGGTTGGCGATTGGGTTTGCTTTTGTGTGTGTGTATAAATACATACATACGTACATATTGCCTTAGGATGGCTGAACCTATCCATTGTGGAATAGTTCCACTTTATGCTCCATCAATTATGGTATGCCATGTTTCTGATTTTTTTCAATTTTAAACTTTAGTAATTTTATAAGGAAAGTAAAAGAATAGATGGCAAGTTGTGATTAGTGGAGAACAAAAAAAGTGAAATAGAGGATTTGTATTCTCCATTGTGAGCTTAATCTCAGCTACCATTCCTTGCTGTCATATCACTGTCACAAATTTAAGTTCCGATGGAGAAAAGAAGTATCTTAATTTTATTTTTATTATTTTATTTGTTGCAATTTTGTATAACTGAACAAAAAATGTTGTTTAACATTTTTTGTATGATAAGTTTGCCTAAAATTCTTAATTCTGGTGGCTTCTTTGTTTGTTGGTATGTAGGAAAATACTAATGATGATGTACCAATGCCTACTTTCTTCCGCTTTATTACCTTACTTGCCTTCAAGATATTTACAGCGGAGCAGGTTTGATTTGAATCATCTTTCGATTTCTCTATACAGTGTTTTTTATGCGTGGATTTTCCTATTCATGGACTTTGTTACTATTAGAGAACTGGAATCAGAAACATCCCGTTTAGTGTAATTATCTATGCAGGTAGATGTTGCTATCTTGGAGGTTGGATTAGGTGGAAGGTTTGACTCAACAAATGTGGTACGTGGAAATGTTGATTGAGTAAGATGTCTATGCATTAAATTCACCTTGAACGTGGTTACTTGTTGACATTTTCTATAAAGCTAACATCAAGGATAACCTGAGAATTGATGCTATAACATTTCAGGTTCAGGCACCTATCGTATGTGGTATATCTTCCCTTGGCTATGACCACATGGAGATTCTTGGTTAGTGTTCTAATTCTGTAACCTAGGTAATTGCTTGTACTATTTAATGTGGAGCTGTTGCAACAAATGTAAATGTATGAGTAGATATATTTATATATCTATATATTTGATAAGTAAGAAAAATTTTATTAAACAAGGCTACTTCATGTGAGGAGCATGGTGTAACAAAGAAATATATACCAAAAAAAAAAAAAAACACCAACAACAAAAAAAGCTAATTTTTTTGTGTTGAGCTGTGATTTGCAATATGTGCACTGCTAGTTGATTTGCAATATATTTATATATTTTCATTCAGTAATGGTTAATATCTTTGTAGTAATTGGCAAAATATACTGATGCTCCATTATATTCCTTCATTGTTACATGCACTGTGGTCCCAACTAGTGAATGTAGTTGTTTGCATAAAAACTCTGGCAATATCTTTCAAAAATAAGATGCTATATGTCTATATAAGATTTTTTTATAGTTTTATTTGAATGAGTTTTTGGGTCAGAACCCTGTGTGCATTCTGTGAGATAACATTTTGCAGGGATGGTACTGGCAAGAATGTCAATTTGTAGGCCCTTGGAGGCTGATAAACTTAAACAATGGCATAGTAATGACAAAACTTGTTTTGCACCAAAGTTTTCTTCTTCCCTCTTTTATTTTTTATTTTTTTATTTTAGTCTTCTAGGTGCTTATGCAGAACATAGGTAATAGTATGTTTGTGGTAGGATTCATGGTTGTACAAAAATTAATTGTAAACATACGCTTAAAACTGGTGCTTCAAGACTTCTTAGCTCTAATATGTGTAAGTGCTTTATTTTCTATGCTGGGCACCTTACACAGGAAATACAATTGGAGAAATTGCTGGGGAGAAGGCTGGCATCTTCAAGGTGTTCTTTAGTATTGGAAGAGCATGTGCCTAATGGAGCTGCTTTTTGTGTGTGACACACTTTCAATCACATCCATTAGTCTTTTTCATACTTCTCTGTCCTCTTGCAGCATGGTGTTCCAGCCTTTACTGTCTCTCAACCTGATGAAGCAATGCATGTACTTGAAGAGAAGGCTTCTCAGTTGGATGTAAGTTGCATAGTTATTTCATCAGTTAGTTTTGTTTCCCATACAGTTGGAATGTGCATGACTATGAACTTGGCTCAAGACTATAGCGATTGATGTACTAGTGAAGCCACAAGTTTAATGAAATATATTGGGTATTTAAAAAAAAAATGTAAAATTGGTCTATTAATGAGTTTCTTATGAGTTGTCAAACAATACAAATTTTCTGAACATTTTTTTTCCTTATTTCTAAGCTTGATGAAGTAATGGCATTTCCTACTACATATATTCCACCCAAAAAAAAAAAAAAAAGAAGAAGATAAAGTACTGACATTGTTGAAAATTTGTTAAACTTTTGTTGGGATTCTTTGTTTCTCAGCCATGGTTTATATTGTGTCGAAGTCCTAATATTCTTAAAGTAGATCAATTATGGACTGCCAAAAATTGGCAATTGATAAACAGTTGATCAGAACTTGAGACCTGTCTTTTATTGAGAGAAAACCCTTCCATCGGCCCTAACATTCATTTATTCAAGAGCATCTCAATGTGTGTGAGATTCTTTATGAGGTCAGTAAGTGCATTATACCATTTATAAATCCAGTGTCTTGGTTGCCCCAATAAATTTTTTGATGACGTGGAACCTCACCAAGGCAAGACCCTTTGGACTCACCCCTAGGGAGTAAACCATGGCTACACAAACCCACCCTCCAGAATCTTGTATCAGGTAATCCAAGGGAACTCCTAGTGTGAATCAAATTCAGGATGTCTAAGACTACAGCTCATCCCAAGCCTCCAACCACTAGGTTGCATCCTGATGGGTCCCAATAAATCAAGTTATTATACCAAAAGGGAAAGATAGAAAAGGTTGTATCCCTCAACGAGCTGAGAATATTGTACTACTTATAGGTACATCTTCAAGTGGTGCCACCGCTAGATGCCAACTTACTAAATGGTATAAAACTTGGGCTTGAAGGTGAGCATCAATATCTAAATGCAGGTCTCGCTGTGGCACTATGCTCCACTTGGCTTCAGAGAACTGGCCATCTTGAAGTGGCCAATCTACAACAAAATGTAAGAATTAACATGAGAATTCTCATATCCAGCCTGTAAATTGTTATATCAATTGTTATTTTATTTATTTATTTTTAAATCTTCATGGGGGCAGAGCTCTTTGCCAGAGCAATTCATCAAAGGGCTAACAACAGCCAGTTTGCAAGGACGGGCTCAGATTGTCCCTGATCAACATATTGACATTGAACGTTCAGGAGATCTGGTGTTCTACTTGGATGGAGCCCATAGTCCTGAAAGCATGGAAGTATGTGCAAGGTGGTTTTCTCTTGCCATTAAAGAAGACAGCCAGCAACAGACCTTGAACTATCAGCCACAGGATGATACTAGATCTTCAAACGAATTGATACAGAGGGACTCTGGGGGAAGATCCAGGAAGAACTCTACACAGGTAGATCACAGAACTATTGAACCCTGTCAAGTCCCTATTATTTAAATTTTCACTTGGAAAAACATATGTGGAAAAGTAGAACTTAAAATCAGGTTGAGGTAAAACGCCACCAGGCACCGGCTATGTAGTTGATTTAAATTTGCTACCTAATATATGTTTTGACAGATAAGGTGCAAACTGCACTGGGAAATATTGCTATAATGAAAGCTGTGTTTCATCATTTATTATCTGATGCTAAATAAACCTAAGCTGCAATTTAAGGAAAATTACCATTAAAGAAAGAAATGACGAGTATAAGTGCTTGGTTAAGTCACATGCTTCATTGGCAAACAGTAAACCACTTGGCTATTGGCACTGATTGGTAATGGTATAGCTGAGTTCACTGCTACTCACTGGATCTCAATCCCTCACGTAAGTATGTCATTTTGGTCATTCCATGAAGAGAGATTTAGAAAATTTGATATTTTTATGGTATCTTGATAACCCAATCTGCTACTCATCTCAACATAACATGTCATGTAGACACAGATTTTGTTCTGAAGGATGCATTCCCAAACTAAAATTTAATTTTAGCATCTCTAGTTATGTTACCATAGTGGCTGGATCAGGTTCTTTTGCATCTTTCTGTGATTAAGAGCGTGCATACAGGAGGCAGACACATTTGGCATATAAGAAGATCCTTCTATTTCTCTAAATATTATCTGTGCAATTGATGGCAAAAAATCATTACATCATGCAAATGTAGTTTTTTTTTTTTTTTATCAGATAATTAGGACATCTCTTCTAGTAAACATCCGATGCCAGATGAGGGGAAAAAACCATTAGGAAAACCTTTGTAATTGAGTTGAATATTACTTACCATTAAAAACCTTTCCAAATGAGAATTTTAATTTTCTCAAGAGCTTTTGATGCATTCATGATTGTTTTCATACATCTAAATCTGGCAAAGGCAAAGAAATGTTATTGTCCAGATCAAGTGTGACATTTTTTCCATCCAATTTTTAAACCAGAAACTAATGTTACCCTCACCAAAAGCCTTATAATGTATTCACATCCACACTTATCTCTGCACTTTTGTGCATTTTATCTATTGTGTGTACTTATCTGAGTGCATATTTTTGAAAAAAAAAAATGTTATTATTGTACTTGGGAAAACACTTGTGGTGCATTTGGTTGCCTTGGAATTGGAGCCTTATTTATGGATGAATTTGAAGGCCCTGATTCCAACTGTACAGTTTGTGTTTTGAATTTGAATTTAGATGTTATAGGAATGAAATCCACATAAGCAATTCCATGGTAGAATGGAATGAATACTTCATTGAAATTTATTAATCATATTGGGGTCCCTTTTACTAAAGGTAATAAAAATTAAACTTTTATTATGTTTTATTGCACTTTTGGTGGTGTTGAGCTAAAGTTGTTGAGAAATGGGTGCAGATACTCTTGTTTAATTGTATGTCAGTGCGAGATCCTCAGCTACTTCTTCCGCGCCTGTTGAAAACATGTGCCAATCATGGTAAGTACTCAATCAAGAACCATCTTTAGATATAACAATTTTGTAGAACATAATGACCTAGTAATGGAATAGTATGGCTTGGATAAAGTGCTAAGGCATTTACCCAGGTGATTGTAAAGTAAATACATAAGAATTTGAACCATGCAATTTCTGCAGAATATCGAATGCTCAAAAACCAGAATAAGAAAAATATTTCTTTTAATATTGATGGGATTTATCAAGAAAAATTTTAATTTAAAGAAATCTGTTTGATATCTTGGAATATTAAAAAATATTTGCTTGAAATTTTAGGTGTCCACTTCAAGAAGGCGCTCCTTGTACCAAATATATCGGTTTATCATAAAGTTGGATCCCATGCTTTATCATCCACTGATTCTCAAGTTGATTTGTCATGGCAGTTTACTATTCAAAGAGTATGGGAAAACCTCGTTCAGGGTAACAAAGGTATTGACCGAATACATTGTTCATGTTCTTCGTATATTACAGGTTTTTAGAAATGGGTTGAAATATTCATTATTGGATTGCATAATATGGAAGCTCTGCAAAACTCAATACATCTATAGATATGAGGCAATCTCTATCCAGTTATATTTTTCTTTGAATACATCGTATATACCAAAGTACACAAAAGACAGCTTGAATAACTCGGTTTGGCTTTAATAGGAGTTGATGCCCAGAGCATGGATGCTGTTTGTGAAGAAGTAAAAGATGATACAGAACTGTGCGTTAAAAATTGTGCGAACAGTGCAGTATTTTCTTCTCTCCCAATAGCTATTAAATGGCTCAGAGACTACGTCCAACAGAACCAATCTATTCGTTTTCAGGTAGTGCTTTTTTCTTGTTGGAGAACACTGCATGTTTAATATTATATAACCTGTTTGGACACACATGGTCATAGTTGGTTCCTCTCTATTGTTGCAATTCTGGAATATACATATGCATAACAATTGTGGAATGCTTTCTATGCTCATATAAGCCTGTCACCGAACATAACTTTTCAGACAATTCTTGAATATATATATATATATATATATATATATATATATTGTTGCAATTCTGGAATATACATATCAATTGTGGAATGCTTTCTATGCTCCTATAAGCCTGTCACCAAACATAACAGAAATTTCCGGCTATCTCAATTTGACTAAATTTTTTTTAAAAAAGTTTTTTTAACTGAATTATTGATAGTGCTTGTGCAAATTTAAGAATGTTACTTGAATGGGCTATGTATGCAGTACCCAGTTGAAAACCATGGTTACCCAATTTAAATTATCTCCTTGACCTAGAGCATTAGTAATCTGATCTCAAGACTGGCTTACATCAACTTGCTAGTTGCTACACTTGCGACGGGTAATTTCTAAGAGTTGGAACCCCAGATTTCAATGAATTAAACCATAAGTGTGCTGTTCTATCTATAGCCCACTTGAATTGGGTATCATTGGAAATCCATAAGTTTGCAACTTGTTATGGTAATATAACATCCTTGTAAATTGGAATTATCTTACTCCATTTGTTTCACTGTCTTTTGATTTTCGTTTAATTGATTCATCAGGTCCTTGTGACTGGTTCTATACATCTTGTGGGCGATGTGTTGAAATTAGCCAAGAAGTGAATAGCAGGACCACGCGAAGTCTACAAATGTTCTGGTATTTCATGATGCCTGGGCGGAAGAGTATGGTCATCTTTACTTTAATGGCATCTGTGATTTCCAGTGCCTGTTACTGTGCTTCTACTGCATGCTGTGTTGTTGTAACTTGGAACTGCTAGCTCTTTATGTCAGCATTCTTTGGGCATGAGAGATGATGCCCCTTCTCTTCCTCTGATAAAGTTCTCTAATGCCTTATTTTTTCAGCGCAGTATCTTTTGGTTACTACTTGCTAATGGAAACATCTTGTAGTTCTAAAAAATAGAGTAAATTTTCCATTTCTTAAAATAATGTAACTTATGAGGGCAATGTGCCCAATGCACACGTTATTTCACTACCTCCAGAAAATCAGCTGATTACGCCGTAGAATTCTAGGAACCTCGTCCAAATTAAAATTGCTAAAGGTAACTCATCCAGTGTTAATAAAAAAAAGAGGGAAGAAACAAGCATGCCTCATCCATCTGGTAATAGATCAGGGGGCATTTCATCCATCTGTTTGTGGCAGGTAAAAAAGAAATTTAACTTATTTCTATGGTTCTTAATGTGCTAACTTACCGATATCAATTTGAATGTAATGCTTTTTTGTTTTTGAGAGAATTTTAACTTATGACATCCGCTCTTGATGATAGTTTTTTATTATCAGACTAAAACACCAATCAATTTGAATGAAATATAATAGAAGGTATTTGCAACTTTTAGATGGTTCAGATACTAATTGTAAAGTTTACATAGGGGGTAACAATGCATTTTGATCCCATTAGAACCTCCTCTATTTGAGAGAATTTTAACTTATGACGTCCGCTCTTGATGATAGCTTTTTATTATCAGACTAAAACATCAATCAATTTGAATGAAATATAACATAAGGTATTTGCAACTTTTAGATGGTTCAGATACTAATTGTAAAGTTTACATAGGGGGTAACAATGCATTTTGATCCCATTAGAACCTCCTCTATTCACACCTGCACAGCTGGGAACTCCTCCAAAGAACAGTATTTTGTCAAAATTAGGGTCAGTAGGACATTTAAAAACAGGCTTCAATCATAGACGAAATTGAAGGGAAGGATAATTATAAAGTGAGGCACATACCTTAAATGCCTCAATTTTCAAAATAAGGGCACTAGTTGCCAACTTGCCACTTTGCAATATCAGCCAACATTTAATGAAGAAATAAAAGTTTCCGAATGATCATTTTTTTGTGTATAAGCTAATTGTGGAAACTGGAAACAAAGTCTTACCTTCTGAAGTAACTACCAATTTCTTTTCCCGATATCACCCCTCTTTCTCAAGGAGAATCATATTTCCTTTTGAGCTAAAACGTGTTAGGCAGTGCAGAGACAATAATCAAATGAGTAGCTTCATTTATTTTTTTTAACTTACAACAGCCAACACCATCTACTTAATGTTCGAACGCCAATCAAAATGTGATTTAATTAAGAGACTCGATCATATTAAGAGTTTGATTTAATTCAACAATCAAATTTGACAGAACCAAATGAGAGCTCACTATTTCTATTCAAAGCTTTCATATCTTCCACTAAAAAAGAATAAAAATCTCCATACCAACTAAGACTAATATCACATAATCTTGATAGAAGCCATTCAAGTGCTTCTATTCATTAGCTGAAATATACATCTCTGTACATTTTCAGAAACCCTAGCCCAAAAATGCAAGCAAATTTTCCCTATTTTCTTTTGATTTTTTTTTTTCCACTTCCTTTTCCTTTTTTACTGACGTCACAACTCCACTTCACTACTATTGCTGAGAATAGCAATCCTAGTACACCACTAAAACAAAAGGCCACAACTGGAGTGTGAATTATGGAGATGAAACAACAGACAGACCCCAAATACTTCCAAAAGAATTAAGGGTAAATAAAAACCACAAATAATGCAATCTTCGCCCATGCTTACAGCAATTGCCGGAGCTGCTGGTTTTCTTTCCGGAGTGATTTAACTTCTTTCATTAATTCTGCTTGGTTTTCCAAAATTGAGCCCATTACACTTGACATTTCCATCTGCCCAATAATTCCAGAAATTAATTTGAGGAAAGAACAAAAAACCAAGGAAACAAAGAAGTTAATACCGTGTTTACCTCCTGCATATGAAATTGTCTTAGAATTTCAATATGAAGGTTCCTCATATCTTCGTGTATGGATTTCTGAAAGGAATCAAGAGTTTCATCAAGAGTGCGTTGAAAAAGCTGAAGTGTAAAGGAGGATCCCTGCTGTGCATCTGGTTGTTGGGCCTTTTGGGGTTGTGAGATTACTCCCTATCACATGAATTGCAAATCAATGAACCACCATAATCTAGTAAAAGCAGAAACAAAACTACTTTCATAAATGTTTGTGATGTTTGTCAGCACCATTTTGCACTTTTAATGACAGCACACAATCAACACTACCCATATCAACTGAGATCCACAGGTCACAGTTTCTTTATGCAAAGCACAATGATGAAGATATTAGGAAAACAAAAGCATATAGACAATCAGTTGATGCTTGCACTCTTCTATAAAAGCATAAACAAACATTTATCTAATGCATATGAAATTCATACATTCATTGATGGAAGAATTCCCGGTTCTGAAGCAGCCACTGTATCGGATTTTGCCAACAAGTTATTCAAAAGTTCTTCCCTGGTCTCAGCTCCTGTTTTCTTCAATTTTGGAGAACCTACTGAAAGAGATGTGCTGTCGCTGAAGGAAGACGCTGTGCTTATTCTCTCTGCGTAAGTAGAATATCTTCGAGGCAGAGTCGAAGATGCTGGCCCTGGCAAATCAAGGTTAGTCTGCCCGGTGATGCCTTTTGTACCAAGGGACAGAGATGTGGAACTAGAGGTTAAGTGTTCTGGAAATCCAAATGATGTCTCCTGATTTGAAGAGACATCTTTGGCGCGAAAATTCGCATAACCAAAGTTTGAGTTTGTCAAGGAGCTAATACTCATCTGACTTGTTGATGAGGACAGATCTTGTAATCCACTAAACATTGACCCTCCTGATGACTGGCCACCAGAGGCCAAGGTCCCAAAACGAGATGGCAAAGGAACTGGTTGACGTAGGTGAGTATATTTATCAGACAATCTCTCACCACCCCAAGCTTCTGGAGGAGTGATAGAGGAGTCTTCACTTTTTGAAGATGGACTAGGAGTTGAACCCAAAATTGTAAAGGAAGATCGGGTGTCATCCTGCACAAAGTGATAAAAGAAAAATCACCATTAAGAATATTCAATTTACAGATGCATAGAGGATTTGCACAGACCAAGGTCCTTCATTTTTTTCATAAATAACCAAATTTGATTGAGAAGAGGAGATACTTAGTGCAAACAGGATGTATACACAAAATAATCCTAAAAGATTACAAGCTCTAATCACAACATACAAAAAGAGACGAAAACAATAAAGTCTATAACAGAATTTAAATCAGCAGTGCATATAGTTTGGAACCACTCAAAAAACAGGATGTGCTCATAACACAAGTTTATTGAGGCAATACGGCAATACCTATAACAAAACAAGTTTATTGGGGCAATAAACTCAGTAAAACAATACATGAGAAATCCTGGAAATGAGTAAAAGAAATAATAGATAGCCTCTATATATATTTAAGTATCACTTTACAGTTTCATGGTTCAACATTTGATGAATGAGATTATTGTCCAAAAATCATACTTATAGGAATTTCAATTGTTCACTCAAAAGCAAGAAAGTAGAAACCAAAACTGGTTACTTAAAAATGCAGACTAAATCTTACAACTCTCCTCTGAAAGGCTTTTAAGTTTTAGGGCATTGCAGAATAAGAGACAACTGACCAAAGTGATCTTAGTGAATTTAATTCAGACCAAAGCAGAAAGATTTTTTAACAAAAATTATTTCTTTAATTCACACAAGTTTTGTAATGATAAGCGCTGATGAAAAAGACAGCATAAAATTAAAGGGCATGAGCATGTACGTCAAGATTCATACTTCAAACCCTACATTGAAATTCAAAAGTTCAATATATTTTTATTATCTTGTGCAGTGCGGAGGATTTTTATTTGTAACCTACAGACCCAATAGGGGATCTTGAACCCATGACATCACCCTCCATCCCATTATTATGGGAGAAGGAAGTGCCAGTTTTTCTATAGGTGTTTGTGCAGTGCAGTCATCCAATGGAACTAAACTAAAGGAGTATCAGACCTGTTTGGAAATTGAGCTGGATTTCCAATCAAATATTGGATGGTCATTGCCACTATCATCTGCAATAGGGAATCTCCTGGTGGATGAAGGAAACAACAGTGATGGAGGCCTCTTATCTACAAGTAGATGATCCTTCTTGATTCCTTCATTGTCATCCCACAGCTTGTCAAGTGAGGGTGTTATTGGCTGAACATCCACAAGAGGGGAAAACACTTCCATATCATCCTTGAAGTTATAACTGGAACGAGGAGCTTGTAACCTTGCCAATGTACCACCTGCCCTTAAATGGCTTCGATGTGGTGTTTCCTCTGCAGTAGACGTATGGAGTGTGCTAGATGCAAATGCACTGCTGGTTGCTGTAAGTGAAGATGCTTCCATGGAAGCACCCAATCGGCCCAAATTTCGAGAACTGGATACTACTGTAGATAGAGAAAGGCTCGATGAAGTCACAGAAGGAAGTGGGTCAGGCATAAGAATTGAGTCTTCAACAGAATTTCCTACAAGAGCAGTCTCAGTAGTGCAATTACTTTCATTTACAATAACAGGTTTTGATCTCTGCCAGCATAAACTTGTAACAGCCTGAAAAACAGTTGAAATGATTAGTATAAACTATAAATGAAGATTAAGAACATTAAGGTTTATGAAGCACAAATCTCTGAACTGAATAATATTATGTCATTGATGTGAACTATTTAAAAGGAAAACACCCCTTTTCTTGTTTCTTAGAGGCAAAACTCTTGAATGACCACTGACCAAGTGGATACAATTTGCTGGGAAACGCATTCCTATCATAAACTCTAATAGTTTTACCTGACATTAGCTTCCAATTAATTTACTTTGAATTAAAAGGCATTAGACATCTACTTATGATTATGAAGTACAGCATAAGTAGGATGCACACCATTCCCTACCTCCCAGAAGCCTAAGCACGGCATCAAATGAATTTATGAATATAAAAAGGCAGTATATTGCAATTCATGAAGTACCAATGTCGGGACTGAAGGTATTGTTCAACTAGATTTAAAATAGAGCAGCATGCTGGATCTCCATTTCTGACATTTAATGATTTAAACAAATTATTTGTATGCATAGAGCTTTGGGAGATCAACTATGAATGTGAAGATAAAAAGGTGTAAAGCATCACCATGGTCTAAAAGTAAGAACACAGTCACTCCTACAAATCAAAATAAATAATACAGACTTGGCCCTTATATATTGAAATTAAAAACACTTCATGTTCATGATGATGAATGCAAAGACTCCAAAAAATTTACAAAGCAAAGCTAAGTGGAGTTGTGAAGCTGAAAAATGGTACAGTCCCTTGATGTATTTATGGCTCTAAAGGAGCCGTATGAAATGAAAATGCAACTCAATTAAGCAGTATAATTTACTATAAAGTTTCAATAACAATATAATTTACCATAAAGTTTCAATTTCAATCTTTTGAATTATCAAAATTACGAGTTCTATTTATTTTCTTTACAACTACAAATGACATAACATTGGTGGAAAATCTTGAAATGGTAATTGTGCATGAATCATGCCTCTTTAATAGAAGCAGTTTATTGGACGTTCATCTCCCCTTTATCACCTGACTCCGTCATGATGATGACAGGCACAATAGATGATTGGGAACTTGGAAGGGCCTTATAAAAACTTTACAAACATTTACAAGACTAGATATAAACTTCCTAAAAACAGCGTTACAGAGAAAAGAAGAATTTTAGTACACAAAGCCAATGTTGGACAAAAGCTACACTGAGCAGAAAAGAAACTTGTCAGCAGAAAGCAACATAATGTGCTTATATAGAAAAAATTGCAAGAACATGACAACTTGTGAAAACCAGAAATGAAGACACAATAAATGAGGAAAGGAAATGTACCTCTGAACTACTATAAGCATGGAGAACTACAAAGGGCTGTGGTTTTCCACGGACATCATAGAATACCACCCGACCATTACTTGTTCCAGCTGCAAGAGTCCAGCCATCATCTCTAAAAGCCAATGACGAGAAAGGCGCCTCATAGGGAATGCACGATGAGGGCCTTCTAGACCCTGAGTCATACGTGTATAACTTTTTATCCAGACCAACACTAGCAATTATCTGTCATGAGAAAAAATTTGGTATGGCAGAATGCTTAACTATATACACAGATATTCTGACCCTGAGAAAATCTTCACAATTTCATGGCATAAAACAAAACTACATTCACACACACACACACACACACATATATAAACATAACAGGGCCATAAGAATGAGACCTTATCATTGGACGGTGAAAAACTAACACCAGCTGTTGGTGCCGAGTGCTGCTTCAACCAAGAAACCTGCAAAAAGATAAAGAAAGAGGGTCCAATTAATGGCTACAGCATCATTTGCAAACCTAATTTAATCACAAAACTAATGGAAAGAAGAAAAAAGTTATAAAATATTCTCTCTTTTAAATAAGGTAGCTACATCATTCCACCATGATGGAATCATTCACCTCTTCCAACCTTTTGTTTTCTTTCCTGATTGGTTTAGATTATTTCTCATCATTAAGAAAAGGTTCTAAAAACTCATCTGCAGGCTGTTTCTGGGACATGATTTTAAGATGAATTTTCAAAACAGTGAGCCTACTTTTTTTAGTGGGCTCCACAGGTTTTGTTTTTAAGTGCTAGAAACAATGTTTAAAAATATCTGCCAGGGAAGCTAGTAATTTCTTTTTATATCTAGATATCGCTCTGCAAATATGTGGCAGTAAACCATAATGCCATTCATCTAAAAAAGGCACAGAAAATGCAGTGCAATAACAGTTAAAACAGGTATTTTCCACAATCAAAGCAGCAGCATAACTATGACTTTATTCAGTTTATTGAATACGAAATTTTAAAGAAGCATACAACTTGCTCAGTGATACTGAGTTTTTGTTGTTTTAAACATGAATCAGTAACATACTGCAAACCTTTGGATTGCGACCTGTTGTATCCCATAAATGTACGGTCCCATCATCACCAGCAGTAACCAAAAGGTGTCGGCTAATCCGGGAATAATCAAGCACTCTCAATACCTGATCTTACAATCCCAAATACAAACAATTAGCTTGAAAACCAGAACTCAAAATCATAAACACCTGAACAACAGTACCAAGACGCAACAAATCAAAGAACCTGTTCATTGGGATCCTTGAGTTCAGCAGCCCTGGCACCGGATGCAAGGTTGTGAAGTATGAGATCCCCACTAAGACTTATGGAAGCCAGGTGTTCATCCTTGCAGTTGTATATTGCACCTGTTATTGTATTGGTATGACCTCTCAGCCATTTAATACATCGTTTCCTCTGCAAATCCCATATTCGTACAACTTGACCACTTCCACCAGAACATATGTATCTGGATACCTTATTGCTGAAGCTGATAGCCATTATAGACTCCTGTAAAATTATTTAAATAATAACAATAATCAACCACGACTATAAAACTAAACCAAGAAAATTCATTATCTTGGGTGTACAGATTAAATTTCAATGATGACCTTCAAGGACTCACCACAGTGAATGACTCTTGTATGGGTGCAAATCAATAAGATTTTCACCACATAAAAGCAAATACAAAAGGAAACATACACATAGACACGCATAAACACACACAGATCACAATCAATAGATCATCTTCTATAATGATACAAGAGTTCAGCACCCTAACTCTCTCCACCAGGTGCTACATTAGTTGATTCATCCATCAACCCATCTTGTAACCCTTACAAGGTTGGATCACTCATCCTAGAAATTATACACGGCAGTCTTACATATACAAAAGCTCCACGTGTCTACTTTAATGCCAGAAAGCACGGCGGTCCCACAAGCATAACATAAATTGCTTACATTTTTGGTAATTGAATAAAGGATTGATGGAGTTTCTATAAATTCCTTTTGTTTCATTTCCTGAATGAAATGTTCAGAAGTTTTGTTGAGGATTTAATTTTTCAGCTTCTAGACCTTGTATGCACACACATCACAACAACCACCAAGCCTTAGTCCCAAAATGTTGACATTAGCTAAGAATCTTTAACATACTAGTTAGGGTCGGCTACATGCATTCTTTTCTGCCATTCTATTCTATCTTAAGTCATACTCTGTTATTTTATTGACATGTCCTTTTTACTACTTCTAATCATCTTATTGTAGGTCTTCCTCTACCTTTTTCAGCTCCCCTAACTTTAATCAACTCACTCTTTCTCAGTGATGCACTAATTGCTATCCTCTGAACATGATCAAACTATCACAAGCAACTCTCCTTCATCTTTTCATAAATAAGGACCTCCCTATTTTAAAGCAAATTTCCTCATTTCAAATCCAATCTTTCCCTGTATCTCCATTTAACCATCTTAACATTCTCATTTAATATACACACACATGGGAGATACAAACATTCTTAATTGCTTTTCCAAGAGACCTCATCAGTTAAATGAGCCTTGAACCCTTAATAACACCAATGCTATGCAAGGCATCCAATCACTCCACACTATTTCTTGAAAAAATATCCTTCATGTCTGGTTTTCAAAGCTTAATTATTTATCTTAGGTCATAAAATTTACATTGAAAATTGAACAGCTACTACATTTCATTCTCAAGCAAATTTCAACTTATTCAAACACAAACATATACACATCCACATATCTACTTGCACATGCATTTGAATACTAGTCCTATATATCCCAAGCACAAATCAAACTGAATGGACCTTTAATTCTTAACCTACTAATATCTACAGCATTTTAGTTCAGAAGTTTTACATCAACAATTGAACAGCTATTACTTTTTATTATCAAACATAATTCTACTTATTCAAACACAAACATATACGCATACACATATCTTCTTATACACACATGTGAATTTGAATAACTGAATGGACCTCCAATTCTGAACCTACTAGTATCTACAGCGTTTTAGTTCAGAAGTTTTACATCGACAATTGAACAGCTATTACCTTTTATTATCAAGCATAATTCAACTTATTCAAACACAAACATATACACATACGCATACACATATCTCCTAATACACGCAATGTGCATTTGAATACTAGTCCTATTCCTATATATCCAAATCCCAAGCAGAAAGCAAACTGAATGGAACAGCAATTCTTAACCTAATAATATCTTCAGCATTTTAACACTGCAAGAGTCTACTACTTCACCGAAAACACTAGAATTACCTCAATGTTGTCTCCACTATCGGCTCCAGCCACCGGAATCGTCCCCAAGCTCTGCCCATTCTTACGCCACAACGAGATCTTCTTATCATCTCCAGCACTCGCCACAACCAAATCTGCAAAACAATCACATACCACCAAAATGGATCAAACAACTCATAGCTCTAATTTTTCTCTGCACCATCACTTAATAGTAACCTAGAAACTAAAATTCTCAAAACTCAAAAAAAAAAACTTCCATCCATTTTCTCAGCCACCAAACAAACCCTAACAAATCAAGCATCGATGAAATGCAATTTCAAAAGAAAGAGAGAGAGAAAGTGAGACTGACTGGTGTGGTTCCACTTGACTGAATTGACTAAGCAACCAGGAGAGGGAGTGTAGGTCAAAGCGCAAGGATCGCCGGCCTTCACCGAAACATCGAAGAGCTTCACAGTGTCTCCTCCGCTTGCCGCCAATAACGCCATTGCTGGATCCGATAAATTCATCGTTTCCTTTTTTTTTTTTTTCTTTTTCTCTCTTTTACTCTCTCTGCCAACTTTACTAAAATATAAAGCACCACCTAACTCTAAAATTTTCCCAGGAAAACCAATTCAGCAATAGAAATAGTAAATCAACGCATTCTATTTTGATTATAATTCAAATTCAATGGAAATGGAATTTCCTTCGCTTCGTTTTTTCAAACATTTTTTCAATTTTTTTGGGATTTGGTTTTCCCTGAGGAACCCTACATGAGAGAGAAAGAGGGAGAGAGAGAGAGAGAGAGGGGGTTGGGCCGTTAGGACGAAAATTTAAAATGAGAGAGCGCCTTTATGCTCAAGGAGCCCGGCTTTCTATTTATCTTCTTTTTTTTTTTTCTTTTCTTTTTTTAAGTTTTTGAAAAGGAAAATTGTAATCATAATGTTGACAACAAACTTGGGCCTAGTCGTCGGTTGCAAACAATAAAATGATCTTTTGCTTAATTTACCACTTTTGCGTGTTAATATTTGCCTTAAAATGCATTTCCTTCCAAATTTTTTTAATCTACTTTAGTAAAAATTACTATCTACGAAAAAAGTAAAAAGTGTGTTTTTTGGAATTGGATTTTTATGAAATTGGTATTGAACTATGATGGGATTCGTTGCCAAATCTAAGCTTTGTGGATCTCATTTCGTTAATTGAAATTGATAATAATAACGTTTTCATTAAAAAAAAAATTGGTAATAATATTTTCCCACTAAATTTTAAAATTACACAGGTGGCTTTATTGAAAATATATAATCTTCCTGAAAGAAAATTGGAAAATAAATAGTGTAAAAAAATCATAACTATTCTTTTTCTTCTCTAAGCAATAGCCCTGGACCATTCTCTTCAGAATAGAGACGTCTTGTCATCTCTTTTCGGCATCATTTGCCGAATACTTTCCTTATAGGCAACCTTTACAATGGATTAATTTTTATTTTTTATTATTATTATTTTGGTTCATAACATTACATAATTTTTATTTTAACCTTTATATTTGATTTTATTTTCATATTGCACATGTTATCCCTTTTCGTTAATAATCTAATGATACTTGATATTATGGAAAACATGTTCTAATGGGTGACACCTATCTGACAAAGTTAACAGCTAAATGTTTCTCAAAAAAAAAAAAAAAAAGTTAACAGCTAAATTAATGACAGAAATAAAATCATATTATACGAGTGGTATGTCTTAACGAAAATAATTTATTTCACTTATTGGTCAATTCTTAAAAAATAATAAAATATACCCCGAAACCCTAAGACTGAAAATGTGCTTTAAGCTAAAAATATTGTCACTCATATTAGATAATACTAAAAAAATACCAGCTCTATAACATTCGCTAGACCTGGCCCGTCGTAGCTGATCTGGTTGAAGCATAGCAAAGGCATAAAGCTGCTTTGAAATTAGATGATTGACAGAACTAGAATTGGGAATATTGAGTATATGAGCTGCCTTTGGCAATGCTCAGCCAGACCAAAATGGCAAGAATCTCAACATTCCTGCTGCAGAAAAATCAAAATGCCAACATAGAAGAGATTAACCAAGTGGCACTCACATCCAAGTGGCAATAATCATGGATGGCCAACAAGACCACATCCATAAATAAAAATCACACTTTGGAAAACAATAATAAACAGCCACCACTCACATATTACTACCTCTTCAACATCAAAATAAGCCTAAAATATTTTTAACCAAGAAAAAAAAAACCTAAAATATTTGAGATAAACAGCTCACAAATAGTTCAGCAAACCCCATGCGAAATGTAAATGAGGTAATTTCTGTTGCCCACAATGGAAAGCACAACTATGAATTACCCAATCAAATATATGTACACATTGTGTCAGTCACAGATGATGAGGTAATGAGAAAGGTAAACCAGCAAAATAAAAATTTTCTGCCTTGTGCCCTCCACACAAGTCCCAAGATCTAACTTCCTCCTCCCCAACTCACATGACTTGTGCACAACAGATGGCACTTGCATCTCCTTGAGTTAGAGGGAACCTACGATGCTGGAAATCTTCATTTTCAGCCAATTCACCATGAAAAAAGAGGAAGACCTCTGCATGAAAATGAATAAACAGATAAATGAAGGAGAAGAGGCAATAGTTGAGAAACAGAGCTGATGTGATTATTGAATGTTTGACTGTTGAACCTTTAATTTACTAAATGCAGAGAGACAACAAGCAATAAGATACAAGTCACATGTATAACGTATATAGAATGCAGATCAACATCTCAGAGACCATAACCAGAACCAACAGTACACATAATCATATCAAATGGCTCTTTCCCCTATGTGTTTTGACTCATAGATGAGATTATTGATGCTAATGATTGTACCAGTGTTGTCAATCAACTAAGGGTTCATCAAAACTCATTAACGGTATGGGTCAGGTAAGATTGATTTCCAAGTTCGAGAAAGTTATTTGTCCTGCACACTCAGTTGTTTTCTCAATAATGAGTACAGCATAAACAAAGTACATTATGTGGTATTCCAAGCAAAAATGAGCCACCCAACTTGTCTTGCCCCATCCAAACAATTTTACTTTCAAACAAAGATACATTCTATAATTTAAAGTGGCAATAAAAAAGGTTGAAATTGAACAGAAACAAGAAAGAAATAGTAATTTTTTTTTTATAAATACTGTAGAAAGAATAAAAAACAATGTGGGGAAGATGATTGTTGATAATATCAATGGTTAAGATGAAACACAACTGCCCACCTTTCCCAGATCAATGTTGCAGGGAACTCTTTCGGAAACATAGTGCACTTATTGTAGCACAACGCCGATACACACAATCCCTGCTTTAACTAACAAAACCTTTGTGTTTATTTATGTACAAATTAAGATTAAACAGACATTGAAACAAAAACAATAACACAAGAAAGAAATAATATTTGATAACTATGTTTTCTCAAAAATCTCTCTTTATAAGAAATCAAACTGAGAAAAGACACTTTCTCTTAATAACAACTATGCACCCACTGTTTGATATTTTCAGGGCTTTAGATGGATACTAAAGTATTTGTAAGTTTACCAACCAACTTGATTCCCCCAACCACACCACCCACAAAAAAGAAAAAAAAAAGCCTCCAACTCTTCTGCATGAGAAATAACAAGCTAACAATAGTAAAATATAATTTATACAATTGAGACACACATCCACACATCCTCATGCTCCCATGCCTGGAGGTGTGCAACACACATCATTATTAGCAAATAAGGGAAGGAAGCAATAAATAAGACGGACTTTGGTTAAGATGAAGGAGCAGTGTATAGCTACCATCACATTTTGTTTGACATCATGAACTTTGTTTTTTTCTCTGCTGGCTTAAGAATCTGGAAAGAGCACATCAAATCTTCATCTACAATCATCATTGCACCAGCATTATCAAATTCACCACAGTAGTTGGGGGCAGAAAATATCGTAACAAGTTGCCTGTCAGCAAAGAATTCATACCCATCCTCCACAACCTATACCAAAATAATTATTCAGGTATCCAAACTCCAGAATGAGTAGAACAGGAGGGAAATTATTATTTAAAAAAAAAAGGGGGGGGGGGTGCGGGGGGAGAAGAAGAAGAGCAAAGTCAGTGACCTGATGGGCACGACAGACAAGGTCCAAATCATGCTTTGTTAAGAACTCTGTCACCTTATCAGGCCCAAAGGTGTATGAGACTCCTCTGTCATTCATTCCCCATCCTTTAACATCTCTACCAGGATCTGACCAGAGCAAATCACACAGCAACCCAGTGTCCGGAACAGCAGTTGGACGACTTAAATTTCTAATTTGATCCAAGTTTGCCAGATCAGGTGAAAGGCCACCATGCATGCACAATATTTTGTCATCTATAAGAGCTGCTACAGGAAGGCAGTTAAAACAGTCTGTAAAGGCTTTCCAAAGTCTCACATTGAATCGCCGCTTACATTCATCATAAAATCCATATATCCGATTAATAGAAGCACATTCATGATTTCCTCTTAGAAGAAAGAAATTCTCTGGATATTTAATCTTATAGGCAAGCAAGAGGCATATTGTTTCCAAACTCTGCTTGCCACGATCCACATAGTCCCCTAAAAATAGATAATTTGCATTAGGAGGAAAACCCCCATATTCAAAAAGCCTTAATAAATCACTGTATTGTCCATGAATGTCACCTGAAAATAGAAAGAAGAAATTCACAAGGTCAAGCGATTCAAATCCACAAAATTAGGACAGTTATGTCATTAAAATGAATAATCATAATTGCCTCTTGAGCATGAGCTCTAGAGCAAATTAATCCATTTTTTTTAAATGGCACCCTAGTGGGATTTGAACCCACAACTTCACCATATACCTTGATCTTACAAGGAGAAGATGTGCGCCAAATTAACTCTTAGTCCTCTTGGATTTGTTAAAAAAGTCAAATATAGCCCAAACCCCACTCTACTCATTAAAAGTTAAATACGGATAAATTCTCCTCTCTTTTTTTTTTTTGATAAGTAAAAAAAGAAAGTTAAATTCTGATAAAGGAATCAGCTTGTCCTAATCCTTCAATTGTTGACAACCACAGCATAACAAGGATCTCTTTCACAACGGCTTACTACCTAAGCATCCATGCTGCCGTTCACCAAAGTTCCTTCAGAACCTCATTAACAAACATGGCCACATTAGATGAGGTGTCGATAGACATGGACTCTTTTTTTTTGATAGGTAATATAAGAATTATTATTGATGAAAATGGAAAAGAAACATACAATGTGTTCCTGAGAATGAACACAGCAAAGCACAAAACAGAACACCACAGAAAACAATCAAGAGACTTAAACTAAGAGAAGAAAAAAACTGAACAATAAGTCAATAGAAATGGACCCTAATGACTTATGAAGCCCTTGCACCCCCTACCCCAAAAAATACCAACAAGACAAAGGTCCATGGTCCATCATCACCCAAGTTCCAACATATTTATTAAGATGTTAGATTATCAAGGTTGTTCAGCTCATGGAAATAATCATAATCTCCTACAAGAAAGTAGAGTAGCAGACAAACCACCATTTTTTACAAAGACAGAAAGTACACATCCTGCATTTCAACTAATCGAACAAAGACATTAACCACTTGAGGAACAAAAACATTCTATGAGCCCGTCTAGTTGCGTGTTAGCGAGTTTTTAGGGAAAAAAAAAAAACCCCAATTCACTATTCATGCTTTATAAGTCCAGAACTTTAAAAGTACTATTGAAGTTTACCAAACACTCGAAACACAAGAGAGCTTTTCAGTTAAAGCTCTACTTCTTACATGGCACTATCTTGAGCATAGAGTAAGATATATATTCATGTTGCACGGCAGCACCAAGTATCAACACACACAAAAGTGGTCATTGCCAATTCACACCTTATGACAACACAACACAACACAAGCCAAAAAAACCCATTCAAAATTCTCTTTTTTCTTATCACTAAGTTACTCACACTCAGTAGATTTTGAACTCACGATCTCACCCCCCACCCATTCTTATGGAAGAATGAAAGAACTACAAAAAAAAAAAAAAAAAAAAAACCCTAATCTAAGAGCCTATCAACTAATTTACCTACAACAACCAAGACTTTCTATCATTCATACATGTCTTTTTTTTTTTTTTAACTATTTGTTATTTTAACTCGGCTTAAAAAAGCTTCAAACGGTCCCACTTACGTTGGTAAGTAGCAAAAACTAATAAACAAATTCTAGTTTAAAGTGGCTCCACTCGCTGTAAGAAGTTAATAAACTGCATTATAAAATTCAATTTAAAAATAAATAAATAAATAAATAAAAATAGCAGCAGCAGTAGTAGTAGAAGAAAGTACCGCAAATCTTGATAGGGGCCGAGAGTTCGAGAAGATTAGGCTGTTGAAGAAAGATGTCTCTGGAAGCACCACAAAGCTGCTTGATCTCATTCTCCGACAGCTGAACTTGCTTGCCCGGTCTCGCTGATCGGACCTCTGTCAGCCGTCTGATTATATCATCCACTACGGCAAGGTCCATCGTAACCTGACCTTGCGCCGCCATTGGTTTCTTTTTTTCAGATCCTCCCCCCTCCCCCCTCCCCCCTTGGAACGGCTACGATTTCAGGAAACCCTAGAGAGGGGGTGGGTTTGGTTTGGTTGGTACTTGCAACTTTTGTTTTTTTTTTGTTTTTTTTTTTTTTTTTTTTTTTTTTTCTCTCTCTCTCAGTGTTTGAGACTTTATTTATTTTTGTGTTGTGGTCTGTTTTGGTGAGTTTATAATAAAAAGTATTTTCTCGGGAAAGAAGAGTGGGAAAAGGGAAATGACAGATTCTATTTTTTATATTAATTTATTTGTGCTTTTGAGAGGGAGAAATAGGAGTGTCAAACTCAAAAACATTGAAGATAGAGACGGCTGCTAAGCGGTATATAATTCATTTGATTAATATCTGTGGACTGAAAGTGAAAGGGGAGCGGTCATGAAACGGTGTCGTGTTGTGGGAATTTTTTTTAAAATTTTGGGATTTCACGGACAGCGCTGTTCTGTCTATCAAAATTTCCTTTTAGTCATATGGAGCTGTGGACCTGGTGGAATTGGGGATGGGGTCGTTGATTTCATTACATGGGCCCAAATAATAGTAAACAAACCTAACTTGAGTAGGAGCCCTAGCAAAAGTTTAACTAGACCCAAGAAAGAAGGAAAGAACGAAAAAAATCTCAAACATAGTTATGTTTGTTAGATTTTAGAACTAGCCTAGTTTTACTTGATGTAAATTGAAATAGTCAAATAGTAAAACCTAATCGGTTTTGAATTGGATTTATTTTATTTCACTAAGTTGATTTTAAGTTAATTAATTATAGTAATTATGCAAATGTCCAGATTTAGCATGTGATTGATACAACCAATATTGTCAATTATAAAGGTGCAAATGGAAAATAAATTTGAATACTATGATATAATTACAATGAAAAACCTGGTTTGAAGCTCTCCACCAACCGAAAAGTCCACTAAGACAAAAATGGAAATATAACAATACAATAATATAACCCGATCCTAATATTGCTTCCTAAAAATATAATTTACTCCCGTGATCATGTACAACAACAATCCAATTGAATTCTTTTATCTTATGGATCTCTTTGATGCATGAATACCTGATCCATGTCTAACTCACCACAACAGCTAAATTGCAGTAGTCATGATGCAAGGACTTCTATGGAACAATCATTAATCGTTAATGGAACTTTGAAGATAATGTTTGGCACAAAACTTTAGGCACATAGTCATCGACTCATCGTAACAAGATTTCCACTTCACATAGTGTTCTCCATATGTTAATAATGGCCTAATATGACTTTAAATACACCCGTAGTACACAAATCCCTAAGCCTTTTGGTCATCTTGGGATGCAACTTGAGAAAACAAAAATCTCGAATCTCAATCAATTGACTTGAGTGGAGCCTTAATTAAACCTAATTTGTCAACATGCAATTGAGCCTAGAGTCGAGGGCCTTGAGGCAGCATAAACCTCTTCATTTTGAGCAGTTTACTAAGTTTTCAACCACTATTCTAAACACTAAAAACTAACAACTCATTTACATTTAACCAGAGTTTTGAAAATGGGTTTGCCAACACAAGACACATTTGACCTTAACACACAATTCATTTAAACTTAAAAGTATTTTTGGGTGGAGGGAGATGGAGCCATGTAGGGGTAGGATAGGAGAATAGAGGGTACGGTAGCTATAATATACTAATCATAGCCTATTTTCAAGCTAGACAATCGCTATGTTATAAGAACCATAATGTAATTATAAGATTTTTGTTAGTTAAAGTGGCAGCAATGTGATGAGTTTTGTACGATCAATATAGATTTATAGATATATCATGTGGCACTAAATTTGAATGGATTCGCTGAGGATTGTTGGTAGGTAATATTGCCTCCTTCTAAGTATATATGATTGTGGGTGTGTGTGTTGGATCACCAAGGAGCTTTTTTTTTTCTTTTCTTTTTTTTTGGTGGGGGGAGAAGAATGTGAAGCATTATTTCTTAGATATAGTATCCGTTTAGCAAAAATTATTTTTGCTAATTTATTTTATTATTCAGTTTATTTTTGTTATTATTTATGAGTCTTATTGTATTTTTTTGTACTATTTATAGGTCTCACTTTACTATTTCAGCTAATTTTTATCTTTATTTACAGTATTTTCAATAAAAAAATTTTAAGTTTCAACAAAATAAGCAGATTTCAAACATACCCTAATAGAAAGAAAGAAATGACTTACGATACAAGTAAAAAGAAAAAGAAAAAAAGAAGCATGAAAACTTGGTTCACTTCTAATTAGAAAAAAAAAAAAGAAAAGAAATGACTTACAATACAAATACAATCAAAATGTAATAATTTATTTTCATGTTATTTTCTATGTAGGTCACTTCTATCGTAGTATGAATAGCATAAAATAGAGGAAGGTATCTGCACGGTGCTCTCTGTTACATGTGGCTGAGCAGAGGCCTTGCCTTTTAGCAGAAACATGGCATCTACCGCGACCACTTCTACATCGCCATCTTCCTTCAGAAAAAGTTGGAAAATCTAAAGCTGGGAATAAAATTGTTCCCGACACTTTCTTCACAAGCACAGAAAGAAAATTTCTAGGTTGGCAGCTGTCAATTAGGTATAGGGCTCACATCAATCCCTGGATTTTACATAACCAAACGCAGACACAATGGTTCAGTTCGTAACAGTTGCTTCAATTTGTCACTCAAAATGGTTAGAATCAAATTAAAGGAATAACATGCGAGGATTTAGCATTGATGCTAACTAGTTACGTGACAAATGGGATGAACGTGTTGAATACGTGACAAAAGGACACTTGAAAAACCTTGCCTTTTACAAGGCAAAGTGACAAAGAATTAGAGAACCAGACAAAAATGCATGAATCGTATTGTTCCTTGATGGAAAGATGATAGAGGGCTCCATTTTCTTGTGTGTGACAAAAGAGGCCGAAATGCATGAACAAACGATGACACTGTGCATTACATTATTAATTGAAAGCAACATTTTCTTATTGCAGGCGATGTGAACTAAAGCGTCGGCGCTTGATACCTAATCAAAAGAGGTAGGAATTGGAAAACATTTTATTACGAAGAATTATATGAATTTTTAGAAATCCTATAGTCCAACTTCCAAGAAACTTCGTCATTGGGCCTTGTAGCCTAGTGACACACGGTGTCATCGTATACCTTGAGCTTGGGAGTTCGATTCGCCGCATTTACCTAGCCAAGAAACTTCAATCGATCTTATGAGGTTTAAACTTTAAAAAGTGAGGTAGAAGTGGAGTCAAGAATTTGTTCTATAAAGGCTCAATAAAAAATGTGATAAATCACATTTTTTTTTCTTTATATATAGTTACGTTTGGTATTGGTTAAAAAGTGCAACTTTTTTAAATATTTGACTTATTTTTGCTACTATTTGACTTATTTTTGCTACTATTTATAGGTTCCATTTCACTTTTTGGTATTATTAATAGGTCGCACTATACTATTTCAGTTAACTTTTAACTTTATTTACAGTACTTTTAGCAAAATATTTTGTGTTTGGATATCGCTTATTTGCTGAAAACTGAAAACTTATTGCTAAAAACATTGTAGCAAAATAATTTTTAAAGGTGTGAATAATGCTACAAGACCCAAAAATGCATTAGTATGCACGTTTTTGTGTTTTTGGCTAGGTCGTGAATAGTGCCGTGGGACCTAGCCAAAAACGTAAATGCTGGAAACGCACACTGGCCACTATCCAAACTCACACTTAGTTTCAACTAAATAAGTTGTTCCCAAATAGACATATAACGTGTTCATATCAATAAGTATTATAAACCCAATTTAAGATTAAAATTAAGTACTCAAACTTGAAAAAAAGATTTGATATTTATATTTGTGTATATTTTTAAGAGTTTTAACTTATAATGTCCACTTTTGATAAATGTGATCTTTGTTATTAGATAAAGACACCAATCAATTTTTGGTGTAGATAAAAATTAAACTCTAAATTTCTTATTCAACCATCAGAGATTTTACCAATTGAACTAACTAGAACCATTTTATTTATTTGTGCATTTTAGAGAAACAAACTTGTACCAAGATTGACATAAGTTTTAAAATGGGTCACTTCTAAACCTATGTTTTAAAGTAGCCATTCCATTTACTATGGCTTTTTTGATGAAGCAAAAGCGTCGGGCATACATAACAGAAGGGGGCACATCAAATTTAAAGCCTCATACAACAGGCAAAAGATCACGTAGACTTGCTTTTATTTTGTTGAAACAGGCCCTTATATTATAACTAATAAATCTGCAGCGGCTTTGTTGCCTTATTAAAAGAACATTAAAAAAGTAGGAAACTGGAATTGTTCTTTTACGAAGAATCAGTTGGATTTAAGAAATAGATCGGACAACTCACAAGGAACTTCTATCAGACCTTTGGCAATAAAGCATTTAGACACAATATAATTTATAATAACCTTTTGGTTATCATATCCCAAAAAAAAGTTACAAATTTTCAATTCCTTTCTCTTCTTTTCTTTTTTTTAATTTACATGGAAGTTTTCATAAACTATGACAACCTAAAAGGCAGGTTTACTTGTTCAAAAAAAACAAAAAAAAAAACAAAAAGGCAGGTCTACGTGATTATAGATAATTAGATAGTATTATACAACTTCAAAAGGGACGTAATATGGTTGTAAAAGCCTTTATTCTTTCCTTTTAAAAAATTCTAGCAGTAACTTGTAGGTGGTCCACCAAAAATGTTGTAATATTTTCTTGAATATCACACCATCTCTTCATTTCCGGACAAAATTGGCCTATGCCCTTTTCGTGCAAAAAAAGTGGCATTTTGTCTCATTTTCCAAACTAATTAGAAAAATGCTCCTCTTTTGAAACTCGAATTTCTGAAAATCGAGTTAAGCCCTATAGTGACGTTTTTAAGGAGCTTATAGTGACATTTTCAAGACCTATAGTGGCGTTTTGGAACTCGAGCTCAATGAACTCAAGCTCAATGAACTCGAGTTATAGGTAAAAAAATAAAAAAATTTTCCTATAACTCGAGTTCATGGAGCTCGAGTTCCAAAACACCACTATATATCTTTAAAACATCACTATAAGCTCCTTAAAACGTCGCTATAGAGCTTTAGAAATTTTTTTTTAAAAACTCGATTTTTAGAAAATCAAGTTACAAAAGAGGGATATTTTCCTAATTAGTTTGGAAAAGGGGGCAAAATGCCACTTTTTTTCCATGAAAAGGGCATTTGCCCATTTTGTCCTCGCTATTCCTGAAGCCTTGAGATGATACCACTTCAAATGCTGATCTAGGTCATAGTTATTCAAGGTTGATTGCATCAAAAAGTTCTCTACCTTCGTCGAGTTGAAAATTAGAGAACATTAATGGCTTGTTTGGAAGTTTAGAGATGGAGGAGAGTAGAGGGGAGTAGAGGGAAGGAGAGTAGTGGGGAGGAGAGTAGAGGGGAATGAATCCTCTCTACATTGTTTGGATGTTTTTAAAATTAGGGAGGGGGAAGGGAGTAATTAGCCTTTTAAAAAGGGTAATTTTGTTAATTTAGAAAGGGTAAATTAGGAAATTCATTTAGCTAATAACTTATCTACTCTACTCTCCCTCCAAATCTCTCCAATTTGGAAGAATTAAAAATGAGGGGTTAAAGGTAGTTGAAACCCCTCCAAATCCCTCCCCTTCCTTCCTTAAAAAAGTTTCAAATAAGGTAATTGAATTACTCTCCCTCCCTCTACTCTACTCCCCCTCCTTTTTTTAAATCCCAAACATGCTATAATTCTTATGCACTACTTATAGATAATTTCAGCGTCAATCAAGAAACAAATCATTTTTCTGTGTTAAGATGAGAGGGCAAACACAAACAATATTGACCACAAAAAGATTGTTCCAAGTAAAAAGATGGACTTTTTCATCCCTATCTTGGAGTTGGACTTGCAGCTTTACTTGTGGAAGAATCTAAGTTGAAATTGTGCTGAACAAAATTGTTAGATGACATATGGGTTATACACTTTGTAGGCTGGTAAATGTAAATGATACCAAAAGTATAAATTGAAACATAGATGATTTTCCTCAGCCTCTCAAATCTAAACTTTTTTATTTTTTTATTTTATCTCTCAAAAGTTTGCATTTCTTTCTACAAAAAAGGATATTAAGACTTTTTTAAATATTTGATTATTCTCTCAAATGTATGTAGTCTCCCGTTTCATATACGCCAGGTTATTATAGAGAAGAATATCTTAAGGAGTGGCCCAAGATGCTGATAAGAAGTTTTGAACCTAAAGTTTTATGGATATCACTTGATTTTAGGAAACACTTAACTAACCTCTTGAAGTTATTTTTAAAATATTCAAAGGTCGGAAAAAAATGCGTTGTTTTCATGACAGGTAGGAAACTTTCCCTAAAAGTTCTAACAAGTGATAAAGTGATAAAAGTAGATCCTGTCTTTGAACTGTATATGGAGAGGGGAATTTTGTTTTTGTTTAAAGAATGTCACAGCTGGGAGGTGGAAAATCTAGAAAAGAAGATATTGACACTAAAATTAGCAATGAGTCTTCGTTGAAAATGAAATAAAGAAGTGTTTATCGTCCTTTTTAGAGGAAACAAAGGAATTGGAAAATACAGGGGGCAGAATCGAAACAAGGGAAATTGGCGCAGAATCAGTTTTTTATGGACCACAACTAATCATAATATATAGTCTAGCACTAGATTTAATAGTATAGTTCTTAACGGAACTAGGCCATATATCCTTCTCAAAAAAAAAAAACTAGGCCATATATACCCAGCACTTAAAAAAAATGCCTATCTCTTTATTAAGGTATATAGTCCAAAATTTGATCCAAAAATTTGTACCTACGAAAGCAAAACTCTCTTTATTTGTTTACTCATAAAGAAAATAAACCAAAATAAATAAAATGTTGTGAATAACCTGATCTGGACTTTTGTTAAGATGTTCGTTGGAACTCCCTCATGAACTAAATCAACCAAGTTTAAACTCAAATTTGGAATTCGAATAGTTTACATAATCAAACTTGAATAAAGGCTTAGTTTGATATGTTTGTGAACGTTAGAGATGAAACTTTTTATAGTTAATTATTAATACATGCATCGTTCAAAATAGAAACAGTTAAATTACCACTCAAGAGCACCTGCTCTAATATCTTACTAAATCTTTATTTGTCACCAAAAAAAATTTAAAATAACAAGAAATGGTAAATATAATCAATTAACTATTAGTCTAATGATGTCGCAGAAGTTTGAAGAAAGCACGAACAATACTCTCTTGATGAAACAGAAACTAAACTGTTAGCTTCTGGTAGTAAACCTCAAATCCATTAAAGGTTTCCCTAAATCCACTGGAATCCACCATAAGAAAATTTGGCAAGATCTTTGTGTTTATTGATAATAGTCTGTCTTGCCTCTAACGGATACAAAACATATAATTACTAAGACAAATATCTAAAACCCTAATTCACATTAATTACGCGATTAGGTGATGTAGGGATAAGGGCCTAAAATCATGTAGTTGGCCTTAAACTTTATCCAAAGGCGATGTATAGTCCGAGGAGAAGTAAATAAGCACGAAGGACCCCAGGGTGGAGCTTAATAAATATGAGAAGGGTGGAGACGATCCGAGGAGGGAAGCCCTAAAAATATCTAAAGAAAAGCTGCTACCACCTCATTAAATACGCTGCAACTACTCTTTTGGCCATATTTATGTGGAGAAGACCTCTGAATAGTGTAGCCTTGGCTACCACGACTTACAAAAGGACAAAGAGGGTGTCTGATGGGACAGGCACTCAAGTGAAGACTCAGATGATCAACAAGTGTATGATCAAGATGATTTGGAAGGAACTATATAATGTGAAGAAATCCTTCATAGGGGGGAAAAGAAGAAAGGAGAGAAAAAGAGAGAAACACTGTAACTATTAGAAAACCAGATTTGTATTGAAGTGAGGAGCAATATATAAAATTAACCTCCTCGGGCACATGCCTAGGACTTTTTCCTGGAGTTAAACTCTTTATTTCATTCTTCTTGTGATATAAACCCATCTTATTGATTGTCTAATTTAATATAGCACAGCTTTCTTTACTTATTCTCTACAAATTCATTGTTTTTTGGCCTTTTGGGCTGGTTCATCCATTTTTGGGCTGGTGCGCCAAAACCGTTCCCATACAATTGGCGCCATCTGTGGGGAGGCTGATTAGTTAGTGTTTTAGATCTTTATGTCAGTTCGTTTAGACCCCTGTAAACTAGTTTGTTTAATCTAATTAATTAACCAAGTGAATACTTAGGTTTATTATTCAGATCTAGGTTAAAAGAATAACAATCATATCAAGTAAAGCAGCGGAAAAATAAAGAACACAAAGATATGATGATCCAGGAAAACCAAACCGGTAAAAAACCTAGGGAGGATTTAACCTAGCTATCTTCAAGGTAAAATAGCAAATCAACTAGAAAGAATTGAAGTTTACACAATAGCGACTTAGACCACTAACATCCTATTGCTACCCAATGTAGGAAACTTACTACCACGACCACGTGACAGCTCCGAGACCACGGACTCCTTCTTTCCTTGACCTTTGCAAAACACAAACACCACCGTTTGTGACTTTGAGACTCCACTCAAAGGTTTAGCCACACAAACTCTCCTGTTTGTGACTCCAATACCACCCTTGAAGGTTTAGATCATCAGCTCCTTTGATGACTAGAGAAGGCAGCAACTTCAACAATACTGGATCTTGAGATTCTTCAAGGAACAACACCGGTAGAAGTTATAAGAGAGGTTTTAGGAACAAAATCCTAAATACAAAAGAGGCACACTCTTCTCTCTCTAAAAAGCCTTATAAAAAACGTGCTTAGGGTTTCCTTTATATAGTGGGAGAAGTAGATCTAAAACCCTAATCCTTAATGGGCTAGAACTGCTGTTTGGGCCAACTTAAAATTCTGCAGATACGATTCTCGATCGGTCGAGCCTGTTTTTCGATCGATCGAACCAAGCAGATTCTGAAATCTTCTTTTTGCAGCTTACATGTTCTTGTGTGCTCACGATTTGCCAATTGTTCTAAGCTCTTAGAACCTAACACTTTAATTATGGTAGGTTCGGGTCCACATCAACTGGAGTCTATGGGGTCTCAACGGGAGGACCATCCTCGAGAGGGCCAGGAGGGAAGTGTGCATACCACCTATACTGATGAGAGTCATTCTAAAAGTGGTAGCCACGTCTTTCATGAAGAGCATGCCAGGGCCATGCAAAAAGAGATTGAAGAAGCTGTGCCGCGAGCGGAGGAGGCGAAGTCCTTCGGTTTCTGACCTTTCCTCTGATGATGAGAGGGATGGTGACTATAAATGTAGATCAAGAACGCCTCCTAGCAAAACCTTCTCGTATGAGGAGGACTATCGTCGTGAGCGCAAGAACAAAGATTCATCTTCGAGGGGCCTAGGAAATGACACATTGAGCAAAGCACTCAATAGAATTTATGTGTCTCCCTTTACACGTAGAATTAAGAGTGCGAAGTTTCCTCGGCGGTTTACGCAGCCTACTTTCACCATTTATAATGGCCGAACAGACTCTGTTGAACATGTCAGCCATTTCAACTAAAGAATGGCAGTACATTCTAAGAACGAGGCTATAATGCGCAAGGTGTTCTCGTCCAGCTTAGGGCCTGTGGCGATGAAGTGGTTTGATGGTCTAGGGGCAGGCTCTGTTGACTCTTTTAAGGAGCTCACCCAGGCCTTTGAGTCTCGTTTTATCACGTGCAGCCGAGTCCTTCGGCCTTTGGATTCTTTATTGTCTTTGTCCATGAGAGAAGGGGAAACAGTAAAAACATATTCGGACAGATATTGGGAAATGTTTAGCGAGATTGATGGTGATTTTGACGATGTGGCTGTCAAGACATTCAAGGTCAGCTTGCCTGCCGAGCATGGCCTGAGGAAATCTCTGATAGGGAAACCTGTTACTAGTGTACGCCAACTCATAGATAGGATTGATAAATATAAAAGAGTTGAGAGGACCAGTAGTAGGGAAATGGCAAAGGTAAGGTTATCCCTCAGGAGAGGAGGGATTTCAAGTCGGATCTTTATAACCACAATCGGCCCCGAAGAGATTTTGGAGGATAATCCGGATCTCCAGCTACCTAGGCTGTTAACACCTTGTTTTGAGAACCAGTGCATCAAGTCCTGAAAAAAATAAAGAATGAGCCATACTTTAGGTGGCCGAGCAAGATGATCGGGGACCTTACAAAGCGTAATCAGAGTCTGCACTGCCAGTATCACAAAGAGCGGGGGCATATGACTGAGGAATGTAGGAACTTGTGGAGTCATTTGCAGCAGCTGATCCAGGATGGTAGACTGAAACAATTCCTGAGTCGACCTAATGAGCAGGAAGGTCAGGTAGGCTCATGCATTCAGGGCAGTAATTCTTTAAGACCCCCTTTAGGCACTATCCACTTTATCCTTGTCGCATCGGGCAGGACAAGATCTTGCTCGTCTAGGGTAATGGCGGTAGCCAGGCCGTACACCGAGGACTCTGGTCATGAGTTATAGAGGGTTAAGATAGGGGTCCGTCCACCATTAAGCTTCTCGGACGAGGACAAAGCCGGAACCATACAACCTTATGATAATGCCTTAGTAGTAACCCATAGGATTAGTGGATATGACGTGAGGAGGGTATTGGTGGACTAGGGCAGTGGGGCCGAAATTATGTATCTAGACTTGTACAGGGGCCTTAACCTCAAACCAGAGGACTTGACCAGTTACGATTCACCTTTGGTAGGCTTTGATGGAAAGGTTGTTGTTCTGCGAGGACAAATCAGACTACCAGTTCAAGCCGGCTCAGAGGTGGTGGAGGTGGATTTTATAGTGGTAGATGCTTTTTTTTCGTACACTGCTATTGTGACACGGCCTTGACTCCATGCCCTTAGGGCCATCTCGTCTACTCTCCATCTCAAGGTGAAGTACCCGTTCGGGGATCAAGTTGAAGAACTGATTGGAAGTCAATGTGTGGGCAGGCAATGTTTGGTGGCCACTATCACACATCGGCCTGAATCAGATTCCTCGGCCCTTGCAGAGAAAGAGTTGTAGCAGTTAAAGTCTAAGGCCTCAGTTTCTAACGGTGAGGCCGAAGAGGCAGGGTGCGAAAATTGGAGAAAGTTCTTGTTGATGATGATTTGGAGAGGTTCTTTTAAATCAGGGAACAACTGCCTCCTTAGGAAAAGTAAGAGTTGGTGGATTTTCTCAAGCAGAATATTGATATTTTTGCTTGGAATGCTTACGAAGCTCTTGGGGTAGATCCGAGCTTCATCTGTCACTATCTGAACGTTAATCCGTCGGTTACCCCCAGAAAATAGCCTCCTCGGCGCTCTTCAAAGGAACATTATGATGCCGTCAAGGAGGAGGTGACAAAATTTAAGTGGGCCGGGGCTATTAAGGAAGTGTTTTACCCCGAATGGCTAGCTAATACTGTGGTGGTGAAGAAGAAGAATGAAAAGTAGCGGGTATATGTGGATTACACAGACTTGAATAAGACCTACCCAAAGGACCCTTTCCCCATGCCACAGATTGATCAGTTGGTAGATGCAACTGTGGGACATCCTCGAATGAGCTTTTTGGATGCTTTCCAAGGCTATCATCAGATACCTCTGGCCTTGGAGGATCAGGAAAAAACAGCTTTTATCACCCTTATTAGGAACTATCATTATAAAGTGATGCCATTTGGACTTAAAAATGCGGGGTCTACCTATCAGAGGATGATGACAAGAATGTTCGAGCCGCAACAAGGAAAGAATATCAAAATCTACATTGATGATATGGTGGTCAAGAGCAAGAAGGAGGCCGAACACATTGGTGACCTCAAAAACATCTTTGAAGTCCTGAGAGTGCACAAGTTACGACTTAATGCTTTCAAATGTTCCTTTGGCGTAGGGTCGGGGAAGTTTTTAGGCTACATGGTTACTCACCGTGGAATTGAGGTCAATCCAGACCAAGTCAAGGCTATTAATAATTTGCAACCACCTCGGAGTCCTAAGGAAGTACAGAGATTGACAAGGATAACTGCTGCCTAGAACCGATTCATATCCCGGTCGGCAAATAGGTGCAGGCCTTTCTATCAATTGTTGAATAAATGGAAGGGTTTTGAATGGACTGAAGAGTGTGCCTTAGCTTTCTAGCAATTGAAGGAATATCTTTCTTAGCCACCGATCATGTCTAGACCCGAAGTCGATAAGGTCTTATTTGCTTATATAGTAGTGACCACCCATGCAGTAAGCCTAGTGCTGATAAGAGTTGACAGTAATGTTCAAAAGCCCGTGTATTATGTGAGCAAGTCCTTACATGTGTTCGATATCTACCACTTGAGAAGGCCATTCTGGCTATGGTACATGCCACACGCAAGCTTCCCCATTAATTCTAATCACATACTGTTGTTGTCTTGACCCAATTGCCACGCAGAGCTCTGCTTCAAAGCGATGATTATACGGGAAGGATTGCAAAGTGGGGAACAAGGCTAGGGGCTTATGATATCAAATATATGCCTCATACTTTTGTCAAGGGTTAGGTCCTGGCCGACCTTGTAGCCGAGTTTGCTGAGACCCCAGTAAAAGAAGAAGTGAAGGAACAAAACATGGATGAAAATTCAGTTGGAATAATCTCTATACGAGGAGCATTTTCATGGAGAGATTATGTTGATGGCGCTTCAAACCTTAAAGGATCTGGAGTGGGGCTAGTTATAATCTCCCCTGAGAATATTTCAATTAAAAAATCGTTAAGACTAGGCTTCTCGGCCACAAATAATGAAGCGAAATATAAAGCTCTACTAGTGGGGATGGCCATGGTTCAAAAGATGGGTGGAAAGACTGTGGAAATATTCTCAAATTCAAGGCTGGTGGTGGGTCAAGTCCAAGGGGAGTTAGAAGTTCGGGATCCAAGAATGCAGGAGTATTTAAGCCAGGTTAGACATTTACAATCTGGGTTTGAATCTTTTAATTTACTGCAAATTCCTAGAAGTAGAAATACACATGCAAACTCACTTGCAACGTTAGCAACCACCTCAACACAGAGTCTGCCGAGAGTAATTCTTGTTGAAGATCTCATTAAGCCCTTTGGCTTGGGAAAAGAGGTGCTGTCCATTCATATGATAAGGGTAGGTCCTAGCTGGATGGATCCTATCCTACAATTCCTCAAAGATGATGTTCTACTTAAGAACAAATTGGAAGTAGATATGATATGAAGGAAGGCTTCTCGGTTTGGCTGTCCGAGGTTCAGAAACTGTATAAGAGATCTTTTTCCGGGCCATATCTATTGTGCATACATCCTGAAACAGTTGAAATTCTCTTGGAAGAATTACATGAGGGAATTTGTGGAAGCCATACAGGTGGGAGGTCTTTATCCCATAAAGCTCTCACTCAAGAATATTGGTGACCCAATATGCAGAAAGAGGCCCAAGAGTATGTAAAGAAGTGTGATCAGTGCTAGAGATTTGCACCAAATATCCATCAGCCAAGAGGAGTCCTCAATAATCTGTCCAGCCCTTGGCCTTTTGCCCAATAGGGTTTAGACATTGTGAGACCTTTCCCTAAAGCAGCAGGAAACAAGAAGTATTTGTTGGTCGGCACAGATTATTTCACTAAATGGGTTGAAGTAGAACCACTGGCCAACATTCGGGATGTGGATGTAAAGAAATTTATTTGGAAAAACATTATCACACGATTCGGAGTCCCTCACACCCTAGTTTCGGATAATGGACTTCAATTTGACAGCAAGTCTTTCCGGAGATATTGCAGCGAGCTAGGAATAACTAATAGGTATTCGACCTCAGCCTATCCACAAGGGAATGGGTAAGCTGAAGCTATAAATAAGGTCATAGTAGGTGGGCTCAAAAAGAGATTGGATGATTCCAAAAGAAGATGGATAGAGGAACTACCACATATTCTATGGACATATCGGACTACATCTCGGAGGTCTACTGGAGGGTCTACTGGAGAGACTCCTTTCTCAATGACTTATGAGGCCGAGGCTGTTATTCCATTGGAAACTGGTTTCCCTACATTAAGAACGAGCTCTTTCACTTTGAGCAGTAACGACGACTTTTTGGAGAAAATTTTGGACTTAATTGAAGAACGGAGAGAAAATGCCATGGTCCAATTAGCATACTATTAGCATAAACTTAAGTAAGGATATGATGCCAACGTGAAATTAAGGCCTTTGGCGCCTGGAGATTTGGTACTAAGAAAAGTGATTGGTTCTGCAAAGAACCCAGCCTAGGAGAAATTGGGACCTAACTGGGAAGGACCGTACCGTATTACATCTGTGGCAGGAATAGGTGCATACTACTTGGAGGATTTAGAGGATAAGGTAGTACCGCATCCTTGGAATGTAAACAACCTAAGAAGGTATTATTATTAATAAGAATATACTTTATCATATTCGTGTTCATTATATTGCGTATGATGTTTAATTGCTCTAAACTGTAAGAGTCGAACAGACCCCTTGGTCATGCCTGATTCCTCGGACCACATACCTTGGGAAAATTGACATCTTCACAAAAATTTCTAAGTATTAAACAGATCCTTAACTACGTCTGGTTTCTCGAACCATCTGCTTTGGAAAAATTAATATTGCATGAAATTTCTAAGTATTAAACAGATCCTTAACTACGTCTGGTTCATCGGACCATCTACTTTGAAAAAATTAATACTGCATAAAATTTCTAAGTATTAAACAGATCCTTAGCTACGTCTGGTTCCTCGGACCATCTGCTTTACGTCTAGTTCCTCGGACCATCTGCTTTGAAAAAATTAATATTGCATAAAATTTCTAAGTATTAAACAGATCCTTAGCTACGTCTGGTTCTTCAGAACATCTGCTTTAGAAAAATTAATACGGCACAAAAATTTCTGAGTATCGAACTGATCCTTAGCTACATCTGGTTCCGCGGACCATCTGCTTTGGAAAAATTGACACTGCATGAAATTGTTCTAAGTAATAAACAAACCCTCAGTCATGCCTAGTTCCTCGGACAACATCTCTTAGGTAAGCTAATCTTTTATTTCTATTTCATCAGAGCCTAAGTCTTATTTGGTTGCTCAGATCACGTGTCTTGATACTTAATGTCACGTTATTTGTTAGTTTCTCATTAAGTATCAAGTCATGCGATGAGATATGCCTAGCTACTCGGGCGGTTATTTTTAAATGTATGGTAAACCCCCCCCCCCCCCTTTTAAGCTATAGAAACTTGATAAACCATACTAGCAATTACTTGAAACGATAAAAAATAATAAAACACAAAGCATCACAAATTAGCATGCAAAAGATAGAAAGGAAGATAACTTCATTGATTGAAATAAAAGCTACATTTCTTTTTTGCAAAAGCATACAATCAGTACAAGGCCAAAAGCAGAAAATGAAACAACCAAAAAAAAAGAAAAAGAAAAAGAAAATCCTAAATGCTAAGCCTTGGCTTCAGGAGTAGGAGGGTCTTCTTTCTGGCTCGGCTGGGTAGTGGGAACATCCTTGGCCTTGGAATCATCTTCTTTTGTATTGGCCTCTGTTTCCCTTGCCTCTATTACCGCATCTTGGACCGTAGAGTCTACCCCCTTGGCCTCAGCTTTTTTGGCTTTAGTAGCATTAGGGGCTTCTGAGAGAGTGGCATCTGGGACTTCGCGGATGTGCGGATGGCAATATACGTTCCCAGATTGCCTCAAGGTCGAGTCCATAGGGACTCTTGTAGCGTTGAGGGCTTCGTCCCATGTCACGTTGCAGAACTCCCTACATGCCTCGGCCAGCTCCTTAGTAAGCCTAGCTTGCGTTTCTTCAACGCCGAGCTGATAGGATGCTTGCTTCTCCGTCTCGGATGCTTCTTTGGCTAGTTGAGCTACCTCTTTGGCCCTCTGTAGCTACGCCTTCAGATCTAGCACAAATTGCCTTGAAGTAGCTAGCTCCAGCTCCGTCTGGTATAGCAATTTGCGCTGATCCTCCGCCTGCGACTCAACATTCTTCAGTCCTGCTTTAGCACTCTTTCTCTTTCTCTATCTTCAATGACTAGCTTGGAGAGGAGTTCTTTGTTCTCTGCCTTTGCAGCCCCCAAAGCCTTCTCTGCTTTAAGGCGGAGGAAAATTTCATTCTTGGCTTCACTCCGAGCCCCCTTTACCCACTTCTTGGCCATAAAGATCTCCTGGGTGATCTACGCAAAAACAATATGGCCACGTGAGTAAAAGATAGAGAGGAAATTCATTATATATATAAAAAAAAAAGACATACAACTTAAAACTCATCATCGTGAGGTCCCTTTTTAGGGACAGGAAGAGGTCCTGTTGCTTCAGATTTCTCACAGCCTCCATGTCCTTGGGCAGAAGGAGTGGCTGTTCCAAAGCCTCAGCTATGTGGATAGCTTGGCCTCTTCGGAAGTCACGGACCGAGGCATCCCAGGCTATAGCCGCCCCGTCCACCTCTAGCCGAAGGGACTAAGCACGTGATGGTAGGCGCACCTCAGCCCTGTTTTGGTCTTCCTTGCTATCCACAGAGGGAGGAGGTGGAGGGAGAGAGGGAGGAATTTTGGACTTGGGAACTTCCTTCGAAGTTGTCCCTTTGTTTCTTGAGGCCAGGAGTTCTCTCAGGCTCTTACCCCTCTGATTTGAAGCCATCTCCTCCTCAAAAGTACTGTCGAGGCAGGTAATCACCACCACGAGAGTGTGAACACCTAAGTTCCTATCGGTCTCACCTTCAGCGTCCGAGGCTTGAACTGTCACTAGCCCGGGGCTACCTTCTTCTTCAAAATGAATTTGTCTATCTCCTTGTCTAAGGATAAGCACGAGGAGGCAATCTCTTCCTCTGCAGCTACGGCTACTTCTGCAGGGACGTGCTGTAGTGGTATCGCGATCGACGGAATGTTCTGAGGGACCGATAGCACCACAGGAGGAAGATCTTCTCGGGCAAGAAAATCCGGTCTTGACACGTCAATCCGGTTTATCCGAGGATCACTAGCCTTGATGCTGTGACCAATTTCTTGGAATGCCTTCAAAATGAGCTCAAAATCTAAAATCTGATGGACGGCTCGTAGCTGTCCGTCCTTGTTTACGAAAATCTCTGATCTGAGCAAATAATTAAGCGCCTGAACGTTGGTGAGGTTGAGCCCAGGGCCTACTTGGTTCTTGTCTACAATACAGCCGAGAAACAAATGCAGTTAGAAAGCTAAAACCCAACATTAGAAGAAGGCAAAATTAAAAGGTAGAAGATAACATGGTCAAGGTTAAAGAATCTAAAACTCTTGCTAGGGAGCCTAACTCTAAAGTATCCCACCTGGTTCCCTCTCTCGGACAGGGCAATGAACGCCATCGTGCCACGCTCCTGAAGCTATCGAGTAGTCGTCTTTCATGCCCTTATTAGATTTGGGAAGGCATGAAATGAGCCTAATGATGGGCGATCTGGACTTGAGGTAATACCCCCCATCGGCTAGTGAATGGCATTCGTACATGTGGACCACGTCATGCCATGTAAGCCCTAGACCTAGATGCTTGTTTAAAGCATTGACACTACCTAAAATCCTAAAGATGTTGGTGTGCACTGATGAGGACACAACCTATGGTTGAAAAGGTAATCTGGGGTTATCCTACCCATTGGAAGCGTCATTCCTCTTTCTATCAAAGCTATCACAGGAATGACAACTTCTCCCTTCTCTCTATCAAAATCTATTCGGTTGGGTTCACAGTATCGCAGAGCTACTCCCTATGGGATATGGTACTTATCCTTAAAAATCTCTATTTTTGCTGTGGAGTCCACTAAATACTTAAACCTACCCATTTGGACAAGCTAGAGGGAGACAGTTGAAATTGATGTATAAAATGAAAGCAAAAAATAGGAGGCTGAGGAGACTGGCAGAAGAAAAAAGAAGAGATCTAAGGAATTAGAAACTTACAGAAACTAATGTGTGTATGTAACTCTGAGATCCTTAAGGTTAGTTTCAAGGATTTCTTAAGTAAGGAGTGCTGGAGACTTAGTAATGTAAAAAGCTTTTTGATTTGGGGATGCTTGAACTCTCTGAAAGACTTGAAGAATCGAGAAAGGAAATGAAGAAAATAATTTCTCCCGGTGATTTATATAGAGGGCGAGAGTGTGTAGGAGTTATCTCGCTCAAAACTCAAGGAATGACGCCAGCCGTTGGATCAACGCCTCACTATTGGATGTGGAGAATACAACGCCGCCTGGAGCAATTAATGACGCCTCGCGAACTCCGAAGCGTCAGTAACGCATATGAGGCGTGCAAAATGGTAATCTGGCACGTGTAAGCAAGGAAAATAAATGAGCATATCTTTAAAAAAAAAACCAAAATAAAAAATCAAAACCCCATTTTTTCTCTTCGGATAAGATGGAAAAACCAGAGTTTTGAGGGGCTATTGTAGGAATAAGGGCCCAAAATCATGTAGTAGGCCTTAAGCTTTATCCAAAAGCGATGTATAGTCCGAGGAGAAGTAAATAAGCACGAAGGACCCCGGGGTGGAGCTTACTAAATATGAGAAGGGTGGAGACGATTCGAGGAGGGAAGCCCTAAAAATATCTAAAGAAAAGTTGCTACCACTGTATTAAATACACTGCAACTACTCTTTTGGCCGCATTTATGTGGAGAAGACCTCTGAATAGTGTAGTCTTGGCTACCACGACTTACAAAAGGACAAAGATGGTGTCTGATAGGACGGACACTCAAGTGAAAACTCAGATGATCAACAATTGTAGGATCAAGATTATCTGAAAAGAACTATATAATGTGAAAAAATCCTTCATAGGGGGGGAAAAGTAGAAAGGAGAGAAAAAGAGAGAAACACTGTAGCTATCAGAAAACCAAATTTGTATTGAAGTGAGAAGCAATATATAAAAATTGACCTCCTCGGGCACATCTTGAGGACTTTTTCCTGGAGTTAAACTCTTTATTTCATTCTTCTTGTGATATAAACCCATCTTATTGATTGTCTAATTTAATCTAGCCCAACTTTCTTTACATATTCTCTACTAATTCATTGTTTTTGGGCCTTTTGAGTTGGTCCATCCACTTTTGGACTGATGCGCCAAAACCGTTCCCATACAGGTGACAAAATACCGAAATTTACCAAAAATGAAAAAATTGAGTTAAATGCAGAAATCATTAACTACTGATATAAAGGGTCGTCCCAAAATAAGCGAGAACTTATTTTAACTTTTGAGCAAAAAGTTATTAAGGAAACAAATATTACTATAAAGGCAAAATCATAGTTTTTGAGGCCTAAATGAAGGAATTTGCCATTTTCTGGGGGTACCCCATGGCAAAGTGATTATTATTGCTCAGAAGGTCGTTTCGCTTCAACCGGCTAAATTTCATGCGATTTCGACACTGAAACCCATGATTTCTACTAGTGCCTTTTTGCATTGCGCATTGATTTTAGGTATGCGTGAGAGTCTAAGAAGATCATGGCAGTCTATTCTACATCATCTAATAAAAACATAAATTTCTTATTTAAAAGTACATTAAATTAGTTTATTTAGTTAATTGAATATAGATTGATTGGTTTTAGTTATTTCAATCAATAAAACGTCTTATCATCATGGAGTAGATACATGATTGATAACAAGATAAATTCAATTTCAAATCAATAAATTAAACGTGAACATCTTGATATTTGGCTTGACTCAACTTATTTAGAACCTATTCTCAATAAGGGAATAGTGCACATATACCGTAAAGCTAACTAATTTGCTAATGTGTTGGCTAGAATGAGATTGAGTGCTATGAAACCACCGCCTGTGGTGAAAAGTCTATTGGCCTTTGATACATGCTTTTGAAACTCGGACCGTTCATTGAACCGTAAAAGGGAGAGGTTCAAGGTTTTTGAGGTCGAACTGAGGTTGAACCGTGATGATGTCTTAATTAATTTAATAATTAATTAAAACCTAAATATAGATATTAAATTTATAAAACTAGCAAAATTGGCTAATATATCTATATATGTGAGGGAAATTTAATGATTTTTAAGCATATTTTTAATAATTAAATAAGAAAGTTAATAAAATAAAATAATAACCATGAAAACATTAAAATTTATGATTAATTTTTGAAGTAAAGTTGAATATCTTTGAAGGATTTTAATTATAATTTTTCTTATTCATTGTAAGAGATAGATAATTTAATTAAGTAGAATAAAATTGTGTTAAGTTGTTTTTATAAATAAAAAAAAAATTTTGCTAAGGGGTTGGACTGCACAGTTCTTGCCACAAATTCGTGCGGTCGTGTAGTCTAACCCTGGTTTTAGGGTTCACGGAATTAACAAAAAATCCAGTTCTTTATGCTTAAAAAATCGGTTTTCATCCCGGTTTTCACAGTCTGACCTCCCGGTTCGGTTCGGTCCAGTTTGGGTCTGAAAACAGTGCTTTGATAAGGCTGATATGTTTTGTAACAAACTTATTAATTTTTAATTATGCTTATCTCTAGTTTTAACTAAAAAAAAAATACTTATTAACAACCTTATTCATCTGATAGGAATGTAAAAAATAAAAATAAATAAAAATTTGAGAGTGATTTCATTATCATTTTTGGTGATTGTTTGGATTGGCGTTTCACGTTTGCGTTTTTTTTTTTTTTTTTTTTTTTTTTTTTTTTTTTGACTAGTGCCTCTTGCACTGTTTATGGGGCATGAACAGCGCATTAAGGCAAATGAACAGTGTTTTGTGAGTGTGAATAGTAACAAAAAATTATTATTTTTATTATTTTCAGTTTTTGACAAAATAAGCGATATTCAAACGGATCTTTAGTGTATTTTCATTTTATATCTTTTATCTCTTTTAGAAAAAGGGCAATGGGCATTTGAAACCATGGCCCAGCTAGTAAAGGGGTTGACCATAAAATAATGGCCATGGCTATGGCACTTATGTAGGGTAAAATTTGCTTAATAGTACTTTTTAAGGAAAATTTTAGGAGAAAACATGTGATTGAAATTATTTAGTTATGTAAACTCTTTTTGGAACTTGACTTTGTCAAACTCAAGTTCCAACCCAAAATTGAATTTATATAAACTCGAGTTTCAATTAGTTTAGGTTGCATAGTAATCTGACGTTGTATAACAAATTGGAACTTAAGTTTGCTAAACTTAATTTTGGGTTGAAACTCAAGTTTGTCAAACTTGAGTTTCAAAAAGAGTTTTCATAACTAAATAACTCCAGTCCCATGTTATTTTCCTAAAATTTTCCTTAAAAGGAAAGTACTATTTAGCAAATATTGCCTTTATATTGCTATGTCCCTCAACAGTTCAACGGAATCATTTGTATTAAAGTACTAAACTCGTTGGAGTGGTAACAGTTATTTACAAAAAGCCATGTTAGCTTAAAAAACGATTTTTCATAAAAATATTAACGGATATCCTAAAGCCTTATAAGAAATATTTTTATAAAAATATTAATTTGTTTGAAAGGTTTTTATATTTTCAATAAAAACTGTCAAATTTTTTTTTAAATAATATATTAACAAATTATCTAAATGGTACTCACTTCTTGTTAATAAACAATTTAAAAAAATTTTTGACACCCTTTCAAAAAAAAAAAAAAAGTTTTGACACTGTTAAAAATATAAAAAATTATTATTTAATTTTTTTTTTCCATTTTTGTTATAAGCTAAAAAAAGAAAAACTTTTTCCCTTATTAACAATTGCCACCCGTTATGCTTATTCCTTATCCTTCATTATTATAGTGATTATAATTTATAACCGAAAACATGATTTCCTACAATAAAGTGTGTGTGTGAGATAAAATTTACAAATTCTTGTCCCTTCTTTTTCCCGGCAAAACTCGGTCATATTCCTAAAAAAAGAGAAACAAACAAAGAAAAGAGAAAAAACCTTCAAGCTTAAACCCCATGCGTGTGCACGCTACACTACTGCACACAGCATAAAACTTTTTCTCAAGAATTTGAGAATTTGAGAATTTCCTTTTTCAAAATCCTGGAAAAAAGAGTTGGATTCTGCGAAGCCCTCCACCGTTACTTTATTGTTTCTCCGCCTCAGCAGATTCCCTAGTTCCTAAACTTTCAGCTATCTCTCTCTACTCTCTTACTTTTTTAGTTTTTCCCTTCAATTCCTTTCCAAGTCAAGAATCTCTCTTCCCCTGTAAAACTCTTTCCTTTCTCTCTCAGAGATTCCCTCCTTTCCTTATCTTCCATCCACTATTAACGATGTCTATTACATTCTCTCCCCCCTCTTTTCCTTTCTCTCCAAGCCGTCACTTTCCCTCTCTCTCTCTCTCTCTCTCTCTTCCTCTTCTTCGTCCTTTTCATTTCCCTCTCCTTTCGCCTTCCCGAGAAACTCTATACATAGAGTTCGATCCTCATGTATCCTTCTGATATCAACCACTTATCTCAGCCTTGTATTTACGGTACGCCCCACTCTACGCTTGCCTTGTACATGTTCGATGAAATGCCTCTGAGACTTGTTTAATAGTTTAATTTTGTTCGATAGAGATATTTTTATGATTGATTGATTTGTTAATGGTTGGAGGTGGTGGTTGGTTTGTTGGTTGTTTTTTTTTTTTTTTTTTGGGTTGAAATTAATTTGTGTTAGCAGGGGACGTTGGTTCTTTGTATGCAGAGAGAAAGTCTCGCTTTATGAGATGGCTGTGTAAGCTTTTCAAGAGTGGGTCCAATCGTGGTGGTGGTAGTGGTAGTAGCCATCATCCTCAGCTCGTCGGTGAGGAAAACATGGCTTGGCGTGCACCGTTTAGATCCTTGGTAAACAATACAACATGCTTTCCTTGTCTTGCTAATTTCCATTATCATTGTTGTTGTTGTTGTTTTTTTTTTTTTTTTTTTATCGTTATTTTAATCAATCTTAGATATCGGTTTGAATGTATGTAATGTTGGCAATGAGTTTTAGCTCAAATGACACGTCCTTCTCTCATTAACCATTGGGTGCATGTGTAAAGAGAAAATTATATCATTCTTTATTGTACTGATAATTGTTAGTATATGAGTCTTCAAAATAAATGGTTGCGCCTTTTCTCTTTTTTACTCTTGGGGATGGTGTGGTGATCCATAATTGGATTAGAGAACCATGGTTTTGTGGATGAACTTTTGTTAATGTAGTGTAGTTATGTTTAAAAATTTTGGTCCACATACTGTGGAGTTATGTTTACGTATAACAAGAATCAAGCTGGTGCATGGAATGAAAAAATGTCTGATAGCCTCTGCCATTTCTTTTTTCGCTAAACCCTGTAAGATATGATTGTTTCTGCTTTGTGAAAGAATCCCTCATGAACGATGTAATAGGTTCATATCTGACATTTCCTTCAGTGATACCTATAAAAAAAAAAAAACACTTCCTTCAGTGATGATGTTCATTTAGCAAATAAAGAACTTGATTTCATTCATATCATAATGACTAAAATTTTACATTTTCACTGCTTAGTTAGTAAGAAATTTTTTTAAAAAAAATTTATAACTGATTCTTCTAATGTGATCAGGATGATCGCGCTAGGTCTCAAAAGGATAAAGAGGACTTGGAACGTGCAATTGCACTCTCCCTGGCAGAAGATTCCAAGAGATCAAATGGTCTGTTATTAATATTTAAGATCACAAATGTTGCTCCCCCATTACACTTATGCTCTCTCACATGCACTTGCACGGACACACGCAAAAAGTCATGATTTAATGTCAAGTTTTTAATTCTTTGCTCTCTTTTTTTCCAGGATATAGATGGCGGACAGATGATGACAATGAGATTTCTAGTGCAATTCGGGATGCCCTAAATCCAAATGCATATCCCCCCTTTGCCCCTACACCATATTATCCCAGTAGATGTGGCAGGTTAGATTTCTTAGTTGTAGTTGTAACTATGCGCAGTGTGTGCACGTCAAACATCAGGGGTTTCTGGTTAGATATCTTATTCATTTTTACAAAAAAAACCAAGATTTCTTATTCATAGTTGAAGTTTGTGAGTGGCTGCTGTTTGCCAAGATGGGCCACTTTTTTGCTAACTTTTACAAATTAATGTCTTCTGGCCTGAAGAGTTCTCTGATTCTTCCCTTTTTATAAAAAGTACACATAACTGATTGACTGACTTGTGTCACTAGTAAGTAATAACTTGGTAGTGTTCTGCTAATTGATCCTGATGAATGCTTTTTTCTTTATATAGTAGTGTTAACTTCGAAATAATTGTATTTTACAAGTATATTGCTCTGTTTAGATTTTTTTTTTCTTTCCTTTTTTGCATGGATGTCAGTAATGAGAATTAGCATATATATGTAATCCTTTAAGACCACACCATTTTACCTATGGTTTCACAAGCAATCTATCAGATGTTTAAATTCATTTGACTATTATTTTTCTTGTTTTCCTTGGACTAACTTCAGAAGATAACTTACTATTGTTGCTTACAAGATTTAGTTCTTTATTGAGAGTTTTGATTATTATAGTCTAGGCTGTACATGGTTTGCTTGAACCCCAGATTGATATTTATCTCCAAAAGATTGCTACTGGACTTGTCTGATTTCATGTAACGGTTTAAATGGCAATATACAAAATCCAATTACTACTCTAAAAGTCATAACTTAACAATCTTGAATCTGATTGGTCAAGTGTGCTTTTGCGGATAACTTGCAGGACATGTGGTGGTTGCAAACGTGACATAGGCTATGGTAATTATCTGGGATGCATGGGAACGTTTTTCCATCCAGAGTGCTTTTGCTGTCGTGCTTGTGGTTACCCAATTACTGAGCATGAGGTAATCAGTTCTCCTTGCCTTCCTAAGTTCAATATTCTCTTTCCTTCTCCAGACCTTTTCTTTTTGTTAATTAGTATTTTCTTTCCCGTATCAGTTGATTTTTAAGTTTTTAGAAGGATGTGAAATAGCCATACAAGTAATGATGATAACACTTCTCCTTCATCTAGCTCTTACGGTTTTTTCCGTTGATCCAAGTTTTCTTTGTCAGGAAGGGACCCTTATCACAAGTCTTGTTTCAAAGAGCTGAACCATCCCAAATGTGAAGTTTGCCACCAATTTGTAAGAGAAGTTAACCATGGCGTATTTGATCTCCATTTTTTGTTGTTGTTATTGTTGTTGTTGTTGTTGTTGTTTTTAAACCATAATGTTAATTTTCAAATAAGTAAAAGTACTCTTTAATAAATTTGCATCATACTATCTTGTCAAAAAAAAAGATTTTTTTTTTTTTTTTGCATCATACTAGTATGTTTGTGTAATTTTAGAACTGGGTTGCCGCTACCTGACTGGGGCATGCTGACAGGGATTTGTAATTGTTCTCAAGGATCTGGACTAAATTTGAAATAAAATTTTCACATTCAAATTCAACGTCTTATTTGTGTACTGCTACACAAAATGGACTAGTTTAAAGAAAGAACTCTTGAGATGTTTGAAATTTTATATCTTGCAAATGAATAATGTTTCATAATGACTCCGCAATGTATGAAAATATGTATCATATACATCACAAATATGTCAAATCCTGTTAGTAGTATTGGAGAAAACAGGAATGCTAGTTAATCTCTTTTATAAGCTTGTAGACCAGATTGAAAAAAAATAATCATATTCTATTTAATTGATACATATGAAATCTTGTTTCATTTAAGTTATTTACATTCTTACTTTTGCTATATAAAAAATTTCCAGATCCCAACAAATGCTGCTGGTTTGATCGAGTATAGGTGCCATCCATTTTGGAATCAAAAATATTGTCCATCACATGAGCATGATAACACAGCTCGGTGCTGTAGTTGTGAACGTTTAGAGGTAATAATATAAGCAGTGGAATAGAGTTTTCTATATTATTACATTATTTCCATTTGTTTTTATAAAATGAAACAGAATGAGTATTAAATCACATTGATCTGCATGTAACTGCTCTTTGTTCCCTTTCTTTTCGGCCCTCTTGAAGTCCTGGAATGCAAGATTCTATTCTTTGGAAGATGGACGGAGTTTATGCTTAGAGTGCATGGAATCTGCTATCATGGATACCGGTGATTGTCAACCCCTTTACCATTCCATAAGAGATTTCTATGAAGGAATGAACATGAGACTAGATCAGCAAATCCCCATGCTTCTGGTTGAAAGACAAGCACTTAATGAAGCCATTGTTGGGGAGAAGAATGTAATAAATGAACTCTTGGTCTATGTTTGTGTATGTGTGTGTCTGTGTGTATATATATATATTTCATGGAATTCCTTTGATTCTGAAGTGGTTCTTTTCAGGGCCTTCATCACATGCCTGAGACAAGGGGTTTATGCCTTTCTGAAGAGCAGACTGTCACCAGTGTATGTAATCAGAAATTTGTACGTGATTTTACTCTCTTAAATTTGACAATAGTTAACAAGGGTATTCATATGTTATTCAGATTAGAAAAAGGCCGAGAATTGGCGGTCACCGACTTGTAGGAATGAGAACCCAACCGCAAAAGCTGATTCGAAGATGTGAAGTTACTGCCATTCTTGTTCTATATGGTCTTCCAAGGTGATTGTCAATGGCAATTTCCTCTTCTTCTTCTTCTTCTTCTTCTTCTTTTTTGGTGGGGGGGTTGGTAAATTTCTCTAAATTCTTCTTGCATTTTGTGTTTTTCTTTCTAAATTTTTATCCAGTCTCCAATTATAATTTACTTATGGCATGACATTAGAGTGGAGTAGCACCGATCTTGGGTGAGTGCCTCCATATTATACTTTCTGAACATAAAGCTCTTCTGTCATCTATTCAGTGTATAAAGTCCCATTGAACAATAATGTGGCATCTCATGAGATGGTGATACGAGGATAATCAATGTTAAATGTAAGAATTAATTACATAGAGCATAGAGTTGCAATGACCATGTGTTGACATAGACAAAGTGGCTCTGTTTCAAATCTTTTCTCTATTGAAGTTTTCACGTACTTTTTAAATTGACACCATCTATCATAAAACCTTAAACAACCACCCTCATGTGACCCAACAAAACCAAAACAACAGAGAGCCTTACATGTAACAGAATGAGGATTATTAATCAAGATTTGAATCGAGGACCTCACAGACAATAATGTTAGCAACCATCTATTCTAGGGTTGTCAAGAAGTGAACTAACAATGTAAATCAGGCTCACAAACACATTAAAACTAACAAGATCCATTTCTTCACATACTCATATCTTAATGTTTGATATCCTTGTTGAATGCAGATTACTCACAGGTGCTATTCTTGCTCACGAGTTGATGCATGGCTGGTTACGCCTTAAAGGTAGTATGCCCCTCTGAATCCCCTCATTGGATCATCTTCTGGATATACAGAATTGTATCTTCATTCACCTTTGATTTATGCAGGCTTCCACAATCTTAACCCTGAGGTAGAGGAAGGTATCTGTCAGGTGCTTTCACACATGTGGCTTGAGACAGAAGTGATGCCAGTTGATAAAAGCATGCCATCTACATCAGCAGCTTCATCATCATCGTCATCATCATCATCAAAAAAAGGTGCAAAGTCTGATGTTGAAAATAAACTGGGTGAATTCTTCTTGCACCAAATCGCCCACGATGCTTCCCTAGCATATGGAGGAGGATATAGAGCTGCTCAGGTTGCTGTTAATAACTATGGTTTACGTAGTACTCTGGACCACATTCGTCTAACCGGAAATTTCCCATTGTAATGAAAATAATGTTCTCAATGGTTGTATCTCCACCTTCCCTATGCCCGTTAAAGACACTGATTGCTCCTCAAAAGAGTTGAGCTGATAACAGAAGCTCGGAAAACAACCCCCCCTTCAATTTTCATAGGGGGGGACATACGTCCAAAATAAGACTTCGTCCAATAATATGCCTTTTTTACTAGACTTGTAAAAGTAAATGAGTAAATCTTCTATTTCAATACTCTATTGACAATCTGCATCACAATTGCCTGCCAGATTGAGCAACATTGCTCAATACACTTTTTTTTTGGAAAACTTCCATGTCACAGACTCACAGGTCTGCAGGTTGTTGCTTTAACATTTCTTTGGTTGGGAATAGTATTGGAAAAATGTATAGAATAAAATGGTGATATATACAGTCAATCCTAAACTAGTCTATTGGAGATTCATAACCAACTATAAAAATAAAATTTTGGGACTAAGTCCGCTTTGCTAATGGAAATATATTGGGAGAAAAAAAAGACAGGTTCCTAAATGCCATTCACAACTTTTGAACTAGAAAATGGAGAGTCACAGCCTTAGTTACACGTGTAAACAATCAATTAGAGACACTGAGCCATCTGTAGGCTATAGGCTATATGATTTTCTGAGGTTGCTTACTTGCTTTGGTAAGTGCTCAAATTAACTGCAGTTTTCCTAAAGATGATGGTGGTCTTCAGACCATGCCATCCGAAAATCACCTTAGGATTAATGTACTGATCATGTACAACTTGGTGGTGAGCTGAACTTGGCTCAAGTTCAAAATAAAACTATATGAACTGATCCTAAACTTTTATGACTTGCTTGCCCTCTGTTATCCTCTTCTGTCCCCCTCTCTGCTAAGAGAACGATCTTTCGTAGTAAAACCAACATAGAACTTCCAGTTCCAGGTACAAATTAAAGTCAATACCTTAAAGATTGTTACCAATAGGCAATAGCTCCACAGAATTCTAAAAATGGCCTACAAATTGCTAATATTTCCAACACACATAAACACCAGAAACTAAGGCCAATATGAACAATCAAGATTAGAAAACAAAAACCATAACGATACACATACATAATCAAACCACAAGTTCTAAACCTCTCAAAATTCATCTATTTATATATGACTTACATGACATTTGAGACATAACAAAATGCAAAACCCAAAACAAGAAAAGAAAAGAAAAGAAAACACCTAATTGATTCCATACCCAATCAATTATCAATACATTCCTCTGCTACTATTGAGAATGGAGCCAAGTGTGCCCAATACAGCAAAAGCCAAAAGGGGACTAACATCCAAAGTATCAAAGATTGGTGGAATAATGTTCCGAAACAGATTGAGATAAGGATCACACAGGTCTCGAATTGCCGACAAAGGCTGTCTGTCCCAAGGAATGTTGGGAAACCAACTCAGCAAAACCCTCACCATCAAAACCCCACTATAGATATCAAGCCACTTAGCCAAACCAGCTGCCACCACCGTGAGCGGCGTGTTCAGGTACCCAGAAGGCCTGTCCTTCAGAGCCGCAAAGAACAGTGGACCAACTGAGCTTACTAGGCCTGAGTGGGATTGTGGGCCCATAATGATTTTGGGGAGGACAAGCAAGGCTATTGATGCTATGGTGGTGAGAGTTTTGGAGAGTGGTGAAGAGTGAGAGATTTGTGGGGCTGGGATAGTGGAAGAAGAAGAAGAGAGAACAACAAGGGTGGTTGGGTTGCGTTTGGTGGTGAGGCGGAGAGAGAAGGTTTTGGGGTTTTGGTTTAGGGAAAGGTAAAGGGGAGAGGAGTGAGTATGTATATTGGGTGTGAGTTTTGGGGGTAGGAGGAGGAGGAGAGGGGTTCGGAGGAGGAGGTTGGATTGGGAGGTGATTAGAGTTAGAGGAGCCATTTTTCCTCTTTGGTTTCTCAGAGAAGTAGAGATTTTTTTTGTATGAATGATTATCTCCCGATTCCCCTTGCTGAAGTGTATAGTCTTAGCTAGTAATAAATTAGTTCTAATCGGCGTAGGCGTATCAAACGAGGCCTAGGTTTTCTGGGCCGAAAGTTAAAAAAGAAAGGAAAGGGAAAGAAGATAAAAAAGGGCCCAATTAGAATACTCTAGTGTACTTTGGGCTCGAGTGATACGTTTGTCTCCCTCAATGTACGTTTGCATCTCTTTTTAAGTTTAGCTTCAAACTGTTGAATTTAGTCATCTTCTTTCAACATATTGTATGGTGATCGAAGAGACATGGATCCTTGTGTTATTTTAGTTGCATGACTTATCCCATACATTATTTCCATACCATTTCTTTATAGTCTATTCATTTCATTCTATTCTTTTATAAACTCCTAAACATAATGTATAGGAAAAGATAGGATAGGATCAGGTAAGCAACCAAGTAACTCGTGGCTTTGAGAATTTAGGCCTGTTGTAGTTCGAACTTCATAATGACGAGACTCTTAATAGCTCTTGTATCAAACTAACAATAATACCGAGTCACCCATGTAAGTACGTAACAATCCAAGAGTGATTCAATTTATACTCCTGTCAAAACTGATCTAACTTATCACATGGTATATTTACTTACTGGATTGTTACTAAAATAATTTGATATAATTGATACGAAAAAAAAAAAATCTTTTTTTTCTTTTGGGAGTCCCGTCTCCACCAGCTATACTAAATCACCTATGTAATAATCCAAGAGAATGCTGCTACATTTCCTAAGGAAGAACATATTTTTATTGTACTCACCTACGAGCTTTAACTCAAATAATACTAGCCAATTAGAAAGGAAAAAAATTATTCAGGTATATAGCCAAATACATATGATATATAAAAAATAACTCGAGAGTCAAGACTCTGCAACTGATGCCCATGTAAGTGAAGAAACAATATTTGCAGCTCTGAAAAGAAGACCACCAACAATGGAATATAGCTCATTGAACCCAATTTGTTCTGACATTAGATCACACTACAATTTCAGGATTACAAAGGAATCATGAATTAAAAAAGGCAGCAGCAGCAAAAAGCTCCACTTAAAAGTACTGTATTGTAGCTCACTATCTTGTAAGAGATGAATAATGAATGATATCTACGACAATTTTGAAGACAAACCATGTTGTCAGTACACTTAGGTATAGAATTAACTGTTCTGTATCTATACATGCAAAAATGAATTCTCACAACTGCATTTACAATTCAACCACCGTGAGAAGACCCAAGTGAAGAAATGAGCTTTACATAACAATGCCCATCCCATCATTTCAGTTGCATATCAGACTACCAACAATGACATGAGCCAACTACAAACTGGTAGTAGTATCAGTCAACAGCTTCTTCAGTGTCTCGTAAGTCATAAAACAAATACCTACACCAGGCACCACCTTGTAGTATTCTGGCAGAATCCCCCTATACAATCCACGGAAGCCTTCATTCCGGATTATTTGCCTAAATATACCAAAAAGGCCCGTTGTATAGACACGAGCCCGGCCACCTGCCCCTTCCAATTGCTTACGGCGCCTCACAAGATCAAGAGGAAATGTAGCTGCATATTGTGGTAGAGAAAAATGAATAGACACTCTTGTGTAATCGGGTGATCATTGAACTGAAATTTGTACGTTATACTTATCAAGGTCATGAAACCTCTTTAGGTCTCATGGTTGACAATCTCATTTTCTCAACGCAAACAAAATATTGAAGCTCATCAAACATGAAGGGTCACAAATGAGAAACCACTATTATAATTCCACAGAGCCATATTATGAAGTAAATAAACTATGTAAAAGACCTCACATATGAATTGTCATGTTTTGGGTACATGTAGCATCCAAATCAATTTAAACATTTTTTTCATAGTACAAAAGAATATTACTAAATAAAGGAGAAACTCAAATGCAAATGTGGTACACAATCAATTCTCAACTGCGGTAATATAAAAATTACTACAAACAGCATGCCATGCCAATGGAAGATGTGGTAACAAAGCTATCATATACAACTAGTATGATCAGGAAAAATGTGAACTCATGAGCAGCTTCCTATAATGAAAGAAATTAATTATGGTCATTGGAGAAAAGTAATTGATGGTTGGGCTGCTAAACAAGATAGCACTCTTTGAGAAACTTTGAAGCTCTACCAAACTGTTGTTGCACCATAAAGACAAATAATAGAACTCCCTGAATGATTTTCGAATTTGCACAGTAATTTAGGTTAGATTCTTGCCAATGAGGTATAGTGCAACTGGCACTTTCTTCTCACATAATAATTGGTTGGAAGGTAAGGTCATGGGTTCTAGTCTTACTGGGTGCATGTGTAACTTACCAATAAAAAAAATTTAGGTTAGAGACTTGATGATGAGGTCATAGATAATATGACACTTTACTTTGTAACATCCGCAGAAGATAAATACTAGTGTTTGAACAATAACCAGATCCAGTATGGCTTGAACAGGAATAGGCCTACTGCTACCATGGATAAGGCCGTAAGTGAAGGCAGAACCATAAACTCACCTCAGACACTTCCAGGTAAACCACTGAAGCCGAATTTTTTTGACACAATTTATGGACAGGCTATGAGAATTTGAAGTGCATTAAAGTTACGAATGCATTGACTTTATTTGCTATAGCAATGGTTTTGACAAGTGCAACAGATCTACTCAATCAGAAGCAACTGATTTTTGCTTCCAAAAAAATAGATAAGAGTTTTAATTTGAATTTTACTTGCAGATTTGCATAACCGCTTTGTTTTTAAATCCTGCTGAAGTCATTGCTTGCTTATTTTCTGAAAGAAACAAATGAATGGAATCCTCACACGTATTGGAGAGGCTTGAAGGATATCAACACCCATTAAGCAATTGGCAAAGGAAGCCTGACTGAGAAGCATACCTCAAAAGAGGACGCCTCTCACATTTGATAACTGAGGAAAAAATAGGTTCACCTGAGAGTAGTGCCACCCCATAATGGAACCAACTGCAAAGCTTGGGGAGACAGGTTATTGAGGAAGTGTTGAAAAATGAAGTTAATCCAAGAAATATCTTTATATAAAAGATAAAGTTAGATGAATGACAAAAACTGGTAGTTTTTTGTTGACTTCCTTACTAAAATTCTCAAATGCCAGATAAAAAAACAACTCCAGTCTGGTCTCAGGCTCTAGGGGTCAGTCAGTCTGGTTAGATACTTGGTGCAGAGGCTGCACCACACCCTGTTTCTCTGCATCAAAAGCATAGCCATAGCTGCATGTATTAATTTCTTTTATTAAATATTGACAATCGCTAATTGAACATATGAAATAGTTTAACCAAAAGCTCATTAATTGAAACAATGATGCCAATTAGCATTTGATAAAAAAGTTTAGTGGAAAGTAACGCAATAAGAATCATAAAACCAAAGCACATTCTCAGAAATGCAAAAGACACGGTTATATACAGCAAACTCTTTTGTTTCTGTTACCAATAGAGGATAGAAAAATATTATCTAAAGGGCAAGTATTCAGAGAAAATATGCAACTAGCACACAGATAGTAAGCCATTTACCAGACAAAATACCAAATTAACAACAACAAAATTGGTCTTAGTTTGCATGAAAAACAAAAACCACCCTCGTATAAATAACAAGAAACACTAGGATCTCTCTCAAAACTTGTGAGAAAATTGGATATATCAGGTCTAAGACAACTCACCTGTTGATGATGCAATTCCTGAAAGACTGCCACAACTCAGACTGACAAGGACACTAGAATCATCAGGCCTGATGTAAAGATAATGAATATTAGGTATTAGGCCTAAAAACAGGATACATGCAATAGTAATCATAAGAAGTCATGTCAGAAAGATAAAATTACGGAATCAATTTATGATGTGATTACCTATGCAACTCCCAGAAAGATCTCAATGTTTCATACACTGAAAAACTGATTGCTATACTTGGCCCGACACCCTGCATTAACAACAGAACAGCAATCAACTACACACCAAAAAGGGGCTCAGCGCAGATATTGTTACAATTAACATCATAAGCATACCAACAGTGTTGCTCCAAGTCCCTTATAGAGGCCCAAAACACCCTCCTCCTTGGTAATAGTTTGTAAAGTATGCCAAATACCTCTGTAGTACATCACATTTCTCTGCAAAGTTCCAACTAATTGAGTAAATGGGGAAGAAAATTGAACAGGCAAAATAACAAGTCATAACTACAAATGAAAATTTGAAACTAGAAGTTGGGAAAACATTTCTTGACTCCCTTTTTCTGATCATACTTGGATTTGAAGAATAAATACGTCAATATCAAAAGTGAAAATCAGACTTAAAACTGCTAATCAAGACTTTCTAGTATGGGGAAAAAAATTGCGCAAACATTTCTTGACTCCTTTTTTTTATTATACTTGGATTTCAAGAACAGATACTTCAATATCAAAAGTTATACACTTAACTCCAACTTAAAACTATCTTATAAGGGAAAAAGTATACGGCCTTCAACAACAGCTTATAAATAGTGGATGGAGTTGGGAGTACTGTCCCAAATTGGCCCCACATCTCCCAATACATGCCAAATTAAGGCTTGGGCTGAAAGAGCATCACTTAAGGTCCATTGATAAAGCTTCAAATGATTCATATCACAGCTATCTAAGTAAATAACATAACTTAATCTCACATGACCTCTCCAAAAGTGCTGAAGCCCATTCTCAGTAAGATTAATCAATTCCTAGCAAGGAGGCATACGATGTGAAAATTGGAAACTAATGGCTTGTAAGAAGGGGTCATTTAAATTAATAGTAACAAATTACAATATGAAAAATTCAAAGCAATTGTAGGGATGATTTATATAATATATGAATTGTGTGTAATGGCCGAACAAAACTCATATTAGCATTGGAAAATATGTATACATCTACATAAACTTTTTCAGAAATATGGAAAAGTATAAGGAGTACTGATTCTACTCATGATGTATTTAACCTCAAAAAACCATAGTAAAAAATGAAAAGTGATTCACTCAGTCATCACATCTCATGTTTATGTCACACTGTAAGCAACTCTTTTTTTTTTGGCTGAATGTAAGCAACCTAAACATTAACTTAAAATGTCAAAAAAAGAAGAAGACAGCAACGATTACAACAGCAACTACACCAGGAATAACCAAAAAACAATAGAACTGTTTCAATCAATGCTTAAAAAACCTAACAAACAAAACGCAACTTTGCCTTCGAGTGAAACGATCTTTACCTGAGCTGCAAGGCGTGTCCTTACAAGATCCAGCGGATATGTAGCCGAAGCAGCTGTTATTCCAGCTGAACCACCGGCTACAAAATGCACACAAAGATCTGTACCGATGTTATCTCTATGGTTTTCCAGTCCCGGAATCATCTTTAGTAACTGTATCGCATTAAATACAGCCTAATCAATGTAGTACAAGCTAACAACGACTATCTAAAAGCAAATTCCTCGAGTAATTAACTTCATACAATGATATTTACATATAAATATATATATAAGACATTTCTGCCAACCTTCTTATAGTGCTCATATGCATAAAAATTGACAGAAGAGTAAGGCAGACGGTGAGCAATTGTAACCAGATTCCCTTTCCAAAAAGCTCTAACTCCTTCTTCACCAACAATCCGCGACGCCTCGCGCCATATGCTAGGTTTTCTCATTGTTGCAACATCAGAATGCATACCTTGCACCTAAACAATTCAATATCGATTTCAAAAAAAAAAAATAAAAAAAAATAAAATTCAAATACCATAACCACTTCAATGAGCATAATCAGAAATTTATTCTTAAAACTAAAAATAAGTCATTCAAAATTTCATTATTTACGCATCATTTCCTAACCAATACAATTTCAGAACCTAAATTTCAACAAAATTGTAAAAAAGAAAAATAATCGAACAGTGAAAACGAAGAAAAGCGAGGAGCGAACCTGGAAGAGAATAGTAAGGCGAGCGAGCGGTGCAGTGCAGGTTTTACTGAGAGCGCCGGCTACGCCTCCGGCGAGAAGCTGCGACAAAGTTCCGATCTGCGATTGGTGAGAGAGTTTCCTCGGTCCGCCATCGACGTGGCTCGAATTCAGACCTCTCTGTGCTCCTCCTCCTCCTCCTCCTTCTACCACCACTCCTACTCTCGCTTCTGTTTGCATTTTCTCTCTCTGGAAACTCAGGGTGTGCCTTGGAATTTAAGAAATTTCAACCTGATTTCCTCTCTTCTTTATCTGATTTTGTTTCTGAGTTGTGCTGTTCAGGTCTTCTGCTTAGTGCGTACGGTATTTTCTTTTTGAGTTAAGTTCTGTCTATTTAGCTATCTGTGCCTCTCTCTGCTTAATTTGAACGGGAAGAGAGAATTGGGAAAGCGAAAGGATCCGACGTCGTTTTCGTTGTTTTTAGAATGGCGTCGTTTTCGAGTGGGCTTAGCTTGTATGGGAATGCGTTGTGTGCTAGGGTTCACCGACCCTTGGCTGTTTTGCTTCTGTACGGGCAGCTCTACTTTCTAGGCTGATTAGCATGGTTTTTCACCTTTCATCGCATCAAGTTCTTCAAATCTTAAAATATAACTATTGAATTTTGAATCAATAATTTAAATAGATATTTAAAAATTAGTCTCCTTGCATGTGCTGTGGTGGATTTTTTTTCCTTAAAATTTTGAAGTTATCCACATTCAATATTTATTTATTTATGCAAGGATAACATTAATGATTGATTATATATATATATATATATATATATATATTAGCATTGTTTAGATGAGTAATTTTTAGATACTCTCGGAGCACTCGTTCCTCTCACATTCATTGTAGAGTCAACTTATTAAATTCATGGTAAAATCTACCATAAATGTAAGAGGAAAGAGTACAATTTCTCTATACTTTATAAGTACCTAAGTATTTTCCTGTTTAAAACATCAAAATAAATTAATTTTTTTTTTACATCAAGTCAATTATATAATGATTATGTATATAATAAACATTGTAAAATTAAATGATAGTTAACAATTTTTTTTATACAAGATAAAAATTTTACTCTAGCTAAAGTTAAGTGTATATGTATAAAACTCCCTCTTAGAGACTTGAACCCGACTCTTACCCCCTATACCCGACAAGCACTTATACTTGTGAAATGACCATCGCACCAATAGTGTGCGGTGATTAACATTTGTTTAAATGTTGCTAATGTGATAAAGTTTAATCCATTTATTTAAGAAATATATGGAACCTTCTCAAAAAAAAGAAAAAGCAATATATGCATAAGATTTTAAGAATATCATAATAGAATTAATATAATAAATTCATTATGATATTCTTAAAATCATAATGAAATTGATCTAATAATTTTATAAAAAATCATAATCCACTAATTGAATTTTGAAATCACTAATTTGTTAAATTTTGGGATGATTATTATTTTTCCCATAAGTAAAGAGCAAAGTGACATTAGATATCATCATAATGAATTAGAAAAGAAGGGGGCTTGGATTAGAAAAGGATGTAGACATTCCCTCCAATGATTTTAATCATAATTCAGTATCATCATAGGGGTAAAGTGGGTCTACCCCCTTAATTTAAAGGTGTACTTGGATGGAGGAGACGTAGAGGGAAGGGAATAGAATGAGAAAGTAAAACAAATCTTTAGAAAGCCTTTCAAAGCCCTATTTTTTTTAATTTTTTTTTACAGTTCAATAGATGGGGGAATGGAGATTTGAGCCCGGAACATCTTTATTTGAAACACTATGAGGATTTGAACCCATCCAAATCCTTCATTTGTACTTCTCTCAAATTTAGGAAATTTGATGGGAGAGGTGAGAGAAGGGAAATCACTTATATTAAAAAGAAAATAAAAGAAAGGTTTGCCTAGTCACCTTAATGTTCAAGGTATCGGTGTAGGACAAGTCTTGAGTTTGAACTAAATTTGGCAATGGTGTGACGGTATTTCTACTCAAGGATATTGATTCCTAACATGTGAAAACCATTAGATATTAAGTGACGTGAGGATTTGGCTAAGTTAAGATTTTTTGATTAGGAAAACAAATTATGATATTGATACTATTTGATAATTATGGTATTGATACAAGGAGTTTGAACTATATTAAGTGATGTGAAGTTGTTTCTATTTTTGACAACGACGTGATGTGAGGAATTATTTTTGTTTGTTTTTTTGTTTTCTTTTTCTCATACAAACCGTCTTGTGAGAAAAAAAAAAAAAGCATTTGAATCTCCAATGCTCTAAATACTATAAGCAAGGAATAATTAATAAATATATTGTATAAAAAACAACTTTGATATAAAAATGGGCATACACAAGGAGAACTTATAATCTTGGCGTTATTACTTTGTTTGGTGAAATATAATTTTGATTTTTAAAATTTAGTCAAAGATATACCTTTCATCTTCAATTTTAAAAGGTTAGTCACTGTTGAAAAAATTAAAAGAAAAAAAAATTAAAAGGTGTTTATTTCGTTCATTTGTCCAATTGTTATTAAATTTATTAAAAATTACTTAAGTTTTTTTTTAGCAATTACTTTGAGCTTTTTAACAGGTCATGTTTACAGTTTCATCTTTCATGGGTTACAACTTATGATAATTTATTTATATATATAATAAACAAAGAAATAGAATAATGTCCCCTAAAAAAAGAAATAGAGTAATGAATTTTGTAATTTTTTCTAATAATTATGATAGGATTAAAATATGTGACGTACATTTTATATTTATTAATAAATTTTTTTGCTGAATACTTTTTATTATTAAATTATGATATTAACGAATTTCTTTTTGATAAGCAGAATTTGATGCCAGGTGAATTATTACGAATTTGAACAAAATTTCAAAGTACCAAAGTCTACATTTACTGCTAAATGCATTGAATCACTTTTTGTTCTGATGTCTAGAAGTAGAACTTGTGCTTACAGCATCTCAAATCAATTCTCACGAGTCTTGTCAATGAGATAAAATAGAATCAGTTCCAGCCAATAAATACCGGCTGCCGAATATCTGATTAGTTTGATTGCGAATATTCGTTCAAGTTGGCGTGTTGACAGATGTGCAATTTTGCAAAGATTGACGTTGGTGTTATTAAAACTTATAAATTTCTCTATCTTCCGTTCAAAAATAAAAAATAAATAAAAGGCTTAAAAGCCGTAAAAATTTTTTTTAAATTTTTTATAAAAAATAAAGTTGGTCATCAAAAAAAAAAAAAAAAAAAAAAGTTGGTGTTAAAAGGCGGTTATTGCATTTTCCCCTTTAAGATGGACACGTGGTGTATATTTTTGGGAATATGAGAGAGCTTAGATTTTTGGGTCGGTTGAGAGCACTTGCATTGGTGGAGTCCAGTAGTTAAAATGCTAAATTTAGAGACTAGATATAATTAAAGTGGCAAAAAAAGCTAGTGCATTGGTATAGCACTATGGCCATATCATTTGGTTGTTGTGATACACTGCACAGTAGCTAAAAAGGTAAAAAAAGAAAAAAATTTAAAAAATTTATTATATTGTTTATGTTATTTTATTGTGTTGAATACTAAAATAAAATCATTAATGTTGTGTGTTTTGTTAAGTGAGTGTTGGGGCTCTTTTTTTTTTTTTAAACCCAGCAAGGGGAGTAAACCCATAACATCATAAAGAAGTGATCAGAATAAAAGGAAAAGCCCAACTAAACCTGAGCAGCAGGAATAGGTCCGTAAAGCAAACGAAAGGGTCTTGAAGAGGTAAATGGGCCTGAAAAGGCCTGGAAAGATAGAAATAGCAAACTATGGGCCGCGGATGTAGAAAAGTGAGTATGGGCTGCACCCATTGTGGCAGGCCCAAAGTAAGGCAAGTATGAAAAGCCACTGAAAGGCTATGGGCTCTGAAGAAAATGAAAGATAGTTGGGCCGCGGAAGCCCAGTAAGGTAATAAAGGCTCATGGAGAGCACGAAGTTGTAAGAGGCTAAGGATGCCCCTAAAGAAGGATGAGTGGGACATGGGAGCCTGCAGACATACATGGTAATGAAAGCCCAGTGGGCTTACTAAACTATTGAGAAAAAAGGAAGAAATTAGTGAACCTAAAGAAGGCCCAATCCTGCTGTATAATCGTCTCATCAAAATGGCATGGCAGGAGACAAATGGAAGGGTCACATATGTGAAGGCCCACAAATAAGGGGGAGCCCAAACCGTAGATAGAGGACCAATAAAGAGATAATCCACGCCACAAAGAAAACAAATGCCCTAGTCGCGGCAAATGCTTGACTGGCAGACGAAGTTTGGACGGACGTGGGCACGCGCAAGGCTCAGGGTTCACCAGCCTGTACCCAGCCAATACAGGTGATGGTGGGCCACGGGTTAGAGGTAAAGAAGGTGTGGTTTGGCGGAGGGGAGAGGGAGGAACCCATTTCAGGGTTTCCACTCAGGCCACTTTCGGGTGAGTGTCCTGCTGGGATGACATAGCACCCGAAAATGGCAAAGCTGAGTTGGAGTCTTTTGGTGCATGCCATGAGAGAGAGAGAGTGCTCTGCCGTGACAGGTGAGAATGCCACGGCAAGCTAACAAACAAAGCATCTTTGTCTTTGTTCGGAGACGTAGTGCTCCGCGGCCAGCACAGGAACGTGGCGCTGGCCGGGTGCCTGACCAACCAGAAATGGTCAGGCGAGTACACGCATCAGATAAAGACGGTTACAAGGGTAAAAAGGTAAAGATAATACACCAGAAAACACTATATAAGAGTGCTCCCTGTGCACGAAAGGGGGGGGGGGGAGGCGGACTAAGAAAAATAGAGGAAAAAGAAAGAAAAAACAGAGTGAGAAAGAAAGAAAACAGAGTAAAAAGGAAGAAGAAAACGGGCATGCACCAAAGTGGGTTGTTGACTCCTCTCTCCCTCTCGAAAAATCACATTCTTTATTTGCCTACATTCGGAACAAAGGTCATCTAGAGCCATTTCTTCAAAGCCATTAATTTCCCCTTTGAGAAATTAGTCGCATTGAGGAAGTGTTGTCTTCTTTTTGGCTTAGATTCCCCCAACGCACTACGGCAGACTGAGAGTCTTACCAGCTTGCCGATACCCTTTACCCTTTTCCTTCTTCATATGCATTCCTTTAGGTTTATTTTATTGCTATCTTTATGTATTCATCTCGATATCCCTTTATTCAGAGTGTGACAGACGTGTTTTATTCCTTATACGCATAATATACTTGCTTGCGGCAACTGCTTAGAAATGATTCGCCTGCCACAGTTACACGACATAAGTGGTGTCACGGCAAGGCATAGCTTGCGCACAAGCCGGGTCAGGGTGGGTTGCAACTGGGCCGGTCCCGACTTCCAACCCAGAACATATTGGGCTTATTGTGGCAAGATGAAATAATCCAGTCCACTACCAACAGAATCAGCCCAAAACACCCCCCCTTACAGTGAGATAGTAAAATAGATCAAGTAGCTTTTTGTGGTGTTAAATTGTTAAATTTTTGCCTCCACTAATGTGGATGCTCTAAGGAGGGACTGAAGCGAAGGCATTGGTTAAGGTCCTTGAAGGTTTTTTATATAGAGTCATGCTATTGTCAGTTAAGAAATTGTTTTAAAGGATGTGGAGTTATTAGAGCTAACTTTTTTAGTTCTACTTATCACTTCAGCTGTATTTTTACCGTCTCTTATTAATTCATGCCAAATTTTTATAAGTTAGACTTCATAATAACTAATCTTTAACGCATACGGTGCGCTTTTATATATTATATTGAATTGGAAAGCTATACATGAGTTAGTTAAAGAAATATTTATTTATTTGCTTTTGTTATTTTTCAATACAATGAGATCCATTAACTTATTTCTTAATTCTAGGATTGTAAATGAACCAAATCGCTTATAAATATCTTAGACTTGGCTTGATAAAAAGTTCATTCATATTTGTTTGTTTATAAAGAAGCTAACTTTAGACCTTGATTTTAGACTTGTTTAATAAACAAGCCGAGTCCAAGTTAAAGCAATTGTTCATAAACAAGCTCTTGAACAGTCAAGTTCTATAAAAATCGAGCCTAGCTTAATTAGGTTGGTTTATGAGTTTGATAATAAGTTTGATATGAGTTTGAAAAATAACCTAATATCTTCTTAGGCTTTTAATTAATTGGGAGTTGTGACTACTCGTCCAAACTAAAAGGGCTGATAATATGCTTAATATGGGCGCTAGATCTTGAGTTCAAAAACTTGATAATGATATTGAGTTTGAGCTTGAGCTCAGCTTGATTTATAAATTAAGTTAAACTGAACTCAAGCTTTTGGATCTTCTGACAAACTCAAACTCAAATATTATTTTGTAGGCTTGGTTCAAACTAAAGTCAAGCTTGAACATTTTATATTTATTGTTGAGCTAAATTTGAACATTCAATACTCGACAAATCTCAACTTATTTACTGCCCTAGCTAGTTAATGGATGCATACCTTAACGAATTTCTAATTCTTATAATGAAAGAATAATATACATTAATGTGAAAAAACTTCAATGAAACTAATAAACTTGAACAAGGAAAAAAACTGTCCAATATTAACACAATGATTTTGACAAGCAACCAACTTAAGATGCATTTTTCACAATTTTCCATCACATTTCAAGCCAACAACTCTACCCCATCACCCTCATACTAGTCACTACCATCAGTCACAATCACCCTTCGCTGCACATTTTTGTAAGTATACTTCATAGCCAAAACCACATAAATACACAAATTCAACCCACTCATTGCTGCCAATAACCAATAGAAATTATCCAAACGGCACGAGTTCACATCCTTTGCAAACCAACTTCTCCCACCCTTTTCAGTGACATGATCCACTACAGTAATCAGAAAGCTACTTAAGAAGCTCCCAGCACCAAGCACACTAAGATAGAAAGCAATTCCTAAGCTTCTCATCGAGTCTGGAACTTGGTCATAGAAATATTCTTGCAACCCAACCAATGCAAACCCATCTCCAATGCCAAGAATTATGGTTTGTGGAGCTAGCCAGAAAACACTCAGAGACAAAGGCCCAGTTTTCCCTTTCCGAATTAATTCATTATCAACAGCTTTTAGCCTCTTCATTTCAACTAAGGCAGCAGCAGACATTGCTAAAACTGATAATGCCATGCCAATACCAATTCTCTGTAGGATATTAATGCCTCTTTCAGTGCCTCTAACTTTCCTTAAAGTTGGAACAAGAAGTTTCTCATAGATGGTGACAGAGACTAACATTCCAGCAGCCCCAAGAGCAATGATGGAGGCTGGTGGGATCTTGAAGTCGTCAGAAACCTTTAGGTTCAAAGTTGCGGCTTGTTTAACGAAGAATGTTGGGCCTTGTGCGATGCAGATTCCAAATGTTAACGATGTTAGCCATATGGGGATCATGTTCAAAATAAGCTTTGTCTCCTCTACCTTCGTCACAGTTGTTAGTCTCCAGGGATTCTGCTCAATTGATATATTGTCCTTCTCTTCAATTATTGCTGCCCGGTCGAGAAACCTATAAAAAAAAAATTGTTTAGAATCAATAGACAGGTTTCTAAAAAAAAAAAAAAAAAGTATCAATAGACATGCACTTGTGCGCTTGCACACATAATATATATATATATATATATATATATTTATATATATATATATCTTAGTAGTTCATGAAATTACAAAATTTTTTTATGATTTAAGATGATTTCAACTAAATTGTATTGAATTCAGGTAGTGTAATGTGTCTTTTTTATGTGGAAAGCTTAAAGTCCTTTAATTATAGGTGCTACATGAACTAAAGAAAAAACTTATGTACAAATACTTATGGGCTATATATAGGTTTCCTAATTATATTTATTCATATGATTTATTGGTCAATGCAACAAAACCATTTCATGTGTATAATTGGAATTTTAAAATTCTTGTGTTTCTCCATCATAGAATTCATAAAATTTTATTTATTTATTTTAAAATGAATGAATTCAATTTTGTGACATTATCAACATTTTATAAATATTGACTATCACCATTTTGGAATTTATTTAAATTATTGAAGATAGTAAAATCTAATATACTCATTTTAAAATAGATGGATAAAATTTTAGGAACTCCATAATGAAGTTACCCAAAGAGCTCTAGAATATCATAACATTGTACAATTACCATTTACAGGCTACAGGCTATATGGTCGAATTTAATTTGGAACCAAGTTACAACACCTTTATACTTGAGTTTTTCCTTAAAAAAAAATAATGTTTTAACATGGTGATATAAAATAGTGCCGCATGCTTATCTTACCTGAGACTACTCGTATGACGTAGAAGCCTTCCTTGAGACTTGTGTGTAATGGGAACTTCATACAATAGAGCAGGATTTGATGGAGCTGGTAATTTTCTCTTTCTTATAGCTGCAACCAAGACCTGCAACAAGGGTGTTAAAGGGCTCCCTTTTGATAATCTGTATCTGTACCATGGCTTTCCCAAATAGAAGGTTACTATTGCTATGGCCATGGCGATAGCAAGAATAAGACTAGCAACACCCCAGCCCACATTGTCTTCAACATAAGCAATTACTGTTACACCAAGCACTAGCCCACAACAAAGCGCGAAGTTCCACCAGTTAAAGTAAGACATCTTCTTCTTCCTTTCTCCCGAGTGATCATCATCGAATTGATCCGCTCCAAAGCTTTCTAGACATGGCTTGATTCCTCCGGTTCCAACAGAGATACAATACAAGGCAAGAAAAAATACCACCTCATGAATCTTCCTAGGCCGGAGACACATCATTTTATTGCATGGCTTTAGACTTGGGATGAAGTTGGACATTGTCAAGAGGCTCAAACCCTGGTAATTGCAATTACAAATTTTATATATAATACACGTTTTCAATAGCTCCCAGTGCCTTGATTATGAGTAGTGAAAATAAATAACTTTTCTAGTTAAAAAGATAAGGTTAAAATCCAAATTACACATTGTTTGAATAAATTATCATTTTTGCTTTTGAAGGGTTTTTTTTTTTTTTTTTGGCCATTTAGTCATTAAACTTTAACTAAATTCATTTTTATATCCATTGTTGGGATTGAGATCAGGTGCAATATCTATGGTATTGCACCTGATGCAATAGTAATGGATGATTGAGATTGAAAGTTGGAAAAAAACAATTTTTAATCTCAACCATTAAATAAAAAAAGTTAAAAATAATAGTAAAAATTTATGTGAGAGGGAGTGAGGTAATTGCACCCGGTGCAATGCCCTAAGGGTGCGTTCGTGTGGAAGGAAAATAGGGGGGATGGAAAATAGAGAGAGAAAAATAGGGTGAAAAATGCTATTTTTCACTGTTCGTTTGGGGATGGAAAATAGGAAAAAGAGAAAACTTGAGAGAAAGTTTTCTCTCCGGGCTCACATTTTTTTTCCTTCTAAATTGGAAGGAAAATTTGGAGAGAAAAGTTCTACAATAGCACTTTTACAAAAATGTCCTCTTCTCACCTATTTTTTTTTCAACATTCTCTTTTTTTTTTTCTTTGCTGTTGTTTTTTCTTTTCTTTTCTTTTCGACGTAACTGGGAATGTGAATGTTGTGTTGTTTTTTTTTTTTTTTTCAACGTTACTATGAATGTGAACGTTTTTTTTTTCTTTTCAACGTTACTGAACGTTGTTGTTTTTTTTTTTTTCCTAACTTGACCTGATCTAATTTTTACATTATAATAATAAAAATTTATATATATGATGTGATAAATTTTATATTATTTAATGATTACAAATAAATCTATTTCTTACATATTATGTAACAAGGGTATAATAGTCAATTTATATAAATTACATTTTCCATCCTTCCCTTTTTCTCTCCAACCAAATAAAAGAATTTTTCATCCTCCCACTTTTCTACCCCTCCAACCGAACATACAAGAGGAAAAACTAAATATTTTCCATTCTTCCACTTTTCCATCTTCCCACAATTTTTCATCCTCTCACTTTTCCACTTCTCTAATCGAACAGGCCCTAAGTATTTCACCAAATTCAAATCCCTATTGTTGCTTATGAAACTGTGTAATTACTCTTCACATATTTGAACAATAAATGAAAAATATATGTGATATATTACATGTTTTTATTGGACTTAACAACAATTTCCTAGATAGTAATGGGCAAAAGGACCAACTTGACAACTTGACATGAATGCTAAAGTTGAAGGACTAAAATAAAAAAAAAAAAATTATTAGGATTAGAATAATAAGTCTTTGTTTGGATATTGCGTTTCTCGAGGCACGTTTTTGCATTTGCATTTTCTCCTTTTTTTTTTTTTTTTTTTTTTTTTTTGGCAAGCGTTTCAGCCGTTGTTCTGCTATCGTGCAGCTATTGTTCATGAACAGTAGCCACACTTTTTGACTTTTCAACCCACAGTGGGTCCCACAAATTTCACTTTTTTACAATTTTTTCATTAAAAATAGGTCCTACGGTACTATTTACACATTTAAAAATTATTTTGCTACAATATTTTTAGTTTTCAGCTGTATCTAAACAGACCTTAAGAATATTCTCTTAAATGGTGTAATTTAGATTTCGAGAAAAAAGGAATGTGGAATTTTTACCATTAGATATATGAGGGACGAAAACACGACCATATTGAATCCGCCAGTGTAGGCATCTGCCAGGAATCCTCCAAGTAGAGGCATCAATGTTGTTACTCCTGTCCAGTAGTTTACATTCTTGGCTGCTGTTTTGAGGTCTTGATGCATCAATTTAGTGAGGTAAGAGATCAGATTTGTTGCTAACCCAAAGTAGGTCAATCTCTCACTAAACTCAATTGCTACACCAAATACAAGAGACAGCATATTTGACACCATTAATAACATGAACAAGTGCAGAACAGCAAAAAGTGCAAGAAGTACACAAATTTTAACGAACATATAAAGCCTACACTTTGGGAGCATATATGGTCAAGAGTAACGACTAACGACCCACCATGCTTATAAAGTAACATCATATAGCTTTTACTTTGTGTCTAGCCACTCTAGCTAGCCCATGGTTGCTTTGGACTAGGAACGAGAAAGCAAAACGAATTATTTCTTTGTTTTCCTTTTTTTTTTTTTTTTTTTTGGTTCTTAAACTTTTATATCAGTAATTTTTGCTTTGCAACTTGTTTCAGAGAATTTTCTGTTAACATTCTTTCAGTTTTACTTGATGCCGTGAGCATCTGACCACGCATATGTTTCATGTCTTGCTAAGATTCTCACCATACCGCAAATAAGGAAGGCGAAATTCAATATAATTAATAATTTTTTTAAAAAAAGGAAAGGAAAACTTTTTATTTTTATTTTTTATATATTAGTAATCACTACTATTATTCTGGGATTGATCTCACATGTATTGATGCATGTGAGTGCGTGACCCATTTTTCATTGCACAATGCACATTAATGGCGTAGTAGCTAGCCTCAATAATTTCCGGTACCTTGACTGACAGTGACTCCCAAGAAAGTTAGGTAAGCTACTAACTCCCAGTCTGACATTGCAATTAAACCCAGAAATTTATTATGACCAAACTTTGAAAAAATTAAGAAAAAAAAAAAATTTATAGTTCGGAAAATCCTAGCTATGAACTGATCATGATCATATATTTGCAAGTAAAGAACCAAGCTGAAATTGGAGAATCATGGAGACTCTGATTAGTAATGTTAGCTAAGTACATATGCATCACTTTTATATATATGAAGCTAGGTATATATGCATCAAATATATAAAGCTGGGTATGTATGCTTCAAAAACACATGCATATATACTTACTGATGATAAAGAAGGCTGCCTTCCATACACCAGTGGAAGAACGAAGAGGAATTCTTCCTTTATGATCCACAGATAGATCATGAACCCATTTCTCTTCGTCGTTTTCTCCTTGTCCACCTCTCCTTTTCTTCTCCATTTCTGTATCCATCTTTGTTAACGAAAAGATAATATGTGAGACACAGACACTAGCTAACTAAGAGTCAAATTAATAGAGATACGGCAGACTAGCTATAGAGGAAGAATCTACAGGAAAGAGAGTGTCATTGGTGAGACGTGTGTTTGCTTTGCGCTGCCTTTATAGTTGGAGGATTCTTCACTTTGTTTAATGAGGCATTGATGAATATAATTTATGTCTTAGTTTAACATGATGCCACTGTCAATAAAACTACCAGATGTATGAATACAAGGGAAAAATAACATGATGCCACTGTCAATAAAACTACCAGATGTATGAATACAAGGGAAAAATTAAGAGGTAAAATATGCATAGAACTTCATGTTGATAAAGTTGAGTTTTATCTGTAACTTGTTTATTTTAAATCGAGTTTTAAAACAGAAACACAGTACTTAATAGTTTCAAAACATGAATATTATGTTAGATATTTTAAAAAATAAGGGCAAAAACCATTTTCCCCTTCTAAATAATAAGTACACTATGATTTTATTTGAAATATAATAGTCATAATTTTTTAAGAATTGACTTCGATTATACGTACGCTTACACATGAAGGAGAAAAATATGATTTATTGTTTGTTTTAGAAAGCATATTGAACTGTGTTATATATTTTTATTAGAAAACAATACTGTAATATGTATGCCCCATCTCTTTTTATATTTAAATAATGTAATTTTTTTTAAAGTATAATATTTAGTTAAGAGTTTTATAACTCAATAACAGTGTCAAGTTTCTTAAATGGAAGAAGTAAGTTCAAATCTCATTTCTCAAGAGTCTTATGACTCAATGACATTTTCTGGTTTCTTTAAAGGGGGAACTTAGTTCAAATTCCTTTCCTCACATGCTGTCTAAAATATATATATATATATATATAATTGATTGTAGTTAAAAAAAAACTTTTACTTATTTTTATAACCTATTGATTTTTTTTAATGCCTTGTGTAAATAATAAATATATAATATGGATTTGAAATTTAAATCAAGTTACACATTGCAGAGAGGATTTTGTTTCAAGCCCGCAAGCAGTTTTTCCGCACTAGGGCCAAAGGACCTGCAAGGGTTTGTTCCTTCAAGCAACATGAGCAGTTTTTGAAACTTGCTCCCACATCGAAGAAAGATGCGTTCCACTTATGCCTTATAAGCTTTAGTTGAAGGCAAGAGTGTACTACTGTAAAACTGCTCATGTCGCTTGAAGGAACAAAGCCGTGGGTCCTTCGGCCCTAGAGCAGACAAATTGCTTGCGGGTTTGGAACAAAATCCTCCCCCACACACACTATATAACACTTTATTAATGTTACATATTCAAGATGATGATTTAATGATGAATTTTTCAAGTTAATCCAAATAAAAAATTACTATAGGGATAAAGGCCCAAAATCATGTATTGGGCCTTAAGCTTCGTAGGGATAAGAGCCCAAAATCATGCTGGAGAGATAAGTAAGTACGAAGAATCTCAGGCTGGAGTTTGATAGATATGAGATGAGTGAGAGTGGTCCGAGGAGTGATCCTCGCAGAAACCCTGACTATAGAGACGTGTCTCATGAGCATACAAGAGAAGGAAGCCCTCAAAAATATTTAAGAAAAAGTTGCTACCACCGCATTAAATGTGTTGCATCTACTCTTCTGGTCGCATTTATGTGGAGAAGACCTCTGAATAGTATGGCCTTGGCTACCGCAACTTACAGAAGGTCAAAGAGGGTGTCTGATGGGATGGACACTCAAATGAAGACTCAAATGATCAACAAGTGTAGGATCAAGATGATTCAGAAAGAAACCCTTCATAGAAAAGGGGGAGAAAATCAAGAGAGAAACACTATAGATACTAAATACCAAATGTGTAACAAAATCTAGAACAATATATATCATAGTTGACTTCCTTGGACGTTGGCCGAGGACAACTTCTTGAAATTAAACTTATCTATTTCAATCTTCTTGTTATCTGAACCCATCCTATAGATTGTCTAGTTTGGGCTAGCCCAACGTTCTTTATACCTACTCTCTATAAATTTATTGTTTCTGAGCCTTTTGGATTGATCCATCTACTATTTTGGGTTGGAGAACCAAATCTGTGTCTTTACAATTACTATCAAGTAAACATTAACAAAAATTACATATTCAAGACCCAAATATGATATTTTTCACTCTTATTCACGTGGTATATTGTAATTGGTATTTGTAAAAGTGACATCAAAACGATGAATCCATCTTAAAATTGTATTCACAACGTGTGGAGCCTTGAAAGAGAAAGGGTTGGGTGAGAAAGGAAAAGGTGCAATTAATGTAATGATTAATCATGTAAATAGCAATGAAATGTAAAGAGTTTTTCCTTTGGCTGTCACGTGGACTCACAGAAAGAAAATTTGGGATTTTTTAAGGCTGATATTTTTTTTCTTCTTCCCTTTTTGGTATCCTATAACCATGAAGAATTGTAGTATCTAGAATGAGTGAATATTTTTGATGAATTTTATATTAATTCTTACAGAGAAGTATATTATATTTATTGTAGAAGACTCAAGTTTTGGACGTAAACTTAAAAAGATATTATAACTGTGTCCTTACAATTACTATAAAGTAAACATTAACAAAAATTACATATTCAAGACCCAAATATGATAATTTTCACTCTTGTTCACGTGGTATATTGTAATTGGTATTTGTTAAAGTGACATCAAAAAGATGAATCCATCTTAAAATTGTAATCACAACGTGTGGAGCCTTGAAAGAGAAAGGGTTAGGTGAGAAAGCAAAAGGTGCAATGCAATGATTAATCATGTAAGAGCATCCACAGCAGTGGAACTAAATTTTTAGCAATTTAGCTCCATCAAAAGTTACTTTATCTATTTTAACTACACAAGTGCTACAGCAATGGATCTATTTTAGCTTTCAACACAATAAAATAATATAAATATCACAATAAAATAATACATCCTCTATAATAAAATAATATATCCTATTACCCAGAAAAAAATTCACAGCCTCAACTATAACCACCTCTGCCATGAGCCACAAACACACCCACCACTGCCGCCGCCGCCGCCACCACCACCAGCAGTACACAAGGAAAAAAAAAAAAACCTACCAACGAAACCCACAAAATCCACCAGCAGTCCACAAACACTATTCATCTCTTCCCTCTCTTCAACCAACAGCCCCTCACGGCACCACCACCACCACCACCACAGGAAAGAAAAAAAAAACCATAGAATAACTCATTAAAATAATAATGAAAACATCCATAGAAAAAAAAAAAAAAAACCCAGCACAGCACAGCGATGGGCGATCGGCGATTGGTGATGGGCGATGGGCTTGGGGTGATCGGCAAAGGGCGACGGCTTGGGGCATCGACGATGGGCGACGGCTTGGGGCGATGGGCTTGGGCATCGGTGATGGGCGACGGGTGGGTCGGCGAGTTGGCCGGTGAAAGTTGTGAGAGAGGAGAGAGTTGAGAGAGAGCTGAGAGTTTGAGAGAGCTGAGAGTTTGAGAGAGGAGAGAGTGAGGCAGAAAAGTTGAGCGGAAATGGTTTTTTTTATTTGAAGGGGGAATAAAAAAAAAAAAAAAAAATATATATATATATATATTTTTTAGCTGTGAGCTACATTACACATCTATTTTTAGATGTGTACTGTAGCTGTGGAGCTAAATCTTTTAGATTTAGCTCCACTGCTGCCTCTTCTTTTTGTTATTTCAGTATAGCTAAAATAGCAATATAGCTATTTAGCTACACTGCTGCAAATGCTCTAAATAGCAATGAAATGTAAAGAGTTTTTCCTTTGGCTGTCACGTGGACTCACAGAAAGAAAATTTGGGATTTTTTAAGGCTGATATTTTTTTCTTCTTCCCTTTTTGGTATCCTATAACCATGAAGAATTGTAGTATCTAGAATGAGTGAATATTTTTGATGAATTTTATATTAATTCTTAGAGAGAAGTATATTATATTTATTGTAGAAGACTCAAATTTTGGACGTAAACTTAAAAAGATATTGTAACTTGTAGTATAGTTAATTTGTATTAGTTTTTAAAAGAATTACAGTGGATTTGTTTGGAATTGGTCAGTGCGTTTTTTAATTGCTTTAAAAAAAGAAAAAAAGAAGAGGGGTTTCTACTTGAAATCTTGGTGTTTTGTGTGGATTTATTTTCTTATTAGTTTGAGATATTGGCTAGGTAATTTTAGCTGGAATATGTTTTGAAATTGTCAAAATTATTTGCTCAATTTCTTGGCCTAATAGATCATAAAGAGTTTGGTTGATTCAGGGTGTGTTTCTTGTGTGATTTAAGATGGATGGGATGTCTAGTATCGTGATTAAATTGATTTGTCAAAATTATTCTATTTTTAGAAATCTAAGATGGAATTTATTTATTTATTATTATTATTGTTATTATTTGTGATTTGTAATTTGTACGATCCAATTGAAGGGGATACAATCAAGCCAAACGAGAAGTTTTAGGAAGAATGGGAAACGATGAATAGGAACTATTGGATTTATTTTTTAATGGGTTGATGATTGTGTATTTAATCACATTGCAAGTTTCTCTAAAAAAAAAAAAATATCACATTGCAAGTAATTACTAATGCTCACACTTTTTTCTGGCAAGTAAAACTAATAATGCTCATACACTTGGGAAAACATTGAAGAGTTTGTATGAATGAAGGACCACTCATAATAAGGTATTTTTAATTAGGAAACTTATGAATTTGAAGTTCAGAATAGGTCATGTAAGAAAGGGTTTGACGTGAGTCAAAAATTTGCGAAGACTCCACAATTGAGAGTTGGTACTAATAGAGTTGTTAGAAAGAGAATAAAATTTTCCTCTATTTGACCGTGCTACAAATGGGGGCGTGAAATTTGATGAAGAATATAATCTCAACCTGACAAAAATTGATAAGGATGGAGTGAAAGATTTGTAAAAGTTTTGAGAAGAGGGAGCTAGCTAGGCTCTACTAGAAATCCTTGAGCCTCATGAGAATTGGTCAATTGGAAAACATAACAATTAGTTTTGGGAAATTAGGGTTTTTTGTAGGGAAAATTTTTGGTTGATTGAAGATTTCATTTGAATTTTATAAGGGCTAGAGCCCAGACCTGGTGTTGGGCCTTGGGCCTGTCCGAGGAGAGGGACCTCCTCAGATAGCTTAGGTACGAGCCATATCTAGACCCCACGAGTCCAAACGAGTCCCTAAAAGGCTTCAGCAGCAAATGCGTGCACTTGAAGCACAGCAACAAGCGAAAACTGGGAGGTACCTAAGGGCAAGTTATTACCTCCGCATTTAAGATGCTGCAGCTACTTTTCTGGTTGCATTTATGTAGAGAAGACCCCTGAATAGTGTTGCCTTGGCTACTACAACTCACAGGGAGCCTGGTAAGGTGGCTGATGGGATAGGTACTCAAGTGGTGACTTGGATGACCAACAAGTGGAGGCTCAAGATCATCCAAAGAGGGGGTATATAATGTAATGGACCCCTGAATGAGAGGAGAGGGAAACTTGTAATATTTCTTTAAAGGAAATAGAGAAAAAATCAATCTCCTCGGACTTGGCCGATGACACGTTTCTTCAGGGAACGAAGATAGCTTTACTTTTTGGTTGCCATAATAGCACTGGTCCATTACTCAACTCACTTGAGCCCAGCTTTTCAACCCACTTCTCTATAAATTTATTGTTCGGGCTTCTTGGATTTGAGTCCATACACTTTATTGGGCCTAGAACTCAAATCCAGACCCCATAAATTTGTATTAATTATTTGAGAGAAGATGTTATTGTATTTGTTGTTGACTTAAGTTTTGGGACAAACTTGAAATAATAATTGAAGGTTTTTGTTTTTGTTTTTGTTTTTGTTTTTGTTTTTGTTTTTGTTTTTGTTTTTGTTTTTGCATTATTTTCCTATTAATTTGGGATCTTGCATTGATAATTTTAGTGGGAATATTTTTGGGATAAGCTGAAATTATTTTAGAGGGAACAATCCAACTGTGCGCAACTTAGGCATCCTAAATTTTTACTTCTTTAATTAGATTTTAGTTTCATATGAAATGCCCTACTCCCCAAGATTCTGGCCTTATAAATCAGAGTATATACATACAAGGGATGGGAAAGAAACCTAAGAAAGGGAAGGAAAATGAGGAAATTCAATGTCGTTATCCAATCCCATTGCTTTGGGTATCAATGGTCATTATGCTAAAGTAATTAGTCTACTTAATTAGGAATCTTCTACTTTATTAAAGTTCCATAATTAATTTATGACATAATGTAAATCAAAATATTTTGATTTTTTTTTCCCTAAAGCAACATATTGTAGTATTACTATTATCTGTGTTGTAGTGCAATAGAGATTTAACGGGGGATTGAACAGGCAAAACCCAGAAGTGAGTTTTCTCATTTGTTATAGGAACTACGTACGTATAGATATTTTTCAATGCAAGATTTATTTTCATAAGAGCATTTACATTAAACCTCTCAAATGCTAAAAATGTTATTTTTTAGCATTTTTGAGGTAAAAACATCTTACATTAAAACTGCCAAATCTTAAATTTTTAAGATTCAAGCTACAGTGCAATCTCTTATTTAAGACATCACTGTAGCTACAATTGTAAAACAAAAATTAGTTTTTATTCATCTCAGGCTCTCTCTCTCTCCTATCTTTCTCTTTCCTCTCTCACTTCTTTCTTCTCTCTTCTCTCTTTATGCTCCGCTGATGTGGTTCGCCGATGAGTGTGCTTCGCTGATGGTTGTGGGTTGTGGTCTAATGTGCTCCGGGGATTTTGTGGGTTTGTGTTTGTGGGTTTGTGTTTGTGGGTCTGAGTTCATGGGTCTGGGTTTGTGGGTCTGGGTTCATGGGTCTGCGTTCTTGGATCATTGACGTGACCGGGGTGGTAGGTTTTGGTTGGGGTTGAGAATGAGGTGGGTGGGTGGTGACTGGGGTGGGTTGCTGTGGCTGAGGCGTGGGTCTTTGGGTTGTTTTTGTTTTTTTGGTTGATGGTGGTTGAGGATGTGGGTTTGGGTGGTGATGGCTGGCAGTGGCTAGCCGTGGGTTTTGGGTTTGATGGGTTTTGCTTGTCGTAGTTGCCGTGGGTCTTGGGTTTGTGGGTTTTGTTCGCCACTCTATCCCCCACCTCCCTCTCTTCCTCTCACGGTGAGGCTTCTCTCTCTTAAGTTTAGTTTAGTTTTTGATGTTGTTGTTGTTGTTTTTTTTTTTTTTTTTTTTTGTTTTTGTGGCTATGGGGTTGATTTTTGGATGGATGCTGATTGTGGTGGTAGTGGGTTGGCCATGGGTCTAGGTTTGCTATTGAATTTTTATGGTGGTGGTGGCTGACAGTGGCTAGCTGTGGGGGTGGCTGTGATTGGGGTTGCTTGGACGGAGAAGAAAGTGGTGGAAAGAGAGAAAGTGGTAAAATAAAAATAATATTATTTAAATGAAGTTGTTAAAAAATAGAATGTTTGATGTTTAGTAGATTGTAAAATGGTATGTTAAAATTGATAAAGTAGTGTAGGGATGTTAGGCCCAGTAATATATATATATATATATATATATATATCTATGTATATATTGGGCCGGAGGCCCAATCCGAGTACATGAAGTAGTCTGAGCAGGGGAGAATATTATCAGGGGAGTCTGTACTAGTAAGTGAAGAGGTCAGTTTTGATCATAAGGGTCCATGTGGGTGGTCTGAGGATGAATGCCTCCTCGGCTGAGCAAAGCCGAGGTCTGAGGGAGTGGTTCGCCATCCAAGGCAACGTTTTAGGAGATTCTAATGATACGGATAAGCATCACAGAAGTGCAAGATAGGGGGATGTCCTAAAATATCTAAAGAGAAAGTTGCTACCACTGCATTGAATGCTCTGTAGCTAACTCTCTGGCCGCATTAATGAGGAATTGATACTTGAACAATAATTTTCAGCCTTACAGCTACTACCAAAGATTTTAGGAAGGTGTTGATGGGATAATGATCAACATCAACAATCTACTCTACACGTGGAGGGTAGAGATGAAGGGAGGAATAGAGTATAAAACAGAAAAAAGATTCTACAGGAAGGAGATTGAGAGATTAAGAGAAAAATATTGTTGCAATCAAGAGTTGAATTTGTAATCAAACTTGAGAGAAATATATAAGAACTGATCTCCTCGGACTGAGCTGAGGACGATTTTCTTTAGATTTAACCTGTTTATCTTCATTTTCTGGTCATCTGGATCCACTTTATTGGTTACTTAACCCATTAAAGCCCAGTTTTCTAATCCACTCTCTACAAATTCATTGTATTGGGCTCTTTGGGCCTAAGTTCATCCATCTTTTAGGCTTATGAGCCTAGTTGTGTCCTTACAAATAGGATTTTGAAGTGGTAAATGCTAAAATATTTAGCATTCTTGATGAAAATGTTCTAAGTCATAACAATATATATGTTCTCTTAAAACAAAGGTAATTTTGTGTTCGTATTATGTATCATTAAGTAAATAAAAAAATATTGTCCACAAGGTATGATTCTAGAAGTTATGATTGGGTCTAGTTGATGTCTTCTTAATTTGTGAATATTTTTTTCCCCTCTTTCTGTCACAATATAAATTGACTAAATTTATTAAGCTAGTTTAATATAAGAGAAATGTTATGTCCATAACATTTTCCCAACAAATCTTAAGTGACAAGTTCTTACATGCGGTTACTAGTGGGTAAAAATGTAAATTTTGGTGGTGGCTTCAAATTTGAAGTAATAAAAACTTACCACTTAAAATTTATTATGAAAGTGTTGTGGATGTAACATTCTCTTAATATAATTAAACTCAATTGTTGAAGCGTCATGCATGTGCTTGTACGATGTGACTCAACATACATGTTACGTGTCGAAATTTTCATGTTTCCTTTTGAAATTATTTTAATCATCTATATATCATTATTTCTTATTTTAATAATAAAGTTTAGATGATACGTACATTTTAATGTGTGATTCAGTATAAATATTACAAGTTTTACAATGTGTTTTCATCATATGACTTACTAGTCACAAACCTATGCGATGTACGAAAAAATTTCTTAGTAATGCTAAAAGTTTAGCATATCAAATGCTTTTATGTCAATTTTATAGTGCTTTCAAAAAAAGAATTTATTATCTCCCAAAGAAATATACATAATTTATTAGAAGCTAAAGAATTTGGGTTCGCCAACCAAGGTGGAAAGTAAGAATATATATACATAGTGTGATTGTCATGTACTTCTTGATATAAAATAAACTATAATAGATATAAAATATAGTTATTACCCCAATGTCACCAACCACAACAATGGAAAAGGAAGCTACAAAAGTTGCAAATTGGAGAATACTTCGTTTTCCAATAGAAATTGATAGTAGAAATAGAAATAGCTATTATCAGAAGCTTAGATAACACATTAACAATATAAATCTCTACAATATATTATATATGTAGGGCTTATATATTTTATTTTTATCAAACTATTCACAATTACATACTAAATTTAGGTAGGAAAAAGAGAAAGTAAAGAGAAGTTCATTAACAAAATAAAAATCACCAAGAAATTATTGGCTAGTGGGTCCCCACACCTCATCACTTTCTCTCTAAAGTCTAAACCTCTCACACACAAAAGTCAAATACCGAATCAATGTTTTGTTATAAAGCAAAGTAGTTTATATTATATTCTTTATAGAAAGCTTAAAATATCTTTCGGACCAAATTGAAAGCATAACATAAGGAATAAGAATGGAACCTAAGTCTCATGATTCTTTGTTGCCACAATAGACGAATAGCTTGCTCAAACTGTGACTTGTGGTGTTTCTCTTTGTAAATTAGTGTGTCGTGTTTTGTAGGGGCAGAACATTGTAAAAGGAAAACTAATTAGGCTAAACACAATCAGAGAGTGTTAAGCCACTGTGGTAGTTGATAGGATTTTGAGATGGTAAGAGAGTCCTAAACTTGAGTCTCTTTAGCTCTAATTATGAGCCACGGCCTTATGCTTATGTCATGTCAATTGCGAAATATCTCGTTTGTTGTAACACTTTCTAAAAAACTATTCCATTGGACTAACAATGGGAAGGAAGAAGGCGAGTCGTTCTGCTAATTTCCCATTCTCCAACCAGTCCTTCCCATGGGTTAGTGTCCCACCAAATAATTGGAGGAGTGAAATCCTAATCGAATTCAAAAAAAGCAGTAAGTCCAAGGAAATAAACTAATAAAAAATACGTATTTTTTTTTTCGGATTAAACAAAGGGATTCGCAAATAAAAGTGCTAACGCTACAACCAGTTCATAAATTGTTAACGCTTCCATAAAAGCCAGGCTAAGCAATAACGTACCTCGTATTTTTCCCTCTGCCTCGGGCTGTCTCGCGATCCCTTCTACAGCTTGGCTATGTATCGTGTGGCAATAAAGAAAATTTAAAAAATAAAATAAATTATAATGAGGTGTAAATATGTGAGGCTTACAAGGCTGATATGTCAAAATTTTAAAAGGTCAATAAATAGTCAAAAGCTTTGGTTTTATAGTGTGTGTATATATATAGATTATTAAGTACATTAAAAATTAAAATTATTTAAAAAATTATGTAAATAAAATTTGACAACCATTTTCTTTTCCCTTTTGCCTTACAAGTCCTAATATTCACTGTACTATCAATCATGAATATTGAAAAACGATGATTTAAGAAGAAAGTTGGATGTAAAGAACCACGGGTCACTTCTTTGGAATATTTTTTTTGAGATAGTTTCAATATATGTTGTTAATCTCACCACTCGATCAATTTCCTTGATTAGACCCTAAACACTTTGCGCATAAGGATGTGTCAATTAAGTTACAAAACTCTTGACATTTTTGGAAATAAAAGCTAAAAGTAAAGAACTATGGACTGCTTCTTTGGAAATAAAAACTTAGGGATTTTTTTTTTAATAATCAAAAGCTTAGGGATATTAAGATTTGCAGTATACTCACATTTTATAAGCAGTATATAATGCGGAGGAAAATGGGTGTTCGCCCCTAATTTACAAATTATGTAGTAAAATGCTCATATTTTTTAAATTTGATTTTAACAAAATCGAGTTGCAAGTGGAATTCGACATTAGCAATGTTAAATTCTATGCATATTTTACCACTTAGTTTTTTTTGAAAATTTAAGTGGAACTCGATATTGTTCCACTTAAAAATATACATAGAATTTGATTTTGTAGATATCAAGTTTTACACAAAACTTGATTTTGTTAAAGTTGAGTTTAAAAAACAGAGAAATTTTGCTAAATTGTTTCAAAACAGGGGTATTTTTGTTGCATAGTTTGTAAATTAGGGGAATGCCCATTTTCTGCTTCAAAAACAGTGATATTTTACTAAATAATTTTAAAACAAGGATATTTTATTATATAATTTGTTAGTTCGTTTAGACCCCTGTAAACTAGATTGTTTAACCTAATTAATTAACCAAGTGAATACTTAGGTTTATTATTCAGATCTAAGTTAAAACGAAACAATCATATCAAGTGAAGCAGCGGAAAATAATCAACACAAAGATCTGATGACCCAGGAAACCACACCGGTAAAAACCTGGGGAGGATTTGACCTAGCTATCCTCAAGGTAAACTGAATCCACTATGAAAGAATTGAAGTTTACACAATAGACTTAGACCACTAACATCTTATTGCTACCCGAGTGTAGGAAACTTACTACCATGACCCTATTATAGCTCCGAGATCCACGGACTCCTTCTTTCCGGAATTCTTCAGCAAATCCACAAGCGCACCTGCTTGTATATCTTTGTGCTCTTTTGATTCTGCAACTGTAACGATCTACACAACTCTTGACATAAATCTCAAGTTTGTAAACCCTAAGTGTATGTGAAGGTAAACACCTCTAGATCTCACAATGAGATTCACAAACACAGCAAAACAGAACTCTAAAAACGTGGCTAGGGTTTTCCCTTTTATACTTAGGGCAAACATAAAACCCTATACATTAAAACGGGCTTGGGCTGAGTTGGAATTTTCTGCAGAAAAACGTTCTGCACGATTTTCGATCGATCGAGTCTAATTTTCGATCGATCGAGTCATACAGAAAGTGAACAGTACTTCTGCATAAAAACTCGATTCCAACTTTACAATAAGACCCATACTTTGAGCAAGTCTAACACACGACTAAACATTGTTTTGAACATGGTTTGCCAACATACAAATTGAAGTTCTAAATACATTAGTTCCTAATCTTTAGAACCTAACATAATTTGTAAATTAGGGTCAAATGCACATTTTCCTCTTAAAATGCTACCTCATTATTGTTATGATTGAGAAGTTGAGATGAATTAGTTTAAGGAGGAAAAAGAGAAAATGTTGTTCGGAGATTCGACGCATTGATTTTCCACACCAAAATGGAGAACATCACCTTTTGTAGCACTTTGATAATATAAAAATATTACTTTTTTTTCTTCTTGATAATGATAATAGTGCAAGATGTGAAATCTCTGTTTTGGATTAAGTAATAAGATCAAGACCATATGATAATTTTGTTTACTAAGCACTGTCTTTTATCACGTGGCCCTCAGATTTTCATTTGTCCAACCTGACATATTAATTCACTCTAAGGAGTAGTGCGTCATGATCAGATTCCCATATCCCGTTTCAACTATGATTTACTTTCAACTGGGTTTTAGTGGGTCATGATCAAATTCACATATCCCGTTTCAACTATGATACTTTCAACTGGGTTTGTTTTTTAATTCGATAGTTAGTGGGAAAATTTGAATTCTAAATATTTCTATTGAAAATATTAGAAAGTGTTAGTATAAAGCTCTTGACCCAATTATTGGTTTAATTGTGAAGTAAGTATTAGTCTCCAATAATGGTGAAGATATTACCTGAAAAATATAGTTTAGACCCTTATGTGATTTGTGCAACGGAACAAATATATATATATATATATATATATATATATATATATTTTGAGTAATTCTACGGTACCCTCTCAAAAAAAAGGGGGGTACGGTACCCACTAGTAGGTAACCTACTACATCAGGTTACTTTTTTTCTCACATTTAACGGTTCCATCCTTACATTGTACAGTTCTAATATCACATGTGACAGTTTTTTTCTCACATTTGGTGGTTCCCTTACTTTTCTCACATTTAATGGTTTCATCTACACATTGTGCAGTTCCAACATCACATGTAACAGTTCTTTTCTCACATTTGGTGGTTCCTTTACTTTTTTTTTTTTCTCACATTTGACGGTTTCATCCTCACATTGTGCGGTTTTAATATCACATATGATAGTTCTTTTGTCACATTAGATAGTTCTCTTACTTTTTTTTCACACTTGACGGTTCCATCCTCACGTTGTGTAGTTCTAACATCACATGTAACAGTTCTTTTCTCACATTTGGCAGTTTCCTTACTTTTTTCTCACATTTGACGGTTCCATCATCACATTGTGCAGTTTCAACATCACAAGTGACAGTTATTTTCTCACATTTGGTGGTTTCTTTACTTTTTTTTCTCACATTTGACGGTTCCAACCTCACATTGTGCAGTTCCAACATCACATGTGACAATTCTTTTCTCACATTTGGTGGTTCCCTTACTTTTTTTTTCACATTTTTCTGTTCATTTCTCACATTGTGCGGTTCTAACATCAAATGTGACAGTTCTTTTCTCACATTTGGTGATCCCCTTACTTTTTTTTCTCACATTTGACAGTTCCATCCTCACATTGTGTGGTTCCAATATCACATATGATAGTTCTTTTGTCACATTGGGTGGTTCCTTTACTTTTTTCTCACACTTGACGGTTCTATCCTCATATTATGCAGTTCCGACATTACATGTGACAATTATTTTTTCACGTTGGGTGATTCTCTTACTTTTTTCTCACTTGACGATTCTATTCTCACATTGTGCAGTTCCAACATTACATGTGACAGTTCTTTTCTCACATTTTGCGGTTCCCTTACTTTTTTTCTAACATTTGACGGTTTCCTCTTCACATTGTGCAGTTCCAACATTACATGTAACAGTTTTTTTCTCACATTTGGTGGTCCCTTTACTTTTTTCTCACATTGTGCAGTTCCAATATCACATTTGACAATTATTTTGTCAAATATAGTGGTTCCTTTATTTTTTTCTCAAATTTGATGGTTTCATTGTTATATTAAGCATTACCAACATTGCATCTGTTCTATTTTTGTTACATGTGACAGTTCTTTTCTCACATTTTGCGGTTCCCTTACTTTTTTTTCTAACATTTGACAGTTTCATTCTCACATTGTGCAGTTTCAACATCACATGTAACAGTTCTTTTCTTACATTTGGTGGTTCCCTTACTTTTTTCTCATATTTGATGGTTTCATCCTCATATTGTGCAGTTCCAATATCACATTTGACAGTTCTTTTGTCAAATATAGTGGTTCCTTTATTTTTTTTCTTAAATTTGGTGGTTCCATTATTATATTAAGCAGTACCAACATTGCATCTGTTCTATTTTTGTTACATGTGATAGTTCTTTTGTCATATGTGACAATTCTTTTCTCACATTTGATGGTTCCTTTACTTTTTTCTCACATTTGACGGTTCCATCCTCACATTGTGCAATTCCAATATCACATATAGCAGTTCTTTTCTCACATTTGTGGTTCCCTTACTTTTTTTCTCACATTTGATGGTTCCATTGTCACATTAAGTAGTACCAACATCGCATCTAACTCTATTTTTGTCACATTCAGTGGTACCCTATTTTTTTATTCTCAAATTTGATCGTTCCATTATTACATTGGGCAGTACCCACATTACTTCTTACCGTACTTTTGTCACATTCGGTGGTACCATATTTTTTTCCTTACAATTGATAGTTCAATCGTCATAGTAAGCATTGCCAATATCACATTTGACCATAATTTTACATTTAGGCTTCTCACTGAGGTCACTTTTTTACTTACTAATAACTGCTTATCACAAGAGTAATTTTTTTTAAGTTATTAAAAAATTTAGATCTAAAATTGAAAACCAAAAAAAAAAAGAAGCATCCCATGAAATTAGCCCAACTACAATAATTACTCTTGTTCACAACAACAAAAAAAAAAAAAAAAAAAATCAGCTAGAATTATCATGATTTCTTCCACAAATATTTGAATATACCAATTAACTTCCTACGTGTTTCCCTTGGTAGCTTCCATCACATTCAGGGGCATACCTCCCTATAAAATAACATAATCGAGGTCATTTTCTTGATGTTTATATTTTTATTATTTATATATGGTGAACCAAAAATTAGACTATCTCTAATTTGTCCATAGTGTCGTTCAAGACCAAAAAGTTCATCTAAGTGCAAGAAGGTCATCCAGCATGGAGTCACCTGGACGACCGCCAAACACTTAGAAATTTTCGAAGTAATCTATATCCAAAAGCTTATGATTCAAACCACGTTTTACTATTTTGATGTAGGAGATAAATTCTTATTCATCCCTCTAACTTCCCACTAAGTTCTTAACTTTTGATGACAGTTGTAGAAATTAAGTCTGAACCTTCTAATTTCCATCCACGTTGAGGAAGTTACTAAACAAGTAACTACTCTAAAGGTCACTATAAAAGGACTCAGCCATTTGAAATCAAAGTAAGTTTTTCACTACTTATAGAGTTGAAATTCCTGATTTCAAGAGAGAAAACTGACTTAAGCATCGAATGGTTATTGGCCAGTTCACCCCAGTCATCTTAGATCTTGTGCTTCTTTCTTTTTAGACCTTCTAAGCAATCTCAAGTCCATTGAAACCTGAAGCATTCAGTCTACTGATTTTTTTTCACATTTGATGGTTCAATTTTTACATTGTGCAGTTCCAACATCGCATGTAACCGTTCTTTTGTCACATTTGGTGGTTCTCTTACTTTTTTCGCACATTTAATGGTTCTATTGTCATATTAGTCAGTACCAACATCATGCCTAACCGAACTTTTATCACATTCGGTTGTACCCTTATTTTTTTTTCTCACATTTGACAGTTCCATGTTCACATTAGGCGGTACTAACATCACATCTAACCGTACTTTTGCCACATTCAATGGTAACCTTATATTTTTTTTCACATTTGACAATTTCATTGTCTCATTAAATAATACTAACATCACATATAGTCGTAGCCAACTCAACCCAACTCCATTGAATTACCTAACAATTGAAAGTATATATATAATACCCCTAAAACCTCTATAATTGCTGAAATACCCTTATATATAATAAAATTACCAAAATACCCTCTAAAACTTATAAAATGACCAAAATACCCTCAAAATTCTAAAAAATTATTGATATGTGCTTAAAACCTAAAAAATGATTGAAATACCCTTAGAACCTAAAAAATGACCGTACTTTTGTCACATTTGGTGGTTTTCTTATTTTTTTTACTGCTAATCCCACATTCTGTGGTTCATTTATTATTTTAGTCACATTTGATGGTACCAACAGAATATTGGCTAGTACTATCCAATGTGACTAAAAATTAATCTGACTAATAGTCAAAATAAAAATTTATGACACTTAGCATGCCACATGTACTACCAATCTGCCATGTAACCTAAACTTTTTTTTTTAATGAAAAAAATGTTGATTTGAATTTTTTTGTGATTGGTAAGCTTCTCTCTCTCTCTCTCTCTCTCTCTCTCTCTCTCTCAATGAGTCTTCATATCCTTTTTGCCCTCTTTGCATTTGAGATATTTTAATATGTTTTGAAATTCTATATTTTGTATTTTGATAATAAAAAAAATATTGGATTGTATGAAGAGTCTTAGTGTCTATTGGTCTCTCGCTCTCTCTACCTTTCCAAGTAACTCTTTGGCATGGATGACTCAAATTGTCATTGTTTATCAATTTTAATAAAACCAATGACTGTGATATCGTATAAGTTTTAAAATATTAGCATTGTGGACTTAGGGTTAGAGAAATGCTTTATATTGTTTATTTTTTTTTATAATAAAATTAAAGCGCAAATGGGTCAAAATGTGTTTCATCATTCTATGCCCAAAAAAAGCCTTAAGCCAACATAAGAAATTAAATCAAAAGGATATAAAAGATGATTCATGACCTAGCACAGCTTTTGAGCTCAATGAGCTTTGATGAAACCACCCATAAACCTTCAATATGTGCTTAACTGTTTACAAAAAAATCTATAGATTTGACACAATTCTTTGGGAACTAATATAAGAAACCAATACAATAATCTACTGATAAATCTTGCATCATTACATAGTGTAATTAAAAAATCTGATAGCTCTAGTTTTTAGCATTTTAAACAATTTAGAACGTTGTTGTTTATTATCCTTTGAAAGCACTAGCTCTGCTGCCAACTTGTATCGAAAAAGTTCCAACAAGTCCTCCTACAAAATAATTAGACGTGTAATTAAATAGTATTTCACAACAATGGAACCAAATCTTAATATAATTCTCTCTTCTAAAATAGAAAAAAGAAACAAACAAAAATTTATTAGGCATACCTGTATAAGTGCAGCAATAGTACAAAATGAATTTTGCAAGGAAGGAGCATACAGGAGGCAAATCTTGAAATAATTCCTTATTCTAAAAGATGAAACCAAAGGAAATCTTGAAATAATTGCCGCATACAAAACTAATTGCATAACCATTCAAAGAAAATAACATGGGCATATTCCATACAGATATTTCAACAAAACCAGTCATTGCACAAGTCCAAGTAGTTTAGCGCCTATATTGTTCTCTATTTCAAGTGCTTGGGATCAAACCTAGTGTTAGTTGGTGGAAGATTGTATGGTTCACCAAAGCCATCCCAAGGCATGCTTTCATTACTTGGCTGGCTATTAGGGACAGTCTCTCTACGAATGACAGGATTGCTAGTTGGGGAATAACGTGTGATCTTTTATGTTTGTTATGCAGAGGAAGCTTTGAGAGTAGAGATCACCTTTTTCTTTAAGTGCCCCTTTCTAAAAGACTTGGGAGGAAAACTAGGAAATGGTCTTATCAAGATAGGCTTGATGAAGACTAGCATAATCTTATCAATTGTGCTGCAACAAATTGGAAAAGATAAAAGGTTAGGTGCTGACTGCAGCATATTGGGTTTTAATGCGTGTATATACCACATATGGGTACAAAGAAATGCTATAAAGCATTTGGGAACTATTAATTGCTGGTCTGATAAGGAAACAGGTGAAGGAAAAGATTGAAAGTAAAGGACCATATCCTAGGTCTAGTATCAACACCAAAATATGTATCAGGTGGGATATTTCCAATGTTGTATTCAAGTCTAAGGATTTGATTGGAAAGGCAGAATTCTGGCTAGCTCTTTATTACTTGTTGGTAGATTAGTCCTAGTTAGCTGTGAAGTATGTTTGTAATTTTTTTTTGTAAATAGATTGTATCGTGCAAACCTGCACCTAGTTGTGTTCTTTAAGTTTTGGTTTTGGTTGCACTTGACTTGTTTGTTCATGTGTTTTTCCATTATTACTTTGATGTAGTTTCTGGTTGTAGCCTTTGGCTTGTTGGCTACTTGCAGCTTCTTAGATTTGAATGAAGCAACTCAAGATGAAAACAACACTGAAACAAGGTTACTAAACAACTCAAAACATTTCATCCGTTAAATACACAATTTTTTAACTAAGAAAAAATATAAATTTTCCAAAAGCAACTTTGATTTGAACCCCCCTTCTTTATCCCTCAAAAGATTAAACTTCACTCTCAATGTAACTATTTAACTCAACCGACACAATCTTCTCAATCGGAATCAAGTTAAAAAAAAGAAATCAACTTTCTTTTCTATTGAGCAGGTTTTCTAGCAACCAAACACAGGTCAGTAAAAGAAAGCTAATTAACATCAATCCCCCATTTTTGTTTCCCCTCTACTAAACCTTCATATCCAAAATCCCTATTCAAACAATCAAAAACCCTAACTCCCACATTTCCAAACACATAAAACAAACACAAAGACCTAATTTTTAATAAACAATATATCAGATATGATAAAGCAATCACCTTTCGTAAGGGGGAAAAAAAAAGAAAAAAAGAAGAAGATAAAAACGAAGGCTTTGCGATTTTTGTACCTTAGAGAGTTTGAGGAGATCGTTCTATCAGAGATCTGGTGTTGAGAGAACAAGGAGAGAAGGATTTGGTTCTATTATTTTTGGTTTTATATGCTAACTTGTTATACCGGTAACTGGTATCCCACTAAAATTGAATAAATGGTTAAGATTAAAAACCGTTAGATTTGATGGTCAGGATTTGTATGGGTACCGTACCCCCCAAAAAATAGAAGGGGTACAGTAGAATGACCCTTTTTTTGAACAAGCAACGGAATAAAATTTATTCATTGATCATATAGTTTTGAATTCACTAAATATCTGTAGTTGAATTGTTTATTTGTGTAGTTGGACGTAATTAATGCAACTATTATTGACCGGACTTTATCGTTGAATTGTTTATTTGCGTAGTTGGACGTAATTAATGCAACTTTGATTAACCGGACTTTGTGGTCTGCATCCGGAGGAATATACCCAGATTGGTTATCCTGAGGATTAGCCAATTAGTAGATTGGTCTAAACTCTAAAGTTATAAAATTTGAACCTGATGTTCTAGAACTTTAAATAATTTGAACTTAGGACTTCAAGGTTGAATGACCAAATGTAACAGGTTAACAACTATTTAATTCAAATGTGCTGTCTTTTTATATTTATTAATTACTTTTTTTTAGATAGTTTTAATCCATGTCTTCGGCTGATTGACTTTTTATTATTAGACTAATCTATTAATTGGTTTTGGTGTCAGTGGAAATTGAACTTTAAATCTCTTATTTTGATTATCAGACCAAAACACTAATTGATTTTGATGTAGACAGACACTGAATCACAAAACTCTTATTTAAAAACAAAAAGACTTTACTAATTATAAACATAAAACACTTAAATATTAAAAATTATAAACTAGACGCTCAAATAAAGACAAAAGACTTTATTAGTTATAAATATAAAACACTTAAATATCAAAATTTATAAACTACACGCTCGAATACTGACATGTTTAAAAAACTTCTCTGAACCCTAACCTTTTTCTGTGCGTCCGATTGTGTATATATGAAGGGGGAAAAAAAATTAATGCTACACAAGGAAAAAACAATATAGCATAGGCCTTGCCAGTTACCACTTGGCCCCAAAACTGCAATCATTAATCATTATCAGTGACTATGTTTCCTCTCTTGCGGGCATTAGGATTATTTGAATTGATGATGATTAGTACTGATGATACTCCACCATCTCGTGTCCAAAGTTACAATTCATAAATGGTAATTAATGAATAGACCAAAAAAAGATCAGAGCGACAGCTACAAATCAGGACCAGCCAATATCTTGTCGACTCAATTTCTATTAAGCAAAGATACTCACTCAACTCTAGCTAGGAGCATATAAACTTGTTGATAGATATAACTCTTTTTTAATAAGACTGATAGATATATCTTCGGCTCTGAATGCCTAAAGCTGCACACTGGTGGCATATATTCAAAGTGGTGTTCAAAAGCTTTGCAAGAACCACACAAAGTTAAGTCGGCTCTATGTACATAAAAAGAGTTGTATACTAAGATTGTTCTCTAAACAACTAAAAGAAAAAATTCGTCCTCTTAAGATTATTATGTTCTCCCACAAATGGATAGTGTGGTGGTAGTTTTATTCTCTTCCTTGACTGAAGACTTTTCCATTTATAATTGCACTTGTTCTCTAAGGACTAGCTTTAGTGGTAACTGGAGTGGTTGGTATGCTTCACCTTTTCAACATATATATATATTATTATGATAAGGGAATTTAAGGGGATGCTTGAGTTCAGAACTTTGGATGTGTTGAATTTCTTAGCACTAAAAGAGTATCTAGTAACACTTTATGCTGTCAAACACAGAATTTAGTGGTGATTCGTGTGGTGGGGAAGCTTCACCTTTTCATGCCATACTTTGATATAATAATTTAAGTGGATGTACTTCACAATATAGGGTATGCTGAATTTCTTTGGAGCACTTAAAAGAAGAATTCTAAGCTAAGAACACTTCATACTGTTGTTGGGGCCTTGGGGGTCTTTTTGTTGTTGTGTCAAGCACTGGATTTTGATAAGTTAGTGGCTACATCTTGGGTTTTTTGGGTAGTCTCATGCTAATGGGTCTCTCATTGACCGTTATCGTTGTATTCTCTTAGACAATAAAACAACATAGTGATTAGTGAGTGAAGGAAAAAGAAGAAGAAGAGAAACAGAGTCTTTTCTCATTTGTTAGTAATTTACGCTATCAAGCATATAAATAGAGGTCAAGAAATATGCGCGTCTAATGTTTGTGAGGACAACCAAATATATTTGTGATATTAGTCAATATCCAAATAGATATATTCGGTAGTAAATTTTATCTATTAAATGTATTTAGAAATAATATTTTAAGGGCTAGTGTTAATAAATTATTTTAATAAAGTTTTGACACTACTTTTATGAGAAATATAAAAATTATTAAAAAATTAATAATTTTTTTTCTCATAAAAATTTTGTAAAAATATTTTTTAAATCAATATTTTTAGAGTATCTGTTAACTTTTTCCATAAAAATTATCTAGTTATAAAGTAGTATAAATGATAACAATAAAATGAAAAACAGAAAGAAATTTATCTTAGTCTCACGCGACATGCATTAACAAGATATAGAACAACCTATATATTGTTCTCTCTTTGCCAGAATAAATGGGAAGCTCATGCTAGAAGTCAAGTCCAAGGAGGATTCATACAAGAAAAAATGATTGACAACAGCTTTAATTAGGCTGGTTTTGGTCTCCTGTCACATTAGTGATGCATAAGAGGAGAGAAAGATAGCACTTGGGGAATACAATTGAATGAAAAAGAAAGCTCACTTGGACCTCTTGAATTTTAAAGAGAATGTGTGTTGCAATTTTTTAAAGTTAAATGAGCGTGGGAGCTTTTGGTGATGAACATTATAATGTTTCTAATATAGATAGTGGTTTGAAAGAGAAGGAACACTGGTCTCTGATGGACTTACATTCTAAGTATATTTGCAAGGCTACTCATGGAACCTCCTAAAGAAAAGTTTCTGAAATACCCTTTTATAACCAGAACTCTCATACCTTCCCAGTAAAAGATATTGAAGTCCATGCGTTTGGGTAATTCCAGGGACGGACCCAGGATTTAAAGCTTGGGGGGGGGGCCCGGAGGTAAGCGAAAAAAAAAAAATTCAAATATGCATCCATATAGTATTAATAAACTATCATCCAAGACAAATACCCAAAAATCATTGTTTTTTAATATATTAAGATACAATCATCTATCAACAAAAATAAAAGACACTGTCAGTCAACCATATAGACGGTAACCAAAGCATTTACAACAGAGATATTGCAGGTGTAATTACCATGCGGGTTGACACCCAAAAGACAATAACATGGAAAGAGGGATCATGCTAAACATTAACTTGGGCTAGGGAAAGAGGTGTTTTTGTTATGATCAAAATAGAAAGCAAGAAAAAAAAATTCTAAGGACATAACCAAAGAAAGTACTTTACTATAAATATAAACAACTAGATGAAAGCAACCCCTTTACTTAAGAAAGAAATTAAATTCATATAATAATAAAAAATAATAAATAAAAGAAATCAAATCCCATGTTTATATTTTGTACTAAGTGCCAAAAATGAAAAATTAGAAAACCAAGACTCCAAGGTGGCTGATCAACATTAGGCAATCTCAAAAGACAAATATAGCTTTCGATGACACCAGCATCAAGAATCATACAACAACAACAACAACAACAAACAAAGCCCTAGTACCACAATTTTGGGGGTCGGCTAGCAAGAATTATAAGGGACATAAATAAAATAACTTCCAAGCCTGAAATAATATCCTCCAGGAGCTAACAAAGTAAGTTAAGTAACACAGTTTACCCACCAATTTACCAATTACCACTCAGTTTATTGATCAACCCAAATCATGAATTTTATGATCACAAAACCCACAAACTTCATAAACACTGTTATAGAATGACACAATTTGAAATTGTCAAATTCAAACAGAACTTTTAGTAATTAACATATAAGAAGAAAAGAGCAGAGTATAGAATCACCAGCCATAAACCACTTGGGTGTACTTACGTTTAAGCCACCTGAAGCTTCTCCTCAAGCTGTCAACGTTACTCAATATAAGTTTTGCCCTTGCGACCATATCTTGTTTAGTGATAGACTGATGTTAGCGTATCATTAACTATTTGCTAGTCAATAGTCAAGGTTACATGGGCTCTTTACTTGCTGGCCGGCTGGGATAGGATGAGGGGGGCCCAAGTCATTTTGATAAGGGGGGCCCAAGTCAAAAATTTTTTTTTTCCTGAAAATTTTACTTACTAAATTTTTTTTTTTTGGGCCCAAGGGGGGCCGGGCCCCCTTAGGCCCCCACCTGGGTCCGTCCCTGGGTAATTCGATCGTTTCTTTTTTGAAAAGGGTTACTTTAACAATACATGCTCATAGATTTTTAAACAGTGTCCTTAAAAACTGTCAAACACACCGGCGCAATTATAACAAGGCATTCGTGTAGTGTAGATGTATTTTTCTGAATATTTCATTGAGAATGTGTTACACGTTGAATTGAGATGACAAGAAAGGAAACGAAGAAAGGGGCCCATGAAGGATGGAGGTATTAATAAAAGGAAACGAAAAAGGGCCCAAGAAAGTTGGAGGTTTTAAAAGGAAAGCACATGTGTTGCTCCTTTTTTTTCTCTATGATCATTGCTTAATTATTAGTTACTCTCGGAGTATCATAAATGCGTATTCTTTTTTCTTACATAAATGGTGGGTCCTATCATGAAGTTAATTAGTGGAACCCATCATTTGTGTGAGAAGAGGAAGTACGCATTTATGGTACTCTAGGAGTACACAATAATTTCTCTGACTATGAAGGCCATGTTGGACAGAAAACTTTAACTTCATGCCAATGATGATGATATCAGATTGTAATTTTGAGGAAACATTAAACAATTAGAAAAAAGAAAAGAAAAAGTGAAACACATGCGTGCGTTTGTTTTGTGATGATTTTGCGTTTGCGTTTGGCTGGTCTATGACACTGTTTATAGACCAGCCAAGCACTAAAAACGCGTGCGTTTGGCTGGTCGATGGCACTGTTTATGGACCAGCTCAGCACTAAAAATGTGTGAAGAGTTTTTGCTATAGTGTTTTTGTCAATTAAAAATTATTTTATTACAATGTTTTCAGTAATAAGTTTTCAATTTTCAGTAATAAGCGATATCCAAACCGATAATAAAACGAGGGCAAAGGGCTAAACTAACTAACTGAACCATTGTTGACAATTCAAAACCGACCTTCTCAGACAGCAATCCCAAATAAAGGATCAAGAAAATCTGACCAATCACCGAACTTTACCTCGTCCTACAACATCAACATTGCTAGCGCCTAGGAAGAAACATGTTTAAGAAAGAAAAAAAAAAAAAGGATTGAGACAAAGATTTGAGATTGAGATCCAGTGCCCAAGTGCAATATTTTTCATTGCTGAAGTTAAAAGTTAAAACCATTGGATTTAAAAAAAAAAAATTAGAATGAACAAGATAAAAAAATTATAAGTTAAAAACTTCAAAAAAGTTGAAATTTTTTTTATAAGGGAATTTGAGGTAGGTTATTGCACAAGATCTCAATCGAAATTTGCATTACAATATCTCAAGGAGACCAAGAATTACAGTCGTTTAGACAGAATTACGTTTCATCAACTCCTGCTATATAGTCGTTTAGACAGAATTACAGTCTTAAGCTACTTGTCGTAGATGATGTGTTATTTCAGTTGCTTCAGTTAATTTCAACATGTGCAAAGTACATGTTGAAATTATCCAGCCGTCTTATCTGATTGGTTAGGAAGTTTAGTGAGTTTGTTATTTTTTTGAAGCTTGAAAGCAGACCATACATATTCATAACACATTCTTGTTTGTACTTTGGTATGAAAGGATTTGAAACCTCTAGTTTGACATTAATGGTTTCTATTTGGTGTAAATGAGATTTGAATTTAGGTCTATTATTCAACAATAAGATATTTTGCTGATTGAGCTAACTTGAACCCACATTTATCACACATTCTTGAAAGTTCCATTAACAATTCATGGGCAGTAAAACATTCACAACACATTGCATTTTTGAGTACCATGTCACCTTTTCCAGAATTCATATGGAAGAATCAGAGGAAGAGAGATTTATTAAGAATAAGAACCAGCATACAATGTCAAAATAATCATTAAAAAGAAGGTTAAAAGAATGAGAAACTTTTTTTTTTTTTGATAAACAAAAGAATGAAAAACTAGTAGACTACTATTACAATGCTTTCATCTATCCTCTGCCTATACTGAGACTCTAATTTCCCATTTCTCTCTCTTAAGAATAGACTGCTGACATTCCAAGTTCACCTTCAAATATGGTTCTTACAAACTAGAAATCTGCTTCTCACATGACCTCTAGAGAATAAATATATATATGACAGAAGGCAGAAAGTATCCCTCATGTCTTGTCACAAAAGAAGCAAATTGTCTATGCATGCGCTTCTCCTTTTCCTCTTTATGAAGAAATATCATGCTAATTAGTGCAACAAGTTCCTTTGGTTAAATTACCAGAAAGATTTGAAACATTTATAGTAGTACCCTGAGGAAGTCCAGTGGAGGAAGCTGCCTCTTGGGCTGCCAGTGCCTTCTTGCTAATTACATGGTAAATATCAAACAAAATGGTCTGAAATGCCTTCTCAACATTCAATGCCTCCAATGCTGAAGTCTCTAGGAAAGATAGACTTTCGTTCTCAGCCAAGACTTGAGCATCTGCTGCTGAGACAGCTCTGAGATGATTCAAATCAGCCTTATTCCCAGCCAGCATGATGACAATGTTGGAGTCTGCATGTTCCCTTAGTTCGCGGAGCCACCTCTGCACATTCTCAAAGGTCTGCCTCTTGGTTATGTCATAGACTAATAGTGCACCTACAGCACCTCTGTAGTAAGCACTGGTGATGGCTCGGTATCTCTCTTGACCCGCTGTGTCCCATATTTGTGCCTTAATTGTCTTTCCCTCTATCTGCATCAAACTGGACATTATAAACTTGAAGTGACTTCTACAACAACAACAGCTACCAAATTTAATCACAAAATTTTGGGGTCGGCTATTGATACTAATTAGACTTGGCCACTTGTATTTTTGAAGTAACTACTAATGCAGATTGAAAAGACAAATTGAAAGTTTGGTCCCATACAGACAGCTAATAATGCAGATTGAAAAGACACACATGCACACAACACTCCTGCAAAGGAAGAAGAAACTAGCTAGTCATAGTTCAATGTGAGAGAGTAGAAAACAGCCTCAAGCAGTAACTAATTCCTGTTTCCCATTGCTCTTGTTTGGGCACAAGACAACTAGTGAGAAAATAAGGCATAATTGCAAAAATACATTACGCCCTACTGCATTTGATGCACTCAGAAGAAAAGGAATATTTATTCCCATCATTATTTTGCACATCTAACATCAAGTTTCTCCAACAGCTTATAGCCTGTAAATATCTAGTGCATATCCATGTGACCAAAAAATATGTTCTTTCAATCTTTAGATATAGTCAATTTCATGGCATCAGTTTCTTAACTGAAAAAGAGAAATACAACATCACACTAGGTTCATCAAGTTCAAACATGACACAGATTAAAACCAATACAACTTTTCAAAACCCAAAAAGAAGAAGAAGAGCAGAGAATTACACTTTAGTGTGTGTCCTACATCTAATAATTCATTCAAACATATTTTACAGCCATCACAGTAGTAAAATGGTCAATCTCCAATAATTCATTCAAGCTAAGAAGAATGGACATGGACACAACACAATATGAGATATAATGACATGAACATTCTTGAAAAATTAATACACGTGAATATGACAATTAATGAATTAACATCTTTAGGTAAATTTTATTTACAGATATATTTTATTTTCATTTTGAGTATTCAAAATAAATAACAATCATCAAAATCTTTAAAAACATATCTACAATAAAATGATTCTTTTTCTTTTTCTCCTAACACATTGAGACAACAAATGTAGGGGTTTCCCCTACATGTCTGACACATACATGCTGAAGATTTTGAAGTTTCAATTATTAGGAGAAGAGTAAATGTCAATAAAACACCAAAAACATACATGCCAGTTAGCATAAATAAAAAGTAAGAATGTTGCTGGTTGTCTTTGGACCAACTGGCTCTTCCTTACTCATAAGTATATGGGGTGGGAAGTGACTCTGAAGGTTGGCTAGGATTTGTGACTTATGAGTAAATTTATTGAGAGAAAAGAAATTCCTACACACGTTTATGATCCACACACCTATACTATAAAGGTTGTCACCCTAGATTACCAGTGACGCAACAAAGTAAATGTAAACGAATAACACTCTACCAAGAAATAAACAGAGAATCATTCACCAAAAACAAAAATACCGACAAAACCAACAAAATTACAGGACCATTCAAATGAGTTATCAATAACCACCATAAGGACGGGTAATAAAAAAATTATAAATGACATTTCATATGTATTCATAATCCAAAACAAACCTGCAATGTTCTAGTTGCAAATTCAACACCAATGGTGGACTTAGACTCCAAGCAGAACTCGTTTCGAGTAAACCTTGAAAGAATGTTAGATTTCCCAACACCCGAGTCACCAATCAAAACAATCTTGAAGAGATAATCATATGCATGATCCCCTTTGAATGCCATGTGTTCTACTTTCTACACCTCTCTTCAAACCTGCCAGACAACAATTTGGACATATTATCAATCTCTTTGTATCGTTCTAATTTTATCGGATGTCTCCAAATGTACAAAAGTACATATTATCAATCTCAGTATCAAATACAAAACCTTAACTATCAACTTGTATGACAAGAAGGAAAAAAAAAAAAAAAAATGCAAAATGTGGCTTCTTTTCAATATGCATTTTTGCCGCAATGTTTTTTTTTTTCTTGAGAAACAAACGTGTGGTCAAAGAAAAGACAAGGAGAAAGAAGTACTAACCATAAAAAGATGGTGAACTGGTTTATTATGAGAGAGATTATGGGATTGGAATCTTTCCAATTGTTGAAAATTTGCATGAAAATTTAGGAGAAGAGAACAGAGAGAGAGAGAGAGAGAGAGGACAATTTTTCAAAGCCAATGAGAATAAACAGAATAACGGACGAAAAGGCACTTAAACCGGCATTCATGTGGGAAAGAATGAGCGAAAGTTGGAAACTTTAAGAAGAAATGTACGTTATTCTTATTTAAAAAAATACTATAAATTTTTTTTTTCTTTTTTTCGAAAATTTTCAGCTCTGAGTCTGTTTGGTTCCAATCTTGAGGCAGAGTGAAATTTATTTATTATTAATATAAAGTTATTTGTAGAGATATGTTACAAGAGCAGCAGAGCTACAAAGAGAGATAGGACACATGCTGTGATAAAAAAAAAAAAAAAAAAAAACAAGAACAAAAACAAAAAGATAGGACACATGCTGTACTCTCTTCAGTCTTGGGTGGCTGTTGAGAATTTTAAATCTTGAGAGTTGTAGATTCTTCAGAGATCAAATTCATGAAAATTACAAATTTTGAGTCTTAAAGTTTATGTTTTATATATATATATATATATATATATATTTATATATATTATTTTGAAGGGTACCCAGTGAATCTCATAAAAGTGGTCTTTCCTTCCCTCCGAATCAGGTCATTTTTGGGCCAAAATTGTGGGCCTGACGGGGAGTGGATACCACCCAAGCGGCCGAGCCTTCCAGAAAAATGTGTTATCCCACAAAAGTTAGGTCTTATTTAACCACCAAGTTGTCATGAGCTAATTGGACTCGTCCAAATAGGCAATTTTTTTTTGGGCTTGTAACTTGTTTTGCACAGTAGCTGAATTTTTGCTTAAGTTTTGTGGTTCAACAGCTTATTAGTTATTACAACTTTTCTATCTTTTATCTCAAAAAAAGTTATTACAAGTTGTAGATGAACATGAAGTAATTGTGATTATAACATTATCAGGATTCTTGCACCTCAACTTACATTTGTGATTATTAGGTTTAAATCTCTCAACTGCCAACCATCGAGTCATTAAAAAAATGATTATAATATCCAACAAGCTTGTTTATGCAGTGGCGGCTCTAGAAATTTTTTCCAGGGTATTCCTCAAGAAACATAAACTACACAATCTAATAAAAAGAAAAATTTATATATTGACAACAACAACAATAAAAAAACACACAAATACATAAAGTTTTACTTAATTAACTAAAAATTGATGTTTTATAAAAATTAAGTAACTTTTTAAGTTTATTCACTTAATTAACTAAAACTACTATTTTTTATCTAATCAAAATTACCGGAAAAAGAAAAAAGAAAAGTAGTTATACAATGAAAAAAAACTAAATTTACACGACTTTGACCAATTAGTTGTATAATATATATTATAATGTTTTTGAGAAAAAATAATCATACAATAACAATGTGTCAGGTAAAGCAAAAACTAAAAGTAAAGCTGTAGTATAGACTTAAAAGAATATAAAAGTATGTGATTTTTTTTTGCTCAAAAGACCCTAATATTATTTTTTTAAAAAATAAATGGTAGAAAATTTTATTGATAAAACTAAAAAAAAAAAAAAAAAAAACCCAACAAATGTAGTTTTCGCTTGGACTAAGGGCCACCACCAACAAATGTAGTTGTCCCAGGAAAACATTTACAAAGAGATCTAACTTAAACCAAATTCTGGGCTATCATAAGATATTGTTAAGTTGCTCAAATTATGGATCAAAATTTAATTTTATTGACATAAAAAAAATTCAGGGTGTTCTCAAAAATTTTTTTTAAAGGTAGATAAATATAATATTTTAAATTATTATATATAAAATTTTTTTCTTTTTCAGGTCAAGGTGGTCCTAGGACCACCCTGACCATAAGGTGGTGTCGCCCCTGTGCCTATGTGATAATTATTTATATGCAATATCAAAAGTAACATGTGAAAACTTAGCATTGAGGTAGTATATGTCACTTCCAACCAAATATATATATATATATATATATATATATATAATGATCATCAAGCTAAAACACCAATCGATTGGTGTAGATGAGTTCAAAACTTAGATCTCTTATTTGACAAAAGTGTTTTATATTCTATTCTTGTGCCTTATAAGTCATAGAGTATTTATATAACATGCAATTCAATGGAAAAAAAAAACCCTATATAATATTCTTTTATATCTAAAAAAAATTCAAAATAAAAAATACACTTATATAATATTCTTTTATATCTAAAAAAATTTGAAAATAAAAACATAAAAAAAGAAGAAAATTCCTGACTAAGGGTATAACAAACCCACACACTAGTTTGTATACCCACTTTTTAAAGAGATATACAGAATACTGTTCTCAAACAGGAAAACATCAATTTTTGAGAAATAAATTTTATTTTGGTAGGTTTACAAGTTATATATGATCCTGTACTTGATTAGGTTCACAATGTTTTCTTATGGAATTAGGTTCACAATGTTGACAATATAGTTTTAGACTAGTTTCTGTTATCCATTCGGGTTTGCAAAGCTTTTCATGAGCCCAGAAGTGGCCTTTTAGCCGCCCTACGGTACTAAACTTTGGAAGAAAAGACAGAAGGTTCGTGTAATACAAAATCTGATAAAAAAAGAAGAAGAAGAAGAAGAGAAGAGTGCTTGTTTTGGACCACTTGTGGGTGAGAGAGCATTGGCCATCAATTAAACCGTGTTCTATGTACAAGTGCATTGTTCTTATCTCTCTCTTTCATCTGCATGTGTGGTTGCTCGATGGCCAATTAGACTAGTTTCTGTTATCTATTCAGGTTTGTAAAGCTTTTCATGAGCCCAGTAGTGGCCTTTTAGCTGCCCTAAGGTGCTAAACTTCGGAAGAAAAGACAGAAGGTTCGTGTAATACAAAATCTGACAAAAAGAAGAAGAAGAAGAGAGAAGGGTGCTTGTTTTGGACCACTTGCGGATGAGAGAGCATTGGCCATCAATTAAACCGTGTTCTATGTACAAGTGCATTGTTCTTATGTCACTCTTTCATCTGCATGAGTGGTTGCTCGATGGCCAAGTACCATAGATAGAACAATTGCAAACAAGAAATAAATGACAAGTTGCTGATGTATATGTTGGAAATAATACACAAAGTAACAAAGGAAGAACATGGATAACACAAAAAGACAAACACAAAGTAACAAAGGAAGAACATGGATAACACAAAAAGACAAACATAAATAGATAACTTGGAGGTATAAAATTGTTATTTTTAGACAATATTTACCCTCACACTCTTGTTGCTAATGTTGGGATTAGTGTCCTTAATTCCTATTGTATGATGTTATATATGATATTATGTATGACATGATGTATGACTTAATATAGTGATTAATAAAGTTGTTTTATTATTATCTAAAATAATGGTAACATGAATATTCGGACATTATCATATAGTCCATGAAATGCATAGTATGTGGTTTATGTGAAAAGTCACAGAAGATATAAATCACAAGTTTTTTGTAAACTCAGAATTTTAGTTCGTAGTCGGTGATGAAATTGGGCATTTCATCTACGAAGACTATAACATATCAATTAAGATGATTCGTCTTGATCATGGAAGTGAAGACTTCTAGTTGATGTGTTGATATGTTTTAAGAGTTAAGACATATTGAACTGGACCGCTGTGAGATTTATTATTCTTTTAACGACTGTCAAATGAATAATAAATCTCACGACTTCTATTTGCATGAACTCTTAATCCTGAGAGAATAATGGACCTGATCATAAAGTGTAGGTTGTTTTGATATATCAGGAGTGGGATCTAAATTAACCGTCAAAACCTCAGTATGTTGAGCAGTCACATTTAGTGTTGATGGAATATATATTCTCAAGATGAAATTCATAGTCTCTTAACGGAGATACAAAATATTCTATTGAGATAAGTTTAATGAGTTTGTTATTCTGAATGTTAGGCCTAACTACTTTAGTAAATAGTTATTAAAGTATATATTTATGAAATTGGATTTTATAAATATATGATGAATAACTTAAAAGATTAAACAGGGTACTCAAGGATTAAGATGTAATAATTTACAAAGTGACAGTTTACATTCATGATTTTATATTACTACGAATATTTTATGAAGGGGTTGTATGTACAATAAAATCTTAGGATATAATTTATTAATAAGGCCTAGAGTGCAATTATATTTATATAATGGTATTAAATATAATTAATGGTAACTTTGGACTTGTCAAGAGTTGACAGAAAAGCCCAAGGCCCATTGGAGTTAGGGTCTTATTTGTTCCCTTTTGGTCTCACTCCAAGCCACATACTAAAGCCCAATTGGAAAAGTTCATAAGGCTAGCTCAATTAGATAATCAGTTATTAAGGGAGAAACATACAAATTTTTTTTAAGAGAGATATCTTCATATAATGGTATGTATGTGAGTGTTGGACACTCTCTCATTCTCTCTAGAACATACACATATAACTGATTGAGAGACCACACATCTTGAGTAACAAGTGGAATTGGAGTGAAGATTAAAAGTGTTCCCGAGAACTTCTGATCTTTGTTTTGAAATTCATTGCACCAAGATACACTCTCTTAATTCTATATTCTAAAACTTACATAGTGCATGTTATCAATTGCGAATGAAGTAGATCCGTTAATTTTCCGCAGCGTATGTTTTGTATGCGATACAAACATTTTTTTATTTTTTCCATCAACTAAAGGGTTATCGCAAACTTGTTCACATGATATAACCAAGCTGTTAGGTTCTACAGATAGTAACTCTGGAGAATGATCACAAGATTTTTTTGTGTTTTTTTAAGTGAACATAAACCTCTATTTATACCCATAAGGTTATATTCTTTCAAAAGACATAAATGGAGAGTTAAAATGTTTCATAAAACCGTTTACAAGACTTGAAACCTCTTCAAATATTAAGAACAGTCACCAGAAAATTCAGCAGAAAATTCAGTTTTACGAGTCTCGATCGATCGAGTATTGATTGAAAGCTCTTTTCAATCGATTGAACAGGAATCGAATAGCAATCAAATCATCCAGAGACTCCAGGATTATTTTCTTCATCATTTCGATTGATTGAGTAAAAGTTTCAACCGATTGAAAATCCTTTAGTTTGAATTTCACTTAGAAAATTTCAGAACTTAAATTTTTACTTTATGAAACAATATTCTACAAACTCAAACATTACTATTACAATTTATCCATGTATATACCTATATATATAACAGTTTACAGTACCAAGCAAAGGAGAGAGGTTTTTTCCTATAGAGGTAACAATAATTGGCTTAAAAGAGAAAAAAGGCAAAAAGCACCAAACATGATACTTTGCTCATCAAACATGTTATAGGCAAATAGACACAGTTTATATGCCGTGCATCTATGTACTTGACATGTTGAGATGTGGACACATATTTAGTTTGGATATGCATTTACATCCCAATGTTTTTAATGCATCAGTATCTATTTCCTAATATATTTAGTACATTAATGCATAGCCAAGCCCTATACAAATATGCTTGGATTGCCTATGGCACGAATTTTATAGCTGGCATTTCAACTAGAATTTGCTCCATCAATTACTTGATTCTTGAAATACTTAATTCAGTAGATGTGTGAAGTTAAGAGATCATTCAAAGTAGTCCTATGATTCCTATCATGTCAACATCTTGATTTAAAATGTGGACCAATTACTTGGGGGACGCTAATATTGATGTGACCGCCGTAAAAGTAGAGCTACCCGCACTGTAACTTGCTTCCAACTAGGTATTGATCAATGTTAGCCACAGCTGATAGATTACGCCAATGCACCAATTTATGCTGCGCAATAAATCTATTGTCAGCTGCAATAGAGCTTTTGGCAGTGCTAACTATGAGTTTGTGCTTGTATGTGAAGTTGTAAAATCGTGAATTATATTGTGTATTCGATTTTTGATTTTTTTATATTGTGTATTGTAATATACATATAAATACTTTAAAAAATTATAAAAAATTATAGATATACATATATTTATATGTAGAGTCCATTCATTATAAATTTTGAATATATTTAATAAATAACTAATTTTTTATCACTTATATAATAATATTTAACAAGCTAACTAAATATATCAAACTAGTCTGTGTTTATAACATACTCAAATTCTTTAAATTTAAAAGTGATAATATATTAAAAATGATCCAAAAATAATAATTTATTTATATCATATTGGCTAATCAATGCTATCATCATGTTTATCATTTTGTAAATTTATTTCTTCATCGTTGTTAATATTTATTATATCTTTTTATTCTTTTTATTTTAATAATTTAAAAAAGGGTATTGTTAACGGGTGCTGTACAGCACTTGTTAATAATTCATTTAAAGAAAGTTTTTATGGGAAATAAAAAAAAGTAATTAATATTTTGACAGCTTTTTTTATTTCCCATAAAAATGGTATCAAAACTTTCTTAAAATGGATTATTAACAAATGCTGTACAACACTCGTTAACATTCTCCTTTAAAAAAATTTCTTCTTGGCATTCCAGTTTCTTGGGCTTATAATAATGTTGACAAAAATAAAAAATAATTGTATTTTCAATTAATATCTTATTCATAGTATAAAAAATAAATTTGTAAATATTAAAGTGAAGTGTGGGTGTGTATTGTGTAGTCCAAATTTTGTAGAAGAAAAAGAGGGGAAAAAAGTTATAAATATATTATTTTATTAGGTTAAATTAAATAACTTAAAAATTTTGTGTTTAAAACAAGTCCAACAACTTGTTAGATTCAAATAAAAATACAAATTTTAACAAAAAATGTCATTTTAAAGCATTTTTTTATGTATCGTATGATACGTACGATTTTACGATACGATATGATTCATACGATACACACACTGTATCATATGATTCATGACTATTTATGATACGCCGATATAATACAATACAATACGTATCGTACGATATGTATTGCGTATCGTACGATACTGACAACTATGCTCATATGTATAGCTAAAACAACTAGCAAACATTCTATTTCTGTATATTTTTAGCAACAAAATCCAAACCTGCTGAATTGAGTGGCCCAAACAGCCAAATAGAAACTTTTTTTGCATTTGTTTAAACCTTTTGCCTGCTATTTTCCTGTCTTGTTAATTTACTATTATTTGTTTGGTTATTCTTAAAATGGTTAAGGCACTAAAAGGAAATAGAAATGACAAACTTTTAGTGGATTATAAATATTAATATCTGTCGAGTCTCAAATATAAATAAGGTTGTCATTTTAGAAGAAGGGATCTTTACCACCACATCAAGGACACCCAAATTCTGCTTGCTTATCACTGTATTTTCCTTCTAGTAGATTTAGTCTTGATTGTAGTTGGATTGTTGAATTATTAAAAGTAAGTTTCCTTCCAATATTTTTAACTTTCCACAATTAAGTCTTATTTAGTTTAACTTAGCCTTCAGTCAAAAAAGAAAAAAAAAAGGTTTAACTTAGCCTCAAATTTACTTTTCTGCAAATCTTTAAGTAGTTTTTATCCTTGAGTTAGCTTATTTTCGGTTTACTTTATCTTAAATTCTGCACTTATGAATCCTAAAATTTCATAGGATCTTTATGTCCAGGTGCAAGCAGTTTGCATCTTGTTTGATTTTTTTTTCTTTTTGGGAGAAAAACATCTTGTTTGATTTATATGGATTTTTAAAGACAATTAATTTTTTTAAAATGCCATGTATCCTATATTTGGCTAAAAGTATGAGGAAATGGGAGGAGATCCTTTTCTGATTGATAAATATGATTTATTTGTCTCATATTGCTTCTATTCTATTTTTCCCACTTTTATACACTGGTAATATTTTGTGGGTCTAAATAAGAGAGTAATTTTAGTCAATTTTTTTTACCCTTTTCCGGTCAAAAAGAAAATATCAATTTATTCTTTATTTCCTCTCACCTTTTTACTCTAATAATCAAAGTATCAAACCTAAATCATTCTTTCCATGCCCTTTAAAGTGGATTTACATCTCAATTAAAGGCTCTTTTTTCACTGACGTCAAAGACTCAAATTCTCTTATTATAATTATTGAATTATTGAAAAAAAAAAAACAAGTTTCCTATTTGTTCCCCAAAAAATAGAAAAAAATAAAATAAAAAGTGTAAAATTTGCTGCAAACTAAATTACGGTAATTCTTGCAAAATGCACACGTCAAATGGCCATTTAGTAAAAAATTTAATCTTGACAATAAAATTTTCATTTAAAATATAAGCTTGAACATGTGTCTATTTAAGACATTGACATATCTACATTTTTGTAGAAATTATTGTAACTTTGTTTGCTGAAATTGCTGCAAATTAGTTTGCAGCAAATCTTTTTCCAATAAGAAAACAGGTCTCCTTTCCGTGTCGGATGGATTACATTCTAACTTCTTTTAACACTGGCAAGCATAAATAATGAAACGGTACAAGAGTGGTTTCTCAATCAATCAAGATTCAAACACAATTGCCAGCGAACACACAGCACATGGAAACCACTTTTGACACGAAATAAAAGAAAAAAAGAAAAACGTGAATAGTTGTCTAATCTTTTGATAGGACTGTCATCAAGTGCACCTGATGTAATTGTAAATAATGACTGAGATTGAAAGTTGAAAAAACAATTTTCAATCTCAACAAATTAAAATGTTAAAGTTAAAAAATAAAAAATGTAAAAAATTTTGTAAAAAAAAAAGTAAATTGTATCAGGTGCAATACCTTGCACCCGGTCTCAAGTGCTTTTTATAATGCAACACAGCCTCTGTGGGGCTCTTACAGGATTATGAAAGAAACGTCTTGGCATAACAACATTACATTTATAATAATCAAACAAATCATACAGATGACTAATGAAATGAATCCCATGGAATCACGCAAGTGACTATGTTGGCTTATAGCTAGGAGTCAACTTCAAGTCAATTTGGTTGATATCTAAGCTTTTTTTTTTCCCCATTTGAATGCATAAACAAATTCCATGGATCAACCAAAATATTCGTATCAATCTAATAAATTAATAATCGTATAATTTGGGTTTGGGAAACAAGAGGAAGACTAGGATTTTGATTGTCAAATGTTATGAAAAAAGAAAAAAAAGCAAATGACCATTATCATTTTTTTTCCAAATTAACCTGATTGCATCTTTCTTTTTTTTCCTATGTTCACATGAGCTTGAATTTAATTTAAGAAAGATAATAATAATTGAGGAAGACTTTGTGACGTGGGCTACCATAATAGGTGATCAGGAGTTTTTTTCTTGAAAACTTGAACCTTGATCTTGATTTTGATTTTGATCCTATGCAGTACTTCAAATAGAAGTTAATGTTGTTGTAAGAGTTTTACTACCATTTAAGGAAATTTTGTTTTGAAAAAGTGATTAATTTTTTTGACAACTTTTTTAATTCTTTATAAACAATTTCAAAAAAGAAAAAGAAAATTATTATGTACTTTTGGAGTACTATAAATGCGTACTCCCTCCTCTCACATAAATAGTAGGTCTCACTAATTAAATTCATGGTGGGACTCACCATTCATGTAAGAAGAGAGAGTACGTATTTATGGTACTTCAAGAGTACTTAATAATTTTCCAAAAAATGAATAGTTAATGGTTTACTAATTAATGTTTACATTAGTAAATTATTTTAAAAAATTTTTAATGAAAAATAAAAAAAGTAATTAACTTTCTTGATATTTTTTTAATTTTTTATAAATTTTTTTTCAAAATCGATAATTACCTGGATCCAAAATTTTTTTTTTTGACAACTTTTCAAATTTTCATAAACAATTTTAAAAAATGTATGGGTAATAGATGCATGCATTAATATGAGTATTTTATAAAAATAAATATGTAAAATAAAAAATGTAGATTTTAAATTTGTAAATCCATAAAATTTTTGCATGTATGTGCCCTGACCAAACCTCGTTGAATTTGTCAAAACTCTTCCTATGTTGTCAGATAGCACCATCAATCCGTGATTTGCATGGAATCTTTCACTTTGATTTTTTTTCTATGTGCACATTCTCCGGAGTAGTTGTCGCCTTATCGGATAGTAAATAGACTGAAAAATTGAAATCTCTTTCACTGGGCCCACCCGTGTGTGTGGACAGGACTGTAAAGCTTTTAGAACCAATAGTAGCCGACGTTCCACGACGCGTTTCCTTATGCATGAAGTTTATTGAAGGTATTAACCCCAAAAAAAAAAAAAAAAAAAAAAAAAAAAAAATTTCAAATTTTTTATCCCGTTAATTATACTTCACTTCATATTTTATTAATAAAACTTGGACATTTAATTTTTTACATTAAATAAGATAATTTCGACTTAAAAAAAAAGTTCAAATCTTTTGTCTTATTAATTGTGTTTTACTTCATGCTCTACCAATAAAACTAACAGTTAACCTCTCACATTAAATGAGATAACTCTGACTTTTACGAATTATTCAAAATTTTTAAAGTCAGAGTTAATCAGCTATCAAGGTTTTATTGGTGAAGCATAAAATTAAGCACAATTGATAAGACAAAAGATTTAAAATTTTTTTTTTTTTTGGGGTTAAAACCTTCAATAAACTTCATACATAAGGAAACGCGCCGTGGAACGTCGGCTAGACGGCTACTATTGGTTCTAAAAGCTTCACAGTCCAGTCCACACACACTAGTCCATTTCAAACACAAAAGACTCAGAGTCGTACCGCAACTGAAGCTTAATTCTATTTTATCAGGACAATTTTCTCATTGCTCTTTCGCGGAGCCTTCCTATGCCAATAGATAGATTTTCATTTTTCTATGCAAATTAAAAATTGATAGTTCCTATCGTTCTTGCTAAAAAAAAAAAAAAATTGATAGTTAAGTTCCACGAACTTAGAGCAAATTAAAACACTATTTGAATCATAGGTGGAGCTAGGGGTGTCAAGAGGGGCCATTAATCTTCTTTTACATTTGGTAATAAATCTAAAAATTACACAAAAATGTATTCACCGGTCTCCCAAGAAAACTTTTTGACTCTACCACTGATTTGAATGCCCAAATACCAAAAAACGATCAACATTCTGTGTGTTATAGCTAATTTTTATTTTTGTTTTAACTTGTCACTACAGTAAACTGCTAGCAACAAGTTAAACACAAGAAATTGTTTTTTTTTTTTTTTAATTCAATTCTCTTTTTCCATGAATAAAGAAATAATAAAAAAATTAAAGAAAGAATATTTAATTGAAGTAGTACAATAATAGAGTATGGATGTAAGGTATATTGTTAGGTAGTATGCTAAAATTGATAAAGTAATTTTTTGGTAGGCTAAATGCGAAATTTTTTAGCAAACCAGATATGAATGCTCTAAGAAAGTTATTATTATTATTATTATAAAATGGGAATAAGTTCTTCTATGACCATAATTTTTGTGTCATGATTTTTTTTTTAAAAAAATTTTGCCGTGGTAGATTATAAGTGGTTTTTTATTATTTTCGTATAGAACCACAAATTTTTCATTACCACTCAAAATCAACCACATTAGATTGATAACAGATGCTGCGACTTGTGTGACTGTGCACGATTGACATTTTTTACTCGTTACTAACTTATACGACCCACCATTTTTCATTAATAAATTATAATTTCACAAATTAATAAGTTGTGAAATGAAGTGTGAAAATGATTATATTTATATTATTGTTGCAAAAGTTGTATCCATATTTTCTGACTCTTCTCAAATTTTAATTCCCAACTCTCAACGGAAATCTAAAGCTTTTTTGTTTGATTAGAAAAAGAATCATATTTTAGCCCATTAATCTCAAAATTCACTTATATCAAGCTATTAAAAGTTGTGTAAAATATATGATTATTGTAAAATTTCTGTATTTTTACATTGTCACTATTAATTTTATACTTATTCTTTAGAATTAAGAAAGAGAATAGATAATAGTTTTTATATATGAAGAAAGAAAAAAAAATTTAAAAATCGAAAAAATTTGATATTTTAATAAAATATAGTATAAAATAAATAATTTGATTTGAGGTTCTTTGAAAAGCAAGTATTTATAATAAAAAAAACGTAAATTTTTATACTAAAACAGATACAAATTTTTGCATTAACCAAGCAAATAATCTTTCCACCTTTGTCAATTTAAACGACAAAATATTTGGTGAAGCACAAATCCCAATAAATAATTTAGAAGCATCGGAATCTCTGAATAGTGATTAGTTTGATCATAATCGCATATGACACAACACAGGCTGTCGTATAGAAATGTAATTTTTTTGTGTGGTGAAAATAGAAATGTAATTTTGTTTCATCATCAAATTTTTATTTTATCTTATAAAAATGTCATTATCAACTTTGGAAATTAGTTTCAGTAAAAAAAAAAAACTTTCGAAATTAGTAAGTACGGACGTTGACTCGGTCTTCGTCTTCGTGAAGACTTTTCCACTTCCATTTATTTATTACTCTCTTATAAAAAATTTCTCAATTCGGTGGTGTGTAGCTTTCTGATGAAGGAAATAATTAAAGTGGGTTGTTGAGAGACGTGTAAATAGCTATTTAATAGCATATTAAGATATTAATTAATTTTTAATGTAGAAAGCTATCTAATACGTCTGTTTTTTGTTTTGGGCGAAAGAAAAGAACAAAAAAAGTCGAACAAAAATTGCCAAAGGTCCGTCACTTTTGTGCAGCCACTTGAGTTACAAGCTCGCACGAGTCATAATGAGCTCTGCAAAAGTTGAACAGATGCAACTGAATGATGAAGAAAACGAATAAAATGTGGAACTATTTATTGCGTCATGGTGCTAAGAACCTTATTTTTTTTTCTTAAAAAGAATATCGATAACTTCTTATGAGAGATATTTTTTGTACTTATGTAATTATCTAGTTATCATGTATACTGATCTGATTCTATATATATATATATATATATATATAAAGTAGTGTACGCTGATATTGAGGCCTATATAGAGCCATAGAGGACATAAGTTCCTGTTACTTGTTTTCTCAACAAAAAATATAAAAAAAGTGTTCCTGTTACAGTCGTTTGGAAGGGGTCAAAATTCTAAGTCCTTGGTGCATGCAGTTGGTTCGAAGAGGGTCATTTAGACTTTCAATTAGTTTAAGCGGAAAATTTTTTTGTCGTGTGTTTGAGGCTAGCTTATAAGCTAGTTTTTAAATTTTTAATAATTTTTTATACACAATTTTTTAAAACTTTATTTTCTTAAAGTACACTTACATTAAATTTTTTAAGTAAAAATTTAAATAAATTGTTCCCAAATACGAAAAAAGTTTGGAGCAAATTTTTCCTTGAAGAGTACATAAATTGGTAATGGTCATTCTTCTAAAAAAAAAAAAAAGTCATGGTAAGTGGTCATACTAAAAAAATTTGTATCTAATTGTATTTATTCTTAAATTTGTCCATGTGCTAATTCTAATTTAATAATTAAACTTAATGATGTTTATTTGTCTTCCACATTTTCAATTTCATTGGGGCTGTACAGGCATCTAATCTTAGAGTGCAACTAATCCAAATTCATCCTAAGAGAAATTTTAGTAAAAATTACTGCTTTGCTTTAGTAAAATGATGTCAAGTTCCAGGCAAGAACAAAATGTGGGACATTCAAGGAAATTTCTAGGGGCAACTAGTACAAATAGACCCCTAAGATCTTCTTCCAATTCATGCTCAAGCTCTCCAACAAGCAAAGCAACAACACCCTTTCCTTTACTTCCTATCCCTCTCCCAGTCTTATCTTCTTCTCACTTCGCGGCTATGCCACCACCACCTCTTCCCACCATTGGCTGCCATTAATTATTCCCACGCACCCTGAGCCTTTGTCCAGTTAGCTCACCAAAAACATTTTTAAGCACAATTGCTCTGCCCACAGCATCACCATAAATCAAGGTAAAACTTTTGGTTTTCCATAAATTCTTGATTTTTATATATATACTTGGAGCTATGATTATAATGAGGATTAATTAAGGGTTACAATGGTGTTTTGATGGGGGCTTGAGTTTTAATTTAACTGAAGCATTTTGTGCAGATGTTTACAATGGCAGGCAAAACCTCAAGTCTCTCAGTGCTGCTCCTACTCTGCTTTGCCTCCACTCTGCTTGTTGGTCACTCAACTTCTCAGAATGACACAAAGGCAAACATCTCTCTATCTCTGATCTCTGATCTCTTATGTTTTTTCATGGAAACGAGCTTTCCCACTAATTTACAGTTCCACCAATTACCGAATGGAATGTATTTGATTTTTTTTCCTACTTTAAATTTCGTTAAAAAAGACAAGAAAATAGGCAACAAATTGAGATTAGTAGAGAATAAAGTAAAACACAAAGTGTCGTAGAAAAACTATGACACTGGCCTTTTATGGTGAAATTGACCTTTTAATTCATGCGTCGCAATGAACAGACTTTATTATACACAGAAGGAGAAGGGACCCACACCACATGTTGTGAGAGTCGAGCTTCGTACTTTGCAGGCGTATTAATGTTCTTCCTATGATATGATATTGTGCATGCAGGCATATATTGTGTATATGGGCAACAAGAGAGATGAGGTTTCCACGTCATCCCTTTACACAAGCATGCTACAAGATGTCGTTGGCAGGTTATAAAAGTAGAATAATGGCACCACCGGAAACTTGCTTTTATGATGCTTGAATTTACTTGTTATAACAAGATTTTGACAATTTTCAAGAATAGTTTTTGTCATGTTATATTTAGAATTTAAAAAAAGAAAAGAAAAGAAAAGTGGGGTCTCAGTCTCACATGTTATATTTAGATGATATGACTTGAAGTGTTACGAATATTGCATTATATTCAATATATTAATGGCACAGTAAATTTCAGTTAACTTAATTAGTAAAGTTTTTTAGTGAATTTCAATATTTTATTTTTATTCGCTATTTCATTAGTAATGTCAATGATTTCTTAGTAAAATTTAATTCAAATGAATATGATTTTTTTAATTAATCTGTGCAAACCTAATTTCTTCACAAATTACAAAATTAAATATACTTTTCTAGATTCTAGTCAAGAGTAACTCAAAGACATTACCAAGTCTTTTTTTTTTTTTTTTAAATGACAATTCAAAGCCCCTCTCTCCTTGACTTTTTGTATCAGCCATTTAATTCAAAAGGTTAAAAAAGTTATAAAAAAAAAAATGTGAACTTTGTTATATTTACCTTTTTGCATTTGATCCAATGGCTGATACAAAAAGTTACAATACCATCTCAATTCACGTGAATTTACATTAGAAAATTATGGATTAAGTTATTAGGCGTTGATCTAGACCTTGACTTGTCAAATTGCATATGCTTGCTTTTAGTCATATTGGAGCAGAATCTTTACTCTATAGCTACAAAAGGAGTTTCCATGGATTTGCAGTGGAGCTAACTGAGCAAGAAGCTCAAAAAATGGCTGGTGGGTGAACCTGATCACAATTCCCCCCCCCCCCCCCCCCCCCAAAAAAAAATCTGGAATTCATAATAAAATGTTGTAACAATGAATATGTAGGAATGGATGGGGTAGTGTCGGTATTCCCTAACCAAAAAAAAGAGCTCCATACAACGAGGTCATGGGACTTCCTTGGCCTTCCGAAGCAAATGGAAAAACTAGCAACTGAAAGCGATGCCATTATAGGAGTACTCGACACTGGAATTTGGCCGGAGTCTGCTAGCTTTAATGACAAAGGATTTGGTCCACCTCCTAGCAAATGGAAGGGCAAGTGCCAAGCCTCAACCAATTTCACTTGTAACAAGTATATCTTTAACATCCAACCAAACTGTTTTGTATATATTAAGCTACGTTATATTTTTTACGACATTTTTTATAATTACTAACATGGCTTGTTCATTTGTTGTGATTGACGCATTATAAAAGTGGTGTCAATAATACACTATAGTGAAAGTAATGTTATTCTAATCACAAAAGCCATGCTAGTAGCTGTGAAAAACGTTGTGTCAAGCGTAAAAATTTAGAGTCAAAAGTACAACTAACAAATGTGGTTACACTTAACGCAGTAAAATCATTGGAGCAAAATATTACCGTAGCGATAAATTTTTTATAGAAAGTGATATTAAATCTCCAAGAGATTCGGACGGCCATGGGACGCATGTTGCATCAATTGCAGCCGGAAACTTAGTTAGCGCGGCCAGCGTAGAAGGCATTGGTTTTGGAACAGCACGAGGAGGGCTTCCATCAGCACGAATTGCTGTGTACAAAATATGTTGGTCTTTAGGCTGTGATGATGCTGATATTCTTGCAGCATTCGATGACGCCATTGCCGATGGGGTTGACATAATATCTATATCACTTGGTGGATCTACAAAGAACTATTTTACAGATGCAATTGCCATTGGCGCCTTTCATGCTATGAGAAAAGGAATATTGACATCAACTTCTGCTGGTAACCGGGGTCCAAATCTAGCAACCCTCTCAAGCTTCGCCCCATGGTCTCTTTCTGTGGCTGCAAGCACCATAGACCGAAAGTTCTTCACCGAGGTCCAATTAGGTAACAACAAGAAATTTGAGGTAATTAAAATGTCTAGCCCCTGTTTTGGAATAAAATTCATTTGTCCTACGCATGGAGTCATAGTAGAACATAGGAATTTTATTATGTTTTGTTCTCAAGGATGCAACAAAGGATTCTTTGCAATTTTTTAGAAAAAAATAACTTTAACAAAATGCTAATACGTCAGGAAAAATCTTTTGTTCCATCCTGAGTATTTCATTTTATATTTCACAAATTACAATCTGTCACATGTACCTCATTTTTTCTCCTCATAAAGTAACAAAAATTTAAAATAGAAAAGTATACACAAACAGTCAAGGTATGATTTTTATTTAGTTTGGAAGTTTTCAAGCTAACCATTTTCCTTAATCGTGTGGAATTGCGCGTGTAAATCATACGGTATAAAATTTAAACTACAAAGTAACTTGAAGAATTTCTTTATTTCATGTGTAGGGAGTTTCTATTAATACATTTGACCTCAAGAATGGAACAATTCCAATAATTTATGGTGGAGATGCACCAAACAAGACATCAGAATCTGGTTCTCCCTTCTACGCCAGGTAACTGAAAAATAAAAAGAAAATCTATATAAGCTTGAACTATTTTTTGATATGCATATAAACAAAAAGAACAAGTTTAACCTTTTTCCAGTTGTGTATACACAAATCTATCAAACTAGCAAGTAAAATATTCCTTGTGCTTCAAAATAGACGTACCAATTATAGACACTCTTCAAACATGGTGGTTAAAAAAAAAAAATGGAACTTATTGCAAAAATGCAGGACTTGCAACGATGATTCTCTGGACAAAAATTTGGTGAAAGGTAAAATTGTACTATGTGATGGTGAGAATGATGGGACTGGGCAACTCTTTGCCGGTGCAGCTGGTACTGTGATGCAAGGCCGCCGCCCCGATTCCTCTGCTTTTGCATTTCCCTTGCCTGCAGCTTTCCTTAGCTTGGAGGATGGTGCAAACATTTACTCGTACATAAATTCGACAAGGTATTCATCTAAAATACCTTAGACAATTAAGGAATTCACAAGACATACTAATCCTAATGAAGATGCACAATTTTACAGTAACCCAACTGCGACTATTCTCAAGACTAATGACCGTAAGGATACATTTGCCCCTTACATAGCTGCCTTCTCATCGAGAGGTCCAAATCCAGCTGCACACAACATTCTCAAGGTAACTTCCAAATAATCACTTATTCACATTTGCATCTTTGTATTATTTGAGTAATGTTAGGGAAACAACATTTTTCACAATTTTCCTTGAAACTTATGATATGATATATGTTGCGATAAGAGTAGTATCACTTTTATGTGGATCAACTTCTATTACCATTTTGATTATACATCAATCACAACTTGTCATGTCATTATTTGTGAAAAATGTTATCCCCCTAGAGTTAATGGTATTATTCATCTTACTGAATTTTCATGCTGTTGCAGCCGGATTTAGCTGCACCTGGAGTTGACATTCTAGCTGCATGGTCCCCAATTTCCCCAATTTCTGACGTTTCTTTAGATGAGAGAAAATTTTCATATAATATAGTCTCAGGGACATCAATGGCTTGCCCACATGCTTCAGGGGTGGCTGCCTACATAAAATCCTTGCACCCCACATGGTCACCTGCTGCTATCATATCCGCTCTCAAGACTACTGGTAATAGCTATATTAAGTTCCCACTCTTGGCAATTTTAAGGCTGAAGTACACAGTTTGGTCTAAACTTTAGTGTATGAGCAATTTTAGTTCTTTTAAGTTTAAGGTGATTGCTTTAGTCCCTAACAAACTCAAAATTGATCGCCTTTTATCTCTAAAGCTTAAAGTAATTGCCTTTTGTCTTTAACATCTGCCAAGTACGATGACATGTCACTTTTTAGCTTTGCCACGCCATCATTCTTTTATAAATATAATGGATGTTGACGAAAGGAAAAAAAAAAAAAAAATACTATAAGTTTGTTAGGGATTAAAATATTTTCTCATACTTTTATTTCAGACCATAAACCTTGACCAATTTGGTGTATTACTTGCAGCTGTCCCCATGGATGCTGACAAGAGCTCTGGAGCTGAATTTGCATATGGTGCAGGCAATATAAATCCTTTTAAGGCTTTAAATCCTGGTTTAATATATGATATTGATGCACTTGACTACATAAAATTTTTGTGTGGACAAGGATATAGCACCAAGTTATTACAATCTGTTACTGGGGACAATAGTCGCTGTCCAGAAGGTTCTGATGGAACAGTCTTTGATCTAAACTATCCTTCTTTTGCTCTATCCATACAACCCTCAAATTCTATAAGTCATGTTTTCAATCGGACCGTCACTAATGTTGGAACATCACCGTCGACATACAAAGCTATTGTGACCGCCCCAACTGGACTTAGTATCAAAGTGAACCCTAGTGTTCTATCATTTACATCTTCTGGACAAAAGCAATCGTTTGCACTCACAATTGAAGGAACATTAGATAATCAAATGGTCTCTGCTTCTTTAATTTGGGATGATGGTACTAACAAAGTGAGGAGCCCCATTGTTGTGTATGAAGCATTTTGATATTCTGTAGATGGTACATGTACTACCAATAAATAAATATATCAATATATATAAAAAAGCAGAGACCTCATGCATGAAAGTATGAGGTGCTGTCATGTAGCGCACTATTTGAAAAGAGAATTGAAATACTCTTAAGTCACAATATAAGAACAAAAAAAAAAAAAAAAATAGAAACTTTTTGTTTCTTTAGTTCAATGTTTTAAGACTTTTCCTATTAAAGAATAAAGATTCTTTGTATGACTCTTAGATTTCTTTGGTTCAATGTTTCAAGATAAATCTTTTGCACTTTTACTCCTTTATATATAGCCCACAACCCTTTATGCATCTCATCTCAAATACATTCTGACTAAGAATGATGTCATTTATCTTCAACTTTTCAATGACACCTACCCAGCTCCAATTTCGTCGTTCTATCTAATTTTAACCCGTATGAGTTGGCTATAACCAAGGACGAGAGTTTTTTTTTTTTTTTTTTTTTTATTGAGTGACGACGGATTATATATGGTTTTGATGTTGGGGTCAGATGTTTTGGGTTTTGTAAAAGTTATAGTTGCTTTACGTCTTTGGGTATTTAGTGTGAGAAAGCCATAAATGTATTTTTTTTTAGAATTAAGGAGAAATAAAAAGAAACCTTATAATTGATTATTGATGAGATCAGTTGGTTTTATTTATTTATTTATTTTAATAATGTTTTAGAACTCATAATTTATAAGTTCCTTTGTAGTTTTTTTACTACTATTTAGTACAATATTGATATAAGCTGTGACAATACAAGTAAAAGTTAATGATGATTTTAGAGTGTTTTTGTGCTCTATTAAATTTTTATTTTATTTTTTGAAATGTGGAAGCCTTGCTAAAGGCAATTAAATCATGATAAATGGAATTGTTTTAACTATTTTTTCTATATCTTATCACATTCTCTATATGCTAGTATTTACAGAAAATTTCCTTTTGTTGAGATAATGAAATGAGTGTTTGAGATTTAGGGATCGGTATTTGGTTAAGAAAGTATTTGGGATGTTGCTTGAATTTTTGTAATTTTAGGATATGAAAATATTTTATGATTTGAATTTAAATTTATTAATTTCAATTTCAAAATCATCTAACCAATTTTAAAAATATAGTCTACAAATAATATAATATGTTAAGTCTCCTACAAATGTCAAAAAACTTGATTGTTCTAACCTTAAAAGTTTAGATTAGTAGAGCAATTCCACTCAATATTCGGAAGCCAAATCTATGACAAATTTTTTTTTATATATAAAATATGAATTAAAAAAATTAAGTTTCAAAGCATTTAACAATATTTTGGTAAAACATAAATATTATACAATAAAATGAGTATTATAAATAGATCTTAAAAAACATAAAAAAATTTTCAAATGAATTTGTAAAGTGTTTGCGCATCGCGCAGGAAATTATCTAATATTAATAAATCAAAAGCTTTGAGGTAATATGCGCAGAAAAATGATGTAGTAAGTAATGAAACACAGAAAAATTATTGTAATTTGAACCTTCGCTCGGTTTTAAAAAAAAACTTTGCTCAATTGCAATTAGTTATAGAGATTATATTTTTCTAATCAAACTGGTAGCCAATAAATGCAATGTACAAGAAAGTTCGACTAATATATGTATATACATGATTACATATTTAATTAATAAGTATTATTAAATAAATTTTCAATTTAGAGAATTTCAAATGACTCAGTGTTAGTATCATTTCAAATCCATAATATCACAAGAGTTTCTGTTCGAGTAAAATCTCCAAATTAAGTTCATACCATTAAGTCCTGTTAAATTTATATCAACCAATATATATCAGTAATTGTTCTTCAAATCATGTGATATTAAATTCTAAAATCCAAACACTAACTAAGAAAACAAACATAATATAATAAGAAATTGCTTGGTATTGGCCCTATTGGGTTGCTTTATCGAAAAAGACAATAACTTTTATTTAGTTTAAAACCAACCTAATTTAGTACCATTTGTAACTCTAAAAATCAAATAAAAAAAAAATACTAGAAAATTTAGAATAACGGCGTGAAAAAAAAGAAAAAGAAAAAGAAATGAAGTTTCAAGAATTTACTTGACAACGTTAAAAACTCAGGACTAAATCAGAGCCAACAATAATTTATTATGCACAATATTAGAATAGTTTGTGTAGTATATGATACTAGAGCTAGAATTTTTTTTTTTTTTTTTAACAAGAGAAGTTGATTATGTAACTTTCTTGTGTGGGCAAGGAGATATAAAGACTTTCATAGGGAGATAACAAGAACTGCAAATAATTAAGCCACAATTATATCTGCTTGGGACCCAATCCTTCTTTTTCATTATATATCTTCGGGATAAAAAAAAAAATGTGATCACTTTCTTGTTCCCTAGGATTGTGACAATGTTAGTTCACCAGTGTAGAGCATTAGCATTGGGGAATGCTAATGCCAAATCTAAGGTAAATATGACATTTTAATCCTCAAAATCCACTCCATCCGGAAATTCTAAACCCAAGTATTGCAAATTTTTTTGCAATACTGCTACAGTACAATTCTATCTTTAGAATTGTACTGTAGCATAATGGTAAAAATAATAATAATATTTTATCTGAAATTTCTCTCTCCTCCCTCTCAGTATTGCCGTTCTCTTCTCTCTCCTCGTTCTCTCTTTCTCGTCTCAGCTGCTCTCTCCTCTCTTCAAACCCAAACCCGTCCTCCGTCCAACATCTCATTTTTTGTAGCTCATCTGCTCTCTCCTCTCTTCAAACCCAAACCCGTCCTCCGTCCAACATCTCATTTTTTGTAGTGGGTTGCGATCCGGGTCTTGTTGCGTTCTGGGTTTTTTTTTTTCTTTTTTTTTTTTGCTGTGACCGGTGCTTAGATTTTTTTTTTTTTTTTGCTTAAAGGAAGAGGTGCTCAGATTGGTGATGGGTTTGGTGGAGATCGGCGTGGATCACTGGGTTTGGTGGAGATCGGCGTTCGTGGGTCACTGGGTCTAGTGGAGATCGGCGTGCGTGGGTCACTGGGCCTGGTGGAGATCGGCATGCATCCGGCGTAGCGGAGATCGGTGGAGCTTTGGTGGCTGTGGCATTGTGTGATCGGCGTTGTGGTGGTATATGTGATCGGCATGTTCTGGCTTGGCGTGGTGTGATCGGCATGTTCTGGGTTTTTTTTTTTTTTGAAAGGGTTTGCTGGTATATGTGATCGGTGTTGTGGTGGCTGTGGCGTTGTGAACGGCGTGATTTTTTTTTTTTCCTGCTGGTGGTGGGATCGGTGTTGTGGTGGCGGTGGCTTTCTGGGGTTGCTGATATATATGCCTGTGTTCGGCGTTGGAAGCATGCCGAAATCTGAAAAAAAGTAGCAATTGGAAAGAAATAATAAAGAAAGAATGAAAAATAATATTTTAATAAAAATAGAGTTTTGGGATGCTGAAAGAATGGTAAAATGGTATGGTATAATGGTAAAGTATGTGTTTGAAATGGTAAAATAGAGTAGAATTGGAATTTTCCAATGCTAATGCTCTTACATTGCCATTGTGAATGCTCAAGTGGGACTAAAAATTCAAGTCATACCAAAGGTCCTTTCATTCGAGTCTCTTGGTAATTAAAAATAAATTCTATTTGGTGAAGGTCACAATAGAGATGGATCGTAATATAATCTTTGACTCCTTTGTTTGGTATGATAGGGTGCATCAAGTCAAGAGCCCTGTTATTCCTTGTTTCCTCTTGAATTTTATTATTATTATTATTTTTACATCCATAATTATTTTCGTTTCTGACTAAAGCGTTGAAAGATAGAGAAAAGAACACCGCCGGGCCTTGTTGCCCAAGTGATACCCGGTTCATCTAGTAACCGTTAGTGCAGGAGTTCTATCCCCTGCAATAAACATTTACCCAGCAAAAAAAAAAGATAGATAGAGAAAAGAACACAAATATTCTGAACAAGAGTCTCTAGTTCTCTTTGTTAGATATAATGCAAGCCTATATATTATATTGTAATTTTTTTTTTTTTACTTTTCAAAGGTCCTATATTATAATGTTAAGTGATAGAATACAATAGGCTAACCATAAATAGAGTAGAGTCTGTACTCCATAGACCATGATTTTGTAGAATATCCTGAACCATCATAGTTTTGTAAATTTGTAATACCATGGATTGCTATTGTTTTAGCTTTTAGGACTAAGATACTAAGCCTAACGCATTCTTTTATAGACCTCACGTTGGGTTATTGTAAAATTTTGTTATTGTTTTAGTTTTAAGTTTTAATAAAAGGTTAAAAATGGTAAAATATTGTTTAGTATAATAAAGATGTAGTTGCTAATTAAAACTTTCTGCTGTGGAAGGAGACCATTCGGCCAAGTCGCGTTAATTCTCTTACTTCCAACTTTCTGCTGTGGTTTGGTAAAATTATTTCACTTTTCATTTGTCACATCCCCCATATACATTTCTCGAAAGGCCCTTTAAAATCTTCTTTTCCTTCACTTTTTTTTTTTTTTTTTTTTTTTTTGATGCACTTAAAAAAAGCAAGCCTTATCTTATTATATATTCCATAAGAATCCAAAAATAAAAGCAAAAGCCTGTCTCCTCCTTTCTCTTTACTGGAAAAAGGAATACATTAGCCTTTCGCTTCACATTATTGACGAAACCAAACGTGAAACACAAATGAGAGTTGTTTAGCAATTAATCAAGATGGTCAAGTCTATCGACTGAGTTGCCAGTAAGTTACATAGCATATATGGATGCCACTTTTGAGATGAAATTCAAAAGATATGAATGATTCTCTAATATTTTATTCACGCAACACAGCCACAGTGAGACACTTGTAAAATTGTTTACATGTAAAGTGCCAATTTTTTGATTTAATTTAATTTATAATAAATTGCCGAAAATTTGGTCATTCACACTTGGGATAAAAACAAGGCAAAGTATATTTATAAATTATATAATTTTTAATTGTATGGAAATAAAACTTTTTTTTGAGAAGAGAATAACTTGAAAACTTTATTAATGAAGACTGGCTATATTAGCCTGAAAAATATAATAAAACTGTATTAGAACATCTTCTATTCACACAAGACAATTTGTAACATTAAAAAAATGCCTAACTAGACTACAATCAAGTTTATTATCCTCTTCTAACATGAGAGTATAGTATAGTATTGAAATAAGATTGATAGAAGTTTAAAGCTTAATTTGTAAAAGCATATATGACAGCAATATATTTTTAATAATCAAACAAATCATATAGCTGCAGAATGAAATGTTATTAAAAAAAAAATTATCGCATAATCAAATACCGTGGACGGTGGATCTATAAAGGAAAGAAAACATGCAAAAAGTGGCTCTTTTAGATGGCCCACAGCCCACTCTCAAAATGATTTCATGTTTCATTTTTCTATGTACACATCCTCCGTAGTGGGCCCAGAACAAAAAGCTCTTTCTTCGGCCCATCCTGTAAGAAAATTAGAAGAGGAAACCTTCAAACACGTGGAGCGTCCACTACCGTACGGTCTAGAAAAGACCTAACAAATCGGTCGGGTCGGACCAGTTTGTGGAATCAGTTTGTGGAACAGTGAAAGAGAAGAATAGCTGAAGAGAGAGAGATAGGCTCAGAAAGTGTGCCTATCTCTTTTTAGGGAAGAGAGGGCAACCTCACGTTCAAGCCTTTCAAACTTCCTTTTCCACGTTAGGGAAAATTATTAAGTAATAAGAAAGCAATACTTTTTCTTTTGACACGAGGGATAGGCTCCACAACCTTATCTTGATCACAAACACAATCCTCAAATTATTATTAAAAAAAAAAAAAAACAAAATTATAATGGTTTCCACTTGAAAGTTCGGATTTGTGTTAAAAACAAAAGAGCTGTTTAGACCCTCAAATTAAAGATTACGGCTCGGTTGATTTTACTCTTATTTAAACTAAGTGCAGAAAAGATTAAATGTGAGCAAACAAACAATAAAATTACTCTAAGTCATATTTATCAAAATATGCAGCAAAATGAAAGCTAAAAGAGTAGGGAAGAAGAATGCACACAAGATAACACGCCGATGTGTTATCGAAGAGGAAACCGAAGTACTCGGCGTAAAACCTCTCCGCCGCTCTCCAAGCGGAAAATCGATCCACTAGACAATCAGTTGGGATACATGAATAGCAAGAGACCCTCCAAGCCTAATCTACTCAATGCACCTAAGCCCTCTAAGCTCCTACTCCAATAAGACTTCTCGGAACTGTGTTTTGTCTAGCTCTCCGGATCCCGCAATACTCCCGATTGCATTTGCTAAAGCTTAGCTTTTTCCAATGCTTCTCAGCAGCATCAAAACATCACTTAACACTCAGAATGAGTATGGTAAGTGTTTGAGTTATTAACCTCTCAAGAATATGGAAATGAAGAGGTAGGAGTTGAGAAAAACCATAATAAATTATGTAGAGACTTGTGGGTATAACAATCTCTCACTCTCAAGGGTTGTGGCTAGGGTTTTCTCTCCTAAAAGCACTCCTCAACTTATGTGGGTAATGAGGGTATATATAATGTAGGTAAAGATAGGGTGTATCAGATAGGACAAATTGACAAAACAGAATGTTTCGCGGGTATCTCGTGGGAAGGCCTTACTCGTGAGACACTCGCGAAAACTAATTGTCACTATCCTGTCTTGACTCTTTGCATTCTAGTTATGTGCAGAGCACATGCTTCACTTCATGGGAAGGATACTCGCGAGCTACCCGCGAAAACTTTTTTGTCTTCAATATACCTTGAGTCTTTACATTCTCTCACACACATAACCCTTATAATAAAATCCCACATAAAATACATGGTACAAAAGATTGAACATAATTACAATCAAATTTCGCACGAAATTAAAGTCAACAAAAAATAGTTATAAATCACATCTTTACACCACCCTATGCATGAAATCATTGAAATGTAATTTTTTGTCAACCAAACTCATCATGAGTCCATTAGCCCAACCGAAGAACAATTATCCTACTATTCTGAGCACCCCGAAAATATTCTTGATAGATTCTCATCTTTTAAGTCAACCAAAGTCATCATACATATAACACACTAAGTGTATCTCTAACGACCTCACCAAATTTTTGTACTGTTTGGACAGCAAACAGTTACTTTTTACCTACCTATTTTTTCAAATACATTTTTCAACTGACTCTATATTTTCTCTATTCTATTTAAATATTATTTCTTCATTCTTTCTTTAATATTTAAATTTAATGGTGATATTTTTTTAAGAAATCTTGTGTAGCACCTGTAGTAATAATATAGTGGGTTGTATGATCATCTAATTTTAATGAGAAGTGTTATGTTCTTATGTGGTAAGTTGTTACGGGTTCTAATTTGAACTCACCACTAAAACTATTTTTTTCAACCGTAATTGCCAATAACAACTTGCTACTTAAAATTTATTGTGAAAGAATTGAGAAAATATTGTGGTAATATTTCTCAATTTTAATTTAATTTAATTTTTTTTCTGATCTCATTTTTTTTTTCCATCCATACGTTTGTTCTTTTTCGTTTCTCTTTTCTCTTGTTTTTTCTCCTCCTCGCACGTATCCCCACTTCACCTCTTTATCTTCATTTTTGCTTTTCATTTTCTACCTCTTGGTCTACCTCTATCTCTAGATGTCTCTCTCTTTCACTTGGACTAAAAACACTAAAACACGCCATTCATCTTCTCATCACATAGAGGGGAAATCACCTCTGTGCTCCACCAAGGGAGAGAAAAATAGTCTTCATCCTTTATCCTCTATCTCTATATATAATATGGGTTAGATTTTTTTTTTTTTAATTTGTTATGATTTTATTAGTTTTATGAGTGTTAGGTTCTAAGAATTAGGAACTAATGTATTAGAACTTCAATTTGTAATGTTGGCAAACCATGATCAAAACATTCTTTAAGTTGTGTGTTAGACTTGCTCAAAGTATGGCTCTTAATGTAAAGTTGGAATCGAGTTTTATGCAGAATTCACTGTGCACTTTCTGCCTGACTCAATCGATCGAAAATTAGGCTCGATCGATCGAAAGTCGTGCAGATTGTTTTTCTGCAGAATTTTCCAACTCAGCCCTAGTCCATTTAATGTATAGGGTTTTATGTTTTGCCCTAAGTATATAAGGGAAAATCCTAGCCACGTTTTTAGTGTTCTGAATGCTGTGTTTGTGAATCTCATTGTGAGATCTAGAGGTGTTTACCTTCACATATACTTAAGGTTTACATACTCAAGACTTATGTCTAGAGCGTGGTAAATCATACAGTTGCAGAATCAAAGATCTTAAAGAAATACAAGCAGGTGCGCTTGTGGATTGCTGAAGAATTCAACAAAGAAGGAGTCCGTGGATCTCGGAGCTATCATGGGGTCGTGGTAGTAAGTTTCCTACACTTGGGTAGCAATAGGATGTTAGTGGTCTAAGTCTTATTGTGTAAACTTCGATTCTTTCATAGTGAATTCAGTTTTACCTTGAGGATAGTTAGGTTAAATCCTCCCTAGGTTTTTTACCGGTTTGATTTTCCTGGGTCATCAGATCTTTGTGTTATTTATTTTCCGCTGCTTTACTGTTTTTGATTATTTGTGTTAACCTAGACTTGTTTAAAATTACCTAAGTTAATCACTTGGCTAATTCTCTAGGTTAATCTGTTGGGTTTAAGGGGTCTAAACGAACTGACAAGTGGTATCAGAGCGGGTTGCTTTTGTGTTTGATCTTTTGATCTTTTAGCTGATCCTTGACCCTTGTTGTTATGGATTTTTCTAAAATCTTCTCTTTAGTTTGTCACATTATCTACTTGATGTGCTTGTCCTTTACCATCTTTGTTAAAATTTTTCTTGAGTGTCTTGTTACAATCATATATGATAATAATTTCATGTGCTATACTGCTTTAACCGCCTTAAAGGCACGTGATTCTTGTCTTTGGTATTTGGATAGTGGTTGTTTCAGGCACATGACAGGAAATAAAGCCTTGTTCAAGACACTCTTCGAAGGAAAGATTAGAACAGTTACCTTTGGAGATGGAAGTAAATCTGTGATCAGAGGCATTGGTACTGTGGATATTCCAAGACTACCAGTTTTTGAAGATGTGTGGTATGTTGATGGGTTGAAGGCAAACTTACTCAGCATAAGCCAAATTTGTGACAATGGACTGAATGTGTTCTTCACCAAACAAGAATGTGAAATACTTGATGAAGGAGGTGACTGTATGTGTGTTGGTGTGAGGACATCTGATAACTGTTATGGTATCACCCCAAGTGTAAGCAACAAATGCTTCAGTGCTAAGATCAATCAAGTTGACTTATGGCATCAAAGGTTGGGACATGCTAGCCTCAAGCAATTAGAGAAGATTTTAAAATGTGATGCAGTAATTGGTTTACCCAAGTTTGAGAAGATTGAAAAATGCATCTGTGGACCATGTCAGATGAGTAAACAAGTGAAGTCTAAACATCCGTCTGTAGCTGATGTTCAAACTACGAGACCTTTGGAGTTGCTGCACATTGATCTCATGGGTCCTGCCAGAGTTCAGAGTTTAGGTGGAAAGAAGTACATTCTAGTTGTTGTGGATGACTTTACCAGATTCACATGGGTTGTACTGTTGAAAGATAAAGCTGAGGCTCCTGAAAAAATGATTCATCTGTGCAAGAAATTGCAAGTAGAAAAAGGAACTGTGATAGCCAGAATAAGAAGTGACCATGGAAAAGAGTTTGAGAACACAAAACTGGCTACGTTTTGCAATAATCAAGGCACCCATCAGGAATTCTCTTCACCCAAAACACCACAACAAAATGGAATCGTGGAAAGAAAAAATAGAGTTGTACAAGAAATGGCCCATGTCATGCTTCATAATAAGAAGATGCCTAAATCTTTTTGGGGAGAAGCTGTTAATACTGCATGTCACACTCTCAATCGGGTATATTTCAGACCAAATTCCAAGCAAACTCCCTATGAACTCTGGAGAGGAAAGAAGCCTGTAGTCAAATACTTCAGGATATTTGGCAGTGACTGTTACATTCTGCGTGATAGAGAGAACCTGGAAAAGTTTGATGCTAAGAGTGATAAAGGTTATTTTCTGGGATACTCTTCCACCAGCAGAGCATACAGAGTATACAATCTAAGAACTAAAACAGTTATGGAATCTTCAAATGTAGTGATCAATGATGAATTAAACTCAGAAGGGCACTCAGAACATGCACCTCAAGTTCAAGAAAAGATGATGGAAGTTGATGATTCTCTACCTGAAAACTATGTGGGAAAACATACAGAGGAAGAGTTGATGGTATTGAATGATACAACTTCTGTGCCATCAAGGTCAGAACCTTCAACACCAGTTCATGGAGCTCAACAAGAACAGAGAGAGTTTTAGAGTCCATCAGATCAGAAAGCTACCACTACTTCATTGGTCAAAGGTCCATCCTCAAGAGTTAGGTTGAATCATCTTGCTACTAATATTTTGGGAAGTTTGAATGATAACATGAGATTGAGATCCAAAGCATTAAATGTGATTACTCACTCATGCTATCTATCCCAATTCGAACCGAAAAAGGTGGATGAAGCTCTACAAGATGCTGATTGGGTAAATTCTATGCACGAAGAACTTCATCAGTTTGTTCGAAATGTAGTGTGGGAATTAGTTCCTAGACCAGAGGGAGTCAATGTTATTGGAACTAAGTGGATCTTCAAGAACAAGTCAGATGAACATGGAGCTGTTATCAGAAATAAATCTAGGCTTGTTACTCAAGGATACACACAAGTAGAAGGAATTGATTTTGATGAGACTTTTGCACCTGTAGCAAGATTGGAATCCATTCGAATTCTTTTGGCTATAGCAAGTCATATGAACTTCAAGTTGTATCAAATGGATGTCAAGAGTGCTTTCTTAAATGGCATGTTACAAGAAGAGGTATATGTTGAACGCCGAAAGGTTTTGTTGATCCTCACAGGCCAAATGATGTCTACAAGTTGAAGAGAGCTCTCTATGGATTGAAACAAGCTCCACGGGCTTGGTATGATAGATTAACTGCATATCTCACGGACCATGGCTTTAAGAGAGGTTTTGCTGACACCACTCTGTTTATACGAAAGGATAAGAATCATTTTGTAGTTGCTCAAATTTATGTTGATGATATTGTTTTTGGTGCTACTAATGATTCTCTTGCTCAATCTTTTGCAGATGAAATGAAGGCCATGTTTGAGATAAGTATGGTTGGGGAACTAACTTATTTCATGGGATTGCAGGTGAAGCAAACAGATGCTGGAATCTACATCAACCAAGCTAAGTATGCACGAAATTTGGTCAAGAGATTTGGTCTTGACAAGGCTGCACATGCTAGGACACCAATGGCTGCTAATGCAAAACTAACAAACGATCCATCAGGTGAGTTTGTTGATGTTACCCTATACAGAAGCATGATTGGTTGTCTTTTGTATTTAACTGCTAGCCGACTTGATATTGCATTTAGTGTGGGTGTTTGTTCTAGATTTCAATCTAATCCCAAGGTTTCTCACTTAAATGCTGTCAAAAGGATTATAAAGTATGTTGCTGGAACTTGTGATTATGGTCTGTTTTATAGCAAAGAGTCAAATCTTTCTCTTGCTGGTTTTTCTGATTCTGATTGGGCTGGTAATGCTGATGATAGAAAAAGTACAACTGGTGGTTGTTTTTATGTTGGTGCTAATCTGGTTGCTTGGATGAGTAAGAAACAAAATTATGTTTCTTTATCTACTTCTGAGGCAGAATATATTGCTGCTGGAAGTTGTTGTTCTTAGCTTCTTTGGATGAAGAAACTTTTGAGTGATTATGGAATATCACAAGACACCATGGTTGTTTACTGTGATAACTCTAGTGCTATAGATATCTCTAAGAATCCTGTTCAACACTCTAAGACCAAACACATTAAGATTAGATATCATTTCATTAGGGATCTTGTTGAACGGAAAATTGTTGCTCTTGAGTATATTCCAACTGAACGTCAGAATGCCGATATTTTCACCAAACCGCTTGATAGAGGAAAGTTTGAGACTCTTCGTCAAGTCATTGGTGTGATTCTTTGTCCATAGTCATTCTTGACTTCATGGTCCTTATGCTTCATTGCTCTATCTTTTGTGACCTTTGTCTCTAGGATTTGCATTACATACCATTCATGCATTTCATTCTAGGATGTGTGTTTCTTTTATTAAAAAAAAAAAAAAATTTTGCAAATTGTGTTTTTGCTATTTTTCCTTGAATCTGAAGACAAGGTTGGTCAATCAAATTTTGCATAACATGTTTATGTACCTTGTTTAGCTTTGATGCACTTATGGCGATTGCACTTTACTAACTAAAGTATTGTTGTGCATGTTGTGTGGGAAGATGCTATAATTGTTGATCACATGATCTTGCTCTTGAAGTCTCATGTCTTTGATTGTTGGATTTGTTCTTATTGGGAAAGGCATAAATAACCATCTCACCACTGTTTATTAGTCAATCATGAACACCTTAGTGCATATCGTCAGATTTTGTGCTCGAGAAAGTGTAGTACATGCACAAAAAGAACATAAGGTGTAGCCTCTATTAAAATTGGTGTGTACATTATTGGGCTATAATAATCTCTCAAATTCAAATAAAATTGGTGTGTACATTATCCCGGCTTTTATTAAGTTTCTAATCAATTAAATTGAATAATGAGGCAAATCAAGAAACTTACATGATTGCAAGCTTTTATTCTAGGAGATGTGAGAGTTATATGATGTAACTTTTTAAGTAATAGTCTCTTTCAATTTCATGTGATGAATTTTGTAGAAATTGTGATTAATCAATATGTGCATATCACCTCACATGTTTCTCTTGCTTATGCTAGTTGGACACACTACACAAGTTATTCTTTGCTAAACTGTGTACATGTTATTGTGTGTGTTTTTGGCCTGACCAACTGAGTTTGAATATTTCTGAAAATTGATGCAAAACATGTTTGCCTGTCTAAATGATTGAGGGATTTTGAGAGATAATCTTACATTGAGAGATCTGGGTTGAAAACATGGGTTTTTGGAAAAACATTTCATCTCATACTCATGCATTCTTTTCATAAAATTTAATGCTTTGAGGAGTTTTTGAGCTAATTTGTTTCAATTTTCAAAAATTCATTTTTCCAGACTTTCGATCGATCGAGTCTGTTTTTCGATCGATTGAAAATGTTTTTAAAATCTCAGTAAACTCTTTGTGTGTTTCGATCGGTTCTCGATTGATTCTGGATCAATCGAAGGATTTTCGACCGATCGAATCTGTTTTTCGATTGATCGAAAATCGGGCTGAGTGTTTTTATAAAGAATCTTTTCTCACGCGTTCTTCACCTTTTCAAATTCTTTTCAAACGCTTTTGTCTCCTCACCAACCGGTCAAAGCTATTTTTGGAGATTTTGTCGTTTTCTTCAAATCTTTTTGCATAATCTCTCTCTCCCCAGACCGGTAAGACGTTTTTGCCCTCTCCTTTGTTTTTATTTTCTAGTTTCATGCATTTTTTCATGCATTTTTGGGCTATTTTTGGCATTTTGGTTTTTGTTACTTTTGGAATTGATTATGGGAGTTTCTTTCCAATTTTAATCATGGGTTTTTGTGGGGATACCTTATCTAAGCACTACATGTGGTTTAATTTGATTAGTTTGGTGCTTTGTGAGAAATTTGAAAACCTAGGGCTTGAAATTGATAAAATTGGGGTTTTTTGTTCAATTTGATTGAAATTGATGAAATTGACTTGTTGGATTGATTAATTTGATCATTATATTGTGTCAATTAACTGTTGTGATGATCAATTTATCAATTTGTTGTGTTTTGAAAACTTAGGTTTTTCAAATTGGTATTTTTGATAAAAATTACTTGTTCAAGCCAATTTTGTTAATTTGGATTATATTTGAACTTGTCACTGCATTAGTTCATGCATCATTTGCATATTTTGTTCATGCATCATATAGATTTGATTTTTTCTTTATTTTTTTATGCTGTGCTAACTTGCAGTCTGCCTTTGGTATTTGTTTTTGCTCTTCTCTTTCTGTGTCTCTCCTTTCTTTCCTTAGCACCATGCCTAGGAAAACTAGAGCCCACAGGACTTCTGACCCTTCACCTTCTTTTGATAGTGATCGGTTTCCTAGTGAGTCAAACCAAGTGACCTATGAGACCCTGAACCTTAAGCGTCATATCTGGGCTGAGCGTAGGGTCATACTAGATGAGGTAGATCCTGAGGTGAGACGTAACTTTGAGCGTCGGGGTTGGTTATCTTTGCTCGAGTATGAGCATCCTCCTCCTCCTGCCACCCTGATTAGAGAGTTCTATTCGAACCTCTCTATCCACATCTATGATACCAACACCTTGGTTGAGGTTTGGTTACGAGGTGTAGGGTATCGCATTACTCCTACGGTTGTGTCGGATGCTCTTGGGGTGCCCATTGTTGACCATCCCGTTTTTCCTTATGAGGAGTCTCCACCTCTTGATGACGTATTGTCATACATCACTGGATCTTCTATCCAGTGGGGTTCTGATCCTCGGATCACTTCTGCTGAGCTTTCTGAGCTTCACTACCTTTTCTTTAGGATAGCGTGTCATTCTTTGTGGCCTATTTCTCATGTCCACACCATCCCTCTTGAGCAATGTGTGTTTTTGTACGTGCTTGTTACTGATGCTCCTATCAGTTTTCCTCATTTGTTCCTTCGTTCTTTGAACGAGGTTCATCGGTCTAGTTCTACGGCTCATGCGTTATTCTTTCCCGTTTTTATTCATAGGATTCTCCTTTTTCTTGGTTTAGGTGTTTTTCCTGCGTCTGAGCCTGTTCATGTTATTGCTCCTATAGGTGCTACCTTTTTGAGGCAAAGGGCTCAACTTCGAGCTAGCTCTAAGCGTCCTAGGGTAGAGCCTTCCGGTGTCATTCCACCCCCTTCTTCTTCTACAGATACTCCTGCAGCTGGGACGTCTTCTGATCCTGCTGTTGCTGCTGCTGCTGCTGCTGATGTTCCTCTACCTTTTGATGATCTTTCTGACATTCGTCGGACTCTTGATACTGTCGTGACCGTTCAGGCGGCTCATGGTCAGCTTCTAGTGGACATCCTTGATGAGCTACGTGCATTGCGAGCAGATTTGGCGAGTTCTCGTCATTCTCCTCCACCTCCTTTTGATGATGAGTGAGTGCCCTTTGGCAATTCGTCACAAAAAGGGGGAGTGCATTCTATTGTGTAGTTCATATGTATCTAGGAGATTTTTGTGGAGATTTTCATTTTAGGGAGAGTTTTGTACTTAGTAGTGATATTGCGGAGCTTATGGAGTTATTAGATTGTATCTAGGCGCTTCACTGTGTACTTACATTTTTAGCTCTTGATTAGGAGATATTTTTGAGATACATTTTGATGTATATGTTTCTTGTTTCTCTATGCTACTCTGCTTATTGATTTATATTTATGATGTTATTCATAATATATGTCTTTATTTTGTGTCTTGTGAAATCAAGAAGTTATTTTTTTTTTATATATTTCCTGTTTTTTTTCCACACATGCGTTTATGTGTTTGTTAAGTGTTACAGGAATATACAGGTTGATTCAGTCATGCTGCTGTCTACTTTGCAACTGTTAGATAGTAGTTAGGTTGAATTGTTTAAGTGGCTTTTTATTTTGTAATGGGCTGTTTCATTTTGTAAACTTTGAGCTTTTTGTTAAGTCTGTGTTTTGTCATGAATTGCCAAAGGGAGAGTTTGTTAGGTTCTAAGAATTAGGAACTAATGTATTAGAACTTCAATTTGTAATGTTGGCAAACCATGATCAAAACATTCTTTAAGTTGTGTGTTAGACTTGCTCAAAGTATGGCTCTTAATGTAAAGTTGGAATCGAGTTTTATGCAGAATTCACTGTGCACTTTCTGCCTGACTCGATCGATTGAAAATTAGGCTCGATCGATCGAAAGTCGTGCAGATTGTTTTTCTGCAGAATTTTCCAACTCAGCCCTAGTCCATTTAATGTATAGGGTTTTATGTTTTGCCCTAAGTATATAAGGAAAAACCCTAGCCACGTTTTTAGTGTTTTGAATGCTGTGTTTGTGAATCTCATTGTGAGATCTAGAGGTATTTACCTTCACATACACTTAGGGTTTACATACTCAAGACTTATGTCTAGAGCGTGGTAAATCATACAGTTGCAGAATCAAAGATCTTAAAGAAATACAAGCGGGTGCGCTTGTGGATTGCTGAAGAATTCAAGAAAGAAGGAGTTCGTGGATCTCGGAGCTATCATGGGGTCGTGGTAGTAAGTTTCCTACACCTGGGTAGCAATAGGATGTTAGTGGCCTAAGTCTTATTGTGTAAACTTCGATTCTTTCATAGTGAATTCAGTTTTACCTTGAGGATAGTTAGGTTAAATTCTCCTCAGGTTTTTTACCGGTATGGTTTTCCTAGGTCATCAGATCTTTGTGTTATTTATTTTCCGCTGCTTTACTGTTTTTGATTATTTGTGTTAACCTAGACTTGTTTAAAATTACCTAAGTTAATCACTTGGCTAATTCTCTAGGTTAATCTGTTGGGTTTAAGGGGTCTAAACGAACTGACAATGAGAAAGACTGTGTTTTGTGATTAGATTGCGTTTTATATTTTGTTCATATTGTGTTTTGGTGTCTTTGTAGCCATTGAGGTTGAGATAAATGCTAAAATTTTAATTTACTGTGCTAAATTTTTTATTCGGATTTATTCAAGTGTGGATTATTTTAAATGAGAAAAATGGTTTAGAGTTACTACAGTGTTCTCTAGATCAAGAGAACTACGGTGGCAACTTCAAAAAAAAAAAAATTTGGAAAAATTTTACTTTAGAGAATCTATTGGAGTTGATTTTTTTGGGTTTGCTCTCCAAAAAATGACTTTGGTTAATCTATTGGAGATGCTCTAACCCCACTTAAGAACAATTTTCCCAATATTTTGAGCACCCCCAAAAAATGTGTCCACAAAGTAAACAACTTACAAGAACCGCTCTTTCCCTGCGGAAGCACAATCTTTCTCCTCCAATCACTCATACTTGAATCAAAGTGAACTGATTCCATAATTTGAGAAAAAAAAAAAAACAAAAATGGAATAAATAAATACAAGAATATATTTTCTCTCCCTCTCACACACACACCTATTATTTATGCAAGTCCATAAATCCACAATTCAGAGTGCTCATAGCTCAACAATAAACAAATAACCACGTTTTTAGGAGTTACAGCCGCGTTTTTAAAACGCGGCTATAGGACATGTTTTTTTTAGTGAGAGCATTTTGAGTCAATTTCCTTTAATTAGACTAATAGAGTAGGAAACATAACTTCTCATGTATTGGCCAATTAGTGATCTCTCAATAGCTGTGGGGTTGTTTTTTTGGATGTAGTTTTTGGCCCCACATGTTTTGTCAATGTTATTCACGGGAATAAAAGTTTTTTTTTTTTCATTAAAAAAAAACCAACTTGTTCCAAATTTTCACACACACATCTTCGGAGCTTGTTTTAGATAGCTAACCAACTCATAGCTATCTACTTGTCTTTTGACGAAGGAATTAACCCAAATACTTAACAAAAAACCCCAAAATTTTCCCCTCAATAGAAAACAAGGGAGGTTTTTGACTGACCTTGGGGAAGAACTTAGGTTTTGAAAAGAAGTTCATAATACATGTATATTCCTCTAAACGAAGATGAAAAAAAGAACATTTTTAAAGTTTAAGAACAAAAAAAACAAATTTTATGCAAATTTTAGGACGAAAACACTATTTTGGTATAATATATAGAAACCAAATTGTTCACAACCAGTAGTGAGTTAAAATATATAACCCTAAATCCATTAATAAAATTCCCAAACCTTACTTTAATTTTAAAATCAGGATAGATCATAAAACCCACTAAACCCAACCCATTGCAATCTCCAATTACATGTCAATATTTTAAGTAGAATTTTTATGACATTGTAATTATCATTTAAATTACAAGTTAATGTTGCTTATTTATCTCACACATTCTGGGGCTGAAAACTCATCTAACTTTAGTATCATGTTAGAATTTTTAGTTTTAGAAAATTAGTAGCATTATTGCTTTGCATTAGTACATGATTAACTCAAATGTATAGCAGTATTCAGTACAGTGAGGATGTTTTGGTCAATTTGAAGCCGAAGCTCTCAAACATCACTCCCAATTCCACAGCTATATAAAGTGGCTATGCAACCACTTCTTCCCATCATTGGATGCCACTTGACCCACTTCAAGGCACCATCAACTTCCTTCAGGAAATTGTTTTCCATTTAGCTTACAGTAAAAATTGAGAACAATTCCTCTAGGCTCAGCATCTCTAGAAACTAATGTAAAACTCTATAGTTTTCCTTATATTCTTGATTTTTAAATACTATAGTTGACTCATTTGGATAATATTGCATGAGAATAATAGTGTTTTGAAGGGGCTGGAGTTCCAGTTGAGCTGAAATCTTGTTTGAAGATATTTGCTACATGCTAGCCAAGTTTATAGCTAGCATAGCAAACCATCCAATTCCAATGGCAAGCAAAACCACTAGTCTTTCATGGCTTCTCCTTCTCAGCCTCGCCGCCTCTACTCTGCTTATTGGTCACTCAGCTTCTCAGAATGAGCGAAAGGCAAATATTTTTTATAGCTGGTCTTTATTATTTTTTTGTGGAAGCCAGTTTAGCCACCTAATTAATGGCCTAATAGCCATGAAATTTGCCTTCTATTTTATGTGGGACGAATTAAACTGTTAAACATGCTTTATATTTTCTACCTGTATATATGATATTGTGTGTGCAGGCTTATATTGTGTATTTGGGCAACAGGAGGGACGAGATTTCCACATCATCCCTTTACACAAACATGCTACAAGAAGTCATTGGCAGGTTATAAAAGTAGTATAATGAATTTATAAGATACTTACATTTTCCTTTGTTTTGAAGTAAAATATATCTCAAAAATTTTGAGAAAAATTTATTTATTTTATTGTGGCTGGTTGCGTTTTAAAAATACTATGATGTTTAACCCTTTTTTTTTTTTAGGAAAATTATGATGTTTAACATGTACTTAACTAATACAAAAGAGTTGGTTTCTCCAAAAAAAGAAAAAAAAAGAAAAAAAAAAAAGAACTAATACAAAAGAGTCACTTTTTTTTTTTTACATCATCACCTTTTTCAAAAAAAATCCTTACCAAGTACATAGAAGTCTCAATCAAGTGCAATTTACATTTCAGCCATCCAATTGAATATCACAAATCATGCCAACATAGATGCAATAATAAATTCACATAAATATTTCATAGTTACTCTTCCCATTCATAAAAGAAAAAGAAAAAGAAATTAATGAGGTTAAGAGAAAGAGAGGTGGCTTGATTTAATTTAATTTTTTTAAAAAAAGGTAGGCAGTGACACGGATCGATCAAGCCTTAATTCTAATCGGCCCAATCATCGTTGTCACTCATGACCCCCCCTTGTTGTTTGCCTCAACCACCTAGTCAAGATCATCCAAATCCAAATCCTCAACCTCAATCTCATCCCCCTCCCACCTCCCCCTCAAAAAAAAAAAAAAAAAAAAAAAAAAAATCCAAACTTTTTTTTTTTTTTTTTTAATTAGGCTCAATCTTTATTATTAGTTAAGCTTGACACAGCAAATTGTGATTAGTTCACGTCACAATACGTGGAATTAGAAATTCAAAAATCTCTGTAATGAAGAGTGCCATGGCCTAATAATGTGAACTTATGTTTACATTGCTTTATTTTTGAACTTATGTTTACATTGCTTTATTTTTTTTTCAACGTTTTAATCAAACAGTGGATTTTTTTTTTTTTTTTTTGTTTTTTCTTATTTGATCAACGGTGGGGTACCTAGTGGCTTTCACCTCTTTTTTGATCAACATTTTTTTAACGTTTTCCACCTTTCACCTCTTTATATATATAACAAAGAAAAATAAAAAAAAATAAAAAATTAATGATGTGTTAAATTTTGTACGATTTTTATATTTTAATTTTAATTGATAATAAGTTAATTTTTAATGATTGTAAGGAAATTATTTTTTATATTATGCAATAGGGGCATGAGAGTAATTTTATACAAATTATATTTCCTATCTCCTCACTTTTCTTCTCAATCAAACAAATGAGTTTTCCACCCCTACACTTTTCCACCCCTCTAACTAAATACAAATGAAAGAAACTAAAATATCTTCTATCCTCCATTTTTTCTATTCCCTCCTTATTTTCTATCCCTTCACTTTTTTATCTCCCCAATTAAATAGACCTTTAGAGTGTGTTTTTTTGGAGTGTGTTTGGTTGGGTGGAGAGAAAGAAAAATAAATGGTGTTTTCTCCCCGGATCCACTGAAAAGTTTTCTTCCCAAAATGGGGAGAAAATTAGGAGGGGGAAGCTCATGAAATGAGCTTCCAAAAATACCCCTCACGTTGGACTTCACCTCCAACGTGTTGTTGTTGTTGTTTTTTGTTTTGTTTTGTTTTGTTTTGTTTTGTTTTTTTTTTTTTTTTTTTTTTTCTGTACTAACGTGTTGGCTTTTTTTTTTCTTTGATTTTTTCTGGACTTGTTAGCTTTTTTTTTTTTTTTTTGGGGTGCTTATATGTTTATTTTCTCATTAATTTTGGTTGGTTTTTGTTTTCCTCCTCTCTTCTTTTTTTTTTTTTTTTTTTTTTTTTTTTTTTTTTTAACTTTAATGAAGTGTCTATCTATACATTTTTTTAAAAAAAAAGTATAATGTGTTACCTTTTGTTTTATTTAGAGTCTGTTTGGAAACAACTTATTTAGTGGAAATTGAAAACTTTTTGCTGAAAATGCTGTAAATAAAGCTAAAAAATAGTTGAAATAGTACAATGAAGTCTATAAATTGTATCAAAAAGTGCAATAAGGTCCATGAATAATAAAAAAAATTGGTTTTTTAAGCTAATGGCAAACACAACCTTAATAGGGATATGATAGTAAATTTATATAAACTTTATTTTCAACTAAACAAAAAAGTTTCCATCTCTTCACTTTTCCATCCTTTCAACCAAATACAAATGAGGGAAACTAAAATTTTTTCTATCTTCTCACTTTTCCATCATCTCTCCTTTTTCTATTGTTCTCCTTTTCCATCCTCTCTTCATTTAAAACTTGTGAGTTATATAATTTGTTAAGTTGGCTTTGAATTGTTTACTTGAAATTTGTAATTATCGTGCCTTTTATTGGCCACCTTTAACACATTGTAGGGATTACATATTCACCAATTATAAGTTATATTCTCTCTATGACAATATATCGATCGGAGCATATTCCCTACAAAGGCCCAATAATAACAAGCCACGCCAATTAAAAGTGCTAGCTCAAGTATTAAAGGCAGCCCAAAATCAGCTCAACAAGTCCATTACAGCCTGCCATCATAATGTTCCAAAACTACCACCTCTATTGTCTATCACAAAAACTTCACCTTTAATTGGTCTAAAGAAAAATTCCTCCAACTTACTACGTGGCAATTGATAAAACTTTTAACATGTATTTTTATTAACATAACCAATTTATTAAATTATGTGACTTTTTAAATAATATAGGTAGATAGTTTTATGAGCCACCAAATAAGAAGTAAAATCAGATTCCTTTGGAAGAAAGGAAAAGAGTGGAAAATACTCTTTTTTTTTTTTTTTTTAGTGGGTATTTGAGAGACGTTTATGGAATGCAATGGTTTTGAGGGAATGCTCATTTATTCCCTTCTAAATATTTATGGAATGCAATGGTTTAATGAAATGAAGGTGGAATACCAATTTTATTTATGTTTTAAAAACAGATAAATAGAAGGAGAATGACATATTAGTAATCACATATTTATTTCTTTTATAACTCCCAAACACACAATAAAATGCAAAGAATCTTATAGTTTACCTAGTTAGCACCTATAATTAGTGTTTCCAACATAGACATCCATAATTTAGATCCCATTATATTTGAATTATTTAAAAAAAAACACAAAAATATATCATATTTATTCCATTCTATTCCAACCCTCATTTTTTAATAAACTTCTAAATATAGTGATATTCTATTCCATCCCGATTTTTTTATAAAATTCCAAATATTGTGTTAGTTTTTTCTTAATATGAGGAATTGGTGGGGGTGAGTGCACAATAACGTAAAGACACTGTCAATAAAAGAATGAGTATGAGAACTTAGGATAAGACTTGTGTGAATATCTAACATGGATTAGGAGGCACCAATGATGACGATGACATGGGTGAAGACTGAGGAGGGTGTATATGGACTTGATGGTTAACCAGTAATAGGTTTGCTGAGTTTTCCTTTCTAAATGCCGAGTTGGCCTTTTTTTTTTTTTTTTTTTTTTTTTTTTTTTCTTTTTTAAATTATTTTTTTAAAGGAAAGCCAAATTGGCCTTTCAATTGTTAAAGCAACATTATAATTGATATGACTTGTTATGATTGAGGGATTGATGGTTTATTAGTTACTTCCTCTATTAAGCTTTATCTACGTTAAGTTGTAAACTATTAAGTATTAATCTTTATTATGAAATAGATTCTATTCATTGCAAAGTTTATTGAAGAATTCAATATCCTAAATATGGTTCACCTCTCTCCCTCTCTTGAATAACTATTTTTTAACTACCCAAATGGAAATATTAAATTTAAAGAAAAGAGAGGTCAATTCTTTACTGTTCTTTTTCAAGAGAACAAGGAAGAATACCTTGCCTGAATTGAACTGCTTCTACACTTTTAACCTTTTAAATGAATATACCTGCATACAGTTATATTGGACCAGAATCTTTACTCTACAGCTACAAGAGGAGTTTCCATGGATTTGTAGTGGAGCTAACTGAGCAAGAAGCCCAAAAAATGGCAGGTGGGTGAATTTAATCCTCTCCGCCCGCCGCCCCCCCCCCCCCACACACACACACAGAAAGATTGTGACAATCCATATCAAAGTGTTGTAACAATGAATATGTAGCAATGGATGGCGTAGTGTCAGTGTTCCCTAACAAACAAAATGAGCTACATACAACAAGGTCATGGGACTTCATTGGCTTCCCAAAGCAAGTGGATAGAACAACAATCGAAAGCAACATCATTATCGGTGTTCTGGACTCAGGAATTTGGCCAGAGGTTGACAGCTTTAGTGACAAAGGATTTGGTCCACCACCTCGCAAATGGAAGGGCACCTGTAAAGGCTTAACCAATTTTACTTGCAACAAGTATGTCTCTAACATCCAACCAATGGTATTTTGTTACCAACAAGTTCACTGGTGCACTTCACTCACACTCACACACATTGAAATTATGAGTTAAAAGCAAGGTCAAAATTCAATTTGATGACTAGCTTTATTTACTTTCATTTCTGAATTAGTTGTTAAGGTTTAAGCTTTATCAATGATAAAGTCCCTAGCAAATGAAGTCGTTTATATATTTTTTATTTAAAAAAATATTTAATTCTCATCAAACATTGAAATCTATAAAATGACACATCTCTGAATATTTTCAATTAGATTTTTAATGAAAAGAATGCTTAAATGGCATCATTTGCTAACAAATTTTATGAAAGGACTAAATTGGCAAAAAAAAAAAAAAAAAAAATTTTAAAACTAATTTGACAATTGAACTAAAAGTGACAGGAAGTATGTGTCAGGGGCCTTGTTTTGCCAAACATCATGATTTTTTGAAATATTTAGGAAAAAAGCACCAAGTCAATCTTATTTAGTTAAATAGCATATTTTTCAGAACTCGAGTTTGTCAAACTTGAGTTCCAAGCGAAACTCGAGTTCCAAGCGAAACTCGAGTTCCAAGCGAAACTCGAGTTCCAAGCATTATTGCAATATGATCAAACATAATGCTTAAAACTTGAGTTTGGTAAACTCGAGTTTTACTTGGAACTCGAGTTGGTGAGTTTCAAAAATGTGCTATACAACTAAATAAGTTTAGTCCGGTGCTATTTAGCAAATTTTCCTAAAATTATATCATTTAACAAATTTTTCCTGTGTTTGACATCATTATATTTAGATTTTTGATAAAAATGTACTAAAATATACTAATTTGACATTTGAAATAAAAGTCTATAGACTAAATTGAATTTTAACAAAAAATAATAGCTAAGAAATGTGGTGCCGCTTAACGCAGTAAAATCATTGGAGCAAAATATTACCGAAGCGATGGAATATTTGAAGAAGGAGATATTAAATCTCCAAGAGATTCGGAGGGCCATGGGACACATGTTGCATCAACAGCAGCTGGGAACATAATTAGCAAGGCAAGCCTAGAAGGGTTTAGGTTGGGAACAGCACGAGGAGGTGTTCCATCAGCACGAATTGCCATGTACAAAGTGTGTTGGTTGAATGGCTGTTCTGATGCTGACATTCTTGCAGCATTTGATGATGCCATTGCTGATGGGGTTGACATTATATCTATTTCCATTGGGGGATATCCCAAGAACTATTTCACAGATCCAATTGCCATTGGAGCCTTTCATGCTATGAGAAATGGAATATTGACATCAGCTTCTGCTGGTAACTCGGGTCCTTATCCAGCAACCATCTCAAACTTCTCCCCATGGTCTCTTTCTGTAGCTGCAAGCACAATTGATCGAAAGTTCTCCACTGAGGTCCAATTAGGAAACAACAAAATCTATGAGGTATTTTTGTTTTGTTTTTTATTTTCATTTTGCTGAATGATCTAAGAGGTAATTGATTAAAATCTATACTCCCTTGTTTTTGGGTGAAATTATCCAGTGCATTTGATTTACAGAGCCTTGCTTTCACATAAAGATAATATGTCTTGTACATGAGTCTCAAAATTTTTTTTTCGAGAGAGTTTTAACCAATGGTGTCTGCTCTTGATGATAGCTCTTTATCATCAGATCAAGATACTAATTAATTTTTGGTGTAGGCGGGGATTGAACCCCAAATCTCTTATACAATTAACTAAAATTTTACTATTTGAACTAACTGAAACTCACGTATGAGTGTACTATATCCCTGCACTGTACGATTTTTTCTTGTCCCCCACAAAAGATATCACTAATAAATAGATAAAAGGTGCTATGAATATTCATTTACTATTTTCTTGTTCATATTTCTCTTTTATTTTATTTTTTGGGGTTTAAAACTTAAACGTGTGGAATCGCAAGTGTAGAGTGTATGTTATAATCTAGCATAAAAAGTGTACGCAATAAAATTTAAACTATTAAACTAATTTGGAGAATATTTTTTCTGTGTAGGGAACTTCAATTAATACATTTAATCTCAAGAATGATATGTATCCAATAATTTATAGTGGGGATGCACCAAACACCACATCAGAGTTCAACTCCAGGTAACTGAAAAGTAAAAATAAAAAAGTCTCTATGGACTCTATGCTATAGACAATGAAAATAAGTTTAAGTATTACCTGTGTCTGCACAACTCTATCTGTTAGGTTCTAAGAATTAGGAACTAATGTATTAGAACTTCAATTTGTATGTTGGCAAACCATGATCAAAACAATGTTTAGTCTTGTGTTAGACTTGCTCAAAGTATGGGTCTTAATGTAAAGTTGGAATCGAGTTGTTATGCAGAATTACTGTTAACTTTCTGCCAGACTCGATCGATCGAGAATTAGACTCGATCGATCGAAAATTGGGCAGATCGTTTTTCTGCAGAAAATTTCAACTCAGCCCAAGTCCATTTAATGTATAGGGTTTTATATTTTGCCCTAAGTATATAAGGGAAAACCCTAGCCACGTTTTTGGAGTTCTGAATGCTGTGTTTGTGAATCTCATTGTGAGATCTAGAGGTGTTTACCTTCACATACACTTAGGGTTTACAAACTTGAGATTCATGTCAAGAGTTGTGTAAATCAATACAGTTGCAGAATCAAAAGAGCACAAAGATATACAAGCAGGTGCGCTTGTGGATTTGCTGAAGAATTCAAGAAAGAAGGAGTCCGTGGATCTCGGAGCTATCATGGGGTCGTGGTAGTAAGTTTCCTACACTTGGGTAGCAATAGGATGTTAATGGTCTAAGTCGCTATTGTGTAAACTTCGATTCTTTCATAGTGGATTCAGTTTACCTTGAGGATAGCTAGGTCAAATCCTCCCCAGGTTTTTTACTGATTTGGTTTTCCTAGGTCATCATATCTTTGTGTTATTTATTTTCCGCTGCTTTATTGTTTTTGTTTATTTTGTGTTAACCTAGTTTTAATTAAATTACCTAAGTTAATCACTTGGCTAATTCACTAGGTTAATCTGTTGGGTTTAAGGGGTCTAAACGAACTGACACTATCAAACTAGCAGTTGAAATATTTTTATGCTTCAACTTGGTAGTTAAAAAAAGGAAACTTTTTTTGTAAAAATGAAGGTATTGCCAGAAATATTCACTGGACCAAAATTTGGTGAAAGGTAAAATTGTACTTTGCGATGCCCTGAGTGATGGGTCTGGGCCATTCTTAGCCGGTGCAGTTGGTGCGGTGATGCAAGGCCAAAACCCCAATTCTCAAACCATGGCTTTTCCCTTACCTGCATCTTACCTTAGCTTTGAGAATGGTAGCAAGATTCGCATGTACCTAAATTCGACAAGGTATTAATCTAAAATACCTTAGACAATTAAGGACTTCACAAGACATACTAATCCTAAGTTCCTAATAAACATTCACAATTTACAGGAGCCCAACTGCGACTATTCTTAGGAGTAATGAAAGTAAAGATACATTGGCCCCGTACATAGCCCCCTTCTCATCAAGAGGCCCAAATCCAGCTGCACACAACATTCTCAAGGTAACTTGCTATTAATCTTTCTTCAATTTTTTTCTTATAATCAGCTTGCTAATAATAAAAAATTAGGTAAAATTCCTTGTAAGGTGTTATACTTAACCATGGAACAACATTGACCAATGCTGTATAAAATGTGTCACGTGGTTGAATTTAATTGGGGAACATAAGGTTTAGTTTCTAATTAGGAATTAAATTGAATTTTTGTGCCTTACTAATAAATTTATTTACATTTGCGCTCTTGCACTATTTATTTCATTGATACCTTTATCATGATTTTGGGTTGTTGTAGCCGGATTTAGCTGCTCCTGGAGTTAACATTCTAGCTGCATGGTCTCCAATTTCCCCAATTTCCAGTGTTGAATCTGATAAGAGATCAAGCTCATATAATATAATCTCAGGGACATCAATGGCTTGCCCACATGCTACAGCAGTAGTTGCCTACATCAAATCATTTCACCCCACATGGTCACCAGCCTCTATTAGATCTGCTCTTATGACTACTGGTACTAACCTTATACACCCAATCTTGGTAATTTTAATCAATGAGTGTAATGACAACATTGTGCTTGTTAGTGACGAACATAAGTGTAAATGATGTTACTTCAATTTTATGTGAAACAATAGTTCTAAAAAAATATTGTGCTCTTAGCATTACTCAATTTTGATGCAGACCACAATCTTTAATCATTATCAACTCACTTCAATTTGGCGTATAACTTGCAGCTGATCCCATGAGTGCTGAAAAGAACCCTGATGCTGAATTTGCATATGGTGCAGGCAATATTAATCCTCTTAAGGCTCCAAATCCTGGTTTAATATATGATATTGATGCACTTGACTACATAAAATTTTTGTGTGCACAAGGATATAATACCAAGTTATTACAATATGTTACCGGGGACAATAGTAGCTGTTCTAAAGAAACTGATGAAAAAAATTTGGATTTAAACTATCCTTCTTTTGCTCTGTCCATACCACCCTCGAATTCAATAAGTCACGTTTTCAATCGAACCGTCACCAATGTTGGATCATCAACGTCTACATATAAAGCTATCGTGACATCCCCACAGGGACTTAGTGTCAAAGTGAACCCTAGTGTTTTATCATTCACATCTCTCAAACAAAAGCTATCGTTTGCGCTCACAATTGAAGGAACAATAGAAAAACAAATAGTCTCGGCTTCTTTAATATGGGATGATGGTACATTCCAAGTGAGGAGCCCCATTGTTGTGTATGGAGCCTTTTGAAATTGAAGTTCTATTTAGCATGCATTAGCTATATAAATAAATCAAAAGCTTTGAAGTGATATGCGCTAAAGACTGGGATGAAAGGCAGAGGTGAAATATGGAGACAAAATTGTTGTAATCTGAACCTTTGATCTAGTTCTACAATGAATTCTGCTATCCTGGTTAAAGATTCTGTCTTTCTAATAAATGGACTATTCTACTTTAATTTTAAGAAACCTTCTTGATTAGACTCTTGTCCGGGGGAATCTAGTAATAAAAAAAAATTGTTATAATTATATACGTTGATTGGGTAAGTTTTCCCTTTCACAAGAAGAACATTGTACTGTAAGTGCTGGCTTTGGACAATTTAGTCTATTGGCAGACTTTGCAATTGCTGTTTGAGAATCCAAAGACTTAAAGCTTAATTTCAATCCCATCCATTACAAAGCCCATTTCTTTTTTCGACAAGAACATTGCTAGTGCCGGCTTTGGACTGTTTTGTTTTGTTGGCCGTGCTTCACAAATGCTGTTTTAGAACCCAAAGACAGCTTTCAATTCATTCCTTTATATAAAGCCCATTTCTCTCACGCTTTGAGTGAACAACCTTAACATTTAACTTGACCACAGGCTCTTGGGAGAGTTATCTGATGGAAAGCCGAAAGTTTCCCTTTGTATGGCTGATCTTAACTTGCCTTACTTGTATTCTGCTCAATTCTTGTTATGGGGCGATTAATGATGATCGTAAGGCATGATATCTCTCTAATAGGCCCTGTTGCCTTTTTTTTTTTTTTTGATACAAATCATACAATGATAGTTAGGGTTGGGGGGTTTAAATTGAGAATTTTTCCATTGAAAATATAAAGAAATGTTTGTTGAGATATAAAAGTCTTGACTAGGCCCGGTTGCTTTTAGTACTATTATTGTTGCCTTTATTTTTAGTCATTTTTAGGGTGAGTTTGTTTCAGCTTTTTGAAAAAAAGGCTTTTTGAAAAAGTGGCTTTTTAAAAAAGTGCAGTATGAAAAAGTGCTTTTTCAAAAAGTTGAGTGTTTGGTAAAAGCTGTTAAAAAATGTTTTTTGAAAAAGCTGTTAAAAAGTGCTTTTTGAAAAAGCTGAGTGTTTGGCTAGCACTTATAAAAGTAGCGGTTTGAGTTGTAAATTACCAAAAAAGACAATGTACATATAAAAGCATCTCGAGTAGGTTAGACAAATTTTTGTACTGTTTGGACAATTAACAATGACATTTACCTTTTGACTACCTACTTTTTAAATTTTTATTTTTTAATCAAATTTATTCTTTTTTAATCTTTATTTGTTCTTTTTCTATTCATTCTCAACAATTATATTTTTCAACAAAAAGTGTTACATCTACAATATTTTTTGCAATACTTTCACAAGAATCATAACAAAATCTTATATGAAAAGTTGTTACTAGTTTTAATTTGAACCCATCACTAAAATTATATTTTTACTCACTAATATTAGCTAATTATTTAAAATTTATTGTGAAAATATTATGGTAATATTTTTAAATTGTGATTTCTTATTGTTTGCCTTTCTTTCATCCATTCGATTTCTTCTTTTTTTTTTTCCTTTTTTTTTTCTCTTGCATTTTGTCCACCACACACGTATACCCATAGGATTCCATCCACACCTTTTATTTTTCTTTACTTTCCACTCATTTCAGAGCCTTCCATTCTCCCTTTTATTTTTCTTTTCGTACCACATAGTCTTTGCTTGCCTTTTGGTGTCATTATCTTCAAACACACACAGACACGAATGGAGAGAAAGGAGAAATTGCCTTTGCTCCACCACATTGCCATCGCTGCTCCTCCTCTTCACTGCGGAGTGCTTGCAACTAGGGGTCATTTTGGCTTCTATTTTTTTCCTTGTTCTTGATTAGTTGTTGTTTCTGATTTTAGATCTGTCATATCAATTTCTATTTTTTTCTTGATCATTTATTGTTGTTCTATTTTTTTTTCTATTCTTGATCTACTGTTGTTGTGGTTTTGATTTTAGATTTTTTGTTTAAATTATATCAGTTTTATGAGAGCAAGAATTTTTTTGCTTTTATTGTTGTGGTTTGTTTAATTTTTAAGATTATGTTTTTGAGTTTGCATTTTGATTATGCTTGAGTATAGAGATGAGATGAGAGTTCTGAGGTGAGGAATTGAGACTCTGAGAGTGAAGGTTAATATGGTAATTTCCCTCTACAGCCCAATGGATAGGACCAACGCGCACAGGCTTTCAGCTAAAATGGACCGCAACTGAGCTTTTTATAAATTCACGTTTTCTTCACAAATCCAAAACGCAACTTTTAACAAAACGTTGCTTTTATAATTAACCAAATGGGCTTTTGTCTTCAGCTTTTTCAAACGGGCTTTTATGGGCTGCAAAAGTGCTAACAAATAGGCACTTAATCAAGTAAGTCATGGGCCAGCATTGTGTTAAAAAACAGGTTGTAATCAACTCATTTATTTTGCAAGGATCAAAATTATTTTGGGCTTAGACTTGGGCTTGGGGTTTACTTTGAATGGGCGAAGCCTTTACATAAGTTCCATGCATATATATTGGTGCTTTTTATATTAGTTTATTTTTTCGGCAAAATTTTGTGAGTACAAGTATACATTGTGTACATGGGTGACCTACCAAAGGGGAAAATCTTTGCATCATCTATTCATACTAGCATAGGCTCTTTTGGATATACACTACTGCAAGTTTCTTTAAAAAACCTCTCTCCTCGTGTGTGTGTGTTAATACTTAGTATTCTAAAAAAAAAAAAAATTCATACTAGCATTCTCCAAGAAGTTACTGGCAGGTTATTAATAAAAATGGGGTTGATTTTGAATGACAATTTAGATTAAGACTTCACTACTAAAAACGCGGGTCTTGGGCCGCGTTTTTATAAACGCGGCCTAAAAAAACGCGGCCCCAGACGAACTAAAGCCGCGTTTCTAGAAAACGCGGCTTAAAGAAAAATCTCGGGCCGCGTTCTAAACGCGGGGCCATAGAAACGGTTTGAAGCCTCGTTTTTTTAAGCTGTAGCCGCATTTTTGGGGGTCTAGCTATGGCCGCGTTTAAAAAACATGGCTACAGACCTATGTATTTCTTTTCTTTTCTTTTTTTTTGGTTTTTTTCTATTTTCCTAAACTGTGGCTCTAGCATGACTAAAGCCGCATTTATAGACGCAGCTTTAACCTTAGTTTGAAGCTGCGTGTTTAAAATGCAGCTTCAGTTGTGAAATGGGGCTGCGTGTTGTAAACAGGGCCTAAAATTTTGCCTATAGCCGCAGGTTAAAAATGCGGCTTTAGGCTTTGTATAAATAGCATAGTATCATATTTCACAAATTAACCCTAAAATTTAGTCTGAAGCTCTCATCTCTCACAGACACCGCTCAAACTCGATCTCTTCCTCCACAAACTCTCATCTCTCACAGACACCGCTCAAACTCTCATCTCTCAAACTTCACCGATTCCCATCATCCTCATCCACAAACTCTTACCGATTCATCAACCTCCTCACCATCGCTGACCGGATTCATCATCCTCCTTGCCCACTTCAAAGCCCAACTCATCTCTGCCAAAGCTGCCGCTGCTTTCCTCAACCCATTGCTTTAGGGTTTTCCGCCAATCTCAGGTATCACTTTATTCTTTCTCTCTTCTTTTTTCTTTTTCTTTTTAATTTTGTTTTATAATGATTTTTGCGATATGATTTGTGGTAAAGACTTACGAGTTAAGATATGTGGTTTGTGGTATCTGACATTTTGAGTACTAATTTGGGTATTTTTAAATTCGTGATTAAAATGGTGTGATTTGGGTATTTTGAGTACTGTGCTTCTTCAGTTCCTCCAAAATCCTTTTTGGGTTTATTTTTCTTTCTCCGACCCAATGCAAACTGTACCTAAAATTTCTTTTTCTAAAGTGAAAACAAAAATTTTCAAAAGTGTTCTTCCAATACAAAGCAAAGTGTGAATAAAACAAGTAGGAAAACGAGCATTTTTTTGGGGTCAGTTAAAGCCAGTCTCAGAAAAATAAAAGAATTTTGGAGGAAGAATAAGCTTTGCCTAAAGAAACTAGAAGCTATCTTCTTTTTTGGGTTAATTGAACCTTTCTTGTCAGAAATTTGTAGTCCTAGAAATATTTGTTTTTTAAGAAAGAGCTTTCACTGTATGTATTTCTAATTTTCTAGCTACTTCTTTTGGCCACTTTTTGACAAACTTAAGGATATAAAAATATCAATAATTGGATACATTTTTTTAAATATTACCACCTTCCAAAGAAATAAAAAATAAAAAAGAGAGGTCCAAAACGTGACCAAATTTTGGTAATATCGAAACTAACATGGCTTCAAAAACATAAAATAATTCAAAACATTCAGTCTTTCAATTCCTACATCTCATAAAGATTTGTATAATGATTTTGCAATCTCCTCGAGTCTAATCTTCCCAAACTCAATTACTTAAAGTAATTAAAATCAAATTCCTAGTCACAGACAAGGCCTAAATATAATATATTTCCCACTTGCGATTAGATCACTCACCTAGTCATTCATAATCAAATAAAAACTTATCCATTTTTTTTAAATTCCCAAAAAAAAAAAGTTGCCTAAGTTTCGAACAAAAGGAAAAAGCAAACAGATGACTTAAGAAAAGGCATTGAGTTGCCTGAGACAGGAGCCACATGACATAAGAAAAGGCTAGTTGCTCCCCTTTTGGCTGGTCATGAGTTGTCTCTCCCAAAATCTCTATTTGGTTTGGTGGCTTTGTTGTCTCTTAGTTTATGTTCTCACACTCTTAAAAGAAGCTTTAACTCTTAGACTCTTAACAATTTTTCTGACTAAGGGTGTACATATGGTCAACCTAACCGAGTATCTTTGTCAGTCTGTTGTGATTACAACTGTCCAACCCAAATTAGACAATGTGTAACTTTGACTTTCATACAATGCACCACATGCAAAAGCACATTGTGAACCTTGGATTGAGACTTAAGGACAAATGATTAAAAAAAAAATCCCCTTGGATTTAGTGGTCCTTGCTTTTTAGAAGCATCTTAATCCTTCTTCAATCGAAGGCAAATTGCACTCGAAATTTCTCTTAAGAAATCAAAATTTGTATATTTTATTGGTAAAAGGAAACACACACACACACACACACACACATATATATATATATATATATATATATATATATATCAATAAAGCATGCACAATAAGATTAATGGGGTGTGACAATACAGTACTGAAAGTTTAAGTTCTATTCGTGCTACAAATGTCTCCTTAAGGTTAGGCCATAAGACCATTAATTAATTAAACAATGTCTCCTTAGTGTGCTTTTGAAGTCCTCATTGTACAAATTAGACTATGTACCTCTCTACCTCAGGCACTTTGCTCCAATCATAATTCATGGCCTCCTTATAGTAAATGTGACTATCATATCTAAGAGTGCATTATTTTTTCACTTCTAGACTTTGCTGCAGTCAGGTCCAAATTATTATTTTTATTTTTTCACTTCCTACCATTGGACAGATAACTTTTGCACCTAAAATATATTTGTAATTGTCTATTAAATACTTATTACGATTATTAAATAATTTTTATGAATACGAACTAAGTATAGTAAATAACCTAGTTCCAAATTAATGTCCAATAGATTTGAGTCCATGATCAGCAACATTCTTGCATTCCACCCTTAAAGAAGCTCACATCGCGTAGATAGCTTATATACTATTGGTTGGGATTCTTATTGAGTGCTTCACATAGCACCACCAGTGCATTGCCTTATATCTTACTTTGAAATCAACATATTAGTATATGATATTGTAGTAGATCAAACGAAAGCCACATACCTAGGCTTTTGCTCTTCCATTAGGATTTGACATTCTATACTAGGGAAGCAATTGAATAGTAGTATAATGCATGTAATGATCACTTTATCATTGAGCCTACTTAATACAGGTAGTTCTAATTAGCCCCTTTCTTTCTTAGGGAAACAAAACCAGCCTTCTTAACATTGAGTAATTTCTAATTCTACCAAAATCCACATGATTTTCTCTTTATTGATCTACTGCTCCCGAAATTATTTCTTGGCTCTTTTGTTGGCTAGAAGTGGTTTCAAATGGTGTGACTTGCATATTAAAAAAAAAAAAAACGAGATTTTGGATAAAAGTGGAAAAAAGTTGCATGTGGTTTTCATTTTTATGTATTTTTGGATGTTGAACAAATACAGACCATAGAAAGGGTGATATGCTCACCTATTATATGACTTGTCCAGCATCACATATCTGTCTTGCTAGTCTGTTTCATTGGACTCAGTTTCTCTTGTTGCTATGTCTCATGATCCACTTGTTTTTCCTATGTAAATGAAAAATATGTGATTTAAGTGGTCATAATATTTGCAATTGGAAAAATGATAGTAGCTATGTGAAGGAGTTGAAACTGTTTGCTCTTGTTGCTGTATGTCACGATTCACTTGTTTTTCCTGTACAAATAATATATATATATATATATATATATATATATGCGATTTAAGTAATCATAATATTTGCAATTGGAAAAATGACAATAGCTATGTGATTACTATTTGTGCTGCTATAGTTGGTCCAATGAAAAAAATTATTGTTTGTCAAAACGTTTTGTTTGCACAGACAAATTGTGTTTTTCCTTTCTTTTTTCTGTTTTATAAAAATGTGGTCTAATTTCTGCTTATTAATAAAAGTTGTTAATATTTGTGATATATATACTACAATGGTTTATACAAGTGTTAAAGTCTTCCATTGGTGAGATATTTGTGGAAAGAATGTGCCATACCTTTCCTTTGAATATGTGCTCTATGGTGGCATTTAGGTCCCTCTTCCATTGAGGTGTTTTAAATCCCGTCTTCGTACACTCCTTCTAGCTCAGGTGTGTTTAGATTAGTTGGAACAAATGTCCTTAAATTGGGACATCTAATTACCATAATTTTCTCTAGGGATGGTCACTCAAAAGCATTTTTTCTTTGCAAAAACACTGAAGATTTGGTAAATTCTCCAGCAAGATTGAGTTCACTTTGTAGAACAAAACTTCTTCTCGTTCTTCTACTTCTTTTGCTAGCAAGGAGTTCTTCAATTTTTTTACAACCAATAAATTTTATTTCCTTTAACATTACAAGCAATTTCCCTATGGATGATGAGAACAAATTTGTCAGATTGTGACAATACTCAACTTCTAACAATCTCAAGTTTCCAAACCCCATGATCCTTTTTGGACCCTTCTTTCATATGTTGTATTTGTTATTTGGTTTTGAGGTTTGGTTTGGCTTTGGTTGGTTCCGTCCATTTGGGTTGGAGTCTGACAGCTTTTAAGGTATGTAATGGCATAATTGATGCCTCTATCATTAAGCATACGCTTTTGTTTTTTCTCAGCTAGGTAGCATATATATATGTTGCTGGGTGACAGTTTTTTTTATATAATTACCAAACCACCCTTAAGGTTCCTCCAATGTTTCATCTAGCCCCATAAATCACTTAAGTATTCGTAAGTCTTTCATAAAATTTATAGAACACACAAATAAAAAAAATAAACTCCAATAAGTATTATTCCCTTTAAAAAAAAATTACTTTAAAAATATTTGGGGTGTTACACCACAATAAATAACATGCTTATTTATATTTATAAAGCATGTACAATTGTTTATGTTTGTTTTTTTTCTCTCCTTTCTACTTTATCTAGGCAGTAACTCCTGGCGATGCAAACTATACTGGACCTAGATCCAGATTCTGTATCTTGAGACCAGAACTAATTACTGCCTTTTGCTAGGTAAGTAATGACATTCTGATATTAACTACACTTTGGAACTTGTTTTGTATGTTCCATTTTTAATATAAACGTTTGCTTTATGGGAGAAGGCCCAAGCTGCAGAAAGATCAAAATTTAAGTATGAAGGAGGTGCTTATGTGACCACTAATTCTTCAACAGTTGCAGGTGTTAACGAACAGGTGAGAAGAGTGGCAAATGCAACTGCAGCTTTTGATTGCTGTATAGTGGTGTTTTTGTTAGGAGTGTATTTCATCCTTGAAAGTTTATTCTGTGATTAAATATTTATTTACATTTTATCGATTTTGTCCCTTTTTTTCCCTACCTTGTATTCTTGGACTACCTACTGCTAACTCACTTTATGTGCAAATTATATATGTTGCGGTATGATTCAAAATGGAATTAGCAATGATTTGAACGTTTTCTTTGTGTGTAATGCATGCGTGTATATTAGCAGAATCTGTCATGTTTGTGTTTCTAGAAGCTGCTTTTGTGTGAATATAGCTGCTATAGTTGAAGCAAAAAAATTGAGTTATACACTTACCCCCATTGGAGTCATTTTTAGCAATTTGCCTATTTCTTGTAGTAAAGGTCGCCATACTTGAAATCGTAACTCTGCATGTTCTCGCTCTCTTTCTCTCCTTTTTATTATTATTATTATTATTATTATTATTATTATTATTATTATTATTATTGTTATTATTATTATTATTTTATGGATATGGTTCTGGAGTAGTACCTCCAACATGCCTATGGTCCGTTTCTTGTGTCATTATCATTTTTGGTTTACTAGAGTGTTTAGTGAATGGGATATTTACGGGCCTATAGATTTAGCAAATTCCAAGGTTGAATTGGAGTATATATTTTTATATTTTGTTAAAATTAATTGACGGAAAAAAATCTGGTGGGTGCAGTAGTCATTTAAGGAATTGTGTATTTACTTGGATTTGGGCATGAAACTATAAATCACATGTTTATGTTACTATCATCATGTAAGACTATTTCAATTTCTGTTCGGTATATATTATAATAAGAAATAGCTTGTGCCCTGAATTTCCTCTTAGCAATCCGCAATATGTGGTTCTTTCTATTCCTGTTCACAGGATGTAACGAAAGAAGGGAGGGATGAGAATGTTAAGGATTGTGCTTCTTCCCAAGCTAAAACCGAACCCATGAACTGATATAGAATTGGACTTTTTGTGTCTATGAAGTGTTTTTGTAGCTTTTGGTATTTAAATTATGCGTTATGAAGAGATATGAAGTAAGCTATTTCTCTTTTATTTCTTCTTTTGAAATTGGGTTTGTTTGGTTATGGTGAAAAATGATGAATGATGGAATAAAGCTTAAAAAACAGCTAGGATTTTTATTTGTTTGGAATTGGGATATTGAAAATTGAAACGAACCCATGAACCAAAGAATTGGACTTTTTGTGTCTTTGAAGTGTTTTTATAGCTTTTGGTATTTAAATTATGCGTTATGAAGAGATATGAAGTAAGCTATTTCTCTTTTATTTCTTCTTTTGAAATGGGTTTGTTTGGTTATGGAGAAAAATGATGAATGATGGAATAAAGCATAAACAACAGCTAGGATTTTTATTTGTTTGGAATTGAGATATTGAAGCTTGAAACAAACCCATGAACCAAAGAATTGGACTTTTTGTGTCTATGAAGTGTTTTTGTAACTTTTGGTGTTTAAATTATGCGTTATGAAGAGATATGAAGTTAGCCTTTTCTCTATTATTTCTTCTTTTGAAATGGGTTTGTTTGGTTATGGAGAAAATTATGAATGATTGAATACAGCTTAAACAAAAGCTAGGATTTTTATTTGTTTGGAATTGGGATATTGAAAATTGAAACAAACCAGTTATTTGTTATTTTTTCTCATAATATTAGTTTGTTTTATGAGATTTAAAAGAACCAGTTATAATTTGATTTTATCAAGATTCTTGATTGACTTTCCACAACTAATCTGTTGCAAGGTTGGGATTTGTGAGCTTCCATTTCTTTCAATCAGCTCAAAAGTTATTGGAGGAGTTGGTGGAACGTAAGTAGAAACAAAATCTACTCTTTCATTTGTAATCCATGGACTGCAGTTCCTGTATTCTAATTTTACCGTTTTAGTTGTGATAGTTACAATTTGCTTTAACCACGTTGTTGATACACAATATGGTGTAACTTATTATTAAAAATATAGAATCAGTTCATGTTGCAGTTGCAACTTATTTCATGTTTTCCTTTTCCTAATGTTTCTCACATCAATCACCATGAAGAACTTTTTCATTGGTTCTAGGAATTTTGGTTGAAAGATTGATTATGATATGTTTGAGAAAGTGTCTATAGTTCTAGCCTATAGCCGCGTGTTAGATGTGGCTAAAATGGTTCTCCTATAGCCACGTTTAAAACGTGGCCATAAGTTGGAATTTTGCAAGAATAACAACTTATAGCAGCGTTTGTAAAACTTATGTCATCTGATGAAGACTAGAAAAAGAAGAAGAAGAAAAAAAAAACATAAACGCGGCTATAGGAAAATACCAAAAAAAAGTCAGGTGCCTATAGCCGCGTTTAACATGCGGCTATAGATTAGGCTTTAGCCGCGGTTTCAAAAACGCGGCTATAGTTCTTGGCTATAGCCGCATGTTAACCGCTTCTAAAATGGTTGTTCGAAGTTGTCAAAGCTGGTCCTATAGCCACGTTTAAAACGCAGCCATAAGACTATAGCCTATAGTCGCGTTTTCAACGAGGCTATAGATCGGATACTATAGCCGCGTTTAGACCGCGGCCTAAGGACATGGTCTATTGCCGCGTTTTAAACGTGGCTATAGATTCTATTTTAGGCCACGTTTAAAACGCGGCCATAGACTATGTCCTTAGGCCGCGCTTTAAAAAGTGTGGCCATAGACCCCGGAAGCCTATAGTCGTGGGGTTTAGGCCTCATTCAAGAACGCGGCCTAAAAAACTGCGACTATAGGCCCCGAAGGTCTATAGCGGCGTTTTTTGGACCTTAGGCCACTTTTTAAAAACGTGGTCTAAGGTCCTTTTTTTTTGTAGTGCTTGTGAGTAATTTGTTTTTTTGTTTTTTTTTTCTTTTTTAAATTAGATGATGGGTAGGTACTCCATACTTGGGCAGGTGGTTGATTGCATTAAAATACCATAACTTTAACAGTAAATTAATGTTTATATTAAATTAGACCTGATGAATGTTATTCGAATAGTATCATGTAAAGTGTACATTGTAGCCAAAATATTAGCCATTTGGGGAGAAAATGGCTAAATTTTGTTATATTTTTTATCATTTATTTTACATTATACCAGAGTCTTAGTCTAATAATAAAAGAAAAACCAATATGCATTTCTGAAGAGTTAGTGAAAAGTGATATAATATACCTAACCAGCTGTGTAATGGAATGCATTGTACAGTGATGTGGATTCTTTACTATATAGCTACACGAAGAGCTTCAATGGGTTTGTGGTGAAGCTAACCAAGGAGGAGGCACAAAAATTAGCAAGTTGGTGAACTATAGTCTTCTAGAGATTGTTATCAACCATTCCTTGTTTTACATATCATGAAGTCAAATATGAACTTGAATGAAATTTTGGATTTTAAGGAATGGAGGGAATAGTCTCTGTATTTCCTAATGAAAAGAAACTACTCCACACAACAAGGTCATGGGACTTCATGGGCTTCTCCAAGACTGTCAAAAGAACAACTTTTGAAAGCGAGGTTATCATCGGAATGACTGACACAGGGATTTGGCCAGAGTCCGAGAGTTTCAATGATGAAGGATTTGGTCCACCTCCAAAAAGATGGAAGGGCATTTGTCAAGAATCATCCCATTTCACTTGCAACAAGTAAGACCTCTACTTCATCAAGACACACACACACACACACACACACACACACACACACACACACACATATATATATATATATTTATATATAAACATGGATAAGTTACATATTTGCTGCTCAAATTTTAAAGTAGTTCTTTTACAATTTTTTTGAAAAAGTCATTACCATCATAGAATAGATGAAAAATACTAATGCATCAAACAAAAATCATAAAACTAAAGTCACTTTGATAATGTAGAACTTATGGCGTGGCTAGAAATTCTTTGCTATATTAGAATTTTCAATAATATCCAATGATGCAAAGACTTTTTGTAACAATTTTGAAAGTCTAGAAATTAAAGTATAACATCTTGAAGTAGACAATTTTAAATCTACAATTAAAAAAGTTGAGATATGCAATTTAACCTATAAACATGCATGCATGCACACATGCCAAAACACTTATAAATGATTTTAATAAATGTAACTTTAATACCTGACAGTAAAATTATCAGAGCTTGATACTGTCATAGTGGAAGAAAATTAGGTGCGAGTGAGTTTGCTTCACCAAGAGACTCTGAAGACCACGGTTCCCATACTGCATCAGTAGTAGCGAGGAATGTAGTTAGTGGGGCAAGCCTGTTAGGCCTTGGGACAGGGACAGCCCGAGGAGGAGTTCCCTCTGATGGGTGTTTTGCTGCTGACATTCTTGTAGCGTTTGATGATGCAATTAATGATGAAGTAGATATAATCTCTCTTTTAGTTGGAAGGTTTAGTCCTCTAGACTACCCAAAGGACTCAATTGCTATAGAAGCCTTCCATGCAATGAGGAATGGTATACTCACATCTACTTCTGCTGGCAATTCTGGTCCTTCTCCTGCAACAATCACGAATTTTTCACCTTGGTCATTGTCAGTGGTTGCTAGCACCATAGATAGAAAGTTTGTGGCCAAGGTTAAGTTGGGTGACGGTGAGCTTTATGATGTAAGTTGGTTTGCCTCTCTCTATGTTACTATGTAGAATAATGTTTAATGATGTCTTTTCTATTCAAAATTAAAGGGTTAGCCAATGAAATTTTTCATACTAACATTGATATTTAATCATAAACCTTTTTTGTATGCAGGGGCTCTCTATAAACACATTTGAGCTACAGAACAAAAAATTCCCTATTGTTTATGATGGAGATGCTCCAAACACCTAAGAAGGTTTTAACCTGTCCCAATCTAGGTTATTAAAAATAGAATGCTTCATTTGAATGAATCTAAGATTTGCTTGTGTGCTCTTTATCATAGAACATAGAATGGACAAAGTTTTCATCCAAACTGAATTTTAGAAATCTCCCCTAACTCATTAATTGGTGATTTATGAGACCATTCATGTGTATAAAATCAGATGATTCACTAAAATTTTTAAACAAATCACATTACTATTAGGTAGGTCATGACTAAAAATATACGTGGATAATCTTTTAAGTTATCACATGGTAGTAGGTTAAAGGAACTTTCCTCCAAACTAATTCAAAAAAAGTTTATGTCAACTTAGTATCTTCCTGTGATATATATATATATATATATATATATATAATGTTTTCTTGTTAGCTTAGGTCAAAATCATATCAAGACTTAGGACAAAATAATATTAAGACTTATGTATGCATTTTATTTAAGAGACTCATTGATAAAAAAAAAAAGTTATTGAAGATAATTTGGATCTGCTTGGCTTCATGTTTAGCTGCACCATAAAGCATTTTGTGCTAAAAAAAGCATTTTAAGTTGAAAACTGGGGCTTTTGGCAACCCACTAAAAAGGTTTATTTTAAAAGTGTTCTTAAAGCTAAAAATAGCTTTAATTAAGCAAGTTAAAGTTGAAATTTGGAGTTTTTAAGGGGGAAAAACTATATTATGCATTTATTTTCCAAAAGCTCTAATACTAAAGCATTAGTTAAAACTCTATTCCCTACAGTAACATGAAACATGTATTGATTATTAATTGCAGATTATGCTTGATAGACTCCTTGGACAAGAAATTGGTGAAAGGAAAAATTGTTCTTTATGATGAGATTACTAATGGAGAGCGGACATTAGGTGCTGGTGCAGTTGGTACTATAATGCAAGGTGTAGATTTTGGAGATGTAGCCTTCTCTTTCCCTTTACCTACTTCCTGCTTGTGCTTGAAAGATGGAAGCAAAGTAAAAAATTACTATGACTCATCTAGGTATTTTATTAAACCACTACTGTGAGTTACTAATGAGAATGCCTCACATGTTATATATTAAATATTGTTGCATACTACTTTGTTCTAGTAAGACACATAGTAGTAAATTAATTGCATCCTTTTGATGTTTGTTAATTGAGGAAAGGGATGAGTTGGCCCATATGTAGTATCATTTTCGTCAAGGGGGCCTAACCCAATCACAAGTGACATTCTCAAGGTAATTTATGTAATTCTCTATTTTCTACATAATATACCTCCCATTTTCTGAATTTTGACTTATATAATTTATTACAGCCCGATTTAGCAGCCTCTGGAGCGGATATTTTAGTTGCATGTTTAGAGGCTACAATTGTGACATCAATAGATGGAGATAAAAGAGTAGTTCCATACAATATAATCCCTGGGATGTCCATGGCTTGCCCACACGCAACTGCAATAGCTGCTTATGTTAAATCGTTTCATCCAACATGGTCCCCTACTGCAATCAAGTCCGCTCTAATGACAACAGGTAATATTAAATTTGGAACCAATAAGTACCAATGAAAGCAACATTGACTACGAGTAACCATCAAGGGATGTCAATAGCTTTGTAGCTCAATGACGTTGTTTGGGTCTCTCTTATGAGGACAACCGAGTTCAAATCCCTCCTCTCTACTTCTAGTAATATAAAATCATAAGCATGTCTAGTCCTAGAAGCCATTTTATAGTAAAGAAGAAAGAAACTAGATTGGCTTTGTAAAGTTAGTCTTTAATATTTAGTGAATTCAAAACTTTGTGATTAAAGAAATAAATTAAACAAACTTGCTTCTCTTTAAAACCCACCAAAGTTGACATTTGGAACATGTACCAAATGTGATTAGAACCTAGTTTCATGTATAACAGTCCTCTTATGCTGTTTGCAGCTTATCTCATGAGTGTTGACACGAATACAGATGCAAAGTTTGCTTACGGGGTAGGTCATATAAATCCTATAAGGGCCATTAATCCCGGTTTAGTATATGATGCAGAAGAGGTTGATTATGTAAATTTCTTGTGTGGGCAACGCTATAGCAGGAAGTCCTTAAGACTTGTCATAGGAGATAATAGTAGCTGCTCTTAAGCCACTAAGATACTTGCTTGGAATCTAATCTATCCTTCATTTACATTATCTTCAAGGTCAAAAAGTGATCACTCGCTTAGTCACTAGGACTGTGATAAATGTTGGGTTGCCAGTATCCACATACAAGGCCATTGTGAATGCTCCAATGGGACTAAAAATTGAAGTGATTCCAAATGTACTTTCATTTGAGTCTTTTGGGTGAAGGTCACAACAAAGATGGATCGTAATATAATCTCTGGCTCCTTCATTTGGTATGATGGCGTGCATCAAGTGAGAAGTCCTATTGTTGCTTATGTTTCCTCTTAGAGATTTTTCATTCATGCATTCTTTTTTTTTTTTTTTTTGGAGAGATATGCATTCTTATATTGATTCTTCACCGAATAATGGAAGGGCTTATTTATGATGGATGCAATAAGCAAATTAATAAATATGGCAATTTACTTTGTTAAGGCAATAATACTTGCACATAAGCGCTACTGTTGCTGTCATCTCTTCACTTAATTCTTTGTTCAAGATCGAGAGAAAAATGCTGCTTGGCTAATTTTTTTTTTTTTTTTTAAATGAAACAATAGTAGACTCTATTTATTCAATATCATGTTGTACAATTGCAAAGAGAAAAGAGAAATATTCTTCTATCCAAATAATGATCTCCTTAATCTCTTTTTACAACATTAGCAAAAACATCTTAAAGGAACAAAAACAAGGATATGCTAACAAATTGTTCACAAATAAGCTTAATATATACCAAAATCCAAGCCACTTCTAGGACATGGCTGAATGTTTGTTTTCGATTTAACTCTCACGGTAAAAAAAAAGATAAATGGGAATAGTAAATAATGTTATTGTTACACACTTAACTTCAAAGAGGTGATTGTTTTCGCTAAGCTTTTTAGTTATCACACAAAACGCTTGGCGGTTATGTCATAAACGCCCTTATTTTAGTTACAATATCATTTGTTGAGTAAAATGGGTAATAAGTCCTTTTAATTTCTATTGATCATCCATTTCCCTTTTTATGCCGCGTATGCTGTTGTTGTCTAATAAATAGTGTTGTCGTTTATGCTTTTTTTTTTTTTTTTTTTATGTGTTGTTTTTAACTTTTGATAGATAGGATATAATTTCAACCTATAGCATCCACTTCATATTAATTGTTATTATTATCAAGTTAAGAAACTAATTAATTTTTACTTTAAGCATTAAGCAGGACTTGATACTCAAATATTTTTTCCAATGACAAAAAACTTTACAAGTATAAGTGTTTGTGATGTGTAGGGGGCAAGGGTCGGAGTTTAAGTCTTCAGGAATGAGCTTGTCACACATACACACTTAAATTTGGCTAGAGTAGATTTTTTATCTCGTAAAAAATAATAATAATAATAAAAACTTTACTAGTTGAACTAATTAAAATCAACACATAAAAGAAAAAAAAAAGACTAAAATCAAAATATAGTTTTTAACTTTTGGCGCAAGCTAAATGCATGTCATGAATACCATTAAAAAATACCATTTAAGGAAATGGTTAGTTTCAAAAGGCTAGTTTTGACGTTCAAAAGTGTAATGTATAACACAAAACCAACTTATTAAACACCTGCTGAAACGTGTGAACAAATCTGTATACTTGAAATGTGAACTTAAAGATTGCTATTAACAACAGGCAAGGTTGCCCATATCGTGATTGTGAGCCGATTAACAGGTTGGGTTGGGACTTGGATATCTACATTATAAATAGAAAAGCAGAGGGCAAAAAGAATATATTCTAACATAACTATATTCTTGTCCTAAGTGACACTTTAACCCCAAAATAATTTTTGAAAAAGAAAAAAGGAAAAAAAGACTCATACAATGGGGGGCTCTCTTCGTTGCCTATTCTTGATAAAAAAAAATGTGATCACTTTCTTGTTCCCTAGGATCGTGTCAATGTTGGTTCACCAGTGTCCATGGCCATTGCCATTGTGAATGCACTAGCGGGACTAAAAATTCAAGTCAAACCAAAGGTCCTTTCATTTGAGTCTCTTGGTAATTAAAAATAAATTCTTTTTGGTGAAGGTCACAACAGAGATGGATCGTAATATAATCTTTCACCCCTTTGTTTGGTATGATGGGTTGCATCAAGTCAAGAGCCCGGTTATTCCTTGTTTCCTCTTGAATTTTATTATTATTATTATTTTACATGCATAATTATTTTCGTTTCTGACTGAAGTGTTGTAAGATAGAGAAAAGAACACAAATATTCTGAACAAGGGCCTCTAGTTCTATTTGTTAGATATAATAGTAGCCTATATTATATTTTAATTTTAAATTTTTTTTTTGGGTTTCAAAGGTCCTATATTATAATGTTAAGTGATAGAATACAATAGGCTAATCATAAATAGAGTAGAGTCTGTACTCCATAGACCATGATTTGTAGAATATCATGAACCATCATGGTTTTGTAAATTTGTAATACCATGGATTACTATTGTTTTAGCTTTTAGGACTAAGATACTTAGGTGGCGTTTGGGTTTTGCATTTCCAGCAGAACTTGCGTCACGTTTTCAGCTTTCATTTTTTAACAACCGCAAAAGTTGACTTTTCAACCGTGAACAATACATCCGTGCGCTGTTCATGGACCCACAAATATAATTTTTTAGCAACTTTTTCATTAAAAATGGGTCCCACGGTACTATTTACACATTTAAAAATTATTTTAATACAGTATTTTCAGTTTTCAGCTGTATCCAAACGGACCATATAAGTGTAGGAATGAAGGGCTCAGGAGTGTATATTGGACCGTGGGCCTTGTCTGAGAAAATTTAGCAGTCCGAGGACAAGTAGGCTTTAAGGGAAAGGTACCAATCGGTGAGTTTTGAAAGGATTCTAGCCATAAAGGTTTAGTAAGGTTGTCTGAGAAGAGATGCCTCCTTGGCTAAGTAGAGCAAAGGTCAAAAGGTTTGGTTTGCCATCAAGAGCTACACTCCGTACAATTCTATTAGTAAGGGATAAACGTCAGGAGGGAATATGATAGAAGGAAGCTAAGAAATATCTAAGAGAAAGTTGTTACCACCGCATTAAAAGCTCTGCAGTTAACTCTCTGGCTGCATTAATGTGGAGGTGATGCCTAAACAGTAATATTCAGTTTTAGAGCTATTCCCAAAAAGTTTTAGCAACTTTTTCATTAAAAATGGGTCCCACGGTACTATTTACACATTTAAAAATTATTTTAATACAGTATTTTCAGTTTTCAGCTGTATCCAAACGGACCATATAAGTGTAGGAATGAAGGGCTCAGGAGTGTATATTGGACCGTGGGCCTTGTCTGAGAAAATTTAGCAGTCCGAGGACAAGTAGGCTTTAAGGGAAAGGTACCAATCGGTGAGTTTTGAAAGGATTCTAGCCATAAAGGTTTAGTAAGGTTGTCTGAGAAGAGATGCCTCCTTGGCTAAGTAGAGCAAAGGTCAAAAGGTTTGGTTTGCCATCAAGAGCTACACTCCGTACAATTCTATTAGTAAGGGATAAACGTCAGGAGGGAATATGATAGAAGGAAGCTAAGAAATATCTAAGAGAAAGTTGTTACCACCGCATTAAAAGCTCTGCAGTTAACTCTCTGGCTGCATTAATGTGGAGGTGATGCCTAAACAGTAATATTCAGTTTTAGAGCTATTCCCAAAGACTTCAGAAAGGTGTTGATGGGGCAAGGATAAAAGCTAGCAACTTGATCTACACGTGGAGGGTTGAAGTGAAGAAAACAGGGTGATATAAAGAAGAAAGACCCCAATTACAGGAGGAGCATCTGAGGATCCATAGAAAAAATATTGTAGCAATATGAACTGGGCTTGTAATCATATTGAAAAAAGGCCTACACAAAATCTATTCTCCTTGGACTTTGCCGAGGAAGATTTTCTTGACACAAAACTTGTTTATTTTTGCTTTTTTGTCATCTTTAACCCATTATGATTGTTGTCCAACTCTTTGAATTCTAGTTTCCAGCCCACTTTCTAAAAATTTATTGTGTTGAGCTTTTTAAGCCTGAATCCTTTTACCTTTTGGATTTAAGAATTAAACCGTGCCCTTACACTAAGCCTAACGCATTTCTTTATAGACCTTACATTGGTTTATTGTAAAATTTTGTTATTGTTTTAGTTTTAAGTTTTACTAGAGGGTTAAAAATGTGTAAAATATTGTTTAATATAGTAAAGATGTAGCCGCTAATTAAAACTTCAAGTCACGTTAATTCTCTTGCTTCAACTTTCAACTGTGGTTTGGTAAAATTATTTCACTTTTCTTTTGTCACATCCTACTTTTACATTTCTCGAAATGCCCTTTAAAATCTTCTTTTCCTTTACTCTTTTTTTTTTTAATGGATCTTTTCCTTCACTATGAAAAAGCAAGTCTTATCTTATAATATATTCCAGATAAGAATCCAAAAATAAAAACAAAAGCATGTCTCCTCCTTTCTCTTTATCTTATCCTTTCGTTTCACATTATTGACGAAACCAAACGTGAAACACATATGAGAGTTGTTTAGCAATTATTCAAGACAAGATGGTCAAGTCTATCAACTGAGTTGCCAGTAAGTTACATAGCATATATGGATGCCACTTTTGAGATGAAATTCAGAAGACATCTCTAATATTTTATTCATGCAATCATGGTTCTCAAAATCCTGATCTGGATTTTATGATTCTACAATTTTACGATCTCACCTGCCCAAAACGATCTGGATCTTTCAAGGATCTTTGCGATCATTCAGAATCGGTAGGATCGTACGATTCTGATGATCCCAAACGACATTGGTTTCTTGTAATCTTCTTTAACTTGACAGAATGCTCAGTTGAACTTAAATGAAAAATAAAATCCTAATAGACCAAGTTTTTCCACTCTAATGTAGATAGATTGTCAGTTAGAATCAAATAAAAAATATTCCAATAGAGTGTCACATTTTGAGATTTTAATGATACTTACAAATGAATGTACTGATATATGATAATTACATCAATGAATATATAATTTATGTGATTATTTAATATACCAATGTGTATTTTTTTATTTTTTTCTCAAATAATGTAGGAATGATCCACGATCCGATCCTACGATTTACGATCTCACCCATCTCCCATGATCCTACGTAGGATCCTGATTTTGACAACCTTGATACAACAGAACCACAATGAGACACTTTGTAAAATTGTTTACATGTAAAGTGCCAATTTTTTAATTTTATTTTATTTATAATAAATTGCTGAAAATTTATTCATTCACACTTGGCATAAAAGCAAGGCAAAGTATATTTATAGACTATATAATTTTTAATTGCATTAAAATAAAATAAAAAAAATTTGAGAAAACCTGAAAACTTTATTTATGAAGACCAGCTATACCATCCTGAAAAACATAATAAAACTGTGGTGGAACAACCTTCAGTCACACAAAACAATCTATAACATTAGGAGAATGCCTAGCTAGACTACGAGCAAATTTATTCTTCTCTTCTAATATGATTGTATAGTATAGTATTGAAATAAGATTGATAGAAGTTTAAAGCTTAATTTGTAAAAGTATATATGACAGCAATATATTTTTAATAATCAAACAAATCATATAGCTGTAGAATGAAATGCATTATTTAAAAAAAAAAAAAAAAAATTTGTCGCATAATCAAATACCGTGGATGGTGGATCTAAAAAGGAAACAAAACATGCAAAAAAGTGGCTCTTTTATTTGGCCCACGGCCCACTCTCAAAATGGGTTGATGTTTCATTTTTCAATGTCCACATCCTCCGTAGTGGGCCCATAAAAATTAGAAGAGGAAGCATTCAAACGCGTGGAGGGTCCACTACCGTACGGTCTAGAAAAGACCTAACAAATCAGTCGGGTCGGACCAGTTTGTGGAATAGTTCAAGCCTTTCAAACGTCCTTTCTGCGTTAGCGAAAATTATTAGGTAATGCGGAAGCAATACTTTTTCGTTTTACACGAGGGATAGGCTCCACAACTTTATCTTGATCACAAACACAATCCTCAGATTATTACAAAAAAACAAAGCAAAATTACAATTAATACCACCCTATGCATGAAATCATTAAAATGTAATCTTTTGTCAACCACTCATCATGAGTCCATTAACCCAACCTAAGAACAATTTTCCTACTATTTTGAGCACCCCAACAATATTCTTGATAGATTCTCATCTTTTAAGTCAACCAAAGTCATTTTACATATAAGACACTAAGTGCATCTTTAACAACCTCTCCAATTTTTTGTACTGTTTGGATACTAAATAGTTACATTTTATTTACCTACTTTTTCAAATACATTTTTCAACAAACTCTGTATATTTTTTATATTTTATTTAAATATTATTTCTTCATTTTTTCTTTTATATTTAAATTTTTTGGTGATATTTTTTTAACAAATCTTGTGTAGCACTTGTGGCATTGATATAGTGGGTCGTATGATCATCTAATTTTAATGAGAAGTGTTATGTTTTTATGTGGTAAGTTGTTACGGGTTCTAATTTGAACTCATTACTAAAATTATTTTTTTCTCAACCATAATAGCCAATAACAACTTACTACTTAAAATTTATTGTGAAAGAATTGTGAAAATGTTGTGGTAATATTTCTCAATTTTAATTTAGTTTAATTTATTTTATTTTTTCTTCTCTCTTCATTTTTTTCATCCATACTGTCAGTTCGTTTAGACCCCTTAACCCAACAGATTAACCTAGAGAATTAGCCAAGTTATTAACTTAGGTAATTTAATTAAAACTAGGTTAACACAATTAAGCAAAAATAACAAAGCAGCGGAAAAATAAACAACACAAAGATCTGATGACCCAGGAAACCACACCGGTAAAAACCTGGGGAGGATTTGACCTAACTATCCTCAAGGTAAACTGAATCCACTATGAAAGAATCGAAGTTTACACAATAGACTTAGACCACTAACGTCTTATTGCTACCCGAGTGTAGGAAACTTACTACCATGACCCCATGATAGCTCCGAGATCCACGGACTCCTTCTTTCCGGAATTCTTCAACAAATCCACAAGCGCACCTGCTTGTATATCTTTGTGTTCTCTTGATTCTGCAATTGTATTGATCTACACAACTCTTGACATAAATCTCAAGTTTGTAAACCTTAAGTGTATGTGAAGGTAAACACCTCTAGATCTCACAATGAGATTCACAAACACAGCAAAACAGAACTCTAAAAACGTGGCTAGGGTTTTCCCTTTTATACTTAGGGCAAACATAAAACCCTATACATTAAAACGGGCTTGGGCTGAGTTGGAATTTTCTGCAGAAAAACGTTCTGCACGATTTTCGATCGATCGAGTCTAATTTTCGATCGATCGAGTCATACAGAAAGTGAACAGTACTTCTGCATAAAAACTCGATTCCAACTTTACAATAAACCCCATACTTTGAGCAAGTCTAACACACGACTAAACATTGTTTTGATCATGGTTTGCCAACATACAAATTGAAGTTCTAAATACATTAGTTCCTAATCTTTAGAACCTAACACATACGTTCGTTCTTTTTCTTTTTCTCTTGTTTTTTCTCCTCCACCGCACGCATCCCCACTTCTCCTCTTTATCTTCATTTTTGCTGTTCATTTTCTACCTCTTGGTCTACCTCTATCTCTAGATGTCTCTCTCCTTCACTTGGACTAAAAACACTAAAACATGCCATTCATCTTCTCATCACATAGAGGGGAAATCACCTCTGTGCTCCACCAAGAGAAAAATAGTCTTCATCCTCTGTCCTCTATCTCCATGGATCAGATTTTTTTTTTTTTAATTTGTTATGATTTTATTAGTTTTATGAGAAAGATTGTGTTTTGTGATTAGATTGTGTTTTGTATATTGTTCATATTGTGTTTTAGTGTCTTTGTAGCTGTTGAGGTTGAGATAAATGCTGAAATTTTAATTTACTGTGCTAAATTTTTTATTCAGATTTATTTAAGTGTGGATTATTTTAAATGAGAAAAATGGTTTGGAGTTGCTACAGTGTTCTCTAGATCAAGAGAACTGCGGTAGCAACTTCAAAAAAATTTTGGAAAAGTTTTATTTTCAGAGAATCTATTGGAGCTGATTTTTTTGGGTTTGCTCTCCAAAAAATGACTTTGGTTAATCTATTAGAGATGCTCTAACCCCACCTAAGAACAATTTTCCCAGTTTTTGAGCACCTCAAAAAATGTGGCCACAAAGTAAACAACTTACAACAACCACTCTTTCCGTGCGGAAGCACAATCTTTCTCCTCCAATCACTCATACTTGGATCAAAATGAACTGATTCCATAATTTGAAAAAAGAAAAAAAAAAAACTAAAGGGAAATAAATAAATACAAGAATATATTTTCTCTCCCTCTCTCTCACACACACACCTATTATTTATGCAAGTCCATAAATCCACAATTCAGAGTGTTCATAGCTCAACAATAAACAAATAGCTTCGCTTTTAGGAGTTACAACCGCGCTTTTAAAACATGGCTATAAGACACGTTTTTTTTAGTGAGAATATTTTGAGTCAATTTCCTTTAATTGGACTAATAGAGTAGGAAACATAACTTCTCATGTATTGGCCAATTAGTGATCTCTCAATAGCCGTGGGGTTGTTTTTTTGGATGTAGTTTTTGGCCCCACATGTTTTGTCAATGTTATTGACGGGGATAAAATTTTTTTTTTTTTCATTAAAAAAAAATCAACTTGTTCCAAATTTTCACACACACACACAGACGCATCTTTGTGCTTGTTTTAGATAGCTAAACAACTCAGAGCTATCTACTTGTCTTTTGACGAAGGAATTAACCCAAATACTTAACAAAAATCCCCAAAATTTTCCCCTCAATAGAAAACAGGGGAGGTTTTTGACTGACCTTGGGGAAGAACTTAGGTTTTGAAAAGAAGTTCATAATACATGTATATTCCTCTAAACAAAGATGAAAAAATGAACATTTTTAAAGTTTAAGAACAAAAAACAAATTTTATGCAAATTTTAAGATGAAAACATTATTTTGGTATAATATATAGAGACCAAATTGTTCACAAACAGTAGTGAGTTAAAATATATGACCCTAAATCCATTAATAAAATTCCCAAACCTTACTTTAATTTTAAAATCAGGATAGATCATAAAACCCACTAAACCCAACCCATTGCAATCTCCAATTACATGTCAATATTTTAAGTAGAATTTTTGTGACACTGTAATTATTATTTAAATTACAAGTTAATGTTGCTTATTTATCTAACACATTCTGGGGCTGAAAACTCATCCAACTTTAGTATCATGTGAGAATTTTTAGTTTTAGAAAATTAGTAGTATTATTGCTTTGCATTAGTACATGATTAACTCAAATGTATAGTAGCATTAGTAACGGTACAGTGAGCTCAAATGTATAGCAGCATTAGTAACAGTAAAGTGAGGATTTTTTGGTCAATTTGAAGCCCAAGCTCTCAAACATCATTCCCAATTCCCCAGCTATATAAAGTGGCTATGCAACCACCTTTTCCCATCATTGGATGCCACTTCGAGGCACCATCAACCTCCTTCAGGAAATTGTTTTCTATTTAGCTTACAGTAAAAATTAAGAACACTTCCTCTGGACTCAACATCTCTAGAAACTAAGGTAAAACTCTTTGGTTTTCCTTAAATTCTTGATTGTTTTTAAATACTATACTTGACTCATTTGGATAATATTGCATGAGAATAATAGTGTTTTGAAGGGGCTGGAGTTACAGTTGAGCTGAAATCTTGTTCCAATGGCAAGCAAAACCACTAGTACTCTTTCATGGCTTCTCCTTCTCAGCCTCGCCGCCTCCACTCTGCTTAGTGGTCACTCTCACTCAGCTTCTCAGGAGCGAAAGGCAAATATTTCTATAGCTGATCTGTATTAATTTTTTATGGAAGCCAGTTTAGCAACCTAATTAATGGCCTAATAGCCATGAAATTTGCCTTCTATTTTATGTGGGGCGACTTAAACTGTTAAACATGCTTTATATTTTCTACCTTGTATGTAAGATATTGTGCGTGCAGGCTTATATTGTGTATATGGGCAACAGGAGGGACGAGATTTCCACATCATCCCTCTACACAAACATGCTACAAGAAGTCATTGGCAGGTTATAAAAGTAGTATAATGACTTTATAAGATGCTTACATTTTCCTTTGTTTGGAAGCAAAATATATCTCAAAAATTTTGAGAAAAATTTATATATTTTATTGTGGCTGGTTGCATTTTTAAAATATTATGACGTTTAACTTCTTTTTTTTTTTTTTTTTTTGAGGGAAATTATGATGTTTAACTCGTACTTAACTAATACAAAAGAGTCTTTTTTTTTTTTTTTTACATCATCACCTTTTTCCAAAAAAATCCTTATCAAGCACATAGAAGTCTCAATCAAGTGCGATTTACATTTCAGCCATCCAATTGAATATCACAAATCATGCCAACACAGATGCAATAATAAATTCACGTAAATATTTCGTAGTTACTCTTCCAATTCATAAAAGAGAAAGAAATTAATGAGATTAAGAGAGAGAGAGGTGGCTTGATTTGTTTTTATTTTTTTTTAAAAGGCAGTCAGTGACACAGGTCAATTAGGCCTTAATTCTAATCGGCCCAATCATCGTTGTCGCTCATGACCCCCCCTTGTTGTTTGCCTTGACCACCTAGTCAAGATCATCCAAATCCTCAATTTCAATCTCATCCCCCCCCCCCCCCCCCCAAAAAAAATCCCTAAATTTTTTTTTTATTAGGCTCAATCTTTATTATTAGTTAAGCTTGACATAGCAAATTGTGATTAGTTCACATCACAAAAAATGCACTTAGAAATTCAAAATTCTCTGTTATGAAGAGTGCCATGACCTAATATTATGAAGGTAAAGTCATGGATGTTTAGTGACAATAATTCTTATCAATGTGAGAGAATCAGGAATTTTGGTTATAGAGACAAGGAGATGCATTTGGCTTAATGTGAGTAATAATTTATTGAGTTGGCTTTGAATTATTTACTTGAAATTTGTAATTGTTGTGCCTTTTATTGACCACCTTTAACACATTGTAGGGATTACATATTCACCAATTATAAGTGATATTCTCCCTATGACTCTATATCGATCAAAGCATATTCCCTAAAATGGCCCAATAATAACAAGCCACGTCAACTAAAAGTGCTAGCTCAATTATTAAAAGCAGCTCAAAATCAGCTCAACAAGTCCATTACAACCTGCCATCATAATATTCCAAATCTACCGCGTCTAAAGAAAAAATTCCTCCAACTTACTATGTGACAATTGATAAAATTGTCAACATATATTTTTAGTAACATGACCTTTTTTGAGAATCAGTAACATGACCTATTTATTAGATCATGTGACTTTTTAAATAATACAAGTACATAGTTTTATGAGTTACCAAATAATAAGTAAAATTAGATTCATTTGGAAGAAAGGAAAAGAATGGAAAATACTCTCTTCTTTTTTTTTTTTTTTCTTTTTTCTTTTTTTTTTTTAAGTGGGTATTTAAGAGATGTCTATGGAATGCAATGGTTTTGAGGGAATGCTCATTTTATTCCCTTCTAAATGTTTATGGAATGCTGGTTTAATGAAATGAAGGCGGAATACCAATTTTATTCATGTTTAAAAAAAAGATAAATAGAAGGTGAATGGCATATTAGTAATTACATATTTATTTCTATTATAAACTCCCAAACATACAAAAAAAAAAAATGCAAAGAATCTTATAGTTTACCTAGTTAGCACCTATTATTAGTGTTTCCAACATAGACACCCATAATTTAGATCCCGTTATATTTGAAATATTTAAAAAATATATATATATATATATATATATATACCATATTTATTTCATTCTATTCCAACCCCCCCCCCCCTTTTAATAAACTTCTAAATATAGTGTTATTCTATTCCATCCCGAATTTTTTATAAAATTCCAAATATTGTGTTAGTTTTTTTTTAATATGAGGAATTGGTGGGAGTGAATGGATAATAATGTAAAGACACTGTCAATAAAAAAATGAGTATGAGAACTTGAGGATGACGCTTGTGTGAATGTCAAAAATGGATTAGGAGGCACCAATGATAATGATGACATGGGTGAAGATTGAGGAGGGTGTATATGGACTTGATGGTTAACTAGTTAATAGATTTGCTGAGTTTACCTTTTTAAATGCCAAGTTGGCCTTTTTTTTTAATTTATTTTAAACGAAAGCCAAATTGATGTGACTTGTTATGATTGAGCGATTGATGGTTCATTAGTTACTTCATCTATTAAGCTTTATCTATGTTAACTATTAAGTATTAATCTTTACCATGAAATAGATTCTATTCATTGCAAAGTATATTGAAGAATTCAATATCCTAAATATGGTTCACCTCTCTCTCCCTCTCTCTCTCTCTCTCTCTCTCTCTCTAAAATAACTATTTTTTAACTACCCAAACGAAAATATTAAATTTGAAGAAAAGAGAGGCCAATTCTTTACTGTTCTTTTTCAAGAGAACAAGGAAGAATACCTTGCCTTAATTGAACTGCTTCTACACTTAACCTTTTAAATACATATGCCTGCATACAGTCATATTGGACCGGAATCTTTACTCTATAGCTACAAGAGGAGTTTCCATGGATTTGTAGTGGAGCTAACTGAGCAAGAAGCCCAAAAAATGGCAGGTGGGTGAATTTAATCTCTCTCTCTCTCTCTCTCTCCCCCCCCCCCCCCCCCCCCCCCCCACCTCACATACATAGAGAAAGATTTTGGCAATCCATAACAAAGTGTTGTAAAAATGAATATGTAGCAATGGATGGCGTAGTGTCAGTGTTCCCAAACAAACAAAATGAACTACATACAACTAGGTCATGGGACTTCATTGGCTTCCCAAAGCAAGTGGATAGAACAACAATGGAAAGCAACATCATTATCGGTGTTTTGGACTCAGGAATTTGGCCAGAGGCTGATAGCTTTAGTGACAAATTAAAGGATTTGGTCCACCACCTCGCAAATGGAAGGGCACCTGTAAAGGCTTAACCAATTTTACTTGCAACAAGTATATCTCTAACATCCAACCAATGGTATTTTGTTATTTGCAGGTCCACTGGTGCACTTCACTAACACTCACACTCACACACACATTGATATTATGAGTGAAAAGCAAGGTCAAATTCAATTTGATCGCTAGCTTTATTTACTTTCATTTTTGAATTAGTTATTAAGGTTTAAACTTTATCAATGATAAAGTCCCTAGCAAATGAAGTCGTTTATATATTTTTTATTTTAAAAAAATATATAATACTCATTAAACAATGAAATCTATAAAACGACACATCTCTGAATATTTTCATTTAGAATTTTAATTGAAATAATGCTTAAATGGCATCATTTGCTAACAAATTTTTTTGAAGTGAGGGACTAAATTGACAGAAAATAAAATTTAAAAATAATTTGACAATTGAACTAAAAGTGAAGGGAAGTATGTGTTTGGCATCAACATATTTAAGTTTTTACTGAAAATGTACTAAGAATACTCCTAATTTGACAATTGAAATAAAAGTCAATAGATTAAATTGAATGTTAACAAAAAATAATAACTAAGAAATGTGGTGACGCTTAATGCAGTAAAATCATTGGAGCAAAATATTACCGAAGCGATGGAATATTTGCAGCAGAAGATATTAAATCTCCAAGAGATTCGGATGGCCATGGGACACATGTTGCATCAACAGCAGCTGGGAACATAGTTAGCATGGCAAGCCTAGAAGGGTTTGGGTTGGGAACAGCACGAGGAGGTGTTCCATCAGCACGAATTGCCATGTACAAAGTGTGTTGGTTGGATGGGTGTTATGATGCTGACATTCTTGCAGCATTTGATGATGCCATTGCTGATGGGGTTGACATTATATCTATTTCCATTGGAGGATATCCCAAGAACTATTTCACAGATCCAACTGCCATTGGAGCCTTTCATGCTATGAGAAAAGGAATATTGACATCAGCTTCTGCTGGTAACTCGGGTCCTGGTCCAGCAACCATCGGAAACTTCTCCCCATGGTCTCTTTCTGTAGCTGCAAGCACCATTGATCGAAAGTTCTCCACTGAGGTCCGATTAGGCAACAACAAGATCTATGAGGTATTCTTTTTTTCTTTTTCATTTTGCCGAATGATCTATGAGGTAAATAATTAAATCTAACTCCCTTGTTTTTGGGTGAAATTATCAAGTGCATTTGATTTACTAAGCCTTGCTTTCACATAAAGATAATATGTCTTCTACTTGAGTCTCAAAAAAAAATTTTTTTTAAGAGAGTTTTATCCTAGCGTTCGTTCCTGATAATAACTATTTATTATCAGACCAATACACTAATTAATTTTTGGTGTCGACAAAAATTGAACCTCAAAAAACCTATACATCAATCTCAAATTTATATAAAAGAAGTGTATTATATTCCTGTACTGTATGATTTCTTCTTATCCCCCAAAAAGGATATCACTAATAAATAAAGAAAAGGTGCTATGAATATTCATTTATGATTTTTTTTTCATGTTTCTCTTTTTTTCTCTTTTGGGTTTAAAACTTTAACGTGTGGAATCGCAAGTGTAGAGTGTATGTTATGATCTAGCATAAAAAGTGTACGCAATAAAATCTAAACTATTAAACTAATTTCTATCAAAAATACTATTAAACTAATTTGGAGAATATTTTTTCTCTGTGTAGGGAACTTCAATTAATACATTTAATCTCAAGAATGATATGTATCCAATAATTTATAGTGGGGATGCACCAAACACCACATCAGAGTTCAACTCCAGGTAACTGAAAAGTAAAAATAAAAAGTCTCTATGGACTCTATGCTATAGACAATGAAAATAAGTTTAAGTATTACCTGTGTCTGCACAACTCTATCAAACTAGCAGTTGAAATATTTTTGTGCTTCAACTTGGTAGTTAAAAAAAGGAAACTTTTTTTGTAAAAATGAAGGTATTGCCAGAAATATTCACTGGACCAAAATTTGGTGAAAGGTAAAATTGTACTTTGCGATGCCCTGAGTGATGGGTCTGGGCCATTCTTAGCCGGTGCAGTTGGTGCGGTGATGCAAGGCCGAACCCCCAATTCTCAAACCATGGCTTTTCCCTTACCTGCATCTTACCTTAGCTTTGAGAATGGTAGCAAGATTCGCACGTACCTAAATTCGACAAGGTATTAATCTAAACTACCTCAGACAATTAAGGACTTCACAAGACATACTAATCCGAAGTTCCTAATAAACATCCACAATTTACAGGAGCCCAACTGCGACAATTCTTAGGAGTAATGAAAGTAAAGATACATTGGCCCCTTACATAGCCCCCTTCTCATCAAGAGGCCCAAATCCAGCTGCACACAACATTCTCAAGGTAACTTGCTATTAATCTTTCTTCAATTTTTTTTTTTTTTCCTAATAACCAGCTTGCTAATGATAAAAAATTAGGTAAAATTCCTTATACCTTAGGTTCTCCAATAAACTTAACCATGTAACAACATTGATCAATGCTGTATAAAATGTATCACGTGGTTGATTTTAATTGGGAAACGTAAGGTTTAGTTTCTGACTAGGAATTAAATTGAATTTTTGTGCCTTACTAATAATTTTATTTACATTTGTGCTCTTGCACTATTTATTTCATTGATACCTTTATCATGATTTTGGGTTGTTGTAGCCGGATTTAGCTGCTCCTGGAGTTAACATTCTAGCTGCATGGTCTCCAATTTCCCCAACTTCCGGTGTTGAATCTGATAAGAGATCAAGCTCATATAATATAATCTCAGGGACATCAATGGCTTGCCCACATGCTACAGCAGTAGCTGCCTACATCAAATCATTTCACCCCACATGGTCACCAGCCTCTATTAGATCTGCTCTTATGACTACTGGTACTAACCTTATACAGTCCCCAATCTTGGTAATTTTAATCAATAAGTGTAAAGACAACATTGTGCTTGTTAGTGATGAACATAAGTGTAAATGATGTTACTTCAATTTTATGTGAAACAATAGTTCTAAAAAAATGTTGTGCTTCTAGCATTACTCAATTTTGATGTAGACCATAATCTTTAATCATTATCAACTCACTCCAATTTGGTGTATAACTTGCAGCTGATCCCATGAGTGCTGAAAAGAACCCCGATGCTGAATTTGCATACGGTGCAGGCAATATAAATCCTCTTAAGGCTCCAAATCCTGGCTTAATATATGATATTGATGCACTTGACTACATAAAATTTTTGTGTGCACAAGGATATAATACCAAGTTATTACAACATGTTACTGGAGACAAAAGTAGCTGTTCTAAAGAAACTGATGAAAAAAGTTTGGATTTAAACTATCCTTCTTTTGCTCTATCCACACCACCCTCGAATTCAATAAGTCATGTTTTCAATCGGACCGTCACCAATGTTGGATCATCAACGTCTACGTATAAAGCTATCGTGACCTCCCCACATGGACTTAGTATCAAAGTGAACCCTAGTGTTCTATCATTCACATCTCTCAAACAAAAGCTATCGTTTTTGCTCACAATTGAAGGAACTATAGAAAAACAAATAGTCTCGGCTTCTTTAATATGGGATGATGGTACATTCCAAGTGAGGAGCCCCATTGTTGTGTATGGAGCCTTTTGAAATTGAAGTTCTATGTAGCATGCATTAGCTATATAAATAAATCAAAAGCTTTGAAGTGATATGAGCAAAAGAATGGGATGAAAGGCAGTGGTGAAATATGGAGACAAAATTGTTGTAATCTGAACCTTTGATCTAGTTCTACAATGAATTGTAATATCCTGGTTAAAGATTCTGTATTTCTATTAAATGGACTATTCTACTTTAATTTTAGGAAACAATCTTGATTAGACTCTTGTCGGGGCGAATTTAAGTAATCAAAAAAAAATTGTTATAATAATATACGTTGATTGGATAAGTTTTTCCTTACACAAGAAGAACATTGTAATGTAAGTGCTGGCTTTGGACAATTTAGTCTATTGGCAGACTTAGCAATTGCTGTTTGAGAATCCAAAGACTTAAAGCTTAATTTCAATCCCATCCATTACAAAGCCCATTTCTTTTTTCGACAAGAACATTGCTAGTGCCGGCTTTGGACTGTTTTGTTTTGTTGGCCGTGCTTCACAAATGCTATTTTAAAACCCAAAGACAACTTTCAATTTATTCCTTTATATTAGCCCATTTCTCTCACACTTTGAGCGAACAACCTTAACAGTTAACTAGACCACAGGCTCTTGGGAAAGTTATCTGATGGAAAGCCGAAAGTCTCCCTTTGCATGGCTGATCTTAACTTGCCTTGTATTCTGCTCAATTCCTGTTATGGGGCGATTAATGATTGAAAGGCATGATATCTCTCTAATAGGCCCTGTTACTTTTTTTTCTTTTTTCTTTTTGATACAATGATAGTTGGGGTTGTGGAGGGTTTAAATCCTGAATGTTTTCGTTGAAAATACAAAAAAATGTTAGTTGAGATACAAAAGTCTTGACTAATAGGCCGGTCGCTTTTAGTACTATTATTGTTGCCTTTATTTTAATCATATTTAATCTAATAAGTCATGGGCCAGCATTGTGATAAAAAACAGGTTGCAATCAACTCTTTTATTTTGCAAGAATCAAAATTACTTTGGGCTTAGAACGGGCGAAGCTTTTACATAAGTTCCATGCATATATATTGGTGCCTTTTGTATTAATTTGTTTTTTCGGCAAAAGGGGAAATCTTTGCATCGTCTATTCATACCAGCATTCTCCAAGAAGTTACTGGCAGGTTATTAATAAAAATGGGGTTGATTTTGAATGACAATTTAGATAAGATTTGTGAGTAATTTGCTTGTTTGTTTTTTTTCTTTTTTAAATTAGATGATGGGTAGGTACTCCATACTTGGTGATCATTCAGTTGCAGATTCAAGAACTTAAAGATATACAAGCAGGAGTGCTTGTGCGTGCTGTGAATTCAAGAAAGAAGTAGTCCATGGACTCAGAGCTGTCACGTGGTCGTGGTAGTAAATTTCCTACTCGAGGTAGCAATAGGATGTTAGTGGTCTAAGTCGCTATTGTGTAAATTTCAATTCTTTCATAGTGAATTCTGTTTTACCTTGGGGATAGCTAGGTTAAATCCTCCTCAAGTTTTTTACCGGTTTGGTTTTCCTGGGTTATCATATTGTGTGTTCTTTATTTTTCGCACTTTGCATGATATGATATATTTGTGTTAACTTAGATCTGCTTAATTTACCTAAGTTAATCACTTAGCTAAATATCTAAGTTAATCTGTTTGGGTTTAAGGGGTCTAACAAGTGGTATCAGAGCGGGTAGCTTTTTATTGTAGATCTTTTGATCTAAAAGCTGATCCTTGACCCCTGTTGTCATGGAACACGAACACCCTCTTGTTATTCCATCTCATTTTGATGGGAATAATTATGCTTATTGCAAAGTAAGGATGAAAGCATTCTTGAAATCTATTGATGAGAGAGTCTGGAACTCTGTTGAATACGGATGGGAGAAGCCCACTACCCCTTTGAGTGAGTGGCAAACTTTTCAAAAAGAGGCAGCCGCTTTTAATAGCAAAGCTATGAATGCTATTTTTAATGCTGTTTTTATGGAGGAATTTAAGAGAATCTCTAATATTGAGGTGGCTCATACTGCTTGGAATATCCTCCAGACTGTGCATAAAGGCACAAAGGCAGTCAAAATTAATAAGTTGCAGTAATTGACTACTAGATTTGAAAGTATTAGAATGACTGATGATGAATCTTTTGATGAATTCTATGCTAAACTTAATGATATTGTTAATTCTGTATATAATTTGGGTTAAATTTATGATTAACCTAAAATTGTTAGGAAGATTCTTAGATCTTTGACTGTCATCACTGAAAGCAAGGATGTGGATTCCATCCCTGTTGATGAACTTGTAGGATCTCTTCAGTCCTATGAGTTGGACCTACCTAAGACTAGCAAATTCAAATCAATGGCTCTTAAGTCTGTTGACGATGTTGATGCTAGTGGATTTGATGATGAGCTCTCTGTTACAGAAATTGCTTACCTTGCCAAAAACTTTAGAAATTTTCTTAGGAACAATAACGGAAGGGCAAGAGGTAAAAACACTGCTGAATCTAGAAATTTTAGGAGGAATGATCCCACTAAGGTTAATGACACTGAAAAACCTAAAGAGAAAGTAAGTTAACCTTCTAATAATTCTTAGGGGCAACAATGTTTTGGATGTCAAGGGTATGGTCATGTGAAATCTGAATGTCCTACATACTTGAGGTCTAAGGATAAGACTATGGCTGTAACCCTTAGTGACGATGAAGTTTCTGATAATGAATCTGGTAGTGATGAGGATGGAAACTTTATTGCTTTCACTGCTACTACTGTAGTCAATGAAAGTGTGTCTGTTAAAGAGAACCCTTCTGATGGGGAACTCTCTGAAGATACAGATTTACAAAAAGCCTATAATAAACTTTGCAAAGTTGCTGCAAAGGATGCTATGAATGTTGAACTTGGCTTAAAGAAAATTGCATCTCTTGAACTTGATAAAAAAAATTTGCTTGTGAAACTGTTTGATGCTAATGAACTTTTGAATAATGTGAAGATTGAGAACATGCTTTTACTTGAGAAAGTTAAAAATTTGGAACTTGAATTTTCTGTTACTAGAGAACAAACTAATATGTCTGCAAGCTCCAAACTTGATCACATGCTAAGTGTTCAAAAGTCTCCCTCTGACAAAACTGGCTTAGGTTTTGTGGAAAGCATTTCTGTGCCTGAGCAAGTGGTGCACAGAGCAAGAATCCTACAATACGTACATACTAGCAAGCAATAATATATAAGTATTGAACAGCAAGAAACAGTAAAAGAGCAACGTATAAAGGCAAACACAAAATAAATGTTAAGGATCCTTAAAATAATATGGAATATCTCATTACTTTTCTTAATTTGTGAATTACAATGTGCTCACTAAGACGTGTTACAAGATCCAAATAAGCTCAAAAATTACAGACTTAGATGGCTCTCTAAGACTTGCAAAGCTTGAATCCCTTTGAATCGAAGTATGTTCAGTAGTGGCTATTTTGGGATACCGAGAAAATTTCTTTCTCTTTTTCTACTTTCTTTGAGTTTTTTGACAGAGTTTTCTCAACAATTCTATTCTGATTCACTGTTGCTGAGTGCCCCCCTTTACTGTCGGCTACTTCCCCTTTTTATATTGTCATTCTAGGGTTCCGGGGTACTACTGGTTCCCCTCCTTTACTCCCTTAGGTACTAGAGACCATGTTGTGCTAGCAACTTTTGTGGCTGGTCCCTTCCTTGTTTCTTATAATTTTCTTCTTTTGGTGCTTTTTTCCCAAAACCCTCTTGCTAACTTTCCATTCTAAGGTGTCCTTAGAGAGCTGACCTCCAATCTCACTCCCTTCAAGGCTTCTAAACCTCAAATTTTCAGACTCAGCTTTTTAGCTATTTTTCCTTTTGTCATTTTTCCCAAGTGAGCTAATTCTATCCCTGCTAGGTTGAAAGTTTTCCCTTCTACTTCCTTTCATGGTTCTTTTTCTTGGGTTCCCCGAGGTACCAACCCCTTGTTCATGAATTGTTACTCTCTAAGCCTTCTGGTTCCTTTCTACATCATTGGTTGATCAAGAAGGACATATCTGTTCTTTGTTTCTTGTGTTTCTTGGCACTCTTTTTGAGCTGTCTCAATCTCATCCTAGCTGTGCTACACGTCTAAAGGATCCTGAGCCCTTAGCAGCCGCTGAGTATCCCGACCCAGTTCTTACCACTGGACTCCCTTTTCATCTTCTGATCTTGGCAGGCTGGGTTTTCCCCTTTTCTCTTCGTTTCATGGGCCCTAAGGCCTATCCCTTCATGATTCTTGGGTTTTAAATCTTTTTAATGGACTTAGGCCTACCAACCTCCCCTTTTCTTTTCTTTTTTTATGGTGAGCTCAGTCGTTTTATTATTACTCTCCATGGACTGCACTAAGCTATTTTGGGTCTTGGTGTTATAACTTTTTAGACCTTAACAAAGAGTATTGAGGAAAGGGATGAGTTGGCCCCATATGTAGTATCATTTTCGTCAGGGGGGCCTAACCCAATCACAAGTGACATTCTCAAGGTAATTTAAGTAATTCTCTATTTTCTACATAATATATCTCCCGTTTTTTGAATTTTGGCTTATATAATTTGTTACAGCTTAATTTAGTAGCCCCTAGAGCAGATATTTTAGCTGCATGGTTAGAGTCTTCAACTATGACATCAATAGATGGAGATAAAAGAGTAGTTCCATATAATATAATCTCTAGGAGGTCCATGGCTTGCCCACATGCAACTGCAACAGCTGTTTATGTTAAATCGTTTCATCCAACATGGTCCCCTCCCAACTGCAATTAAGTCCGCTCTAATGACAATAGGTAATATTAAATTTAGAACCAATAAGTACCAATGAAAGCAACATTGACTACGAGTAACCATCAAGGGATGTCAATAGCTTTGTAGCTCAATGACGTTGTCTAGGTCTCCCTTACGAGGACAACTGAGTTCAAATCCCTCCTCTCTACTCTAGTAATATAAAATCACAAGCATGTCTAGTCCTAGAAGCCATTTTATAGTAAAGAAGAAATAAACTAGATTGGCTTTGTAAAGTTAGTCTTTAATATTTAGTGAATTCAAAACTTTGTAATTAAAGAAATAAATTAAACAAACTTGCTTCTCTTTAAGACCCACCAAAGTTGACATTTGGAACATGTACCAAATGTGATTAGAACCTAGTTTCACGTATAATAGTCCTTTTATGCTGTTTGCAGCTTATCCCATGAGTGTTGACATGAACACAGATGCAAAGTTTGCTTACGGGGCAGGTCATATAAATAAGGGCCATTAATCCCGGTTTAGTCTATGATGCGGAAGAGGTTGATTATGTAAATTTCTTATATGGGCAAGGCTATAGCAGCAAGTCTTTAAGACTTGTCACAGGAGATAATAGTAGCTGCTCTCAAGCCACTAAGATACTTGCTTTGAATCTAAACTATCCTTCCTTTACATTATCTTCAAGGTCAAAATCTGTGATCACCCGCTTATTCACTAGGACAGTGACAAATGTTAGGTCGCCTATATCCACATACAAGGCCATTATGAATGCTCCAACGGGACAAAAAATTGAAGTGATACCAAATGTACTTTCATTTGAGTCTTTTGGGCAAAAGAAAGTCTTTTGGGTGAACGTCACAACAAAGATGGATTGTGATATAATCTCTGGCTCCTTCATTTTGTATGATGGTGTGCATCAAGTGAGAAGTCCTGTTGTTGCTTATGTTTCCTCTTAGAGATTTTTCATTCATGCATTCTTTTTTATTTTGGAGAGATATGCATTCTTATATTGATTCTTCACCGAATAATGGAAGGGCTTATTTATGATGGATGCAATCAGCAAATTAATAAATATGGCGATTTATTTTGTTAAGGCAATAATACTTGCACATAAGCGCTGCTCTTGCTATCATCTCTTCACTTAATTCTTTGTTTAAGATTGAGAGAAAAATGTTGCTTGGCTAAACTTTTTTTTTTTTTTTTTTTGAAATGAAACAATAGTAGACTCTATTTATTCAAGAAATGCTGCATAGTATTAAGACAAGAAAAGTAAAATCTGGGTTAATGGCTGTCAAAATTGATCTTCAAAAGGCTTATGATAGAGTGAATTGGAATTTCCTCCAAGTAGTACTTAAGAACTTTAGGTTTGATGAAAAATTTGTGAAATGGATCCTTGAATGTGTATCAACAGTGTCCATTGAGTTACTAATAAATGGGGTAAAGATAGGGCAATTTAGACCTAAAAAAGGGTTAAGGCAAGGGGACCTGCTATCCCCTTTCCTATTCATATTAGGCCAAGTTCTTTCACGAATTTTAGAGAAGGAATTTATGGAGAAGAATATTAGTGGGGTTAAGGCTAACATTGGCAGCACTCCGATCACACATGTAATGTACGCGGATGACGTTGTTATATTCTCAAAAGAATGTAGGAGGGAAGCTAATGCCATTAATGACTGCTTAGAAAAATATTGTAGGTGGTCTGGACAGCTGCTTAACAGAGAAAAATCAAGGGTTATATTCTCCAAACTCACCCACTAGCAGACTTGCAAGGGCATAAAGCATATTCTACAGATGAAAAGTCTTAAAACAGACTTTGTTTACTTGGAGGCTCCTTTATTCCTTACCAAGGGTCCAGCAAAGGACTTTAAGTTCTTACAAGAGAGGTTGGAAGCCAAACTGAAAGGGTGGAGAAGTAAGACTTTATCATGGGCAGGAAGATCCACTCTAATTAAAACGGTGGCTTAAGCTTTACCTACATACACAATGTCTACTTTTGACATCCCTACGAAGGTGTGTGACAAGTTAAATGCTTTGACTAGAAAATTTTGGAGGAATCCAAAAATCCCAAATGGAAGGTATTTGGCTTGGTTGGCTTGGGAAAAACTATGTCTACCTAGAGGAAATGGAGGGTAGGGATTCAGAAAGAGCAAGGATTTTAATAAAGTTCTCTTGGCTAAACTTGCTTGGACGATTGCCTTAAAAAGGGACAGCTTGTGTATGAACTTAATAAGAAGCAAATACATGGTCAGAGAGAATTGGCTTCAAAGTAAACCTTCCGAAAATGCTTCTCCAATTTGGAAAGCAATTGAGAAAACCAAACCCCTTACTGCTAAGGAAGCTTGTTAACTTGTTGGAAATGGTGCTTTCATTAATGTGTGGGTGGACCCTTGGATTCCTCGACTAGCTAGGTTTAAACCAACTCCAAAGGATGACTCAATTCAACAAAATCCTTTGATGGTGTCTAACTTGATATCTACCGAGGATCATGGGAAAAACTATGTCTACCTAAAGGAATTGGAGGGTTGGGATTCAAAAAGAGCAAGGATTTTAATAAAGCTCTCTTAGCTAAACTTGCTTGGTTGATTGCCTAAAAAAGGGACAGCTTGTGTATAAATTACCAAGAAGCAAATACAAGGTGAGAGAGAATTGGTTTCAAAGTGAACCTTCCAAAAATGCTTCTCCAATTTGGAAAGCAATTAAGAAAACCAAACCCCTTATGGATAAGGGAGCTTGTTACCTTGTTGGAAATGGTTCTTCCATTAATGTGTGGGTGGACCCTTCAATTCGTTGGTTAGCTGGGTTTAAACCAACTCCAAAGGATGACTTAATTCAACGAAATCCTTTGATGGTGTCTAACTTGATATCTATCGAGGATCATTGCTGGAATATATCTCTACTAAATGAGCTATTTAATTCTGAGTCAGTTGAAGCCATCCAAAAAATACATATTCCTTTGAGAGCCAAAGCTAATAAGCTAATCTGGGTTTCGGACAACAAATGGGCATTTTCTGTGAAATCTGCATATAAAGCTAACTAAGACCCTCCTTGTGGAAGTTCCATAGTGCAATGACAAAAAATATGGAAGATCAAAGCTCATGACAGAATCAAAATGTTACTATGGAGAATTGGGACTAATGTGCTACAAACCAAAAACAACTTGGAAATAAGAATAGGGAATTTTGATCCAAACTGTGTGTTTTGTGACAAAGAACCTGAAACAGCAACTCATCTATTCTTTCATTGCCAAGTAGCAAAAGCCATTAGGTTTGGCTGCAGTTGGCGCATAAGAACTGACAAAATGAATATTGCATCAAATGAGGACATCCTCAAAGTGGTCTTGAACTTGGATGAGCTAAGTACAATTCAAATGGCAGTCACTATGGAGGCGATCTGGCATCTCTGGAATCAAGTATGGCCTTATGGCAGTGAGGTGAACATCATTTCTACCATATGCAATGCAAAAAACAGAGTAAAGGAATATCTTAATGCTTTGGACCATGAGCAGGACAAAGATAGGAGACAGGAATTGACTTCATGGATTTCCCCTCCTAAAAACTATATAAAACTAAATGTGGATGCTGCTGTCTCATAGACTTTCACCTCCTTAGCTGTGGTAGCAAGAAATGAGTCTGGAGAGGTGTTAAAGGTATGGGCTAAAATTCATGATTTATGCATTCCTACTCAAGCTGAAGCAACTGCAATTTTGTGGGCTCTAAACTTGGCTATCGCTAAAAGTTGGTGCAACATCATTGTGGAGTGGGATTCAAAAATATGTTTTGATGCCCTGTCCAAAGCAGAAGATCCAATTGATTGGTCCATCTCCTCCATCATTCATGATGCTACTGATGTGAGTGTATCTTTTGATAATTGTGAGTTTGGCTGGGTTAAGAAATCTCTAAACTTAGAAGCTCATTCTGCTGCTAATATGTTATTGCTCTTAAAGTAGATTTCTTGTGTAATAAGTTTAATTTGCCTCCCCCTATCTTGAAGGCTTGTAGACAAGATTATTGTACCTCTTGTTGTTCTTCTTAATCTAATGAAATGGTAGATTATGAAAAAAACAAAAAAAACAATATCATGTTGTACAATTGGAAAGAGAAAAGAGAGATATTCTTCTATCCAAATAATGATCTCCTTATTCTCTTTTACAACATTAGCAAAAACATCTTAAAGGAACAAAAACAAGGATATGCTAACAAATTTTTCACAAATAAGCTTAATATCTACCAAAATCCAAGTCACTTCTAAGACATGGTTGAATGTTTGTTGTTGGGCTTTGTGGAGCCTAGTTTATGTTTGATCCGGTTGACGACCCGACCCGACCCGACCTGAATAATTTTGCCGAACTACGTAAATATTGTCTTGTGCGTGTGATTGTTTTTTTCTTTGGCGTGTGTTTTCTCTATTTTTTGTTTCTCACAGGTTGAAAATTTCAGGTTAATTTCCCTACATTTGTTTACGATTTAACTCTCACAGTCAAAACAAAGATAAATGGGAATAGAAAATAATGTTATTGTTACACACTTAACTTAAAAGAGGTGATTGTTTTCACTAAGCTTTTTAGTTATCACACAAAATGCTTGGCGGTTATGTCATAAACGCCTTATTTTAGTTACAATATCATTTGTTGAGTTAAATGGGTAATAAGTCCTTTTAATTTCTATTGACCATCCATTTCCCTTTTTATGCAGCGTTATGCTGTTGTTGTCTAAGTAAATAGTGTTGTCGTTTCTGCTCTATTTTCTTTTTCTTTTTTTCTTTTGATGTGTTGTTTTTAAATTTTGATAGATAGGATATAATTTCAACCTATAGTGTCCACGTCATAATAATTGTTATTATTATCAAGTTAGGAAACTAATCGATTTTTAATTTAAGCATTAAGCTGGGCTTGAATCTCAAATATTTTTTCCAATGACAAAAAACTTTACAAGTGTAAGTGTTTGTGGAGTGTAGGGGCAATCTCTAGGAAAGAGCTTCTCACACATTCACACTTAGATTAGGCTAAAGCATATTTTCTATCTTGTAAAAATAATAATAATAAAAAAAGTAAAAAAACTTTTCTAATTGAACTAACTAAAATCAAAATATTGTTTTTAACTTTTGGAGCAAACTAAATGCATGTCATGAATACCATTAAAAAAGACCATTTAAGGAAATGGTTAGTTTCAAAAGGCTAGTTTTGATGTTCAAAAGTGTAACGTTTAACACAAAACCAACTTATTAAACACCTGCTGAAACGTGTGAACAAATCTGTATACTTGAAACGCCAACTTAAAGATTGCTATTAACAACAGGCAAGGTTGCCCACATTGTGATTGTGAGCCGATTAACAAGTTGGGTTGGGACTTGGATCTCTACATTATAAATAGAAAAGCAGAAGGGCAAGAAGAATATATTCTAACATAACTATATTCTTGTTCTAAGTGCCACTTTAACCCCAAAATAATTTTTGAAAAAGAAAAAAGAAAAAAAAAAAAAAAAAAGACTCATACAATGGGGGGCTCTCTTCGTTGCCTATTCTTGATAATGTTAGTCTTCTTCGCCAGTAATGCAAGTGCCAAGGGTGTTAGAAAGGTGAAAATTTTGTTACATTCCAAATTATTTACGAAAGTAATTAAGAACTTCCTTTTTCCTTAGATTTTGGGCTGTAATTACATAATTTGTTTTTTTTTTTTCACTTGTAGTCCTATATAGTCATGTTGGATTCGAAATTATGCACAAACAAACATGCAACAAATTCAGCAATCAATCGTGTGCTGGGAAAAGTTCTTGACGGCAGGTGAATTTCACATCATTAACTTATTAGCTTAATGTCCCGAGGCTAATCAAGTGTTGAACTCTCTTTCTTTCTCTCTCACATTGTTCTTCACACACTCACATGTATTTCTTCTCTTATTTATTTATGTAGGATGATTTTTCGAGTGACATTACGAGTATTACAAATATTGTTATATAAAATTATGTTATTAAATTCAAGGTTCAAATATCACTCTCCTCTTGTAATTTTGTTATTAGATTCATGAACGTTAACCACATTTTTTTGTCACCTTTATTTGCAAAAAATTTGTAAAAAAAATTGGAACTAGCTTTGTATTATCACTATGCGTGCCTTTATAAGTGTGTTTGTGTGTCTATATATGTAAAAAGGAAACTAAGCATGTTATGGAATTCAATAAAAGGGGAAGAGGGGGGGTGTTTCCATTAGAAAACCAGAGTAATGGTTTCAATGTAATATAGAATTAGTTCTAATTAGTAATTTCAACAGGTTTTGAATTTTGATTTTGAATTTGTTTTCCTAATCACAGGATTATCATTTTTGACTTTTGAGTTTTGACGGAAATATGTTATCACCTAGACTAATTTTAGGATACAAAATTTAGAATCAGTATTATTCTCTTTTGTTATACTTTTGTAGTTTGCTAAACGCCTATTAGAATTCAGCATAAGTCCCAATTTTCATAATTTCTATAGAATTAACCTAATTTTCTTTTTTGCTGCATGATTTATTTAGTTAAAATAGTTAATAATATAAAGTTATTTTCTTTTCTTTTTCCTTTTCACTCTGTTTTAATCCTTTCAATGGCCCCCTGATCTTAAATAATAATTTGATTGGCATGTTGTAGTAGCACGTTAACTGAATCTGTGATTTACCGCTACTATCTCTCGTGCGGGTTTGCAGCCTCACTCACAAGTAAAGAGGTGAAAAAATTATCGCGTAAGATTACTATAAACCTACCTCTCTCTCTCTCTCTCTCTCTCTCTCTCTCTATATATATATATATATATATATATCTATATATATATAGAGAGGTTGTTTTCATTTTAAACCTTTAAATTTGAATTTTTTTTTTTTTTTTTTTTTTTGATCTAGCAAGTTTTGATTATACTTTCAAAATGGTCTTTGTGTCAAAGTTTGTAGATAGAAGGACCAATTAAAAAAAAAGATAAAAAAAAGAAAAAAGAAAAAAAGAATCAAGGTTGGTGGATCAAATGAAAGATCTCAAATTTAAGTAACCAAAATAAAAACAGCCCAAAATTGTAAGGTTTTTGTAATCTGGTATGAAGAGAGAGAGATTATAATCATTTATTTATATGATATATACAATACTAAATTACTCTAATTTCAAATAACAAACTACAGGTTTTCACGAGGTTGCATCAGTTGAGCCAGAACAAATCTATCATATCGATGATAGCATTGTTAGGCCACATGGGGTCCATCATATTATTGATAGATCTAGATTGGAGACTGAGGCCCCACTTGCGAGCAATGTTAATAATCACAGAATTAGAATATTGCCTTGACTTATTATTAAGTTTGGGAAAAAAAAATCTGTATTACAATAAGGTGTTTCATTTACATTTGAAACAAATTATAAAACTTGGTGTTTCAAGGAAGGAGCCTTATATCTGTTTGATTATATCTTGTCAATTTTTTTCTGTACGTGCATCTTCAACTAGTGATTTTCACTAAAAATTGAAGTTGCACTTTTACCCAAAAAAAAATGAAGTTGTGCAAATTTTATGCAGCCAAACTAACCTCTCCAAGCACTTTGTGTATAGAGCGATACTAATTAAGCTATAAAACTCTCGGAAAAAAAAAATAATAAAAAGGTTACAAAATATGGAATTTGTAGGGGTTAAATCACAATATGGGGTGAGGGTATAACGTTAATAAGTTATAATTGAGGCCTTAGGATCAGTCTCGTGCCATGATGGGTCTTATAAACGGCCTAAGATGAGCTTAGCAAAAAATAACAGGCCCACTCTACACAAGATATCGCGAATGGGACCTGAAACATATAACTGGGTTCAAACCCAAGTCCGGATCCGGGTGGAGTCATCCCTAATTGGGCTAGGTCCATATTGAGAATATTTATTGACATTCCTAGACAGAATAGTATACCAGATTGGAATTAGATTGACAACTACGTTTAAATTTCCAGTTGTAAAAGCTCAATCATTCATCCCCCACTTCGTCATCATCTGTCATTGCCATCATCATCATATAATTATTATTTTCAAGTTGTTCACACTTCATATTCTATTTAGGGCCATTTTCATGGTCACTGAATTCCATTGCATTTATTTGATGGTGAGGGTCAGCTTGATGCATTTAGTATACGTTTGGATACTGTTTATTTTGCTGAAAATTGAAAATTAAAAAATATATATATATATATATATTTTACTGTTTGCTATGGTATTTGTCACTGTTCATTGACCTAAAATCACTGTTCATGGCCAATGAACAGTGACAAACACGCTGCTTAAAAAAAAAAAAAAAAAAAAAAAAAAACGCAGCAAACGCTGCCACAGAAACGCAAAAAACAAACAGACACTCGAAGAGTAAAATTAAAGCTTTTTATATATTTAAATATGATTTTAGAGAAAATTAAATATTACATAAACTTTATTATTTTGTTTTAGATGTAAAATTATTACTAATTAACAAGCACCACGGAGAATTTAAAAAAAAAAAGTCTAGACATAAAAATTTTGACAATTTTTCACACCTTCTGATATGGTAGATTGATAGTGATAAGTAAAATAGCGATGTTAGTAGTGGACCTAGGTAAAAACTAGTAAAAGTTTGTCAACTCAATTATTATGAAAAATGTTGTGAATTTTTTTGTGTACTACTCTTATTATTTTTTCTTTTGAGAAGTGCTACATTCACAATATTTTTCACAACAAATCGTAGGTGTTAAGTTATTACCGGTTATAATTTGAACCCACCATTGAAATTATTATTTTGCCATCAATAACAACCTATAACAACTCGCTACTTAAGATTTGTTGTAAAAGTATTGTAAACAAAACATTTCTCTTTTTTTTTTTTTTCTTTGTTTTTCAATTTAAAAAAAATATTATTTTATTTATTGGTTAATATTTGGACTTAATTAAATTAAAATTTGGGGTCTTTTTTCTACTTGAGACCTTAGGCGACTGCATCAACTATTTAAAGTGTGGAGCCGTCACTGTTTATGGGAAATATTAACATTTTGTTAGGAGCTATTTTTAGAAACATTTTGTTAGAAAAATGATAAAATAATAAACATTGTTGACAGTTTTTTATATTTTTCATAAAAGTAGTGTAAAAACTTTTCTATTATAGCTTATTAAAAATTATCCTTACCAAAAAAAAAAAAAAAAACTACTCTAAAAGTATCGGTTAACATGACCTTATTAAGAAAAATAGAAATATAAATGTTATAATATTATATAGCTCCAGCTATTTCATAGCGAATTAGTCGTTTTATTAAATTTAAATCAAAGAGTGAGGAACAAGGCAAATAAGTTAATCTAGGGAAACAAATAAAACAAGAAGAGCTTTTTAATTTTTTAGTCTTAATTCTTCGCCCTATAATCTTCAATTCTAGATCCAAGTGACTTGCCGGGAGTCATAGGCGGAGCCAGCAGGGGGGCAATTGCCCCCCTGACCCGCCAAAAAGAAGACAAAGAAAAATAGTTATCATATAACATTTGTCTCCTTCTCTAGTTATAAATTGATTTTTTTTTTTTTGTTATTTTCTTATATTTTAATATATTATAAAATTTTCTGTTTTACTTATAAATTTATAATCAATGTACTATTCTCTCTTTGAATATGTCAAAGTTCCTTTTTTTTTTTTTTTAAAGAAAGAGACATATTTTCTATTTTATCAAGGTTAAGGTCCAAAACCTGTAAAAATAAAACATTATTGTTATCTTTCAAAAAAAAAAAGATTAAAAAAAATTCAATAGTACGTACCTCATATTATTATGTAATTCTTTTCTTCTCAAAATACTACTTAGTGTCTGTGAACCTATTAAAAATATTTTCATTCATAAATATTTTATCAAGGTTAAGGTCCCAAACATGTAAAAAGAATACTATCAAAAAAAAAAAAAACTGTAAAAAGAATAACAGTATTGTTATCTTTCAAAAGTGATATTAAAAAAAATTGGGGAAAAAAAAACCTAACAGGACCTCAAATTATTTACGTAATTTTTTCTTCTCAAAGTAATATTTAGTGTATGTTAAACTATTAAAAATGATTTCATTCATAAATGGAATTTTGATTTTGAAAACAGCTTATTAATAGAAAAAAAAAATACTTAGTATATAAATAAAATCCTTAATAGATAAATAAAATATAGTATATATGCTATCATTTTGTGGATCTTTTTATACTAAAATATCAAATAATATACACATGAATGATATTTTATATTTTGTATTCGCCTCAAATGCAGTCTATAGTCTATATATATATATATATATATATATATATATATATATATATTTATGTAGTGCACGCAAATGCAGATATATATATGTACATAAATTGTCTTCTTTATAGTCAAATCATGACTCAGTCGCTTTTAGGAATTTTGTAGTTTACTCTCATCATCCTTATATATTGAAATACCATTAATAATATATGAAATTGGAGATCATCAATTAGGAGTTTTTTTTTTTTTTTTTGAGGAGAATTAGGAGTAAATTGATTATATCACACAACTAGCTTGTTTGTCTCATCTCATATTATTTCTATCTTATTTCTCGAATTTTTAAAGAATTTGTTAGATCCCTTTGTACATCCAATTTATATCATTTATATGTTGTAAGAGATTAAGTTGCATGAGATAATTATCACTCTCCCTCCATACAAGTATACAACCACTTATCATGTTGAAAAGAAATTTTGATAATAGCTTTGGTCGGATAATATTGGGCTCAATTCAAATGAGAAATTATTTTTCTCTCAATGTTTTTCCTTGATCAAACTGAAGAAAATATCAATTTACTCTTCATTTGTCAGATCTTCCTCTCATTTTCTACTCTATGATCAAACGTAGGTCTTTCTTTCGGCGCCTAAGTCTTTCCATGACTTAGAAGAAAAATCTCCTTTCCCTTGACTGAAGGAGGATCAGATTCTTGTTCTTTTCGCGTTTTTGGCGAGACCAAACATTAAATGAGATAGTCCAGTCTATGTCCCCAGATCCAGTTTTTAATATCTTCACAGTATAAAAAAGAAACTTTTGAGATGAAATCTTGAAAAGAAAAATACTTGAACGGTAATCAAAATATTTTAATTATGCAGGACAGCTAGAGTGAGATCGACACTAGTAGAAATGATTACATACGTGAACAGAGGAGCCAAAAATAAACTTGGTTATTCACACTTGGAAAAATTACGGAGCAAACTATACGTTTCATATTTGTGAATTTCAGTTAACTCAATTGATAAATATATATATATATATATATATTTTTGGTAAACTGGGAATTTCATTCAACTAGAAAGAACCAAAAACATTAGAAGGAGGGCAGAACCTCATCTGAGACAGCCCATACAAATCAGAAAGAAAAGTTCAATCAGGGACTTGAGAGCAAGCTAATCTAGCTAGAGCATCGACGCACCGGTTAGCTTTCATGATTATTGTAGTCGAATAAGAGCCAGTGCATCGGCGCACCGGTTAACTGGTAAAGATTATTGTAGTCAAATAAGAGATGTAAAATTCAATCTCCGCTTATACCAAAAATCAATTAAGATTCTTAGTATGATAATAAAGAGCAATCATTAAGAACGAATGTTATATATTAAAACTCTAAAAGAAAGGATAATAAAATATTTACTTGTATTTTAAATTGATAAAGTAGTTTATAGGATTGTGAATGAAGTTTATTAGATACTAAGCTGAACACTATTTTCTTTTCAATTTTGAACCCATCATTTATATTATTTTATTTTTAATTATTTATAATATGCTACTTTAACAAGTTGTGAACATAAGTGTAGAAAAAGTTACATCCCTACATCTATTCTTAGGCATAATAACAGTAGAGAAAATTATTTTTATTTTAGGGAGCAATGCTGAAGTGCCCCTAATAGAATTTCAATAAGTGACCAAGCTGGTTCAGTAGTCAACTTTCAGTTTACACAAGTAACTCATTTTTAGATTTAAGGTTGTGTTTTTTCCAAGTACTAACACAAAATGAAAACGGTTCATGAGCTTGAATTTAATATTTACAACTTCAAAGATTAGTTAATGTTGTCAGTTTCAAATAAGCCTTAAGATGTAAAAAGGTATCAATCAAAGGAAAGAAAACATGCAAAAGTAGCCAAAAAAATCAATAATTGGGCCTTTTTTTCTCCTTATGTCCAGATTCACAAGAGTGGGACCCTAAACAAAACTTGATGGATTGGAAACCTCTCTCTCTCTCTCTCTCTCTCTGTGTGGCCCACCCTCAAGAAACTTTTTTAAAAAGTCCCTCTAGAAACTTACGAGGAACGGTAACGCGTGGTGTGTCGGCTTTTTGGATTCTAGATCGAATTCCCACTCCATTCAAAAAGAAGCCATGCCTCCACAATATTAGTATATATATATGGGTTGTGTTAACGTTAACCACAAAACTTTTTTCCTTTTTTCTGATAAATTTTTGTCTTCTTTTTTTTTTTTTTACTTTTTCTGACCTTTTTTTTGGTCCTTTCTGCCCTTAACCAGCACCAGGCGGTGCTGGTTAACATTCTCCTATATATATAGGGCTCTTTCGTGACTAACTTCCTATGTGTGTATAGAATTTATTAGTCCGAATTAGAAGCGGAAATGGCTATGCCCAAGTGTTTTTGGTTCTTTTTCTGGTTCTGTATGATCGTTGCCATGCTTCAACAGCCAAGAGAGTTAGAAGCCAGGTCATTGACACTGCAAAAAGGTAAGCAGAAGAACAACCATGCACCTAGTCAACATGTAGAATAGCATATCATTATTAAGTCTTGTGGTCATAATGTGTTGTTTTCATTTAGAGTTAATAGAGTTGATGATTGGCCATTTTTTTTTCTATTATAAGGGAATAACAAACTTGTGATTAAATTTACAGGGCGCTTAAATAACTTTGTTGCAACACTGGGGATTGAGTGCAAGTGTTGTGATGGAATAAAAGGTGAATGCAGGAGCACCTGGGACTCTTCTTGCCCAAAGCTTCAATGCCTTCCATGGAAGCATCAGTAATTAAATGTATGAGGAATATACTTTCATGCCTGTTGTACTATATGTATTGTAATCTCTTATTATATTACTATGCTATATTATATATGTTGACCACTTTGACTTTGCCTTCTTACTAATAAAAGGCGTTCTGTAATATATATACTCCGCGTGGATTACTAGTTTTATCTTGAACACTTCGATAGGCATGGGTGGAAGAGCCAAAAGCTTTTTTTTTTTTTTAGTTGAATGGAAGAGCAAAAAGCTCAATCAAGAAATTTCCAAGTACGACTAGCATGTTAGCAGTCACCTATAGGCTATAGCTACGTTTAAGCTAAACAGATGGTGATACGTAGATCATGTTTTGTAATTAAGGGGGTGTTTGGTTTATGTTTTTAAACAACAATTTTCAGTTTTTAAACAGCATTTTACGTATTTCAACACACTTTTTCACCCACACGTATTTCAAAAAACAATAAACAACAATTTTCAAACTACTTCACCAAACACCCCCTAAGGGTCCAAGACTACTCCTTAGTCCTTACCAACTAGCGCAGGCTCCGTTGTGCTTCGTTTGTTTCAACAAAAACTATTTGTCGCATTAATTTCTAGAATTATACTATGGAAAACAAGAATTAACAAAAAAAAAATTGTTTTTATACTCGATGATAAACAAGACAAAATAGATAGAAAACAGGATTTGTTTTTAGGAAATAAAAAATATTTGGTCATTGCTCTATGCCCTCTCCATTAATTCCATCCAAACTCTCGTTGACAACACTTTCACTGCTGCAGACACCACTTTCACTGCTGCAAACACCATAGTTGTTGCCCTCACCACCGTAATCATTGTGCCTATTTGAAATATTAATGATTTTTTATGTGAATCAAATGAATATAAAATTTTTTTTGGGATAATTTTCCAAGTTACAATTAAATACAGAAAAAAAAAATTCTTTACAAAATTTCTTAAAAAAGCGTTCTCTCCAAGAAAACTTTTTTTGGGGTGCTAAAATGAACCAAGTGTTGATAACCAAAGTTGTCTTATATAGGTAGGTATTTTGGTGTAAGAGAGATATATAACATCTATCTCATATAAAGGTAGCATCTACAATTATGGGACCAATCCCCATGTAAGAAGGATATTATATATACCCATTACATATAATAAAAATTCCTTACATAATGGTTTGAACGTGTGTGTTATCAAAACAAAAAAAATTCCTTAAATAATAAAAATTCCTTACATATTGATCTTTCGTTATCCACTAAAAGCATCTAGATCTAAATTTTCCCAAATTGGGGCAATTAAAAATAAAGGGTTTAAACCGTCTCAAATAAAGTAAAGTAATCTTACAAATAAAGTAATATTAATTTTACTTGAAATAGAATAATCCTAATCTTACTTATAGTTCAAGTATTATAACCTCTTTTTTTTTTTTTTTTGAGGAAATATTATAACCATTGTTTGTTTATTATTAGTTTGTAAATTTTAATCTACTATGTCAATGGGCTTAGTGCAACACATAGAGCTTAATATGGTAAACATGTAGTAGTAATTAAGGACATTTCCCTCTTAAAGGGATGCCTTTAAAACTGAACCATGTTAATCTCTTTCTTCATTTTTTCTCATAGGAAAATGTTAACAGGTACTTTAAGTGTATTGGTTTAGAAATATTTTTTTAAAAAAAATTTATGAGAATAAAAAAAAAGTAATTGATTTTTTTTATATTTTTCATAAAATCTATAAAAGTGATATCAAAACTTTCCTAAAATGATCCATTAACAAATGATTTAAGGACACTTGTTAACTAGACCCCTTCTCATATACATGATCATTATATAATAAGTTAAAAACTATGCTATCATAATTATGTCTTAACTATTTCTAACATAGTATAGAGTTATATTTTATCTTTTCTAATAAGAGTACTGTTAACGGGTGCTATACAGCACTTGTTAATAATTCATTTAAAGAAAGTTTTTGCACTTGTTAACATTTTCCTTCTAATAATAATTATATTTAAATTCCTTCCCTTAAAACATAAATAAGACAAAGGCATTTCTAACCCTTGCCCTTCCAAACTCTGGACTCTTGAATTCAAAGGTAGTTTGCCAGTCAATGGTTATGTTGTGCCGGCAGAGCCATTTCCACGATGAGATTAATGAAAGAAATCCCATTAAAAACACACACACACACACACACAAAACACAAAACATGTTTGTGGAGTTCAAAGAACCTTGGCTATATCCATGAACGCGAGAAAGATAAAGAACATTTCCTATAAACTCTGTTTCTGTTAGGTTCTAAGAGCTTAGAACAATCGGCAAATCGTGAGCACACAAGAACATGTAAGCTGCAAAAAGAAGATTTCAGAATCTGCCTGGTTCGATCGATCGAAAAACAGGCTCGACCGATCGAGAATCGTATCTGCAGAATTTTAAGTTGGCCCAAACAGCAGTTCTAGCCCATTAAGAATTAGGGTTTCAGATCTACTTCTCCCACTATATAAAGGAAACCCTAAGCACGTTTTTTATAAGGCTTTTTAGAGAGAGAAGAGTGTGCCTCTTTTGTATTTAGGGTTTTGTTCCTAAAATCTCTCTTATTACTTCTACCGGTGTTGTTCCTTGAAGAATCTCAAGATCCGGTATTGCTGAAGTTGCTGCCTTCTCTAGTCATCAAAGGTGCTGATGATCTAAACCTTCAAGGGTGGTAAGGGTGGTCTTGGAGTCACAAACAGGAGAGTTTGTGTTGCTAAACCTTTGAGTGGGATCTCAAAGTCACAAACGGTGGTGTTTGTGTTTTGCAAAGATTAAAGAAAGAAGGAGTCTGTGGATCTCGGAGCTATCATGGGGTCGTGGTAGTAAGTTTCCTACACTTAGGTAGCAATAGGATGTTAGTGGTCTAAGTCGCTATTGTGTAAACTTCAATTCTTTCTAGTGGATTTGCTATTTTACCTTGAGGATAGCTAGGTTAAATCCTCCCCAGGTTTTTTTACCGGTTTGGTTTTCCTGGGTCATCATATCGTTGTGTTCTTTACTTTTTCCGCTGTTTTACTTGATATGATTGTTATTGTTTTAACTTAGATCTGAATAATAAACCTACGTATTCACTTGGTTAATTAATTAGGTTAAACAATCTAGTTTACAGGGATCTAAACGAACTGACAAGTGGTATCAGAGCGGGTAGCTCTTCTATTGTAGATCTTTTGATCTAAGAGTTGATCCTTGATCCTTGTTATCATGGATAATTTTAAGTGTCTTACTATTTTTGATTGTGATGATTTGAATAAAAAGGACACTGTTGTTTCTGTTGATTTTATTGATGCCTTTGAAACTCTTCGTAAGGAATTATCTAAGTCTTTGAAAATTGCTAAGAAATTTAAAGAAGAGTTAAAATTGGCTAATCTTGAAAAAGAGGAATTGATTGTGAGATTAGATGAATCTAATAAAAAGAATGAATTTTTGAGAAATCAAATTTCCTCTCAAGATGGGAAGATGAAAAGCTTGGAACAAGAGTTAGTTGAATCTAAGGGTAAAATTGAAAATTTGACTAGTACCAAGCCTGCTGTTGATAACAGAAGTGTTTCTGTTTCTTTTAAGCCTAAAGCGGAAAAACTTTATATCCCTCCTTTCAAGAGGAATAATAAAGACAAGGCTTATTTTGCTAGGTTAGACAAAGGTAAAAGTTCTGATGTAGACGCTGAAGTTTCTACACCTAAGTCTAAACCTACTGTTAGAGAGCATAAGAAATCTGTTTTTGTGCCTACCTGTCACCTTTGTGGTGTTGTTGGTCATATTAGACCAAACTGTTCTTTGTTGAGGCAAAAACAAAATCTGAGACTAGATTTGCTATTAGGAATACTGATGTTCCTAAATTTGTTCCTGTTTGTCACTTTTGTGGTGTTTCCGGTCACATTCGTCCTAATTGTCATAAATTGAAATTTAAGCATTCTGTGTTTCAGTCTAGGACATGTGATGATATTTCTCCTGCCATAAGTTTAAATAAATTGTTTCATATGCTTTTGAAAAATTTAAGCTTGTTGGCTTGTGAAAGGAAATTGCAGGATTCCAGTCTTTCTCAGAAGATTGGTGTAATTCCTCAAATACACTCTGCTTCACATGGATTTTCACCTACAAAGCCGAAGACTCGTGCTATATGGGTGAGAAAAGATTCTCTAAGGTGAGTGTTGTTGACTTGTCCCTGATTTAATTCTTTCAATATTTTGTGGACATGTTTTGTTTTTGTTTTTGGTTGTTTTGTTTTTTAAGTTGTTTTTTTTTTTTTTTTTAAAAATCCAAAAACATTGAAAATTTTCAAAAAGACAAAAATATTTTATTTTGTGTCTTGTTTTATTTTTTCTTGAGGATTACATAAATTATGATATCTCTCTTGATTTAGAACATGCTTGACATTGTGGAGAAACTTGAATAGCATGTGTTATATAAGTGCTAAGCTATTTTTTGATTTTTTTGAGTATGTACTAGTTTGTACATGTACTCATGGGTTAATTAAGAAATTGATATTTCTTGTTTGTGTACCCTCTATAGCTTAGTTAAGCACTGTCATGCATTGCATTTGCATTTTTTTTAATTATTTAGCATAAAGTGTGCTTTTTTGTTTTTGGTCAAAAATTTTTTAAGCCAAAAATATTTTTATGTGTTTTGTATTATATATCTTGGATTTATAATTAAGGATTGGCCATATTATCTTTACATAACATGTTTATGTGCCTTGTTTAGCTTGGATGAAACTTATTTTTATTGCACTTTACTAGTTTGAGCTTTGTAGTGCATGTTGTGTGGGAAGATGTTTATAGTTTTTGATCACTTTGTCTTGATCTTGAAGTCTCATGCCTTTGATTGTTGGACTTGAACTTATTGAGAAAGGCATAAATAACCATCTCACCACTGTTTACTAGCCAATCATGAACACCTTAGTGCATATCGTAAGATTTTGTGCTCGATAAAGTGTAGCACATGCACAAAAAGATCATAAGGTGTAGCCTCGGTTAAATTGTTAAAATTGGTGTGTACATTATCCCGGCTATTTTAATAAGTTTCTAATCAATTAAAATTGGTGTGTATATTATGAGGCAAATCAAGAAACTTACATGATTGCAAGCTTTTATTCTAGGAGATGTGAGAGTTATATGATGTAACTCTTTAGGTGATAGTCTCTTTCAAATTTTATGTGATGAATTTTGTAGACTTTGTGATTGATTACTATTCACATATCACCTCACATGTCTCTCAAGCTTTTGCTAGTTGCACACACTACACATGTTACTCTTTGCTAAACTTTGTACATGTTATTGTGTGTGATTTTGTTGTGGCCATCCAAGATTATATGTTCCTTGATTTTGATGCAAAATTTGAGTTTTGAGGACAAATTGATTGATAAACTTGTTTTTGAAAGATCTGGGTTGAATTCAAGTGTTTTTGAAAAACTTTTAGTCTCATACTCATGCATTTCATTCATAAAATACTATGCTTTGAGGAGTTTCTGCATAAAATTGCTCTATTTTTCAAAATTTAATTTTTCCAGATTTTCGATCGATCGAATCTGTCTCTCGACCGATCGAAATTGCGATAAAAATTTTGGTTTGAATCTGTCTGACTCGATTGGTATTCAATCGATGCTCGATCGATCGAAACTGAAAAATTTTCAGTTTTTAGAGTTTTGACCAAATTTTTTCATGCATCATTTATGGTTAGGATTCACATGAGTTACATTGTTTTTTTTGTATCCATCTTGCAGTTTTGCAGTCATATCTCTCATTGTTTTCACACATAATATGCATACACTTTGCTAAATTTGGTACTCAACTTGATTTAAAAATTGATTGATTAATTTTTTAGTCCTTTGTACATTTTAGTATATGCTATTTTTCTTGATGTGTGAACTACAGAAAATATTTTTCTTCAGAGATATGATGGATGATCAATGTGCAAATATTTTCTCTACTCATGCAACTGTTTATGGGTCACATAGTGTCAAGTTTGCATTTATTGAAAGAGAGAATATTTTTCTTCATGTGTATCCTCAATTCATTTTTTTTTTGGTTTGTGTGTTTTTAGTTATCCCCACCTCCTAAATTTTTCCCAAAACTGTTTTTCCCATAACTTGTTTTGTTTTTCCTATTTTTATAGGGGGAGAAAAGTTTTTTTTGCCTATGTTGTTTATCGAGGGAGTTGTTGCTCTTTATAAGGGGAGTTATCTCTTTTTTCTATAGAGCTAATCTGTTTTATGTTCCCTTGGTTCTCTTTTTTCTCTCTTGTTTACTCTTTGTTTGAGTTGTATTTGTCAATACGTGACAAAAGGGGGAGAAATAGATGAAATGTGGGAATCCTGTTTGTTTTGTTTAGGGGGAGAATATAAAAACTTTTTGATGTATCTAACTTAGGGGAAGAGTTAGAAGTTTTTGTTTAGGGGGAGAATATAAAAACTTTTTGATGTATCTAACTTAGGGGGAAAGTTAGAATTTATTTTTGTTTTTATATTTCTGTTTCATATTATTGCTTATATGTCTTTCTTTCCACACATGCGGTGATGTGTTTGTTGAGTGTTTCAGGAAAGACAGGTGCATTCTAATCAAGATCTTCTACCTCTTCTTGGCAACTTCTAGGTTATGAGTCTTAGATTGGGATTTGTGATGTAATTGGGTATTTTATTGTATTGGGTTGTTCTTGTATTTTAACATTTCATTTTGTATGAAAGTTTTGTCACGAATTGCCAAAGGGGGAGATTGTTAGGTTCTAAGAGCTTAGAACAATTGGCAAATCGTGAGCACACAAGAACATGTAAGCTGCAGAAAGAAGATTTCAGAATCTGCCTGGTTCGATCGATCGAAAGACAGGCTCGACCGATCGAGAATCGTATCTGCAGAATTTTAAGTTGACCCAAACAGTAGTTCTAGCCCATTAAGGATTAGGGTTTCAGATCTACTTCTCCCACTATATAAAGGAAACCCTAAGCACGTTTTTTATAAGGCTTTTTAGAGAGAGAAGAGTGTGCCTCTTTTGTATTTAGGGTTTTGTTCCTAAAATCTCTCTTATTACTTCTACCGGTGTTGTTCCTTGAAGAATCTCAAGATCCGGTATTGCTGAAGTTGCTGCCTTCTCTAGTCATCAAAGGTGCTGATGATCTAAACCTTCAAGGGTGGTCTTGGAGTCACAAACAGGAGAGTTTGTGTTGCTAAACCTTTGAGTGGGATCTCAAAGTCACAAATGGTGGTGTTTGTGTTTTGCAAAGATTAAAGAAAGAAGGAGTCTGTGGATCTCGGAGCTATCATGGGGTCGTGGTAGTAAGTTTCCTACACTTGGGTAGCAATAGGATGCTAGTAGTCTAAGTCGCTATTGTGTAAACTTCAATTCTTTCTAGTGGATTTGCTATTTTACCTTGAGGATAGCTAGGTTAAATCCTTCCCAGGTTTTTTTACCGGTTTGGTTTTCCTGGGTCATCATATCGTTGTGTTCTTTATTTTTTCCGCTGCTTTACTTAATATGATTGTTATTGTTTTAACCTATATCTGAATAATAAACCTAAGTATTCACTTGGTTAATTAATTAGGTTAAACAATCTAGTTTACAGGGATCTAAACGAACTGACAGTTTCCTTTTCTTGTTCTTTTATATTTTACCCCCTTTTTTTTGGGCAAGAAAGAACAATTTTCAAATTCTAATACTGCTCATTACATTCGAAGTTTCAAACTCCACCATCCAAAAAAAAGAGATAGAAAAAAATACATGGATTTGACTTCTTCTTTTTTTGAAGAATAATTTTCCGATGCATCTGAATAAGTCTTTTCGTGTTAGTTGTTAGGACTTAGGCCATTAAATCTCTTGACATGAGCAAATCAAAGTCTTATTTCATTAGTGCATATTGAGCCATGAGAGGCAGAGGGTGCTTATTCTCGAACATATTTTCTTTTAGCGAACGCTCCAAATTGTCAACCAAAATTTATGACAAAAAAGAAATCCCATCGTTATTAATTCCTCCTCTCATGGGCTAAGTCAAGTATAATTTTGATGCAACTATTAACCAAATAAAGTCAACTCTTGCTGCCATTTGCCCATACGAAAATAGTACTAGTATATAGGAAATTAACCCGAAATTCACAACTTCTGAGAAACAAAAAAAAAAAAAAAAAAAAAAAAAGAGAAAACCCACGCCAAAGAAAAACAATCACACGCACAAGACAATATTTACATGGTTCGGCAATTTGCCTATGTCTACGGAGTTGGAGAGATTTCACTATTATTAGGAAAAAATACAAAGTGCGGCTACAGTGTTTTCACTCTCTCAAAAACCACAACAAGACGAAACCCTAATCACCAAAAACGGTTTCTATATCTTGCGCATAGGATTCACAATGGGCTACAAAATGGGCCAAAAGACCTGTCGGCCTAAGCCTTTGCTCCATGGACTAAGCCTCAAAAAATCTCCCATTAAAAACTATGCAACATTATTTAGGGTCTGATCGGGTCGTCAATCGGATCAAACACAACTAAACTCCACAAAGCCCAACATAGTAAGGTTTTGAAGACATGGATCAAAGAGAAAAATGTTGGTAATCCTCTTTGGGAGAAAGTTTTTTGACGTTTTGTAGTCTTTCTTTTTCTTTCTTTTTTTCCGTAGAATGTGGAGAAATTATTAGGTCCATCAGAGGATTGCTGAAGTGGTCCTCCTTATCCTTCCTAAAAGGTCGGATTTGTGTTAAAACATAAGAGTTTGTTCAAACCCCAAAATTAAAAATTACGGCTAGATTGCTGTTAGTCTAACTTAAACTAAGTGCGGAACAAGAGTATATAAAGCGCAATCATCGGATCTACTCTAGTGCATACATATAAACAATAAACAATAAAAGTAAAGCACAAGAGTAAGGGAAGAGAGATGCAAACACAAGATAACACTAAGACATGTTATCAAAGAGGAAACCGAAGAACTCGGTGAAAAACCTCTATGTTATGTTTTCTTATCATATGACAAAGAAACACAAAGACGTGTTATCAAGAGGAATGAGGGAAAGAAAAAAAAGATATGAACAAAGGTAAAAGATGATGCATGAGGGGTGTAAGATGAATGAGAAAATGAAGCTCAAACGAAAGACAAAAACATCTACAAAAAATTATATAAAGCATAAAGTTAACATGGCATGCTAAGGATGATGGAACAACGTATAGACCAAAGCATGACATAAACACAAGAACATGTTATATGTGCTAAAAGGTCTAAAAAGACTTAATTTGCATGAGTGAATGCAAAACACGTCAAGTGTTAGAGTATGTGCAGCAAAGGTGCATCTAGTATGCATGTGAGATGCATGACCAATGTATGAGCAAGCACTCACGGGGCAAAATGTGTAAAACATACAACCAATGATCAATACTTGATAAATATGCATAATCATGGTAATTCCCAAAAATTGGTACTCATCGGAGTCCAAAACAACGAGAAAATGTCATTTGAGCATTTTACTAAACACTTAGAGTGCACACACTACACATGTATGTTAAACAATGCATGAACATATGAAAATTTTGCCTAAATACATGTTACTTTCGCCACAGGGGGCCAACATCCAAAGCAAATCATCATTTAAAACAAAACTCAATAAAAAAGATTGACAAAAATTAAGATTTCCAACCCCCATTAGAGAAATTTCTAACTATGAACGTAAAATCCTCCAAAAACATAATCTAAAGATCAAAATCAATTAAAAGAGTTAAAGATTACCTTATAGATGTTAATAGAATAAAAAACAATTGAATTTAGTTGGGTTTTGATGTAGAAACATAAAAATAAGGGTTTGGGAGAAGATTGAAGAAGTTTAAAACAAATGTCCCACAAAATGTCCTTTAAAAAGCTGACCTGGAAATTTTCGCGGGAAGCTGGGAATTTTCGCGGGTAACTTGCTGGTAAACCCTTCTCACGAAACACTCGTGAAACTCTCTGTCCAATACTCGCGATTATGCTTACTCGCGAAATGACTCGCGAAAACACCCAAAAAAACATTTTTTTCACACAAAATCAACTTGAAAAACTTTGGAAAAATATGGATGATACAAATCAGTTCCAAAAGCAAATAAAAAGAACAAAAATCTTTTTGATTTGATCTGCATATGTTTGAGCACACACATATCACATTTGAACATGTACAATCACATAAATGAAATAGGCATTCATTGAATGTTAAACTTGTGTGTTGTGTGTGTGGATCAAGTATGAACTAGTCCATAGTCAAGTATGAAGTTTCAATAATCAATTCAACCAAGTCATACACGACTAGTACGAAGTCAAGTGACCTATTTCATTTTGCTTCCATTTTTCACACTTTTGATCAAATACAACTCAAATTTTTGAGAAGTGATGCCATAAATATTTTGATATAACTTTGACAAACATGAGCCTTTGGCTTTGACACTATACATTTTAATACAAATCGCTTTCCCTTTTTCCTAGTCAAATACTAGTTTGTGCGACAGCTTTTTCAGCTCAATATCTCTTTTTGAGATAGACATTTGTAAAGCTCCTTAAAAAAAATGTAAGGAGATATATAGGCACAAGTCTACTCATGTATCAAAATCAAGCAAGACTATTGACCAATCATTCATAACATGACAAGCTTGAAGATCTATTTACAACAATCAAAACGTAGATTTTTAGATGTCGCTTATACTTAGAAAATGTGCATACATGACAAGCTAAACTCGTAAATGCATTACGCCATTAGTACGGAGGTACTAGGCCAAACTCACATGTGATATACACAACACAAACAATCAAAATTTTTGAGATTTTTCACTTTTGATGAGTTTTTGAATTTTTTCAACACACTCAAAAGCAGAACAAGCAAAGTAAGATCAACAAACAAAAACAATGCATATAATGAGATGCATGTGATATACACAACACAAACAATCAAAATTTTTGAGATTTTTCACTTTTGATGAGTTTTTGAATTTTTTCAACACACTCAAAAGCAGAACAAGCAAAGTAAGATCAACAAACAAAAACAATGCATATAATGAGATGCATGAAACGCAAAAATGCATGACAATGACGCATCTAATGCATAAAAGGTCGTACAAAGATCGAAAAATTAGATCAATGACCAAAAGAGCATAAGCTCAATTATAGGAACCCTTCTTCATCCAAACGGAACAATTGTTTGGAATGAGTGTCTCGTGAGAAGTGAGACAAGGGATGGAAGAATAAAAACCAAAGATGCACATCAACAAGGAGGTAAGAGCATTAACCACATGCTTTAACAACTTAACACTTTCAATCAAATCTGATTTAGCTTGCAAAGCACAACTTTCAAGAAGCTCAAGTTTCTTTTTTCTTTTGATTCTCTTAGAGCTTGAAACTTAGAACAATGAGGTCTTAGATGACCAAAGGCACCACAATGGTGACAAACAATGGGTTTAGGTCCACTAGACTTTTTAGGGAGGGATTTAGCAACATGGTTTTGTTCTCTCTTCAACATAGAACATTGTGGTCTTATGTGAGCGATCACACCGCAATGGTGGCAAGTGGGAATAAACTTAGATCCATTCAAATCCCTAGGATGAGACCTAAACGGAGGCTTAGGCTTAAGAGCCTTTCTTTCTATTTTTTGATTTCTTTTATGTGGAGGAATGTACACCGATTTGTCTTTAGAGGTAAGACTCACAATAGGCACAAAATCGGGCACCACAACATGATTGCAACAAAGTTGTTCTTCATTTTTTGCAATAAGTTCAGCAATTAAATACTTGGCATACATCTTAAGCAATTCATTTTCAAATTTAAGATCATCAACTAGTTTGTTAGACAAAACAAGTTTAGCATCCAAGTCCATATTCAAACATTCAAACTCCTTTAGTTTTTCAAGAGAATGTTAAGCAAGTTTCTTATATTTTTCAACCAATTTATTGGATTTATTGAGCTTAGCAATTAAATTATCATTTTCACAAATGAACTTGCTGAAATTTTCATAAAACTTCTTAGTCTTTTTCTTCAAGAGTTTGACATTTAGAATGTCAACAACACCCATAGATTCATGTAACATATCATCACAATTATGAGAATTAACACTCATAGAGGCATTTTTACAAACACATGGCTTGTTACACTCAACAACATCCAAAACATCTATAGAAGCATACAAAACACTATCCATAGCAAAACACACAAGTGGTCAAGGATCACACTTAGGTAATGAAACCAAAACAAGTGTACCTGCTGTGATACCAATTGAAAGCTCCAATTTGTGTTAAAACACAAGAGCTTGTTCAGACCCCCAAATTAAAAATTAAGGCTAGATTGATTTTACTCTAACTTAAACTAAGTGCGGAACAAGAGTATATAGAGCGCAATCATCGGATCTACTCTAGTGCATACACATGAATAATAAACAATAAAAGTAAAGTACAAGAGTAAGAGAAGAGAGATACAAACACAAGATAACATCAAGATGTGTTATCAAAAAGGAAACCGAAGAACTTAGCGAAAAACCTCTTCGCGACCCTTTAAGTCGAAATCGATCAACTAGAAAATAAAGTTGGAGTACATGAATAACAAAAGACTCTCCAAGCGTAGTCTACCCAATGTACTTGAGCCCTCCAAGCTCCTGCTACCATCGGACTTCTCGGAGTCATGTCTTCTCTAGCTTTTCGGATTCCACAATACGCTCGATTGCATTTGCCAATCCTCATCGGCTTCTTTTGGCAAATCCCCAAAGCTTTCCAAGCTCCAAAACATTCTCTACACTCTAAAAATGTGTAGATTGTGTTTAGGTACAGATCTCCTCTCAAAGTATGACAATGGAAGAGGGAAGGAGAAGAGGCTACAATGATTTCTTACTAAGGATGAGTAGCTCTCTCTCTCTCTAAAAGATGGGCATGTTATGCTGTATAAAACTTATCTAGGATTTTTCTCTCTGAATAGCCTCTTATACTTTTGTGGGTAATGAGAGTATATATAGTATGGGTGAAGGGTAAAAAAGTCATACTTAAAATCGTCCAGGCAAAGAGTTTCATGGGTATCTCACAGGTTGGCCCTTCTCGCGAGACACTTGCGAAACTGACAACCTAGCACGATGTGCTTCTCACGTGACTCTTTCGCAAGTAGGCTTCTCGCGAGACACTCATAAAATCCACTTATTCATCCAATACATGCTCGATTCTTCACCAACTTAATACTAAACCCAATACAATAAAATCCTACAAAATACAAGGGACAAAATTAAAGCAAATACAACACTTTTTTGTCATGGAATAAGGCCAACATAAAACATAATTGTAAATCACAACTTTACACTTCTAAGTTCTAAGTAATAAAACGTTGTTATTTATGTAAATGTGACATCACCTAGTGGTTTTTAATTTTATCTTTAATTCTTGTGCTGATTAGGAATTTGGCTCACACATATGCATAAGTGGGATTATTTCATTGGTTGAATTGACCATTTCTGCAATCCTCTTGATAGACCTAATAATTTCTCGTAAAATATGCCCGTGCTGGTTTTGAAAGAATTATAGTAGGAGACATTTTGTTTCTCAAATTAAATATAATAAATAAATAAATAAATAAATAAAGAAGGAGACGTCTTACATATTAGCTTTGAAGCAGTACTCCAAAAGGCCCATCTCATTAAGCTATTAGGCCCATCATTAAAGACACTATTTGTCCCTTGATAATTTTATTTATTTGTTGGGGTGTTAATTCTGTGTAGAGAGAATATAATAGAGTTGTACTTGACCATAATGTTAGCCATTAGGTCCTTAAAGCACTCACAGCAATGTAGGTATATTTGTATAATGCTATATTATAGCTTCTCAAGCACAAAAATATTGCTCCAGCGGTGGAGCTAAATCCATATTTTTTTAGCTCCACATGAACAGTGTACATCTATAGATAGATGTGCACTGTTCATGAGAGCTAAAAAAAAATATTTTATTTTATTAAATTTCTCTCTCCTCTCTCATTTAAAAAATAATTTCTCTCTCTTTCTTTCTTTCTCTCTCTCTCTCTCTCCGGCTTCTCTTCTTCTTCTTCCTTCTTCCTTCTCATTTTTTTTTCTCTCCCTCATCGCCGATCTCATCTCATCGCCTCTCTCAATCGCTGATCTCATCTCATTGTCGATCTTCATCGCCGATCTTCATCGCCCAGTCCTCCATTCCATCGCCGATCTTCATCGCCGTCCCACGCCGCCGACCCATCGCCATCCTCCATCTCACCGATCTTCATCGTGGGTTTCTCTAGGTTTCGTAGGTGTTTTTTTTTTTCCCTGCTGTGGACTGGTGGTGGTGGTGGTGGTGGTGGTTATGGCTGTGGTTGTGGCTATGGCTGATGGTAGTTGACCCATCGCCGTCCTCCATCTCACCGATCTTCATCGTGGATTTCTTTGGGTTTCATTGGTTTTTTTTTTTTTTCTGTGGACTGGTGGTGGTGGTGGCTGCGGTGATGGTTGTGATTGGTTGTTGTAGAAGTTTTTATTATTATTGTAATGAGTTTTTTGTATTATTTTAATCAAATAGCTAAAAATATAGATGCATTGCTGTGGAGTGTGAAAATGTAAAATAGATAAAGTGATTTTTGAAGGTGCCAAATAGCTAAGATTTTAGATCCACTGCTGTAGATGCTCTTATCTCCAATCTTCTCCTTTCGGTACTTGCTAGCGAAGATGGAGATGGTTTAGATCCCATTTCTTATCTTTGATCAATAAAACTCAAGGCTGTAAATTTGGCTATACCAGGAGAATTGCCACTAGTAGTAAGGTCCAAGCTTCCCGGCTATTTAGCTCTAAGTCAAGTCAAATCAAGACTCTACTTCGTTTTCTTTCGAATTTTGAATTATTCCTCTAGAAATTAAATTCGTTGAGCATGGTCTAATTTTAATTACTATTTTATTTGCGTAGGAAAACAGTCATATAATTACGAGAAATGAAATGTTCACAATTTTTTACAACAAATCTTAAGTTTCAGGTTGTTACTGGCTGTTATGGGTGAAGAAAAAAAAGTAATTTAAGTTGTGAATTCAAATTAGAAACAATAACAATTTATCACCTATGACTTATTGAAAAAGTGTTGATAAAATATTTTGTAGACGTAACATTTCTCTATAATTAATGACTTCTCTATAATTACAGTTAACACATGACGTTTTAAAATCTCCAAAACCAAAACCAAATCCCTATCACCATTCACTCTACAAGTGAAAGTGACATGGCAAATTGGCTTTAGATGCCGTGGTAGAAGGATCAGGGAATATATATGATTTCTTCAAGTAATTCGCTTTTGGATAGTGGTTATCTAACCGACCCAGCACCATGGTGAGAAACTTCCGTGAAATCCTCAAGTAATTGCATTGATTATTCAGTGGGGGAAAAATTACAGCAATAAATTGGTAGCTTATTACTTATGTAAGTGAATTCAGGAAATTTTGGGCCATCTAATGTTTTTTATGCACTGAGATACTTTCTCTTTGGTAACATGTGTGGTATACAGGTTATTCATTTATCAAGTTGGATTATTTTTTGATAAAAACAATAGACGATATACGCATTATCTCTTTTATTGTACGTGAGACCACACACCTAGAGAGAGATGTTGGTATTGAATGTTGTAAATATGAGCTTTTACACTACATTCTTATAAAATTTAATATCGTTAAAGAATGTTTTATCACTTGAAAAAGATTGTGGTTGATTAATTTTGATTTTTTTTGGGGGGTTAATGTTTATTTCAGTTCGTAAATTTGAATAACTGTAGAATAAACCTTGTTACTTATAGAATTGCTTACATGCATCACAGGTTGCATGTTTCATTACATATATCGAGTTCTTCACATCAGCTTTGCAAGTTGCAACTAATTTAATGGGGGAATTCGTTCTTCTAAATTCTAAACGAATAGGGTCGATTGAGGAATTAGTACCATTCACAAGAGTCAATGAAAGAGTCAAATTATGGTATTAGGGACCTCTTGGGAGCTCAATCAAAAACAATTCATCAATTGAAGAAACGAGTTTCCAAATAAAAACTATTGTATGTAAAACAATTGTATACAACATGTATTCATAAACTAATTCTAGTTGGGGATAATGATGTTTGGTCAACCCTAGAATACGCAGGACTAAAACTAGGGTAACATGATACAATATGTCTTATTGGACTTTGGGCTTATATTTCTAACCACAAGTTTGTCGGTTCAGTGAACACTTGAGATTGGAATCCTCCCATATAGAGAATCCAAGTTCGAAACATGGATTTCCCACATGAGTATGTCCCAATTTACCAATAGCAAAAGGCATATGCTGTACGCTAAGTCGGTAACCCCAACGTGATTTCAAGGGAAAAGTTTTGCTTTGTGCTCAAGAAAAAGTCACATTCAATGAATGATTCAGTTGCATGCACTTATCCAATTATTCAAGAGGAAGTGGAATTATATGAAAGAAAATTCTTGACGAATCGTATCATCATCATTCATGTCAATATACTCTTTTTGTATGCCTTCACGTGTTGAGGGCCTGCCGCCTGTGGGATTAGATTTTGTTCCAAGGTTCACAAATGAAAGAGCTTTCACTAGAACCCTCTAGAACAAAACAAAGGGTACATCATTCACGATCACGACTACATGCTATTTTTCTCGAAAATTTACAGTTTGACAAAATATATATACTCCTACTTCAGCCTTGTCATCATGAATACTTTGTTTAAGTAATCTCTTTAACTTGGATAAGGACTCGATCATCATCTTTTTCTATTTTAATTCTTTGCTTTCTGGTTGAGAACCTTATCATCAAATCATGTTTATAAAAATTATACTATTTAGTATTAAGTATGTTCTTGTCAACACCAAAAACGCCAATATATAAAACACTGATTAGGCTTAGCTTTACCCAAGATTTGACATTAATGCTTGAGATGCGGCCATTAATGATTAACCACTAATTTAAAAATAGCACCTTTATAATCATGAGGCCCCCCCGAGATATTCTCAATTATAACTGATTCATTAGTGATAATCCAGTTTTTGTTGACTATGAAGCAACAAGTAGCAACTCATCCTTGCTCCTACTTGCCACAAAAACTGGGCTTATGTCTGTCTAGTCCAAATTTGGTAAGGATTATAAGGATAAAGTATAAAACTCATATTGTACATCATCCACTAAGAAATTATCACATCAATTTTTACTTTAAACTTGATACATTCTATCACATCTAATAACATCACATCAATCTTTTACTTAAAACTTAAAATATGCTATTTATTGAGATGTAATCCTTTGTAATCAAATCTATTTATGTTTTAGCAATATGATAATGTGGCATGTCCTTAATGTTTTGGTTTACACCAAGTCCTCATTGAATTTAATCACACGTCATTATAATATCTCCCTTTTTCTTTTCTTTATCTATTCTCTTTGGTAATTGATATAATTTAGGTATAATTATTTAGATATTATGTCATATCTTAAAAATTCCAATTAAATTCTATCCTCTGACTTTAGAAATTGTAACTATACGCAAACATGTGTATTGGTTAATAAATCAAATGACTGTGCTATGCATTGTTCTATAGTTTTTTTTTTTTTTTTAATAGGAAAGACAAAACTTTATTAATAATGAGAAGAGGAGAAAAACATAACGTCCTGAAAAACAAGTGAGTCAACAAAAGGGGGACATTCCTCTATCCATGTCATAAAATCAGAAACGCCTTTTGCATGAAGAGCTAAGGTGTGTGCCGGTTTATTTGCTTGCCGCTTCACGTGTTGGATTTGGGTACGTCTGAAGTCCTGCAACCGAAGAAGGGTGCCAGCAATGATATCCACTATGGAGACCTAGGGAGTGGTGTGTCCAGCAATAGCGTCTGAAACCATGCTTGAGTCCGTCTCGAAGATAGCTTCCCTGATGCCGACGTCCCATGCAAATAAGACTGCCTCGTCCATGGCTTTCGCCTTAGCTTCTAAGGGACCCAGCGGTAAAGGCAGGTGCTTGCTCATTGTTCTATAGTTAATTCACATAATTCAATTTAATTAGAGAATATTAGGTTCGATATCTAAATAATTATATCTAAGTTTTTCCATTTCCATGGACCGTTGTTCTCGCTCATTATACTTATTTGCTTTAACTTCTCTGTTATTGCTGATGCCTTTCTAGACGTGAAAAAGCTAAAGTTTCACCGACTCTTATAGTATTGGACAATAGTTAAGGAATCAGGCCATATTATTGGACTTTATTTTTTTAAAACAAAATTCTAAAAGAAATGGGTGAATGATAATGAACCACTTATATAATACTATGATGATATTATTCCCTTGGAAGTTGGAACGGTGATTTAAACTCTCCTTTCACAAGAGGATTTTTTATGCGAAGAATATTCTGAAGATTAGTGTGTGTTTGGATACCGCTTATTTTGCTGAAAACTGAAAAGAATAAAAAATATATATTTTAATTACTGTTTATCACTGTTTAGCACTGTTGATTGGCCTATTTTCACTATGATCAATGAACAGTACACGATGTGCTGAGTTGAAAAAAAAAAAAAAAAAAAGCTGAAAACATGTATATATGTATGAAGCTCATTCCTAGAGATTTAAACATTGGCCCTTGCCCCTCACACTCTACAAACACTTATTCTTGTAGAGTGATCATCGTGCCAAGGGTGCGCGGTGATTAATCTATATATTTATTGAAATTAATTGTTTGTATATTCTTCCAAAAAAAAATTTATTATATATCCTATTACCATAAGCCAACTCATAAACATACACAATCTATATAGACAAAAGGATTAATTTTTTACTCAATCAATTTTCTGTGTCCTAGACAAAAGGTCCAACGATAAACACAATCTTTGTGACTTCACCAGCCGAGGGCCAAATCCATATATAGTTCAACTAGAGTTTCTTATATGGAATCAGACCATATTCAATTCATTTTCATTGAAAATTTTAGTTTATTGATGATTGTCTTTTGTAGCATCTCTCTCTCTCTCTCTCTCTCTCTCTCTCTCTCTCATCTTTGATTCTCAATTGACCAGAACAGAAATCTTTGATTCTCAAAGATTTGCGAGGAAAATAGCAATAATATATCCTTTGTTTGGAATCTTATTTGACATTATTGAGAGGATAAGGAGGGCAGATTATCCATCCATTTTTTTTCAATAAATATCAAAACGTGGAATTATTTAATTCACTTGGTACACCATGCCACCCTCTCACGTAGCTAATAATTAATAAAGCTTACCAGTAGATCCTGATATAAAGCTCATTCTTTATATGAGATTAGAAGGCGTTTGGATATGGATGAAAAAGGCCAGCGTATGGCGTTTTGCGTTTTCTTTTCTTTTTTCTTCTTTATTTTTTTTAATTAAGAAGCATGTAAAGATGTTTTCTGTCACTGTTCACGGAACAGTGACAGACATTTGACCAGAGAATAAGCGATGGACAAAGCACCAGTAGGTCCCGTGCACTGTTCACGGGACTTACAAACCTCTTTTTTCAATAACTTTTTTATTAAAAATGGGTCTCACGGCACTATTAACACATTTAAAAATTATTTTGTTACAGTATTTTCAATTTTTAACAAAATAAGCAGTATCTAAACACACCCTAAAAGATAGTTTTCCAAATATACCTAATAAATTCTCAATCAACAAAGAGAATAAGTCTAATACTAGTTGGGAGTCAACGGTCAAAACGGTTTAACCTAAGGAGGCATAAGATTCAAGTTGAGCCAGCCACCTTATCCATTTATCTTGTTGTGGGACCATGAGTCCATAACGTCTTGAGCCTCCCTAAAACTTACTTGTTATCACTTTCCCTCTAAAATAGATCAAAGATTTAGGATGCAAATTAATCCTAGAGTCACAACTTCTTCCACAAATCTTTTTTTAAAACCGTTTATGCGACAAGTTATAAATGATGATTAATAAAGTAATATCAATAATGGGCCTATTAAAATCAACAACTTAATAATGCAACAGCTCGGTAAAAATGTTGTTTATATAGGATGCTATTTGGGATGAAAACACGTGGCAATACGGGTTTGGAGCTGGCAACATGTCCACTTGGCTCTGAAAGATGCAACCGTGTGTCAAAGAGTGAGAGAGCGATATGACTGAATTTAAAGGAAAGCACATGGGGGCAGCATCCAAAGCACCTAGTTTTGGCCTTATAAATAGCAGCGACCGTTCACAAGAGCTCCACATCTGCAATCTTCACGTGCTCTCTGCTCTGCCTATCTCTGCTTTATAATTATCTCTTTCTTTGTTTGTATCTCTGCAAACCTTATCTAATTCTTCTTTTTCTGTCTTTGGCCGTTAAGAGATAACTATCATAAGAGTAGTTTTGTTCGTTGGTTGACAAAGAAAGCTTGCAAGTGAAGTGAAAGTGGTAACTATTATGGAGAACAAGAAGCAAGTTGGTGATGCATCAAAAAAAGTTGCTGGCTCATCTTCATCCAGGTCTTTGGATCACCTTTTTGGTCCCAAGGACCCTTCTTCAGCTTCCTCGACCGGAATATTTGGATCCATTTTTCCACCACCATCAATGGTATTTCATTTACCACAGTCATCATATATCAGTATATCACTATGTGGCTTGCTCTCTAGGAAAACTCTGTTTTGTTATTATCTTTATCCTTCATTTTGCATACATCTCTTATGCATAACAACTATTATCGGTAAAGTCAAGTTTAAACTAAAATTTTCAAATTTATTCATATGAGAATGAGCAAATAACTCTATCCTTACAGTTTTTGTAAGTTCGTAAATCTTATTAATTTTACCACATCAACCATGTGTCTATGTTTAGGAATACTTTCACAAGTTTTACTTATAATTGCTAATATGGTTTGTTGTGATTTAAACATGATAAAAGTGGTATTAACAATGAATTTATGTGAAAGTGATGTTATTCCAATTATAACATGTTATTTTAATAAGGTAAAAAAAATTGTATTCCTGTGTTGGTTTTTTTTTTTTTTTTTTGCTTAATGATATTGGTAAATACTTATGGAATGATTGATTTTACTACATCATGCATTTTCTTAAAATGGCTTAAGCTTGATATGTAACTAGGATGTTGAAAAAAACTTACTTTGAATAGGGCCAGAGGAAGAAGTTATTTGACTTTTTGATTTGATTGATATATATTAAGATACAACGTAAGTTGCTTGATATTGATAGATGCACTAGTGCTTTTAGTAAAGATTCAGCAAAAGCATAAGAAGTTCAATTGAAATTTGCATCATAAAAAGGGGCTATCCAAACTCGTTTTGCTTGGCCTTCAAAAAAAAAAAAAAACTCGTTTTGCTTGGACTGGATAAGGAATATGAAAAAGTTTTTCCTAGCGTAACAAGTAGCAAGTTCTAATTTCTTTTCTTCATTTACTTTAGCAGCTGGGGAGGGACTCCTTTCACAACCAAGGTGGCAATGGCAAATATGGAAATCCAGGTATTATTTACGTATCAATCTACTTTATTTATGAGGTTGAAGGATTTCTTTTTTGTCTTTTTTCTTTTTTTGCTGAATGAGGTTGAAGGATTTCAAGTCAAAATCTTTTTGGATTAACAATTTTTTTTTTATAATTAAAATCTCATACAAGTGCACTTTTTGTTAACTTTTAGTAAATAAATGAATATAATTTCGGCAAAAAATTAATCCAAATACAAGCTTGTACTATCCTATTCTCTTTCCACTTGAGCTAATTAATCTGTATACAGAAAAAACATTGCTACTTTCTGAGACGACTTTCTTTCCATATAAAAGAAATTGGACATAATTAAAGTATAAATTTTTTTACTCTGTTTATATTTCAAATTGGACCCTCTCCTTTGCACAAATTTATTTAATTTTTTTTTATCAAAAAAAAAAAAATCAATTTCTTAGCCTAACATAAACAGGGTTTGAATCCAAATGTTTGGTTGTATTGTTTGATTTTTCGGCTGGAATGTAAAATGAGAAATCTTTGGAAAATATTGCACGACCTTATCTGGGTTAACTCTCTTCAGATAATATCGCTCAAAGCTTCAAGGATGAAAGCGCTGGAATAGGTACTAGAAATTCACCTTATCAGAATGAAACAATGGAACCTTGCTATTTAAGCTCATCGATCTTCTATGGCGGCCAAGAAAATTATTCTCCAAGGGCAGGCTCCACCGAATCTCAAAAGATTGTGAGCGTATAGTATTTTATATTCATTCATAGCATAAAAAATATACACACAAAAAAACAAAAAACAAAAAAAAAAACAAAAAAAACAAAAAGAGAGTATTATATCGATGAATAAATAAACATATAGGCGCCAATCATTTTAATATATCATTTGAGTTTATATATATGGGTCATGCAACATGCATCGTTACAACAACGATAACAATTTTTTTTAAATAGAAAAAAATGTTTAGAAAAAAATGTTTTCATCGTTGTGACTCATTTAGGGTCTGTTTAGGATCCGTTTATTTTGTTGAAACATAAAATTTTTTACTGAAAGTATTATAGATATAGGTAAAAGTTAGATGAAATAGTATAGTAGAATTCATAAATAGTACCAAAAAGTGCAGTGGAGCCCATGAATAGTAGCAAAAATAAGTTGAATAGTAAAATAAATTGACTTTTTAATTTAGAGCCAAACGCACACTTATTATTATTTCAAATTGATATCATACATAGTAAGTGCTGTTAGTGAACTTCTCTTTCAATTTTTGATCAGCTCAAGAAAGATGGAGGGGAGGATGATTCAAATAATAATGCAAACAGTGCATCAAGAGGGAACTGGTGGCAGGGTATGTGAATATATAATAGTTGTGCAATTGCAGATTAAAGGGATATAATATTTGTTTCCTGTAGTTATAGGAGTTTTAGAAACTTAATTTAACTATAGTTTAATTTCTTTCTGCAGGTTCTCTCTATTACTAACACCCTGTCCCTACATCAAATGTACTCACCACCTTTTCACAGGTATTCAAAGTTGTCTTTAGAATATATTTGATAGGTGATGGGTCTTACTATGGAATATTGTTTATTACATCCAAACTGTATTACACGCACTATCTTAGAATATATATGATGGGTCAATATGGGTTTTATTGTAGAGTAATATTTATTACACACAAATTGTTTTACACGCACTCTCAAAAGTAACTGAAATCATGATTTAAAGTCACGATAACAAATTTAACCCCTTATTATGTGCTTATCTTAAAATACTTTTTCCATTTGTTTAGGACAAAAACTCGTTTGTCACTTGTGTTTGGCCAGTATATGTATACATGCCCTTTAACACTTGTCCTAATTATTTACTATTAATTTCCCAATAATTCGTTTAAAGTAAAAGTTTAAATGCGCACTTGAATAAATATATGCCGAACAGGCCTAATTAAAGGGAAAAAGTTCAGAGAGATAGAAAGGGATATGTTTTAAGGAATAGAATTGATGTTACGTATATATATAACTACTGCTTAAGAATCATAGATACCCCAAAAGGAGAGGTTAGCTTTTACATGTTCCACACAAACGTGACAAATTAAAGTTTCCCAATATGATAGATTATTGAAATCCATATGCAGGGCCAGCACGTACTGTATAGATTTACCAGTAATGATATATAGTTAAATTATTGAATGAATCAAACTGTTTAAAATTTCCAGTTTTATCTTTGTAATTAGTTTAATTTTGTGCAAAGTAAATAGGTTTCCTCTATTAATTTTTTTTTCAGCCAAAAAAAATTATTTAATTAATTCTAATTATGATTGTTACTGTTGCTTCCCCAATCTCGAATTCTAAATATGATCTACTTTTGTGGTGTTATTCTTTAACCTTTGATACAGCCAACTAAAACTATGTTTGTTGACTATTATTGCAGGGGTGGTGACATCTAAGCTAGCTAAATACTAAGGAAATAATATGGTAATATTAGTTAAGCCTACTAGAGCATGACACCGTTGGATTTCCAAAAAACACGTTGGGTTGTTTTTATCCCAGCTAGTCAGGTTTGGCAAGTCTAGGATGTGTTTCTAGGAGCTCGGTGCAGGCTCTCTACTTGTAGTCTTGTATGACTAACCTAGTATTCCATGTACTTTGAATAAGTTCTATATATGGGTTTTAGCCCTCTAAATGTAACTCTATATATGTGGAGGAATGTATACACTCTTTCTCCTGTGCTAGTGTTTTAAATTAATGGAAAATTATTAGTTTATATTGTAGATTAAACAAATGTGTACAACTTCGTAAACTTTTTGCAAATCTCTTACTTGCTTCTTAACGATCGGTTGAAGTGGGTTGTTGAGCTTCATAACTCCTTAAAAGAAAGCAAGATACTATATAAAACTTTTTTTTTCTTTTGAATACTGCTAAATGTCTAAATAATTTATTTAAAAATATTTACATATTAACATAGTAATGAATATAATTAGTGTTGCTTCAACAATATAATAATAAAATATTTAAATGGTTGTTTTTTTGTTATTAGTGAGACTCATTTAGTTTGTAAAATTTGAGGTATCCGAACATCATTGTTTCTCTTTAAAATGTAAAAAGCTACAAAGCAATTGTTAATAAAGTAATTGTCGAAGGACAAGCACAATACAATCATAGATAGACCAACGCCAAAACCTCATTTATTACTGATTAAGTGATGGATGTAAACTTTGAGGCTAGATGAACTAGGTATAAGGATAAAGTCCCCAGCACATAGGTACCACTAGCTAACATTGAGTACTTAACAACACCAGGCTAAGAGCCTAAGAGCAACCACATCAGTGGTTGCATAAATGTGTAAAATGCAAAAAGTCCACAATTTTGCACATTTTAACCCAAAAAACACCCACATCAGTCTTTGTAAAAATTTGCAAATATACACCATAATCGTGTAAATGAACAGTAACCGTGCATATATGTACGGTTATTGTTCACAGTGTAAATGATTTTTCTCTCTCCTCTCTCTACCTCACTCTCACCAATCAACTCTCTCTCATTTCGTCAAATCAACTCTCTCGTCGACCCACGCCGCCGACCCAAGCCCTATCGTCGATCTGTTGGTTGCTAGGTTTTTTTTCTAGTTTTTTCCCATCGTCAATATGTTGGTTGCTGGTTATTTTTCTGTTGTGGTGGGCTATTTCTGTTGGGTTGTTCTTTAGGTTTTGTGGGTTCCGATTGGCTGCTGGTGTCGATCTTGTTGCACAATGGGTTCCAATTGGTTGCTAGTGTCGATCTTGTGTGGGTTCCGATTGTTCTGATGGTGGCTGTGTGGTTGTTTGGGTTGTGTTGGGTCTGTGAGAGAGATGACACTGTTAAAGAAATGAATATTTTATTTGAATAAATGTGTATAATAGAAAAACTGATGTGGGTGTTTTGTAAAAATATGTGTGTAAAATAGAAAAAGTAGGTTTTAAATGTGTAAAATAGAAAAACTTTTCCACATATTGATGTGGATGCTCTAAGACCCAAAACAAAGAAGCAACAACAGCACAGCAGTAGGAACTCTGGCTCAAGGTCTTCGGTCTTCAAGGCAATGTATAAGCTGCAAAATAGAATTAGCAAATTTAAGAAAAGAGTGAGCTAGGAAAACTTAGGGGTGCCAATTTGGGTTAACGTGTTGAGTTCGTGTCGTGTCGAAGTAGGGGTATTCAACTAAATGGCTCCACCCTAACTCGACTCATTTAATAATCGTGTCATGATCCTTCAACCCTAACCTGACCTCTTAATAAGGCGGGTTGACCTAACCTAACCCATTTGACACGCGTAATAAATGAGTCGTGTTGGGTTGACACGAATGTAACACAACCCATTTAAACCTGTATAATATTAAATATAACATCCATCTAGAAATGATTTTTTTTACATCCCAAAAGGAGTACATACACTTCAAGTCTTCTACCTACATTCAAAATAATATAATTCAACAAAAATATAACATTCATCTAGAAATAAGTTTTTTACACTCCAAAAGAAGTGAATACGCTTCAACCCAAATTCAAAATAATATAGTTTAACAAAAATAAAATAACATAGTTCGACAAAAACAAGTGGGCCATATCATGCAATCGAGAAAAACACAAGGCACATGGGTTCAAAGTTTATTGTACAAAAGCATTATGCAGAAAAAATGAACACATTAAAGAGAGAGAGAGAGAGAGAGAGAGAGAGAAATAAATAACCAATTTGAGAGTTAACACTTTGAGTTTGAGAATTGGGCATGAGAAGAGTAGTATGGCTGGAACCAAAAAAAAAGAAAAAAAGATATATATAAGAAGGTTTAGAGATTTAGGGTTTGTAGGATTTAGAGATCTAGGGTTTGTAAAGTTTCAATTTTCAATTATATCCCTTATAAATTTTTTTAATTACTCACTTTTTTTTAATTTAAAATATATGTTGGATATAAAAGGTATTTGATAAATCTAAAATAAAATGAATATTTATTTGTATATGAGTTAAACGGGTTGTGTTAAGTGGGTCATTTCGGGTTGACACAAATAAATTGGCGTGTCAAACGTGTCTATTGCAGGTTATGCAGGTTGACCCGCTTATGACATATCTTATCATGTTGCTTTCGAGTCGACCTGTTTATAACCTAAACCCATTAAGGCCCAACCCTAACCCGAAAAAACCCGTGTTGCGTTTGTGTCGTATTCGCGGGTTGAGTCGAACATTGACACCCTTAGGAAAACTATCAAAAAAAAATTTGGAATATAAAATCTCTATCTCATTTTTTAAGTATTCCACACATTAGCAAATTTACTTATTGCAGTATGTTATGTGTCCTTTTTTTTTTCCAATCTAAATTTAGGTTCTTTATAAAGAAAAAAGAAGTTTGTGACAAACTGCCATTGGTAAAGTATAAAATGGAAAATTTAAAATTGTAGACTGTAGTGAAACATCAACACACCTCCACACTTGTAACCGACAGAGCGATTAGCAATGTTGCACCTTTTAGGTATGGTAATTGCAACTTCTGGCTTGATTCCTGAACTCTTAGCTATATTGGAAAGCATGATGGCACAAAGGCAGCTTACGTCGATATCTTTCACCACAGTGCAGCACTTATCTGAGACTTCAGCTTTCTCATCATGTGCTGCCAATGCACAGGGAGCTAGCTTCATAACCTCATTGTCAATGGATGATTTCCCACATTCACCAGCCCCAAAAACCCCTGCAATTCTTAGAATCATAAGAAACATTAGAAAGCAAATGTACTTCGTGGGAGCTCCCATTTCTTCAATGTCGTGCAGTGCACAAAAGCTAATCAACTTTACGGGCTTTTATACTGAAACGGGCAACTCAAAAGGTCCTTGGCGCAGTACGTGGAGGTAGCACTAGTAGAAAATTCATCTTCTTTATTGCTACTTGCTAGTTTGTAGCACCTACTTTCTTAGCTAAGTGTTTTTACTGTGTTAAGGTTATCCAAGTATTTGAAGCAAGTGAAGCGTTGTGCTTGCTTAACTCTTTTCTTACCTTTTTATTCTTGAGAAGAGGCAAACAAAATGCAATCAAGAGAAAAAGCTATTGCGTGTTTCATTTTCGTTATTAACAAAGATTTGGTGCAGGCCCCAACGCTTAGAGAGACCATTGGAAGACTTCTATTGTTATAAGGTAACTTCAACTAGGTGGAGTTGCGTCAAGTGAGCACTTCAATTTGCTCACATAGGATTAGTATCCTTGCTCCACCAATCAGGATATGCAATGTGTTTGATAAAGTAATTAAGTCTCATACTAAAGAAAAGAATGGGTGATTAATATAGCACAATTGGATCCAAACCAATTGGCTTAAACTTGTGGGTCAAGTTGTGTCACAATATGTTATATTAACCTCTCAATTTGAGTCTCCACAAGGTGTTATCTCTCCAACACTTAAGTTTTAAAATTCTATTCTTTTTTTGTTTTGAATTGTGCACAATCAACCGATTTTAATTAGGGTTATATATACACAATTAGCTCTTTATTTTCTTTTTTCTTTTTTTGAAAGGTATTTTCTTATTAAATTGTAGCATTTAAAAATTGTGAATGTTTTTGCCATATTTTATTTCCAGGTCTTGTGTGTCACTATTATAATCTCCTAGCTATCTTCTTAATAAAACTTCCTAGTCAATGTTGCCAAACCACGTACACCTTTATTTTTATTTTTTTTTTCTACTTTTCTTATTTCTATCCATATAAACCTACTATAACTAATTATACTCCCATCAAATTGGCATCAGAATTTCCACTATCACAAAAACTAAAATTCAAATTTCTTTGAAAATAATTATAGGATTTATGCATACGCATTGGTATGAACACCTTATGTACCAAAGATGGAATGAACAAAATTTCTTTCATGTTTATAGGGTTGTAAACAAATCAATCTGAGCTAATTATTAAAAGTCCATGTTCAAATTTGATTCGTTTTCTTATCAAACAAGTTTGATCTTGTTCACAAGTTACTTTATTAACTTCTTTTTTTCAACACATATAGCAAGCATCACAACTAAAAAAAAAATTTTATCCATTCACACATCTATACTAATAGTAATAACTAAATTATATTTAAAACTATATTATTTGAGTTTATTAAATCCAAACACACACTCATGAGCTTGTTCACAAACGCATTATTATGTTTGGACTCAGCTTGTTTAATAGTCAAACCAAAAATTAAGTTTGGGCTTAACTTGTTTACAAAATAATTGAATATAAACTAACTTTTTTCCAAACCAATTGAATGCAAATGAATTTTTTTTTCATTACCCAAAATTCTCCAATTGAAGGGGAGCTTAGAAGAGAGCAACCTCAAGCTACCACTACTTGTTTGCTAGTCACTAAAAGCCCTTGTCGATAATTCATCTAAAAAAATGGCATTGTCTATGGTCCTTAATAGTCTACATTCATGCATGCAATGCCATGTCCGCAAAGGTGTGGGGTTGGATTCAGTATTTCTTGGCTTTCTAAAGTATAGTTAATGCTCCATTTGTTTCGATGTAAAATATTTTACTGTAAAACATTTACAAGTGTTTGGCAAGTGTTGTGACCTAAATATTGCAAATCTAAATCGGCCACCACCAGCCACCACCAACCATTGAAAAATATACCCACTGTAATCCCATTCCATCAGCCACCATCATCTACCCAAACACTCAAGAGCCATCAGAATCACCACCAACCACTAAATCACCACCAACCATTCAAAACACATCCATCAAAACCACCACCAAAGCTTAAAAAAACCGCCACCAACTACCAAAAAAAAAAAACAACCATCAACCACCAAATCATCACCAACCAACCAAAAAACAACCATCAACAACCCAAAATCCATATCAGAAAATCTAAAACACCCATAAAACCAGATCAAAAACCTGAAAAGAAAATCCACAAACAAATAATCTAATATGAAAATCCAACAACCCAGCAAATCTAGTGGCAGCAAGATCAAAATAGCCACCAGCAAGATCAAAGCAACCATTAAAAACCCAAGCCATCGCCAGCAAGATTAAAGCAAGATCGGAACAGCCATCAACAACCCGATGGACTTCGTGAGAGAGACGAGAGGAGGGAGGAGTGGGAGTCGGTCGGTGGTGGCGCCAAAGGTGGGTGGCGCCGCTAATGGGTAGCTCTAGTCGGTGAGTGGCTCCAGTCAATGGGTGGCGTCGCTATTAGGTTGCTCCGGTCAGTGGTGGCGCCACCAGGTTTTGGGAGAAAAGGTTCAGGTTGAGAAGGAGAGAAAATTGAGAGGGAGAGAAGAGATAGCATGAAAGGGAGAGAATAGATAGCCTGAGAGTTTTCGGGTGAGAGTTAGAGAGAAATTGTAAAATATTTTACCAAAATTTTAAGCATAAAATATTTTACACAAATTTGCTTAGGTTGTTTAGTTGACTGAAAATATTTTACTTTTGACTAAATGTTTTATTGCAAAACAAACACGGTAAAACGTGAAAATATTTTCCTGCAAATATTTTACGTCAAAACAAACGAAGCAAGAAATATGGGATGTGCCAGGGAAATTTTTAGAGAAAATTATACTTTACCACCCTAAACTATACACTAAATTATACTTTGCACACTAAACTATTCAAATGCACATTTTACACTATAAACTATCACACTTTGCACCCCGGCATTACTTTTACCGTTAAGTTAAACAAAAATTAATAGTATATGACTTGCACATGATTTTTGCTTAGGTGGCACACTTTTTAAAGCCCAATACATCTATAGGGGAGGATTTTGTTCCAGCCCCTGCAAGCTATTTGTCCTCTTTGGGGAGTCAAGCACGCAAGGTTTTGTTTTCAAGCAACATAGGAAGTGGCAATTTTTTGGACTTGCTCCTGCAATCCCACATCAGCAAGAAATGCGCCCCACTCATGGTTTATAAGCCCTTTGAGCAACCATGAGTGTACCACTACCACACATGTGTAGAGCAAGTCTCAAAAATTGCTGCATATGCTGTCGGTACGTGGGGAGGCGTACCCTTCCACGGGTAACAAAGCCGTACGGGTCCTTCGGCCCCAAAGCGGACAATACTCTCGGATGGGCACTACCCTCCAAAGTGCCTTTTTGTAGGAGAGGATTTTATTCCAGCCCTTGCAAGCTGTTTGTACTCTTTGGGGAGCTAAACCCGCAAGGTTTTGTTTTCAAGCGATATTGGAAGTGGTAGTTTTTTGGACTTGCTCCAACAATCCCACATCGGCAAGAAATGTGCCACACTCATGGTTTATAAGCTTTTAGAGCAACCATGAGTATATCACTACCACACATGCGTAGAGCAAGTCTCAAAAACTACTGCGCATGCTATCGGTACATGGGGAGGCATGCCCTTACCACGGGTAACAAAGCCGTGCGGGTTCTTCGGCCCCAAAGCGAACATTACTCTCGAATGGGCACTGCCCTCCAAAGCGCCTTTTTGTAAGGGAGGATTTTGTTACAGCCCCTGCAAGCTGTTTGTCCTCTTTGGGGAGCCAAGCCCGCATAGTTTTGTTTTCAAGCAACATGGGAAGTGGCAGTTTTTTGGACTTGCTCCAGCAATCCCACATCGGCAAGAAATGCGCCACACTCATGGTTTATAAGCCCTTGGAGCAACCATGAGTGTACCACTACCATACATGTGTAGAGCAAGTCTCAAAAACTGTTGCGCATGCTGTCAGTACGTGGGGAGGCGTGCCCTTACCACGGGTAACAAAGCCATGCGGGTCCTTCAACCCCAAAACGGACAATACTCTGGGATGGGCACTGCCCTCACTCATGGTTGCTCCAAGAGCTTATAAACTATGAGTGAGGCCCATTTTTTGCCGATGTGGGACTGCTGGAGTAAGTCCAAAAAACTGCCACTTCCCGTGTTGCTTGAAAACAAAACCTTACGAGCTTGGCTCCCCAAAAAGAACAAATAGCTTGCAAGGGCTGGAACAAAATCCTCCCCTACAACATCCTTTTCACAAACAATTAAAAACAAATGTTTTTTGTGAGTTCCAGTTAGTTCAATCCCCGCATACACCAAAATTCTTAGTCTGATGATAAATAGCTATCATCAAGAGCAGATGCCATAAGTTGAAACTCTCTCAAAAAAAAATGTTTTTTTTTCTTTTTCGTTTTCCAGGTCTCTCTTGTGCGTACAGCTCTTCCTAGTTGCTCTTTCTCATTGTTCAGTTACTACTATCCCCAAATCAAACATACAAGTTATCTCTAAGTCCCAAAATCAAAATTTTTTCAAAGCCCTAAATTATATCCCCAAATCATCGAGACATTTGCAACAACTTCATTAAATGGGATTCTTTGTTTTGGTTCCTTTGATGTCCCATTTCTTTTTTTCGCTGTTTTTTCAATTGGGTTCTCCTTGCTTTTCATTTTTTGTTTCTGGGTCGTTTTTTGTTTACTGTATTTTGATTGTTAGCTATGTGATAAAATTGGAATATGGGTTATGTATATTTGTTGTAGTAATCGATTTTGGTTTAAATGCTGCAAAAAAAATGTTTGGGAAGTCTAAATCTTGTTAATGCATTTGGTGGTGTCAACAGTAGTCACTCTCATGTGGTATTTTATAACTAATATGCAAAACCGAAAATATTAATGATACTACAATTTACAGTTCTCCTATTGTTTGTTCACTTTCCGAAAGTGACTAGCCTTAGAAATAGTGCAGCCTTTTAAGCGTTTTTTAGTTCTACTTTGTCAATGTTTATCGTTTGGTGGTGTCAGTAGTAGTCACTCTCACGTAATACTTTTATATCTAATTTGCAATACTGAAAATGTTAGAATACTTTGTTTTGGAACCGCTTATGATTTGGACTTAAGGGATAACGTGTATGTTTGATTTGGGGAGAAGAGCAACTGAACAATGAGAAACAGGAGAAGAGCTGCTGGGTAGAGAGAGGGGAGGACCTGTATGCACGCGAGGGAGAGAAACTTAAAAAAAAAAAATCATTTGTTTTTAATTGTTTGTGAAAAGGGTGTTATGGTCTTTAAATAGTGTGCCACCTAAGCAAATATAATGTGCAAGTCATGTGCTATTAATTTTTGTCTAACTTACCATCACGCACCCTTGGTACGGTAGTTACTCTACAAATATAAATGCTTATGAGGTGTGAGGGGCAAAGGCCGGGGATCAAGTCTCTAGGAGGGAGCTTCACACACATATATACTTAGATTAAGCTAGAGTAGAAATTCTATCCTGTATAAAAAAAAAAAATTTCTGTCTAACTTAACAATAAAAATAACACCGGAGTGCAAAGTGTGATAATTTAGAGTGCAAAGTGTGCAATCGAATAATTTAAGATACAAAGTGTAATTTAGTGTATAGTTTAGGACGATAAAGTTTAATTTTTCCAAATTTTATATATCATGATCTTTCAGGCTAGGCCAAGGGAATGCGACAGATTTGAGTACTTGTCCACTGAATTATCCAAAACGCTGTACTACCGGTACCCTCTTTTTAGATCTTGAAAGTTAAATTTTATTAAAGGAACCATTCAAGGTTTAAATATTTTTGTTTTAACTCATTATAAATTTATAATCTCTATGCTAACTCCTCAATAATCAGAATGGTCACTACTCACTTGATTCACTATGAAACGTAGGCAATTATTAACGAATTTTTTACTGATCCAACTTTATTTATATATATTGTTTACTGGTGTTGCGCATCAATGCCACAGCAACTGCAGCAACTGTGTTGCATTGTTGGAAAGAAGTGGTAATTGATTTTTAGAATATATATTTGGATAATTATATATTAAAATGATTTTGTAATATTATAAGCTACCTTGGCTATTCTAATATTTATCGGACATTGGGTTAATTATAATATACCGTTTAGATTAGTAAAAACAAAAGTAGTCCTTATTTCATTTGTGACTTTTTGTTATGGATGTATACTGTCAAGTCGAATTCTGTTAATTCTCTTATTTTCCATTCTTAAGTAAGTGCACAAAAAATGTTCTAGTTAACTCGATTAATAAAGTGTCTTGTAGTTGAATAAAAAAATTTGTGATTCGAACTCCATCTAACCATTAACCAATTGGTGCCTTATCCTGTTGATAAAAAACAATTATCATAGAGTAGACATCATTAGTTGAAAATTTTCTTTAAAAAAAGTAAGTACACCGAAATGTACCAAATAGACAGATATGGACTGAATGGACGGAAATGGACCATTCGGTCCCTTCATCAATTCGGTCCATTAGGTCCAATTTGATCTACTTCGGTCCAGTTGGTCCATTAGATCCTTTCAATCCATTTCAATGCACTTTTTTTTTTAATAGAAAATTTTGACCTATAGCATTTACTCTATAATAATTGTTCTATATCATTAAAAAAAGATACCAATCAGTTATTGTGTAGTTGATATTCGAATTCCAGATCTCTTATTTAACGTCAAGATACTTTATCATTAGAATAAGACACTAATAAGTTATTGGTATAGACAGTAACACCTGCTCCTTTGAATTTTGTTTGTAATTTATTATATTATTTTTTATTAGTAAATTCACTTATTTGTGTCAAAAATTACTTTTATTCAATGTTTCTTTAATATATATTATGAATTATAATTATGAGTATTTTTTAGTATATTTTTTTAATCGAAAAGTAGGATCTTACGATCCTCATGCTGATCCTACGATCCTCATGCTGATCCTACAATCCGGTCTCTAAACCCTCTCACTGATCCCCGGTAGGATTTCAATCCTGATAACTTGGCTATAAGCATACAATCTCCAACACACTAGTTGTAGTAGTAATTAACTGCTTCATAACAACAGGCACCACAATCCGTGGTCTTCACAAATGTAATGACACATTAAATCCTGCAAAACAAAATGAGCAAATTTAGGAGTACCAATAAACATTTGTAAGGCATACTAAATACTGAATTTAGAAACGCATATAATGGAAGATAGGATTAAAATAGTAAATAAATAAATGATTTGATAAAATTTCATTAAGATGTCAACAAACTATTATAACCAAAGTTAATGAATTAAATTCTATCATTTCATAACAGTTTAAATTTTTGGAATAATTGCTAATTTACTGGAAACCTCTGCACCGATAAGAAACATCATTGAGCTCTTTAACAAATTGGGCAGCCAGTCCTGGAGAGACACTGTGACTGTGTACTAAACGAAGGCGTTGAAGTGTGCAACGTCTCGGTATGGTCGCTACAGCTTCAGGCAAAACCCCAAGAGACAGAGACTAAGCAGTGGAATTGATAAACTGACAAAAGCACTTTCCCCCCATGCTTAACAGCAGAGTGCAACACTTACAATGAACCATAGCTTTCTTCTGCTTCGTTGCTTTTCCACAGCGAGCCACAACTTGAGCTAATATTCTATAGGGATCCGGATTTTTACAAATATCCGTGTGAACCCCATTGAACCCAGCAATGCCTAGTATCACAAGTAACACAAGAAAGCAACCTCTTGAAGGTTTTCTTCATCGTAGCAAGTTTGTGGTGGATGTTATGGTTTTAGCTTCTTCACCAAAGAATCTCAAATTTACTTTTAAACTCTCCGGTACGGTGAAATTGAGAGACCTTGGTTACAAAAACCCTAACTGCACAAACAAAGTGTTTCTCTCTCTAAAAAGCCTTCCATAAGATAGCTTATAACATCTTTTAAATACCAGTTCAAACAAGTCTTGAATCAGGCTTGAAATAGACAAGTTATAGGCTTTTTAGCATTGCTATTTTTTGCTGAAATGTGAAGCTCAATCTATCAGGAGGTATCAAGACTGCTATCGAAAGGTATCAAGCCTGCTATCGAGGAGACAAAGATTAGGGCCCAAGGTATCAAGACTGCTATATTGAGACATATGCTGAAAATACACTTTCCCTGAGTTTTTCTTGAGCAAACTTTATGTCTTCAACTTGATCTTTAATTACGACTTTAAGACAGATCAAAACTCAATAAAAAAAACATATTTACTTGTTTTTTTGTTTTACATAATTTCAATCTAAAAGGGTTGTCAGGCATTCGGTAGATTTAGTCTTATTTGAACACTAAATCTGCCATTCCACAAACGATTGTCAATTTGTCATCCCCTACAAGCATACAAGCCAATACGAGAGCAAGAGTCAGGAAGTTCCACTAAATGGAGATGCAGCGGAGGCACCGCCAGCCGAGATCGAGCTAATTATATAGATGGGGCATTTCGGTTATGAGATATAGGCCTTTAACAGTCCAGTGATTCAACATTCAAAGACTGGACTCCCCTTTTTAGATTTTTGAGGGACAGAACCCAGAGCAAGCTCCTTAAGATGAAAATAAAATTATATAAAAAAAAAATTTAAATAAAATAAAAAACCAAAGAGCAAGAACCAACAAGTTATTATTTATTTTTATTATTATTATTATTGTTATTCAAGTGCCTAGATGACACAGTAAAATGATTTAGATAGATGAAGCAGCTAGAAGGTTACATTCTCAGCATACTGGTAATAACTAACATACAATCTCAGCACACTAGTAATAACTAACATACAATCTGCATCTACTTCACATGTGCAGGCACAATGACTCGGGAACTACAGTCTTCAAGGCATTGTATAAGCTGCAAAATAGAATTCATTTTAGGGAAAAAAAAAATCATTTCATCTGTTAAAGTATAAAAATTATCTCATGCATCAGATATATACATCCTCTTTCTCATAATTTATAAACTCTAAAACCATGTAATGCCGTGAAAAAAATTATGCATATGCCAATACATGAGACACCTTGTTAAAGAAGCATAAAGAAAGGGTGAATAAACAAATTCTAATGATATGTTAACAGACCTCCACACTTGTATCCCACAGGACGATCAGCAATATTGCATCGTTTGGGAATGGTCACCGCAACCTCTGGTTTAACTCCAGCACTTTTAGCTGTATTAGAAAGCATAACAGCACAAAGGCAGCTTGGGTTCTGGCCAATCTTTTTCACTTGACTGCAGCAACTATCAGAAACTTGAGCATTCACATCCTGTGCTGCTGATACACAGGGAGCCAGCTTCAAAGCCTCTGCCTCGGGTGAAGATTTCCCACATTCACCAGCCCCATAAACCCCATCAAACCCAGCAATTACTAGGATTACAAGAAACACTAGACAACAAATGTGCTTCATTGGACCTTCCATTTCTCTGGTGCAATGAACACATTTCAATCCTACTGGCTTTATAGTGAAATAGGCAGCTCAAAAGGCGGTTACACGTCAAACCCAAAAGAGATAGTGGATGTAACACTAAGGCAATGGGATTTGTTTATTGAAGCACCTACTCCTGAAACAAGAAACACTAGACAACAAATGTGCTTCATTGGACCTTCCATGTCTCTGGTGCAATGAACACATTTCAATCCTACTGGCTTTATAGTGAAATAGGCAGCTCAAAAGGCGGTTACACGTCAAACCCAAAAGAGATAGTGGATGTAACACTAAGGCAATGGGATTTGTTTATTGAAGCACCTACTCCTGAAACAAGAAACACTAGACAACAAATGTGCTTCATTGGACCTTCCATGTCTCTGGTGCAATGAACACATTTCAATCCTACTGGCTTTATAGTGAAATAGGCAGCTCAAAAGGCGTTTACACGTCAAACCCACAAGAGATAGTGGATGTAACACTAAGGCAATGGGATTTGTTTATTGAAGCACCTACTCCTGAAATGGGATCAGCATTTCCTGGCTACTTGAATCCAATGAAGATAATGCATGCTGAAGTCTTTCCTATCATCCAACTTACTTTTAGTTATTGAGAACACGCAAAGAATCTAAGCCAAGCCCCTGTTGCTCTAGAATCTCTCTAATGTCCCACAAACTAGCCTTCCTAGCTTAACTCATTTGAGCAAATCATCTGCTTGAGATTATTATGTAATACAAATTGGTAGGTCTTGAACCCACAACCTTACTCTTCATCTTACTATTACAATATTAACAAATGCAATTCGAGCAAGAGCTCATTGGCAAATTACAATGTTATACTAAACAACCTTATGACCAATTTCAGCTCACCAGAAATCTCCGCTTCTTTGGAATTGGTTTAGCTTAAACCATGGAGCATTAGTTCAGGGTACCACCTTATACATTGAGTATCATTCGATTATGAAATTAAACAGGTTGCAACGAGGGTACCATTTTATACATCGAGTATCATACCACCCTGCAACTAGTTCCATTAGTTCTCCCATCTTGATAAATCTTTTCCTTGCAACAAAGGCGTTTGGGTGCATTATAAGGTCCTCTGCAAGATTAAGAGCTTCCTATATTGGGGAGTTATAAGGAATAGAAATAAATAAATAAATAAAAAAAGGACCACTAAGTACATGGAGGAGGACAATGGTGGAGATGATTTGTTGGTTTTAACTTTATAGTCCTATAAACCATGAAGCATTGGTTTAGGGTGCCACCTTATACATTGGGTATCAATATCATACATCAATGAAATTAAAGTGCCTTCAAGATACTTCCCTGCAACTTCCCATTAGTTCTCCCATCTTGATAAATTTTTGCATCGTAGTTGAGTGCCCAAAGAAAAAAAAAAAAAAAAAAAAAAAACTATGTACTTGGAGGATGACAATGGTGGAGATGATAAGTTCATTTTAACTCTATAGTCCTACTTAAGAATATATCAAAAAAGAACCTACAAAGCCCTAATACCTCCTCCTCATGAAAACTTACACCATCTATCTTGGATCATATCCTTCTCTTATCACAACCTATTATTTATTCCACCATGTATCCATACAATTCCTTCCTTGCATTTCCTCTTACACTTCCAAATCCCAAACCTTGAAGAAGATCACTTATCTCTTCATTCATAAATTTGTATCGAACATGAACGGCTTCGCTATTATAAGCTTCTTCTGCTTACAAGTCACTAAAGTATCAACTTTCAAGAAGTGTTTTCCCTACACTGGTTCTTACAATAATTTTTCAAAGCCTAACAATATATTCAACAATCACACAACTCTCTCACCGCAATTTTCCATTCATTAACATACTTTCATTGGCTTATTTAGTTATTTTGACAAAATTACCATTGTTACTTCAAAAAAAAAAAAAACTTGTGCATAAGAGCAGAAATTGGAACCATCTGAAATTCAGTAATAACCCAGATAAAAATTGCATTAGACAGATCACAATTTTACTTCACCGCAGTTAGAAGTAACGCAGTGAATTTGTTTAGATACTGATTAAAAAAAAAAAAAAAAAAAAAAAAAAACACAGAAGCTAGCGACTAAAAGCGTACAAAACGATAGAAGCATAAGCGAGAAGCGCAATGGGGACCAAAATGACAAGAGGAACCACAGCTGCATAGCTAGCTGATGAGTTCCCACAAGCCAAAGTCCCAAGCTTGATCTGGACCACGTTGACCAGAGCCATCATCAGGAACCCGCACCCGCAAAACGAACCGACACCCGAGACCAACATCCCGATCCGGAGGAAGGACTTGTGGGAGCGGGCAATGAACTCGTACGGGTGGTAAGTTGGGCTTTTGGAGATCCGGATGGCCTGTTTGAGGCCCAAAGCGATGAGGCTGGAGAAGAGGAAGGAGCTGAAGGAGTAGACATGGAAGGACACGAGGTCTTCGGCTTTGGAGGGACCCGCGGCGCAAGCTTGGTCGTTGATGAGGGTGTTGCTCGGGTCGTTTGGGTTCCAGGTTAGGCCTACGAATACGGCTAAGGTGAAGAGGGAGTTCACGTTTACTATGCCGTCTAAGGCGGTGACGTGGACGCTGGTGCCGGTCGGCATTTTGGATTTGGATCGGAGAATTGTTTGGATTATGGTAAAGTTGGAAACTTGAGAGGGCTTTGAGTATTGACCAGTGAGAGTTGAGCTCGTAGGTGTTTGGTAAGAAAAAAAAGCAGGGAGAGGAATAAAAAAGGTAAAGGCTGATGGTGTTTCGTAGGACAAGAGGTAAAGGCACTAGCGCGTTGGAGTTTGGAAAAGTGCTAAAGTTTACCCAATTCAAAAAAAAAAAAAAAAACTCCTAAATGTCAAAAAATAATAAAATACCAAAAATAAATATTAAACAATACGTAGATTCTTGAATTCACATTATTCAAAATTCATTAACAATATCGCCATAAAAGCAAGGACATTTTCCATGTAATGCCAAAATGACATTGCGTGCGGTTGCGTGTAAATTATTTTGCGATTGCGATTGCGATTGCGTTTGGCTGGCTCTTACACTACTGTTTCCGATCTAGTTAAAAATGTAAAAACATGCATAATCATGTATATTTGAGTCCTACGGTATTATTTACATTTTTAAAAAATTATTTTGTTATAATATTTTCAGTAATAAATTTTCAGTAAAATAAATGGTATTCAAATAGACTAATAGTTTTGATTTTTTTTTTTAATTTTCTTACATAAAAATATTCATAAAATTAAAAATAATAAAAAGAACAAAAACTTAAAAAAAAAAAATTTGTAAGTACCCATAATTCTAGTGGCATTCTAGGGTAACAATGGATGCATTTCTTTAACCATTGTCCTTTCTGATACAAAGTTTGTTCCGCTTGGAGACATTGAAAGAGGTGTTCTTTTATTTGCAAGAAATGAGACTTGAATGATAAGGATCTTATGAGTTGTATTGTAGAAATTTGGGGTTTAAACTAAGGATAAAGCCAGAACTTGGAGTTAGAGAGCAAAAATATTATAAATAAATAAATAACATTATAAAACTCCAAATAAGCATTCATTTAATATTAACAAACTGTCAATGTAGACAAAAACACAAAATCATTATTTTTTTTAATATATTACAATGCAATTAAATATGGAGAGGGAACTTAGCGTTTTTGTAAATATTCGAAATCATTTATGATTTAATCCGTACTAATTGTCGCAATGATATTTCTTTCAACAAATAACACCATAGCATCCATTAAAATAAAAATAAAACTCATCTTCCATTTTGTTGTGAATGTCAATTTTTGATGACATTCATTGCTAAAAATGCTCATTTTGTAGTTTCTCACTCTCTCTTCTCTGTGTTAGACTGCTTAGCGACTTTTCTTTTCTTTTTTGTGCCTTTGATGTGTGCATCTACTGATGGGTAAGATAAAAATTATTTTGTTTAAAATTTTTTAAAAGGCTAGGTTGTTTGTTTTGAGTAAAATTGGTTTATTAGACTTTTTTTTTTTTTTTAGCTTTGCTATTGGTAATTCTTGTTGTTGTGCTAATTTTTTTGGGTTTACTAATTTTGTTTTAAATTTGAGATCTAGAAATTTTTAAATTTATTGAACCAAATTATTAAAACAAGTACCTATATATAGTAGTATTTTAAAACAAAATTTGCAGGGGCTTTCATCCCTAGTTTAAACCAATACTCTGAGCCTTTTAGCACATCAAAGGATGTAGAGATGTTTCAAAAATCAAAGCTACTAATGCTCTCAAAATTTATTACCTTCACATGATTTATTATTTGAAGTGATTTGCTCAATTATATAATACTATTGTTATTTTTATTTAAAAAAATTTTAAAAACAGGTTAGGTAATGGCATATAAGAATAACCGTGGTACAAAATGCTACCTTAAAACATTTTGAGGAAATTCTATAATTCCACAAATTTAGAATGTATACTTTACTTCTTCTTCCGTTTTTTTTTTTTTTTTTTTTTCAACGTAAAATAAATATAAAAAAAAAAACACATGACCCATTCAGTCATTCACACAATCACACCCAAGCCCATTTCCTTACAATATAAACGAGCCCACAATAATGAGGCCGGAGAAGAGGAAGGCCACCAAGTATTAGGCTTTGCGGTGCGTGTGGGGTCAGGGAGTTCACCGAACTGTGCATTTATTTACCGACAACTGTGCCGTTACCGGCGACGAATAGTGCCTTTACCGACATTATCTGTCAAATCTCAGCACAGTTGTAAACATGATTCAATATATTGCCTATTCAATCGTGTTTACAACTGTCCTGAGATTTGACAGATGATGTCGGTAAAGGCACTATTCGTTGCGCGCTAAAGAGTTTCTAATTTACAATACTATTGCCATGTTCATATAATCATGTTCTTCCAGTTCGTTTCGTGGTACAGAACAGAATGGATAAAAAAAAATTCAAAAGGTTTGTTTTCGCCGTTGCCGGGGATCGAACCCGGGTCACCCGCGTGACAGGCGGGAATACTTACCACTATACTACAACGACTTTGTTTGGATGAAGGGGTACTCATTTTCTGTCTAATATGTTGAACACGAAATTAACACTGCATCGCATAAGGTAATTTTAATGCTGCCATTTTCCCCTCTAAACGAGCCAAACTTTGTCGAGTAATGCATGTTCAATTTTGGCTCGTCAGAGAAAATTAAAAACGCAAGTTTGATTTGAGCTTGAGCTTGAGCTTGTGACAAACCTACAAATAGTGTTTGAGCTGGTGACAAACCTACAAATAGTGTTTGAGCTTGAACGTTAGAAAGCCAAAAAACTTAAACTTGAGCTTGTCTTGGCTTGACTTGATTAATTAGTCAAGCCAAACTCAAGCTCAAACTCGAGCTCAAGTCAAGTTTTTGATTTTAAGATCTAAAAAAAAATTACATTATTAAATGCTTAAATCTCTAAAATTAAGAAAAATGAAAATGAAATGAAAACAGTAAATTCATTTTATCATGCATCTAGTTTTACTTATGATTAGCTATCATTCAAATTAATAATTTACATAATTAAATTCATTTATTCATCATTCCTTATCTACAGTTTCAGTAATTGTTCAAAATACAGTTTTTACATTCAAGTTAGATGGTGGAGGACTAGAAAAATACCTATTTGTAACTATTATAAATGAGAAAATACTAATATGTTTCATAGCTTTACTTTAGATGATTATAAGGGAAGGATCATACGTGGCCTACTTAATTATTTATTTATTTTTAAATATAACTATAATCTAAAGTGGTTCTTTATCAGTTTAATGGGAGGGAAAAATTAAGATAATATAGGCAGTGGTCTCATGTTGGCCATGTCATTATTAAGATACGTGTAATGAATATATTTAACTAACACATATAAACTTATAAATGAATATGTGCTTGAATTGTTGTGTATCAAGCCTAATAGCTCACAAGCTTGTTCGTGAACAAATTTTTTTCCTTGGGCTCATCTTGTTTATTAAACGAGCCTAAAACTAAGGTTCAAGCTTAACTTATTTATAAACAAGCAAACATGAACAAGCTTTTTATTGAGCCGAGTTTGAATTGTTCATGATCGGCTTGATTCATTTACAGCCCTACCTCTTTTGCAATCAATTTCGCTATAGCACTCGTTGCTCTAGCTAATTGTCCACCTTTGCAAGTGTGATTTTTATGTTATGTATGGCTACACCTAAGGGCATTTCGGTTGAAGTAAATTATAAGAGGGGGAAGCAAGGTTGTTAAAATCAAGATCCTAAGTAGGATCGTGGGAGGTAGGTGGGATCGTGAATTGTAGGATTGTAGATCGTAAGATCGAATCGTGAATCATAAGATCCTACATTATTTAAGAAAAAAACAAAAAATACACATTGGTATGTTAAATAATCACATAAATTATACATTTATTGATATAATTACCACGCATCACTACATTCATTTGTAAACATCATTCAAAGAGGCCAAAAACCTCAAAACATGACATTTTATTTGGATATTTTTAATTTGGGTTCAACTGAAACTCTCTTTACATTAGAGTGGAAAAACTTGGTCTATTGGGATTTTATTTTTCATTTGGATCCAATTGAGCATTTTGTCAATTTAAAAAAGATTACAAGAAAACAATGTCATTTGAGATTGTCAGAATCGTATGATCCTAATAATCCTGAACGATCACAAATATCCTTGAAAGATCCGAATCGTTTTGGGCAGGTAGAATCGTAAAATCATAGGATTGTAGGATCCAGATCGGGATTTTGACAACCATGAAGGGAAGGGTTAAGGATTTACCCTGTGTGAGACTTTTTTTTTTTTATTAGCAAAACATGTTTT